>CM042059.1:58432500-59685833 GCA_023525745.1 Arctium lappa | reverse complement strand
CTGAAGTGCAGAAACGTCGCCACGGTAATCGCCAGAGTTGGGCAGAGGCCATCAGGGCCTGTCCTAAGGTTTCGATGGTTGGGACGAGGACGACGATAAAATCACCGGCCGCCGACCGACTTGCTGGTTGCTGCTGCCACTATGATGTTTGAGAACACGATGATGTTTGAGAACACAATGTGGAGAAATTTAAATTTAGAAGAATTATCGATTTCAACAATCTCTGTACCATCGATTTCAACAATCGATTCCAGAGATTTCAAGAATACTCTTAATCGATTCCAGAGAGAACAAATGAGTCATCAGAAGAATTATCCAAACATCAACAATCGATGGTACCTGTCGAAGTGTCGATGTAGAGAAGAATCATAAAAACGATTTTGGTGTTGTCGATGTTGCAGCCTGCAGAACAGAAGAACGAGTTCTCTCTTTTTTGTTAGATGCAATTAGGTTAGCAAAAAAGAGGGGCAAAGTGTGGAGGGAAATGTGAAAATATTGGGGGGAAATGAAAAAATAAAAAATGTTATAAAATTTTAGGGAAAAAAATTGAAAAATTAAATTAAGTTTTAAATATTAATTTTGCAGATTTAGGGATCGTATTTTACTGAATGACTGTAAATGAACTATCTATATCTATATTTATACTATATTATAAAGTAGGGATAAAAAACTCTTAAATACAAATTATTAAGCACAACGTACCATCATTTTATACAAAATTTTAAAAATCTCTTAATTTACAAGTATCAAAGCATAAGATACATATTACTACTGCAGGTTTCTAACACCCACCAATTTAGTATGTGCATATCTTCCTTTTGTACATATCTTTCCGTGTATCACTATTAATTAATATATTATATTACTATAAATTTGTTTTAATTATATGTGCAGGATCTTCCCAATGAAACCCTTTAAAGCTCGATAAAACCCTTTAAACCCTGATAGATCCATTAAGGCCTAGTGAAACTCTTTAAAGCTCGATAAAACCCTTTAAACCCTGATAGATCCATTAAGGCCTAGTGAAACTCTTTAAAGGTCGATAAAACCCTTTAAACCCTGATAGATCCATTAAGGCCTAGTGAAACTCTTTAAAGCCCAATGGAACCCCTTAAAGGCCGATAGATTCATTAAGGCCCAATGAAACCCTTTAAAGCCCAATAAATACATTATGACCCAATGAAACCCTTTAAAGCCCAATAGAACCCTTTAAAGCCCGATAGAGTCCCTTAAAACCCGATAGATTCATTAACAAAAAGTTTTACATCATTCCAAAAAAATTAAAAAAACACATAACAACAAATTTTACATCAATCCAAAAACATAAAAAACACAAATAAAAGAAATTGTTTTTTTAACCGGGTCAACCCGGGTTTTTACCGGTTCAATTAGACCGGTTCAACCGGTCCGATCAAAAAATCAGCGGTTCAATCCGGGTCATAATTTCCCAAAAACCCGGTCGTAAAGCCCAATTGGATTCGTTAAAACCCAACTGTATCCATTAAAGCCCAACTAGGTGGGTTAAAGCCCAAATGGGTATGTTAAAGCCAACTGGATACGTTAAAGCCATACTGGATCTGTTGAAGCCATATTGGATCCATTAAAGCCCAACCAAATCCCTTAAAGCTCAACTTACCCATTAAAGCCCCACTGGGTATGTTAAAGCACAACCGGATCCATTATAACCCAATTGGATTCGTTAAAGACCAACTGAGTACGTTAAAACCCAACCGGATCCATTAAAGACCAACTGGATCCGTTAAAGCCCAACTAGGTACGTTAAAGTCCAACTGGGTACGTTAAAGCCCAACTGGATCCGTTAAAGCCAACTGAGTACGTTAAAGCCCAACGGGGTGCGTTAAAACCCTACTGGATCCATTAAAGCCTAACCGGGTACGTTAAAGCCCAACAGTATCTATTAAAGCTCAACTTACCCATTAAAGCCCCACTGGGTACGCTAAAGCTCAACTTGATCCATTGAAGCCCAACTAGGTACGTTAAAGCCCATGTGGGTATGTTAAAGACCAACTGGATCCATTAAAGCTCAACTGGATCTGTTAAAGCCCAAATAGGTACGTTAAAGCCCAACTATGTACGTTAAATCCCAACTGGGTACGTTAAAACCCAACTGGATCTGTTAAAGCCTGACTAAATTCATTAAAGACCAAATGGGTATGTTAAAGCCAACTGGATATGTTAAAGCCCAACAAGATCCATTAAAAACCCAATCGGATCCATTAAAGCCCAACCGAATCCATTAAAGTCATACTGGATCAATTAAAGCCCAACTGGGTACATTAAAGCTCAACTGGATCCGTTGAAGCCCAACTAGGAACGTTAAAGCCCAACCCGATCCGAAAATTAACTATTTTCGGCAGATTTTATTTTTTTAAATAATATAGAATATTCGTCGGAAATGTTATAAATTTTTCGACGGATTTTTATTTTTATTTTTTTTAATTCATTTAAATATAATAATTAATTAACTATTTTTGGCGGATTTTCGGCGGATTTAAATTTTTTATTTTTTTTAAAAATATAGAATATCCGCCGAAAATGTTATAAATTTTCCGACGGATTTTTATTTTTTTAATTCATTTAAAAATAATAATTAATTAACTATTTTCGGCGGATTTTATTTTTTTATTTTTTTTAAATAATATAGAATATCCGCCGAAAATTTTATAAGATTTTCGGCGGATTTTTATTTTTTATTTTTTTAATTCATTTAAAAATAATAATTAATTAACTATTTTCGGCGGATTTTCGGCGGATTTTATTTTTTTATTTTTTTAAATAATATAAAATATCCGCCGAAAATCCGCCGAAAATTTTATAAGATTTCCGGCGGATTTCCGGTGGATTTCCGGCGGATTTTTATTTTTATTTTTTATTTTTTTTAATTCATTTAAAAATAATAATTAATTAACTATTTTCGGCAGACTTTCGGCGGATTTTAATTAATTAAATTAATTAATTAAAATCCGCCGAAAATAGTTAATTAATTATAATTAATAAGAAAAAAATTAAAAAAAATTATATTCCGTCGGAAATCCGCCGAAAATAATTGATTTTTTTAATAAAATTAAATTAAAAAAAAATTCCAGCGGATTTTCGGCGGATTTCCGACGAAAGTCAAAGTGGGTTGACCCGTTTGACTTCCGTCGGAAATCCGTCGGAAATCCGCCGAAAATAGTCTTTTATTTAGTAGTGGATAACTGTCAAGAGATCAATAATAATATGCATCTCTTATATGTATATCTCTTTCTCTAGAATTCTCAATCGTCGTATGCTTTTAACTACAACTTATTTATCCTTCAACAAGTTTATATATAATACATATACTCTATATATTTGTGTATATCTGTATGTATACATATGTGTGTATCTATATATGATTCAAATCAAATGTGAACAAAAAATAATTACAAAGCCGTGAGAATCGATATAAAAATATTCTTAATTTTCATCAAATTCTATGATTTGAAGATTTTGTTTCACATTATTTATGTATCATAATGTGATATTTTCACATGTATTTGTTTCACCATTTGAAATTTTTTTACATGTATATTTCGTTTCACGGTGTGAAAAAAAAACATGTAATTTTTCACTATGTGAACACAAACATATGTGAAAAAAATTACCTTAAATCAAAAATTTTTATGCAAAAAAAATCATGTAAAAAAGTCATCATTTGAAAAGATCATATATATATATATATATATATGGGTTGTTTCATTTGCAACCCTTAAAAAGGTTGCAACCCTTGCAACCCACATCTTAACCGTCGGATTCATGATCGGCGGTTACAATAGATATGGGGCCTAATATTTTTAATTAAAAAAAAGAAAAATAAAAATAAAATAACCGTCGATATGTTAATACATTATTTTGGTAAAACTATAGGGCAAATACGGACAGATTAGGGCGGAGGAGTACCCCGACTTACCTCCTGACGTTGTTCCACCTAATGACACAGAGTTGTGGAAGCGTAGTGTCGGAGGACGATGTAAGGGCCGCTTTTTTGGATTCGGGACTCAGAATCCCGAATATGCTATGTCCGGTGATTCAGGTGCCGGTGCGAGCGAGAGCTCTCACCACAAAGAGGATGTATGTATGCTTGTCAAATGTTTAATAGTTATATGTTTGTCAAATGTCGTCTAACATTGTTTTATGTTTGTCAAATGTTGAATTCAAGTTGGATGCGCTTAAAGAGGAGGTACAACAAGAAAGAGAAGCGAGACTCAAAATGGAGGAGGACGCGAGACAAGATAGAGAAGTAAGGAAAGCATTGGAGGAGAGATTGAAACAGTTTGAAGCCTTGATGAGGCAGTTTGGAAGTTCCTTCGCTCCCCCCCCCCCCCCGACGGTTTAGTTTGTTTTGTATTGGGATAACTAACGTTGAATTTAGTTTATGGATTTAGGATACACTAGTGTTTTGTAATGATTTTTGCACAGGGGTTTAATGGTTTTTGTACAAGGGTTACCAACCTTTCTGAACAGGTTTTTATAAAAAAATTATGAATTTTTAATTATTTTTTTAATTAAAATAACAATTACCGACGGATAAACCGTCGGTAATGTTTAAATAATATAATCTAATATTTAAAAAATTTTAATTTTAATTTAATTTAAATAAATTTATCAACGGCATATCCGTTGGTAAAAAAAGGTCGTCGGTAATGTGTCGGTAAAAAACGTTGTCGGTAATCCGTCGGTAAAATAAGGTCGTCGGTAATCCGTCGGTAAAATCTAGCCGTCGGTAAATAACTATCCATTGGTAAATGTCGCCGTCACTTATTCGTCGTTAATCCGTCAGTAATACTGACCATCGGTAATCCGTCGCTAAATATCGTCGGTAATACGTCGGTAAATCAAGTTCCTACGAGATAATTTCTGACGCCGATTACCGACGGATTTTAGCGCTTACTGACGGATCGGGCCGTCGGAAATTTCTGTTTTTTTGTAGTGTTATATATATATAGGGGTTGGTTCAAATGAAAACTCATGTATCATTGTGCACATAAGGACAAATCTTAACTACTGATCAAAACTTAGAAAACTAATCAATGGTTAATACATAATAAGGTTAATTGAGAAGTGATTAAGTACAAAATTGGAAATTTGAATCAGCGCAAACCTTGTTTGACTTTTTATTTATTTTTTAATTAAAAAAATTTTACCCCCTTAAAGTGTAAAATAAATTATCTTGAAAATTACTAATATTTTAATCAAACAAATTACACAAAAAAAAACCCGAGAATTTCGTGCTCTTCGATATGACATCCATCTCGATATAGTTTTTTTTTTTTTTTTTTTCATTTTAACCGTTTTTTATGTGAAATTATATATATGTGTTATATTTATTATGAATATGCATGCACGTCCTCGGGTGTCCAAATTCAGTATGAATAACAAAGATGAACGCTTATTCACTATTCACGATAAATAAAACAATATTCAGGATGAATAATACAATATTCAGGATGAATAATACACGAATTCATGATTCATGTATTATTTATCATGAATCGTGTATTATTCACCCTGAATGTTATATTATTCATTCTGAATGATACATTATTCATGATGAATAATATATGAATGACCCGTAAAGATATAGACACATGACACACTCTCTTTTGTTTTCCAATTCACAACCGAAATTTGGTTTAATTCATTATGAATATGTATGCGCATCCCCGGATGTCCCACATTCAGTATGAATAACAAATGTGAACGTTCATTCATTATTCATGATGAATAATATAGTATTTAGGATGAATTACACAATATTCATGATAAATAATAAATAATAAATGAAATCATGAATCGTGAATTATTCACCCTGAATGCTGTATTATTCATCATAAATGATAAATTATTCATGATGAATAATACATTAATCACTCGTGAAGATGTGGAGACGTGACGCGCTCTCCTTTGTTCCCCGATTCACATCAGAATTAGTCGATAGGTTCTCGATTCGTCTTGATGGATGTTGGGTTACGGTACTGAAGAAACGCGATGCCTTGCAACGTTGAAGAAGGCGTTGAAGAAGGTGATGTCGATCTACATACTTACGGTGTCAAGGTGTTGTGCAGACTTAAACGTACATAAATATTCATAATGAATAAAAACATATATAGCATTTCACGTAAAAAATGATTAATACAACAAAAAAACTATATTGAGATTGATGTCATATCGAAGATCACAAAATTCTCGTTTTTTTAATGTAATTTGTTTGATTAAAATATTAGTAATTTTTAAGATAATTTATTTTAAACTTTAATTGGGTAAAATTTTTTAATTAAAAAATAAAATAAAAAGTCAAATATGATAGGCGTGAGTTTAAATTATCTTCCATTTTTATTCTTAATCATCTTAAAATTAAAAACTCTATTTAATATGAATTGTTGGATCCATAGAGATGAAGTGACTGAGATTTACTCTCACGTACAAAATAAAAACTGAGTTTTCATTTGAACTTTCATACATATATATATATATATATATATATATATAAATGATGATCGGGTTTCTTAAACCCATGCAAATTTTGTGATCTTTTAATCTATACTATATTATAAATCAGACATGAAAAACTTTTAAAAACAAGTTTTAAAACTTAATGTACAGTTATTTAATACTAATTACTTAAAATCTTTTAAAAACAACAATTAAAGTTGTATTTACTACATTTAATATTATTTATTAACTTTCAATCATTATCTTTAACCACATTAACTCACCTAAAATCACTTCTCACTTTAACTCCCTAAAATCACCCACAACTTAATTAAATATAGAATAAAAATCAAAATTTAAATATAAAAAATCTAAATTTTAATTAAAAAAATCTAACAGAATATTTTATAAAAAAACATTATATTATTAAACCAAAATAAATTACATTGTATGTTGTAGCTATGTTTGTAATTGAGTTCAATTATTATGTTTTACTATCTTATATATCCTTATTCGATTATTATTGATATATTTTAAATTTATAATTTATTGGTATAAGTTATACTTTTAGAATCAATTTGATTTTTTGGTTGTCGTTTTTGTACTTTTATGCATTAAATATTTTTTATTGATACACATTACCTAAAGTTCAAGAATACATGTTATGATGCATGAGTACAAATTTCTAAAGTTATATGTTTGAATTAATAACTATAAACGTACTTGCGCAATGCAACTATATATTTATTTGTTTGAAATAAACAAATTTATATAAATAAAAAATAATTATCATTTTCTCAAAACCATCCAAAATCGTAATGTAAATCGACAAAAAACAGAAAACAAAATGAAACATTAAAATCGTGATGTATCTCGTTACATTGCATATGTACGCTTCTAATATATTAATTAATGATCAATATTTAATACTTCATAAATATCATATTTTTAAAATTCAAGATACTTTTGAAATTGAAGTACTTTTAAGAATTTTACCTAAACCATGATTTTGGAGTTCTTTTGTATAAATGGAGAACACTCCAATTTTTTTTATTGTTCCACCTATACCGGACAAGTTTTCATGTTTTCTAGTAAAACATGAAATGATTTAAACTCATGTGTGATAAATGAAAATTTAAGAGTTTCTAAGACTTTTATTTAAATAATATAAGTAGAAGCATACTTGTGCAATACAACGAGATACATTACGATTTTAATTTTTTGTTCTATTTTTTGTTCTTCTTTTATTTTTATCTTATATATTTTAAATTATTTATATTTAAATTAAGGTGTTTATCCTGTTTTGATTATGTTTATTGGTTAATTATGAATTCAAACATATAGCTTTAGAAATTTGTACTCATGTATCATAACTTGTAATCTTGAATTTTAAATAATGTGTATCAATAAACAATACTTAATGCATAAAAGTTTGTTTTTAAGAGTTTTTCGATAGTTTAATAATAATTTAATTTATTTTAGGTTTAATAAACTAATGTTTTTTTATAAAATAAAAATTAAATATTATGTTAGATTTTCTTAATTATATTTTAGATTTTTTATATTTAAAATTAAATTTTTATTCTCTATTTAATTATGCAGGGAGTGATTTTAAAGAAGTTGAAGTGATGAGTGATTTTAAGGGACTTAAAGTTGTATAAGATCCCAAAATAGGTCAAAACCCTAAATCATATACATTTACAAACAACATCCATCATCCATATATCATCATATGTACATATCTCAACTATTACCAACAAAGTATACTCATCAAAACCCACATAATGATTATTGACCAAACCCCAATATTTACCAAATATAGAATTATAATTCAACTTATCAGGTGATTAAGATGTGTAATGAAGCATGAAATAATGATAAGAACATGTTAAGATGTGTATCTCTTTTAAAAAGATAGTTAGGAGAAAACTCACAATCTAGGTTTATATAAAACCCTAGAAAACTTGAGAAAGATGGCGAGAAGAGGGAGGCTTGATTTAAGTTTGAAATACTTCACTTAATGCTCCTCCAACACCCTTGATTAGCAATAAATGTTCCCACCTACAACTAGGGTTTTTATCAATGAGGAAAGGGTTTGAGATGAAGAAAAATCTCCTAAAAGTTTTCCAAACCGGTTCTAAAACTAATGGGATGAGAGAAATGAGGTCAAAAGGTCAAAAGTCAGTCAGCCCCCGCCGGCGACAGTGCCCGGTGACAATGCCATTGGCACTGTCGCGGGGGCACAATCACACGTTCTCCCTGAGTCTAGGTACACCTCATGCGATAGTGATCGGCGACAGTGCTGTTGGATCATAAATTGTATTCAAGATTAAAATTAAAGTTCAGGGTTCAAATTGTAACAAATTGATTAGTTAAGTTGTAAATGGGCCCAAAGCCCATTTGGCTTATACGGCCTAAGTATTTATAGGTTTTATGTAATTTGGTTTTAGTTTTAATCCTCTCATAATCAATAATCATAATATTCAATAGAGAGGTAGCCGTATTGTAATCGTACGCATCAAGGTATCAAGAACACACAACTGGTTTTCATTGATTAATCAAGGGATTGTGGTATATTATTCTGATCTGTTTATCTCTTGATCTTTATTGTGTTGTGTGATTGTTTATCAACTAGTTATCTGGGTTTAACAAGTGGTATCAGAGCCTAAAGAATCAAGCTTTTTGGATTAAATCTGTGTTCATCGTGTTCATTGATAACTCACTGTGTGAATAATTGATTTCATGAATTAATGAGTTTTTATGCATAAAGTTGATTTGATTAGATGTGTTTTATGCTTTAGAACATTATCTGATAGTTTAATTGCACTCTAAATCATCAATTGATTGGCTTTTTGATAATTCTTGGATCTGGGTTCTTATATCTAGCGACCTCTGTCCCATTCAAATTGAAGCATTAAAAGTTGTTTTTAATCATTGATTTTGATTGTGATTTGATCGATATATGTTTGTGGTTACAAAAGTCTGTTTTTTTGCATTGAATTTGAGTTTTGTGTGGATTTCTGGACTGAAAATCGTGTTCTGGGTCGAAACCTTCAAGAACACCGGTCGTTATTCAACCAGTCAGAACACCGGTCGACCAAGTTTGCGCCATACCCGCGCCAGACACTTCACCGGTCCATACATTGGCCCGGTCGACCCCGATCATAGCACCCGGGCGACCCCGGTCGCACTATACCGGTCGGTCTCCTCATAACAATCCCGGTCATAGGGCACAAATCGACACATCGGTCGAGATACCGGTCGAATACATACCGGTCGCACCCTATCGGTCATATTATACCGGTCGTAAGACCTGTCCGGTCGTGCAACATACCGGTCGACACAAGTCCGGTCGAGCTATACACCGGTCAAGCAAGACCCCGGTCGCTCTTTTTGCGCCATCAGGTATTCGCGCAATCCTCAGGTTTGCGCCACCCGTTCATCGCGCAAACATCCTTTTGCGCCACTGCCTACTCGCGCAAATCTCATTCTTTCGCCACCCATTGCTCGCGCAAAACTCCTTTTTGCGCGACCCTCCTCTCGCGCGAAACTCTTTTTGCGCCACCCTTTTCTCGCGCAAAGTTCCTTTGCGCCAGCGCCTTTTAGCGCAAAGCTTCTCTGGTTCAAGATTTTTACGCCAGACTCTTCTCGCGCAAAGTTACCTTCTGCGCCACTGTCCTTAAGCGCAAATTAGACTTTTGCGCCAGGTTTTCTCAGTTTAATTTTTCAGTATTATTTCTTTGTGTTTTATACTGTGCGAATTCTGCATTTGATCATTTTTGGAAATTTATTTTGCTGAAAGTTTTTGAGTGTATTTTTTATCCAATTCTTGATTCTAAGATCTTACAAGTTGATTTAAGTGGTACAAATATCATCATGCCTTACATAGACGAGAAGGGAAATACAGTGCTGACCAAGAGAGACTGTGCTTTAGCATATATGCCAGAGATTCCAGCACTAGAAGCTGAGAATGAAAATCTGAAGATTCAGAACTCATCTCTTCTTGATCAAATTAATCAGTTGCAAGATGATAAATTCTTAAAGAAAGATTTTGTTTGCTCAGAATGTATCTCTAATTCTAAAATTAATTTTGCAGGAATTATTGAGTCGAAAGAGAAAAATATTAAATCTTCAAGAAAAACTGAAGAAATTTGAAAGTTATAATTCAAGCTCTACATGGTCAAAGAAGGATTCAATGCAAAGAGAACTTGAGGAGCTTAGAGGGAGAGCAAGTGTTGCAAGTGATACTAGTAATGGACTGAGAAAGATAAATTCTCAAGTCTTTGCGGAAAGAGATAAACTGAAAGATAAAGTCTTCAGTCTTGAGGTTGAGATTGATATGCTGAAAGAAAAAGCAACCCAAGACAAAGACAATACAAAAGTCCAAGATGAGATGTTGAAGATTGAGAAAGAAAGAAAAGAATTTGCTAAGAAATTCTCTGATTTCTCCAGAAAAGCCTTTGAAGAGAAGAAATCTTTAGAGCTTAAATGTGTTAAGCTTTCTCAACAAGTTTCAGACTTTGAGAAGGTTATCATTCTCGAGAGAGAAAAGGTTGAGAAAGAGAAAAAGATATCTGAGCAGAAGAAAGTAAATATAGACTTTTCTGAAGAAAAGAAAGTATTTGAAACTGAGATAGCTAAGATGACAAGAGAGCTATTTGAGCTATCAACAATCATTCTGAAGGAAAAGAAGACGAAATCTGAATTGCAAAAGAAGTTTGATCTGATTGAAAAGGAAAGAAACAGATTTTCTTCAAAGATAAAGGAACTTGAAGAGATCGTATTCAAGGTGAAGCTAACTGAGCACAAGACGCCAGAGTCAATAGCTCAATCACCGACAGATGATCAAACTGATTCAGATTGGTCACTCAAAAAGGCTTCGAGTTCACATTTTTCAAATATTTTCTATAATCCTTTATGTAATTTAGATGATGGTCTTACTTCTAAATCTACTGATCAGATTCGTCCTTCTAACCTTTTCTTTGATAAAAATGTTGATGGTTCAGGTAACTTAAAGAAGACTAAGTCTCGAAAGAAAAGCTTCTGGAGAAGGGATGATGAGAGAGATAGGGGAAATTGGATCTGGAAAGTCAAAGGATCTCCAAAGGAAAAGAAGAAAGAGAAATCATTTGTGCATACATCAAATGCTAAATGGAACTATGCTTCTAAAGGTAAAACTTTTGGCAAACCTGATCTGGTTTACACTATCAATCAACTGATCAGGCTAGCACAAAAGAAAATTAGTTGTTCCTACTGTGGCTCAAATGATTTTGTAAGAAAAGATTATGTGAATAACTGGTATGGTTCTTACTTCATATCTCCCACTAGAACTGCAACTAACCCATTAGGACCCAACTACCAGTTGGTACCAAAAGCTAAATCTGTGTAGCAGGCACCCAAAGTTTAATGGGGAGAAAGAACAATGACTTCTGATTACTACAGATCAGGACTCTTGCCTCATTGTCAAAAAGATGACTTCTAAGTATAAAAGCTTAGGACTCGATCTTCAATGACAAGAATGATGACTTCTAAGTACAACAACTTAGGACTCGATCTTCATTGGTAAAAATGAATGATACTATTCTTACGTGAGAATATGTCATCATGGCTTCTAATCACATCTGATTAGAATCCGCACTTCAGTACTTTGTTTTCTATTTGTTTTTCTATTTATTCTTAAAAAAAATTAAGTTGAGGGGGAGCTTAATTGTCAAAGAGCTTAATTGAAAAACTCCTTTAGAGCTTAATTTAAAGCTTAATTGTCAAAGAGCTTAATTGAAAAACTCCTTTAGAGCTTAATTGTCAAACTCTTTTTAGTTTGAGGGGGAGAATTGCATAGTCAAACATCTTATGTTTTGACTTCTCCAAATTTTTTATTCTTCATGTTTAATTGTATTCCTTTGTGCTTTCATGTACAAAAGGCTGTTGAACAACATGTTCTTTTAGGAAAATACAAGGGATTCAGTATGTGAGCTTAACAGAACTTCCATGGATTCACGATAACCAGTGTTTCCTACACAAGAAGTATTCCCTGAGTGATTGGGGGGAGAGGGGTCAAAAGATTTGAGTGTTGGTGTGTGACGAGGTAAAATGGAAAAGAGAGATTGGTTAGCTGTGAGATTTAAAAGAATAAAAGAAAGAGGGTGAGAGAACAGAGTAAAAGAATATTAAACTCTGCAATAACTTCTTTCTGAGCCGGGCAACCACATAATCTGATTGGTTCACATTCTTTGGTGACCATCATTGAAAAAGACACCTAGCCCATGCCATCTCTTGCATATAACCCCACCAGCTACTCATTCTTTTCTCAAAAAGAGAATGTTTCACATTTTCTGGGGAAGCAGCACATATGCTATTGGTTCTTCATTTGGAAGATACTAATATTGAAAAAGCAGGAAAGTTACCCCACCTTCGACTCTTTATCATGCACATTGAGTCTTTGTATAATTTGTTGCTATCTCAAGAAGTTTACATACTTTGAGCCTAAATTGAAAAGCAATCATCGGTGCTTAATTCTTTCATACACATGCACAAGCACACAGAAATTTGTTTTATATCAGAACGTTCATAGATAACCATGTGTTCTTCGATGATTGAATGGAAGTCCTGGGAGCCAACATCAAAACCAGCTCCTTATATAGTTACTTTGTGTTACTCAGTGACTTTGTATCACTGACAGGCATTCCAAACTGAGTCATTTGTTGATTCAGGATTACCGTTTTTACTTATTTGAATCTGCAAAGATTGAAATAATCACTCTTTCCTATTGGAGAGACTGTTCTTATTTCCACACAGGGATCTATACATGAAGACAACGCTTAATTGATGACTATAGAACAAGGGGGAGATTGTTTTGCTATGTTTTGATGATGATGATTCTCACCACTCATCAAAAAGGGGAAGAATATACAAAGGGGGAGAATACAAAGAGAAAGAAAGAATTTTTGATTGAAGATTGCTGAAGACTTCTGACTGAAGATGATCGTCAGAAGGACACTTCATTTAAAGAAAGAAGACTCGATGACGACTGTATCTGAAGTTTTCAAAAGAAGTGAAGACCCGAAGATAATTTCCAAATTTTTTTTAATCTTGAATCCAAAGGGGGAGATTGTTGGATCATAAATTGTATTCAAGATTAAAATTAAAGTTCTGGGTTAAAGTTGTAACAAATTGATTAGTTAAGTTGTAAATGGGCCCAAAGCCTATTTGGCTTATACGGCCTAAGTATTTATAGGTTTTATGTAATTTGGTTTTAGTTTTAATCCTCTCATAATCAATAATCATAATATTCAATAGAGAGGTAGCCGTATTGTAATTGTACGCACAAAAGGTACCAAGAACACACACAAGGTTTTTATTGATTAATCAAGGGATCGTGGTATGTTATTTTGATCTGTTTATCTCTTGATCTTTATTGTGTTGTGTGATTTTTTACCAACTAGTCATCTGGGTTTAACAAGTGCCCATGTCACTATCGCGATGTCATTGACGTACGGGCCATGTGGGTTACGGTACACCCCCTGCGATTGTGACAAGCGACTGTGCCCAGGGCACTATCGCGAGTCACAGTCACCCCACACTACCGAGGCCCGAATATCTCGAACAATTACGCAAACGGTCGCTTGGTCTCGGTTTCCCTCAAGGTTTTTTTTAATTAAAATCAACTCACGGATTCTAAAACACATATAGGTCTCAAAGCTAGGACTTTTAGAGTGAGAAATAATTTGGGATTAATAAACACTTACCTTGATTTTCTGTATGTTACAATCCTTCCCTCCTAAAAGAGGATTTTGCCCCCAAAATCACAACAGATTATAACATGTGAGGGTATCTCTTTTCCATGTCATCCTCAGATTCCCACGTCACATTGGCTCCGTGGTGGTGCTTCTATTGAACCTTGACCATTGTTACTTCTTTATGTCGAAGTTTCTTCGTTTTCAACTCCAAGATGGTTTCTGGCTCTTCCACACATCTATTCCCATTGTCCACCTGAATCTCCATTAACGGGATAACGCTTTCCTCTTTGGCCAAGCATTTGCGAAGGTAGCATACATGAAATGTAGGGTGAATCCCATACATTTCCGGTGGTAAGTCCAATCTGTAGGCTTGAAGCCCGATCTTCTCCAATATCGTAAAGGGTCCAAGGAAACAGGGACTAAGCTTCCTATGCTTCCCGAAATGGATGATCCCCTTCCACGGTGATACTTTCAACATAACTCGCTCCCCTACCTGGAACTCGACCGGTCTCCTCTTCTTGTCCGCATAACTTTTCTAACGATCTTGTGCCGCCTTCAAACGCTCTCAGATACCTTTTACCTTGTCTGTTGTTTCTTGTACGATCTCCGACCCTGCGAATTATTTTTCTCCCGCCTCAAGCCAAACCACCAGTGTTCTACATTTCCGTCCGTATAGTGCTTCGAACGGTGCCATCCTAATGATCTAATGGTAACTATTATTATTGGCGAACTCCACTAAGGGTAGGTGCGCGAATCCCAATTTCCCCCAAAGTCTATAACACAAGACCGAAGCATGTCCTCGAGGGTTTGGATCATCTTCTCACTTTGACCGTCTGTTTGAGGATGATAGGCCGTGCTCAATTTGACTTTCGTGCCCAACTCTTTATGTAGGCAGTCCTAAAACTTGGAAGTGAACCAACTATATCGATCCGAAATGATGGATAGTGGAACACCATGATGCGATACCACCTCATCAATGTCTCTCACATCGCCAAAAAGTGTGCACTCTTCGTAAGTCGATCCACCACCACCCAAATAGTATCGTGGCCCCTCAAGGGTTTTGGTAGCTTGGTGACGAAGTCCATCATAATGTGCTCCCATTTCCATTCCGGAATGTCCAATGGTTGCAAACTCCCATAAGGTCGTTGATGTTCCATATTAACTTGAAGGGATGTGGCGCATCTTTCCACATAGTTGGCTACATCAAGCTTCATTACCGGCCACCAATAGTGTAACTTCAAATTCCTATACATCTTAGTGCTACCGGGATGTATAGAGTACTTGGACTTGTGAGCTTCCATCAATAGCAACTCGTGGATCCCTTCAATCCTCGGTACCCAAATTCTTCCTTGGAATAACTTGAGGCCGCGCCTATCTTCCGTTAGTAACTCTCGTTGCTTCACCATGATCTCGGATTTGAGGTTCTCTTCACGAAGGGCTTCGACTTGATTCACTTTGATGTCCTCCACTAGGCTTGATATTACGTCGATCCTAGAAAGAGTTACCTTGATTTTGCTCCCATAGTTCTTTCGACTCAAAGCATCTGCCACCACGTTGGCCTTACGGGGGTGGTAAAGCAACTTGCAATCATAGTCCTTCAAAAGCTCCAGCCACTGTCTTTGTCGAATGTTGAGATCTTTTTGGTCAAATATATACTTCAGACTCTTGTGGTCGGTGAAGAGTGTACACTTTGTCCCGTAGAGGTAGTGTCGCCATAACTTCAAGGAAAATACTACCGCCGCAAGTTCCAAGTCGTGAGTGGGGTAGTTTTTCTCGTGGTCCTTGAGTTTCCGCGATGCATACGCAATCACCTTCCCCTTTGCATCAAAACACACCCAAGACCCAATTTGGAGGCGTCGCTATAAACCACAAAGTCATCGGATCCTTCGGGTAAGGATAAAATTGCTGCCTCGCACAACTTCTTTTGAAGAGTCTGGAAGTCTTTCTCTTGATTCTTGGTCCATAAGAACTTAACATTCTTTCTTTTCAATGATGTGAGCGGAGAGGCGATCTTCGAAAAATCTTGAATAAAACGTCGATAGTAGCCAACCAAGCCAAAAAAGCTTCTTATCTCCGTTGGACTCGTCGATGGTTCCCAATTCATCATCGCTTCAATCTTCGTCGGGTCTACCTTCACTCCATCCTTGGATACCACATGGCCCAGGAATTGAACTTCTTGTAACCAAAACTCGCACTTTGAAAACTTCGCGAACAACTTCTCTTTCCTAAGAATCTCCAAGACCTCCCGTAAATGTTGGCGGTGTTCGACCTCGTCCCGCGAGTAGATCAGAATGTCGTCGATAAAGACTATAACAAATTTGTCCAAGAAGGGTCGACACACACGATTCATCAAGTCCATGAATACGGACGGATCATTAGTCAACCCGAATGTCATAACTAGAAACTCATAATGATCGTATCGTGTCTGAAACGCCATCTTCGGAATATCGCTCTCCTTAACTCGCACTTGATGGTAACCAGACTGCAAGTCTATTTTGGAGAAACATCCCGCTCCTTGCAATTGATCGAAGAGATCATCGATTCGAGGAAGTAGATATTTGTTCTTTACGGTGCCCTTGTTGAGCTCACGGTAGTCGATACACATCCACATGGAACTGTCCTTTTTCTTCACAAACAAAACTGGATCTCCCCACGACGACGAGCTCGGTCGTATGAAGCCCTTCTTGAGGAGTTCTTGTAATTGCGTCATCATCTCTTGCATCTTTGTCGGGGCTATACAATAAGGATCACGGACGATCAGAGTGGCACCCGAAGTGAGGTCAATATGGAGCTTCACTTAGCGTTTCGGTGGTAGTCCGGGTAGATCTTCCAGAAAGACATCCGGGTAGTCGCGTACCACATCCACATCTTCTATCTTCTTCTTATCGAGTTTCGCATCGATAACGTAGGCCAAGTATGTAGTACACCCATTGGCCAAGATCTTGCGTGCTTTGAGTGACGAGATAATCGTGTTGGCTTTCCGATTCTTCTCCCCATAGACTATCACTTCCCCACCTTTCGACAAGGTCACTTTAATCATCTTCTTGGAGCAAAAGATGTCAGCATCATGCTTAGCTAGACAATCCATCCCTACAATCACATCAACCCCCCCGATATCCGTCGGTAGCAAATCTATTACAAAGGACTCCCTATCTAAGTCAGAGGTGCACCCATCAAAACGTTCTCGAACTAACATATGTTCCCCATTTGGCACTTCTACTACTAGTGCATCGCACAACATACAATTAGGAGTAGTGAAACTATTGCAGAAAGTGGTAGACACAAACGAACGGTTCACACCGGAATCAAACAAAACACATGCAGGTAGAGAGTTTACTAGAAACGTACCCGACACGACATCCGTCGTCCCTCTCGCATCCTCTGTCGTCATTTGGAAGGCCTGACTTGGTGCTTTCGGTGGAATATCTTTCTTCAGTATCATCCCGATTGAAGCTCCTTGATGTCCCCTCAATAGCTTGGGACAAACTCTCTTAATGTGCCCCGACTCCCGGCACTCAAAACATACCGGCTCCCGGGAGGGGCAATCCCGACTCACATGGCCCTTTCGTCCACATTTGAAGCACTCGGTCGTGTTAGAGAGAGGTCTCGGATTACAAGTCCTGAAATGCTTACTCTTACACTTGAGGCACCACCTCGCCTCACATCGAGTTTCCACGTTCCTCCCCCCATTAAAGGGTTTGGATAGTCGTGCGGGCCTGGTTGGCCCTTCCCACTTTCGCTTCTCACCTTGTTGACTCCTCTTTTCTCTTCCTTGAACGATGTCATCCTCCACCAGTTGGAACTCCTTAATGACTTCTTGTAATGTAATCACCTGAGCGTTCCTCACACCCGTCTTCATCTCCGCCTGCAAACCCTTCAAGTATGCCTTTATTTTGGATCTTTCATCCACGGCTAGATGCTCGACCAGACTGAGCTTCTCTACAATCTATTTTGCGTAGTCTGCAACAGATAGATTACCCTTCTTCAGATTCCGAAATTCCTCCTCTATCTTGTCAAGATCCCTTTCGTTGTAGTATTTGTCCATTATGTTCTTCTTGAAGGTTGGCTAAGTGAGCTTGGTCAGAACCTCTGGAGTAAGGGCCGTGCGAGTAAGGATCCACCAGCCTAAAACTTCTCCTCTGAATAATTGAGATGCAAACTTGACACTTTGGGAGTCGTCACATTCGCTTGATTCAAAAGCCATCCCTACTTCTCGTATCCAGTTCATACATGCCACTAGATTGGTTGTTTCGGAAAACTATGGGGGCTTGATACATAAGAAAGTCTTGTAGGAATAACCCCTTTCCTTCTGCTTCTCAACCCTTATCACTTGCTCTTCCGTCCGAATTACGTTATTGGTACCACCTGACCCAATCACCACATTGTCTCCTACCGTTTCATGCCTCTGGTGGCTTGTATCACGTTCCTCTAGTATTTTCAAGAAATTTTCATCCCGCTTGTCCATCTAAGAGTTCATCATCTGCATAATACCAGCCAATAGGACCGATTGAGGGTCCGCTTCTTAGACAACTGGGTTCTTGGTCTCCATGTTCACTCGGGGATCTTGGTCCACCACTCCCTCCAACAAGGTGGTCCTTTGGGGACCCTCTAGGACACCCGTAGGAGTTACTCTTCTTGAAGCTTCTGGAGCCGTGACACTCGTCTTATTACCCTCCTCGGGTACCACCACCCGATTCCTCATGTTTACCATTGTGAACTATCACACATGATAAAGATCATACCAGTTAATTCTTTAAAAGATTAGCGGTTTGGTACGTACTACTACAATGACCAATCATCATAACAACAATTTCAAGCACAACCACGTATTTATAAATTCATAATAGCAACGGCCAAGTGAAATTTTGAACATACATTACATAAAAATTCTTGTCACCATCATCACAATTTCTTAATCAATGCATTTCCGTAGTCCTAATACTCTCCCTACCTAGGATTGCTCTACCCATATGGAAAATGATACTATAAGCACAATCAGCTTAAGTCTAGGTATATTCAACTCGACACCTAATTCACTTAAACTAAAGCTCTGATACCAACTTATAACATCCCAAAAATTGGGACAAACTAAAATTTCTGGAAGAGAAATGTGGTATATTAAATTAATGCCAAAGCATTAGCTCTTCCCAAAAAGGGAACAATTTACGCCTGTTATAATTACAAGTTTTGTAATAAATAAGCAATGAGGGATAACAACACTCAACTTGTTATCTAAATTCCAAAACATTTGTCTTATAAAGTTGGCGTCCCAAAAGTGCTCCCAAGCTCACATTTAAGGCCACTAAACCTTCTTGGCGGTCGCGCCGCTAGAACTTGAGTTACACATCAACCAAATCAAGTGTTAGGCCAAACGAACCTAGTGAGTTGATTAAATAACATGGTATGTCATTTAAACATTTATAAACGACAACAGCCATAACGGAATCAATGGGGGAGACCCATCACACCAATGAGTTTCACCTCAAGAGCCAATGTACCTTGATGTTCACTCACATGAGCAACATCCCAAAGGCTCAGCACATTTGAAGACTACCTCCAAGGTATTACTCCAAATGGCAGAGATCTAGGTGCATACCGTTAAGGTGGCACCCTAAGACTACATCCTCCTATCGTGAGTCACAGTTGCCCCACACTCTCGAGGCCCGAATATCTCGAACAGTTACGTAAACCGTCGCTTGGTCTCGGTTTCCCACTAGGTTTACTATAATTAAAATTAAC
Source organism: Arctium lappa (assembly GCA_023525745.1). NCBI lineage: Eukaryota > Viridiplantae > Streptophyta > Magnoliopsida > Asterales > Asteraceae > Arctium > Arctium lappa. Next base: position 59,665,884 of record CM042059.1, on the reverse strand, counting down.
TCACGAATTCTAAAACACATATAGGTCTCAAAGCTAGGATTTTTAGAGTGAGAAATAATTTGCGATTAATAAACACTTACCATGATTTTACGGATATTCTAATCCACCTTTTCAGTAGCTTCTCTATCTTCAGAGTTACTCCCAAACGCATCTCTCATTAAGATCGTTGGGCGTTCTGGCAGGAGAAAGCATCCTCTGAGGGAGTGCTGGAGTAATCCACAAGTTCTTCATCATCAAGAGCAGTGATGGTCTCTGGAATGGCATTGATTAGCGGAACTAGTGGTACTTATGAAGTGGGAGGTGCAAGAAAGATGACATGGACTGGAGATCTCAAAATTATTGTTTGTTGGTCTTCAGCAGAGGTGGGCTTCCTCTCTGGTTCATTCAAGTCTTGATCTCTAGTTTGTTTGGGTGCGGAGGAGGGGGGGGGAGCAGAGGCTCTTGCTTCTTCTGTTCTGATGGTTCCTTGCTTCTCCCCCTTTTGACGATCTGACGACCCCTATGGATTATCATCATAATTACCATCGTCAGAGTCATCAATAATTGCTTTCTTAGAAGCCTCCTCTACGGCAAAAGTCTCTGGGACCTTCCTCTTCAACTTGACTCTGTCTCTGGAGTGAAAGCACTCTGAAACAAGTTCTAAACCGTCAGTGTTTGTTGACCTACTTTGGCAACAAACTTGCTAGATATTATAAGCATTTTGTTTGTCACCTGTCATGAGAACTTTTGTAGATCGCCCTTAGTAACCACGTTTGTTGCGTTTGATGGTGGTTGATTTGAAGGTTGAGGAGCAGCAGGGACTGGAATAGCAACAATGGCTTCTGTGATCATCTTCAGAAGGTCAGATTTTAATTTCTCCATGTCAGCAGGGTGACAGAGGGTGCTGGAGAAGAAGGCACTGGAATAGGCTTAATGATATATGCTTTGGCCGCTGAGAGCTCCATTAAAAGTTTATCTGAGCAACCTTCTGCTAGCTTCTCTAAAGAAGCAAGTCTGTTGTTGTTGGTGAGTTGGGTGCACAACTCAGAGACCTCTGAAGTAAGTGTTGCCACTTCAGAGCTTGAGGTAGAGGCCTCTAATGTCTTCTCCAATTGAAGTTTTAGATCTTTCAAGGATCCTTTGATTTCATCACTAAAGAGCTTGAACTCCTCTTTAGTAACGAACTCAGAGAGGGAAAGCTTGAAGTCAAAACATGTCTTCAATTTACGCTCGAGTTCAAAGGGGCCTTCTTTCAGAGATGGTTTTGGGTTGTCTCTGGAATGACTTCTTGCCGATCCTTGAGAATCCTTTTGAGGGAATTTCTCTACAACAGTTTTGATCAGTTCTTCCTCCTCTGGCTGAGGTCAGAGGAAAAGAATCTGATGTGATGAGTTGACCTGCTATCCAGGCATGTCAACCCTTGTGCTACTAGGTCATTCCCTTTCCCCTCAGTAAGGAAATCCCTACGCAAGATCTTAATGACCCCTGGAACTATGGGTTGGTCCTCTAAATCATGAGCCACAGAGGCATCACGGTGTGTAGGGGATGGTGGCGTACTCTGGGGCAAAGAAGTACTTATATCTTTAATGGCTAAGTTATTTTGGGAGGACTTATATAGATGTGCGGCTTCCCCAAGGCTGTGTTATTCAGAGGCAGAAGGATGTGCCTCTGAGCGTTTGGTTGGGAATAGGTTCGAGGTGTGCACCTCTAGTTCAGTATTCTTTGGTGCTGGACCACTGAGAATAAATTGTGTGGAACCACCGGGAGGGGGGGGGGCTAGGGAATCTTACATGTGTGCCACAAAGGGTATCTTTTTCTTCCTCTCCACCCTTAGCTCCTAAAGGCTCAAGAATCACTCTCTCTGAGATAGTCTCTTCCTCACCTGTTAGGATCTAAGAGTTTACCACTATGCCTAAAGTAATTACTGATGGAGAAGGCGCGACTTATTTCCATATAGCGTAGCAGCCAGCGCCACGTTTCAATTTAGGAAGATGTTGGACAATGACCCAACAATCCCCCCCCACCCCAACATCTTCCAGCACTAACAAGATCTTCGCTAGAAGTCAATGGCTGCATAGCATGCCTTTGGCATTTAAATGCACTCCGTGGGATTCGAACCCGTGATATGCTCTGATACCAATTGTAGATCCCAGAAACAATGCAATCACAATAATAATCAACAAATAATAGAGATTGAATCCCAACTGTTGGTGATATGATTATCAATAAAGGGTTTAAGGTTTACAGAGAGAATTTCTGATACGGCTAAGTAAATCCTAACAATGACCATTCTACTCTCTCCTTTCCTAATCTCAAACTTTAAATACCAAGGGCTTTGGTCTAAAGCCCAAAGCCCATTACAACCAAATAAGCCCAATAACAATTAAAGGCTTTTTACAAAGCATTAAATAATAAAACATTTAATCCCTATAAATGCGCTATAAAACTTTCAACGCACTAGGACATTCAATCCTAACAATACTCTCCTCTTTTCTGAGAGAGCTAATCTCTTCCTCGGTGTCAGAGGCACCCTCTGATCTTCTCTCTTTATAGGCACCCTCGGGTTCTTCTCTATTCTCATCTAAAGGAGCATCAGATTGCTCACTTTCTGATTCTAACTCAGGCTCAGAACCTAAGTGTGTTGGGGATCCCATTACCAGTTTTGGAAATTGGGCAACACCTCTAAGATAGGTAAGAGTGGGGTGGTCTTCTGGAATATATTTTATCGTGCTCTGAGGGAACCTTCACTCGGATGGGTAAGGTGGGGTTGTTGTTGGCTTAAAACTGTTCATGATGAACAATGGGGTTTTTGGTCTTTCCTCAGAGAGTGTGGACATCCTTATCACTCCTCTAATGACCAATGAGATGAACCTAGGAAACAAAACAGAAACAGGCCTATTTCCCTTGGCCAATGCCTTGTTTTTCCTTTCCACTGTAGTGTGGATCTCTGATTAGAGCAGTTTCGCCATGTCTACATTACTATTAAATAATAGGGCATACATGATAGTCAAAAGGGTAGGGTTGGCATGATCCTGACTACCAAGCTTGCAAGTTAGTGTGCGGTTTAACACACTGAACATGAAGTTCCAGACTGGTGGTAGATGTTGCCTCCTAAATTCACTTAATGTTCTTATTTCTTTGTTATAGCCTATGTGAATAAGGAACTGAAGTAGGATTTCTTGAGATGGGGATTTTTCAAATCTGGGTATCCCTAAGTCACTGGCTTTAAGAAGAAACAACCTACGTCTTAAAGTTTCGAGGGAAATACGAATGGTGACATCCTTTTCTCCAGTATCTATGTAGCCAACTAGTCCTTTTGTTGTTTCATTGTACTCACTAGAGTACCACCATTGTTGGACATACATGATTGGAACATTTAAGTCAAAACTGTTCAAGGCATCGCTGAGTTCATAGGTTCGAACATTTAAGTCAAAACTGGTCAAGGCATCCTTTTAGGGGGATGTTGAACTGGGCTTGTTCACGATGAGGAACGATTCTGCTTGAATCGTCTAAACCTTCTGGGTTTTGCGCCATTGTTGCAGGTTTGAAGATTTGAGGCTTTTTCTTGCTTGAGAGAAAATATGAAGTTTGAGAGAGATTTTCTTGAGAGCGTAATGATGGAATGAAGTGTGGAGTGGGTTTTTATGGACGTGAGACGTGGGTTTGGGGGCTATGGAAGCGGCGTAGTTGAGTACCTATGTCAGAAATGGAAACGACGTTTGTGAGTATCCATGTCAGAAATGTTCCATCGTCCATCAACTCAATTATGGACACGTGGAGAGTGAGAGTGAAAGGACGCTTACGTGAGACAACTGTTATTTTGGATATTCTATTTAAAATATGACAGTTATCTAAGTAAATAATCCACACAAGCCAATTCCTTTTCAAAGAAATCCACAAGTAAAAAAAAAAACTTTTCTCAAAATTTAAATTTCTTTTATGGCTAAAAAATTTTAAAAAAAACAAAACTTGATTGAAGGAATATCTAAGAACACTAAGATTTAGTGCTCTGATGTATCTTCAGAGTAGATGATATCAGAGGCTTTGGAGAGTATTGTCAGAGACTAAATAATAGATTCCGAGATATGTTTCAAAAATTTGAATCAAGTTTTGTTTTTTCAGAAAGGATATGTTTTAAAGATAAGAATAAAGTACATAGCTTTTGAAAAGATCCTATGATGGAAGATTAGAGGCTCTGGTATGAATATCAGAGGCAAGATTAGAGACTCTGATAATAGTAATAAAAGCAAGAGCAGAGGCTCTGATATTAGTATCAGAAGCTCTGATGCTTGACTTTATTACCTTCCAATGGTTCTTACTCCCCCTTGACAGATAAGGATAGTTTTCTCCCCCTTAAAATATAAATGATTTCATTTGTTTTCTCTCCCCCTTGAAATGTGCATAGGTGAACAAAATGAGATGACTTGTGAACATGCTGTAGAGACTTAGAGGCTCTGATCTCAAATATCCTACCTTAGGATATCAGAGGCTCTGATATGTGTTAAGATCAAGTAGACATATTTAGCATGCCTAACTTGCTGATCAAGAAATTGAACCTTCGTTCAACCAAATCTTTTGTGAAGATATCAGCAAGTTGGTAATAAGTAGGAACAAAATACATCTCAATTGTGCCTTTTTCACTAAGATCTTTAAGAAAATGATACATGATATCAATGTGCTTTGTCTTGGAATGCTGCACTGGATTAGCAGAAATAGCAATTGCACTTCTGGAGTCACACAAGATGGGAATTTTATCAAATTCAAGACCATAGTCTCTGTGTTGAGTCCCCATCCATATCACTTGTGAACAACAACTAGCAGCAACAACATTTATGCTTTTGTTGTAGATGTTGACACACAATTTTGCTTTTTAGATGACCAACTCACTAACTTATTTCCCAAAAGTTGACAACATCCAGAGGTACTTTTTCTATCTAACTTGCATCCTGCATGATCTGCATCAGTGTAAGTTGTTAGTTCAAAACCAGAGAGTTTTGGATACCAGAGGCCAAGAGATGGTGTGCCTCTCAGGTATCTAAACACTCTCTTGACAGCAGATAAGTGTGATTCCTTTATATTAGCTTAATATCTAGCACAAAAACAGGTTGCAAACATTATATCAGGTCTACTTGTATTTAAGTATAAAAGTGACCCTATCATGCATCTGTAGGTTTTGACATCCATATGTTTCCCTAAAGGATTAGAGTCAAACTTGACTCTAGTGGAAATAGGAGTTTTCATATGAGTTGAATCATTGAGTTTGTACTTTTTCAAAATATCAGAGACATATTTGGCTTGATTTATGAAAGTTCACTTTGAATGTTGTTTTACTTGCAATCCTTGGAAGAAGGTTAGTTCTCCCATAAGACTCATTTCAAATTCATTCTTCATCAACTCTAAAAACTTGTCACAATACTTTTGATTTGTAGACCCATAGATAATATTATCAACATATCTGTACCAGAAGTAGCTCATTTTTGTACTTTTTGATGAACATAGTAGTATCTACAGTTCCTTTCTCAAAAACATTATCAATCAGAAAAGTTGACAGAGTTGCATACCATGCTCTGGGAGCCTGTTTAAGGCCATAGAGAGCTTTGTCAAGATAGTATACATAGTCTAGGAAATCTAAACATTCAAATCCATGTGGTTGTTGGATATATACTTCTTTGAAACAATGATTTAATCTAGGTGGTTGTTGGACAATGATTTAAACAAGATCTTCTTGTACAATTCTCAGTACATAAATAAATAATTATTTTACATGTAAGTAAAAGGAAAATCATACTTTGAGCAATGGGTTGCACACCCTCTTTATAGGACTCAAAAGGTGAACAATGTACTTTCCTGACACATAGGACTTGCTTGAACAGTAACTTACCTACTAGGTAAACTCAAGACATGCTTGAACAGTAATCTACCTAAAAGGTAAATCTTATCACTAGGGGTGCGTTTGGTTTGCAGACTGGATGGGAAGGGACAGGACAAAAACTCACTGTCCTATGTTTGGCGTGACATGGGACAGGACAAAAATTCACTGTCCCACGTTTGGCACGACATGGGACAGGGACAAAGACTGGACAAGGTGGGACAAGATGAGACAAAAAGTGGTATTTTCTTGTTCCACCAAAATAGGTGGAACAACATGGGATAAATGAGACAGAAACTAAAAATCATTGATCAACCGCCATTTGATGTATAATCCTAACATGGTATTAGTTTTAAGGGTCACCACTACCCATCGCCGCCACTACCACCATCGGCGGCCACCATTAGCCACCGCCAACCACCATCGGCAACCTCTACCTATATCTCCACCATAACAACCTCCTCCACCTCCACAACCATTGGCCATCGCCACCACCACTACCATCGTCGACCACCACTACTAACGCCGATCACCACCACCTTTGGCCGTCACCTCCATCAATAGCCACTGGTAGCCACCACCAACCATCGTCGACCACTTCCACCTCTTCCTCTACTACTACAACAACTTCCTCCACCACATCCATAACCAACGCTTATCGTCACCTCCATCGATCACTACCACCCATTGTCGCCGCCACCACCGATGCTCACCGCCAACCACCGTCGGTGACCCCCACCTCTTCTTCCACAACAATAACCTCTATGACCCCTGTCCACCGCCACCACCACTACCATTGTTGGCCACCTATACCTCCACCACATCAACCATAACAACCTCCTGCACCACCACCATCCACTATCTTTCACGTTCTTCACAACTACCGTCCTTCACGGACCACCCATCACATTTATCTTTACTTATCGCTGCAACTATGCATCCACCAATTCATTAAGATTTTCCAAATTGAATCAAATATTATATTTTCTTTATATGAATCGGATTTTTTCGAACTACCATCATTTATTTCAGATTCTTCATTCAAATTTCCTACCATTGTTTTTGTATGTATTTATATGTATGAAAATCGTTTAAAAAAATAAAAATGTTTTTTAATTAAATTATTTAAAGATATACTTTATTTGTGTTATTTTTAACTATTATATGACATATAAAATCATCAAACAACTTTTAGGGAAATTTGTCCATCATTGTCCTATCCAGTCCTAGTCGTACCAAACACAAGACAGACATTTGTCTTGTCCTGTCCAGTCCAGTCCCGTCCCATCCAGTCCTGTCCTAGCCTCTTGTTCTGTCCTGTCCCGTCCTGTCCAGTTCTGTCCTGTCCAGTCCCGTGCAATCATGTTTGCGTACCAAACGATACCTAGGTGACGTGTCTTCTGATCTCATGTCAACACTTGTAGAAATCTTCAACTCAATCTTCAGAGAGAATGTCTTCAGAGCTCTGATGTAGACCTCTGATGAAGTTATCTTCTTGCTGAATACTCTATCTCTAGAATGTTCTTCAGAGATAGGCTTGTTCTTTGATGACTATCTCTAGATGTCCTCTGAAGTAGGACTTAGAATATTTTCAATATTTTTACAGATCAGAGTTGGGGCTAACAGGTGCCTTGACATCAGCTGGTCTGGTATAGGAACCATATCCCAAAACAATTTCTTATTCTTTGGTTTGCATTAATAATTGCAAGATCATGTGTTGGTATGGTCCGCTTGACCAGACAGACTATAATGCCCTATATGTTTGGAACAATTGGACTCTAAAATCACCTTTTCTTTCTTTGTAAGTTTTCAAAACTAGTTTGGGGACACTTAAAGTGTTACATATCCAAGACGATGCTACCGGATGATTGGGATGGAGTTGTTCAACATTTCTAATATGAATATTGTTTAAGGGGAGTTCGAATTGTTGTGGGTCATCTTGTGCTTGCGGCGACTGTCTACTTCATCTGGCAAGAGCGGAACAACCGTATCTTTCATGGAATAACAACATCGTCCATGGATCATGGAAAGATTGTTCGAGATGAGGTGTGTGCTCAGTTAGTGATCGTTACGTTGCAGGATTCAGAGATAGCGAAGGGGATTAAAGAGAAATGGAATATCTCATTTTGTTATAACCATGGTCTAAGCTTATTTATTATTATACAAGTCTAGGGGCCATATGTGTTAAATTCCTTTTTGTTGAGGGCTTATGTTTGAAATTTAAAAACACGTTTAAGTGCATACGTATCTTCTATTAGTTTCCAGGAACGGTTATATACTTTCAAAAAAAGTGTGTATTGGTGTTATCCGGAAAAGGTTTTTGGATGAAGCTCACAAGTCTCATTTGTATATTCATCTGTGGTACTAATAAAATGTATCCAGATTTGCGAGAGTTCTATTTGTGACAGGGTATGAAGAAAGATATAATGCATTATGTGGAATGATGTTGACTTGTTTTAAAGTGAAGCAACAACGACCCTACGGTAATTTGCAATTGTTAGAACTTCCAGTTTGGAAACGAGATCATATTACGATGGATTTCGTAACAAATTTTTCGAGAACGCCACGAGGTTTTGATGCAATCTAGGTCATTGTAGATCGATTATCTAAATCCACTCATTTCTTACCAATTAAAGAAACTTATTCGATGGAAAGGTTAGCAAAACTATATATTGATGAAGTGGTAACTCGTCATAGTGTGCCACTATCGACAATTCAAGATTGAGATAGTTAGTTTACTTTGATGTTTTCGAAATGCTTTCAGAGAGAAATAGGATCACAGATAAAGTTAAGTACAACTTATCATCTGTTGGTTGACAGGCAGAGTAAATGGATGATTCAAACACTCAAAGATATGTTGCGCGCTGGTATTATTGATTTTGAAAGTTCGGGGGAAGGGCACTTGCCTTTGATTGAATTTGCTTACAATAATAGTTATGAGCCCAATATTCAAGCGACAACCTTTGAGGTTCTTTATGGCAGAAAATATAGAACATCGTTGTGTTGGAACGAAGTGGGAGAGAGACATTTAGGGCCTATTTGGCAGGTGCTGAATGGTTTGGTGCAGAATTATTAAGTGGTCAGAATGAATAAAAGGCTCTTATGATATATTGCAAAATGAAATATGATTTTTTTCTAATTTTTCATAATGAAATTAGGGCTCTGAGTCGTTAAGGGAGGATCAAGATACAAAATCATTCAGATGGTTTTGGAACCATTAAGAGGTAGACATTTATTTTGCCAAACAAGATTCACCTCTTAGCGATCTAGATGTTGCCTCTTAATGGAACCATTAAGAGGTAAACAAACAACCCCTTAGCTGAACAAGAAATTGTTCAAATAACGACAGATAAGATCGCTCAAATTCGTGAACAGTTAAAGACGATTCATGACCGAAAGAAAAGCTATACCGATAAATTTCGTAAATCGATAGAGTTTTAGGTTGAGGATAGTGTGATGTTGGAAGTATCTCAGTGGAAGGGTATCGTTCCTTTCGATAAGAAGGGTAAGCTGAGTCCGAGATATATCGGTTATTTCGTAATTAGGGATCGGGTTGGTGAGGTAGATTACAGGTTAGAACTTCTATCAGAAATGAGTGGTATTCACAATACCTTTCATGTGTCCAACTTGAGAATTTGTGTAGTTGATACTGAAAAGGTGATACCATTAACAGAAGTACAAGTGGATGAGAAATTGTATTTCATTGAAGAGTCGGAAGTTATAATCGATTATAAGGTTAAAAATTGAGAAACAAAGAGATCGGTTTGGTAAAGCTTCAGTGGCGTTATCATAAGGGTCAAGAAGCTACCTAACAAGCGGAGCCATAAATGAAATCCATATATCCAAGTTTGTTTGAGTGATTGAATTCCAGGACTAAATTCTTTTAAGCAAAAAATGTTGTTATAACCATGGTCTACCTCATTTATTATTATATAAGTCCATGGGTCATATGCATTAAGTACCTAGTTGTTGAGGGCTTATTTTAAATTTTTAAAACCCAATTAAGTAGGTTTGTATCTTCTATTAGTTTCTAGGAAGGGTTGTGTACCATAAAAAGTGTGTTGGTATCCTTGAGCTTCTTTACATCGTTCCTGGAATTTTTTTTAAAGGAAGAGTTGTCAAGCTTTCATCTTGGTTATTTTGTCTTTTAAGGTAGGTCTTCTCAAATCCTTTAAGTTAAAGTTAATTTTAGCTTTTGGAAGTTTGGAGTATTTTGTTTTGTAAGATGATTTAGGTAAAAATCATGTGGTTGGTTGGGTAATTGGTTTAGAGTATTTGTTGTTATATCCTTATGGAATTCGATCCTTGTGAGTTTACCTTGAGTTCTTATTTGATGTTCCCTATTTATTGATTTGGGCCAATTCGTTTCTTCATTATTGAGTTGTTACCCTAGTGTTGGTTTTGATCATTAAGGATTAGAGTTTGTTACATCCATGATGATCTCATGATAGTTATGAGTACTTTGAGAGTCAAAAGTTGTGAGTTTTATCTGGGTTTTTTACCTAGAATTGAGTTTGGTGTTGAAAAATGGAGTTATAGGTCGAGAGTAGGGGAGAAGAACCAAACAGTAATCAACGTAACTTTGCCTGCGACCAAAGTTGTGTCACAAGTCGCGTTAACCTCTGTGCTTCGTTTTCTCGTTTTTCCTTTGTGTCATTTTGTGGTCTTTCAGTGTATTAGTTGTGTACCTTAAGGATTGTATATAGATAAGGTTGAGTCAATCTTTCTAGATTGTGATCTATGTTTATCTTATTCAGATTCAAGGGTTCGATTGTGTTTTGTCGTTTTGGTTAAAGTTTGTATCTCAGTATATCGTGATCAAGGTGAGTTTTCTTGTAACCTTGCATATGTTATCAACTAAGTATTACTATGATATTATACCTTACTAGTATGTTTAAAGTGTTACCGTTAATTGTGTTATGGTATTGTAACAACAGGTTGTGCCAGAGTGTCAACTTCATAAAAACTGGGGATATTGTGCCTGAGTGCCAACTTATGACTAACTGGGATGTTGTTCCTGAGTGCCAACTTTATGACTAAATGGGATGTTGTGCCTGAGTGCCAACTTTATAAATGGAATGTAGGGAGTGAGAACCTACTATATGATTACCGATTTTGAAAGATTTGATGTGAACTGATTTTATCGTATCTTTACACTTCAGGGATTTTGCCACTAGACCTTATGGTCTAACCCTCATTTTGTTTTAAAAAATATGCATTTTAGTGCAACAGCGTATAGAGAGTAAAGGAAAAGGAAAAAATGTGAATCTGTATATTCGGATGCTTATATGTGAAGCCAGTTGAGAAATGTTTGAAGTCTGATTCTGATGTGTGGCTATTTGGATCTTTTATATGAGAACTTTGTTAGCGAAAAGTTTGTTGTAACTTAAAGACAATGGTATACTTTCATAGAATGTGGGACCCAATGTGTAAGATCAATATGAATTGATATATCCCGGTTGTTACACATATCCTGATCAAAATGGTATAGGGTAGTGTGAAGTGGTCCTTCCTGAGGTTGAGGGTTTCAAACCGTAGGCTAGCAGGGCAGTTTGCGATGTGGCTCCCGTCCTCGATTAGTTGGTTTCTGATTGTTGATTTTTTTAGATAAGTCTTTCTTTATTTAGGCTTCTGGTGGTTAGGTATGGTGGATGGTCTAACCACCTTTGGTTAGTTGTAAGGTTTGTAATTGACAAGCCTCCCAACCATACATGACCTCCTCTCGTGTCCTTTTCAGGGTGCAGGTAGTTCCTTGATAGGGCTGGTTTGTCAGTTTTGTTCCATAATAAATTTTACCAGAGGTTATGGCCTCTTTCCAAAAATTCATCAATAGCATGTGCATTTCACTGACGGATTGCCAATGATTTTCATCAAAAACATTAAATAAAACAAAAATAAAAGCCAATGATTGGTACATCGTAACTTGACCAACGAATTACTGATGTTTTTCATTAAAGAAAATAAAAAAAACAAAAATTAAAATAAAATAGTAGATTGTCGGTAGGGGTGCTTATGGGTTGGGTTGTAACACCCTCAAATTTATAAAGAGCAACTAAATAAAATTTTCAACAATACATCACATGAAGGATAAAAATCCCTTTCTACAAATCAATACTTGAAATACCTCAAATATAATTTTAGATTTAACCTCAACAAATAACTACCCAAATCTAATATAAGGACTAAACAAAGGTCGGGTGTTACTAAACCCATAAACGATTGCTATCTCCAAATGTGCGGAAGACATCACTCAAGCTACATCATTCTTGAGCATCTAAATAGCATTCAACACTTCACATACTGCATGAGACATTCCCCAACTAGGACCTGATGCACATGCCGACAAATAAAAAGGGTTAGACATAACGCCTAGTGAGTTCAAGAGTTTTCAACATGAATAAATATTTCGTTGAAAATGAAAGAATGCAACTTAAAACACAATCTTTCAAAATGATTTACCTTAAATATGAAAACGACTCGTTTTCCAATAACATGCATTTTAAGAACGAACGTCCCACTACGAAACATTCTTTATAAGATGATGCAACCCAAAACTCACTAAAAACATGAGTAGAAAACAGACTCCCAATTTATAAAAACGCGGTTAAAACTTAATATCCCGAAACACCCAAAACACGAGTGGGACATAACACTCAACTCATAACTCAAGGAAAACAATCCATATAAATATAACATGCCACCGAAAACATGGAACTAAAATTCAATACTCACGCGACCATAAAATGGAATGAAATACAAATATTAAAACATGGACAATTAAATATCCAAAATACTGTTGGCCGACAATGGGGGAGACCCGTATCCATTAGGAGTGGAGGAACAAAAAAGTATGCCACTTAAACAACGATTTTCCGAATGGGCTCATACCCTAACGTTTCCAAAATGTCTCATAACACGGAGACAAGAATTTTCACAAGGGTTTATGAAATTAAATACACCAAAAACACATAAATCATAGAATAGGCTTCTATTGTACCAAATCACCAAAAATACATAAATCATGCTATTTACTTATCAAAATATCCAAATCCCAATTATGAGCATTTTATGAGATCAAATTAATCCAAGTTCACTAAATATGAAAACCTATCAAAATCCTCGACACATTGACAATTACCAAGTAAAATATATTTTTACTTCAAAATACACATTTTCGCATGTACATAGTTTTCATAAAGCAACTTGAACTCACATTGCTAGATTGAGGCTAAATCTATTTTTTAACCACAACTTGAGCTTCCTTGAAGAGACTTGGATCCTTAAGCCAAAAACTTTCAAAAACCCTAGATCCATAAATTTCCAACCATAAATATTCATATTCGACCATATTGAATCGTTCCCGAACATTTTATATGAAGATCTCATCTTATCTCAAAACCCTAATTTCCATAGTTGAAGAGAAGAGAAGTTTACCTTTCCCATAGTTTGAATCCATCAACAATACTCTTCTAGGTTACCAAAATGATCCACAAACTCTCAATCTTTAAAATGGTGATGATGGTTGCATTAAACCCTAGAAGATTTGATGGAGGAGATGAAGATGAGGTAATCTTAGTTCTAGCTTCCAAAACCTTGTTAGATGATGAAGAAAACCTTTTAAATAGGGAGGATTTGAGCAATAGATGAGCTAGGTTCGATCTCAATGAAGAGAGAGGGACAAGTTGAGAGCTATTAAAGTTAGGTTGAGTGATAAATGAGAAAAGCTACCAAAATCGGATTTATTGAGGTCTGCACCCCAACCGCGACTGTGTCGGGTGATAGTGCCCTTGCCAAGGTCGCGGGTCACTATCGCCGCACTTGTATCGCGACCTTCTCAACACACACGATTGTGCCACGGCGAGAGTGACCTTGTCTCAATCTTCGGACACTCTCGCCCCGGACTTACCGCGAGTCACCATGACCCTGCGACTGCGCCCTCAGCAACAGTGACCCTGTCACAGTTGCCGGGCATAGTCGCTCCTCACTGCCAGGCTCCGAAAATTCGATCTTTTCGCGTACGTAAGGCATTCGACTAAAAGGGGACTATAATTAGCCTATCTCAATCTAAATTTCAAGTCTTAATTACCATGTCTTATAGATTACCTGCAAAAATACAGGCGTTACAATCCTCCTAACCTTAGAATGATTTCGTCCTCAAAATCTGTTTCTCACACAAGGCATTTCATTACCACCCTCAACACTTAATGGGTTTCCTCGGGCCCCAAGCTAACAACTAATCATAGACTTTAATGATTTCGTTCTTACAAAATGACCGTCTCCCTTCCCAAGGAGTTGTCTCTAACCCATTTCGTCCATGAGATGAAACTCGTTAACTTCCTGACGAAACTGCCATACTGATTTCCGTGAAGACTCTCACATCAAGTATCCACCTTGATACGTCACAATCATACTAGAGTGAACATCGAACCTTACTAGAGCAATTTCCAAACTTACGATCTCGGTTGCCTCCCAACCTTAGGGGACACATACTACCTCAAGGGTAGCTTGTAACCTCAACTTCCCACTGAGTAGTTCATTCCAGCTCAACATGATTCTGAATCCGTATTCTATTGACCAACACCAACCCAAAGAATTACCAAAATCCTTTAATAATTCACTATCGTTATGGGCAGAGTCTTCCTTCCAAGGACATGCCAATACGATCTCCAGAGAGTTGGTTTATTCAAATTCTACTATTGCACAACTATACTCAAACATCCAACATGCAGTTGATAAAATATTTACCACATCAAGAAAATCTTACTCATCAATACTTAATGACCAACATCTAATCTGCTTAAAGTTCCACCACCAACGGGAGTACTTCCAAACATTCCATAGATCATTGACCCTCAAAGAATAAGTCGACACCTAAAATCAGAATGACCACATCAAGAACATGGGTATGCCAAAAAGAATCTCATTCCTGGTCGCACTGAGTCAATCTCTAATAACACTTGAAGTTGACACCTGGTCTAGAAATAAAACCCCAAACCTTACAGCTTTAAAGATAGAACCACCACATCTCCTTTATTCCCTAAACCCAACAAGATGGCACACCACCAACACAAAACGTTTTGTCGAACAAACAATCCATCAACTCAAATCCACTCATATGCAAGCGACCGCACCAGGCTTTTATCCGAAGATTTATCAAAACGAAAAGATCACGACTTAAATAACCGGGATAATACATGAGTCTAATACCTCAAAATTATTCATACGCGAACCTACTCACAAAGCTGAAATCTACAATTCAAAAACTAGCCACCAGTCGGACCCTACGACGCTTCAATTACCAAGGACTCCTATAGTCCCTAATTACAACTCCTTTCACGATAGGGGTCTAAATTTATAGGCATATGAGTTCAAGGATTTTTTTTCAAACTAATATAGCAATTTGAAATTTTATAAGACTTTCAAACGCAAAAACTTTATAACATTTAATCATACGTGTAAAAACCCGCTACCGCTTCCTTGGTAGTTGTGCAAAGCAGTCACCAAGCCACACATATAAAACCATTACGAAAACCATTTGATTATTACTCGAGCTAACAAGAACGAAAGATGTGCAATAAACTTTTCAAATGGACCATTATGGTCCTAACATGCATCAATTTATGTCGTGTATGTGAAATAATTTTCTGCAATAAAAAATGTGCAACAAATGTTCGTACATCCTCCAAAAGAGGAAACTTTACAATTTCAAGTTCTAAAGTTATTTCTTTTAACCATAAAATGGTATAGAATGAAGTTTCCAACAAGACCCACATATATTAGTTTATTTCCCAAATTTAGTAAAACGATAGGCGCATGCGATTTGGTCAAATTTAAATAATTTAAAATCGATTTCAAACTTCAGGCCACACGAATAAAATGCTCTTGTCCAAACATAGTGGCTACAAAATCATGCATACCAACAAATCAATATAATGCATTGCGTGAAATATTAACGATAACATCAACAACCGAAGAATGTACATAGCAAATTTCAACACGAACCATCATGGGTTCTTCATATGCTTACTCACACTAAAAGTGTAAATCAATTCAATTACCAAGTAGTGTACAACGAAAGATACTCGTATAAAACTCAAAAGAGAAATCATACGATATTGAAACTCCAAAAATAGCATATGGGATAACATCCGTCAACAAAACTCTCTTGAAATAAAATGTTAAATAGAAACTCATAAGTTAACGCACATAATAATTCAAGTATACGCATTTCAAAGTTCATCTACACAGTGCAAAATGTCGTAAAATAAAACTTCATAAGTCCCAATAAAATTTCCATAAAATGCAATGAAACTCAATGAGACCAAAAAATCAAATGGTGCCAAGATTTTTGTTCCCAATAATCAAATAGCATAAGACAAACTTATGACTAAAATGTTATAATTCCAAAAATTTCCTTTTTATTATAATATGATATAAAGTGACACTTTAAAAAAAAAACCTCGAATGAAATAAAATTTCCAATAAAACTCACGCACCAAAACATGGAGATAACTTTTTCCTTTAAAACCTTAACATAAGTGGAGGAGATCCAATGTCAAGGTCATAAATCGCATTTATTTTCCCGAGACCCTAAACAATGTTAAAGGGGATACCACAATATCCGAAAACAATGTTCGACAAAAACATGGGTAAAGAAAATCTCTATAAAGTTTGCAACCATGTGTAATAAAACAATTTTATGTGTAATAAAACAATTGTATGCATTGTCGGTCCAACAATACTTATCAAGTTTATAAAATAACAACAACACCTTAACGATTACCAACCTGTATTGAATATAGAAACAATTACAAGGTTGAATGATTAAGCTCTTGATGTGTTCTCAATGTTTTCTCTCTTTTACACCTTCTTGTGTGTGTTTGTGTGTGATAAGTGATCTGATTGAGAGATAGATTGATACTAGAGATACACAAATATCTAATCTAGTCTACCTAACATAATATCTAGAATAATATCTAGATATTATTTCTAACTAAACTAGAAACTAATATATGTAACTAAACTAAGTTAACTAAGTTACCTATTACAATACTTATAACTTAGATATTAAATCTAAGTAAACAAAAACATATTACATTAAATCACATTGACATTTATTACACACGGCATAGACTTTATTATCGAGAGTCGACGTTCCGGCTTTAGCTTCAGATTGCGATCTTTATATTGGATGATCTGGAATCCAATGAGACTGTGGTCTAACAATCTCCCCCTTTGGATCAAGATCATATAATAAAAAGATTTACCCAATTCAGTCTTCTTGTTCAGCTCAGAAGATGCAATCTCTTTTCTCTAGCTCTGAAATCAGCATGTCTTCAATCTAATGATCTCCCCTTTTGAAGAGTAGACGTGATTCTTGAAACATGTGATCTTTGCCATTTCTTCTGTAGTCATTCTCCCCCTTTTTGATGTTAAGTGCAACGACTTCATCAAAATTTGTGGTAAGAAATGTCAATTTGACGGTTAGAGCCCTTGATTCGTCAATTCATAAGAGATTCATCCAGATCTTTGCAAATCCACACAAATTAGATGTGTAACACCTGAATCAACTAATGAATCAGTTAGAATGCCTGTCAGTAACACTAAGTCACGGTGTGTAACGAATACACTTTGGAAAGGAGCTGTTTGATGTTGACTCCCCCAGGGCTTCCATTTAATCATCGAAAACACCACAAAGGTAATTTCTATAAACGTTATGACAAAGAAACTAATTCCTTGTGTGTTCGTGCTTGTGTTTGAAAGAATTAAGCACGGATGATTGCTTATTGGCTCAAAATTGTGTAAACCACTGAGACAACAGTAAGTTAAACACATACTCAATGTGCATGATTGAAGTGCGAAGGTGGGGCAGACTTCCTTCTTTTCAATATCTAGATTTTCCGAATGAAAATCAGATAGCATATGTGTTGCATCCCCTTTGAAAATGAAACATTTTCTTTTTGAGAAGAAAATGAGTAGATGGTGAGGTTTGATCAAGAGTTGGCATGGGTTAGTTGCCTGTTTCAATAATGATCACCAAAGAATTGTGAATCACTAGAATTGTGGCTACCCGGCTCAGAAAAAGTTGGTGCAGAGTTGTGATATTCTTTTAACTCTGTTCTCACACGCTCTTTCTTTTAAACTTTTTGCTTTCTCTAATCACACTCAGTTCTTTTCGCTTGCACACTCAAACACTAAGTATTTAACTTCATGGGTAGAAATCACTGGTTAATGTGATTCCATTGAAGTTGTGTTAATTCCTATCACAATGATTCTTTGTTTTCCTAGATGCACGTGATGCTCAGATTGATTTAACTATTTCAGTTAAAGCACAATTTAGATCATGAAAACATTTAAAATACACTCCCAAAATATAAAATTTGATGAAAAATCGGGAAGTGGTTTGAACATTAAAAACAATGTTTTCTATGATTGAAAGTTGTCCTTCTTTCAACCATATATGAGATGAAGATATAGAATTATACCTTAACGAGTGATCTTTCATCTCATGAAGCTAAGCTTTAAGTCATAGAAATATGAACTTGTAAGCTTCTCTCAAAAATTCTGCAAAAGTCTAATGTCAAGTCAAAGTAATAATTATTCACTTATATTGAAAAGACAAAAAGCAGTAAAACTTTTAAAGTACGAGTTCTGATCAGAAGTAATCAGAAGTCATATCCGTACTCCCTTTTTGACTTGAATAGCTCCCTCTAAAATCTTGCATTACAAAAAAAATTGGCATTAAAAGGTACATGCAACATTTTATGAGCTCCTCCTCGAAGTAATATTGACCAGATGTCAATTTCTTCTCATTCTCCCCCTTGTATCATGAAGATATGATAGAATGGCAGATATCAATCAGAGTTAAGAATGAAGAAATGATGAAGAAGTATACAATTAGAAAACTTTTATAGGTAATTACTGGTTATACTTTGAGATTTAGCATACCAAGCTTCGAGACTAGAAAGGTAAACCTCTTTTCGTCTAAAGGTTTGGTGAACAAATCAGCAAGTTGATACTCAGTCTTTACAAAGAAAAGTTCAATTGTTCCTTTCTCTACATTATCCTTGATAAAATGATACCTGACGTCTATGTGCTTTGTCTTTGTGTGCTGAACAGGATTCGCTGTTATTGCGATGACGCTCTTGGAGTCACAGTAGATCGGGATCTTGTTGAAGTGGAAACCGTAGTCGCATAATTGAGTTCTCATCCACAAGACTTGAGAACAGCAGCTAGCAGCAGCTACATATTCTGCTTCGGCCGTGGAGGTTGAAACGCAAAGTTGCTTCTTTGATCCCCAACTTACTAATTTGTCACCGAGGAACTGCACATGTCCTGACGTGCTCTTCCTGTCTAACATACAACCTGCATGATCTGCATTTGTGTAGGCTGTTAGTTCAAAACTAGTATCTTTAGGATACCACAGACCAAGATCTGCAGTGCCCTTCAGATACCTAAAGATGCGCTTTACAGCAGACAAATGGATTTCTTTAGGATTGGCCTGATATCTTGCACATAAGCATGTTGAAAACATTATATCTGGTCTACTACTAGTAAGATACATTAAAGAACCTATCATTCCTCTGTAGGTCCTAATATCAACAGCCTTTCCCGAAGGATCGGTGCCAATCTTAGTTCCTGGTGCCATTGGGGTACCAATCGGTTTTGTATTTTCCATTTGGAATTTCCGGAGAATTTCCCTAATGTACTTAGATTGATTGATAAAGATACCCGTAGAAAATTGTTTTACTTGAAGCCCGAGAAAGAAGTTCATCTATCCCATCAAGTTCATTTGAAATCTAGACACCATAAGGTTTGCAAAATTCTTACAGTACTTAGTATTAGTTGAACCAAAAATAATATCGTCGACATAGATTTGTATTAAAACGATATCGACTTTTTCTTTCTTTATGAACAAGGTGGTATCCACCGTACCTTTTGAAAACCCAGACTTGACTAGAAAAGTGGAAAGGACATCATACCAGGCTCGAGGAGCTTGTTTCAGACCGTAGAGAGCTTTGTCGAGAATGTAGACCTGGTCCGGCTTCTCTTGATTGACAAATCCCTCTGGCTGAGAGACGTATACTTCCTCTTTCAGAATTCTGTTTAGGAATGCTGTCTTCACGTCCATTTGAAAGACCGTGAAGTTCTTGTGGGCAGCGTAGGCTAAGAACATTCTTATTGCCTCTAAACGCGCCACAGGAGCGTATGTTTCGTCATAGTCTATTCCTTCCTCTTGTCTGTATCCTTTGGCTACTAGTCATGCCTTGTTTCGGATAACGGTTCCATCTTCGTCTTTCTTTATTTTGAAAACCCATTTCGTACCTATAATGGTTTTACCTTGAGGTTTCGGTACGAGTCTCCAGACTTTAAGTGCATCGAACTGATTTAGCTCTTCTTGCATTGAGATCACCCATTCTGGATCAGCAAGAGCTTCTGATACTCTTGTTGGCTCAATCTTGCTCAGAAAGGAGTCATGCATGCACATGTTCATTGATGCTGACCTAGTTTGCACCGGTTTTGATGGATCGCCTATTATTTGGCTTATCGGATGCTCTTTGGTCCATTTATGTTCATGAGGCAGTGGATTATAGGAATGAATGTCAGTTGTGTCATCTATAAATCCACTTGCACCTTCTTCAGTTTGATTGGGAGGAGTTATGATAGTTGCTTCAGTTGAAGTTGTTGGTTCAGAAGACTCAACAGGTACAGCTTGGTCCGGCTGTAGTTGGATCTGTATGGTACATTCTGCTGGTTCAGATTCTTCTGATTCTGCATGACTTGGAACTTCTTGAACTGTAGGAGTTGGTATTTGAATTGTGACGTCTTGATGAATCGGGGTACTTGATTCATTTGGAATGTCTGAACTGGTTGGATGAGTAGGCGTTGGCTCTTCTATCCTGTCAACCAAAACAGATTTCTTTATGTTAGTTCCAAGAAATTCGTCATAAAACAATTCAAATAATAAATCTAAATCAGATAAATGGTTAATTGATGTTGAAGCTTCATCTGATTTGTTCTGTTGAGACGCAGGTTCTGGACTGAGTTGCCCAGAAGCTAGTACTCCGGTTAAAACGGGTTCTGAACAGTATTGTTCGGAAGCCATCTCTTCATCAAAGGTGACGTTGACACTTTCAATCACCGTCTTTGACTTCTTGAAGTAGATTCTGAATGCAGTTGATGATGAGGAGTATCCAATGAAGATTCCTTCATCTGCCTTGGCGCTGAACTTGTTGAGATTCTCCCTATCGTTTAGAACGAAACACTTACATCCAAAGATATGGAAGTATTTTATTGTAGGTGTTCGGTTGTTGATCAATGCATAAGGAGTCTTCTTGAATCGTCTGTGAATCATGGACCGGTTCTGCGTATAGCATGCGGTAGATATAGCTTCTGCCCATAAGAATAGAGGTAGGTCGGAATGACTTAGCATAGTGCGAGCTACCTCGACTAGCATTCGGTTTCTTCTTTCAACCACTCCATTTTGTTGAGGCGTTCGAGCAGCAGAGTATTGATGTGAAATCCCGACAGATTCGAGATATTCTTCAACTTTGTTGTTCTTGAACTCTGTGCCGTTGTCTGTTCTTAGAATCTTGACCGGTTTTTGCAGATTCACCTGGGTCGTCTTCAGGAATGTAATGAGAACATCAGGTGTCTCATCCTTTGAACGAAGAAACTTGACCCATGTGTATCGCGAATAGTCGTCCACGATCACGAGTATGTACTTCTTGCCACCTAAGCTTTGAGTGCGCATTGGACCGCATAGATCCATATGCAATAACTCTAAAGGAGCATTGGTACTTGGTTCTGGCTTCGGTTTATGAGGTGCCCTCTTCATCTTGCCCTTCTCACAAGCTGCACAAAGATGTTCTCTTTCATATCTAAGCTCTGGAAGTCCTTTGACGAGATTTCCACTGACCAGGTTGTTGATGTACCGAAAGTTGAGGTGAGAAAGACGTCGATGCCATAACCAACTTTGTTGCATCGAAGCTTTCGATAGTAGACAACCTTGCTTGTCAGTCTGGACATCTGATAAATTGATTGTGTAAAGGTCTGATTCTCGTTTACCGACCAAAAGTTCTTCGCCTTCTTCATTGCGAACGGAACATCTTTTGGCTTTGAAGTTGACCTCTAAGTCTTTGTCACAGAACTGGCCTATACTGAACAAGTTGTGTCCTAAGCCTTCTACATAGCTCACCTTCTTGATAGTGACTTTGTCATGTTGTACATCACCGTATCCCATTATTGGAGAAAACTGGTCGTTTCCGAATCTTACTGTTCCACAAAATTTGTCTTTAAAGTTGGACAGTATCTCTTTTTGCCCTGTCATGTGCTTTGAACATCCGCTGTCCAAGAACCATGTATGACAAGTCTGCATAAGAGAAATTGGAAATTTAGATATTTATATGACAACTTTGGAATATTCACTTTGATTATCGAAGTGCGGGTTTTGAACTGATTTGTTCAAAAGCCTATTTTGTCTTTGATGTTCGGGTTTTGAACTGCATTATCCAAAAACCTATTTTTGACATTGAAGAACGAGTCCTGATCTGTACATAATCAGAAGTCGCTTTCTCTTTAAGCTTTGTGTGCCTGCAACACAGATTTAGCCTTAGGTACCCACTGGAATTTGGGTCCTGCTGTGTTAGCACAAGTTTTTGGTATCCATTTCAAATTGGATCCTTTGTTCTTTTTAAAAGCATGAGAGTTGTTATGAGATGAATGCACATGGTAATTTCCAAACCAATCTCCAGAATCTTGACAAGTAATAGAAACATGTTTATTATAGATAGAGGACTTTCCAGCAGATAAAGATAACTGAAATAATTGCTTCATTGTATATTGTTTACGAGAAACAACAAGTTTTGGATTCAAAACAGCAATTTCAGCAATCACAACATCTTTAGTAAGCGAAGTCTTATTACAATTAACACTACTAGACGATAAAACGGCCTTGTCAAGCTTCCGTTTTGGTTGCCATTGAGATTGGGCTCCAGGTCTTGACTTGCTCATATCTGAAACATGTAAAACTGGTGAGTTAGACCTTTGAGCAACAACTGAATGCTTCTTCTTAGAATTACCAGTAGTGGTTGGTTTCTGTGAATGCTGAGATATTTTCTTACCTTTAGCACTCTTAGCGTTCATAGAGACTGATTTATCATCGAAAGCTTTCGTTGATTTTGCACTGAACACAGGCAAACTGGTTTTCCTTGAAGTTTTCTTAACAAAAGATGCATGGTTAGGAAGTTTCGCATTAAAATCAATTTGTTCAAAACAACCATCTAAACCACCGTCAGAATTAAGAAAATTAAACTCTTTGTTTGATGAACCAAACATGTCATTAGAAGTAGAAGCCTTTGTAAAAACAACATTTTTCATAACAGTTGAAAAAACCTTTTGTTGAATCTCAATCATAAGTCTTTCATCTGATAAAGAGGTCTCGAGTTTAGAAATTTTACTTTCTAACACGAGAGAAGGGACATAAATTTTACCTATAACAGGCTTCGCCTCCATTTCTTTTTCAGAATAACTTTGAAAATAGTCAGTTGAAAGAGATTTTTTTTCATCATTTGGATAGTCATAACTATTATTCAACTTTGCATAATAAAATGGAGCGTGAAATTTAGTTGACTTCATCCGTTTTTCAAATTCATTAGCTTCATCCTCTTCTGATAGTTTAGTATGGAAAACTTTAAATGAGTTGATTCGGTGAGAAACAAGAATAGAGGTATAGTCATAAAGTGCAGGCACTTCTCTTATACCCTTTTGAAGACATTGAGGTTTCACATAACCGATTCCCCAATTTTCTTTATTCTTTTTCGGTTTGTTAAGATGAATGGTTTGCTCACTTTGACCTAATGAGTATAGCTTCTTTTCCAAAACATCTAATTTAGCAATTAAGGTCTTGTTTTCTTTAGTATATAAAGAATGCACTTCAGTAAGCTTATAAAAATCAATCTCACTTTTTGTCAATTTAGACTTGAGCTCACTATTCTCTTTTAGAATTATAGTCTGTTCTTTTGCGTTGGTGTCAGCGTTTGTATGTAAAACCTCAACTAATACTTTCTTCTCAGCAAGTGCATCGCTAAGTTTTTGTATCAATTGGTTTTTATTAATAATAACACCATTTTCTCGCTTAAGATTAGATTCTAACTCTTCTTGTTTTAAAACCATAGCATGCATTTTATTCATTAAAGCTTTACACGATAAATCACATACCTCCTCTTCTTCATTTTCTGAATCAACTTCAGTATCTGATTCGATTTTGCCCATCAAGCACATATTGACGGCTTCATCCTTTTCTTCTTCATCTGAGTGATCAGCCAGTATTCATCTTCAGCCATCAGCATCTTGCCTGCCTCCTGTTGCTTTGCAAGAAGCATCTTGTTCTTGTAGAAGTCGGAGTTTCTAACCTTTGATATTCGGCAATCCTTGGCAAAGTGACCGGTTTTGCCACAGTTGTAGCACATCGGTGGTCCTGGCTGACTTGATCCTTCAGCTTTGTACTTCCTTTCTTCCGGTTTCTTCTCTTCCAATCTGTTTCCTTCTGCCTGATATCTTCTCTCATCAGATTTCTTCACCTCTTGTCTCTTCCCTTCAAATCTCTTCCCTTCATACCTGCTTCCCTCAATTCTTTCCTTGTGAGCATAGTTGTTGGGTCCAGAAGAGTACCTCTGACTGTTTGACGTTGGATTTCTGTAGAACTTTTTCTGAAATGCATTTGTTCATTTTCATCCGAGTCAGAGACAACATCAGCTTCAGCTTCTTCTGATTCATACACAATCGTCTTGTTCTTCTTCTTCTTCACAACAAGAGCGACTGTGTCTTCAACTGTCTTTCCTTTTCTCTTTTCTGCTAGAATTTCATCCACCTCATCTTCATTTTGTCGGAGGGTTTCATACACCTCGTGAAGTGGAATTTCATTCAGGTCTTTTATCTGCCTCATCTGCCTGGCAAAACTTTTCCATTCTGGTTGTAGAATACTCAGGAATTTGATATTCAACTCGATTTGAGATTTGTTGACCTTGTTCTTGCTCAATTCGTTTAGCAATGTCACAAACCTATCATATGTTCCTTCTAGAGTTTCTCCAGTTCTGCCTTTGAATTCTTCAAAACTGTGCAGGCAGTTAGAGATTTTCAGTTGGTTCCCAATCTTTGAACCCAACATCATTTTCTCTAGTTGATCCCACATTTGTTTGGCTGAGGCTTTATAGCTGTCAATCTTTACATAGATTTCATTTGTAATCCCTTGTAGAATGTATGACTTAGCTAACCTGTCACCTTTTGCTCTTAGCTTAGCATCACCTGTTAGATCTGTATAAGAGAGTGCAACTCTTTCTTCTTGAGTTCCTGCTGCTGGCTCCCTATACTGTGTTTCCATTTGGCCTTCTTCTAGGGATTGTATAATGAAATTACCCAAATCTTGTCTTTCAATGAAGTTTAGAAACCTATCCTTCCATTGTTCGTATTCCCCTCGAAAGAGAACTGGTGGCTTGGTGTCGGTTTCTATTGCGAGAGCTTCTTTGGATGTCATCCTGTATTGAATATAGAAAAACTTGACAGATATGATCGTTAACCCAGATAAAATTTGATCACACAAGAAATTTTGTCCCCCTAGGCAGACTTAGCACGAGTCACTTGGGAAAAATTCTATTACAGTTTCGAAAACTTGGGAAAGACCCTATTACAGTTTCGAAAAATTCTCAGAAAAATATTCTAAGTGAGGTTTGCGTTTCTAATGGGACCCGAGAAGTATGCTTTGCGGGTCACTTGGGAACCGAGAAGTTGAGCTTTGCGGGTCACTTGGGAACCGAGAAGTTGAGCTTTGCGGGTGCTTGAGGACCCGTGAAGTAAGGAATGCGGGTTATGTTGGAACCGCAAAGTAAGGAATGCGGGTGTTTTGAGAAATGTGGGTCACATGAGACACGCAAAGTTTGAGGTATGCCACTTGAGACACGCAAAGTTGAGGTGTGCGGGTGTAGTTGGACCCGCAAAGTTGAGAAATGCGGGTTATTCAACCTGAACTTGCAAAATTCGTCTAAATCTTTGTTCCTGCAATGATTAGCACAACCAAACACTACCAATGTGTCTAGAATCACTTCTAGAACTGAATGTAAGCACTCGATCTCACTAAAACACTCTTTTTCGAAATAAGATCGATGGCACAGTAACTTACCCACTTCGACTGTTTTCACTTAAAATCACCAAATTGGAACTCGATTTAAGCTTAATAATGAAATTAAATAGCAACAATTCGATCTAGCAAGTAGTACGATCACAACCTGATCGATTCTAACACCTAAAACACTCAAAATCACAAAATCGAATTTTGTTCAAGAACATAGAGTCGTTTTTCTCATAAACTTGTTTTTGATCTTAATCAGGCTCTGATACCAATTGTCGGTCCAACAATACTTATCAAGTTTATA
The DNA here is from genome assembly GCA_023525745.1 of Arctium lappa. Taxonomy (NCBI): domain Eukaryota; kingdom Viridiplantae; phylum Streptophyta; class Magnoliopsida; order Asterales; family Asteraceae; genus Arctium; species Arctium lappa. The sequence continues at coordinate 59,639,607 of CM042059.1, read as the reverse complement.
GAATAACAACAACACCTTAACGATTACCAACCTGTATTGAATATAGAAACGATTACAAGGTTGAATGATTAAGCTCTTGATGTGTTCTCAATGTTTTCTCTCTTTTACACCTTCTTGTGTGTGTTTGTGTGTGATAAGTGATCTGATTGAGAGAGAGATTGATACTAGAGATACACAAATATCTAATCTAGTCTACCTAACATAATATCTAGAATAATATCTAGATATTATTTATAACTAAACTAGAAACTAATATATGTAACTAGAAACTAACTTTAACAAACTAAGTTAACTAAGTTACCTATTACAATACTTATAACTTAGATATTAAATCTAAGTAAACTAAAACATATTACATTAAATTACATTGACATTTATTACACACGACATAGACTTTATTATCGAGAGTCGACGTTCCGGCTTTAGCTTCAGATTGCGATCTTTATATTGGATGATCTGGAATCCAATGAGACTTTGGTCTAACATGCATGTTCAAACTCGTGGTTTAAAAGCTCGTGCATGCTAAACGTCTTCCCACGGATACAAAATACGACCCGCATAATAATTTGGGAAAGTATGAAATACTTTATGCAAACTATTTTAAAAATAAGCGTCGTGCATAAATTTTGGTCGGGACTCAAAATCTTAGGACCGAGCTCACCAAGTCCAACGATCTCACTACCGACATCCGGATGCTCCACATGTTAAGGTAACGATAGGCAACTAAATTGGTTAACCTTATAATTTCCATATGAAATAAGGTTGATTCAATAGGCCTATGGTTCTAATTCCACCAATTGCCCCGACCCCAAAATCGTCAACTTAATGTATTCATCATGCTCAAACGTCACTCCAAGTGACAATGCCATAAACATCAACTTCTTCTAGCTACTTGTTAGAGCATAAATATGTTGGATGCAAGATTATAGAAGACTGGAGGTCAAAGTTCAAGAAAGTCAAAGCTGAAAGTCAACTCTCATTGTGAAGTCAAAGTCAAATGTCAAAGGTCAAAGTCTTGTGTTAGCTTTTGTTTGTAAGCGTGTAGATTAGTTTTTTTGTTATTAGATATATGACTAGGGTGTTATAGTAGTTCGTGTAACAATTAGAACAGAGAACATTCACATTCTGTAGAGAGAGAAGGCTAGAGAGAGAAAGTTTGTATATAAATTGTAAAATCAGATTTGTAAGAACGGGTTGAGTTTCTTGTCAGGATCGAATTCTCAACTAGAATTATGAATACTCAGAAACAATATCAAAGAAGTTTGCGGAATAACACTTTGATATTCAATGAAACAGTAAACAAACAGTAAATATGATGTACAACTTGTAAACTTGTATTGAATGATTGAAATTACAAGATTACACACACAACCTCAATCTTGAAGAACAAGCACTTTCAAGACGAATTCTACTTCTCTAGAATTAGGAACTATGCCTTGAGGTTGATTCTCTCTCTCTCTCTCTCTCTCTCTCTCTCTCTTTATCAAAAACTCAGAATTAATTCTAATCAAAAGATTACTTAACAAATCTAAACAATACTATACATATACTAAAGATAAAAGATAATTACAATTAATGAAATATCTTCAGAATATCTTCCATGAATATCTTCCGTATATCCAGCTGTCATCCTTGTCATTCGGATCTCCATGTCATAAGAAGCATTAATCATCTTGATCACCTTGGAAGCTTTAACTGAGTCTTGGCAGCATTAACTACTAAGCAGCACTAACATCTAGCAGTACTAACTAGCTAAGCAGTACTAACTTTGTTCAAGCAGCACTAACTTTGACTAGCAGTATTAATTCTACTAGAAGTAGTAATACCTAGCAGTATTATCTTTGACATGCTCTGGCAGTAGTAATCTTGATGTAGCAGCATTAACCATACTTAAGCTTTTCTTCAGTTCCCAACAATCTCCCCCTAACTTGACTTTTAGGAAGAGAAGTCAAGTTCTTCAGATCTGATCTTCAAGATGCTCCCAAAACTTCATCATGGCCTAAATTCCAGTATTTGCATCCAATCCCAAACTCTGATTAATTGTTCTTTGGATCAAATATTTAGCCATTTCTGAATCTGGAATACATCCTAGCTTCTTCAGCATGGCATGAATCTTCAGTCTGCTATGGTTATATACTTTATCCACTAGGAAGTATTCTATGTGATTTCTATCCAAAGTCACAGAATATACTCCACTAGTTTCATATAAAGTCCAATTACTTACTGTTTGAAAGACATTCCTTATGATCTCCTCCACTTCATCAGGTTTGAACATCATACACAGATACTCCATCACCAGTTTTGTAATGGAAATCCCTGGAGCTTTCAACTGATCTGTTTACAACTTCATCCCTATATCAAACATTTCTTCAATATCTGACCTTGAGCATGTTCTGACAATTTTAGCCCAAGTACTGTAGACTTCATACTTTTCATCTTTCCTCTTTAGCCTAATGTACTATTTTCCATCTACCTCCAGTACATCCCAGTGAATGACTTCAGGAGGTTTAACTCCTACTGGTTCTGCTGAAATTGGTTCAGGCACTTTGTCCATCACTACCATGTACATTTTGACATCCTCAGTACCTGAAGGTTCTTTCATTGTAGATGACTCAGGTGCCTCTTCTTCTTCAGCAACCTTTTCAGTCTCTTCTTCCACTATTCTAGGCTTCTTTGTTGACTTTCTCCTTGCAATCATCTTTGTTCTTTTTAAAGTCCTTAGACTTTCACCAATTGTTGCTTCCTTCTCTGGAGTTTCTTGCTCATCAGGGAACGGTTTTTGTAAGAAATCATTGCTCTCTTTCATTCTTTTCTCCATTTCTACCCTTGCAATATCATCCCCTTGGAGCTTGATCATCTCAGTATCATACATCTTCTTGAGTTTCTCAAAAGACATCTTTGAGAACATCTCCACCTTGACACCTACTGCACCCTTGAGGAAAGTAATCATTTTCTTTCTCTCTTGAGCACCAAGATATGTCTTTGAAGGTTGTCTTTTCCTCGCAGCCATTTTGATCATGGCAAGCTTCTTCAAAGATGTGGCTTTCTGCTTGGCTTGTTCTGTTTCTAAGCTTTGTTGATAGGCTTTATTCAATTCTGCAGCCATTGCTTTAGCTATCTCTCTATCCTTTTGTACTTGCATAGTTTCTGCTTCTTCAAGTTCAGCCTGTATCTTCCTAGCTAGAGCTTCATCTAAATCAATCAACTTCTGCTTTTTCATTGGTTGATCAGGTTCAACTAGATTTTCCTTGCCTTTCTCTTTACTTATTACCTTCTCTTTACTTGAAATATTTGAGGCATCACCTCTTTCTTTGATGACAACTCTAGAAGCCTTTGAGATGACCTTTGGAGTATCATGCTTTGCTTTGATTAGAGTTTCTGCAATTTCAAGATCTGTGAGTACTTCTTTCATTGTTTCTGCTGCTTCCATTGGTTCAGCAGTATTAACCATTTCTGCTGCTTTGCTTATACCAGCAGTAGTAATGGTTTCTGCTGCTTGCTCTGTTACTGCTGCTGCTTGTTTTTCTGCTTCTTGTGCAACATTTTCTGCAGTTGCTTGCTCCCCCTCAAACTTTGCCTTCTCTTGCTCCCCTTAGCTTGGGCATCTTCCATATTGACATCAGCTTCTGACTCCCCCTTTTTGGGAGCATCAGTCACTGGTTTCTTCCTTCTGAGTACAAATTGCTTCTTCTTCTTTTGGAGAATCAATTTCCTTACCATGTGCTTCAAGTTGAGGATCTGTTCTTGTTGAGACAGAACTATGAGTTTAAGCTCTTCAATCTCTTGGCCTTGTTTGATCACATCCATATTGATGTTTCCCATTGCATCCATCAATTCTTGATAGTTATATCTGTCCTCACCTTCTCCAGAAGTATTACCCTCTTTTGAAGGATCATTGGATCTTTTTGTAGTGGAAGTCTTCTGCCTAGCAGAAGCACTATCCACCCCTGTGGTTTCTTGGCACCTGGGACCTTTGGATGATTTCTCACCCAAAGTTGCCATGAGGAAGGTCTTATGTATGTTACCACTGACCTCCTCTGTGCTAGCAGGAGTAGTGGCAGCCTTAGCACCCATATGCTCAACCTCCACCTCAGTGAGCACCTCCTTGGGGTTGGGAGTAGTGGCAGCCTTAGCACCCATAACAAACAGAAAATATGATGAACAACTTGTAAACTTGTATTGAATGATTGAAATTACAAGATTACACACACAACCTCAATCTTGAAGAACAAGCTCTTTCAAGACGAATTCTACTTCTCTAGAATTAGGAACTATGCCTTGAGGTTGATTCTCTCGCTCTCTATCAAAAACTCAGAATTAATTCTAATCAAAAGATTACTTAACAAATCTAAACAATACTATACATATACTAAAGATAAAAGATAATTACAATTAATGAAATATCTTCAGAATATCTTCCATGAATATCTTCCGTATATCCAGCTGTCATCCTTGTCATTCGGATCTCCATGTCATAAGAAACATTAATCATCTTGATCACCTTGGAAGCTTTAACTGAGTCTTGGCAGCATTAACTACTAAACAACACTAACATCTAGCAGTACTAACTAGCTAAGCAGTACTAACTTTGTTCAAGCAACACTAACTTTGACTAGCAGTATTAATTCTACTAGAAGTAGTAATACCTAGCAGTATTATCTTTGACATGCTCTGGCAGTACTAATTCTGAACTGGCAGTAGTAATCTTGATGTAGCATTAACCATACTTAAGCTTTTCTTCAGTTCCCAACATTTCTAATCTGATAATTCATCTTGTTAGATTGTTTGAATTAGTAAGAATGTTATCCCAGTTTAATCTAGTTGATAATTAACAAACAAACACAATAATAATCAAGAGATATAAAGATTAACAAAACATACCAATCCCTTGAATAAAAAGTTAAACCTTGGGTGTTCTTGATATCCTTGAATACAGAGAATACGACTACCTCACAATAGGATTATAATTATGAATATGAGGATTAAACCTAAAACCTAATAAATCAAAACATTAAATACCCAGGCCTAATGCCTAATGGGGTTTGCTAAATGCTAAGCGGGCTTGAGGCCCAATAACTAATAACTATTAGCTTATTACACAATAAACCCTCTAACTTTAACTATCAAACAAATACAGTTTAGACCCTCTAATTTAACTTTAATCTTGAATACAATTATTTGATCCAACAATCTCCCCCTTTGGATTCAAGATTAAGAAAAATTTGACAATAATCTTCAGGTCTTCACTTGTCTTCTCTTTTCTTGAAAAACTTTAGATATGACGTTGATAGCTTCAAAACTTGATATCTTTAAATAGTCTTCAAATCTTCAAATCTTTGATATCTTTGAAAATCTTCAGCAGTCGTCAGATTATATTCTTCCCCTTTATATTCTCCCTTTGTATAATATCCCCCTTTTTGATGAATGGTGAGAATCATCATCATCAAAACTTGGCAAAACAATCTCCCCCATTGAATATGGTCATCAGTTTATCACTGTCTTCATGTAACAAGCCCTGTGTGAAATAAGAGCAGTCTCTCCAAATGGAAAGAGTGATTATTTCAATCTTTTCAGATTCAAATAAAAAGCAGTAACCATTCGAATTTTTTCAAATTCAAACAGTTAATAGGTGTAACCCTGAATCAACAAATGACTCAGTTAGAATTCCTGTCAGTAACACAAAGTTACTATATAAGGAGTTGGTTTTGATGTTGGCTCCCCAGGTCTTCCATTCAATCATCGAATAACACATGGTTATCTATGAACGTTCTGACAGAAAACAAATTTCTATGTGTTCGTGCATGTGTATGAAAGAATTAAGCATAGATGATTGCTTTTCAATATAGGCTCAAACTATGTAAACTTGTTGAGACAACAACAAATTATACAAAGACTCAATGTGCATGAGAAAGGGTTTGAAGGTGGGGCAACTTTCCTTCTTTTTCAATATTAGTATCTTCCAAATGAAGAACCAATAGCATATGTGTTGCGTCCCCAGAAAATGTGAAACATTCTCTTTTTGAGAAAAGAATGAGTAGCTAGTGGGGTTGTATGCAAGAGATGGCATGAGCTAGTTGCCTATTTCAATGATGGTCACCAAAGAATGTGAACCAATCAGATTATGTGGTTTCCCGGCTCAGAAAGAAGTTTGGTGCATAGTTTAATATTCTTTTACTCTGTTCTCTCACCCTTTTTCTTTTAAATCTCACTTCTAACCAATCTCTCTTTTCCATTTTACCTTTTTACACTCCAACACTCAAATCTTTTGACCCCTCTCCCCTCAATCACTCAGGGAATACCTCCTGGGTAGGAAACACTTGTTATCGTGAATCCATGGAAGTTCTGTTAAGTTCTCACTCTGAATCCTATGTATTTTCCTAAAATAACATATTGTTCAACAAGCTTTTGTACATGAAAGCGCAAATAAGCATAGAGTTACATGAAGAATAAAAATTTCCGGAGAAGTCAAAAAATTTGTGTTTGAAGATGCAATTCTCCCCCTAAAACTAAAAAGAGTTTGACAATTAAGCTCTAAGGAGTTTTTCAATGAAGCTCTTTAACAAGTAAGCTCCCCTTCAACTGATTTTTTTTTTAATAATATAAAGTCGAAAAATAAAGCACTGAAGTGCGGGTGCTAATCTGATGTGATTAGAAGCCATTCTCCGTTGAAGTACGGGTTCTAAGTTGATTTACTTAGAAACCTTCGTTCTTTCTCCCCCTTAAACCTTGGGTGCCTGCAACACAGATTTAGCTTTTGGGACCCACTGGTATTTGGGTCCTAATGGGTTAGTTGCAGTTCTAGTGGGAGATATGAAATAAGAACCATACCAGTTATTTACATAATCTTTTCTTACAAAATCATTTGAGCCACAGTAGGAACAACTAATTTTCTTTTGTGCTAACCTGATCAGTTGATTGATAGTGTAAACCAAAAGTTTTACCTTTTGAAGCATAGTTCCATTTTGCATTTGATGTATGCACAAATGATTTTTCTTTCTCCTTTTCCTCTGGAGATCCTTTAACTTTCAAGATCCAATTTTCTTTACCTTTTTCTTCATCCCTTCTCCAGAAGCTTTTCTTTCGAGACTTATTCGTCTTTAAGTTACCTGAATCATCAACATTTTTGTCATAGAAAAGGTTAGAAGGAAGAATCTGATCAGTAGATTTAGAAGTAAGACCTTCATTTGAATCACAGAAAGGATTATAGAAAACATTTGAAACATGTGAACTTGAAGTCTTTTTGAGTGAGCAATCTGAATCAGTTTGATCATCTCTCGGTGATTGAGCTATTGACTCTGGCGTCTTGTGCTCAGTCAGCTTCACCTTGAAGACGATCTCTTCAAGTTCCTTTATCTTTGAAGACAAACTTTTCTTTCCTTTTCAATCAGATCAAACTTCTTATGCAACTCAGATTTTGCGTTCTTCTCCTTCAAGATGTTTGTTGATAGCTCATATAGCTTTCCTGTCAGCTTAGCTATCTCGGTTTCAAATATTTTCTTTTCTTCAGAAAAGTCTGTATTTATATCCTTCAGCTCAACTTTCTTCTTTTCATTCTCAGCCTTTTCTCTCTCAAGAATGGTAACCTTCTCAAAGTCTGAAACTTGTTGAGAAAGCTTAACACATCTAAGCTCTAAAGATTTCTTCTCTTCAAAGGCTTTTCTGCAGAAATCAAAGAATTTCTTGGCAAATTCTTTTCTTTCTTTCTCAATCTTCAACATCTCATCTTGAGCTATTGTATTGTCTCTGTCTTGGGTTGCCTTTTCTTTCAGCTTTTCAATCTCAACCTCAAGACTGAGAACTTTATCTTTAAACTTATCTCTGTCCGCACAGAGTTGAGAATTTATCTGTCTTAATCTTTTGCTAGTATCATTTGCAACACTTGTATTCCTTCTAAGCTCCTCAAGCTCTCTTTGCATTGCATCCTTCTTTGACCATGTAGAGCTGGACTCAGATCTTTTCAACTTTGCTTGAAGATCCAAGATCTCTTTTTCTTTAGACTCAATTATTCCTGCAAATTCAATTTTAGAATCAGGATCTTTTGAATTTTCTTTTAAAACATTGATCTGAGTAAGAAGAGATGAGTTATGAGTCTTTAAATCCTTGTTCTCAGCTTTGAGAGATGATATCTCGGATTTGAACATTTTTTCCTCTATGTCAAACTCATCAACAATGCGAGAAGATATTGATAGCTGTCCAGCAAGACATTTAGCCTTTGCTTTTACTTGAGAAAGAGTCATGTTGTTAAAATCAAGGTTGTAACATTCAGACATCTTTAGCTGTATGGTTAGAAATCAAACTAATCTGTACCAAGAGAATCAACTAGAAGAGATCGTTAGAATCAAGAGTTAAATAAAATATACACTTAAAAATTTTCAGAAAAATAAATTTCCAAAAATAATTTAAATGCAGATATCGCAAAACAATATATAAAATCAAACTGAGTGATACTGAAAATAAGAAAATTTTGATCCCGAACAAAACTTTGTCCCCCTTTGCAGACTTAGCATGGGGGTCCCACAAAAGAAATGGTGGTTTACGCCCCTAGAGAAAAAATTTACGCAAAAAGAAATGGCGGTTTGCGCGAGAGGCAGGTCGCGCAAAGAGGAGCTTTGCGCGAGTAACTGTTGGCGCAAAGCAGGGGTTCTCGCTAGTAACGGGTGGCGCAAACAGTGGTTCTCGTGAGACTTGGGTCACGCAAACAGTGGTTCTCGTGAGACTTGGGTCGCGCAAACAGTGGTTCTCGTGAGACTTGGGTCGCGCAAATAGTCGTTCTCGTGAGACTTGGGTCGCGCAAACAGTGGTTGACCAGTATCTTGCGGTCGACCGGGATGTTGTTCGACCGGTAAGATGTATGACTAGTAACTTGTAATAACCGGCATTATGCTCAACCGGTAAAAGTGTTCGACCGGTAGGGATCTGTGTGTGTGTACCGGGCGACCGGGGTGGTGTGAGGACCGATATCGAGTTCGACCGGTATTGGTGCTTCGACCGGTAGCTTGTCAACCAGACAAGAGAGTCGACCGGTATTGGTCTTGACCGGTATAGGCTATCACCGATAAACTTCCTTAGACCGATAATGGCGAGGACCGATAAGGTGAGCTCGACCGGTAATGTGCCTTGACCGATAATCTATGTGGATCGATACAAAGTATTCGACCGGTATATTGTACAGGACCGGTAAGTTGTGTGGTCGACCGATAAACTATAGACCGATAAAATGTGGTCGACCGATAAGTGTTCGACCGATATGTTCTTGACAAAGTTCGACCCAGATAACAATAATCAACCCAGAACACACCACAAACACAGAAATTGAATGCGAAAAATAGACTTTCGAACCCACAAACATACAACGATCAGTATGCAATCAAAAACAATGATTAAAATCAACTTTCCAACTTCAATTTGATGAACACAGTGAACGAATGTTCTTGATGAAGTCGAACCCAGAAAACACAAAATCATATAAATTCAATCACTTGATGCTTTATAATGCAATTAACCAATTAGATAGCATTAAGAAGCATGAGACTTATCTAATCAAATCAACTTTAAACCAATAAACACATCAATTGGAGAAATCGATTAACGCACAATGAATAGTCGATGATCGCAGAAAAATTGATGAACAGTGATACGATGAATAGTAAAATCGCAAAACACAGATTTAATCCTAAAAATTGATTCTTTAGGCTCTGATACCACTTGTTATCCCAGTTTAATCTAGTTGATAATTAACACACAAACACAATAATAATCAAGAGATATAAAGATTAACAAAACATACCAATCCCTTGAATAAACAGTTAAACCTTGTGTGTTTTTGATACCCTTTAATACAGAGAATACGACTACCTCACAATAGGATTATAATTATGAATATGAGGATTAAACCTAAAACCTAATAAATCAAAACTTTAAATACCCAGGCCTAATGCCTAATGGGGTTTGCTAAATGCTAAGCGGGCTTGAGGCCCAATAACTAATAACTATTAGCTTATTACACAATAAACCCTCTAACTTTAACTATCAAACAAATACAGCTTAGACCCTCTAATTTAACTTTAATCTTGAATACAGTTATTTGATCCAACAAAGAACTTGAATCAGGGACATTATCAATTGGTATCATTTTTAGTGTATTCTTGTTTGCAATTGGTTGATTTGTGTTCAAATTGCATATTAGATTGAGTTTGTATAGGTCAATTGGAGTTTTGCACTGTAATTGGAATCAAGCTTGGAATTTGTACGTGTTTTTGAGTTCACGAGTTAGTCACACTGTATTTTGATTTGATTTGTAATAGTCAGTGTTCTTTATCGAAATTCATTGTTTGAATTCGATTCTAAAAGTATAGGAGAGTGATTTGTCGAAGTTACAGTTCAAAATTTGAAGAATAGATAGGTTTTTGAGCAAATCAGAAGTGCTTTTTCATTCAGATTTGAAGAACTCGTAAATCCTTCAAGAACTCGCAGGATTACACGAAGAACTCACAGAAATCTTGAAGAATTCGCAGATTTATATTAGACTTTGCATAGTTTTGAATTCTGAAAATTTAATAAGTTTAGAATTCGCAAGTGTGTCTCTTGCGAATTTCATAGAATTCGCATTTCAGTGTGTTGAGATCCTTCAGAATTCGCACTGCTTTATTTGCGAATTGTTTAGAATTCGTAGAAGTCTTGTCTACGAAAAGTTGTGTGCCATTTTTTAAGGAAAGGATTCGCAGGGAAGAATTCCCAGACATCATTTGTGCAAAAAGTTTTTGATAAAATTGGTTAAGGACAGAATTCACAGTTGTGTTTCTTGCGAAAGGTTAAGAATTCGTAGATGTGAGTGTAGCGAATTCTTGATATTTCAAATTGTTTTCATTAAGTTTTAGAACTCGCACAAGTGTTGCTTGAGAATTCTTAAGAACTCGCACATCATTATCTGTGAATTCTATGTATGTATGCGAATTCTGAGTTTCTTATGCTTGTGAATTCTGTTTGTTTACGAATCCTTATTGCATACGAATTCTGTGTGCGAATTCTGTGTGTATCACTGTGATTTGCGAATTCCTTGTTCTTCATTATAGCTTGTGAATTCCATACTTGTAGATTTTTGGAAATTACATTTAAGATTTTCTTTCAAGTTTTCTGTATTTTTGAGATTTCAAATTGGACTAACGATAATTTTCAAGTTTCTTATTAAATATTTCTAATGACAGGATGACTTCTAAAGACGCTATTTCGATTGGTACGGATGTAAAGCCTCCTGTTATATTCAAAGGCGAATATGAACAGTGGAAGGATCGTTTACTCGACTTCATTGACCGGCATGCAAACGGGGAAAATATTATGTTGTCCATTATTGAAGGTCCAATGATTCCTCCTACCATTGAGATACCGGATGAAGATTCTTCTGATAGTGAGGATGGAGATGAGGATAGAATCAGAAAAACGAAGATTGTTGCTAAGAAGCTCCCCCTTGAAAGTAGCTCTTATCCTTGAAGTATCAACTGAAATACCAGATCTGATGTAGACCATAACCTCGACTGAGTGTACATAAAGACAACTTTTGACTCTTGTAAACCCAACACATTCCGTATGCCCACAAGAATGATATGTGTTGAATATTGGAATGACAATCAAGTGCATCTTTAGTGTATAACATCTGATCTGTCTTTGAACCATGAGTGGAAATAAGAATTCAGCTTAAGAACTTCATCTGATCAACTTACGAGTGGTAGCATCCGGTAGCAACACTACAAGGCAAGGGTTAGAAGGCAAGCAATGTTCAACAACTGATGAAGACTGCTCATTTTTTGACCGCTTTCCAGAATACTGAATAATCAAACCCAGAACTCCTTTCTTCAAGAATCAGCTGGATGATTATAGGCACTCAGGATTCTGAATTACAACTCAAGAATTAGAACAATGATTGCAGTCGCTCACAATACTGAGTGATCAGTTCAGAAGAATGATAAAGTGCTCTCAACGGTCTAACAACTCAAGAAGCTTTCCAGACTAATGATTATTGATGCTCAGGCAGCTAACACAATCCAAGCAGAGACCAAATCATCAATTCCAGAATCTGAAAATCATGAAAAACATGAGCACTCGTGAAATGTAGATCAGTTACTAGATATATGTGACCAACATATGATAAGAGTGATGTCACATATGCATTCCGCGTATACAGCTCTGGAACAGGGCAAACTTGTATCAGAAGGGTTCAAAACAGTCAGAATTCTCAAAAACCACAAACTTTTCGCATAACACCAACAATTCGCAGATCACTATTCACCTTTGAGCACGATTCGCAAGATGGACTAAGCCTAAACCTCAAAATTCGCATAGGCTTGCATTGCGAATCTTACTTTTCGCAAGTGCCTATTCTGCGAATTCCTCGCCTTTCGCAGACCACATACCTACGAATCCTCACAATTTGGATCTCACATACCTGCAAATTCTTAACTTTCGCAACACTCTAACATGCGAATCCTTGACTTGGAACATTTTTCATATTTGGAAACCACTTTTCGCATAGACAGATCCTGCGAAATCTTGACATTTTGTATCAGGTGGCCTACGAATTCTTAAGAACTCGCATACAACTAATGCACAGTAGTCTGCGAATTCTTCACAATTCGCACTAACTACTTGCAAAATCCACACTTGTAAAATTTTGTTGTGTCCAATAAATGTCCCATGCGAATTCTGAAACTTGCGAATTCTTCAAAAACATTCTTCTTTGTACGAATTCTTTCAAACAACTCTTCTTTCAGCGAATCCTTCAAACATCTGCGAGTTCTTCATGAATCTTGCGAATTTTGTAGATCTGGAACGGTTTTCACATTTCTTCCAACAAAACCTTCAAAACATCGAATCTTGAGTTGTTCTTTTGACAGCAGGTTCGAAAACATCTTTTGAGCACAATTGTGGTTGATGACCATGACTAATTTCGACTCTATTGACAAAATCGATCCAACCCCAGTGAATAAAAGCTTTCGAACAAAAAATACTCAAAATCGACAGATTCGACTTTCTGGAATGAAATTGATACAAGTAATTGATTCAATAATGATCTACAATAGCCTCTGAATCAATTTGGCAACAAATAACAATCAATCAAATAACAATTCCAGAAATCGAAATTTTCAACAGACTATTCTATTCAATACCAATCAGATCTCGATCGTGCAAAAAATTATATCTCTGTTTAGCCCTGATAGCAATTGTTAGGTCCATTGAAATCAATGATTGGATTGATTGATAAACAATAAAAATGATTAAGGGATAGAAATCTGTAGTTTATTCAATGTAGAAAAGTAAAACTACACTACTAGAGAAAAAACAACCATATGTCTACATTGAATATGAAAATGCCTAACCTAAAACAAAGCTACATGATTCCTATTTATACCCCCAAGCCCTTGTAAACATTTTAAGCCCAAACCTATATACAAGGCCCAATACATTTATATTGATTACTTTACTAAACTTCTAAAGTGAACATATTTATGTTCTAACACTACTACTCTTCAAAATTTCATCCACTATCCTTTCGGTCATCACATAAAGGCGATTCACGCACACACATGTAATATGTAAGTTCACCATGATACTGGTGAGATGCCATTACGAACGTACCATACATGATTGTCCTTACTACCCTCGTCATGATTCCCGATTCTAGTGTCTCTATCAACCTTAAATATCTTATCTCAAAGTGCCTAATCATTCATTATCACTCTCATTTACTTAGAAAAACGCTAGTTTGAGTCTAGGTATCGAAAATCAACACCTAAATCTCTCAAGCTTAAGCTCTGATACCAAGTTGTAACACGCTCAAATTTATAAAAAGTAACTAAATAAAATTTTCAACAATACATCACATGAAGGATAAAAATCAATTTCTACAAATCAATACTTGAAATACCTCAAATATAATTTTAGATTTAACCTCAACAAATAACTACCCAAATCTTATATAAAGACTAAACAAAGGTCGGGTGTTACTAAACCTCTAAAAGATTGCTCTATCCAAATGTGCGGAAGACATCACTCAAGCTACATCCTTCTCGAGCATCTAAATAATATTCAACACTTCACGGTGCTGCATGAGACATTCCCTAACTAGGACTTGAAGCACATGCCGACAAATAAAAAGGGTTAGGCTTAACGCTTAGTGAGTTCAAGAGTTTTCAACATGAATAAATATTTCATTGAAAACGGAAGAATGCAACTTAAAACACAATCTTTCAAAATGATTTACCTTAAATATGAAAACAACTCGTTTTCCAATAACATGCATTTTTAAGGATAAACGCCCCAATATAAAACATTCTTTATAAGATGATGCAACCCAAAACACACTCAAAACGTGAGTAGAAAACGGACTCCCAATTTATAAAAACACGGTTGAAACTTTATATACCGAAACACCCAAAACACGGGTGGGACATAACACTCAACTCATAACTCATGGAAAACAAATATAATATGCCACCGAAAACGTGGAACTAAAATTCAATACTCACGCAACCATAAAATGGAATAAAATCCAAATATTAAAGCATGGACAATTAAATATCCAAAATACTGTTGGCCGACAACGAGGGAGACCCGTATCCATTGAGAGTGGAGGAACACAAAAGTATGCCACTCATATAACGTTAATCGTGTGACACTTCATGATATAAAAGCCCAAGTGTCTCTACGACTCCTTTCAAGCTACACCCAAAGAGACAACTGACCTTGGTGATAATTACCATGAATACCACCCCGAAGGCTCGACACACTTAAGGACTACCTAGAAGGCATTACCTTCAAACGACGAAGTTAGAAAGGTTCAGGTCAGAAAACATGGGTCCCAGAGTCAGAAAGGTTCGGTTTAGAAAACATGGGTCCCGAAGGCCCGACACACTTAAGGACTATCTCCAGCCCTTCTAGTGTACACTTGAAAGGTTCATGTCAGAAAACATGGGTCCTGGAGTCCAACTCTGCACTATCCAATTGACCATCAAATAAAGATTGATTTATGTGCCTACGGATCCAAAACAACACAGTCAAACATTTCATGACTACAGGGGAATGACCAACACACTCGAGCATGTAATTATCATTAATATACAACATGATGCATTAATATGTAAATCATAAATAAGGCTCTACATTGAGCCATTAAAATCGGACAAATGTCCTCAAGACTCTTTTAAGTAAAAACCGAGCTAAAATGCTTAAACTCTATTTTAGCCAACAATTGACTGTCCCCAAATAATAAAACGAATTTAAACGGCGTTTACACCGACACATACCTCAAGGATGTGATTAACCCAAAACTCATCCTGATTTGGGACAAATGATTTTCCAAATGGGCTTATTCCCTTACGTTTCCAAAATGTCTCATAATACGGAGACTTGCATTTTCCCAAGGGTTTATGAAATTAAATCACGAAAAACGTATAAATCATAGAATAGGCTTCTATTGTACCAAATCACCAAAAATGCATAAATCGTGATATTTACTTATCAAAATATCCAAATCCCAATTATGAGCATTTTATGAGATCAAATTAACCCAAGTTTACCAAATATGAAAACTTATCAAAATATTCGACACATTGACAATTACAAAGTAAAATACACATTTTGGCATGTACATAGTTTTCACAAAGAAACTTGAACTCACCTTGCTAGATTTAGGCTAAATCTAGATTTTACCCCAACTTGAGCTTCCTTGAAGAGACTTGGATCCTTAAGCCAAAAACTTGCAAAAAACCTAGATCCATAAATTTCCAACCATAAATATTCATATTCAACCATATTGAATCGTTCCCCAACATTTTACATGAAGATCTCATCTTATCCCAAAACCCTAATTTCCATAGTTGAAGAGAAGGTATGTTTACCTCTACCATAGTTTGAATCCACCAATAATACTCTTCTAGGTCACCCAAATGAGCCACAAACTCTCAATCTTCAAAATGGTGAAAATAATTGGATGAAACACTAAAAGATTTGATGGAGGAGATGAAGATGAGGGAATCTTAGTTCTAGATTCCAAAACCTTGTTAGATGATGAAGAAAACCTTCAAAATGGGGAGGATTTGAGTAATAGATGAGTTTGGTTTGATCTCAGAAGAGAGAGGGAGAGGATGGGAGCTCTTGAAGTTAGGTTGAATGATAAATGAGAAAATCTACAAAAATCGGATTTATTGAGGTCTGCACCCCGACCACGACTGTGCCGGGCGAGAGTACCCTTGGCAAGGTCGTGGGTCACTATCACCGCACTTGTACCGGGTCCTCTCAACACCCGTGATTGTGCCACGGCGAGAGTGACCTTGTCACAATAGCCGAGCACTCTCTCCCCAGACGTACCGTGATTCACCATGACCCCACGAATTTGCCCTCGGGGACAGTGACCCTGTCACAGTTGTCGGGCATAGTCGCTCCTCACTGTCAGGATCCGAACATTCGACCTTTTCGTGTACGGAAGGCATTCGACTAAAAGGGAAATATAATTAGCCTTTCTCAATCCAAATTACAAGTCTTAGTTACCGTTTTAAGATGAAGGGGTCTTATAGCTTACTTACAAAAATACAGGTGTTACATAGGTTGATAGGGTTGAAGGCATTTGAACAACACAACCCAATGATTGCGGTTTGTAAAATCTTAACCCAACCCAACCCAAACCAAAGTGCAATCCAATCTAACCTAAATCGTACTGATTAGTTGGGTTGGTCTGGTTGATACTTTGGTACATCAAAATATTCTCCTACCTTGTTTTATCTTGTCTACTCATAATTTTTTTTTCATCATCAACCATTTGGTACAACTTATTAATACTTCTTGAATTTTAAGTATATGACATTCAATTATATATCAATTTGCATATATATATATATATATATATATATATATATAGAGAGAGAGAGAGAGAGAGAGAGAGAGAGAGACGGGTTCAAACAAGAACAATACTATTTAAAAGAACACGAGAACTAACAAAATTATTAGTGATTTTACATTAGCATACGAAAAAGGGACTTTGGCCGCGGCTACAGGTCTGTGTGGCTTTTTTGCGCGTTAATGTAAAATCACTAATGATTTTGTTAGTTCTCGTGTTCTTTTAAATAGTTATTGTTCTCGTTTGATCCTCTCTCTCTCTCTCTCTCTCTATATATATATATATATATATATATATATATAAAGAGTTATATAGAGATGTGAATAGATTGAAAATATATGTATATGAAAAGAATACGTGACGGTGTAATTGTCTAATGTACATATTAATATAGATCAACAATCATATTAAATCCAAGAAATAAAAGGATATCAGGTTCATCTGGTTGGGTTGAGTTCAAATGAAAGTAACCTAATATCAACCCAACACCTACGGTTTGAAGATTTTACAACTCGACTAGATTGGGTTGCTTCGGGTTAAGCTATTTCGCGTTGGGTTGGGTTGATCGGGTTTTTGAGCACCCCTAATTGTCGGTACCATGCACATTTCACCGATTGATTATCGATGGTTTACATTGAAAAAATAAAATAAAATTTGAAATAAAAGGAGGTCGGTAATCCATCGTTACTATGTGTAATTCATCGACGGATTATCAGTAATCACTACGAGAAATAGGGGAATGACTTCTGTCGTCCCTAAAAGTCCGAAAATTGCGTATACCTTGTGATGACTTGTCATCACTAATATTTTTATTCTAAAATTTGAGGCTGAAAATTAATATAGAGACGGCAAAACTAGGGGCCGTTTACAAAATGCTTACCCGGTAAGTGCTTACCAGGGAATTTACCATAGCAGATGAACATGACAAGCGGATAAGATCTTACCCGGTAAGAGTGAGGATAAGGATGAAGAGTCTTACCCGGTAAGAGAGAGTGGCAACTCTTACCCGGGTAAGCGCTTACCGGATAAATTGTTGTATAAGATACCATCGTAACGATTAAAATCTTACACGGTAAAGCAAGTTAGTGTGTCGAGTTTTATTGGTAAGCGCTTACCGGGTAAGCATTTAGGTAAACGGCCCTAGCGACAACATATTTAGCGACGACATATACTTTTCTCAAGGACCTAGTGTCTTTGTAAATAGCTTCGGAAAATAAATTTATTTATTTACCACGACAACTAGTTGTCGCTAAAAAATTTATTTTTTAAGTTGTTTCATTAATTTGTAATTCATCTATTTTTTTATGTAGCGACCCATTTTTTACTTTTCTTATCTTCTTTAATATTATTTATAGGTGGATATACAAATGATCATCGACTGTTTTGTTGAATGATTTTGTTCCAATTTTTATAACTTAAATTAATGATAATTAAAAATAATTAAGAGGATAAATTTTGATAATAGCAACACAATCGATATGTTAAGTATGTAAAATGATCTGTTTAATTCAAATACAACCATCTTATCGTTCTCTAACTGCTCGTCATCATCATCATCGTCACGATTATATGGTCCGTCACTAAAGCTCTTGTTTCTCGTAGTCGGTTTTCTTTAAAAAAATGAAATAAACATATATTAAATGAAAACAGATGGAGATCGCTAATCCGTCCATAAAATTTTGAGTTTGTTAACGACTTATCGATGGAATCATAAATAACAAATAAGAACTTAAATCAATAATGTTATCAACAATCTATTAGTCTCGATAATGAGCGACGGAATACCGATAGTTCATTGTCATTTAACGACAAGCGGTTGGTGATAGGTCTTAATCTTTTGGGTTAATTTACATATTTGTCAATGTTCGCTTAGTAATCCATCGGTGACAAACATGCCAGTCGGTAAAAATGTTTCAATGATACCCAACTTTCTAGTAGTGGTGTGACTCATGGAGGAATTGAAGTGTGTATATAATCTCTCTCTCTCTCTATATATATATATACATATATGTATATATATATAATTATAATTATGTGTGTGGATGTATATATGTCTTTTATGTATACGTATACGTATACGTATATACATATACATATATATAGGGGTTGTTTTATTTGCAACCCTTAAAAAGGTTGCAAACCTTGCAACCCACATTTTAACCGTCGGATTAATGATCGACGGTTACAATAGATATGGGGCCCAATATTTTTAAATAAAAAAAACAGAAAAATAAAAATAAAATAACCGTCGATCATGAATTCAACGGTTAAGATGTGGGTTGCAAGGGTTGCAACCTTTTTCAGGGTTGCAAAATATCCTTCCACTATATATATATATATATATATATATATATATATATATATATATATATATATATACACACACACATATATTGTCATACGTTTATTTGATAAATGTTAAATGTGAGAGAAGTAGAATAGTGATCCTAGCCTTTCTCCTAAAAGATTAATGCCCAAGATTTGAGGGGCTAATTGTGCAACGTACAGTAGATAATTCGGTCAAATGGTAACAATTATGCAGAAGATAAAGAGGTAGTTTCGTATAACTTTTATAAATAGACGGTATATATGTGCATATGTGAACCCGTGTGATTCACATATGAACTATTTAACTGATTCATAAATGAACCCGTGTGATTCACATATGAACTATTTAACTAATTCACATATGAACCCGAATGATTCACATATGAAGTATTTTAAATCATTCACATATGAACTTTTTAATTGATTCACAAATTAATCTTAGATTCACATATATCATTATAGTTTTAGGATCAAAATCAACATCTTGCTCAAAATCGCTCTGGATTTGGATTCATATTGAAAGAATACGAGATTTGATCGAGAAAGAATTAAGATTTGGTAACCTGGAAATGAGATATTGCCATAAAACCGAATTTGATTTGTGAGAATCGTTAACAGTATCAAGATCATATATCGTCGACTAGACTTCCATTGTTGTCATCGAGGATATGACGGTGTATTGATCATATATAGCCACCGTTTTATTCTAGTTACCATATTACCCTTCCTTCTTAGTGATTTAATACTTCTCAAATGAACCTCTCCCTATATATATATATATGGGCAGGTTGAAACGAGAAGGTAGTCAATTTGCGAGAAGACGAGAAGAAATATGAGCCACATAATTTATTAATTAAAAAATAGCATAAATAATTTTTTTTAAAAATTTAGGAAAATTACAATTTGAATTGAATAAATACTTAAAAATCTCATAATATCTTTTAAATTTATTTATTTTTTAAATTTAAAAAATTCATAATTTTTTTATCAAATTTATATTATTATTTTCTAGATAAAATCATAATTTTCATCAGATATCACATGTGATATCCATAACTAATTCATTATTTATTTCACCATTTTTTCTCTATTTTTTAGATTTACGTTTTGAATCACATGTGATTAACTTCGTTTAACATGTGATATATTATTATCATATTATGTATCACATATGCACTACAAAATATTCGACCTTTTCCGACGGCCAAATCCGCCGGAAATCCGCCGGAAATCGGCGTTTTCGGCGGATTTGGTCGGCCGGAAACAGGGGCGCCGCAAATCATTTTTTTCGGCGGCATTTTCGGCGGATTGAGATTTTCGGCGGATTTTTCGGCGGATTTGGCCGTCGGAAACGGATCCGATTTTTTTTAAAATTTAAATGATTTGATTAATTAAGAAAATTAATTTTAACTATTTTCGGCGGATTTTCGGCGGAATATTCCGCCGAAAATAGTTATTTATTTATTTTTATTTGTACTTAATTTATTTATTTATTTTTATTAAAAAAAACTTTCGGCGAAATATGTCGGCGGATTTTCGGCGGAATATTCCGCCGAAAATAGTTATTTATTTATTTATTTATTATTTTCAGCGGAATACCAACGATACGTTATTTATCGACGATCAGTATTACCAACGGATTTTAGCGACGGATTAACGACGACTACGTGACAGCGACGTTTATAGACGGATTACCGACGGAACGTTAAAAAAAATAATTAAAAATACAAAAAATCTGTATAAAAACCTATTAAAAAACATTGATAATTCATATGCAAAAACCATTACAAAACATTGTTGTCTTTAATACAATATCATCTCAAATCTGTAAACTAAATTCAATGTAGTCTGTAAACTAAAACATTGGTAATGGTAAGTGGTGTTTCGGGTCTTCTCTTTCGTTATGAGCTCCATTCTTAGCTTTGCACGCCCAATCGATCTGCAACCACAAAAATAGGATATCTATGTTAATCAAATAAAATCTTGAATTATTCCAATTAACAATCAATCATTAATTCGAGATTCTAGTACAACCGTACACAGTTAACGGTAATAATTCAAACATACCAATTTGGTATAACATCAAAATAATAACCATTCATCAATATATGCGTTTCAGTTCGAAAATGGTTAAAAGAAAAACTCACCTCGATGACAACAAACGAGGAATTTAAACTTTAACCGAGACGACGATTGAAACCGAACACTTGCACAAACTTTGAAGTAAAATGTCAAGAAAGAGACGCTAAAATGGGCGATATCACCAACCAACCCACTTATATGCACAAGTGCATATAGCCTAGTTCAAATGGTAGCTTAATGTATTCATCAATATATGCGTTTCAGTTCGAAAATGGTTAAAAGAAAAACTCACCTCAATGACGAAAAACGAGAAATTTAAACTTTAACCGAGACGACGATCGAAACCAAACACTTGCACAAACTTTGAAGTAAAATGTCAAGAAAGAGACGCTAAAATGGGCGATATCACCAACCAACCCACCTATATGCACAAGTGCATATAGCCTATATGCACAAGTGCATATAGCCTAGTTCAAATGGTAGCTCAATGTATTCATCAATATATGTGTTTCAATATATGCGTTTCAGTTCGAAAATGGTTAAAAGAAAAACTCACCTCGATGACGACAAACGAGGAATTTAAACTTTAACCGAGACGACGATCGAAACCGAACACTTGCACAAACTTTGAAGTAAAATGTCAAGAAAGAGACGCTAAAATGGGCGATATCACCAACCAACCCACCTATATGCACAAGTGCATATAGCCTAGTTCAAATGGTAGCTTAATGTATTCATCAATATATGCGTTTCAGTTCGAAAATGGTTAAAAGAAAAACTCACCTCAATGACGAAAAACGAGGAATTTAAACTTTAACCGAGACGACGATCGAAACCAAACACTTGCACAAACTTTGAAGTAAAATGTCAAGAAAGAGACGCTAAAATGGGCGATATCACCAACCAACCCACCTATATGCACAAGTGCATATAGCCTAGTTCAAATGATAGCTCAATGTATTCATCAATATATGCGTTTCAGTTCGAAAATGGTTAAAAGAAAAACTCACCTCTAGGGGTGCTCACGGGTTGGGTTGATCGGGTTGAAGGCTTTTCGACTAATCAACCCAATATAGGCGGTTTGAAAATTTTACAACCCAACACAACCCAATCAAAAGTACAACCCAATCAATAGTTCGTGTGTAAATCGAATAGAGAAATTAGTAAAGTTAACTAACACAAAGTTAAATAACATAGGTTGTAAACTTAGTAAAGTTAACTAACACAAATTGTAAATCGAATAGGCTGTAAATCTAAAAGAGAAATAATAAATATCTCAAAAGATGCTTGAATCGACCAACCTACAAATCGAAAGTTACACACAGAAATCGAACGAAGAGGAAGTCTACCAATGATAAAAATAAAACAGGAAACTACCAATGATCCACAACACCACATCTTTGGCTTCTATAGAGACATGATTTTCTTTCTGGGAATGGGGTTATATAGTTTGGACATAGATGGCTTTAAAGATAACAAAAGGATGGATGATGTATATTGGTGTTGCTGGTGGTTTATGGTTGGTTATGCTAAGTCTATGGCATTTTGTCAACTTCTATACCTGTTGATGGAAGAAGTGCAGCTACTTATTTGACCATGGCATTTTTTCATTTCTATACCTGTGGAATTTCTATACCTGTGATTTTAGGGGTCTTATGTGGAATTGTGCTTTTGTTGGGAATGGGATAAGTATAATACATCTGCAGTTTTGGAATTATTCTTTGATCACCAACAAGTACAAAACTGATTTTTGGTCTTGGAGTTTTGGAATTACAATGGATTCGAATGCATCTCCTTATGTTAATGCAGTTTTCCAAGTTTTGGTGTCATTGGTTTTGGTATTCTCATAACTGTGTATTGATAAGGTGAAGTTTGTATGTGTTATTATTGTGCTTAATTTGATAGTTCTCACCTGATTGTACAGGTTTCTATCTATAGAGGCATTATGCATATGCTTATTTACATGTGTGTTTTTAGTTGCGTGTAATTATATTTTTAATTTGCACGAATTTTAGGTTTGTTGTGAATTAGGGTTCGTTTTGTGTTATGAATCAGGTTATTTTGATTTTGAACAATTATGGATGATTTGAATATACTAAGTACTAACCTTGTAGTCACTGGTGAAACAATCTATTCCACATTGTACCCTGTTTTTGTGTTCTTCTATTGGGGTTTTTTGGTTAAAGAGTTAAAGTGGGTTGACCCGTTTGACTTCCGTCGGAAATCCGCCGAAAATTTCCGACGGAAAAATCCGTCGGAAAAATCCGCCGAAAATAGTCTTTTATTTAGTAGTGATGATCCCACTAGGTGAATTTTTGTAAATATCACATATGATAATATATGTCTGAATATAAATGACGCATAATCACATTTGATAATATTTACATCACAAAAAGATCTATAAATATAAATATACATAATCATATATGATGAACTAAAATATATACAATTATCACATGTGATAATATTACATCACAAAAAGATCTATAAATAGAAGTATACATAATCACATATGATTAACTAAAATATATACAATTATCACATGTGATAATATTTACATCACAAAAAGATGTAGAAATAGAAGTATACATAATCACATATGATTCACTAAAATATATACAATTATCACATTTGATAATATTATATGCGAAATGCATAAATATTCATATAATGATATCACATGTGATATTTGGTTAAAATTGTGATTTTTTTTTATTAAAAGTATATTTAGGAAAAAAAATTAATAAATAATTGAAATTAAAAAATAAATAAATCTAAAAGGTATGATGAGAATTTTAAGGATTTATCCAATTTAAAATTATAATTATCCTAATTTCTAAAACTATTTTTTATTTTTTATTTATGATTTTTTTAATTAATAAATTATGGGGTCCACATTTCTTCTCGCTTTCTCGCAAATTAGTTTGCTTCTCGCATGATCCTCCTCTCTCTCTCTCTCTCTCTCTCTCTCTCTATATATATATATATATATATATATATATATATATATATATATATATAGGGCTAAATCAAATGAAAACCACAAATATGTTACAAACATGTGAGAACCAATATAAAAATATTTTTTCACATGATATATTTTCACCAAATGCTTGGATTTAATATGTTTCTTCCCATATATTTGTTTCATAATATCATAATTTTACATGTATTTGTTTCACCACATGAATATTTTTTACCTGTATTTTTTATTTCACTAGTTGAATCAAATTTTATTTTTCAGGTGTAATCTTTTCACAAAGTAAACAAAAACATATATGAAACAATATCTTAAATTATAGGTTTTGATGAAAAAAAAATGATGTAAAAAAATATTTTTATATCGGTTCTCAAGGGTTTGTAACATATTTTTTGTTTTAATTTGATTATCGGTCTATATATATATATATATATATATATAATGTTTGGTTCATTTGAGAAATGGTAAATATATGAGAAAAAAAGAAGTAATCCTAGCCATTCATATGGTCAAGATCGGATTTGATTAGTCAAATATTGCGGCTTTGACCGGTCAAAAGTTGCGGCTTTGACTGGTCAAAAGTTGCGGCTATCCCAAAAATAGAAGGACAATTTCGTAAATTTTACAAAACACACGGACTGTGTTTATATATGAACCAGCGCAATTCACAACTGAACTCTTTTAACTGATTCATATATGAACCTTTGTGATTCATATATGAATTAGTTGAACTAACTAACAGATTCATATATGAATCTGTATGAATCACAAAGATTCATATATGAATCAGTTGAACTAATTAACAGATTCATATATGAATCTTTATGATTCATACAGATTCATATATGAACTCATCCCGTCTATTTTACGAAATTACCCCTCTACCTTCTATAGACCACACAAGGAATTATCCGGTGCTTCGCGGTCAAAGCCGCAAATGTTGACCAGATGAATGACTAAGATTACTTCTCTATTTCTCATATATTTACCATTTCTCAAAAGAACCTCTCTCTCTCTCTCTCTATATATATATATATATATATACATTTGTGTATATGTATATGTATGTGTCTGTGTATATATATGGATGCATATATCTCCCTCTCTCCTCTCTCCTCTCTCCTCTCTCTTTCCCATGGGAGGAGTTTGTGGAATTGGTCCCTAAGCAGTATTTGGGAGCTAATCAGTGAGATATAAAACGAAGGAAAACAAGAGACAAGAAAAAGGAGGCTGACCCATATCTTCTTTCATTTTCTTTTCCATCTTCACACATGGCATGTTCTTCAAAGCAAACATCCTTTGTTCAAGTTCCTTGAATTAACTATAAATCTCTATCGATGTATCAGTTTCGCATTTAATGCTTTGATTCCCCATCTTATTACAAGTACACCAAATTCATCACCCTCAGACACAAAAAAATATTTTGTTTGCTTGATCATATTAATGATCTTCTCTCATTTAATGATGTCAAGAATGTTATTATCATCATCATGCATTCTCGTGTTTCTCTTGTGTCTTTCACATGAATGTAATGGTCGACGTCTTCGTAGCATTGATGATCATGGCAAGGATGACAATCCAA
Organism: Arctium lappa; assembly: GCA_023525745.1. Classification (NCBI taxonomy): domain Eukaryota; kingdom Viridiplantae; phylum Streptophyta; class Magnoliopsida; order Asterales; family Asteraceae; genus Arctium; species Arctium lappa. The sequence continues at coordinate 59,613,750 of CM042059.1, read as the reverse complement.
AACTTCCTACCCATTCAACAATCAAGGTCAGCTTAATTTTATAGTTCTTTCTTCTTCTTGATGCTTATGTTAATTTTTTTTTCTTTAACCAAATTTGTGAACATTTTTAGGGTTTTGAGAACGATCTACTCACAGTTCATACTGATCTGAACCTCAAAACAAACGTAAAGAGAAAGGGTCAGACCATTACTGTTCATGATGATCATCACAAGCAAACAGATTGCAAATCACAAAACAAGAAAGACATAACCAAGGACCAGAAGACGAAGAAGGTGAGAGAAGAACTGGTTCATCGTCATCGTCATCACCATCAACATCCCAAATCACTTGTTACTGTTACTTTTCGAGTCCCTCAAAAAAACAAACGGGTACATCAACAACCGGGTTTTAATCTTGATTACTCCCCTCCAAAGACACACCCTCCTAGTCACAACTAAGATCCATAGTTGCATGCTTTCGTGTTACTTTCGTTATGGAACTTATGGACTACAAAATTAAAAGAAAAAAGAAAAAAAAACCATTAGTTGTCTTCTGTTTACATCTCAGAAGATACAAATATATGATATAAATAGCGAAAGTGATTGGTCTGAAAAGATTTTCTATTTACTGTTTTAGGATTTGAGTTAGCCTCATGATCAATACCATCTTTCCTAGAAAATAGTACTATAAAAATATCAAAGGGGGCGGGGGCGGGGGCGAGAGGAGGACAAAAAAGAGAGTACAATATATCTATGTTAAGGGCTAGACCTTGTTTAAATGTACATTGAATATATGAGTTTTGGAGAAATTTTGAAGCATATTATATGATAATTAAGAATCTTGTTTTGCATCTTCTTGTTCTCTTATTAATGTGATTTAAGATCTAAGAAACTGTATCCAAAGAGGTGCAATATTTGTATCCCACTGATTAACACTTGCAATTGGTAATTAACTGGGCATACCATGGATCTAAAATTTGAATTTATAAGCACTACATTATTTTTTAATAAATCCCAACAACTTATACAAATTAAACGGAAATTGAAGTTCATCTTAATATTTCCTTTATACGTATTCTTTTCCGAATTTCTGATCGACAATTTATTACATTTTTTTGTTTTGGATCTTAATGTATTGATCCAAAATCGGATTAGTGGCTCAAGAAAATACAAATAATATATAGAGATGGATCCATAAGTTTTTGTCAAACGATAACACGGTTGACCATAAAAAGATATAACTTTTTTAAACAAAAGCTTGATAGCTTGGTTGGTTGATTGCTTGTGTATCCAACAAAAAAGCCTATTCTATGCATTCGCAACTTTGTGACCACTGGGTTTAACCTCAGGGCTTAAATTTATTGTCATTAATGTAGTTTTAAAAATTATAAAGGTACTCAATGAAACATTAATTACGATGAAACCATTCAAGAACATAATTTTTTCCACCATATATGACCGAAGCCATAAAACGGTATACCCGTTCCACCGTATGCCCATAAATAGGTACTCATATATTAACACGATTAGGACTAGTTGTCACCTCTAGTTTAGTTGTTTTCATACGTAAATGTTTTAGAATGTGATTACGTCTCTATCTTAAACTCTCATGTTATATTTAATCATTTTACGTTTCAAACTCAAATTTGTATCAATTAAAATCAGAAAAAGAAACCGGATATTTTTTTCTCCTTTCAAACTAGTATTTGGGTAAAAATTTGATTACGAGCAACCCTAATCATCTCTATACATAACCCACTTCCAAAGAAACCAATATAAGGTGGCAATTTTTAGCTTTACTTAACGGCTGAGACTAACAAAGAGGTTCCGGAATCGAACCAAAGGACCTACCTTATATTATGGAAAAATCACCCACCTCTTTGAAACTAGTATTAATTAATTAACCCTCTTATTTTAACAATTACAATAACTTTATTTTGATAATGTTTCTTATTAATTAAACACCATCATCAATAAATAATTAATTAACCAATCTATACTATATTATAAAGATGACATAAAAAACTCTCAATTACAACTCACTAAGCTTTATGTACTATCATTTAAAGCTATCTACTTAAAATCTCTTAAAAATAACTATTAAAGCCTAATGTACTGCCTGTAAAGCTTTTAACCCTAATTAATATATTTCATCCTTATCCCCCAAAATCCTTATCTTTAATCCCCAAACCCTAAAATTATGAAATTTGAATTCTGATAAGCATAATCAAAACAGGATAAACATCTCAATTTAAATATAAAAAATTTAAAATATATAAGATAATTAATGAATTTTAACAAACTACTTAATTTTTTTTATATAAAAAAATTATATTGTTAAGCCTAAATTAAACAAATTTATATATAAAAAACTATTATCACTCAATTAAAAAATAATTAATGAAGCAATATGTTCTATTTTTAAATGTTTTTAACCCTAATTAATAAATTTCATCTTTATCCCCCAAAATCCTTATCTCTAATCCCAAATCCTAAAATTATGAAATTTGAATTCTGATAAACATAATCAAAACAGGATAAACATCTCAATTTAAATATATAAAATTTAAAATATATAAGATAATTAATGAATTTTAACAAACTACTTAATTTTTTTTACATAAAAACATTATATTGTTAAGCCTAAATTAAACAAATTTATATATAAAAAAATCATTATCACTCAATAAAAACAATCCAAAATCGTACTGTAAATCAATAAAAAACACAAAATAAAAATAAACATTAAAATCGTGATATATCTCGCTGCATTGCGCGAGTACGCTTCTAGTTAACAATTAATAACACATTTTATAATTGTTTTATATTAATTAAATAATTTTCTTTTAATATGTCATTGTTAAAGAATATACAATCATCAATTAAGAGTAATGTAGTTTTTTTAAAGTATATATAATATTTATATACGGAAAATGCAACAAATAAACTCACACATCCTTCTCATATTTGATGAGGTTTGAACCTTTTACCTCTTAGAAGACAAAGACTCTTTTACCGCTAGGTCTACATATGAAAACAAAAAATAGATGGTCTTTATGGATGAATAAAGTAATGGTTTTGATTAATTAAACGTTTTAGTTGACAAATGTCAAATGCAACATGAAAAGTAGTTTGATCTCCATCTCTGCATCAACACGACAACCACCAACTCAACCTATTATTTAATGTGAGCCAAAAAAAAAAAAAGAAAAAAAAAACTAAAACATATTTTATTTCCTTTTAGAATTGAGAGATAAGTTTGGTATATTTTACTTCAAAATAGGTCAATTGAGATGAAAGTTTAATTTAAGACATTATATAAGTTTTTTTAATTAACTAGACACAAAATAGTGTAAACGGATCGAAAGTCAATTAAAAAGAGTATGGTCATATACTTATCACCACGTTATATCATTCTATATATTAGATATTAGTTTATGAAAATAATGATATACCTTGTTTATCATGTTAAATACATAAACTTAATTATTATAAAATAGACAAAAAATATATTGTTGACTGAATGCGGACTAACTCAGGGGTTGTTCGGTTCATTTTTCATTAAGACCTGTGTGGATAAAGTTGGTTGTATTGATAAAGTTGTCTGTATGATATAAGATAAATTATTGTTCGGTTGTTGTATTGAATGACTGTCTAAATGTTAGAAATGACCATTTTACCCTCGTGCTTTTACGTCTTTTTGTTCCTCCTTTTCCCCATTAATTTTAAAATTTACAACAGCAACACCAAACCCATGAATTTTACATTGCTAACATGAATGAAATCACTAACCAGAACACACAAACATTAAGCATTTTACACCATCAATTAAATTACTAACAAAAAGCAACGTCAGACCAATTACTAACTAGAAATCAATCTATTTGTTCCTCCTTTTCCCCATTAATTTGAAACATCAAACTCATGAATGAAATTACTAACCAAAACAAAAAAAATCAAGCATCAGCCATCATGAAGTCACTAACTACAGCAACACCAAACCCATTACTGCCAAGATAAACCCATTACTGCCAAGATGAAGAGAGAGTGGGAGGAGGGAATGAGAGGAGAAGATCGACTTCAAGGAGATTCAGATTGATTTCAGAGGAAAGAGCATATCGATTTTAGGGAGGAGCAAATCGATTTCAAAGAAAGAAAAGGGTCGATCTAAGAGGGTATTTCATTCTCAAAGACCCAATGTTAAAATTTGTTTTTTTTTCTAGATCTCCTTCACGAAGTGAACTTTTTCCAGATCAAAAATTTCAAAAGGATACCTCAATATCTGAACTTTTACAATTTGAAATGAGTAGAATAAAGGAGACAATTAAGGGAGGAACACCCATGTCGGCAAATTTTCGATCAGAATACCCAAATTAATGGAGACGGTAAGGAAGACGATTCGGGGAGGAAAATAGAAGATGGACCTGTCGTCTTTGAAGCTTCAAGGGTTTATCAATATCTTCTTCGTCAGAGAAGATGGACCTGTAGTCATGTAGTCCGATGGGCAAACTTGAAGGAGCAGCGAGGGCAAACTTCAAGGAGCAGTAAGAAGATTGATTGAGAAAAGAGTCTTTCAGGGGTAGGATGCTGTCTTTTGGACGGCTGAGCCTAGACAAGTGGGTTAAATGGGCTGAGCGAATAAGACCAAGTTTTTTTAAATAAGCCCCAACCGAACATGTTTATATGGCTTACCAGATAAGTTATATAGGTTATTAAGCCCATTAAGCCATTACCGAACAGCCCCTTAGCCAGAGCCGACCCTCGTCCATGGCTATGACGGCTACGACCATGGGCATCAAAGGCCTATAGGGCCTCAATCTTTAATCCGCATGGTAGCTTTAGTAGGCTCAATCTTTCGATCATCCCCGCAACCCTTTCTCAGACTCTTGATTTGCATTTCTACCCTTCCTTTCTCTCAACTCTCGATTCCAATAAACGATTCACCAATTATAGGGGCATGACTTCATCGATTTGATTCAATTGAATTAACCTAATGTGTTGTGGCTTGTGTGATATTCGATTCCATCAACTTCACGAAACAACCTTAAACCCTAACTTCTCTGTCTCGATTTGATTCTACAGATTCATTCCATGGTACAAAGTTTAAATACCAATTATATTTTGTAGTTTTTGTTTTTTTTTCGTTATTCGTTTGTTTGGTTAATTACTGATTTGAAGTAACTCCTTTAGTTCATTGATTTGGTTTTTATTTGTGTTAACTTTCATAATTTGTTTGTTTCATTTGCTTACTGATTGAATTTGAAAAACCCATATGAAAAACATGCAGTATTTCGAAATCATATGCAAACAAACATAAAATAAGGGTAGAATCTTTATTGATTAAAGGAAATGAGCAAACATAAAATAAGGGTAGCTTCAAATTAACAACCCTAAAACTAAAAATACTTTTTTTGGGCAATTTTTAAAGGAACAATTCAAGAAACAAAAATTCCCACGTGGTTTTTGTCTAAAACAATTGAAATATCAAATCTTGGAAACCCTAGATTCTCTAATGAAGAAAGGTGATCAAAGAGAGAAAAGGGAGTTGAATATGAAGTAGGGTGGGGCTTGATATTTGGTATTTTATTTAATGTTGTATGAATTAAAAAGAGGTAAAAAAAAGAGTTAATCTAAATGGAAATAATATCAGAAAAAAGCAGAAAATAACAAGCAAGAAACTTGGCAAGTAATTTCATTTAAAAATGGGAATTCATATTCTTTGAATTCTAGTTTTGCACTTCTAATATTGACATTGGAATATTATTGGCTTTGGGTTGTTCTTTTGGTTATTGCATAGTAGCTTGTTGCTATTAGCTAATTGGATGTATTGTAAAAGTTTTCTATATATTCAACAATAATCATATGTGGGATTAGTATATTGCTTTCTTTAACTGTAAGCCATATGTTGGATCAATAATGACTGCATATCAGAGTTCTTCATGCAAAAAGGTCGTTAAAGTTTATAGGATATGGTGCAAATAGTAAAGAACTAAAGTCTTAGGTCTAAATGTTTATATTTAAGTTGTAGAACAAGGAATCATGTTCCAAGTTTATTGGTTAGCTTTTAGGAGTTCAATAAATATGTTTGTTTTTTGTTACTTTTGTTGTCTTCTTTCTTGAACCTTCTAAATTTTTGTTGTCGAAGAAAAAGAAAATATTGGATGCTTGTTTTCTCATTTTAGTAATTTGCACTTGGTTGTGTACATAAATTCTTCTTGTACACCTTGTTATGAACGAGAGACCGAAGTTCTAAACCATCTTATATACAGTTAAAAACATGATAACCACTAGGTAATTTATGATGTAATATTGGGGGCATTATTCAATCATTGTGTCATGGGCAGAAAAAACCTCAGGACCGGCCCTAGATTCATCGCCTGTTTGGTGATGATTTGATGAGCTTAATAGCCAATATAGCTTACCGAATACATCATATAAGAGTGTTTTGTTGTGGCTTAATCAGTATGATAATAAACTAACTCCATCCCATTTCCTGTATACATTCAGCCATGTAAAAGACTCCTCCTAGCCCTCTCTCAACACAGGACTTCCATCGATGTTCCATCCTCTCAGCAACACTGAACTCTCGTTGCTGCTCCATCGTTGTTGTTTACTTTCACCCCTGTTGTTTACTTTCACCCCTGCTCTTCCATGAGATTTGCTTTATTTGCTCTTTCCATGTATGGTTGAAAGGGTTACAAAGTTCACCATTAGTGTCACATCGACACTTTAGAGAAGGTCTTCCTCGAGGAGTATTTTTTTCTGCAACTGATAAAGAAACCACTCATATAGTGGTTTTCTTCTCATTTTCTTCTCATTTTAATTCTTTGTTTTGTTGATTTGAATCTGCAAATTGGGACAATAAACCTGTAGGTTTGGATTAAATAGTTGGATACGAAAAACTTATTCTTGTAGTAGTTTTCTTTACCATTGTGATGAAATATTTTATTTTTTACATGCACCATCAATTTTTATCTTTTGTTTTAATCTTGGGGTTAAAATAGTCATTTATGTCATTTAGACATTTTGTTCAACACAACAAGCAAAGTTTAATTTACTTTGATCCATACAGATAACTTTATTCACACAACAAATTTATCCATACATGAATTAATAAAAAAACAACTAAACAACCTCTCACTTTGCTCTCACTGCCACACAAAAAAAAAATGGTATCACCAACGGACACTTTTGTTGGGTTTTTTTATTACATCAATCTACGGTTATTGAGAAACCTCTATTCAGTAATAAATAACCAACGAAAATATTCTTTGGTCATACGTCACTAAACCATGATAAATAATCGAAAAATAAAAATGTAATACGGAGAATATCAACAAGATACCTATGGATTAGCAACTTAAACTTTACAATGGATTATCGAAGAGTAACGTTATCGACTGATCTGTCGTCGTAATTTTGGTGCTTGATTACTTATTTGACATGGTCCATGGTTTACCAACATATTACCTCCGTGAAGGGTTTTCAACAGATTTCCAAGAGATATTTGTTGGAAATCCGATAGGAAAATATGTTCTTTAAATAAATTTAAATTTTGTATTCTTTTACAATTAGCTTGTAAGCTACGTACTCTGAAAAGAACCAATGACATCAAGAATAATTATTAGCAAACATCCAATTAAAGCATATCAAAATATAGGCCCTGAGGGTATGTAAAATCAAGGACCCTTGATAAGAACGATAAAAATTCAACAAATATTTTTCATTTGTGTGAAATTTGAATACAAGAATTATTAATAGTTCATGGAGGAAAGATATATTATCCTTTTTTATTATAGATAAAAGAGTATTTAAGATTTATGCACCCCTTATTATGTAATTAGCAACCAAGAGTATGGTGTATTAAAAAACAACGATAATTTTGAAGTCATAAAATATTGATACGAGTTTGATTATCTACTATATGGTTGGTAAATTTTTTAAAATGTAGGAATTTTCTTAGTTGATAACAAGAAATATGTGTTACGTTGATACAAAAATAGAACTTATGTGGAGGAAGTAATCAAGAGAGTCAATGAGAGTTCAATGATAGGTAAGATTATCAAGGTTTTTGAGACAAGTAGACAAATGAGGATCAATAAGAATGTGGAAGAGAGATAATTCGTTTAGATCTAATAAGAGTAAATAATGAATGAGACATGTGATTTGTTAAAGTTGTATCTATTGAATTGTTGAAGCACGAACAGACTCAAGCAAATTGTTAGCCCCAAATTTGAATGTAAAGTTATTGAAAATATTCTAAGTCATTACCAGAGGACTTCCAGAGTATACCACCAGGGACAACAAGCCTACCTCTGATGGCATTTCAAAGATAGACACTTCAACAAAGAAGACATCAGAGATAACTTCATCAGAGGCACTACATCAGAGCTCTAAAGATATTCTCTCTGAAGTTCAAGCTGAAGATTTCTACAAGTCAGGACACAAGCTCAAAAGATACGTCACATAGTGATAAGATTTACCTTTTAAGTAGATTACTGTTCAAGCATGTCTTGTGTGTCAGGAAAGTACATTGTTCACCTTTTCGTCGACGTGCAACCCATTGCCCAAAAGTATGATTTTCCTTTACCTATATATATAAAGAATTACTCTTTTGTACTATGAATTGTACAAGAAGATTGTGTAAGATTTCTGTTAGTGTATTATTGTATCCAAGATTTAATGAGAAAAGTTAAGTCAAGTAAAGTCAACAAAGTCAAAGTCTGTAAAGTCAATATGTTGTTTAGTTGTGAGAGTTCATTTACTTTGTTGTTTAATCTTGTGGTTTAGTTCCTTGGTATAAATACCTTGGTTTGTAATAGTTGTAGATAGTTAGGTAATTGTACGCATATTGTTAGATATATGACTAATGAATGCTTTCTCTCTCTACTCTCTCTCCAAATCTTAACATTGTCAAATCTTGTTTGAGATTGAGATTGCTTGATTTGATAAGGGAATTACATTTTCAATTTCAACTACCTTAATTGTGTTCTTGATAATCTACATTATTACCCAGTGAATATTTGCTTGTTCATTATTTTACTTTAGATATATCTTCTTTACTGTGAGTATGAATCAAACACTTGGTTTAAACATTATTTTCTTCCGCTATATTTGTCATATGTTTATTTGTTTAAATCATTATAGACAAGAATCTGGGATCCAACAATTGGTATCAGAGCTTCTTTGGTTTTCTTAAATCAAATAAGATCAAATATGGTTTACTCGGATTGATTCTTGTCTTGTGATTCAATTTTCATTTATGTGCATGTTCATTTAAACTGTTGTTTATTCAAGAACATTATATGTTACAGGTTTGAAAACTACTCATAGTATTCTACCTTGTTGAAGGATAAACAACTTTAGCTTCAAAATTTCAAGCTTCATCTCTTTTAAACTATATTCATTTTGTTAAAGATGACAAACTCAAGTATTAGTGCCATTTATACTGCTGGATCTTTAACAAACCCTCTTACTCTTTTGAGAGATGAATATCCTCAATGTAAGATTAGGATGGTTAATTTTCTTGAAGGAATGGACAAAGATCTTATGTGATCTGTCACTCATGTACCTTTCCAACCAATGGTTTTGGTTCCAAGAGGTCCTGCTACAACAACAACTGCAGAAATACCTGCATACTTTGAGAAAAAAGACAACTAGTTTACTGATGAAGAACTGACAAAAATGGAGAATGACTCTAAAGTTGTTAAACTTTTAATCATGGCCATCCCACATGAAATCTTTCAAGAACTTGACTCATGTGTCACTGCAAAAGAAATATGGGACTAGTTGTTAAATCAACTTGAAAGTGGCATTAAAACTCAAAAGAATAGGACACCGTGCATTAATGAATATCATGACTTTAAAGCTCTACCCGAAGAAACCTTACAACAAACATATTGCAGGTTTAATCTCTTGATCAATAAATGCAGAAAGTGTGGGGTCATAAGATCCAAAGAAGAAAACAATGTACTTTTCTTGAAGAGCTTAAATGATGAATGGTTGCAACTATCTATGTCACTTCAAGCAAATCAAAATCTTGAATCATGGACACTTACAAACATTTATGGTATTGTTGTTGCTCAAGAAAAGGAGGTTGTTAAACAAAAGAGCAAAACTTCCTTGGGTAGATCTCTTGGTTTAATGTCCAAAGATAAAGGAATTTCAGAAGAAAATCCCAAAGATAGTAAAATCAAGAGATCAAAAGGATCAAAAGAAAGGTTTTCTGGAAAAAAGGTCAAAAAGGAAATCAAAAAGAGCCATGATTGCAGATGAAATCAAAGAATCAGACTCAAATGATGAAAAAGATGAAGACATAAATGCTTTTGCTCAATCTCTTGCTTTAATCACTGGTCAATTTAACAAAAGATTTGGGAAGGAAAGTATTTGAGAAGAGAAGAGAAGAAGAACATAGCAGAGGAGACAGAAGAAGGTTCCTGAAGGAAGAACACCATTCACAGCCAAGATCAACTCAGTACAGTGATCAAAAGGCCATTCAGTACAACTATCTAGAGCCTGTCTAATATCAAAGACCACAACAACAGTTCGAACAACCTCAGAGATTCTTTCAACCATCAAGTCAGAAATCAGAAGTTACTACTCTTCCAATTAACCAAAATGATGGGAGATGTTTCAGGTGTGGCAATTTAGGCCATTTCTCTGCCAACTACAAGGGTAGATTGATCAAAGATCAAGACTACTACAAAAACAAGTACAAATACAATGTGAAAGAAAAGGTACTTGTAGCAGAGATAGAAGAATGGCTCTCTGACTCAACCTTTGATGGAGAAACAGACCCATCCAATAACTGTGGAATGGCAGTGGTAGATGATGATCAATCAGATGGGTCGTCTCAAGAAAACTCTGAAAAGGTACACTCTCCATCTACATCAGAATCTGAACTTGAAATGGATGTGCTCAAATTAACTGATGAATTTCAGAGCCTAAAACAAAACCTTTTTGAAGAAAAAGAAAAGAGAAAACGAGTTTTAAAAGACCTGAGCTTTTACAAACGAGAGAAAGATCTCTTAGAGGCTGAAAAGAAAGAAATATTTGATGAAAAATCCGAGCTTGAAAGATCTCAGAGGACAAAAGAAAGGTTTTCTATGAAAAATACAAAGAACTTGAAAAGTTTTAATGGGAAAACAAGAAGAAGTAAAAAGATCTGTGTATGAAAGGCTCAATTTTGTTGCTTTAACTAACTTTTTTTCAAAATGAAAGAGAAGTTTTACACCAATCTCTGGAAAGAAAAGAATTGAAAATCAAGAATTATCAACATGCTCAAGATGTACATATCAAGATAAATTCTCAGATGGACACTCAGGGTTTAGGATTTAATGAAATGGATCCATTCATTGGAAAGAAGAAAACATCTATGTCTTCTACTTTTAGCATTGGAAAAATCCGGAAGCCTAATTTCTCATTTATGGAAAACTCTAATATCTTCAAAAAGGTCAAAACTTCTGAAGGATCAAAACTCAGAAAACTGAAATTAAAAAACATTTCTTACTCTGAGGTAAAGACAATCTAAAAATCTGATCTGAAAATAGATAAAGAAACTTCAGTAGCTCTTTTAAAACCTCAAAGCAATGATCCTAAAGAAATTTTTGGATTTGATTCTTTCATTATTCAAATAGCAGAGGTCTCTGAAGCAAGTACCTCTGAAGTTAAAACTCAAAGTACACTTGATCCAGAAGCATCTCTCTTTTCTCCAAAGTCAGATGAAAGAGTCAGAACTACCTTTGAAGAGGACATTAAAAAGATTTATAATGAAAATATCATATATGCGTTAAAAAAGAAATCTTGCATGAAAAAGATCATCAAAATTTCTAAACCCAGAGAGACTGTTAAAACTTTAGAAAAAGTCACCTCTGACAAAGTAAAAAGGGACTTTCTTGACGTTGACTCTGATTCAGAGGTAGATGAACTAATCTTTTTCACAATAGAGAAGGTCATTCACAAAAACAAACAAAATGTTGGCTCTGGAATTGTAAACAACCATGTTCCTGTTTGAAAAGAAAAACCCAGAGTACCAATTTGTCCTGATTTTCTGGACATGTGTCTAAAAACCAAAACCTCTTTGGAATTAGAAAAAGTGATGAAGGAAAAATCAAAGGGTAAAACTAACACTTCAAAATATCATGCCTATAAACTCATCAAGTTTACTCGTGAGCAAAAAGAAAAATGGAAAGCAATTAACCATTATGTTCCTAATTGTGAAGTGACCAAAAAGGAAAATGAGACTTTTTGGGCTCATGGAAAGAACAATCATCAAAACAAGGCCAATTTCAATTCCAAGAAATCTGAACTAGATAATAATGCTTGTAAAATTCCAAGTGCTAGACCAGATAGGTTTCAAAAGAAAAATGTACCCAAAGTTCTTAATAAAAGCAACAACTTTGCACAAAATTCACTATGTTCTATTAATTGCAATTGCATCAATCTCTTGATCAAACTGAAGAATCATTTCTCTAGTCCTCATTGATTCATGCATGTGTCTTAAAAGAAGAAAAATTTAGAGACTCAGCCTCTGAAGCATCATAAAATTCAATCTGGCAAAACATCAAAGGATGAAAAGCCAAAAACTGAAAAGAAAGCCACAAAACCTAACAAGAATTGACCCATTATGAGATGGGTACCTAAAAACCTTAAATTTTTCTAGCAAAAACATCATATGCCTATCTGGTATCTTGATTTCGGATGCTCATGGCATATGACTGGGGATAAAAAGTTACTATCCGCATTCAAAGTTCTTATCGACTCATACACATAAACGATTACCAACCTATTTGATTAGTTGATCGATTGAATCTTTTTTGTGTGTTCTCTCTAGTTTACACCTTGAGTGTGTGTGTGTGTGTGTATGTGATTTGATTGTTTTAGAGTTGTTGTACGATTCTTAGCTTCTCAAACACACTACTCTAATATCTAAAACTAACTAAAACTAATATCTAGATATTATAATTAAACTAGTATAATATCTAACATAGATATTAACTAACTAATATCTAACTAACTTAGATATTTAAACTAAGTTAAAGTAAATACTAAATTACAATAAACAACAATTAACCTCGACATTTTATTACAAACGACATTAGACTTAATATCGAGAGTCGACTTTTCGGCATTAGCTTCAGATTGGATGATCTTGAATCCAATAGATATGTGATCTAACCATCTCCCCCTTTGGATCAAGATCATTACTAAAATGATTTAGCAATTTGGTCTTCTCTTTCAGCTCAGAAGATGCAATCTCTTTTTCTAGCTCATAATGCTTTAGCAAAGTATCTTCAAAGAAAATTTATCTGAAATCAGCATGTCTTCAGAATACTTTGATCTCGCATTTCTTGATTAGCTTTTCTCTTCTCCAATGTCTTGTGAATGTAATAGACTGGACATTTCTTCAAGCTTTAGATTCTCCCCCTTTTTGAGGAAAAGAGCAACATTTTCATCAAAACTGGTAGGAAGAAATGTATGTGATATGGAGCATCTGATCCGTCAATTCAAAAGATATTCATCCAGATCTTTGCAAATCTAGACAAAATAGTCATGTATCACCTGAATCAACTAATGAATCAGTTAACATGTCTGTCAATAACACTAAGTCATTGTGTGTAACGAATACACATTGTAAAGGAGCTGTTTGATGTTGACTCCCCCAAGGCTTCCATTTAATCATCGAAACACCACAAAGGTAATTTCTATAAACGTTATGACAAAGAAACAAATTCCTTGTGTGTTCGTGATTGTGATAGAAAGAATTAAGCACGAATGATTGCTTATAGGCTCAAAATTGTGTAAACCACTGAGACAATAGTAAGTTGTCGTAGCCATACCAATCTCTATAGATCCTCCAACTCAAGTTAAATCTCAATAGACCGCAACAGACTTGGTCACAAAGTCTGATCTCCATGACTTTTCGAAGCAAGTCACAAGTCGGATGCTATCTGTCTCGAGGAAATTCGTGGCTAAATCTGGAGAGACCACGAAAACCGTGAAGGTGTTGCTTGAATAAGCCTTACTTCCAGAGGCTACACTAAAGTTCAAGAGGAAGGTTCCTGAAACTTACTGTGCAGAAGAGGCCTCTAATAAGGCAAGGTTTGAGGATTATGACAACCAAGATGATGATGATAAGCTCGATCGGTCGTCAGATGCTCAAAAGGGGGACAATATCAGAACAGAGGAAACTAATGCCACTACTCCATCTTTCTCTTTTGCACCAAAACAAACTAATGTTCAAGAGACTCCAGAGTCAAGCAGAACGGAAACATAGAGGCATTCTACCTCTGCTGAAGATCAACCTTCCAAACTCTTGCAATCACCAGTTCTAGTGATTTTGCTTGCTGCAAAAACTCCAGAATTTTCATTGGTACCAATGGTTCCTGCTATTCCAGAGACTATCATTCCGAAAACTACCTCTGAACCCCACACTACTGAAGACCCACAATAAGAAGATGACACTCAACTAATAGACAACTCCAGCACTCCCTTAGAGGATGCATTTTCTTCTCCTGAAAGATCAACAATAATTATGAAGGATGTGTTTGGAGATGAATCAACGAAGAGTCTATCAGAGGTTGGTCCATTTGAAGTTAATGAAGATAGGGTAAAAGAGATCACTCAATAGATTGAAATCTTGATCAGTCCTCCCTAAAAGTATATGTTCAAACATGCTCAGTCTCATCAACTTGCAGGAACATCAGAGGCCGGCACAGATCAGTTTTATGCCTTAATCGCCTCTGCCACCATTGAAACACCATCATCATCTCCCACAATCCAAAGAACTGAACAAGAGATAGCTGTAAATCAGCTATCTGCTAATGACATCATGATTGAATCTGATCAAGTACCTCCTCCTTCAGAACCTGAAAAGACAACTATAGAGGTACCTCTTCAAAGGATAATCATGGGCATACCATCATTCTCCGCATTCACAAAGCCTCTAGTGTTCCTCTCAACTAAAGAAATAGTATATGTAGAAGACATATTTTAATACCTCTACTGCGAGTTCAAAGTGAAGACAGACTATCTTATCCTCTGAATCCAAGAATACAGCCTAGAATGATTGAAATAATGAAAAGGTTTATCAGAGATAAGACGAGCAGCCGCAGGGATGTCTTCTCAAATGAGCCAATTGTCAAAATTAATAGAGTCTCAGAGAGAAAATACAGTTATGACAAGATGATCTATCGACACTATAAGGTCATCCGTGCTGACAAAAAGGTTTATCAATTCAATGACAATGATTTCGTAAATCTGAATCCATATGACTTAACTCATTTATGTGCACTCTGCTCAGCAAAGTCAGAAAAAGGAAGGGTCTACCTAATGGGAGAGCATGAAGCCCACATAAAGGGCAGAGCAAAGATAGACTTTCAGATTGCCCTAAATCTTGGAGTTGACACGCTAGGGCTTACTGTACTGGTTGAAGTGATAGATAATTTGGATAAGTAGAAGACTGGATCAATCGTGGAAGAGCCTCTGGGATTTGTGTACAGGGTATTCAATGAGAAGAAAATTTTATTGGCTTCTGATGTGGTGATGTACTCAGTTTAGACTTCCAAAGGAATGATGAGTATGCTGCATGTCAAGAAAGACAAGTGCCCGACAGATTTGCCTGAACAGAGTATTCAGAGATCAGTTCCATGAACCTATTCAATGAATTGATCATGAAGTTCCACAACATCTTCTCTGGGAAATAGATTGTAATTTTTTGTTGTTTTTTTATTGATGACTTCTCTTGTAATGTATTTCAAATATTTAGTGACAAGTAACATTTAACAGAGAACGACTTTCTCTTCTTTGCTTTCTAGATTAATGCCTCCGCTAATTTGTAATTTTTTATTGTCAATACTTAGGGGGAGATTGTTAGCCAAAATTCTGAATGTAAAAGTATTGAAAATATTCTAAGTCCTTTCCAGAGGGCTTCCAGAGTATACCACCAGAGAAACCAAGCCTACCTCTAAAGACATTTCAGTGATAGACACTTCAGCAAAGAGGGCATCTGAGATAGCTTCATTAGAGGCAGTACATCAAAGCTAAGAAGACATTCTCTCTGATGTTTAAGTTGAAGATTTCTACAAGTCATGACACAAGCTCAGAAGAGACGTCCCCTAGTGATAAGATTTACCTTTTAGGTAGATTAATGTTCAAGCATGTATTGTGTGTCAAGAAAGTGCATTGTTCACCTTTTCGTTCTGTAAATAGGACTTGCAACCCATTGCCCAAAATTGTGTTTTTCCTTTACCTATTTGTATAAAGAATTACTCTTTTGTACTGTGAATTGTACAAGAAGATTGTGTAAGATTTAAACCACCTTTATGGTGTTCTTGATAATCTACATTATTTTCCAGTGAATATTTTTGCTTCTTCATTCTTTTACTTTGGATATATCTTCTTTACTGTGAGTACGAATGAAACACTTGGTTTAAACATTATTTTCTTCTCCTATATTTATTATATGTTTGTTTGTTTGTTTAAATCATTATAGACAAGAATCTGGGATCCAACACAGATAAAGATAACAATAGTCAATTGCTTTGGATCTTGATACCAAATTAAAAAAAAAGTGAGATATGCGATAGGCAATAGCATATAAAATGACCAATTAAATTTTTTTACTTCTTCAATATAATTAGTTAATATGTTTTAGGCCCACATTATCTACTAAATTCCTTTTGTTTCTTATTATATGCCATAATTTTTTGGGTTTCTTTAATGTATTAATTTTTAGACTACTAGTATATAGTTAAAAAAAAAATTTAGGCCCCTAATATTTTTAGGCCGTGGACATGCGCCCGTGTAGCCCTCCCCCAGGGATAGCCCTACCAAAATATTATACTATGTTAGAAGAGGAAGCGTAGGGAGGGTAGCATCAGGAGATGGGTGTTAGTAGAATATCAATAGATTAAATTAAAAGAAAGTAATTTGAAATTGATATCCTTTCGATAGTCAGCCGAAAACGTCTATAATTGAGTGATGAATTATCATGGGATTTCAAGAACCCAATACAATAAGTGAAAGTACTTTAATTATTTTCTAACGAAATACCAATAGATGTTTTACCTCTACTAATTTGTTAGTGATCTCACGATAATAGTGGTAATTTAGCAACGGATTAACGACGGACTCATGTTTCTCTTGGATCACTAACCCATTGCCAATTGTCACATTATTTTATCTTCTAAGGTGCATGTTTGACGCCGTTATTTTACGATGAATTGCTGTTAGGATATACATTTGTCATTGAAACTCTATTTTCTAATAGTGTTCAATCTGCAAAATTTTTAATAGTGTTCCCTGGACCTTATATAAGACAAAACTCAATAGCAGGTACTTTCGGTTTCAATCCTCCAATGATGTATACTAACCAGTTGCCCCTAACGAAAACAATAATTAATATGACTGGTCTATTTTCTAAAATGTGGAATTTTTAAATCATTCTTCTATAATCTAGCTTTTTCTATAAATTTCACGTAAATTTTGTTCTTCTATTTGAGCAGACCACTAAAATAAACTTTAAAGTACGTTTTTATAAAAATTTATTCCTCGACTTTGTTTTATTTTTATTTTTACAATCTATTTTACAGTTTGTATCTAGAAATTGAGGCTAGTTTTTTTCTATTGCAATACAGTAGAAAGGTTCCTTTTGGATCTTGAATCATCAATTTTCATTTTGTTTCGTTTTCATATTCATATTGTTTCGTTTTCATCATTGTTTGGGGAATAACTCAGATTCTTACAAATCTTTCCCCTCAGATGGATTCCGTCCACGGAATCTACATTCAAACAAGCAAGTGAGGGTATTTTTCTTTCATATCCTTTTCTAATTCCTAAGTTGCATCATGTCCCTTATGGTATTTCCATTGCACCTTTACCAAATGAATATCTTTGTTTCGAAGCTTTCGTATAGTGCGGTCTAGAATTCGTACAGGTTCTTCCACAAAGCTTAACTTTACATCTATCTCGATTTTTTTCAATGGTACCTTCATTTCATCATTTACTAAACACTTTCGAAGGTTGGAAACATGGAAAGTGTCGTGGATCCTTTAAAGTTCATAGGATAAAGCCATATGATAAGCTACTTCACCAACTCTTTGCAAAATTTTGAAACGCCCCATATATCTTGGGCACAATTTTCCATGCTTTCCAAATCGAACTAGTCCTTTCCATGGCGCTATTTTTAGTAGCACCATATAACCGACTTGAAACTCTATGTGCTTTCGACGTTGATCCGCATAACTCTTTTGCCTATCTTGACCAGCTTTCAGTCTTTCACGAATTTGTTTTATCTTATCGGTGGTTTGTTGCATCAGTTCAACACCAGTAATTCCTTTGCTTTGGGCCTCATTCCAACAAACGGGAGTTCTATATTTTCTGCCGTAGAGTGCTTCGTATGGTGCCACTTTTAAACTTGAGTGGTAGTTGTTATTGTAGGAGAATCTATCAAAGGTAGATGTTCGTCCCAGCTACCACGTAAATCCAGTATACAAGCTCAAAGCATATCCTCTAAGGTTCTAATGGTTTGCTCGCTTTGCCCATCAGTTTGAGGGTGGTAAGTTGTACGTAAGTTTATTCTTGATCCCATATTTTGCTGAAAACTTTTCAAAAAATGTGAGGTAAACCTACTATCCCGAACTGAAATTATTGAAAGTGGTATTCCCTGCCTCGTCACTATCTCGCCAACATATATTTTGGCCAATCTTTCCAATGAATAACTTTCTTTTATTGGCAAAAAATGTGTTGACTTTGTTAATCTATCGACAATAACCATATAGGATCATGTCTCTTCCTAGACTTGGGTAGTTTTGTGACAAAGTCCATAGTAATATGATCCCATTTCCAGACTGGAATGTCCAAAGGTTATAATATGTTGTAGGGCTTTTTGTGTTTAAACTTTACTTGTAAACATGTTAGACACTAGTTACAAAATTTTGGATGTCTCTTTTCATTCCCGGCCACCAATACAAACTTTTAAGATCTTGATACATTTTATCTAGGCCAGGGTGGATAGAGTACTTTGAATTGTGAGCTTCTTTCAAGGTAATCTCATGACTTCCACTTATCAAGAGAATCCACAATCTCTCATGAAAACTTCTATATTCTTGATCATACTTCTCTAGCAGTCGATATTGTCCAACCATGTGCCCACTGGCAATTGTTTATAGGAGGAGATCTTTCTGTTAAGCATCTTTTAGTTGGTTTATATACTCCAGCACCACTTCGATTATTAGAGCCTTTATTCGTATTGGTTTCTCTCGCTCTTTTCTGCTTAGTGCATCTGCAACAACATTAGCTTTTCCTTGATGGTATTTGATTTCACAATCTTAATCTTTAAGTAATTCCATCCATCGTTGTTGTCTCATATTCAATTCCTTTTGATCGAATAAATACTTCAAACTTTTGTGTTCAATATATGTGATGCAATGTGTGCCATATAAATAATGCCGCAACATTTTCAAGGCAAAGGCAACAACTATTAATTCCAAATCATGAGTTGGATATTTCTTTTTGTGCTCCTTGAGTTTACTGGACGCATAAGCTATTACTTTGCTATTTTGCATAAGCAGACATCCTAACCCAAGCTTTGAAGCGTCACTAAATCCTTTTGTGCCTTCTAGGAGTGCTATGATTGGAGTACTACTCAACTTTTAGTTCAATGTTTGGAACGCTTGTTCCTAATCTCTGGTCCAATAGAACTTTCTATTTTTCATAATTATGGATGTCAACGGTGATGCTATTGTTCAGAAATCTTGAATGAATCGCCAATAATATATTGCCAAACCAAGGAAACTTCGAACTTCTGTTACTGTCTTGAGGGGACTCCATTTCAGTATTACTTCGATCTTTGTTGGATCGACCTAAATTCCTTCTTCATTCACTACATGTCCAAGGAAATAGATTTATCGAATCCAAAACACTCATTTAGAAAAAAATTCGTACAATTTTCCTTTCTCAATAGGCTTAAAATTGAATGTTGTTGTTGCTCGTGCTCTTCTTTACTTTTTGAGTGAATTAAAATATCATCAATGACTACTATAACAAACTTATCTAGACAAGTCTTACAAACTATGTTCATTAGATCCATAAATGTTGTCGATGCGTTCGTCAATCCAAAAGGCATCACCAAAAACTCAAAATGCATGTACCTTGTTCTGAAAGTGAGTTTCGGCACATCATCTTCTTGAACCTTCAAATGATGATATCCTGACCTAAGATCAATTTTTGAAAAATATATTGCTCCTTGAAGCTAATCAAATAAGTCATGTATTCTTGGTAAAAGATATCTATTCTTTATGTACTTTTATTCAACTCCTGTAACCAATGCATATTCTGAGTATTCCATCTTTGTTTTAACAAACAAGATTGGAGCTCCCCACAATGAAGTACTAGGACGTATAAATCCCGTATCGAGTAATTCTTGAAATTGTTTCATTTGTTCCTGCATCTCTGAAGGGGCTAACCTATATGGAGTTTTGGCTATAGGTGTTGCTCCAGGTATTAGATCGATTTGAAACTCAACTTGCCTTTCGGATGGTAACCCTAGCTATTCTTCTGCAAAAATATTGGGCTATTCTTTAACCACTAGAATGTCTCCAATCACACTATTTCATGTTTTAGTGTCAATTACGTATGTCATAAACGCCTCACACCTTATTCTTAAACACCTTCGAGCTTTAATCGAATTCAATAATGTCACCCTTTCGCATTTTCAATAACCATAAATTTTAAGAGTTTTTCCATTTAGGATCCTGATCTCGAGCATCATCCTATCACACATTATTTTGGCTTGATGTTTTCCCAACCAGTTCATGCCTAAGACTATATCAAACTCCCATTCACTTGATAGGTACCAAATCAACTTTTAATTTTTTTTGTCAATTTGTAATGTACATCCCTCACATATTTTATTCACTTTTACACGACTACCATCAGCAAGATCGACTTCTAAATTTTGATCTAGTTCTTTAATTTTCGAGTTTAACTTTAGGTAGAAATTAGTGGATACATAAGATCGACTTGCACCACAATCAAATAAAATATGTGTAGGAATATCATTAACAACAAGCGTACCTGTAACCACGTCAGGAGTTTCTTCTTCCTCAATTTCAGTCATCTGAAATCCTCGAGCCTTGGCTTTGCCTTTACCATCCTTGCTTAAAGTTGTATTAGATCTTCCCTCCTTTCTATCATTTGCCTTAAGGTTATTATTTTGAGGGCAATCCCTGATAAAATGGCCAATCTTTCCACACCGATAACAGATCCTTTAGTTACCTAAGCATTCTGCCATTTTTTCCACTTGTTAAACGATTTTATGCTGTGATTACCTCTCTCGTTCTACTTATCAAGTCTAAACTTCTTCCTTGGGTTTTTCCCAAATTCCATACCTTCCTCTTTTAATCTCCATAACCTGAAGTTCGTGGTTGAATATCTCTCTCTACTGGTTTAGTTATGTTAACCGTTCGTTGAAAATTTTCAGGTAGATTTGTGGTCACATAGCTTCTAAGATCATCCCTTCGTCCTATGACAGTAAAATCAGTCTTTCGAGCTTCTGTTACCACTAAGTCTTGGACCGACAAGGTATTTTGCTTAAGCTTTAGAAATTCATGTTCCCAATTTTTTTTGTCAATAATTGAGTAAAATATGTCCAGGAATATATTTTTGAATTGATCCCATGGGACAGTTGCTGCTTCTGAAATTCCTAGTACATATTGTACTTAATTTCACAAGTGTAGAGCTTCTTCCTTCAGAAGTGTGATAACATATATAACCCTTTGGCTAGGTGGGCATTGGCATATCTCGAAGTGTCCTTCCATTTCGTTAAAACAGTTCATAGCTTTAACAGGATCTGACTCCTTCATCGATAAGCACCTTTTCTCCTTTACTTTCTATTTGCTCCATAAACATTTTAAGAGTTTCCTCTCGGTTTTCCTTTAACATTTTAAGAGTTTCCCTGGTGCTACTACATTGAAGTGAGGGATTAGTCTCGTCTTCATTTTAAGGTACATTTATATTTTGGGGAATTTCTGCTGTTGGGTTTATAGGATTGCTTCCAAATGCCATTTGCTGCAAACTAAACAAGCGAATATATATATATATATATATATATATATATATATTATTAAAATGATCGACACGTTTGTAAAATAAATAAATTATATATATATATATATATATATATATATATATTTACCTTATGTACGAGCATACATTTCAATCACATTAATTGATCTACCAAGATATCAACACTCCCTTTAGAAAAATAATTACAAAATTATAAAGATAAACACAATCAATTGATATTCAAGATTTTATTCATCCATATATGACGCCATTAATAGGCATAACTTTTATCAATTGATAAAATTGTTTGCTGTTAGAACAAAGCAGAAAGTTTTGGTTGTTGGAAAATTTGTCTAAAATCTCTCATTGGTCCGATTGAGGTGTATAATATACCGATGGAAATCTGTGTCCTTTACGATATTTTAGCACCGAGAACTAGTTATGATTCTAAGGGGCTTGAAACAGAGTATTTCCCAAACTGGTCCTGTTAAAACGAGAATTTCACACTGTATTAGAAAAAATCGTATAAAATTGTGCGTTTCTTCAAACGAGTTGAGTCCAAAGAGATTTGAACCATAAGAGATAGATCTTCGACTTTCGTTAAACATCTGATTCGGCCTGTAAGTTTAAATAAAAATTTTCAAAACTAGTTGATACGGTCTATTATATATATGTATATATATATATATATATATATATATGTATAGAGAGAGAGAGAGAGAGAATATTCATGAAATTCATAGACAACATAATTTACTACTACATAAACCATTACTAATCTTTTCTATAATAAACAACCATTACATCCTAACATCCAAAAATACGGTTGTTCTACTTAAGTTCATTTATACAAAACATAATATACTACTTGCATTTTTCCATCCAAATGTACCAAAACATCAATTCTACCATTTCTTAGTTAGTTTTCTTTATCAATACTTACCATAGACTTCCTACACCCACAAGCTTCCTATACATTCACGGGTAACGATCCCTCAACCAAAGTCCATAAGATAACAAGTTCTTCTTGATCATAAAGTGCATTATGAATCATGGACGATTCATCAACCAATTCCCGATAGTTGGGAGATAAGTCACAGTCCCCTTAGCAAGTTCTTTAGTCATATCAAACACATACAAACACTTCACTTTGACCTTTGTGAGAATTGGACAATGCATGATGCGTAATTCCCTATCAAGCCATACCATCACATCTCTATAGTGATTTCTCTCAGACAATAAATTCATCAAATCATAAACATAATATATGTCATATTGGGGAGGCAACGCATATGGTGGTGGTGGCGTCCGTGGTGGCGGTAGTGGGTAATAGCCTTCATTGTCGTTACTTAGTTAAAAAACCGACAATAAAGGTGGCTCCAAGATCATTAATTCATCGGAATCCTACTCAAACTCATTGGTTGCCATTTCCTGCTAATATTCACTCTATTAAGAATGATTTTGTAGTAATCATTGTATTTATTTTCAGTTGTCTTAACTGTGCTTATCTTGCTTATTTGTATTGGTTAAGACCTGGGGTATTTAAGTCCCTTAGGTGCTTTATTGTTTGTAACTTTGAGATCACATTTTGAATAGAACGTATACTTTGGAGCTCTCTACTTTCTCTCTCTACTTTCTCTCACTAGATTCAGACCGATCTTGGACTTTCAATTGGTATCAGAGCTATTCTGAATCTGAGAGGACTGAGAGTATTTGATTTAGAATCTGAATTTGTGGATTAAAGCAAAAAATTTGATCGATTTTCTTGATTTTTTCAAGAAAATCTCGTTTTTTGCTTTTTCATCAAATTTGGATAGGTTTCTGGACGAATTTGTTTGCTATTTGATACATTAGACTCATTTTTGCTTATTGATCATATTTGATTCATACAATTTTGCAAGAAAAACAGTTTTAGATCGTCGATTTTGAGATTTAAAGAGTTTCTGGAAAACCCGTTTTCATGTACTGTTCCATTTACGAATTTCAGAATTCGTGATTTTTAATCGAATTTGTTGGTTGAAAGTTGTAAGAAAGTTGTTTTCGATCATCAGTGTGTGAAATTCTTGCATTAATTTCTTGGTTTTAATCGTTCTTGCGAATTTTTCTTGATTTTCTTTGTTTTCCGCAAGTTCATATAGGTTTGCGCAAGTTCATACTACTTTGCGCAAGTTCATATTGTTGTTCTAATCCTTGGGTTAGTGTATTTTAGGTTCTCTCATTGAGCTATTCACGCAAAGCTATTTTGCGTATTTCAAAGTTCAAGTGAAGTTTAGTTTGCGCATTCTCTAGCTCACGCAAAGCTCACTTTGCGCCTTCCTCTTGTCACGAGAAGTCCAGTTCTCGTTATCAGTGACTAACGCAAAGCTCAGTTTGCATATCACTTGGATTACGCAAAGCTCAGTTCACGCATCACTTGGATTACGCAAAGCTCAGTTCACGCATCACTTGGCTTACGCAAAGCTCAGTTCGCGCATCACTTGGCTTACGCAAACCTCATTTGCGTCACTCACTATTCACGCAAACCTTCTGTTTGCGCAAGTCTTCTAGTTCCAGACTTAGAATTTTCTGACCTTCGGAATTTTTCAAGATGTCTTTGCAAGCTCAAGTTTACAAGAATGACCTGATGATGTCATTGGGGTCTGACACTCGGCCTCCCGTATTGATTAACGAAAATGAATTTGAATAGTGGCAAGATCGATTCATTAACTTCATACAAAGACAACCGAATGGGGATAACATGATGAAATCTCTGACTGAGGGTCCTATGGAGAGGCTGATGAAAGTTATACCAGCTACTACAACTACTCTGGATACAACTGTTGAGAAAGCTTTAAGGGAGTATGATGTTGATGAAATGTTAAGATATCAAGCTGATAACCAGGCCAAATCTAATCTGATTCTTGCACTACCCAATTCGATCTACAACAAAATTAACTGTTTCAAACAGAATCCTATGCTTATATGGACTCAATTGGAAAAGATCATGCTTGGTACAACTGTGTCAACTCAACTGCGTCAGACAAGGTACATGAATAATTTTGAGGAATTCAAAGCGAAAGATGGGGAAAGTCTGAAGAGCGTATTTGATAGATTTTGGGTTGTCATCAATGATCTGTATAAGATCAAAGTTACCAAGACTGAATTGGAGGCCAACCTGAAGTTTCTGAATGCACTCCAAACTGAATGGAGCAAATCCTGTCATCGGATGAGAAATGATGTCAATCCTACTATGCCCATTCAGGAATTGTATGAAATTCTGATGATTGATGAGAACATGGAGAAGAAAGCTAAGCTGGATAAAAAGAATAATCCAAAGATCGTGGATCCGATTGCTCTTCTGGCTAACCAACTGGCTGAGCAAGCTTTATCTGAATCTTCTTATGATGGGTCAACGGATGATGATGGTGAGGCTCTGGAGAAAGCTATGATACTCCTCCCTCAACAATATTAGAAAAGGTTCCAACACAGATCAAGATCAAACAACCTGCGATTTGGCTCAAAGAAAGTGGAACCTGGTGCACCATAAAAGGCATTCACTCCAAAGTATGAGCCTGCAAAAGTGGTTGAGCCTAAAAAGGAAGAGAAAAAGATTATGAACTGCTTCAACTGTGGCAAACCGGGGCACATAGCTAAGGAATGTCGAGTGAAGGTGATAAAGGATTCAGCTTTCTATCGGAAGAAGTTGGAACTGGCTGAGAAAAGAGAAAATGGAACTATACTGCTGGCTGAAGAGGAGTACTGGTTGGATCATTCAGACAACGAAGCTGAGAACGAGGAGAAAGCTGCAATGTGCTTCATTGGATATGCAAAAAGTGATGATGAAGAAGATGTTACCTCCACTGATGATTCTGAGGTAATTTCTGAGTTTGATGTTAACTTTGTTTCTTCTTAATTGAACGTTATTGTCAATGCTTTACATGATTTTCGTTCTTAGTTCATATCTGAAAAGCTTGGAAATCAAGAAAAGTCTGTTTTGATTGAAAAACTGATGATTTCTCTGATAGATGAAAAGATCATTTTAAATGACACAAAAGAGAAATTTCAAAAGAATTTGAATGACTTAGAATTATCAAATCAGACTTATCGTAATTCTTTGACTGAATTGACTGATTTGAACAAAAGTTTATTTGATAAAATAATTGTGTTAGAAGAAAAATTGTATAAGAGAAACCAAACTGAGCAGACTATATATATGAATAAGCCTACGAGTGACGAGGCTATAAAAGAAAGGTGGGGACTTGGTTTTGAAAATCCTTATTGTCTAAACAATGTTATTTCAAAAACCCCAACCTTATATAATTTTGATTAACTAACTCTTGCAAATTATGCTCCTCAATTTAAAATTGACTAGTTGAATGAAAAGCATGTTTTAGAAATTGAAAATCAAAAGGGGATGCGTAACAAGGAAATGGAAATGCCATTTGTTTATACATCTGAAAATGCCAAGTATTTTCCTAAGAAAACGAAGAAGTCCAGAAATTTCAAAAATGTTTTAAATGTCAAGTCTTCCAATAAATCTTCATTCCCAACTGAATTTGTTGATATATATGCTAATACTAATAAGGAAAATGTATCTCCGGTGTCTTATGATTCTAGGAGATACATTCCCCCATTAGTGTTAGAAGATAAGATAGTTGATCTTGAAGATAAATTGGAAGAACACAGTCTTCAAAATGATTTAGAAAACGATTTATTTCTTTTTATAATGAAAACAAGTTTTGAAGACAAAATGTCTTCTTGATTTTCTAAAGATTATAAGGAAAATACTCAAGTTCTTAAAAACAGTGTGCATTTGCGCAACCACTTGGTAACGCAAACTAACACTTTGCGCCAACCGTTGATTGCGCAAAGTTCAGTTTGTGCCACCAATGGGTTGCGCAAACCTCCTCCTGACTTGTGCATTTTTGAAAATTCTCACTCCAAGGCTAGTTCTTCAATGTCAAATGCTTAGTCTGATTTCTTAGATAAAGTTTCTTCTTCTGATTCAATTACTGATGATTCTTTAACGCTAAATGTTCAATATTATAAAAAGAAGCGTAAAAGAAGAAGCTAAAAGAAGTCAAGGAAACATGATAGTGTCTTGTCTGAAAATTCTAATTCTTCTGATTTTTTTGTTTCAGATCGGACTGTGAAGAGATCATAAAAGCTGATATGGAGGATAAAGCAGAAATCTATAGAGTCTGAACTGTTAGAAGATACTTTTGTAGTGAATCTTTGTGACAATGATACATTTGCTTTGTGTAATAAAAATACAAAATATTCAGTTCCACAAATGATTCACATTGCAAAGCATGTCTCTTCTTCTTCTAGTTCTGATTCTGATGATTATGTTTACTCCTCTATTTATGATTGCATTCTTGAGTGTTTGAAAAATAAATCTTCGAAAAATAGAAGACACAAATCTAACAATAAGGGACCCATAAGCATATGGGTACCTAAATCTGTGTAGTTTCTGTATGTGCAGCTTAGTCATTTATGGTATCTGGATTCGGGGTGTTCCAAACACATGACGGGCAACAAATCTCTTCTCTCAAATTTTAAAGAAAAATGTTGCGGTCGTGTTAAGTTTGGAAACTGTGAGACGGATCCAATTCTTGGTTATGGTGATCTTGTTCAAGGTAATATAACTGTCAAGAGAGTCAGCTACGTCGAAGGTCTAAGCCACAACTTATTCAGCATCGGACAGTTCTGTGATAAAGATCTTGAAGTTATCTTCAAATCTAAAAGAGTTGCTGTGAAGAATGACAGTGGCAGGGCAGGGACTTATTGGTTGGAAAGAGAAGATCCAATTTATATACAGTTGATCATTCCAAGGTTAAGATCCCATTAGACATCTGTTTGCTATCTAAAGCCTCTGTTCACGAAAGTTGGATTTGGCATCGTCGACTAGCTCATCTCAACTTTATGTATATGGATTGCCTGGTCAAGAATGATTTAGTGAGAGGTCTTCCAGTACTTCGTTTTCAGAAAGACCACCTCTGTCAGGATTGTGAGAAAGAAAGATGAAGAAAGCTTCTCACAAGCCAAAACCTGAACCCTGCACTTTAGACATACTTGACTTATTGCATGTTGATTTATGAGGACCGATGAAGACAAAGAGTATTGGTAAGAAAAGATATGTCTTGGTGGTTGTTGATGATTACTCAAGATATACATGGGTGAAGTTTCTAAAATCCAAAGATGAAACCCCAGACATTCTCATCAACCTCATCAAAACAATTCAGACCAACAAGCAAAAGAAAGTCAAGGTTGTCAGATCAGACAATGGCACTAAATTCAAGAACAGTACTCTTCAAGCTTTTTACGAGGATTAAAGAATTCAACAACAGTTTTCTGCTGCTAGAACACCGAAATAGAATGGGGTTGTTGAACGTCGAAATAGAACGCTTGTTGAGGCTGCAAGATCTATGCTTGCTTATTCTGGTCTTCCTTTGTCTCATTGGGCTTAAGCTGTTTCAACTGCATGTCATACTCAGAACCGATCGATTCTACATCGCCGATTCAACAAAACACTATATGAGTTGATGAACGGTATCAAACCGAATGTCAAATATTTCAAGTCTTTTGGGTGTAAGTGTTACGCTCTGAATGACAGGAATAATCTGAATAAGTTTAGTCCGAAGGCAGATAAGGGTATTTTTCTGGGTTATTCTTCTAACTCCGCAGCTTACAGAGTCTTTCTTCTCTCAGAAAGAAAAGTGATAGAGAGTGTAAATGTCAAATTTAACGAAGCTGCTGATTTGGTTTCTGGTCAACCAGGCTCAGAACCCGTTCTTACTGAGAATTCAGCTTCTGAACAACACAGTTCAGAACCTTCACTTCAATCGTCAAATCAGGATCCTTCTTCTTCTATTCTTAATCTTTCTGATTTAGATTTGAAAATTTTTATGATGATGTTCCTAGATCTAACACTGATATTGTCTCAAATGTTTTGAATCAGGATACTGTGAGCACATCTACATCCAATTCCGCTGCAACTATCTCTGACACTGATGTTGTTCTAGTACCTCCTGTTATTCAAACTAGTAATTCTGCATCTGATCAAGTACAATCAGAAAATAAGCAATCAGAACCGGAACATGTGAACAATGAACCTATTCAAGAAGATTCTACTCAAGAAGAACAAGTTCAGAATGAAGATCAAACTGCTACTGTTCAATCAACACTTCCAGAGTCTGATTCTGAAGTTGTTGACCTTCCTCCTCCTCCTGTAGAGACAATATCTATATCTTCATCTGACATAGAGGCTCCTAAACCTCTCCCTCATCAATCTGAAGTTGTTCAAAAGACTATTAATCCTCTTCCTCATATCACCAAATGGACAAGATCTCATCCCATTCATCAAATTATTGGAGATCCTCAAGCAAGTGTGTCTACACGTTCCAAGACGGCTACTTCCAACGAATGTCTATTCACTTGCTTCCTAAGCAAGATTGAACCATCAAAAGTTTCTGAAGCATTGGAAGACCCAGATTGGATTATAGCAATGCAAGAGGAGCTCAATCAATTTGACGCGCTAAAAGTGTATAGACTTGTACCAAGTCCTAAAGGAAAAAGCGTTATTGGCACAAAGTGGATATTCAAGAATAAAAAGGATAAAGATGGTATCGTTGTGCGTAACAAAGCAAGACTGGTAGCCAAAGGATATCGACAAGAAGAAGGCATCGACTACGATGAAACATTCGCATTGGTTGCCACATTAAAAGCTATTCGGATGTTTCTTGCCTTCGCTGCTTATCGTAATTTCACTGTATATCAGATGGATGTCAATACAACATTCCTCAATGGCAAACTGAAAGAATAAGTCTACGTTTCTTATCCAGAGGGGTTTGTTGACAAAGATCGTCGTGATCATGTCTATTTTTTCGATAAAGCACTGTATGGTTTGAAACAAGCTCCAAGGGCGTGGTATGATGAGTTGTCATCCTTCTTGATCAAATCAGGGTTTACCAAAGGATCGATTGATACCACTCTTTTCATCTATCATTCTAACTTCGATATCTGCTTAGTTCAAATTAATGTTGATGATATTATTTTCGGTGCGACTAATAAATCTTTATGTACTTGGTTTTCTCATCTTATGACCTATAGGTTTCAAATGAGCATGATGGGAGAAATTAATTTCTTTCTCGTCTTACAAGTGAAGCAGCTTCCAGATGGCATTTTTATCAACCAGTCGAAGTACGTGTTTGACATATTGAAGAAATTCAAGATGGACAAGTCATCTTCAATTGGTACGCCTATGGCACATGGTGCCAAAATCGGAATTGATCCAGATGGAAAAGTTGTGGATCAAAAGAAATATCGAGGAATGATTGGATCGCTGATGTATCTAACTGCCAGTCGCCCGGACATAATGTTCTCTACCCGTTTGTGTGCCAGATTCCAAGCCAAGCCTAAAGAATCTCATCTATTAGCAGTCAAGCGCATTTTTAGATACATTAAAGGAACTCCTTATTTAGGTTTATGGTATCCTAAGAGTCTTGACTATAAGTTGATTGCTTATTCTGATGCAGATTTTGGCGGTAATCAATTGGACCGGAAAAGTACTTCAGGTAATCTTAAATTTTTGGGTGACAGACTGATAAGTTGGGCGTCAAAAAAGCAAAATTGCGTGTCTATATCAACAGCCGAAGCTGAATACGTCGCTGCAGCTAGTTGTTGTGCTCAAGTGCTTTGGATGAAAACGCAACTTCGTGATTACGAGATGCTATACAAGACAGTGCCAATCTATTGTGACTGCAAATCCACGATCGCGATATCAGTCAATCCGGTCCAGCACACTAAGACTAAACACATAGATATGCGGTACCATTTCATTAAACATCATGTGGAAGAAGGTACTATTGAATTATATTTTGTACCAACTGAATATCAACTTGCTGATATCTTTACAAAAGCTTTAGATGAAAAACGTTTTAATTTTCTGCTTTCAAAACATGGCATGTTGAACTTAAAAGTTTAAATCTTTACAAATTTTATTCTATAAAGTAAAAGCTTTACAGATTTTCTTTCAGTTGAATAAAATGTGTGTCGAGGATAAATTTTCAAGTTGCTTTGTTTATATTAAAGTTTTATATGTTCAACTTTCAAGTCTTTCAAAAGTCGAAAAGTCAGCAACATGTTTGTAGCTTTTGACACTGTTTTAAAGATATGTAAGTCGGAATATTTATAGTTTACTTTGCTTTGACTTCCTAAATGATCAGAATTATAGATCAGAGTGAAAATATGGGCTAAGCACTTAGATGTTGACCTGAGTGATTGAGATGAATATTAAATATATAAAATACAGAAATCTATGAGTTTAAAAGTTTGTACCTGTGGCCTTTCTGGTTTGGGAAAGTAAGTTCCATGGAATGCTTGTCATCTGGTCCCCTAAGGTCATTTGGTCAGGGAGTAATCGAACCCAAATCCTTCTATAGAACCAGATCGAAAGTCATGTTCTACTGGTATGAATGGGTTTAGGATGTGTCGATGTAGTCTTTTTGATCCGGGAACGTAAGTTCCAAGGGGTGCTTGACACCTAGTCCGCAAAGGCCATCTGGTCTGGGAGCGGCTAACCCAAATCCTGCAATAGGGTCAGATAGAAAGTTACGTTTACGACATGTTCTTTACTTACCAAACTTTTTGATGAAAAGATGCCAAAGTGCACACGCTTAAAAGATGCCAAAGAGCACACTCATGTGAAGATGCCAATGTGCACAATGCTAAAAGATGCCAATGAGCACATATCTCATGATACTTAGTGATATGTTTGAGTGGCGATAAACTTGAAAATTTGTGAAATTCTTAATTTTAATGGCTTAGTGTTAGTACATGCAAAGTTCTCTATAATATTTTTAGAATTACATTTTTCTTGAAGCTAATCGAAGTTCGCATGCGAGCACACTGAATAGATAGTTGGAAGTTTTTGAAACTGAACATGTCTTAACTTGATATGCAAGGAAACTTGTTCTTGTATCCAACAACATACGCTTGATTTCAACTGATTGATAAATTTGTGATATTTTACTGAGTATACTTTAACTTGTTTAGTGTTTAAACTTTTATATGTTCAGTTGTTTCAAAATTTATATTCAGTATAATTTTCATTTTACACTAATGTTTTAATATTTGTGTATTCATATTTTTATCAAAAGTGGTCTGCGCATTTTTTTCAAGGGGGAGTGGTAATCTGATTGACATAAGCTGGTACATTCTATTTTTGAGGGGGAGTGAACAAAGACGATAAAATACTTCATGTGCTAATCAGAATTTCATCAGGTAAGTATTTCTGATATTACTATACAAATGCTATTCTAATTTGTTACATTTAATGCATTTGTGTAGGGGGAGTAAAGGAGCTTGACAGGTAAGTTTACTATTTTTTTTTATGAAGTGTTATTTTTTTTTACAAGTGT
Source organism: Arctium lappa (assembly GCA_023525745.1). Taxonomy (NCBI): domain Eukaryota; kingdom Viridiplantae; phylum Streptophyta; class Magnoliopsida; order Asterales; family Asteraceae; genus Arctium; species Arctium lappa. Next base: position 59,581,307 of record CM042059.1, on the reverse strand, counting down.
TTTTTTTAGTGTTTATTTTTTTTAGATTAGTATAATTAGGGTTGGGTATGTTCAATACTATCTTTTTCGCTCCATTTCACTTTTGAACTTCCATCGAACTGTTCATCTTCCTTATTTCTCTCTATGCGCCGATTTCTTTTTCTTTCATTGATTTTGTTCTTTGTAAATCGATCAGGTATGTGTTTTAGATTTTCTTATTGTCTTTGATTTGTTTTACATTGTTTCTATATGATTTTGATTTCATATTCATCTTCTTACTATGCGATTTGTGTTTTTGTACAGTTCATCGTCTTCAATCTCAGACCGAGAGCTTTTCTGTTGAATCGTATCTTGGGTTTGTTTTAGTTCGTATTTTCGAACCTCAGGTATGTGTTTCTAATCCTTTGTTTTAATTTTTGTTGCTTTAATTTTGTGTTTTGAGATTTTCGTGAAACTTCATATCTAATTTTTCAAAATCTTCAAATTTGAGATGAATACGGATTTAATCAGTCCTTAAGTTTTCAAAATCTTCTTTTAATCTTTCATTAATAAATTTCGATTACTTATTTTGGTTTAAAAACGTTTTATTTGAAGTTTCATAAAAATCAGATATAAACTCACGAAAATTGGCCTTTGGGTTAGGGTTTTTGCGTATCAAGATGGTCACACAAAGTTTACTTTGCGTTACCAGTTGGTCACGCAAAGTGTACTTTGCGTAACCTCTTTGACACGCAAACCTCGTTAGTTTGTTATGTTGTTTGTTTGTTTCATGTATAGTTTGCGTAACATATAGATCACGCAAAGTCTACTTTGCATAACATACGTGTCACGCAAACTTTGTGGTTTTATGTTGAAATTTTTCAGGTAAGGTTTTCGTAACAAGTTAATCATGCAAACCTCAGTTTGCGTTATGAACTGAATACGCAAACTTCAGTTTGTGTATCATGCATGTCACGCAAACTGTCCTTTACGTATCATGTTCATTCCGTAAACCACACTTTGCGTTTCTAACTAGTCACGCAAACTTCTGTCGGGGCTAATATATCTGCATCACGCCGAACACCGAACGATGTCTTTCCCATTCTGATGTACATTCTGCCATACAAGCCGAATAATTATTTTGTGGATTTTGACAGAATCAAAATACATCCAGTTATTCGAGCGATTCTCAGAGGACATCCACTTGCACAGACTCTTACTTCATGTGCTGAAGTTCCAGAAGTATATATACAGCAGGCATGACATATAATTACAGAGAATGAGCTTGCACGTCCGCACATATTCGATCTGCAAATTGATCAATATGACTCATTTCTTTCCTACAAGCGTCTACGTCTAATTCTGAAGCTTCCTAAGCCCAACTCCAGACCAGGCCGAACTTCATATGATAGTTTTCCTTCTGAAGAGGATGTTCTTGATGGCATTCGAAATCTTGGATATACTGGCACATTGAACGGAGAGTGATTTTGACAAGTCACATCTTCCTCCAGTTTGGTATGCTCTCTTCTCTGTTCTCATCAGGTGTCTTACGACAAAGCATTCTGGAACGGACAGTGCAAGTCTACGTTATCTCCGGTTGTTCCATGCAGTCATCTATGACTTGCATGTCGACTACATTTACATTTTCTGGACAAAACTCTCGGAGCGGGTGCAAGACAAGTTTACACACAAGAAGCGCAAGTTCATTCCATTTATCAGATTCTTGAAGCTGATCATTCGAAGTATGCTCAGAAGCAATTCAGCTATTCCACGCAGATTATCTTGGCCGCAAGTTCCGGATACAGAAATGCTTTATATTCAGAAACAGAAGCAGTCATTCAACTATTCAATGACTATTCTGTATGCGCTCATCGCACAGTACGCTGACATGACAGATGACAATGTCATTCAGTACTTCATGGAGAACGAATTCTTGGAAGCTGATCAGGAAGAGTAGGATAATGATGAACGAGCCAAACCTTCCAATGCCGAACAAGAGGTTGAAGAACAACAGATTGAAGAAGATATGGCAGATCAACAGATTAATGATGTAATTGTTACTATTCATACTGAACCTGTTGCTTCTGTCCATGATACTTCTGATGCTACTATTGATGCCTCTGCTGGTGATGGTGATAAAGATGAAGCTAGTGATGAAGATGCTGATATTGGTGCTGATATTCCTGACAGTGAAGATGATGATGATGATGATGATGATGATGATGATACTGACGGAGATGATGATGTTCAACCAAGTCTTCGGGTATATACAAGGCAATCTAAGGAACCTGAAGTGCATGTGTCAGAAGAGGTTGTATCTGAAGATGAATCTGTATCTATCAATCCTTCAGCTGCTCGTCTTCAAGTGAATGAATTGGATTTAGAGTTTGCTCAAGCCTCAGCTCAGATACAGAGTCAAGCTCCAACAACTTCTCTTGCTGCTATTCCGTCTACAACCGTTTCAGCTACAGAGCTTTCTTCTGTTCAAGCTCGGGTTTCTTCTGATAAATTTTCTACTCTAAATGAGATGATTCAAAAGATGAGTGAGCAGTTTGAAGAGCACAAGAATGCAGAAATTCAGAAAATGCATGCTTTCTTCAAGAGTAAAATGCCAGAAATTGACACCTCTTCAATCCCTGAAATGATTCCGTTCAGACGCCCATCTGGGGTTGTTATTAGAGAACCGTCTTCTAATGTTCAATCATCTGCTCCTGCCATTATGTCTATTCCTCTACCTCCTTTGTTTACTCAGTCTGCGGGTATTTCTTCAACAGCTCCTACTGGTACATCTTCAAGGTCTACTCTTCATGATCTTCCAATATCTGAGTTGACTGATCTGCTTTATGATCGTCTATTGTCTATGTCACCGCCACAACATCAAGATCAAGATATGATTTCTCTTCTAAGGAATTTCCAGCCTACGCCGCCTCCAGTTCATACGTATGATTCTGAGAGAATTACTGCTCTATCTTAAGAGTTCCAATCTTTTCGATCTGAAGTTCAATCTAGTTTTGCTGATATTAAGTCTTTCATGACTCAAGCCTTTTCTGAACTTTCTAACAAATTTGATCTTCATACTCAGAGTTGCAGAACTGAGGCAGGACCGTCTCTTAAACGCCGACATGACCAAGATGATCCAGATCCTCAAGGCCATGAGGGGGAGATGGTGAAGAGACCAAGAGTAGAAGGATCTTCTTCAGCTAGAAGAGATCAATCTCAAGAAGAGGTGGCTGGTGATACAAAAAAGAATGCTGACAACGTTCAAGACTGTAGCATTCAAGATCTAATGAATGTCATGATTGAAAATGTTGATTTGTCTTCCATGTCAAATGTACTGAACATTTCTGAACAAGATATTGAAAATAACATGCAGATTGTTGTGTATGTTGATCCTGACATTGATCCAAGGTCAATTGATTTAGAGGACTCTGAAGCTGCAAATGACATGAGATCCTTCTTTGCAAATTTCATAGAGATAAATTCAGACGATGATGAAAACATCAGATTTGAGAAGATTTGCCAAGTAAAATAAGAGGATTGTGATGACATAATCATCATTTCTGATACTGAAGATGATTCTGTATTCATGGATGCTAAGGATGAAGAGATTACAGACAGGTTGTACAAAGATCTTCCTTCTCAAGAAGAGATTTCTTAAACTTCTCCAAGTACTGAAGCTTCTAAAGTTCCAAAATCTGCTCCAATTACTTCTTCTCCTGTTGCTAGTAAAGCTCCGACTACCACTACTCCTCAGAGCTCATTTGAAGTTGGTCAATCGTCAAGAGCACAAGATGATGTTCATCCATCTGAACCTGTCATTGCTCCGACAATTCTAGAGTAAGGACCAGCTTTGACCAGACAGGAGAGACAAAGAAGTCTTCAACAAAGGTATATGGCTTCAAGACAAAGATCTGCCTTTCTAGAAGATTCTAAGTGTAATATTTTCGTTTCTAGAAGAAGGCCGATCAACATTTATGTTATCCTTGGTGTTGAAAAGGAGTAAGAGGCTTATCAGTATGAATACTTGATGCTCATCAAGTGCCAGTGCCGTTGAAACAATCTCGTTTCTTCTCCAGATTTGATTGTCCGGGTTATCAGCGTCACGATAAACCAGATAGTGAATATCTGGTATCCGGAATTCGAAGTGGAAAGAAGAGATTGCAATCGATATACTTTCTCAGAGGCAGATTTTTTTGATCTTTCTATTGATGATATTGAGTTTTTATATGATCATATCAGATATCTTTATCATAGAACACATGATGTTTCTCAAGCGCTATTTGTTATCAAAAGATTCGTTCGACGACAAACATATTCTTCAGAGTTTTTGATTTCCAGATGGCCGTTGAAAGCTTTCAGCCAGTTGAAAATCTTCTAAGGCCCAATCGAAGCTTGCTAGACTTAGATTCTTATCCTTTATTCACCATAATTCAAGATCCATATGGAGTTGTCTACAAGAATGGATCAAGTCAAAAATGTTTTCTCAGATTTGAAGAAATTAGTCATTACTCAGATGGAACTTTGAAGGTGATCAAGCTTCAGTTGGAGCAACGTCTGAAAGAAGCTCAAAGAAGATTTTTTGAAACAAGAAGTAATGCTTTTCTGGTTGATAATGATGAAATTTGTCTTATCAAGAAGACATTGAATACAATTCATGAGAGATTGAATTTCCGCTCAACTCTAAGACACCTGGAAGTTTCAATTGGACTGAATAGACTTCGTCAAAGAGAAGAGCGTCAGTGATTCACCAAAGTCGCTTTGTTGGTTAATGCTGTTTTAGAAGAATGATTTTGAAGACCACTGCGCCAATGATTACTAAGAGGGAGATTGTTAAGGCTGATTTTGTAGTAATCATTGTATTTATTTTCAGTTTTCTTAACTGTGCTTATCTTGCTTATCTGTATTGGTTAAGACCTGGGGTATTTATGTCCCTTAGGTGCTTTATTGTTTGTAACTTTGAGATCACATTTTGAATAGAACGTATACTTTGGAGCTCTCTACTTTCTCTCTCTACTTTCTCTCACTAGATTTAGACCGATCTTGGACTTTCACACTCTATTAGCGATTTAAAAAAATATATATATATATAGCTTACCAATCTATCTTGATACATATGTTTGAGTGTAGGCCATTGAAACCTATTTCTCTCAAACAATGGCTCTGATACCAATTTGTAGCAACCCTATTTTGTTATTGTTATTATTTTCTCTCTCTCTCTCTCTCTCTCTCTCTCTCTCTCTATATATATATATATATATAGCCTTAGTTTCATTTGAGAAATGGTAAATGGACCACCGCTAGGGGCTCTGTCCTTGGACCCCGCAAGGGGGTGCGACCCCCTTGTCCCCAGCCATTTCGTCATGTTCGGGATCAAACTCATATTATAACAAGTGTGCACTCCATACCACCTAACTGGTATTAGATCATTGTTTGAAACCTATTAGCACTCATTTTTTATCCAATTACACTTAGCCGATGACACTAAAATCACCAACAGTAGTGTCAAGTTGGCATGTCTTTAGAATAACACAATGTAAGAGTCAACTAATTTTGTTTCACAAACATTATGTCTTTGATGTTGTGCCTCCCTACAGAAAGGTAAAAGGATCGATAAGTATAAGAAAACTTTGTTTTGCATAAACTAGAGTCATATACATAGTGCGGCAATAATGTTATATCATTAAAGGATGGAAATTTTGTTTGCTAAGGGGTCGTTCACTAAATGCTAACCCGATGAGCACTTACCAGGCCATTTACCTTACCAGATGAACATGGAAAAGGCCAAAAATCTTACCCGGTAAGAGCGATAATAAGGATGGAGAGTCTTACCCGGTAAGTGTGGATGACGGCTATTACCCGGTAAGCGCTTACCAAGTGAATTGTTACATACAATACCATTTTCATGGACTATAATCTTACACAGTAAAGTAAGTTAGAGTGTCAAATCCTACCGATAAGTGATTACCGGGTTAGCATTTTGTTAGAACTATATTGTATTCAAGATTAAAAGAGGGTCAAAAGTGTAAATGATGTAAAGTGTAAGTGTTTACTTTGTAATTGTAATGTAATGTCAAATAGTTAACCTTAGTCAAATGGGTCATGTTGACCATATATATTGAAGGTCATAGTGTTAGTTGATAAGAACACACACGCACATACAGAGATAGAAAACACTATCAAGAACACACATACAGAGATCTTACAGAGAGATCACAACAAATAGGTATATGAGTTTATGGAAGTGTTGCAATCTATGATCAATCAATAAAAGAGCATTTCCTATATTGTTTGTGTGGTTATCTTGAGTTAGAAACTGGAACTACAAGTGGTATTAGAGCCTGATTCGACAAAATTCAACAAGAAAATGAGTTCGCACTCTGAGTTTCTATTTTTCGATTGATTTGTGAATTCTAGTTTGTAATTGTGTGAATTTGTGTTAGTATGATGATAGATTAGCATCATAGAACTGTTTTGTCCAGCGGAATGATCGGCTGGACAGAGGCCGCGTCCTTCCTTGTGTGTCAGAGATATAAAGCGAGTGCATCGGAAAAGAATAGGAACTGGGTTGATCTATTCTATGTTGAAGCATCCGATGCATAACTTCACACTCACACGATCTTTGCCGACAGATAGGAGCATTTGGTGGAACCGGTGAACTACACTTACTTCTGGATAGATTTGTGGGACAGAGAGCTCGTGGTACCTGACTTACTCTATGAAAATACAAGCGAAAGCTTGAAGAAAAGATAAAATGCGAACTTTCGCACCTTCGAAAAGGCTTTAATTAAAGTGGATTCAGGAATGGGTGCATCCTCTCAGCTTTAACTTGTCACTATCTCAATCACTGAATTCAATTTCCATAGGCCTGCAATCAGTTGCCCTTCTCGTTCTCACCAAACAAAAGACAATCACCTTTTGCCGGCAAGCTAGCCTCGCCTTCTTGTTGTGTCGTTCAGGACCGGGAAGACGATTGGACAGCTGGGATGGAATTGAAAGCATTTCCGCTGACTAAGATGATAGGGGAATGGGAAGACAACCTCCAAGAAGAAGAAGATTCACTAGCTTTTCAACCATTAGTCCGAAAGACGGAGCTTGTAGATGGTGAAGTGACCCAACAAGGCCAGGAACTGAACTCGATGAGGGAAAGCGTCTTTCTTTTTCCGGGGTTTCAATTAAAAAGGAAAGGAAACTTCAAAGACTTACAGAAGAGAAAGGTAAGATAATTCTTTCTAGCCTTAACAGAAAGCGGGGGAGGCCCAGGTCTATATAGAGGTCTTGGTTGCCGATACAATTATCATGCTTACCAGCTCTTACCATTGCCGCCTATAGATATAGATGGGAGGTAGGCGGGTCTAGCTTGCTTCTCTTCTCCTAAGCTACCTGCACATCTTATGTGCGAATAAAAGGCACTTTGGCTATCTTACGTGGAGTTGAATTAGGTTTTTTCGGTGTTCTCGTTGGTACACGCGGGCGTACTCCTTGCTTCTGGGGACATTGATGATGAATTATGCCTCTCCCTCCAACACCAGACCGTGGACATCTCGTCCGAATTCCTTCAATCCTACCATCCATTCCTTTCGGGACCAGAATTACTTCGTTCCACTCTCCCAACAGGCCAACAATCCATTCCTAGCGGCTTAGCCCTTGTTAAAGGCTAAAGAGTGTACTGAACACTCACCCTTTCTCGCCAGCAAACTAATCTCCTAGTCCTCTTAGCCGGATTACCTTTAACCTAACTCTCTAGTTTATGGCCTAAAAACACGGGAAAACACTACTTTTTGATCAAAAAACAGAAGGCCATTTAAAATCTCTTTTCTTGTGTTCTTGAGTACACGTTAGGATATTACTTCAGGGGCTATCCAAGCCATTGAGGAGCCTGCTCGGAGGAAGGAATGGACAAAGGTTAATCCATAGTAGAAGGAAGAAGCTGTGAGACATTAAAATATTCCTTTATAAGATTACTAGTGTTGGGCCCGTGCATTGCACGGAAGGATAAAATTTTTGTTGGAATATTGAACCGAGTTAAAATGAAACGTAATTTCTCTGTTAACAGTTAATGAAATACAATATGAAAAACGAATGTATTTTCATAAGTTGTTAACTTGCATATATTCTTAATCGTTTGTTGTTATGAGTTTGTGCAATAATATTGGTAATAGTTTGTATTATATTATTTAAAACTCAAACGACATGTCTCACAACATATTTATCTGACTATTGACTTCAAGACCTCATAGTATTAATTGATAAAAATAAAGATATGTATTTATATCTTATTCCCCTACTTCGAAAAATATGATTGTGAGTTATGAAATATATAAACAAATCCTCAGTAAATAAAATAAAATATAAAAAAATAGTTTTTCAAAGAAACAAAAATATAGTGGAATACTTTTTGTTCTGTTGCAGGTTTCGCCATTGACACCCGACCGTTCGTCTTCTTCTTGTACTCGGATGATACATAGAGGAGCTATATATTATATATATATATATATATATACATACATATATATATATATATATATTTAGTGAATGTAGAAAATCTTTTATTTTCATTTTCGATTTTACATTTAAATGTAAATATATTAAAAATATGGAAGAATATTTTTATATCTACATCGTTTCTATTTTATTTTCATTACACTTGGTTAATTTGGAAAGTATTGCGGAATATTTTTATTTTAAAGAATACGATAATTTATTAGTGTATCTCGTTATTTTTTATTCAAATCAACCTTCTTTTTTCTTTTTTTAATGCTCGTGAAAAAAAAGTACGTATAGATTTTATATTATAAAAAAAATACGTGTAAATTTTATATTATGCTAATATAAAATACGTGTAGATTTTATAAAATAAAATAGATTTTATATTAGCAAAAAATAACGGAAAAAAAAGTTTATATTACATCTCATTATGTAAAAAGATTTTATAAAATAAAAATATGGAAAAAGATTTTGTAAAATAAAATATGGAAAAATCATTATGAGATGTAATATAAAAAAATACGGAAGAAAAAAGATTTTATATTACATCTTATTAATATAGATTTAAATGTAAAATCTACATTTAAAATAGATTATGCAAATATAAAATCTATTTTATAAAATACTCCACCAAAAAATAAATATTATATTAATAAATGAGTATCCATTTCACAAATAGAGGATTATGTGAGATACTGTGCTTGGAAAGGTTGTACCAAAGCATTAAGAAATTGTAAATTAAGTAATTGACTTTAATTAGTTGTAACTTGTGCTTAAAATGTTGTAATTAAGAGTTTTTATACCGTTTTTATAATATAGTATAGATTAACAATATATGTCCTAATATTATAGTTCTAGCTTTCTTCATTGATAGTCCAATACACTTTTTTGCAATGTAATTTTGGTTTGATATTATTGTTTTTGTGATTTTTTGGTTTTACGAGTTCGAACCTTGTTCAATCATGGAATTGTAATTTTTAGTTCATTTTACTGAAATTTCTTGTTTGTAATTGGTTCTAATAGTGATCGTGAACAAATTGAACAAGTTTCAGATTAAAATCCAAAGATTTGATAAGGTTTCGATCGATTTAAAATAATTTTTCATCGACACTTGAAGAACAAGCATAATTTCTGAAGAACTCAAAAGATCTACATTATTCGCATAAGGAATTCGCATAGCTTTGTTTTTTCTGAAAATTCAAGTATGGAATTCGTATAAGAGTGATATACGAAATGCACAGAATTCTCATATAGTCTCATACGAAAAGTCAAGGAATTCGCATCTGCTTGTATACGAAAAGTTGGTGGAAATAATTCTAAGGACAAAATTCGCATAGGCCTTCATACGAAAGGTGGAGAATTCGCATAAGGAGGCATACGAATTTCTCATAATTCACATCGTGTTATATATGAAGTTCTCAAAATTTTCATAAGTATATCATGCGAATTCTTGTACTTTTCGCATAGAAAGTTGAAAAGTTTTCTAAGTACACAATTCGTATCGATAAGGGAAGTTGAAAATAAATATTTTTTTTCTAAGTGTAAAATTCGCATCTCCGTATCGTGCGAAAAAGTTCATGCGAAGAGTCTGAAGTTCAAATTTTGTCTAAGTCAAAAATTCGCATATAGTCGTGTGCGAATTGTTCAGAATTCACATACAGCGTCATGCGAATTTCTCAGATTTCGCATATAGCGATGTGCGAATTTTATAGAAATCATATATCAACTCATGTGAATTGTTTCTTGTGTGCGAATTTTGACTTAGTGGTCTGCGAATTTCTCACATTCTACGAATTTCTCACATTCTACGAATTTCTCACATTCTACGAATTTCTCACATTCTACGAATTTTGGTGTTCAATCTTTGGTGTGCGAATTGTTTTGAAACTTGGTGGCGTGAGGATTCTTATATTAGAAATTTTTGGGAAATTTTTCTGAAAATTTTTAAGTGGTTTAATTGTTTATTATTTTTTCAAACTAACGGTCATTTCTAACTCATTTTTTAACAGGTTGTAAAGATGTCAAAGGAACTTCTCTCAATGGGGTCACAACCAAAACCTCATGTTCTTTCTATCGGTGAATATGCCCAATGGAAGCGCCGGATGACACAGTTCCTAAACCACAAGAATCTGGAGTACATGAAATCCATTACGGAAGGACCAATCAATCCTCTAGTTACTGTTCCAGGTCAAGAAGCTACCGAGACTTCTCCAGAAATACTTGTTCGCTACGTACCAAAGCCATATCAGTACTATAGCGAAAAGGAGAAGGAGCTTGCTAAGATTGAAGAAGAAGCCCTCGTTTACTTAACAATGGAAATCCCAACGATATCTACAATCGCGTAGATAGCCGTAACTCCGCAAAAGAAATGTGGGATGAATTGGAGAGGCAATTCCAAGGAACAGAAAGGTCCATTCAAGCCAAGCTAAATCAAAGCATAAATGCTTACGAGGAAGTTCATGCTAAGGAAGGAGAAGCTTTGATAGAAACCTACAATAGGTTCAACGTGATTTTGAACGACCTACAGAGAAATGGGATGTACAAATCTATATCAGAAATAAATTACAAGTTCATCAAGAACTTGAACCCATAGTGAAACAGTTATGCCATAAATCTCCAAATGTCAAAGAATATGGCTCAAGAAGACGTGAATGATATATTTTCTACTTTATCTCAGCATGAGGACGAGGTAAAGATGTTGAGCGAGTTGAAGAAGATGGTAAAAGATTCACTGGCTCTGCTTGCGGAAAAGAAGAAGGGTTCTAGTTCTAGTTCAGTTTTTGGTTCAGAATCCAAGCTTAAGAAGTCCAAAGCATATCTCACTGAGCTTACTCATTCTAGTTCTGAGTCTTCAACAGAAGAAGTTGAAGTCAATTCTGATGATGATATACAGAGGTTTGCTGAAAACTTAGCCTTCATCACAAAGCAATTCAACAAGAGCCTTGGGGAAAGAAATATTTTTCTAAGCCGAAATATGAAGGATACAAGAACGAAAAGTCATAAAAGTAGAAGCCCCGGTTTGGGAAGAGAGAAGAGAAGATAAGAGAGAAGAGAAGAAGGAAGAAAAGAAGAATGAGAAAATAGATCCTCAGTCTGGTAGGTGCTTTAACTGAGAGTCCAAGATCATTGATTCTTAGAGAGAAAAAGTAGAGAGAGAGACAATAGGAGCGCAAAGTTCACTGATGTATTGAAAAAGTGATTCCAAAGTTACAATACAAAGGCTCTAAGGGGACTTTAAATACCCCTAGCCTTTACAAATTAGATTACACTAATGAAAGCAGTAAAAGCTAGTAAATAAATACAATGATTACTACAAAATTAGTCTTAACAATCTCCCCCTTAGTAATCATTGGCGTCGTGGTCTTCAAAAACAATCTTCAAAAACAACATAGACCAAACAGGCGACTTTTGAAAATCACTGACGCTCTTCACTTTGACGTAGTCTATTCAACCCGATTAACACTTCTAATCGTCGCAGAGTAGAGCGGAAATTCAACCTCTCATTGATTTTATCCAATGCATTCCGTAAAAGTTGAATCTCATCATTTCTTATCTGAATCCTGCTTGTTCGTGTTTCCATAAATCTTCTAACAGCGTCTTTTAATTTTTGATATAACTGCAGCCTGATCAATTTAAAAGTTCCATCGGAGTAATGACCTATCTCTTCAAATTTGAGGAAGCACTTTTGACCTGATGCATTCTTGTATACAACTCCATGTGGATCCTGAAGAATAGTGAATAAAGAGTAAGAATCAAAGTCTGGCAGGCTAAGGTTAGGTATTATCAAATTCACCACAGGCTGAAAGCTTTCGGCTGCCAATTGAAAATCGAAAACTCTGAAGAACCTAATCTGGCGCCTTATAAACCTTTTGATTACAAACAAAGCTTGAGATATATCATTTGACCTGTAGTACTGATTCCTTAATTCATTGTTCAGAAACTCAACGTCGTCAATGGATAAATCATTAAAGTCAGCCTCTGAGAAGATATAACGGTTGCAATCTCTTCTTTCAATCTCGAAAACTGGATACCAGATATTAACCAACCTCTGAATTTCAATTTTGATAATCCGAACTATCAAATGACGAGAAGAAACCAAATCTCTTCCACGACGTTGACATCTGATAAGCATTACATATTCATATTTATAGGCATATGATTCCTTTTCTACACCGAGAATGGCATGGATGTTGATCGGTCTTCTTCTTGAAACAAAAATATTGCTCTAGGAATCTTCAAGGAAGGCAGATCTTTGTCGTGAAGCCATATAACGTTGTTGTAAATTTCTTCGTCTGTCCCGTCTTGACAAAGCTGGTCCTTCTTCTAGAATACTTGGAGAAATTACAGGTTCAGCAGGAGGATCAACAGCTTGTGCTCTAGACGACTGGCCTACTTCAACTGTACCTGAAGGAGCAGAGGTAGTCGGAGCATTAGCAGCAACAGGAGATGAAGAAACAGGAGTAACTTTAGGAACAGTAGAATTTTCAGGAACAGAAGTCTCTTCAGGAGCAGTAGAAACTTCAAGAAAGACATCTTTTGTAGGAAGATCTCTGTACAACATATCTGTTATCTCTTCATCCTTAGCATCCATGAATACTGAGTTATCTTCTGTGTCTGATATGATAACGATGTCATCACAGTCTTCTTCATTGACTTGACATATCTTTTCCAATATGACATCTTCATCATCATCAGAATTAATCTCGATGAAGTTAGCAAAAAATGACCTCATGTCATTTGCAGCTTTCGATTCTTCAAGTTCATGAACGCTTGGAGAAACATCTGGATCCATGTAAACAACAATTTGCATATTATCATTAATATCACTCTCAGAAATGTTCAGTTCATTACGCAAAGAAGACATATCAACATTCTCAATCATAATATTCACTAAGTCCTGAATGTTGCAGTCTTCAACAGATTCTCCAATATTTCCTCTATCACCAGTCTCTTCTTCTTGAATATCTTCTCTTGCTTCAGAAGATCCTTCAACTCTTGGTCTCTTTGCCATCTCCCCCTCATGGCCTTGATGATCAGGATAATCTTGGTCATGTCTGCGTTTAAGAGATAGGCCGGCCTCAGATCTGCAGCTTTGGTCATGAGAATCAAGCCTTGAAGATAACTCAGAGAAGGCTTGAGACATAAACGTTTTGAGATCAGCAAAACTTGATAAGACTTCTGATTGGAATGAATGAAACTCATCAGATAAAGCATTGATCTTGTCAGATTCAGACGAAGGAACTGGTGGCGGCGTAGGTTGGAAGTTCCGAAGCAGAGAAAGAAGATTTTGATCCTGATGTTCTGGCGGCGACATAGAGAGAAGTCGAGCATAGAGCAGATCTGTCAACTCTGAAATTGGAAGATCAGAGACTAGAGTTGTTGAAGTCGAGACCGGAGGATGTGTAGAAGTAGAAACACCGACAGACTGCAAAATGGTGGAGGTAGAGGAATAGACATAATTGCAGGAGTAGATGACTGAACAACAGTAGATGAGTCTCTAATAACCACCCCAGATGAGCGTCGGAAAGGGATTACTTTAGGTATTGAGGATGTGTCAATCTCTGGCATCTTTCCTTTTAAGAAAGCACGTAAGTTCTGAATTTCCGAATTCTTGTGTTCTTCAAACTGCTCATTCATCTGTCGTATCACATCATTCAGAGTAGAAAATATTGCTGATGAATCTCGTACCTCGATTGAAGAAGTTTCAACATTTGAAGAAGGTTCGAGAGAAGACAGAGAAACAGTAGTATCTAGAACCTGATGATGAGTTGAAACATTAGCAAAAGCTAAATCAAGTTCATCGACCTGTATATCAGCAACTTTCAGATTGATAGGAACAGATTCGGCTTCAGAATGAACATCCTCTTGAACAATCACTTCCGGTGTCCTGGACTTCCTTTCATAGACTTGAATACGCGGTTGATCAGCATGATCACTATCATCATCATCAGAATCACTTTCATCCTCATCTTTATCACTAGCAAGAATATCATCAGCAGCAGTATCATCTTCATCTTCAAAATCAAAAGCAATATCATCAGTAGCTGCAGTAACAAAATCAACAATAACACTCTCAATTTCTTGAGAAGCAACATCCTCTTGAACTACTTCTGTTTCTACAATAACAGCAACTTCATACTCATCTTCAGCCTCTTTTTCAACTTCAGGCTCTTTTTCAGAAATAGCTGCTGCAACTTCAACATCTTGTTTAGCAGCTTGATTATCATGAGAGGGCTCTTCTTGTACAACTTCCATGAACTCATTCTCCATACAGTATTCTATGACATCCTCATTTGCAACATCAGCGTAGTTGGCAATAAGAGAATGTGGAATAGTCATAGAATAGTTGAAAGTCTTCTTCTGCTTCTGAATGTAAGTCATTTCCGAGTCTGGAACCTGAGGCCAAGATAACCTGCGAGGAATAGATGGATTGCTACGGAGCATGCTTCTAACAATGAGCTTCATAAATCTGACAAACGGAATGAACTTTCGTTTCTTGTTTGTGAACTTGTCGTGCACCACCTCCGAGAGTTCAGTCCAAAAGATAAACGTATAGTCAACATGCAAGTCATAGACGACTGCATGGAACAATCGGAGATACAGTAAGCTTGCACTGTCAGTGCAAGAATGCTTCGATGTCAGGTACCTCATGAGAACAGAGAACAGTGCATACCATACTGGAGGTAGATTGGACTTGTCAAAGTCTGTAGGTTTGTTCAAAGTACCCACATATCCAAGATTCTGAATCCTTTCATAGACTTCCTCTTCAGATGGAAAGTTTTCATACGTATTTCTGCCTGGTCTAGAGTTGGGCTCAGGAATCTCCAGTATCAATCGCAGTCGCTTGTAGGAAAGGAATGATTCAAACTGATCTACTTGAAGCTCAAAGCGGTGCGGACGAGCCAGTTCATTCTTTGTTATAGTATTCCAAGCCTACTGAAGATACACTTCAGGAACATTTGCACAGTATGAAAAAGCAGGGGCAAGTGGATGTCCTTTGAGAATTGCTCGTATCACTGGATGAATCTTGATTCTGTCAAAGTCCACGTGATAGTTGTTCGGCTAGTATGGCATGTACATGATGGTTGGGAACACATCATTTGGTGTACGTTGAGAAACAGAAAGATCGGCCCCAACAGAAGGATGTGACGGCATCGGAGTATCATGAGAGGCTCGATCAGACGGATCATCGAGAATAGCATTCTCGTCTTGAATCATTGGATCAGTATGGGTTTTAGAAGGCATAGTAGACCTGAAAAAATAAAATGAAAAAGAATTAGACAAAAAATAAAAAAAATTAAAAATTAAAAATTAAAAAAAATTTCTAAGTATGGTTTGCGTGCCAAATTAGAAGCGCAAAGTAGACTTTGCGTTTCTAGTTAGAAGCGCAAAGTAGACTTTGCGTTTCTAGTTAGACGCGCAAAGTAGACTTTGCGTTTCTAGTTAGACGCGCAAAGTAGACTTTGCGGGTCTAACATGGTCCGAAAACTGTACTTGGAAATTCAAAACAAGGCAAACAAAAACACTAACAAAGAAGGTTTGCGTATCAAGTTAGAATCGCAAAGTAGACTTTGCGTTTCTAGTTAGAGACGCAAAGTAGACTTTACGTTTCTAGCTAGACATGCAAAGTTCACTTTGCGTTTCTAGTTAGACACGCAAAACGCAAAGTTCACTTTGCGTTTCTAACTAGACTCGCAAAGTTCACTTTGCATTCCAAACATACTTGATACCCAAATCTAAACAAAACACGAAGAAACACTAAAAAGAAAGTTTGCGTATCAAAGAGGAGACACAAAGTACACTTTGTGTGTCCTAGTTGATACGTAAACTATACTTGGAAAGAAAACACAAAAAATACACAAGATAGAAGCGCAAAGTAGACTTTGCGTTTCTAGTTAGACACGCAAAGTTCACTTTGCGTTTCTAACTAGACTCGCAAAGTTCACTTTGCGTTTCTAGTTAGACACGCAAAGTATACTTTGCGTTTCTAACTAGACTCGCAAAGGTTACTTTGCGGGTCTATCAACGACCAAAAAACTAGGGTTCGCGATTCTCAGACCCGAAAACCACAAAAACTCAAAATTAAAGCAAAATACAAGAAATTAAAGAAAAAGAAAACATACCTGATGAACGATTATATGATCTAAACAAAACCCAATACTCAATTAGAACTAAAACAAGTCGAATCTGAAGATTTAGAACAAGATCAGATTAAGAGCATTCGATAGTCCAAAAACTGAAAATACGCAATCTAAAACGAAGAATGAAAGTAAAACGAAAAGCAAAAACATACCGTGAGATCGTGTAACAAAATATGAAATAAGTCAGATTGTAATCGAGCCCAGATAGCGATAGAGAGAAAGAGGAGCCGAAAAGACAAATTGCAAAGAACAGAAAGCGGGAAAATGAAAAATGAAAAGAAAACACTATTTAACCTAGAAAAGAAAAAATAAAACTAAATCTAAAAAAATAAAACATAAAAAAATAGAAATTAAAAAAAATGTAAAAAATATACCTGAAATCCTTTTGCTCCCCCTACACACATGCACAAAAATTAAACCGTTAATATAGCAAATGTGTAGAAAAATCTTAAAAACATACCTTGATTAACTTCTTATCAGCACAGATATATTTATTCCTTACTCCCCCTCAAATACAGAAAAGATCTTTTTCAGATAAGCTCTCCCCCTTAAAAATTGCACAGACCATATCCAAAATACAAATACTCAGACATAAAGACATTAGTATGAAATATGATCATATTGAATATAAATTTTGTAACAACTTAACATATAAAATTTTAAACACTAAACAAATTAAAGTCTATCCAGTAAAATATCCCAGATTTATCAATTAGTTGAAATCAAACAGGAGTTGTTGGATACAGGAACAAGTTTCACTGTTTATCAAGATAAAGACATGTTCAGAGTCAAACACTTGCAGGTATCTATTCAGTGTGCTCACATGTGATCTTTGATGAGCTTCAAGAAAAATGCAATTCTAAACATAAAATGGAGAACTTTGCATGTACAGACACTAAGTCATCAAGAATTAAGATTTTCACAAATTTACAGGTTTATCGCAGCTCAAAATATATCACCAAGTATCAAGAGATGTGTGCTCGTTGGCATCTTTTAGCAGTGTGCTCATTGGCATCTTCACAAGAGTGTGCTCTTTGGCATCTTTTAAGCGATGTGCACTTTGGCATCTTTTAATCAAAGAATTCATTAAGTAAAGAACATGCCATAAACGTAACTTTCTATCTGACCCTATTGCAGGATTTGGGTCAGCCGCTCCCAGACCAGTTGGCCTTAGGGGACTAGGTGTCAAGCACCCCTTTGAACTTACTTTCCCAGATCAGAAAGGCTACACGACATATTCTAAACCCATTCATACCTGTAAAACATGACTTTCGATCTGATTTTATAGAAGGATTTCTGTTCGATCACTCCCAAACCAAATGAACTTAGGGGACCAGATGTCGAGCATCCCACGGAACTTACTTTCCCAAACCAGAAAGGTCACAGGTACAAACATTTAAATCCAAAGACTTCTGTATTTTATAAGCTTAAAATTAATCATCTCAAAAGCTCAGATCTATATAGAATCGCTTAGCCCATATTTTCATTACAATCTACAATTTTGATCACTTAGGTTGTTCAAGCAAATTAAACCATAAATATGCCGACTCACATATCTTTAAAGCAGTATCTAAAGCGTCAAACATGTTGCCAACTTTTTGATGTTTGTAAGATTTGAAAAATAAACATATGAAACTTTAATATAAACAAGGAGACTTGTAAAAGATCCTAGACACACATTCTATTCAAAAAAAAGAAAATCTGAAAGATTTTACTTTATAGAATAAAATTTGTAAAGATTTTAAACTTTTAAATTCAACATGCCTAATTTTGAAAGCAAAAAATTGAAACGTTTTTCATCTAAGGCTTTTGTAAAGATATCCACAAGTTGATATTCAGTTGGTACAAAATATAATTCAATAGTACCTTCTTTCACGTGATGCTTTATAAAATGGTATATCATGTCTATGTGCTTGGTCTTAGTGTGCTGGACTGGATTGACTGATATGGCAATTTTGGACTTGCTATCACAATATATTGGCACTGTCTTGTACAACATCCCGTAATCCCGAAGTTGCGTTTTCATCCAGAGCACTTGAGCACAGCAACTAGCTGCAGCGACGTATTCAGCTTCGGCTGTTGATATTGAAACGCAGTTTTGCTTTTTCGACGCCCAACTTATCAGTCTGTCACCTAAGAACTGAAGATGACCAAAAGTACTCTTTCTGTCCAATTGATTACCACCAAAATCTGCATCTGAATAAGCAATCAAATTATAGTCAGAACTTTTAGGATACCATAATCCTAAATAAGGAGTTCCTTTAATATATCTAAAAATTCGTTTGACTGCTAAAAGATGAGATTCTTTTGGTTTAGCCTGAAATCGGGCACACAAGCACGTGGAGAACATTATTTCCGGGCGACTGGCAGTTAGATACATCAGTGATCCAATCATTCCTCTGTATGTCTTTTGATCCACAGCTTTTCCATCTGGATCGAGTCCGAGTTTGGCACCGTGAGCCATTGGCGTTCCGATTGAAGTAGATTTGTCCATCTTGAATTTCTTCAAAATGTCAAATATATACTTGGACTGGTTGATGAAGATACCATCAGGAAGCTGCTTCACTTGTAAGTCGAGGAAGAAGTTGATTTCTCCCATCATGCTCATCTGAAATCTAGAGGTCATTAAATCAAAAAACCAAGTACATAAAGATTTGTTAGTCGCACCAAAAATAATATCATGTACATATATTTGTACTAAGAAGATATCAGTAGTATCGATAGACCCTTTGGTGAAGCCGAATTTGAACAAGAAAGCTGACAACTCGTAATACCACGCCAGCGGAGCTTGTTTCAAACCATACAATGCTTTATCGAGAAAATATACATAATATGGACGATCTTTGTCAACAAATCCCTCTGGTTGAGATACATATACTTCTTCTTTCATCTTGCCATTAAG
Organism: Arctium lappa; assembly: GCA_023525745.1. Classification (NCBI taxonomy): domain Eukaryota; kingdom Viridiplantae; phylum Streptophyta; class Magnoliopsida; order Asterales; family Asteraceae; genus Arctium; species Arctium lappa. The sequence continues at coordinate 59,561,822 of CM042059.1, read as the reverse complement.
AAATGCCGTTTTGACGTCCATTTGATATATTGTGAAGTTGCGATAAGCAGCGAAGGCAAGAAACATTCTGATAGCTTCCAATCTGGCAACGAGTGCAAACGTTTCATCGTAGTCAATACCTTCTTCTTGTCGATATCCTTTGGCTACCAATCTTGCTTTGTTCCGCACGACGATACCATCTTTATCCTTTTTGTTCTTGAATATCCACTTTGTACCAATTATGCTTTTTCCTTTCGTCCTTGGCACAAGTTTCCATACTTTGAGCGCATCAAATTGATTGATCTCCTCTTGCATAGCAATGATCCAATCCGGGTCCTCCAACGCTTCAGAAACTTTTGTAGGTTCAATCTTGCTTAGGAAACAAGTGAAGAGACATTCGTTGGAAGTAGACGATCTGGAGCGTGTAGAAACACTTGCTTGAGGATCTCCAATAATTTGATGAATTGGATGAGATCTTGTCCATTTTGTTGTATGAGGGAGAGGATCAATGACATCTTGAATCACTTCTAATTGAAGAGAGGGAGGTTCAGAAACTTCAACATCAGATGAAGAGATAGAAATAGTTTCCACTTGTGGAGGAGGTATCTCAACAATCTCTGAATCAGATTTTGGAACAGATTGTTGAATAACATCATTTTGTACTTCTTCCAGAACTGATTCCTCTTGAACAGGTTCTGATTGTACATTTTCTAATTGAACAGGTTCTTGTTGTGCCGGTTCTTGTTGAACAGGAGGGACTGGAGAAACATCATTATCAGAGATAGATGCAGCGGAATTTGGAATAGATGAGCTCTCAGTTTCCTGATTCAAAACATTAGAAACATTTTCAGAATTAGATCTAAGCACATCATCATAAAAATTTTCAAACAGAAAATCAAGATCAGAAAGATTAGGGGAGGGAGTAGAAGAATCCTGGTTATCCGGTGAAAGAGCAGGTTCTGAACTGATTTGTTCAGAAACTGAATTTCCAATATAAGCGGGTTCTGAGTCTGAGTGACTAGAAACCAAATCAGCAGCTTCGTCAAAATTTACATTGACACTCTTTATGACCTTTCTTGCAGAGATCAGAAAAACTCTATAAGCAGCAGAGTTTGAAGAATAACCCACGAATACACCCTCGTCTGCCTTTGGACTAAACTTGTTGAGATTCTCCCTGTCATTCAGAACATAGCATTTACACCCGAATGACTTGAAATACTTGATGTTCGGTTTGATCCCGTTCATAAGTTCATACGGTGTTTTGTTGAAGCGACGATGCAGAATTGATCTGTTATGTGTATGACAGGCAGTTGATACTGCTTCAGCCCAGTAAGACAAAGGTAGACCTGAATAAGCGAGCATTGACCTAGCGGACTCAACAAGCGTTCTATTTCTTCTTTCAACAACGCCATTCTGTTGCGAAGTACGGGCAGTAGAAAATTGTTGTTGTATTCCTTGAGATTCATAGAATGCCTGAAGAGTACTGTTTTTGAACTCAGTACCATTCTCAGATCATACAACTTTCACTTGCTTCTGCTTATTTGTCTGAGTTGTCTTGATGAGATTGATGAGTACTTCAGGAGTCTCGTCTTTTGACTTCAGAAATTTTACCCATGTGTATCTGGAGTAGTCATCAACAACCAACAAAATATATTTCTTACGTCCTAAACTCTTCGTCTTCATCGGACCATACAAATCTACATGTAAAAGATCAAGAATAGCCGACGTGTAGTGTTCAGGTTTAGGCTTGTGAGGAGCTTTCTTCATTTTTCCTTTCTTACAATCCTGGCATAGATGGTATTTCTAGACACGGAGAACTGGAAGACCTCTCACAGAATCATTCTTGACCAGGCGCTCCATATACTTGAAGTTGAGGTGAGTTAAACATCTGTGCCAAATCCAACTTTCTTGAACTGAAACTTTAGAGAGCAAGCATATATCTGAAGGAATTTTGATCTTAGAAAGATCAATGGTATACAAATTTGATTGTCTTTTTCCTACCAGAAGATCCTTGCCATTATCATTCTTCACTGCAACTCTTTTGGATTTGAAGCTAACTTCAAGGTCTTTATCCCAGAATTGGCCGATGCTGAACAGATTGTGACTTAGACCCTCGACGCAGCTTACTCTATTTACAGTTATGTTACCTTGAACTAGATCACCATAACCAAGAATCGGAGCAGTCTCACAGTTACCAAATTTCACACGACCGCGACATTTATCTTTAAAATTAGACAGAAGAGATTTGTTGCCAGTCATATGTTTTGAACATCCCGAGTCCAGATACCATAATTGACTAAGCTGCACACACAGAAACTACACCTTTTTAGGTACCCATATGCTTATGGGTCCCTTGTTAGATTTATATCTTTTATTTCTCACACATTTAATTTTCTTGAAAGAATGAAAGCAATTATCAATAGATGATAAAACACAATTATCAGAATCAGAACTAGAAGAAGCATATGAGATATTCTTTGATATATCGAACATTTGCTTAAAAGAGTATTTTGGGTTTTTATTACAAGAAGCAAATGTATCAGTATCACAAAGATTTTCTACACAGTTTACTCCTAACAGTTCAGATTCTAATCTTTGTTGTTTCATCCTCCAAATATACCTTGTTGATTTCCTCACAGTCCGATCTGAAGAAGAAAAATCAGAAACATTAGAATTTTCAGATAAAACAGTATCATGTTTCTTTGACTTCTTTGATCTTCTTCTTTTACGCTTCTTTTTATAAAATTGAGCATTTAGCAGAAAAGAATTATCAATAATTGAATCAGAAGAAGAAACTTTATCAAAGAAATCGGTCTTATCATTTGACATTGAAGAACTAGCCTTGGAGTGAGAAAATTCAAAATTTCGCAAGTTTAGAGGAGGTTTGCGTTTCCCATTGGAAGCGCAAACTGAGCTTTGCGCGTCCAACTCCAAGCGCAAACTCTCAGTTTGCGTTTCCAATGTGGAACGCAAATGGCCATTGTTTTTCAAAACTTTAACATTTTCCTTTGAATCTTTTGAAAATCCAGAAGAAAATTTATCTTCAAAACTTGTTTTCATTATAAAAAGAAGTAAATCATTTTCTAAACAAATTTGAAGATTTTGTTCTTCCAATCTATCTTCAAGATCAATTATCTTACCTTCTAATACTAACGGATGAATATATTTCTTAGTATCATAAGATACTGAAGATACACTTTCCTTTGCAGTGTTGGTAAAAATATCAACAAAATCTATTGAAAATGAAGATTTATTGGAAGATTTGTCATTTAAAAGATTTTGAAATTTTCTGGATTTCTTAGATTGATCAGGAAAATACTTTGCATTTTCAGAGGTGTAAACAAATGGCATTTCCATCCTCCTATTTTTCATCCTTTTCACATTTTCTTCTTCCAAAATTTGTTTCTCAGTTGTCCAAAAGAATTTAAAATGAGGAGCATATCTTGCAAAAGTAAAATAATCATATTCGTATAAAGTAGGAACTTCATTTTTAGCATGATTTAAAAAATGCGGATTTTCGAAACCAAGTCCCCACTTTTCCTTTATAGGTTCCTTACTCCTTGGTTTATTCATGTAAATTGTTTGCTCAGACTGTTCTCTTTTATACAATTTCTTTTCTAAAACAATTATCTTTTCAGAAAGATTTTGATTTGAAGAAGTCATTTCAGTCAATGAATCATGATAAGTCTGATTTGAATTTTCTAGATCAACTAACTGCTTTTGAAAATTTTCTTTTGTATCAATTAAAATTGATTTTTCATCTTTTAAAGAAATTTGCAGTTTATCAATTAAATCAGACTTTTCTTGATTTTTAACCTTTTCAGAAACGAACTTTGAGCGCATATCAATAAAAGCAGTGATAAAAATATTCATTTGAGATAAGAAGAAATTATAGTTAAACTCAGATATTACCTCAGAACCATCAGATGAGGTATCCTCTTCCTCATCATCAGAATTGTCATCACCTATAAAGCACATAGCCGCAGTCTCCTCATTTTCGGCCTCGTTGTCCGAATGGACCAACCAGTATTCTTCTTCGGCCAACAGGATAGTACCACTATCCTTCTTTTCAGCTAACGCCAACTTCTTTCCATAAAAAGCAGCATCCTTAACCACCTTGACTCTGCAATCCTTAACCATATGTCCTGGCTTCCCACAGTTAAAACAATTCATCACCTTTTTGTCATCTTTCTTTTGGTCAACTACCTTTGCCGGTTCATACTTTAGAGTGTATGGCTTTGAAGGAGCACCAGGTTCTATCTTCTTAGAACCAGAAGTAAACCGCAAACTATTCGACCCAGATTTGTTCTTGAATCTCTTCTGATAGTGCTGAGTCAAAAGTATCATGGCCTTTTCGAGTGCTTCGCCATCATCATCTGTTGATCCATAATAAGTAGATTCATTCAAAGCTTGCTCAGCGAGTTGACTAACTAAAAGAGCAATAGGATCTACTGACAGAGGCTTGTTCTTCTAATCCATTTTCGCCTTCTTCTCCATTACCAAAGATTCGTCTGACATCAAGATTTCATATAACTCCTGAATTGGCATACTTGAGATTCTAACATCATTTCTCATTCGATGGCATGCCTTGTTCCACTCAGGTTGTAAAGCGTTCAGAAACTTCAAGTTTGCCTCCAACTCAGTCTTGGTAACTTTAATCTTGTAGAGATCATTGATAACAGCCTAGAATCGATCAAAAACATTTTTCAAACTTTCCCCATCCTTGGCCTTGAACTTTTCAAAGTTGTTCATGTACCCAGTCTGTCGTAAGTGTGTAGACATTGCAGTACCAAGCATGATCTTCTCAAGTTGTGTCCACATCAACATTGGGTTATGTTTGAAACAGTCGATTCTGTTATAGATGGAGTTGGGAAGAGCAAGTATCAGATTTTATTTGGCCTGGCTATTAGCTTGATGTCTTAACATTTCATCAGCATCATATTCCCTTAATTATTTCGCAACAATGGTAGCAAGAGAAGTTGTTGTAGCTGGGATCACTTTCCTTGGAATTTCCATAGGACCCTGATTCAGTGATTTCATCATGTTCTCCCCATTTGGTTGCCTTTCAATAAAGTTGATGAACCGATCCTGCCATTGTTCAAATTCATTCTCATTGATGAGAACTGGTGGACAAGTATCGGACCCCAGAGACATCATGAGGTCATTCTTGTAAAGTTGTGCTTGAAGAGACATCTTGTGAAAAAATCAGAAATTTCAGCAAAAATGTCTAAGTAAGAGAGAGCCGCAAACTAGAGGTTTGCGTTTGTAATGATGAGCGCAAAGAAGGCTTTGCGATTGCAGAAGGAAACGCAAACTGAGCTTTGCGTTTGCTGGAGGGAACGCAAACTGAGCTTTGCGTTTGTAGAAGGGAACGCAAACTGAGCTTTGTGTTTGCTTTGTGAAACGCAAAGTGAATCTTTGCGTGTGTAGACTTCTTCAGGTGAGAGACTGTAGATCCCAGTTTAGATGTTCTTTAACTTGATTTAACCTTTTACTACACACAGATTATATAACTAGAGTGCGGAAGCGTTTAAGATGTGTAGAAGAGATTGAACATGCAAGGTAGTAAACACACAGGTAATTAATGAACAGGAAGTAAAGTATTACATGAAAGTTACTCAAAGAATTGTTTCATTAATTACCCAAGAACACCAAGAACACGCACTCGTATGTGCAAAAAGGTGCTCAAGGATTATGCAGACTTCTGTTTTTGTGTGTGTTCTCTCATACAAAGAGCTCTAAGGTGGTGCTCCTTAATATAGCAGAAGGATGCACCCCTTAGTACAAGACAAGAACTGACATTCCATAAACGGAATGCCACCTGTAAAGTAAACATCGTGGGACGCCCATTACTTTGATCTTGAGGATCTTCGTACAGCAGGTCTCACGTGTTCTGCACGTGGTCTTGTCTTGAACTCTAAGAAAAACTTCAACAACTGATCTCCAGAGGTTGGCCTTCACAGAGGCTCTGTGAGAGATCACAGAGGCTCTGTAATCCAAGTATCATTCAGGTTCTATTCTGATAGATCTTCTGCGGGGTAACCTCCAAGCTTTGCACCTTCTGTGGTGTATTTGAGTGTTCAGCGGCAGGCTTCTGCGATTTCCATACTTAGCCTATTTTTCAATACTTCTATACAAAGTGAGTGGAGCTAACAGAGACTTCGCGGGTTACTTGAAGAGACGCAAACAGATGGTTTGCGTGTTAGACTAGACCCGAGAAACAAGCTTTGCGTTTCCAAAGAGAACCGCAAACCTGAAAATTTTTCTAACACAAGAGTTAGAACACAATATCTAAGAATGAATGTATGAGACGCAAAGCATAAGAATCATATGCAAACAAATTTGAATGACACGCAAACTTTCATGAGTAAAACGCAAAGTTCATGATCACAACTAAATCATGTAAACTATGAATGACACGCAATATCACATGAATGACAAGCAAAATCACATGAATAACACGCAAAATCACATGAATGACACGCAAACTAACAAGAATGAAACGCAAACATCATAAACTCAACTATTCACGCAAGATCAGCTACAACTTCGAAATTAATCCAAGAAAAGCATATACTGAACTTCGAAAACTATTTTCTAACACATTTTATCAAACAATTTCGATCAAAAAACAACAAAATCTTAAATTTCGACAAGAACAGAACACGAACAGTGTTTTTTCAAAAAATGCGTTTTTCTCAAAATCGATTAACTAAAACCAATTTTCTTGCAACAAAATATGAATCAAATACGATCACTTATCAAAAACGAATCAAATGAAGCAAAAAAACAATGCAATTCAATCACAAACACATCCGAAATTGATGAAAAATCAAGAGAACGAGATTTTCTTGAAAAATTCAAGAAAATCGATCAAATTTTCGATTTCATTCACAATTTCAGATATAGAAAAACAATCTCTCAATCCTCTCAAGATTCAGATTGCTCTGATACCAATTGAGAGTCCAAGATCACTGATTATTAGAGAGAGAAAGTAAAGAGAGACAATAGGAGCGCAAAGTTCACTGATGTATTGAAAAAGTGATTCCAAAGTTACAAAACAAAGGCTTAAAGGGGACTTAAATACCCCAAGCCTTTACAAAACAGATTACACTAATAAAAGCAGTAAAAGCTAGAAAATAAATACAATGATTACTACAAAATTAGACTTAACATTAACTGTGGCTAGTTTGGTCACTTATCAAAAGATTGCAAGTTCAAGCGCGTGAAGAACTCAGAATACGCGAAAAAATATTTCATTGCTAAGAAGCAAGAGGAAGGGAAAGTGGTAATGGCGGAGGAAGAAAACTGGCTCTTTCAAAGTTTTGACGAAGAAGAAGCCTACTTTACCCAGGTATGTATGATGGCCAAGCTAGAAGATGATGCTAAGCTTATTTCTGAGCAATCTGATGGTGATTCTGAAGTAAGTATTAATTATGATAATCCTGAACTTGTTGAATCTTTACTTGCCCAAATCCAACACATGGAATCTGAATTTGAACTGCTAAAAAGTAAACTTATCTTTGAACGACAATTGATGATAAATTTTTGTGACGAAAATGCATTGTTGAAAGTTGTTGTTGAGGATAAAGAGAAAGAAAAAGATGCCTAGAAAAAGGAAAGAGAAGTTTTGAAAACTCAGATCTCGGAACTTAAAAAGGACTTAGTTAATTCTAATTCTGAAAAGGGAGAATTCAAAATCAATTCTGAAGTCTGTTTCCATGAAAGGAATGAGGCATACCGGAAGATTAAACAACTGGAAGACTTGAATTTGAAAAGAGGACAGACTGAGCAAACGTTTAATCTTTTATCCAACAAATCCAAGACGTTCGATATTACAATGCAAAGTTAGGATTGGATTTATCGGAAAATGATATTTTAAAAAGAGCCCTAGAAAATTTGTACAACTTTGATAAATTGGGCTCAATCGGAAAGAACATCCCAAATATTCATGATACGTTTGTTAAAGCTGAAACTCCAATATCTGACACTTCATCTAAAGGTAAAGAGGTAATGGAAGACGATCAATCAAGTTGTGCTGGTTTTCAAAATAATTTTAAATCGGTTGGATTTAAATACAATGATTTAAACAAAAGTTATAAAAATAGAAAATTAGAATTTGTTGAGTTTGAATCATTGTTTTCCACACCGTCCTCTTGTGAATCAGCAAACGATGATAAAATCACATCTGAAACCGAATGTCAGTATGATGATTATGAATCTGATACTGATATTTGTGATCGGATCCCTTTATCTGAATCCATTATTTCTGACTCCCCAAATGAATTTAAGGTAGAGGAGAATTCAAATGTCATGAATGTTGGTGTTCGAAATGAGTTTGTTGGTCAAATGTCTGGGGAGATTTTTGAAGATATCATGAATTCATCGGATCCTGTCCCGATTTTGGAAAAGCTTGAGTCTAACACTGCGATTGATCAAACATCTGATTTACTTAAACAAATCTCAGATTTACAAAATTCTCTTCAAGAGATAGAAGATGAAAACTGTGATCTTCGATTCAAATTGGATACATCTTTAGAAGGAAACAAAGAGCTTTGTAAAGAAATAAATGATTTGAAAAACGATTTGTTTAAAAATAACTTAACTGAACAAAAGGTGTTAGATGGTGAAAATGGAATGTTAGATCCAATACAGAGTTTGTAACTCTAGCCAAGCCTACAGTTGTTTATTCTGAATGTCCTGAATATCTGCCAAGCGTTTTCGAAAAAGGTGAAACTTCTGGTGTTTTGAAAAAGAAATCATTCTCTAAGAAGAAAACTAATAAAATTTCTTTTTGTGTTTCAGATCTGAGTAGAAGTGCTGGAAAAGGAGATTGGAGGAAGAAAGATAGTGACAAGAAAGATTGTCAAGTTTTGCATGAAAATGATTGTAGTGTTACTAATAGTGATAGTTCGTCTGCATATAAATGTCAAGTTTGTTCAAAGAAACGTAAAAATTTTGATAAATCAAAGATATTGACATTTGCTCGCAAGAACTTTATCTGTAATCACTGTGGTGACAACTCTTTCTCATTTTACTCCATTCCTCCCAAAACAAAGAATGTTAAAAGAGTTTATAAAGCTAAATCTGACTCCAACTCCTCAACAGAACACATTTATATATTCAAAGTTGAGTCTAATAATTTTTCAAAGAAAAAGAAGTTTCATGATTTAAATGTAAATATGATTTGGAAATGGTTGCCAAAACCAAGATATGAATGGAAAATAAAAGGCAAAATAGATGATGTTAGAAAACTGAAAGATGCTAACAAATCAGGACCCATCTGGATATGGGTACCTAAAAATAAGTAATTTGTTCCTTTTGCAGGCCTATCATTTGTGGTTAATAGACTCTGGTTGCTCAAGACATATGACAGGATATGATCACTTACTGCAAAATTATGTAGAAGAACATGCGGGAACAATTAACTTTGCAAATGTTGATCTTAAAGGATACGCAAGAGGACATGGCATACTCAAAAATGGCACCGTAACCATCAACAAAGTATTATATGTTGAAAGACTGGATCACAACATGTTCAACACGAGTCATTTCTATGATTGCTTGTATCAAGTACGGTTTACTACAACTCACTGTCACATCGAGGATTCGAATGGTTCAAAAATTATTAGAGCTGAAAGATATGGTAATCTTTATGCGGTCAATTTTCCAACTCTTTCCGCTACACGTTCTATTTGTCTACTTACTAAAGCGACGAAAGAATAAAGTTGGATCTGGCATCGACGCCTATCTCATCAAAATTTTAAATCCATTGATACGTTGGCGAGACAAGACATTGTAAAAGGTACTCCAGAGATGCGTTTCGAGAAGGATTCTCTGTGGCCTACTTGTGAAATGGGGAAGATGAAAAAAATTTCCCATAAGCCAAAAACTGAATCTTCTTGCACAACGTCGCTGGAAATGATTCATATGGACCTTTGCGACCCGATGCGTACTCAGTCAATTAACGGTAAAAAGTACGTCTTGGTGATGATTGACGAGTACTCAAGGTATACATGGTTGGAATTTCTGCGAGCCAAATCAGATGCGCCAGAATTGATCATTACCTTCATAAATAAAGTTCAAGTTCTGCTTCAATTTCCAATAAAGAAGTTACGTAGCGATAGAGTTTAAAAATGAGACTCTTCAAAGCTATCTCAATTCAGTTGGGATTTCTCACAACTTCTCGACCGTGCGAACACTGCAACAAAATGGTGTTGTTGAATGGTGTAGGGTTTTAATAACAATTTGTAACCGATAAAACGCAGCGGAAAATTAAAATAATTTTGGTTAGAACTAATATAGAAAACTTTTCAGAATAAACGTTAAAACCCAATCGGATCCAATGATGCATTTTGTTAGATCTGATTTTATAGTAATCATTGTATTTATTTTACTACTTTTAGTAGTGTTATCTGTTTTGTAAATGCCTTGGGGTATTTAAGTCCCCTTGGCTTGTTAGTTTTGTAAGCAACCGTACTCTGTTTGAATAGAAATCACTATTGCATTGGAGCGTACTTTCTCTCTCTAGATTCTCTCTCTACGATCTTGTGATCTTGGTTCAACAATTGGTATCAGATCCTCCAAGATCTTGAGAGGATTGAGATTAGTGGATAATTGTTTCTGATTTGGTTGGTTAATTCGAAAATTTGATTGATTTTTGTTGTTTTTTCAAGAAAAATCTCGTTTTCTGGATTTTCACCAATCTCAGTCTGTTTTGTGATCGAATTGCATTGATTTTGATGGTTTTAGATGCGTTTTAGTTAGTCGATCTATTCTGTTTCTTGTTGTTTTGCATAAAAACGTGATTTGGTGTTTCAATTTTGAGTTTGAATACATTCTAAAAAAGACGAGTTCTGTTGTTCTGTTAGTTTTGAATTTTGAGTTTCAGAGTGTTTTGATCGAATATATCAATTGAAATGTATTAAAAACTTGTTTTCGATCAATTTTGTACAAGTTGTTTGGGTTTAATTTCATTGTTATGATCGAATTAGCAGATTTATAGTCGAGTGTTAGAATGCGGGTCATTCATCCTGATATGCGTGTCATTCATATATGTTGTGTCATTCATATATGTTGTGCGTGTCATTCATATTAGTTTGCATATTATAAGTTTTTGAAGTATGCGGGCTATTCAAAATTTATGCGGGTTATTCATCTTATTAGTATGCGTGTTATTCATAAAATTGTGTGTAACTAACTTTTGAGTGTTAGTGTTTTTCTCAGGTTATTCTCTTTTGAAATCGCATTTCTTCAAGTGTGTATCTGCCTTAACACGCATTTCTTCAAGTGCGTATCTGCCATAACACCCATTTCTTCAAAGTGCGGGTCACTCTAAACACGCACAACTTCAAGTGCGTGCCCCTCAGGATACGCATTTCTCTTGGACGCGCATTTCTCTTGGACACACATATCTCTAAGGAAAGCATCGAGTGACTTTCTAGACACGCATTTCTCTCAACATGCATTCCTTGGGTGTGCATATCATCTAGGACCCGAACAGTTTTGCCTTTGAACCCGAATTTCTTAGTTGTGCGGGTCTTCAAGACTTAGTCATTTTTCTGAATTCCAGATTTCTTCAAAATGTCTCTTCAAGCTCAACTGTACAAGAACGACCTCATGATGTCATTGGGGTCTGATACTCGCCCACCAGTGCTGATAAATGAGACCGAATTTGAACAATGGCAGGACCGGTTTATTAATTTCATCGAAAGGAAATCTAATGAGGAAAATATGATGAAAGCTTTGACTGAAGGTCCCATGGTCAAGCCAAGGAAAGTGATACCTGCTATTGGAAACACTCTAGCTACTGATGTAGAAAAAGCACTGATAGAATATGATGCTGATGAACTTCTGAGATACCAAGCTGACAATCAGTCCAAGTCGAATTTGATTCTTGCTCTACCAAATTCCATCTATAACAGAATTGATTGTTTCAAACACAATCCTATGCTGATGTGGACACAACTGGAGAAAATCATGCTTGGTACTGCTATGTCTACTCAGCTTCGTCAGACAAGGTACATGAACAATTTTGAAGAGTTCAAAGCAAAGGATGGGGAAAGTTTGAAAAGTGTCTTCGACAGATTTTGGACTGTTATTAATGATCTGTATAAGATCAAGGTAATAAAGAATGAGCTGGAGACAAACCTGAAGTTCCTTAATGCACTCAAACCTGAATGGGAAAAATCCTGTCATCGAATGAGAAATGATCCCAGAATTTCCAAAATGCCCATTCAGGAAATGTTTGAATTTCTGATGACTGATGAAGCCATGGTAATGAAGAAGAAAGCTAAGCTGGATAAGCAGAAGCCAAAGACTGTGGATCCAATCGCTCTTTTAGCTAGCCAAATGGCTGAGCAAGCCTTGATTGAGTCTGCTTACGATGGGTCAACAGATGACGATGGCGAAGCATTGGAAAAAGCCATGATTCTTCTAAGTCAGCATTATCAAAAGAAATATCAGAAACGGTCAAGCTCAAACAATCTTCGTTTCACTTCTGGATCAAAGAAGGTAGAACCAGGTTCTACATCAAAGCCTTTCTTTCCCAAATATGAGCCTGGTACATCAGCTGAACCAAAGAAAGAAGAGAAAAAGGTTGTGACTTGCTACAACTGTGGCAAACCCGGGCATATTTCAAAGGAATGCAGAACGAAGATTGTGAAAGATGTGGATTTCTATAAGAAGAAGTTAGCTTTGGCTGAGAAGAAAGCAAGTGGAACAATTTTGTTGGTTGAGGAGGAATATTGGTTGGATCACTCAGATAATGAAGCTGATAATGTTGAGACTGCTGCTATGTGCTTTATTGGAGACGACAACAGTGGTGATGAGGATGACGAGACTTCAACTGATGAATCTGAGGTACCATCTGAATTTGATTTTAATTTCATTTCATCGCAAATGAATGTCATCACAAATGCTTTACATGACTTTCGTTCAAAGCTTCTATCCGAAAAACGCGAAAATCAAGAAAAGTCTGTTCAAATTGAACAATTGAAGATTTCTCTGAGTGATGAAAAAGCTATTTTAAAATTTACAAAAGAGAAATTTCAAGAAAGAATAGAAGATTTAGAAATTGAAAAACAGACTTCTCATGATTCTTTGTCTGATTTATCAATTTTAAATCAAGAGTTTTCGGATAAAATATTTGAATTAGAAGAAAAGTTATATAAACAAAATCAAACTGAACAAACAATTCATATGCATAAACCAAGGAGTTATGAGTCGTTAAAAGAAAATTGGGGTCTTGGATTTAAAAATCCTCAGTTTTTAAAGAAAGCTAAAATTGAGATTCCCAATTTCTATGATTATGACTGTCTTGGTCTCTCAAAATATGGCTCTCAATACAAACCTCTTTGGACAAGTGCTAAAGAGACCACAATTGAGGAAGATAAGAAACGGATAAACAACAAGAGAATGGAAGTTCCTTTCGTTTACACTCAAGAAAATGCAAAATATTTTCCTGAGAAAATAAAGAAGAAAAGACAAAAGTTAAACATTGTTTCTTCTACTAAATCTTCTAGATCGAATGACTTCTTTGATTTAAATGAAGCTAATCCTAATAAGGACAAACTATTTCCAGTTCCTTATGATACTAAGAGATATATACCTCCTTTAGTTTTAGAATGCCAAATCTTTGATCTAGAAGAACAATTGGAAGAACAAGAGATTTTGAGAAAAATTGAAAACGATGTCATTTTTTCTTTTATGACATCGAGTTTTAAAGAAAATAATTCTGGTCTTATCAAATCTTCCATCAACTTGTGTTCATCTGATGAGCAAATGTTTCAAATTTTAAAGAATATCTCATATTGTCTCTCTAGTTCTGATTCTGATTCTGATGAATGTGTTTCTTCTTTAATATGTGATGATGTTCATGTTTATTTGATCAATCTCAGATGTTTTGGAAAAACAAATTTTTGAAAAAGAAAAAGGAAAGGACTAACAAGAAGGGACCCATATTTATATGGGTACCTAAATCTCAGTAATTGTTGATTGTGCAGCTAAATCAATTATGGTATCTGGATTCGGGGTGTTCCAAACACATGACTGGCAACAAATCATTACTTTCAAATTATAAAGAAAAATGTTGCGGTCGTGTCAAATTTGGAAACTGCGAGACGGCTCCCATTCTTTGTTATGGTGATCTTGTTCAAGGTAACATAATTGTCAAAAGAGTAAGCTATGTCGAAGGTTTAAGTCACAATCTGTTCAGCATCGGAAAGTTCTGCGATAAAGACCTTGAAGTCAGTTTCAAGTCTAAAAGAGTTGCTGTAAATAATAGTAGCGGCATGGACTTACTTGTTGGAAAGAGACGATCAAATATTTATACGAGTAATCTTTCTGAAGTAAAGATTCCATCAGATGTTTGTCTTTTATCAAAAGCCTCTATTCATGAAAGCTGGGTGTGGCACCGTCGACTAGCTCATCTCAATTTCAAATATATGGATCGCTTAGTCAAGAATGATTCTATGAGAGGTCTTCCAATCCTCCGTTTCCAGAAAGACCATCTATGTCAGGACTGCGAGAAAGGAAAGATGAAGAAAGCATCTCATAAGTCAAAGCCTGAACATTGCACTGCGGACATCCTAGATCTGATTCACGTTGATTTGTGCGGACCAATGAAGACAAAGAGTATTGGGAAGAAGAAATATGTTTTGGTTATTGTTGATGACTACTCCAGATACACATGGGTGAAATTTCTCAAATCTAAAGACGAGACACCCGAAATTCTCATCAATCTCATCAAAACTATTCAGACAAATAAGCAAAAGAACGTCAAAGTTGTAAGATCAGATAATGGAACAGAATTCAAGAATTCAACTCTTCAAGCATTCTATGATGGTCAGGGTATACAACAACAGTTTTCTGCTGCAAGAACACCGCAACAGAATGGGTTTGTTGAAAGACGAAACAGAACGCTTGTGGAAGCTGTTAGATCTATGCTTGCTTATTCAGGTCTTCCTTTATCTCACTGGGCCGAAGCCATATCAACTGCCTGTCATACTCAAAACAGATCAATTCTACACCGCAGGTTCAACAAGACTCCATATGAATTGATGAATGGTATCAAACCCAACATTAAATATTTCAAGTCTTTCGGGTGTAAATGCTATGTTTTGAATGATAGAGATAATCTGAACAAATTTAGTCCAAAGGCAGATGAAGGCGTATTTCTGGGTTATTCTTCTAACTCTGCTGCTTACAGAGTCTTTCTCCTCTCTGCAAGAAAAGTGATAGAATTAGTGAATGTCAAATTTGATGAAGCTGCGGATTTGGCTTCTGGACAAAACAGTTCAGAACCCGCTTTTACTAGAAACTCAGCTTCTGAACAAATTAGTTCAGAACCTGCACTTCAGTCGACAAATCAGGATCCTTCTACTCCTCTGTCTAATTTTACTGATCTTGATTTTCTGTTTGAAAATTTTTATGATGATGTTCCTAAATCAAACACTGATAATGTGTCAAATGTTTTGAATCAAGAATCTGTGAGTGCATCAAATCCTAATTCTGCTGCATCAACTTCTGAAATTGATGCTTCTTCAGTACCTAATGAGATTCAAGACATACCTTCTGAATATCATCCTGATCAAGTCATTCATGAACCAGAAATTGCTGAAAATGTTCATGAGGAGTCTGTAGAAGATGAAGTTGTTCCAGAAGAAAGTGTTCAACAAGAAGTACAAGCTACTTCTGGTCAACAAGAGTCTGAATCTGATGTTATGGAAACTCTTTCTCCTCCAGTTGAAACCATATCTGTCTCATCTTCTGACATTATTTCATCTGAAGATCCTTCTCAACAAATTGAAGTGGTTCAAGAAGTTATTGATCCTCTTCCTCATACAACAAAATGGACAAGATCTCATCCAATCCATCAAATAATTGGGGATCCTCATGCCAGTGTTTCTACACGCTCCAAGTCGGCTTCTTCCAACGAATGTTTGTACACTTGTTTCTTAAGCAAGATTGAACCTACCAAAGTATCTGAAGCGTTGGAAGATCCGGAATGGATTTTAGCAATGCAAGAGGAGCTCAATCAGTTTGACGCGCTCAAAGTGTGGAGACTTGTACCGTAAAAGCATCATTGGTACAAAGTGGATATTCAAGAATAAAAAGAACAAATATGGTATCGTCGTTCGGAACAAAGCAAGGTTAGTAGCCAAAGGATATCGACAAGAAGAAGGTATTGACTATGACGAAACATTTGCACCTGTCGCCAGATTGGAAGCTATTCGGATGTTTCTGGCCTTCGCTGCTTATCGCAACTTCACTGTGTATCAAATGGATGTCAAAACAGCATTTCTCAATGGAAAATTGAAAGAAGAAGTATATGTATCTCAGTCAGAGGGATTTGTTGACAAAGATCGTCCTGATTATGTTTATTTTCTCGATAAAGCTTTGTATGGTCTGAAACAAGCTCCACGGGCATGGTATGACGAGTTGTCAGCGTTCTTGGTCAAATCCGACTTCACCAAAGGCTCGATCGATACTACTCTTTTCATTTATAGAACTAATCTTGATATCTGCTTAGTACAAATATACGTAGATGATATTATTTTCGGTGCGACTAACAAATCTCTGTGTAATTGGTTTTCTGATTTAATGACCTCTAGATTTCAGATGAGCATGATGGGAGAAATCAACTTCTTTCTCGGCTTACAAGTGAAGCAGCTTCCAGATGGAATCTTCATCAATCAGTCAAAGTACGTTTTTGACATTTTGAAGAAATTTAAAATGGACAAGTCTACTTCAATTGGCACGCCTATGGCTCACGGTGCCAAACTCGGATTGGATCCAGATGGAAAAGCTGTGGATCAAAAGACATAAAGAGGGATGATCGGATCACTGATGTATCTTACTGCCAGTCGCCCGGACATCTTGTTTTCAACGTGCCTGTGTGCCCATTTTCAAGCAAAACCAAAAGAATCTCATCTTTTAGCAGTCAAACGCATTTTTAGATACATTAAAGGAACTCCTTATTTAGGGTTATGGTATCCTAAAAGTTCTGACTATAGTTTGATTGCTTATTCTGATGCAGATTATGGTGGTAATCAATTGGACAGGAAAAGTACTTCTGGTCATCTCCAGTTTTTGGGTGACAGACTGATAAGCTGGGCGTCAAAAAAGCAAAATTGTGTTTCAATATCAACAGCCGAAGCTGAATACGTCGCTGCAGCTAGTTGTTGTGCTCAAGTGCTTTGGATGAAAACGCAACTTCGCGATTACGGGATGCTATACAAGACTGTGCCAATATATTGTGACAGCAAGTCCGCGATTGCGATATCAGTCAATCCTGTCCAGCACACCACGACCAAGCACATAGACATTAGATATCATTTTATAAAGCATCACGTGGAAGAAGGTACTATTGAATTATATTTTGTACCAACTGAATATCAACTTGTTGATATATTTACAAAAGCTTTAGATGAAAAACGCTTTAACTTTTTGCTTTCAAAACTAGGCATGTTGAATTTAAAAGTTTAAATCTTTACAAATTTTATTCTATAAAGTTTAATATATCAGATTTTCTTTCAGCTGAATAAAATGTGTGTCTAGGATCTTTGGCAAGTTGCCTTGTTTATATTTAAAGTTTC
Source organism: Arctium lappa (assembly GCA_023525745.1). Taxonomy (NCBI): domain Eukaryota; kingdom Viridiplantae; phylum Streptophyta; class Magnoliopsida; order Asterales; family Asteraceae; genus Arctium; species Arctium lappa. The sequence continues at coordinate 59,544,246 of CM042059.1, read as the reverse complement.
ATATGTTCAACGTTCAAATATTTCAAACATCGAAAAGTCAGCAACATGTTTGTCGCTTTAGATACTGCTTTAAAGATATGTGAGTCGGCATATTTATGGTTTACTTTGCTTGAACAACCTAAGTGATCAAAATTGTAGATCGTAATGAAAATATGGGCTAAGCTATTCGACATAGATCTGAGTTATTGAGATGATTTTATTTTTAAGCATTTAAAATACAGAAATCCTTGAGTTTAAAAAATTTGTACATGTGACCTTTCTGGTTTGGGAAAGTAAGTTCCGAGGGATGCTTGACATCTGGTCCCCTAAGGTCAATTGATCTGGGAGTGATCGAACAGAAATCCTGCAATAGAATCAGATCGAAAGTAATGTTCTACTGGTATGAATGGGTTTAGGATATGTCGATGTATCCTTTCTGATTCGGGAAAGTAAGTTCCAAGGGGTGTTTGACACCTAGTCCCCTAAGGCCAACTGGTCTGGGAGTGGCTGACCCAAATCCTGCAATAGGGTCAGATAGAAAGTTACGTTTACGGCATGTTCTTTACTTAATGACCTCTTTGATTAAAAGATGCCAAAGTGCACGAAGCTTAAAAGATGCCAAAGTGCACGAAGCTTAAAAGATGCCAAAGAGCACACTCATGTGAAGATGCCAATGTGCACACAGCTAAAAGATGCCAATGAGCACACATCTCTTGATACTTGGTGATATATTTTGAGCTGCGATAAACCTGTAAATTTGTGAAAATCTTAATTCTTGATGACTTAGTGTCTGTACATGCAAAGTTCTTCATTTTATGTTTAGAATTACATTTTTCTTGAAGCCAATCAGAGATCGCATGCGAGCACACTGAATAGATACCTGTAAGTGTTTGAATCTGAACATGTCTTAACTTGATATACAATGAAACATGTTTATGTATCCACCAACTCCCGTTTGATTTCAACTGATTGATAAATCTGGAATATTCTACTGAGTAGACTTTAATTTGTTTAGTGTTTAAAAGTTTATATATTCAGTTGTTACAAAATTTATATTCAATATGATCATCTTTAATATTGATGTCTTTATGTTTGCTATCTGTGTTTTTGTCATATGGTTTGTGCATTTTTCGAGGGGGAGTGTATATCTGGTTTCTATTTCTGTGAATATTCTGTTTTTTAGGGGGAGTGAATATTACTGATTAATTTCTTCCTGTGTTGATCAGAAATTCATAAGGTAAGTTTTTCTAAAATTACTATGCAAATGCTAAACTAATTTGTTAAATTTTGGTGCATTTGTGTAGGGGGAGTAATGGGGGCTTATCAGGTATTTTTTTTTTTGGTGGTTATTTTTTTTAAGTATTTTGTTTTTAGAATATATATAGAAGTAATAGTGTCTTTTCTTTTCTTTATTCCATTTGAACTTGTTTTGACTATTCATCTTCCCTCCATTCTCTCTGAGTATTGTTCTTCCTGCGCTTTACTGTTCATTCCAGATTGTGATTTTGGAAAGATCAGGTATGTTTTGATTTTTCATTCTATGTTTGTAGTTTGTTTAGTGTTATTCATTCTTTGTTTTGATTTCATTTTTGGTTTTGTATTGTGCGTTTTAACTGATATGCGTTATTTTTACTGTTCATCGATTTCTAAAACTCAGATTCGAGTTGAAATAGATCTATTTGCTCTTTGGGATTTGTTTAGAACTTATAATCGACAATCAGGTATGTTTTCTTTTAGTTTAATTCGTTGTTGTGTGCTTCGATTTTTAGTTCTTGTGGATTTCGGGTTCGAACACCCGTTTTTCTAGGGTTTTGGTTCAAATATAAGTGAAGTATGCGTTTCACCTGTGACACTCATAAGTGAACTATGTGTTTCACTTGTGACCCGCATATGTCAAGTATGCGTTTAACTTGTGACCCGCATAGTCAAGTATGCGTTTCACTTGTGACCCGCATATGTCAAGTATGTGTTTCACTTGTGACCCGCATATGTCAAGTATGCGTTTCACTTGTGACCAGCATAGTGAAATATGCGGTTCATCTGTGACCCGCATTCTTTTAGTATGTTGTGTTTTTTTCATTATTTCCAAGTATGTTATGCGATCCATAAAGGACACGCGTTTCCTTTTAATGCGTTTCCTTCAGGACACGTATTCTTCATAATGCGTTTCCTTCAGGACACGCATTCCTCATATGCGTTTCCTTCATGACCCGCATTCCTTCCTTAGTGTTTCCTTTAGGACCCGCATTCTATACTTGGAATATTTTTTTGTGTTTTCTAATTGTTTATCTGTGTTTTGTTTCAGGTTATCATGTCTTCTCAAACAAATACTGATCCAATGATTCAAGATGAGAATGTCATTCTTCAGGATCCGGCTGATCAGGCATCTCATGATACACCTATGCCGTCTGTTCCATCTGTTGGGGCTAATCTTTCTATATCAAGGCGAAATCCAAATGATGTGTTCCCGAACGTCATGTACATGCCTTATAAGCATAACAACTACTTTGTTGACTTTGATCGCATCAAGATTCATCCTGTCATACGCACTATTCTTCGTGGACATCCGCTCTCTCAAGCTCTATGTTCAGTTGCCGATGTTCCGGAAGTCTACGTTCAGCATGTCTGGCACACCATCACAAAGAACGAACTAGCACGTCCTCATCGATTTGATCTCCAAATTGATCAATTTGATTCATATCTGTCTTACAAGCGGTTAAGATTGATTCTTGAGCTTCCTGAGCCTAATTGTAGATCTGGAAGGACAACATATGATCAGTTTCCATCTGAAGAAGAAGTGTTTGAAGGCATCAAACGACTAGGCTATGTTGGACCACTGAACAGGGTTGTAGACTGTGACAAGTCTAATCTTCCTCCTGTCTGGTATTCTTTATTTTCTGTCATCAACAGGTGCTTAACGTCTAAACATACCGGCACGGATAGTTCTAGTCTTCACTATCTTCGACTGTTCCATGCAGTAGTCTATGATCTGCATGTCGACTACACGATTATTTTCTGGACCGAGCTATCAGAAATAGTGCAAGCCAAGTTAACCAACAAGCGACAATAGTTCATTCCTTTTATCAGGTTTCTTAAGCTAATTGTTAGAAGCATGTTTCGAAGCAATCCGGCAATTCCACGAAGATTATCTTGGCCACAAGTTCCGGATACTGAGATGCTTTTCCTTCAGAAACAGAAGAAGTCCTTCACATTTTCTATGACCATTCCTTATGGTCTTATTGCCAATTATGCTGACATGACCGATCCCAGTGTCATTGATTATTGTTTAGAAAATGACTTTGAAGAGGATGAACAGGAAGAACCTTCTCATAGCACTCCAGCTGATAATTCTCATGAAGAGCAAGTTGAAGCAGCTACTCAGGAAATAGTTACTGATGTAGTAACTACCATAGCGACAGATGTTGATTCTTCTGCAGTTCCACAAGATGTTGTTTCTCATCGCGTTGAATCTGTCATTGCTGATATTGAAGCTGAAGCCATTATTGAAGCTGCTGATGTTAGAGAAGATGCTGATCCTAATGAAACTATTATTAGAGAAGATGTTGATCTTGATGAAACTGGAGTTGCTGATGATGATGAGACAAATGCTGAGTTTTCTGATGATGGTGAAAATACGACAAGTGATTCAGATGATGGTGATGATGATGCTGATCAATCGAACATGAAAGTGTATGAACGAAAAGTAAGAACTCCGGAAGTGGTTATCTCAACAGAAGTTATCTCTGATGATGATTCAGTTCCAGTTAATCCTTCAATTTCACATCTTCAAGTAGATGAATTGGATACAACTTTTAATCAATCCACAGCTTCGGTTCAAAGTCAAGCTCCAGCAACTACACTTGCAGTTATTCAGTCTACTTCATCAGCTGTAGAGCTTACTTCTGATCAACCTCGAGTTTCAACTGACAAGTTCTCTACTTTGAATGATGTAATTCGGCAGTTATCGGAGAGAATGGATGCTGAAAAGGAAGCACAGATTCTTAAGTTAAAAGCTTTATTTAAAGGGAAGATGCCTGAGATTGATACTTCAGTAATTCCTACAGAGATTCCGTTCAGACGCCCATCTGGGGTTGTTCTAAGAGAGTCGTCTTCTGCTATTCAATCTTCTTCTCCATCAATCATGTCTATTCCTCTTCCATCTACTAGTATACCTGTGTCTTCTTCTAGCACTCCAGTATCAGATCTTCCTATTTCAGAGTTGACAGATTTGCTCTATGCTCGACTTCTTTCTATGTCGCCACCAGAACATCAGGATCAAGATCTTTTATCTCTGCTTAGGAACTTCCAACCTACGCCGCCTCCAGTTTCTTCGTCTGAATCTGACAGGATCTACGTTTCATCAACTGAGTTTCAAGCATTCAGATCGGAAGTTCAATCAAGTTTTGCTGATCTCAAATCGTTTATATCTCAAACTTTCTTTGATTTATCTTCCAGGCTTGATATTCACGAATAAAGCTGCAGAACTGAGGCCGGTCCGTCTCTTAAATGAAGACATGACCAAGATGATCCTGATCATCAAGGTCATGAGGGGGAGATGGCAAAGAGACAAAGAACAGAAGGGTCTTCTGAAGGACGAGAAGTTGTTCAAGAAGAAGTAGCTGAAGATAGAGAAAAGACTGCTGATACAGTTCAAGATTGCAGTATCCAAGACTTAATGGATGTCATGATTGACAATGCTGATGTAACTGCTTTGCATAATGAATTTAATTTGTCTGAAGCAAATTTTAATAATATGCAAGTTGTAGTTTATGTGGATCCAAATGTCTCAGGTAGAGCTAATGAAGTTGAAGAATCAGAAGCAGCAAATGATATGAGATCTTTCTTCGCAAACTTCATTGAGATAAATTCAGATGATGATGAAGAAGTTAGATTTGAGAAAGTTGCTCAAGTTAAAGAAGAAGATTGCAACAATATCATTATCTTATCTAATACAGAGGATGATTCTGTTTTCGTGGATGCATCAGATACAAAAGAGGCTGAATTATTATATGTTGATCTTCCAAGTCACTTCGTCTACTCCAGTAACTAGTTCTACTCCGACAACCAGTATTCCGACAAGTGCATTTGAAGTTGGTGAGTCGTCTAGAGCTCAAGTAGTTATTCCTTCTTCCGAATCAGTAATTCCTCCATCTCTTTTAGAAGAAGGAGAAGCTTTAACTAGGCAGCAAAGGCAGAGAAATCTACAGCAAAGATATATGGCTTCTAGACTCAGAACTGCTTTTCTTGAAGATATCCAAAGCAACATCTTTGTTTCTAGAAGAAGGACACTCAATATATATGCCATTCTTGGAGTAGAGAAAGAATCAGAAGCTTATCAGCGTGAATACTTAGCATTTATCAAATGCCAGCGCAAAAGGAATAACACCGTTGCTTCTCCTCATCTAATTGTTCGAGTTTTCAGTGTCACAATTAATAAGTTCATGAACATATGGTATCCAGACCTTAAAGTGGAAAGAAGAGACTGCAATCAGTACAACTTTTCAGAGGCTGATTTTGTTGATCTTTCAATTGATGATGTTGAATTCTTATATGATCACTTCAGGAATCTTTATCACCGGACTCAAGATGTTTCTCAAACTCTTTTTGTTATCAAACGGTTCATTCGACGACAGATCCGATTTTTTCGTGTTTTTGACTTCCAAATGGCCGTTGAAAGTTTTCAGCCTGTGGTTAATCTTGAAAGGCCCAACAGGAGTTTGCAGAATCTAGAGTCATATCCATTATTCACCATTATCGTAGATCCATTCGGAATAGTTTACAAGAATAACTCAAGTGAAAAATGCTTTCTACGATTTGATGAAGTTGGATATTACTCTGATGGAACTCTAAAGGTGATCAAACTTCAGTTGGAGCATCGTCTGCAAGATGCTAGAATAAAGTTTTTGGAATCAATAAGAGAATTATATATTGTTGAAAACGATGAAATTCATCTGATTCGTAGATCTTTGAACACTATTCAAGACAGACTGAATCTCCGTTCAACTCTGCGACGATTGGAAGTGTTTGTTGGGCTGAACAGACTTCGTCAACGAGAAGAACATCAATGATCTTTCAAAGTCGCCTAGATGGTCAATGTTGTTTTTGAAGATTGTTTTTGAAGACCTCGGCACCAATGATTACTAAGGGGGAGATTGTTAGATCTGATTTTATAGTAATCATTGTATTTATTTTACTGCTTTTAGTAGTGTTATCTGTTTTGTAAATGCCTTGGGGTATTTAAGTCCCCTTGGCTTGTTAGTTTTGTAAGCACCCGTACTCTGTTTGAATAGAATTCACTATTGCATTGGAGCATACTTTCTCTCTCTAGATTCTCTCTCTACGATCTTGTGATCTTGGTTCAACACATTTAATTAAAATAAACCACGCCATAGGGGGTTTAGAATATGTACCTTTCAAGATCTGACGGGATTAAAACTGAAGCACCAAGAAACCAAAGTAGGTTTCCTCTATCGGTAGTCCACACACGAACACGTTTCCTGTTTCCACAGGGTGCTAGCCCAAGAACCCTATATCTATATGTGTTTTACAGAAAAGAAAAGGTTTCTTTTCTGTATTTAACTTAAAGGCTAATTCTAATTCAATCATCTATCAAATGGTTTAGCCTAACCCCTTATTTATACCATAAGAATTATAGTTAGACTATAATTCAATTAAGAATTAAATAAGATTTAGTAATTATCTATAATATACATATTCAAATTCAAATTCAAATTCAAATTCAAATTCAAATTCAAATATATTTATATATATATATAATTATCCTTTTTTAACTTTAAACTATAATTATATAAATATATATAATTATCCTTTTAAACTTTAAAATATAATTATATAATTACAGATAATTCCCGTAATTAACATAATTACGTTTTCATCCTGTAAATATCATAATTACAGTTTAACACATATTTTCAGACAAATGGAAACAAACGCATTCTTTGTGTGCGACCCTATAGGTTTACATACTCTTCAGCAGTATCTCTGTGTGACACGTGTCGTGGGCATATAATGACTTACAAATGGAAAAACAGGACTTTAGTTGAAGCAGCTAGAACCATGTTGTCATATTCCGGTCTTCCGTTATACCTCTGGGCTGAAGTCGTTACAACCGCTTGTTTTACACAAAACCGGACGATTGTTATTAAACGTTTTAATAAGACATCTTATGAACTGATTAATAAACGTAAACCAAATATTAAACTTTTACGTGTTTTTTGGTTACAAGTGTTATATACTCAATGACCGTGACAATCATGGTAAGTTTGACAAGAAGGCAGACGAAGGCTATTTTCTCAGTTATTTTCTAACATCAAAAGGTTTTCGTGTTTATAATCGTCGGATCAAGACCATCATGGAGAGCATACATGTATCATTTGATGAATACTCTACACTGACTTCTAAACAACGCAATTCATAACTCAAGCTTAAGGGAAAGGATTATCTTCATGACGGAATAGAACCCAAGTGAAAACAGACTAAGTCATCTAACTCATCTATTTCTACATCTGAGTTAGATCTTCTATTCTTTGATGCTTTTATGGACATATGTGTAGATTTTGACAAATCGGGCGTGTCCGCATCAACTTCAGAGGTTCCAATAGTTACTGAAGACATTTCTGGACCTTCTGAACCTGTCACAACTACAATCTCTTCAGGTACATCTACACCTAATGTTTATGATAATACTAATCTTGATTCTGCTTCTGCAGATACAAATTCTAGACAAGAAGTCTCGAGTACTTCCTCTGTTGCACCAGAATTACTTTCATCAGATACACCAGTACAAGAAGTTCCAACAACTTCTGAGGTTGCTCCTGCAATAATTGATGAATATAACGAGCAAAACACACGAGTGTCTATTCAACCTCTCCCTAGCACAACTCGATGGGCAAAAGCTCACCCTCTTCACAATATTATTGGTGATGTAAATAGTGGAGTGAAGACACGTGCAACATCGGCAAATTTCTGTCTTTATTCAAGTTTCCTTAGTTCCTTAGAACCGAAAAAGGTATCTGAAGATCTTAAAGACCCTGACTAGATCCTTGCAATGCAAGATGACCTACTTCAATTTGAAAGGAACAAGGAATGGAGGCTAATCCCATGTCCAAAAGACAAATCTATTATTGGCACAAAGTGGGTATTTAGGAATAAGAGAGAAGAGGTTGGAGTTGTCGTACGGAATAAAGCTAGACTGATCGTCAAGGGTTACTGTCAGCAGAAGGGCATTGACTATGATGAAACGTTTGCTCCTGTTGCACGGATTGAAGCCATCAGAATATTTCTTTCTTATGCAACACATAAGAATTTCATTGTCTACCAGATGAACGTGAAATCTGCTTTTCTAAACGGCATACAGCATGAGAAGGTCTATGTTGCACAACCTAAAGGATTTATCGATCCACACAACCCAAACCATGTATATGTTCTTGACAAGGCACTGTATGGATTAAAACAAGCACCAAGAGTATGGTACAAAACTCTAAGAAAATTCTTACTTGCCTCGGGCTTCAAGAAAGGTACAATTGACACTACTTTATTCCTAAAGAAACAAGGTGAGGACTTAATCTTGATTCAAATTTATGTAGACGATATGATATTCTGGTCTACTAATCCAAAATTCTGTAAAAACTTTTCAAAAATGATGGAGATTCGGTTTGAAATGTCGATGATAGGTGAACTAACGTTTTTTCTTGGTCTTCAAGTAAAACAATCACTTGATGGTATCTTTATCAACCAGTCGAAATATATTCGTGACATTTTGAAAAAGTTTAACATGACTGAGTGTTTTGTAATGAAAATGCTCATGGCTACCGACACGCTTCTGGACGCAAATTTAACTGGTAAATCTGTCGATCAGAAAATGTACCATAGCATGATCGGGTCATTATTGTATCTCACAGCAAGTAGACCTGATATCATGTTTGCTACCTGCTTCTGTGCGAGATATCAGGCTAACCCGAAGGAATCCCACCTTAATCCTGTGAAAAGAATACTTAGATACTTGAAAGGCACTCCCGAGTTAGGCCTTTGGTATCCAAGGATTCTAGTTTTGATTTAACTGCATTTACCGATGCTGATCATGCATGCTGTAAACTTGATCGGAAGAGCACCTTTGGATCATGTCAATTCTTAGGAGATAAGCTTGTCAGCTGGACATCCAAAAAGCAGAATTGCGTGTCTACATCCCCTGCTGAGGCAGAATATGTAGTTGCGGCTAACAGTTGTTCACAAGTCCTCTGGATGAAAATACAATTGAAGGGCATTGGATATTCCTAAAAGAGAGTCCCTATTTAATGTGATTCCAAGAACGCAATTGCGATAACTGCTAATCCCGTTCAACACTCAAAGACTAAGCATATCGACGTACGTTACCATTTCATCAAATATCATGTGAAGAAAGGCGATGTTGAAATGCACTTCGTTCAAACAGACTATTAATTGGCTGATCTATTCACGAAACCATTAGATGAAAAACGCTTTAATCTTCGGATCAACAAACTCGGTATGTTGAATATGTCTGCTTGAATTCTTATCCATGATCTGAGGGGGAGTTGATTCTTATTAATTGCTTATTTGATTGTGTTTATGGAAAGTGAGAATAGTTTCTTATAGTTTTTTTAATACTGACTTAGGAGAAATCATTTTTACAATGATTACCAAAATCTTTATTGTTTTGCAGGAAATACTTTGTGACTATGGCTTTTGAATAATTCTGTTCAGAACCCGGACTTCAGTGTTTCTCTGCTTAAGGATGCTGATAACATACATTTTTTTAGGAAGTTTGTTGTCTATTTGAGGGGGAGTTCGTTAATTTGTTATTGTCATTTTTTTTGTTGAGGGAGATAGTAGAAAAGAGAAATGAGATTAATTGTTATATTCATATTGTTCTCTACAAATAATTTGACTTTTTACAGATACCGAGGTGGAGTATCTGAAGTTTTGTTAAAGGATGCTTAAATGATAATATTCATTTTTGGGGAGTTAAGATTTCTACATTCAAGGTATATAATTCTAAATCTTAAACTCTATCTTATTTGAAAGATGAACGACTTTCAGATGTGAAAAACATGTTTTCTTAAACGTTCAAACCACTTCGTGTTCTCAAATGTTTTATGAATTTCGATGTGATATTTTAAATGTTTTTCATATCGGTACTTTGATGATTAACTTACCGTGTGTTTTTCAAAGATCAATACTTGTGAATTATCTTGTCTACATATTGTCATGTATTCTTACACACACTGATTCAGTACATTTTTCTTGACTTTGTTATTACCATGTCTCACAAAAGATAAATCTTTTTATGGTAATACTCCTGTTTGCATTCTAAATTGTTTGAAATCAGACGTTAATTTCTTATATTTGCACTTTCATTGATAATATGTTTATATCTTGTTAATATAAACAAATATTAGGTCTTTGATATCCCATTACATTTTTCTTCATGATATTTGATCTGATAGAATTATTGTCATATTCTCAAAACACTTCAGTTGGATTCGTTTCATTCACTAAATTTCATTGTTTTGAGAGATCATAAATGTTCAACATGCTCAAATTTCATTATTATCTTCAAATGAGCATACATTTTCAGATAATGATATCTTGTGCTTAATTGTCAAGATAACTGTTGAGCAACAAATTCTTTTTAGGAAAAAATACATAGGATTCAGTGTTAGTTCTTAAAAGACTTTCATGGATTCACGTTAACCAGTGCTTCCTACCCCGGAAGTAATCTTTGAGTGATTGAGGGAAGAGGGGTCAAAATATTAGAGTGTGGGTGTGTGCTGAGGTAAAATGAAAAAGAGAGATTGGTTAGAAGCGAGCTCAAATGTTTAAAAAGAAAGAGAGTGAGAGATCAGAGTAAAAGAATATTAAACTTTGCACCAAACTTTTTTTGAGCCGGACAGCCACATTATTGTCGTTTCACAATTTTTCATGAACTTCATTGAAAAATGCACTAGCCCATGTCAATTCTTGCATAAAACCCTACCTGCTACTCATCTTTTTCTCAACAAGAAGATGTTTTATATTTTCTAGGGAAGCAACACATAATCTATCAAATCTTCATTTGGAAGATGTTGATATTGAAAAAGAAGGAAAGTTGCCCCACCTTCAACCTTTTCTCATGCACATTGAGTCTATGTAATATTTGTTGTTGTCTCAATGGTTTACATTCTTTGAGCCTGTTTAAGCTTTAAATGCTTCAATGATTGCTACACTTGCACGAGAACACAATGAATAAGTTTTCTTGTCTTAACATTCATAGAAAATTCCTTTGTGGTTTTCAATGATTGAATGGAAGTCCTGGGGGAGTGAACATCATAAAAACTCCTTTCCCATGTGCATTTGTTGTACACAGTGGCTCCGTGCTACTGACAGTCAGATTAACTATTTCATATGTTGATTCAGGGTTACCACTCATAAGTTGTTTGAATTTAAAAAGATTTGGATAAATACTTTTATGAATTGACGACAGACTATTTACATCAGATCAGACGGAGATCAAATTTCTGTGGGCGAGATAGTTTCCAAAAAGGGGGAGAATATCTTTATCTCATGAAGACCGTGCTTATTTGATTATATAGGGGGATATTTTCAAAGACAAAATTGAAATTGATAATGTTTTAATGATTATGATTCTCATAATCTATACTATATTATAAAGATGACATAAAAAAATCTTAATTACAACTCACTAAGCTTTATGTACTATCATTTAAAGCTATCTACTTAAAATCTCTTAAAAATAACTACTAAAACCTAATGTACTACCGGTAAAGTTTTTAACCCTAATTAATATATTTCATCCTTATCCCCCAAAATCCTTATCTCTAATTCTCAAACCCTAAAATTATGAAATTTGAATTCTGATAAACATAATCAAAAAAGGATAAACATCTCAATTTAAATATAAAAAAATTAAAATATATAAGATAATTAATGAATTTTAACAAACTACTTAATTTTTTTTATATAAAAAACATTATATTGTTAAACCTAAATTAAACAAATTTATATATAAAAACCCATTATCACTCAATTAAAAAACAATTAATGAAGCAATATGTACTACTTTTTAATGTTTTTAACCCTAATTAATAAATTTCATTCTTATCCCCCAAAATCCTTATCTCTAATCCCCAAATCCTAAAATTATGAAATTTGAATTATGATAAACATAATTAAAACAGGATAAACATCTCAATTTAAATATAAAAAATTTAAAATATATAAGATAAATAATGAATTTTAACAAACTACTTAATTTTTTTTATATAAAAAACATTATATTGTTAAGCCTAAATTAATCAAATTTAAATATAAAAAACCATTATCTCTCAATAAAAACCATCCAAAATCGTACTGTAAATCAATAAAAAAACAAAAAATAAAAATAAACATTAAAATCATGATGTATCTCGCTGCATTGCGCGAGTACGCTTCTAGTTCATCAAAAAGGGCAAGAGTTTTCAATGATCAATTTTAAAGAGAAAGCAAAGTCAAGTAAGAGTGATTAAGGGAGGAGAAAATAAATTCAGATTGTTGTTTATTCTAAAGGGAGAAAAGTTTATCGAAGAGATGATTCAAAGAAGAGATCAAAATCAAAAGAAAGTTGGAAAGCTAAAGATGTTTGTACTTCAAGATAAACCAAGTTCAGACTATAGTTGTGTTAAAAAAAATTCTGAGAACTTGTTGCACGGTTGTAACAAGTGGGGGAGATTGTTAAAGATGTTAAAGATTTGAAGATTTCAAAGTTTTGTGAAGAAAGTCAAAGTGTTCAAGATTTAAAGCTAACAAAGAGATTTGAAAGCTGAATAATTTACATCAAAAAGAAGACCTGAAGATTAGTGTCAATTTTTTTTAATCTTCAATCAAAAGGGGGAGATTGTTAGAATTATATTGTATTCAAGATTAAATGAGGGTCAAAAGTGTAAATGATGTAAAATGTGAGTGTTTACTTTGTAATTGTAATGTAATGTCAAATAGTTGACCTTAGTCAAAGGGGTCATGTTGACCATATAAATAGAAGATCATAGTGTTAGTCTATAAGAACACACACACGCATACAGAGATAGAAAACACTGTCAGAACACACACAAAGCTTACAGAGAGATCGCAACAAATAGGTGTATGAGTTTATGGAAGTATTGTAATATGTGATCAATCAATAAAAGAGCATTTCCTATATTGTTTGTGTGATTATCTTGAGTTAGAAACTGGAACTACACATTTGGGTAAACAACCCCTAAGTAAAACAATCGACCTATTATTAAGGTAATCTAATTTTCATTGTAATTTCTATACTAATGCAAAACCAAGCATGAATACATTGATCATCTGTGTATGACGAATGGTTTTGAGTTTATTTTTCAAAAATCATATATGGTTGTTGTGTAGATAGACTTGTTGAAGGGTTTGAGACATATGTACACTATTAAAGAGTATAAGTTGAATCTTACACACTTGTGAATCATCTGGTAATTAAGTTGTATCAATACACCACCAACAACAACAAAATTTCAACCCAAGTAGTGCATACATCAATGTATCGTCTAACGGTCTCGTTCAAAAAGTTGAGGAAATGTTATTCTATGTGTGATCAGTTACTAAAAGATTTGAAAATATTTGATATCCAGTAATTGATGTACTTATCGAGAGACAATTAGAAACATGAAATTTGAACTAAAATATGTGTTATATTTTTAATATCATTCGTTTGTGTGGTGGGGGTGTTCTAAAATGTTGCGAATGGCATTTTTACGTTCAGGGTCGTGCCTGGGGGAAGACGGGTCGGGCATAAGCCCAGGGCCCATAAGAAATAGGGGCCCAAATTTTTTAATATATACAATATAGTATATATATAGTAGTAGTTAAAAGAAATTAGTAAATAAAAAAAACACAAATTTTTAAGTATCTAATAAGTCCTCAAAACGAATTTAACATTATATTAAGGTCCCAAACATTTATTAGTTAATTATATTGGATAATAAAATATGTAAAAAGTTCATTGATCGTTCATTTTATAGTATTGCTTATTTGCTTATTGTTCTATAAGTTTTTTTATTCAGTACTAAAATATAAAACTACTTTGTCCAAATAACCTTGATATATTTTTCATCATTCATCTTTTACCAACTCTTTTGATTATTCTATTAGCACAGTGGCAAATCCACGATTTTTGCCTAGTGAGAGTACCTTTATGTTAGATTAAAGATCCGTAAATTACGTTTGAGTTTGACAATTTTTACCTGGAAGAAAATTTGATTATTATTTTTACATGCATTTTAGAACTTTTTTTGATTTTTGATTTTTGATATTAATGTGTTATTCTAATGATAACAAAATATATAAAAAAACGATCTTGTGAATATGTACATTTTATGTGATTACTAACAACGATTTCTTAACCACAAAGGTTGTGGCATACTAGTTAAAATCCTGGGGGATATGATGGAATATCCCATCTACTCAGGGTTCAACTCCAGACATACACAACAATTGTGGCCACTGAGGTTGAATCAAGACTGATGTCTTACGATCATAATTTGTCAAGGGATTAGTCTAGTCATAGCGTAGGATGCCCTTCAAAAAAAAAACAACGATTCCTTTATTCTTTGTAAATTAAGATACATCTAAGTAGAAATTTTGAATTAGAAATTTTATATGCACACTACAAAACAAAGGGCTATCACCGACGGACAAATCCGTCGGTAATCCGTAGGTGAAAGTCCGATCCGTCGGAAATAGACCCTCGGAAAGTAGGTGGTCGGTGATCCGTCATAAATTTCTGACGGATCACCGACGGATATTACCGATGGATCACCAACGACTTTTTTTTCCTACGGATCACCGACGATCTGGGTTATTACCAACGGATTAACGATGGAGTACCTACGAATCTTTATCGACGAATCATTTCTGACGGAATTAGTGACGGGTTTCCTACGGTATTTAATAAAATATTAAATTAAAAAAAACATTTACCGACGAAATATAATACATGATCTAAAGACATACTTACATACATATACACACATACATAGACATATGTGCCCTGAGGCCGCGGGCGACTGTCCCACGCGATAGTGCCAAGGGCACAATCGCTGGCACTATCGCCAGATCTGTACCGAGACTCCTCTCTCCCTCGCGACTGTGCCTTCGGCGATAGTGACACTGTCACAGTCGTCGGGCATAGTCGCTCCACCTATCCCCATACTGAAATCTCGACTTTTAAGCGATATCCTCTTGACGTGATTAAAAGGTTCGATAAATAAGACATTAGAGGAAAAATTCCACGATATCGAATAGGCATTATCCCAAGGATTAACCTTTGCTGACTGGAATTTACGGGTGTTACAATCCTCCCAACCTTAGAATGATTTCGTCCTCGAAATCTATTCCTCACCCAAGACTAAACATCACTACACTCAGCACTTATTGGATTCCCTCAGTCCCCAAGGACACAACATGACATAGACCACAAGGATGTCATTCTCCCAAAATGACTGCTTCCCTTCCCGAGGGGTTGTCCCTGACCTATTTTATTCTTGAGCTAAAACCCATTAACTTTCTGACGAAACAGCCACACTGATATCTGTGAAGACACTCACACCACGTATCTACTTTGATACGGTACACTCATACGAGAGTGAACACAAAATCTTATTGGAGAGATTCTTAACCATGCAATATCGGTCGCCTCCCAACCTTAGGCGACACGTACTACCTCAAGGGAGGTTTGTGACTACAGCTGCCACCGACCAGATCATTCCAGCTCAACTCGATCCTGAATTCATAATCCAATTTCCACCATCAGCGCAAATAAGTCCCAAAATTACCACAGCAAGGAAAATCGTACAGTTCCACCACTACGAGGCTAACATTCCTCATAATCCAACGGGGATATTTCTAAACATTCTAAAGATTCACTGGCCTCAAAAGGACAAGTCGGCTTGCCCTAAGCCGATTCCCAAAAGATTTAAAGTCGACACCTAGTATGGACATGAAACTCCAAACATGTAGCTTTACGAACACACTAAAACATCCTCAATATTCCCGGGTGCCCATAAATATGATACACCACTAACACATACTATAATGTCAACTTCAATCCATCAATTCAAAACCAACCGCACAAGGTTTTTAACCCGCAGTTTTATCGAAAAGGAAGATTATCTCTTACATAACTTGGAAGAATGCATAATCTTGATATCGACGCTTCATTTCCCAAGGACTCCCTAGTCCCAAATTACAACTCTTTTCCAGATATGGTTTTAAATCTATTGCCCCAATGAGTTCAAGGATTTTCAAACTAATATGCCAAGTTGAAATTTTGTAAAACTTTTAAGAACAAAAGATTTATAACAATTTATCGTACGTGTAAAAATTTACTACCGTTTACTCGTTAGGTGTGCATAGTGGTCATCACCACCACACACACAAAATTACTTTTAAAGCATTTGGCCATAACTCGCGTTAATAGTAGCGGTAACGGAAGAAGTGCAACAAATTTCAAATGGCAGCTAAGGTCCTAGTATGCAACGATGATCGTACAATCCCAAAAGAGGAATTTTACAGTTTCCACTTAAAAATTCTTTTCATTAGACCACAAAATGTCATGAAGTAAAATTTTCAACAAGGCCATATACATCAGTTTATGCCGAGCACGTAAGAGAAAGTAATTTTTTTTATTATTATTTTTTTTTGTACTAAAACAGTGGGTAACAAATATGAGTACCTATCACAAGAGTAGGACTTCTCAAGATCAAGATCAAGTTCCAAAATCTTCTTTTAACCTTAGAATAACGTGGAATGAAATTTCCAAACAAAACCTGCACACATAAACTTATTACTAAATTTCATAAAATTGTAGGTGTATGTGAGTCGACCCAACGTAAATAAATTTTTAATCTGTTTCCAAACCTTACACCACACGAATAAAGTGCAGTTGCCTCAAAAATGGTGGTTGTAAAACCATGTATGTCCGTAAATCGATATAATGCATTGTGTGAGTCGATAACAAAAGAATCAACAACTGAAGAACTTATAAAGCAAAAGTTCGACTCGAACCTTTAAAGATCCTTTCACATGCTTACCCGCACAAAAGTGGAAGTCATTTCAAATGGTAAATAGCATACGACGAAGCATTCTTGCCTAAAGCCCCCAAAGAGAAACAACATGACATTGAAACTTCCCAAAATAATATGTGAGTTAACATTCATTAATAAAACTCACAAATGTCTTTTACGACTGCGAAAGCACAGGAGCAAATTTGTATGAGACAAAACCATTAAACAAAACTCATAAGTTAACGCACACAATAATGGAAGTACACACGTTCCAAAATGTTCTCTACGCGACGCAAAGTGTCGTGAAATAAAACGCCATAAAACTCAACTGAATTTTCATAAAACTCACTAACGCTAAAATCAAATGACGTCAAGATTTTCGCTTCCCAACATAAAAGCGTAAGGCGACAATATGTATAGAAATGCTAAAATTCAAGAGTTTCCCTTTTTACCGTGATGTAAAATAAAGTAACAATTTTCAACGAGACTTGCATGGGACATGACATCTAACAACTTGCAAATTTACACGCAACGAA
Organism: Arctium lappa; assembly: GCA_023525745.1. NCBI lineage: Eukaryota > Viridiplantae > Streptophyta > Magnoliopsida > Asterales > Asteraceae > Arctium > Arctium lappa. The sequence continues at coordinate 59,526,638 of CM042059.1, read as the reverse complement.
ATTAAAACTCGCATTTCAAAGTTTACTCACGCGCTGAAAATGTTGCAAAAGAATACTCCATAAAATTCAACAAAACTCATACAAACTAAAATTCCCAAAAAAAATTCAAACGCAAAAACGTGGTAATAACTTTTTCTTTAAAACCTTAACATATGTGGAGGAGATCCAATGTCAAGGTTAAAATTTCCCAGTTACTCGCCCAATACCGCATATAACATTAAGACAGAGATATTACAATATCTGAAAAGAAGTAGCATTAGACCAGAACTAGGATGCAGAGATTTTCAATGAGAATTTGCAACCACGTGCAACAAAACGATTTCATGCATGCTTAAAATCACAGTTTAAAATATGTTGAGTGTTAAATGCCTTACCAAGACTTCATAACACAACTCACTTTATACTTTGAAAACATGAGAAACAATTGATGCAAACTTATTTTAGAAATGAATTTCATGTATGAATTTTGGTCGGCTCTCGTCATCCTAGGTCCACGCTTCCCAATTTCATAGCCACGCTATCGACAACCGGATGCATCAAACATCCTAAAGCCATAATCACACCAACCTGATTAACCTACAATCTCTTCTTGAAATAGAGTATCTTTATCAAGCCTATGGTTCTAATTCCAACCAATAACTCCGATACCAAAATGGTCAACTTAATGCATTCATCGCGCTTAACTATCACTCCAAAGTGACAATGCTATAAACATCAACTCTTCCTTAGACTACTCGCTTAGAAACTTCTTTACTACCCCAACGATCATCCCACCAAGGTAGTACAAGTATACACATGTAGCATGTAGGTTCACCATGATAACGGTCAGGTGTCGTTATGAACGTACCGTACATGATCATCCTTGTTATCCTCGACAAGTTTCCTGTTTCTAGCAACCCAATCAACTCCCAATATCCTATCTTATGGTACCAAATGGTGCAATTCTCTCTTTCAATTGCCTAAACAACGCTCGTTTGAGTATAGGTATCCAAAATCATCACCTAATTCTCTCAAACTTATGCTCTGATACCAACTTGTAACACCCTTAAATTTGGGAAGAGCGACTAACTTAAAAAAAATCAACAATACTTTACGGTATAATAAAATTTCTTACTACAAGACCATAATTGAAATACATTTCTAGGTTGAACCATCAACAAATAATTAAGGTCTTACACAAAGACTAAATAAAGTCGGGTGTTACTAAAACCCAATAACAGTCGCTATCATCATTAAAGTGCGGAAGACTTCACCAAGCCAATCACCTCTTCGAGCACACAACTAGCATTCAACTCTTCACAGTGACACTATAACTAATCCCTAAATGGAACCTGATGCACATGCCGACAAATAAAAAGGTAAGGCTAACGCCTATAGTGAGTTCAAGAGTTTTTATCATGATTATAAAGGAAATCGTTAAACGGAAATATTGCAACTTAAAATCATGATCTTTTACAATGAATTACTTTATATATGAGAACATCCCGTTTTCCAATAATGCACATTTTATACATGGACGACTCAGTGACAAAACATCATTTTATGAAATAATGCAACCCAACACTTACTCAGAACGCGATTAATATTAATTACTCAAATATTGAAATTTGAATAAATTTTTATAAACCACACGACCAAAATATGAGTATCCTCAAGTCTCCAAAATTATAGCATATGGAGAATAACCCAAAGCTCAAAGCGTCACCGAAAACAACTATAAAATTTAATGCCCAAAACAACACCTTTCGGTGATGGGGGAGACCCGAATTCCATGGCTAGTGGCAGAACGCAAAAGTAGGTCACATTCCAAGTTATTGAGCTCACCATACTAGGATCAAGGCCACGAACACGCCGGCTCGTACTAAGATGAGGGGGAGGGCACCCAATGATTCCTAGTCATGCTCATTCGCTAGGATTATATTTACGACCCATGGCTAGTAACCGGTCCCACATAACCGTACCAAATTTCCCCCGAGGACCCAATGTCTCAACTAGCTACAAATGGGAAATAACTATCCCATAAAAACAGGCTCAGAAATTACATCACGGAAGCAGGTCTGGGTATTGGACTCCACGTGCCCTCACCGTATTGTCCTCGAAATCCCATGACTAATTCTGGTGCCAACATATAAATAATAACTCATTTTTTTAAATAATAAAGACCGACTCATATGCCTATGGATCCACTGCATTACAGTCTAAAACATTACATGACTCCAATCGAATGACCAACGTACTCAAAACATGTTATTATCATATGATACACATTAAGCGAAATCATACTCACAACTCCACGACGAGCTATTAAACCGGACAATTGTCCCCAAGACTCATTTTAGTCAAACCCAGCCAGAGCCCAACAAAAAATTGTTTTACCGTACAATAAATTTATGTGTAAACAATAAAACATTTTTAACCAACGGTCATGCAACTCAATGACTAAAAGTTTGATTAACCCAAAACACAAAGTTGGTTGAGGCAACCCATTTTCCAAATGAACTCATATCCTTATATTTCCAAAATGCCTCATGACATAATGATATGGATTTTCCCAAACGGGTATATAAGATCAAGTACTCAAAAAATGACAATTACGTCAAATAAACTCCATTTATATAAAATTGTCAAGGACACATGTCAACATGATTTATTTATTGAAATGCCCAAGAATGTATGTTATATAAGTTTATAAAGTTAAACACTTCCAAATAACCAAAACTTATCAGCAGTTAACAAATTTCATGTAAAACACAAAACATTTTAAAATAAACATTTTGGCATGTACATCGTTTTCACAAATCGACTTGAACTCACCTCGCTAGATTTAGGCTAAATCTAGGTTTTACCCCACTTTGAGCTCCTTTGAAGAAACTTGAATCTTCAAGGTCAAAACCTCCATAAACCTAAATGCATAAATTTTCCACCATAAGAATCATATCCAACCTTATAGAATCGATCCCCAAACATTTGTATCAAAAATCTCATTTTGGCCAAGACCCTAATTTGACCTAATTTCTCCAAAATTATCAAACCCAAAATTTGAGGAATACAAATACTAGAGAGTCATCAAAGGAACATTTATAACTTATAGAAAAGTTCTAGAAGAGAGAAGAATAACTCACCAATTGGATTTTGAGCAAAACCCCAAAACCTAGAAATCTCAAGAGATAAGGAAGAACACTTGATTTAGCCCCTTGAGGTTGAAGTCACAAGTTTGGAGAAGAAGAAACACTTTGGAATCCAAGGAAATGATCACAAAGTAAGTTAGGGTTTGTAATGGGGAGTCGGGAAACGTTTTGGGAGGGAAAGGTGAAGAGGAAGAAGTGAGAAAATGAGAAAGGGGCTGAGAATTCGGGCATTTAAAAGCCTTGAAGCCGCGGGCGACTGTGCCACACGATAGTGCCAAGGGCACAATCGTTGGAACTATCGTCAAATATGTACCGAGACTCCACTCTCCCTTGCGATTGTGCCTTCGGCGACAGTGACACTGTCACAGTCGTAGGGCATAGTCGCTCCACCTATCCCCATCCTGAAATCTCGACTTTTACGCGATATCCTATTGACGTGATTAAGGGGTTCGATAAATAAGACGTTAGAGGTAAAATTCGACGATATCGAATAGGAAATATCCCAAGGATTAACCTTTGCTGACTGGAATTTATGGGTGTTACATTCAACCACATACCTGGTCAATCATCGTGAGCCAATGTAGCTCTAGGATCTAATCTGACTGGTGTCCCCTAAGAGGCATGCTGTCCTTACCATCCATGGCCACCCATTTATGTTTAATGCCCCTATCATGGCCCATCTATATGCATCCCTTATCTGGTCCAAGTATCTATTCTACAAGGTACAACATAAGGCATTGTAAACGTTCCATCTAGTCTAGGCTCGGTTCGGTTCGGTTCACCCATCATACCTACTAAGTAGAAGGCAGGCGAACTCGGACCATATCGTCAGGTCCTAGTGAAACTTACCCTGCATACACATAATTTGTATTAAGTACGTAAAAAGTTTGAAACAAATGGTTTGAATTATGTACATATTCGAAATGCTCGAACATGAACATGATGAGAGATTCAAACACATCTCTATAGTGCCCCCCCCCCAACTGACCACTAACATGGACCTAAAAATGGAGGTGAGCTCCCGGACAGTAAGTATGTCTAGAAACCTATAAAACTTATACGACATCTACTTAGCTGTTGCATGCCACATATAGATATACATACACACATATATATATACATGATACCATATATAGATACAACATTTATATAGAGAGAAAGGTTCAAACAAGAATGCTGACTATTTAAGAAAACACGAGAACAACAAATCATGTGCAAATTCATATGTGATTTTACATTAACGGCCAAAAAACTGGACTCAGGCGACTTTGGCCGCGACTTAAGTCATGGGAAAAAGTCGCATGAATATATGATTTTGTACTTGACTTAAGTGTAAAATCATACGTGATTCGGCCATTCTCGTGTTTTCTTAAATAGTTAGCGTTCTCGTTTGAACCCACCTCTCTCTCTCTCCCTCTCTCTCTCTCTCTCTATATATATATATATATATGTATATCATATACAGGGGGCTTCTTTTGAGAACCCATGGAATTATGATAACCTACAGAATTATTGGATCATGTGTTATTTCAAATAATTTTTTTTCATCAAAAACTAACACTTAAAATGTTGATTAACATATATTTGTTTCACAATGTGTTTGATGTATGCGTTTCACAATGTGATTGGTTCACATTTATTTGTTTCACAACATGAATCTTTTTAGCCTGTTTATGAAACAAAAGTTACACGTAAAAAAAAACTTCACTTTATGAAGAGAATACATATGAAGCGAATACATATGAAGCAAACACATTATGAAACAAATATATGTCCATCAATATATTAAATGCTAGCCTTAGGAAAAAAATCATGTGAAACAATACCTTAAGGTAAAAGTGCTCACGAATTTCACAAATTTTGGAGATCTCAAATGATTAAGCCCCTACCGTATACACATACAATACATGCATGATCTAATTAACCAACACCAATATATACACATGTACATAGACACATACACACTTATACATATACATATACACAGATACAAATAGTAACACATGTATATTTACACATGTATACACACATGTACATATTGACATACATATATGATACACATGCATGTATATAAATATACATATACATATATACATGTACACATAATGAATCCTACAAAACAATCATAATTAGGATCATACGTATACGATAACATGAAAAAAATATAGAAAACTAAACGTTATCGGTGATCCGTCAGTGATCACCAACAACCTTTTAAAAAAACAATTTTCCCCTCCTTTAAGAAATTCAAGTTGGTAAACCGACTTTATATTAAAATGTTGTTTGTTTACTGATAATCAAAAAATTAGGAAAAAAAAACTATCAACAATCAGTCGGTGAATTTATAATTTTTGACGAATCATCGATGAATCCAAAATATTTTATTTTTTACTTATATATCCGTGTAGCCGTTTGGTGATCCGATTGTGTAATTACTGACAGACACACGGATAAAAAATTAAAAAATATAAATATAAAATAGTTTAGGATCCGTGGATGATCCTTCATGAATTATAAAATTCACCGACGGATTACGAAGGTTTTTTGTTGTCGGGAAAACTTGCCGTAGTCGGTTTCTATCGGTGATTCGTCAAAAATCGCCGACGGATTCTAGCCGTCGGTAAATCTCGTCCATGAAAGTCATTATTTTACTAGTGTCGGTTTTGATGGAATTCTCCATCCACATAAATGTTTCTACATGGCAAGGATGTTTGTTGTCTGCTTTGAACGGTCTAAGTCCTAACAAATCGAACTATAAGTGTGATTTTAAGTATTTTTTAAATCGTAATGTTTGACACAAAGTGATCAAATTGGTCATGTTATACCACAATCGATCAACACGATTTGAGGTTATTATAAGCTTTAACATATGAATTAATATATAAAACTAAAAATTTGTACGGAACAATGGACAATCTACAGCACAATCAAAGCTAAACTTGACAAGGGCTTGTTACCTTAATGTTGATAGTGTAAAAGTTCACAATAATACTTAGGGCCGTTTACCTAAATGCTTACCCGGTAAGCGCTTACTGATAAACTCAATACACTAACTTTCTTTAGCGGATAAGATTGTAATCATCACAATAGTATCAATATACAACAATTTACCCGGTAAGCTCTTACCCGGGTAATAGTTGTCACTCTCACTTACTAGGTAAGACTCTCCATCCTTATAATCATCGCTCTTATCGGGTAAGATTATTTGCTCTTACCATGTTTATCGGATAAGGTAAATACCCCGATAAGTGCTTACCGGGTAAGCATTTTGTAAACGGCCCTTAGTCTTATAAAATAAAAAAGTTTAATATAAGTTCTAAAAAACACTTTGAAACCTAATATGCAAAAAATAAATTTAGCAGCCTCAAAAAATGTATGCAATAAATGTGGTTTGATTGCTTATGAAAAATAACATAGAATTGCTCATTTTCAATTTTAACACTTCAATAATAATCTATTTCCAACTCAAAATTAATAGCTCATTTTTTGTAAATCACTGGAATAGCCTATATATAAAAGAATCTGTGTGTGTTTGCATGTATGTGTGCGTGCGTACGTAGATCGATTAAACCGTCCAATTGAAATGTCCAAACACAAAATAGAACAAACGATATGTTGTTTTTCACAAGAACGTCGAAAAGTTTTGTTTTGTCCACTGATATTCAAAATCAACGATTTCTTAACATGACTACTAGACAAATCACATTCTCTTGTTTTTCTCCTAACCTATATTCATCTATTTCAATTATCTCAGTTTCTTATTTGTTTTAATTTTATCAGTTTTAAACACTTATGATCAGGACTAAAAGAAAATAAGAAACTAAGGGGCTGTTCGGCAGTTGTTGAATGGTTTAGTGCAGAATGATTAAGTGGTCTGAATGATTAAGAGGTTTTTATGATATAGTGTAAAATGAAATATGCTTGTTTGCTAATTGTTCATAATGAAATCAGAGCTCTTAATGGTTAAAGGAGATTCATGATACAAAATCATTAAGAGGATTTTGAAACCATTAAGAGACATCATTTTTTTTTGCCAAACAAGATTACCTCTTAGTGATTCAGAGGTTGCCTCTTAATGGAACAAAAGTAATTTGAAAAAAATATGTAAAGAGGAGGAATATTTTAATTTGATGGGTCAAAATGAAAGTCAACTTGCGACCTTTCCAAAATGTCCCAAGGGTCAACATGGAACTCTTAAACCAGACAACTTAACCTTTTCTAGTTTGATGTAAAAAAGTACAACATTTACAGCTTCACATTCATTAAAATTCCCAAAACATTGGATCAAACCCCACTTTTGACTATAAAAGTGGAAACCATAGAACTCAACTTCCAAGATTGCCTGCCACCTTTCAAATTCCATTAAACTGTGCATAAAAAGCAGCATTATTTTTAAGCTTTGAAAGGTGAGAATGTCTCTTTGAATTATTTCCAATGCACACACATGCGTACACTTGGTCTTCAGCTGTATAATGTCACCGTAAGATTGTCTCTATAGCGACAATTAGCGACGACTAACAATTCGTTGATGTAGGTATTAAAATCAGGGACGGACCCAGAATTTTTTTCATAAGGTGACACCATATAATATAGACAAAAAATAATTACAAAAAACACGGATTTTATCGACGTATTTTCATCTTTTTACCGATGTTTAATATTGTCTGATGTCTTTTTAGCCTAATTCCACCATTACGAGGGATTTTTAAACCTTTTTGTTTGATTTCAACGGATTTTTAAGTTTTTCTTATCGATATCGAGATAATTTTTCGGTTTTTTTTGGTTGATTTCAAGAGTTTTCTTGGGTTTTTTGGTTGATTTCAAAAGTTTTCTTGGGTTTCTTGATTGATTTCCGGGTTTTTTTTTTGTTGATTACGAGGTACGGTTACACCTTCTTCAAGTTTCCAAAATAATATGGTAGCACCTTCCAAAACGATACGGTTGCACCTTTCACGAACCTAAAAACTTTACCCTTCGTCGAAGAAATGATACGGTAGCATGTGCCACCGTGGTCACAAGGGTGAGTAAACGTTTAAATTATTTTCAAAAAAAAAAAGTAGACCCTTTTTGAGGTCGCAGTAAGTGTCCAAATTTTATTTTAATAGTTTTTTAGTAATGGAAATACGTTTTATAAAAATTAAAATTCGGGAGAATCAACAACATCGACTTGTTTCAATTATTTACAATTTTTACTTGATTTCTGACAATTTTATTTTGAAGAGATTCTTCTTTCTTAATACAAGTGTTCCCCGAATGGCCTAATATTCTAGCTGGTATCGAACGAGACTGCCAAGATTGTTACAGAGATAGGAAGTCAAAACTCGAGAAACATTTTGATTGACTTGGCGGGTACGATGATGTTGCAAATGTTAGGAGAAATCACATCCCCACCCAACTTGAACCTGAAAAATGGGATAAGAATGTGGATTTTTTTTTTGATTCAAAAGAAATTAAATGCTCCAAGATAAATGCTCGAAGTAGGAGTCATACCACGTACCCAAGTGTTCACGGATCCACATCATATATTGATATATGGTATAAGAAGGTAAATAAGTTAAACATGTAAACTATTTATTATGTATTAGTGGTTCCATAATTCTTCAAATAACATTTAATTTCCCTTTTTTTTACAGACAAACGTGGAAACACAATAATTACAAGGTTCAATAGATAATTGACATCACATGCATTATAGGCTCATTGGTTGATAGGTAAACGATCTTGCTAGAATCGTAATTGTGTAAATTCAACTAATACACACATACATACATACACACACACATACATATATATATATATATATATATATTAGTATTTCTATCACTAATTATACTGTTTAAGAAATACAAGAAGCTATTCTTGCAAAATAAGCTACACAAATTGACAAATACAACAACATAACTCGACCTCCTCGTCTTCTATAAATGAGAAACAAATCATCACCAAAGTACTTGGGGAACTTCGCGGTCACAACCGAGGGATTGAACGAAAGTCTCCAAAAAACAAGACTATTACCGACGCCGGTTTATGTTGGAAAATCCGTCGGAAAAAGGACGTTTTCAACGGAAAATGTCCATCAGAAATTTTCTTGTCGGGAATTTTTTCGGAGGACATATTCAATCGGAAAATACTAGGTAACGTACAAAGACCATTTGCTAATAAAAAATGAATTCGACTTATTTTCAATGAGAGTTTTGCGACGACTTTACGACGGATGTTATTTCCGACAGACTTCTAACGAATTTTCAACAGTGTATTTCGACATATTTTCAAGGTATTTTTGATGAATATGTTTTTTTTAAACTACATTTTCCGATGGATTATCGACTACAATTTCAGTCAGTAAAATTTGCTTCTTTTAAATAAATAATTTTATATTTAACCTAAATTGCAATTTATAATTTCGAAAATACAAATAATAATTAGAAGAACAACTAAATTAAATGCAAAATCACATAAATGTCCAAACTGAAAGCTTTTTTTTTGTCTCCTCTAGTTTTCACCATCTCAATTGAAGACATCGTATCCAAGCAACACCTCATATACAAATGATATTTCACTCTTTGAAAATCCAAAAAGAAAGGAAAAAACTTCTTGTCGGAAACAAAAAATCTTGTTAGCAATTGCAGCAAGCAGTAGTACTTAAGGCTTCTTCAACATCATTGCTAAATTTTTTCTAAAATATTTCATAATTTATCATGCCAATACACTTTTTAAAAAAACTTAAAATAAAATGTTAAAAATTGAATTTTATTGGTTGGATTGAATAAAATAATATTTTATCTCCCCAATCTAGAGATTATAGAGAATTCTCTATATTTAGATTTTTTTTATCTTTCTCTATTTTAGCAAACCATATAGCAAAACTGTTAGAGAGAAATAGCAAAGAAAAAGCCATTTTTTTCTATTTTATCAATGTTGTTGGAGATGCTCTTAGTGCTTAGAAATAGACATTTAGGTAGTGTACAAAGGTGGTAGAAAACATTACACACATATCAAAACTTAGCATATATATATATATATAGAGAGAGAGAGGAGCGTTCAAATGCAACCCTTATACATTGTGCAATCGATGCAACCCCTTTATCCACCATACAATTTATGTAGTTAAAAAAAAGGAAAAAAATTAAAAGTAAAATATGTGGTGGATAATAAGTAAAAGAAAATCTTAAAAGCAAATGTAATGGATTGTAAGAGTTTATGTATAGAAATAGTAACATTTGGATGGTATTGCATTCAATAGCTATTGACCTATAGTCACGTTTCTTATGGTATTAGAGCATCTCCAACAGCTTCTCTATTTTGGAGAAAATGAAGAAAATGAAGATTTTGGGTGTAAAATGAGCTCCAACAGCTTCCTTAAAACTTTCTCCCAAATGGAGAAAATAGGAGAGATAATACATTTTTCTCCAAATTTGGAGATATCCCAAAAAATGATTACCAAGAGAGAGAAATTAATTTTTATTACATTCCACCAATGAGAAACATTGAAATGAATTGTTTAGGTGAGAGAAATAATATTTTATTAACTATATAGAATATTTTAATAATATAATCAATGATTTATCTCCAAAATGGGGAAACTGTTGGAGATGGTTGTAATTTTTTTGTGGGATTTTGACTTTTGGTTCTCAATTTTGGAGAAATTTTGGGGAAGCTGTTGGAGATGCTCTTAGAGCACTTTCCAAATACAATTATTCGACCCTAACAACCTTAGGTTCATTAATATAGTATTAGGATAATTTTTGAGAATTTATCTAATTTCAAAGGCTATGAAATCAAGATCACTTATACCAGATTCTCGTTATTACATATTTATATGAGAGATCGATGGTTATGGGCGGTTAAACGTTAATAACCGTTAATGGATAAGATTGAAGAGTAGTTATAACTGTATTAGAGTTCAGAGATCGAAGTATGGCACCATTCTGAACTAAGTTTGATTGGAAAAGACTCTAAGTCTGAACAGAACGTTCATATATCTGACTCTCTTAGATCAGATTTAAGATTTAGTCAATCTTCCTGTGTCTGGACAATCGCACAAGTCTTAACCCAAGTCTTAACACAAGGTTTAGATTTCCGATTCCATTGATTCAGACTTATGACTTAGTCAAATCTTTTTGTTTGAATGCATTGTCCTTACTTGTATAGTTGAGCAATTACAGGACAAATTTAGAGATCTTATTAGAAAGTTTAGATCTTTGAATCGACTACCTAAACTTAAACTTAATGAAAAATTCACTAAGTTCGACTCTTCAAATATTTCAAAAACCTCGAGGAGCTGCCTCGGTGACCCTTACTTTATGGCATTCTAAGGTGATAGAGGCAACATTGGTGAATGTGCACTCCGCACCTCCTAACTCATGTATGTTTGCCTTACCACTTTGATCAATCTCAAGTAAATAACAATCACACCAACATGATTGACACTAAATCACCAACATTCCTCCACAATTTTAGTATAATTCTTTGATTCACAAAATAACTTTAAATATATAAAATCAAACATAAGCATAAATCAATCACAAATTTTCACCTTAGTATATTGCACATGTAGAGTTCCAATGTTGGTTCAAAGTATTTTTTACTAATTGTCTATTTTTGGAAAGAAGGTCCATAGATCTAGAGAAGACAGTCAAGAGATATGAAGTCATGTGTAAAAAGCTAGTTGTAGAATTCTGGATGGGAACATCTAGAATTCAGATACGTTTAGAGTTCGGCCAGGCTTCTAAGTATTGGAGACTTAGAGATCTGGACATCAAGACTCATAGTTCAACTAGAAACTCTAAATACTCTTATTCAGACTTTGGGACTTAGAATAGGTTAACAAACTCTCATTCTTTGAATACATGAAGACCCGAGGATATTAGAACACGTGTCAATGTAGTATATGTCCTTCATGTAAATGTCATGCAACTTTAGTCTCTCTGTGTCGTATAAATACTAGTGTAGGGAGTTTGTTAGAATAATCTCTGAATATATTAGACAGTTATCTACAGTTGTAGTATTTCTCTTTCGAAAATTCTCTCCGTAATCCATTTGAACATTCAATACAAACATCATATGGATTCATATGTTCCTGTGATTTGTTATTGTATTCTTGATTATATTGTTCTTGATTAGTTTGTGGGATTAACAATAGGTGGCAGAGCAAGAGATTTCAATTTGAAAGAATTCTACAATAAATTTTCCATGAGATCTTGGGTGTCCTTGCTTATTTGCTAGAGTGGAGAGAAGATGATGATCTCAATATTACTCGTATGGGTGATGAAATGAGGAATTTTTTTTGACAAATGTTATGGAGATTTTGGTAAAAGAAATGTGAGGGTTTTAGTTGCGGTCACTCTTGATCCACGTTATAAGATGAGGTTTGTGAAGTTTTCCTAAGAAATGTCTTTCCTTTGGGCTTTGATAAAGTGAATGAAATATATGGTCAAGTATATGATGTTTTGAAAATATGTATGATCAATATGAAAATGTTTCTTTACCATCCATGGATGAGTCTTCTAGTTCCTTTTTGAATGATGATGGTGGCCAAAATGTTGTTGGGACGGCTAAGAATAACCATATGAGAAAAATCTATGATGAGTGTTATGATAATGATGTTGGGGATGCTATTGAGAAATATGAATTGGATGATGTAATATCCCAAAAAAATGGGATAACAAAAATTTCCGACAAAATGGAAATGTGGTATATAAAATGCCATAGCATGAGCTTCCCAAACACGGGAAAATACGAATATTTGTTTAATTACAGTTGTAATTATAAGGAAAATAAACAAGAACATATTAATCTAATTCCTTTAACAAAAATAATATTACAAAAGAGGTGTCGCCTATAGTCCCACAAAATCTTCACAAAAAGTGCACCCACTTGCACTTCCCAAGCTCACCCAAGACCGCCTAACCCTTCTTAGGTGCGGCGCCACTAGAACCTGAGACACACATAAACATAAATCAAGTGTTAGGCCAAAGAGCCTAGTGAGGTTAAATGACAAGTAATAGATGCATAACACGCAAGTACATAGCTTGATACCGTTAATCATGACTCTAATTGGAATCAATGGGGGAGACCCATAACACCAATCAAATTTCACCCAAGAGACGAGATACCCTAGTGCCCACTTCTACGAGTGACACCACAAGGACCGGCACATCCGAGGATACAACATAGGCATTACCCCAAGTGGCGGAGGTCTAGGCACATACTAACACGGTGGCGCCCAAGACTATGTCCTCCTAGTGCCTATTTGACTTGGTTCATCCACATAACTCATTTGTGACCAAAGAATCAATTGTTCCCTTATAAGGTGTATATAGTACCAATGCACATCATATGGTCCAAATATTCGTATCCATAAGACAAGTGAATGCAAGGAATATAACATCTTACACACCATTCATTTATATGCATTTAACCATGAATAAAGCTCACCCATAATGGAAATATTTCCCAACACCTTGAGTAACCACATCATTAAATTGTATGAGAATAAATAACATCCTTTAACTTGTCCATAATACCAACACATACACATTTCCACCTTCTAAGGTTAACCCTTCATATCTCATGGCAATATTAGTTCAAATTAGTAAACATGTGAAAACCCTAGCTCCATTTGATAGAGAAAATCAATATTTATGCAAGTAAATACATGTATCTCAGTTAAAAAGGTTTAGAACACTCACAATCTAGGTTTTGACAAAAACCTAGAAAAGTTTACAAAACCCTTGATTTAATGGAGATGAGGACTTGAGACTTGTAAATCTTGAACTCTCCACAATAAATGCTCCAATGCTTGCTTTGATCTCCACTTTAATTCCTTCAACAACCCAAGGATCATTTAATAAAGGGAGAGGTTTGGAAGGGAGGAAAATCACATTTAAGAGGTACCAAAATCGGCGAACAAAATGAATTGGTGAGAAAAATGAAGTCAAAATAAGTCAAGGGTCCTATTTATATAATCAGACGCCGACGGAGATTGTGCCCGACGACTATGCCAAGGGCCAGTACCGGCGAGAGTGATATGCGAGAATGCCCTCGGGAACTATCGCTGTCAAAGTCGCGCGGTATGTACCGCGACCTTTCATCCCTCTATGACCTAGACTCGTGACTGTGACACATGTCACAGTCGTCTGGCACACTCGCCCCGCACCAGTTCGATCTCGATTTTCTGTCTGATCTTTCGTTCTAAGTTTTTAGGTCTAGGGGTTCAATTCAATTGGAATCCTACTCCAAATATTCGACTCACTTTGAGAGAAATTAGAAAAAAGACATATTATTTTAGTGTCACTTACTAGCAAATTTCCGGATGATACAATCCTCCCCACATTGTACAAGATTTCGTCTCCGAAATCATGGCCTACGCGAATAATTGTGGGTATCTTCTCTTCATGAATTCCTCGGCCTCCCATGTGATAATGGCTCCCCGATGATGCTTCAATTGAACCTTATCATGATCACTTCTTTGTAGCGAAGCTTTTTAGTCTTGGATTCTAGTATTGCCTCCGGTTTTTCTACGTACCGTTTCCCGTTATCCACTTGAACCTCTGACAATGAAATGACGCTCTCCTCTTCGGCTATAAATTTGCGAAGATAACATATATGAAAGGTAGGATGTATTTCATCCATCTCCCGGCGGTTGGTTAAGGGGCGAGGAGATATTTGCTCCAATAGGCCGTTGGTCTCGGGTTCGATCCCAGGCCCCCTCGTAATCGCCTTGCCGCTGAGTGAGTCAGGTATGCCCCTCACATTGGGAATTGGCAACCTGTGTGGGCCGGTTTGCGTGTCCGGGAAATACATGTTTTGCTCCAATCCATCTCCGGCAGTATGTCCAATCTATAGGCTTGGAGTCCAATTTTCTCTAAGATGGTGAAAGGTCCAAGGAAACGAGGACTAAGCTTCCCGCATTTTCCAAAATGGATTATCCCTTTCCATGGTGACACTTTCAACATCACCCGGTCTCCTACCTAAAGTTCGACCGGTCTCCTCTTTTTGTCCGCGTAGCACTTCTGTCGGTCTTTAGCCGCTTTTAAACACTCTCGAATTTCCTTCACTTTATCTGCGGTTTCTTAAACGATCTCCGGCTCGGAAATTTTTTTCTCCCCAACTTCAAGCCAACAAGTCGGGGTCCTACATTTTTGGTAGTAAAGAGCTTCAAACGGGGCCATCCCGTTGCTCGAGTGATAACTATTGTTGTAGGCGAACTCCACTAACGGGAGGTGTGAGTCCCAATTTTCCCCAAAATCGATAACGCAAGATCTCAACATGTCTTCGAGAGTTTGAATGGTCCTCTCACTTTTCTCGTCCGTTTAAGGGTGGTATGTCGTGATCAACTTGACCTTAGTCCCCAACACTTTTTGTAGACCGTCCAAAAATTTGGAAGTGAATCGGTGTAACACCCTAAAAATTGGGGTAATTTAAAACTTTAAAATTTTGGCAATATGACGGCTGTAAATTGATAAAACCTGTTGTACAAAACCCGTCAAGGTATCCCAAGGTACCAACCCAAAAAGGGGATATGGTATAAGGTGTACAAACTCATTATTGAAACATAAAGTTACGACAACCTAAATAATCTAGATTTCCCTATCAGATTACATTCGAGTGTCGCTATCCTTCCAAAAATGGTGACTATTCATCAAGTATACCGGTCTCTAGATCTCCCAAAATGACCGCTCTCGATCGCATGATCGACCACTCAATCCCGTAGGTTCCCGCCGCTAGAGTTCCCTGTCATACATGACAACCAAAGAAGCAAGTGTTAGGCTAAGGCCTAGTGAGAATGCATAAATACATTTTAGTTTATAAATTATAGCCTTATTGCAATAACACGTATTTACACGACGATCTATCAACTTGCTTCATCTGTCATTAGAAGGGAAACACAATGTAATATTATCAACACGTTTATAATTACTCTCAAGTCATTTAACTTGGTTAGCATCAACCCAAACGAGATCTTTAGCTATTTGAGCACTCAACCCAAACCGGGTCTTTAGCATATACTCAACATCAACTCTAACCGAGTGTTTAGTCTATTTACGACCTCAACCCAAACCGAGTCTTTAGTCTATTCATGACCTCAACACAAACTGGGTCTTTAGTTTATTCATGACCTCAACCTAAACCGGGTCTTTAGTCTATTTATGACCTCAACCCAAACCGGGTCTTTAGTCTATTTATGACCTCAACCCAAACCGGGTCTTTACTCTATTTATAAACGGAAACTCAAGTCAAGACTTAAAATCAACATCAATTCTCAAATACAACCAAACATACAACTTATTACTCTTCCATGGCTCTTGCTACATATCTTGGCCAAATAGTATGTTTAATACTCCCCATTTGCAACTTTACCCATAAATGAGGTTTTAGGTTAACTCCACATGAACAAGTAAACAATTAACCAAAATGCACATAAATACTAGCATAATATTAGACATGTATGAGAATGGAAGAGTTAAGAAACACTCACCTTGGTGACCCCTCATAAGAAAGTCAAAACCCTAGGTGAGGAAGTGGAGAAATGGAGGCTTGAAGCATAGTAGCAAATGGTACACTTCTCAACAATCAACCCTAGAAGAGCATTAAATCCCCATTAATGCACCAAATAGAATCATAAATGAAGAGGGTAGAACTAGGGTTTGGACTTACCAAAAATCGCAACTAGAACCCTCCAATCTACTCCCCAAATCAACAATAAGCTGAGAATTCCCGAAATCTGGCTTTTATACCCAAATCCCCCATCGGCAA
The DNA here is from genome assembly GCA_023525745.1 of Arctium lappa. Classification (NCBI taxonomy): domain Eukaryota; kingdom Viridiplantae; phylum Streptophyta; class Magnoliopsida; order Asterales; family Asteraceae; genus Arctium; species Arctium lappa. Next base: position 59,509,752 of record CM042059.1, on the reverse strand, counting down.
CTATGACACGACGACTATGCCGATGTCATAGTCGCGAGGCACTATCGCCCGTGTTGGGCCATGCTCGGTACACTCCCCGCGATTGTGACCAGGCGATAGTGACCCTGGCATAGTCGTCGGGCACTATCGCCGAACTTGTATCGAGGTCCCGTTGCTCTCCGCGACTATGCCCTGTGACATTGACAAATGTCATAGTCGCCGGGCACTATCGCCTGATGTGTGAGTTGCTCGAAAAACTCCTTTTTCCACTCCAAACCGATCAGATAACGATGAAATTAAACTGACCAATAACCATGACTCAAAAGATTCGCATGCACTACGAACCAAAGTAAATCTTATAATGATGCACAATAGGGAGAATACATACGAAGTTTGGGGTGTTACAATCCTCCCCAACTTGGAAACGATTTCGTCCCCGAAATCCATACTATACAAACATATGAGGATATCTAGGCTTTATGTCCTCTTCCGACTCCTATGTTACGTTCGTGCCTCGGTGATGTTTCCATTGAACCTTTACCATCACGACCTGCTTATGGCGAAGTCTCTTAGTTTCCCTCTCTAAAACAACTTCGGGTTACTCAACACAGCGGTTGTCCTCCACCCGAATTTCGGATAGCGGTATGACGCTCTCTTCCTCCGCCAAACACTTTCGCAAGTAACACACATGGAATGTAGGGTGGATTCCATCCATCTCGGGCGATAAGTCTAGCTTATAAGCTTGTTGTCCAATACGTTCAAGAATAGTGAATGGCCCAAGGAAACGGGGACTTAGCTTCCCATGCTTCCCAAAACGGATCAAACCCTTCCAAGGAGATACTTTCAACATTACCCGATCTCCCACTTGGAACCCCACCCGCCTTCTCTTCTTGTCGGCGTAACTTTTCTGGCGGTCCTGCGCCGCTTTCAACCGTTCTCGAATTGATTTAACCTTGTCTGCCGTTTCCTGAACGATTTCTGTGCCGGCAAACTGCTTCTCCCCCGCCTCTAGCCAACACACGGGGGTTTTACACTTCAGTCCGTACAAAGCTTCAAAAGGTGCCATCCCAAGACTAGAGTGGTAACTATTGTTGTACGCAAATTCCACCAAAGGTAGATGGGTATCCCAACTACCGCCAAAATCGACCACACATGATCTAAGCATGTCTTCAAGCGTTTGAATAGTCCTTTCACTTTGTTCGTCCGTTCTTGGGTGATAATCCGTGCTTAAATTTACCCGCGTGCCCAACTCTTGGTGTAAAGCTCCCCAAAATCTCGACGTGAACCGACTATCACGATCGGAAACTATCGACAAAGGTATACCATGCCTAGAGACTACCTCGTCTATATAGAGCTTTGCCAACTTATCCATCGAAAAGGTTTTCCGCATCGCTAGAAAGTGAGCACTCTTGGTTAAACGGTCAATGATAACCCAAATAGTGTCGTTCCCTCTCAAGGTCTTCGGTAGCTTGGTCATGAAGTCCATGGTAATCTTGTCCCATTGCCACTCGGGTATTTCAAGCGATTGAAGGCTTCTATAAGGTCGTTGATGCTCGGACTTCACTTGTGAAAAATTTACACATCGATCTACAAAATGAGCTACATCCAATTTCATAACCGGCCACCAATAATGCAACTTCAAATCCTGATACATCTTGGTGCTTCCCGGGTGAATAGAATACTTGGATTTATGCGCGTCCTCCAAAAGGAGCTCCCGGCAACCATCAAACTTTGGTACCCAAACTCGCCCATTGAAGCATTTGATCCCTCGACTATCTTCGGTCAATAGTAACCGTTGCTTGGTCATCACTTCTTCCTTGTGGTTTTCTTCCTTTAAGGCTTCGGCTTGCGCTCCTTTAATCTTTTCCATGAGACTTGACACCAACTCGATTCTTGTAAGTTTGCTTCAAGTCTCCCGCTATACTCTTTCCGACTCAAGGCGTCGGCCACTACGTTTGCTTTACCCGGATGATAGAGTAATTCACAGTCGTAATCCTTCAGTAGTTCTAACCACCTTCGTTGCCTCATGTTGAGGTTTTTCTGATAAAAAACGTACTTCAGGCTCTTGTGATCCGTGTACAAGGTACACTTTGTGCCGTAAAGGTAATGTCGCCATAACTTTAACGCGAACACCATCGCCGCTAACTCTAAATCATGAGTGGGGTAGTTCTTCTCATGCACTTTCAATTGTCTAGATGCGTATGCGATCACCTTCCCCCTTTGCATTAGTACGCATCCAAGCCCAATTTTGGATGCATCGCTAAAGACCACAAAATTCTCCGATCCTTCCAGCAAGGATAAGATCGAAGCTTCACATAATTTCCTTTGCAAAGTCCGAAATGCTTGCTCTTGATCTTCAGTCCACACAAACTTTACATTCTTCTTGGTCAACATCGTCAACGAAGAAGCAATCTTGGAGAAATCTTGTATGAATCTTCGGTAATATCCCGCCAAGCCTAGAAAACTTCGAATCTCGGAGGGGCTTTTGGGAGGTTCCCAATTCGTCATAGCTTTAATCTTGGTCGTATCCACCTTCACTCCATCTTTCGAAACTACGTGCCCCAAGAACTGCACTTCCTTCAACCATAACTCGCACTTAGAAAATTTTGCATAGAGCTTCTCCTTCCTTAAGATATCCAAAACATCTCGAAGGTGACGCGCATGCTCGGCCTCATCCCTCGAGTAGACAAGAATGTCGTCGATGAACACAATGACCGACTTGTCAAGAAACGGTCGTCACACGCGATTCATCAAATCCATGAACACCGCTGGAGAGTTCGTCAAACCGAATGGCATCACTAGAAACTCGTAGTGGCCATAACGCATCCTAAATGCAGTTTTAGGAATGTCTTCTTCTTTGACTTTCACTTGGTGATAACCCGAACGGAGATCGATCTTTGAAAAGCAACCCGCTCCTTGCAGTTGGTCGAATAGGTCATTGATCCTAGGGAGTGGGTATTTGTTCTTCACGGTCACCTTGTTCAACTTCCTATAGTCGATGCACATCTACATGGTACCATCCTTCTTCTTCACAAATAAGACCGGTGCTTCCCAAGGCGAGGAACTCGGTCTTACGAACCCCTTCTCTAAAAGGTCTTGCAATTGGCTCATCATTTCCTTCATCTCTGATGGGGCCAAACGGTATAGAGCTCAGGCTATAGGAGCCGCTCCCGGTGTTAGGTCGATCTTGAAATCCACTTGACAGTCGGGTGGTAAGCCAGGCAAGTCGGCCGGGAATACGTCGGGAAACTCCCTCACCACCCCAACATCTTCTAGTTTCTTCTTCTCGAGTTTAGCATCTACCACATATGCCAAAAAGGATGGACATCCTTTCGCTAAACACCTTCGCGCCTTTACCAAGTTAATGATTGCTATCTCGCCTTTTCGTTTCTCTCCGTACACGGTTACAGTCTCACAATTCAAGGTCGGAATTCGAATTAGTTTCTTCGCACAAAGGATTTCGGCATGGTTATCCGCTAAACAATCCATTCCGATTACAACATCGAATCCCCCGATGACCATCGGCATTAGATTGACCAAAAACTCTTTCCCTCCAATCTCTAATTTACAACCTTTCAGAACGTCTCGAACCACCACTTGGTCATCGTCCGCTAATTCTACCACTATAGCATTTTCTAAACTACTAGTGGGCACAAATAACTTTTGACAAAATGAAATCGATACGAACGAAAAGCTTGCGCCGGAATCAAACAATATACGTGTAGGTACGGAGTTTAGAAGAAACGTACCCGACACTACATCAGTCGAAGCCCTCGCTTCTTTGGTAGACATTTGAAACGCTCTTCCCGTCGCTCTCGGAGGTTCCGTCTTCTTCGTTTCCTTTCCCCTAGTCTTCAACTTCGGACAATCACTCCGAATATGACCTGGTTCCTTGCACTCAAAGCATGTAATCCCTCGGACCGGGCAATAACGACGATCATGGCCCGCCTTTCCATATTTGAACCAATTTGACCCTCCCAAATTGCACGGACCAATATGTTTGCTCCGACACTTAGAGCACCATCTAGCTTTGCGTCCCGATTCACTCCCACGGTAGTTGTTGTTGAAAGGCTTTGTCCTTCTTGGAGGTGCGGAATTTCCTTCCCACCTCCTTTTCTCAACTGGTCCACTCCTCTCTAATTTGTTTGGGCCGTAGGAGTCTTCCACCAGCTGAGCCTCTTCGATAGCTTCACGGAGGATAGAGGCTTTAGACACTCGAACAAGATTCTTCATCTAACTCGGAAACCCTTTGGTGTAGGCCTTGATCTTTTCCTTCTCGGTCGGGACCAGATGTCCCACCAAACCGAGCTTATCCATGAACTGACGGTTATATTCCCTCAATGACAGGTTCCCTTTCCTCAGATTTCAGAACTCTTCCTCCATTCGATCCAAGGCCCGTTCGTTGCAAAACTCTTCCATCAACTTCTCCTTAAAGGTTGACCAACTCAGTTTGGCCAACACCGTGGCCTCTACTGACGAGGAGTAAACGTTCCACCATGTTAGGGTCGTTCCCCTCAACATCTGAGAACCAAAATTTGCCTTTTGACTTTCCCGCATTCACTTGATCTGAAGGCCTGCTCCATCTCTCTTACCCAGTTCATACACACCAACGGGTCATCGGTACCCTTGAACTCTGGGGGTCGGCATCCAAGAAATGTCTTAAAAGTACAAGTCTTAGGCGGACCGAGAGGAGGAGTTTCATTAGAAGGGACAACGGGCTCCGAACCTCCGGATACCGCCAAAATCACATTCTCTACAACCGTTTCAGGTCTACAGTTACTGGCGTCCCGATCTTCTAGTAAATTCATGAACATTTCTTGTTGCTGCGCCATAGCTGCGTTCATGGCCTGCATCATTCTATCCATCATTCTTGTCTCCGGCGTCACTTCTTCCATAATCGGATGAGTTGCAGCTATGTTACGACGGGGTATGAACTTCGGTCCTCTACCTAATACGTTTACCAGTGGTGGGGGCAAATCATTATTCGTTACCCTCGGTTGGTCGACCGTAGACGCTGTCGTATCCTGCCCTTCTGGCCGATTACGCGTATTGACCATAGTCTGCCACACACGCGAGAATATAGGTAAGATAAGACTATACAACTATAAGCAAGGAAACATACTACCACATTCATTAATCATCATAACAACGGAAACAAGCATAATCACGTAAAACATCCTCATAATAACGTTAGCTAGGCGAAATTATGAACATGCAATACATAAGGAGTTCTACCCATCTCACAATCATTGCCTAACATACTCAGTCTAAGTCACCGTTGACTATAACTTTCAACTCGTGTAGCCACCGTCGACTCTAAAATCATTCTATCTTAGGAGTTCTATCCATCTCACAATCATTGCCTAACATACTCAGTCTAAGTCTAGGCATCTTACATTCATGCCTAGTTCACTTAAACTAGAGCTATGATACCAACTTGTAACACCCTAAAAACTGGGGTAATTTAAAACTTTAAAATTTTGGCAATATGACGGCTGTAAATTGATAAAACCTGTTGTACAAAACCCGTTAAGGTATCCCAAGGTACCAACCCAAAAAGGGGATATAGTATAAGGTGTACAAACTCATTAATGAAGCATTAAGTTACGACAACCAAAATAATCTAGATTTCCCTATCAGATTACATTCGGGTGTCGCTATCCTTCCAAAAATGGTGACTATTCATCAAGTATACCGGTCTTTAGATCTCCCAAAATGACCGCTCTCGATCGCACGATCGACCACTCAATCCCGTAGGTTCCCGCCGCTAGAGTTCCCTGTCAAACATGACAACCAAAGAAGCAAGTGTTAGGCTAAGGCCTAGTGAGAACGTATAAATACAGTTTAGTTTATAAATTATAGCCTCATTGCAATAACACCGTATTTACATGACGATCTATCAACTTGATTCACCTGTCATTAGATGGGTAACACAATGTAATATTATCAACACGTTTATAATTACTCTCAAGTCATTTAACTTGGTTAGCATCAACCCAAACGAGATCTTTAGCTATTTGAGCACTCAACCCAAACCGGGTCTTTAGCATATACTCAACATCAATTCTAACCGAGTCTTTAGTCTATTTTCGACCTCAACCCAAACCGGGTCTTTAGTCTCTTCATGACCTCAACCCAAACCGGGTCTTTAGTCTATTTATGACCTCAACCCAAACCGGGTCTTTAGTCTATTTATGACCTCAACCCAAACCGGGTCTTTAGTCTATTTATAAACGGAAACTCAAGTCAAGACTTAAAATCAACATCAATTCTCAAATACAACCAAACATACAACTTATTACTCTTCCATGGCTCTTGCTACATATCTTGGCCAAATAGTATGTTTAATACTCCCCATTTGCAAATTTACCCATAAATGGGGTTTTAGGTTAACTCCACATGAACAAGTAAACAATTAACCAAAATACACATAAATACTAGCATAATATTAGACATGTATGAGAATGGAAGAGTTAAGAAACACTCACCTTGGTGACCCCTCACAAGCAAGTCAAAACCCTAGGTGAGGAAGTGGAGAAATGGAGGCTTGAAGGATAGTAGCAAATGGTACACTTCTCAACAATCAACCCTAGAAGAGCATTAAATCCCCATTAATGCACCAAATAGAATCATAAATGAAGAGGGTAGAACTAGGGTTTAGACTTACCAAAAATCGCAGCTAGAACCCTCCAATCTGCTCCCCAAATCAACAATAAGTTGAGAATTCCCGAAATCTGGATTTTATACCCCAATGCCCCGTCGGCGACTATGACACGGCGACTATGCCCATGTCATAGTCGCGAGGCACTATTGCCCGTGTTGGGGCACGCTCGGTACACTCCCCGTGATTGTGACCAGGCGATAGTGACCCTGGCAAAGTCGCCGAGCACTATCGCCAAACTTGTACCGAGGACCCGTTGCTCTCCACGACTATGCCCTACGACATTGACATATGTCATAGTCGCCGGGCACTATCGCCTGATGTGTGAGTTGCTCGAAAAACTCCTTTTTCCACTCAAAACCGATCAGATAACGATGAAATTAAACTGACTAATAACCAATACTCAAAAGATTCGCATGCACTACGAGCCAAAGTAAATCTTATAATGATGCACAATAGGGAGAATAGATACGAAGTTTGGGGTGTTACAATCGGCTATCTCAATCTGACACGATAGATAGCGGAACACCATGCCTCGATATAATTTTGTCAATGTACAACTTGGCTAATTTATCCATCGACAACGTCTCACGCATCGCCAAGAAGTGCGCGCTTTTGGTGAGTCGAACTACTACTACCCAAATGGTGTCATGAAGCTTAAAGGTTATCGGTAGTTTGGTGATGAAGTCCATAGTGATATGCTCCCACTTCCATTCCGTAATCGACAAGGGTTGCAAACTTTCGTAGTGTCTTTGATGTTCCACCTTGACTTGCAAGAAAGTGACACATTTCTCCACATAGTTGGCCACGTCGAGTTTCATTACCGGCCACCAATAATTTAACTTGAAGTCTCTATACATCATCGTGCTATCGGGGTGTATGGAATACTTGGGCTTGTGGGATTCTTCCAGGAGAAGCTCGCAGGTTCCGTCCAACTTTGGTACCTATATCCTACCATGGAATAACTTTCGGCCACAATCGTCTTCCATCAACAGATCCTGTTACTTTACCATAACCTCGACCTTGAGATTTCCTTCGTGAAGGGCTTCCCTTTGATACCGCTTGAGATTCTCAACTAGGCTTGACACTACGTCAATTCTAGTGAGTGATAAAATGACACCATTTCCATGGCTCATTCAGCTTAAAGCATCTACTACCACATTAGCCTTACCTGAGTGGTAAAGTAATTCGCAATCATAGTACTTCAATAGTTCTAACCATCTCCTTTGCCGCATGTTGAGCTCCTTTTGATCGAAGATGTACTTCAAGGTCTTGTGATCGGTGAAGAGTGTACATTTAGTTCCGTAGAGATAGTGACGCCACAACTTCAATGCGAACACCACCGCTGCAAATTCCAAGTCATGGGTTGGGTAATTCTTTTCATGATCCATTAGTTGACGCGACGCGTAAGATATTACCTTTCCTCTTTTCATAATTACACATCCGAGACCCATCTTGGAAGCTTCACTATAGACTACAAAATCGTCCAATCCTTCGGGTAGGGATAAGATCGGTGCTTCACACAGTTTCTTCTTGAGAGTTCTGAAAGCTTGCTCTTACGTGTCCGTCCATAGAAATTTGACATTCTTCCTAGTTAACGATGTAAGTGGCGAAACGATTTTTGAGAAGTCTTGAATAAATATCCTATAGTATTCGGCCAATCCCAAGAAACTACGAATTTTTGTTGGGCTCGCCGACGATTGCCATCCCATCATTGCTTCGATTTTTGCTAGATCTACCTTGTGACCCAGAAATACTAGCATATGATTAACAAAAGATTAAGAACACATTCTTTTATAGATCAAATCTCAATTACATCAAAGTCATATATCTAACAGATAATCACAGATCTCACGTTTGTGTTCTCAGTGTGTGCAAACTCTTACCAACTCCCTGAATTCGTATCTAATTCGCGTATCTACTGATTACAAAAGAAACAAACCTATTTATACTAAGTCAACTTATGTTGAATTTACAACCAAACCCTCAAACTATTACACAATTACAAAATAGACCCTCACTTTTAATCTTGAATATAATATCAATCTAACAATCTCCCCCTTTGGATTCATGATTAAAAAAATTTGACAATAATCTCCAGGTCTTCTTATCTTCAGAATAATCTTTAGCTATGAATCTTTTTCAACTTTGACTCTTGAAAACTTTGACATCATCAGATCTTTTACAGCTCTTTAAAGTAGTCTCCCCCTTTGGATTTAACTTTTAATAACTTTGAATAATCAATCTTTTCTTCAAACATTTACTTTATTTTACTTTCACTTTGACAAACTTTCACTTTGAAGATTTTGAAATCTGACTTCGACTATCTTGATCATCTTGAACTCATCTTCCTTTCTGTTCAAAACTTTTCTTCTGAACTTGAACTTTGATTTATCTCCCCCTTTGTAATGATTTTTAAGAATCAAAATCATTAAAACTTTTCATGTTCAGCTTGGTCTTTGAATGATCTCCGCACACTGTCTGATAAGCACAGTCTTCATGAGCGTTCATCTTCCCCTTATGATGGAAATTTGAACAATCTCCCCTTTTGATAAAATGATCAATCTTCCCCAGATAGAAAAATTAGCAATCTCCCCCAGACATGTTATGAGAGAATTTGATCTGAATGAGCCGTCAATTCATGAATGAATTCATCTGAATCTTTTCAAATTCAGACAAATTATGAGTTGTAACCCTGAATCAACACATGAAATAGTTAGAAATGCCTGTCAGTAGCACAAAGCCACTGTGTACAACGAATGTACAATGTAAGGAGGTTGAAGTGATGTTCACTCCCCAGGACTTCCATTCAATCATTGAAAAACACAAGGTATAATCTATGAATGTTCTGACAGAAAAACAAATTTTCTGTGTGCTCGTACTTGTGTTATGAAAGAATTAAGCACAATGATTGTGTTTCATCAGGCTTAAAGTATGTAAACCACTGAGACAACAATGATTATACATAGACTCAAATGTGCATGATAAAGGGTCGAAGGTGTGACAACTTTCTTTTTTTTCGATATCAGTATCTTCCAAGTGAAGAACCAATAGATTATGTGTTGCTTCCCAAGAAAATGTGAAACATTCTCTTTTTAAGAAAAGAACGAGTAGCTTGGTGGGGTTAGAAGCAAGAGATGGCATGGGCTCACTGCCTTTTTCAATGATGGTCACCAAAGAATGTGAACCAATCAGTAATGTGGCTGCCCCGTTCAGAAAGAAGTTTGGTGCAGAGTCTGATATTCTTTTACTCTGATCTCTCACCCTCTTTCTTTTATTCTTTAAAGCTCACTTCTAACCAATCTCTCATTTCCATTTTACCTCTTCACACACCAACACTCAATCTTTTTACCCCTCTCTCCTCAATCACTCAGGGAATACTTCCTGGGTAAGAAACACTAGTTATCGTGAATCCATGGAAGTTCGTTTAAGCACTCACACCGAATCCCATGTATTTTTTCTAAAAGCATGTATCTCAATGATTTTCTTGACAATTTAAGCACAAGAAATCATTTGTCAGGATGTGTATGCTCATTAAGAATAAGAATGAAATTTGAGCATGTTAAGCATTTAAGATTTCTCAAAACTTTATATGAATGAATATACATGAAAGAATAGAAATGTTTTAAGAATCTGACAATGATTAAGATCAGATCAAATCATCATAAAGAAAAATAATATTTTTGGAAATCAAAGACGTAGTATGTTTATAGGAACAACATATAATCATTTTTAACAATGAAATCACATATAATAATGAAATGACATTTGATTCAAACAACAATGAATACAAATGGGAGTATTACCATAGAAAGATTTAACTTTTGATACATGGTAATAACAAAGTCAAGAAAAATATTGAACCGTTGTGTATGAATACTTGACAAAGTATAAAAACATGACAATCACACAAGTATTTGTCATTAGAAACACACGGTCAGATAATCATGCAAGTATCCAAGTAAAAATCATTTAAAATCACACTTCACAATTCATGAAAAACTTTTAAGAATAGGAAGTGGTTTGAACATTTAAGAAACCATTTTTACAAGTGAAAGTTGTTCATCTTTCAACAAGTGATGAAGTGTAAGATAAAGAAAAATATACCTTTTAACTCACTTAGATAAAAACCTCAGATATCCTCCCCCTCGATACCTATAAAAATTCAATTTATCAAAAAAAAAAAATATGACAATGATAGTATAAAATAGTTATATCTCCTCCCCCTAAAAGATATATCAATTCTAAAATTAAAAAATTCTAGAGAAGATTTTATCTAATTAGCATCCTTCAGAAGAAAACATTTGAGTATGGGTTTTAAACTTAAGTATTCAAAAGCCATGAGAATAGTAATGTTCAGTTTTACTAATGAAGCACGGGTTCTGATATGATGTAATCAGAAGCCAAAGTCATTTATTCTCTGGTGAGAATAATAACTTTCCTTAAGAGAAATCTCCTCCTGAAAAATCAGAAAATATATCAGTAGTAATATAAAACATATTAGCTCCCCCTTAACATTTGCATAATCCTTAATCATGAAAACGAGTTCTGAATTACTAGGATTGAAGTAAATTCAGAAGTCAAACTGTTTGATATTGAAGTCTGAGTCCTAGAATGTATTGTCTAGAAGTCATATTCCTTTAAGCACGGGTTATAAACTGATTTATTCAGAAGCCTTGGTTCTTTCTCCCCTTAGTCTTTATTTGCCTGCAACACAGGTTTAGCTTTTGGTACTCACTGGTATTTGGGTCCGAATTTGTTAGTTGCAGTTATATTAGGAGAGATATAGTAAGAACCATACCAGTTATTCTCATAATTTTTATTAAAAAAATCATTTGAACCGCAGTAGGAACAACTAATTTTCTTTTGCGCTAACCTGATCAATTGATTTATAGTGTAAGCCAGATCAGGTTTGCCAAAAGTTTTACCTTTCGAAGCATAGTTCCTTTTAGCATTTGGTGTATGCTCAAATGATTTATCTTCTTTCTTCTCCTCCTCCGAAGATCCTTTAATTTTCCAAACCCAATTCTCTTTATCTTTCTCATCTTTCTTTCTCCAATTCATTTTCTTCTGAGACTTATTCATCTTGAAGGTACCTGAACCATCAACATTTTTATCAAAAAATAGGTTAGAAGGATGAATCTAATCATTTGATTTAGAAGTATGACTGTCAGTTGAATCAAATAAAGGATTAATAGAAACATGTGTGAAAATTGAACTTGTTGCTGATTTGAATGAGCATTCAGATGCAGCTAGATCATCTCTCGGTGATTGAGCTATTGATTCAGGCATCTTGTGCTCAGTCAGCTTCACCTTGAACATGATCTCCTCAAGTTCTTTGATCTTTATAGACAAACAATTTCTTTCATTTGACAGTATGTCAAACTTCTTATGCAATTCAGATTTGGCATTCTTCTCCTTCTGAATGTTTGTTGACAACTCAGATAGCTTCTTTGTAAGCTCTTCTATCCTAGTTTCAAACACTTTTCTCTCTTTTGTAAAATCTTTTTCTAACCTCTTTTGCTCAACTATCTTCTTCTCTGTAGCAAACTTTTCTCTTTCCAAGATGATAAATTTCTCAAAATCTTACACTTGTTGAGAAAGTTTAATGCATTTAAGCTCCACTACTTTCTTCTCCTCAAATGCTTTTCTTGAGAATTCAGAAAACTTTTGAGCAAAATATTTCCTTTCTTTCTCAAACTCTTCTTTTTCTTTCTTCTCTTTATCAACTTGAACTTCTAATTAAGATATTTTCTTCTTCAGCTCAACATTGTCTTTCTCTAAATCCTTTCTCTTCTTCTCAATCTTCTTTATCTCATCTTGTGCTTTTATGTTGTCTTTGTCATGGGTTTATTTCTCCATCATCATGTTAATCTTAACCTCAAGACTGAAGACTTTATCTTTCTGCTTATCTCTTTCAACAAATATTTGAGAATTTGTCTTTCTCAGCCCATCAGATGTATCTCCAACAATGTTAGCTCTCCTTCTAAGATCATCAAGCTCTCTTTCCATTTGTTCCTTTTTAGACCAAGTAGAGCTAGCATTAATACTTTCAGATCTTTTCAGCTTTTCTTGAAGACTTAAGATCTCTTTATCTTTAGATTCAATTATTCCTGCAAAATTAATTTTTGAGTTAGATATGCATTCTAAACAAACAAAATATTTGTTATCTTTCAAACTATTAATTTGAGCAAGAAGAGATTCATTCTGAATCTTCAGATTCTTGATTTCAGCTTCCATAGCTGGAATATCTGGCATATACGCTAAAGCACAATCTCTATTAGTTAGCACCAGATTTCCTTTTTCATCTGTGTAAGGCATGATGAGAAGATGTATTATACTGCACACAAGAAAGATATTAGCTAGTAAAGATCTTTGAACCCAACAATTTGAGAAAAACTTGAAAAAGTTCAGAAAATAAAATTTCTAAACATTCCAAGTTCAGAATTCGCAAACAGCTTCAACTAAGGAACAATTCGCAATTCAATAGTAAAAGAAGTTCAAAATTCGTAAAACTCATAAAATTCGCAATACACAACTTAGAAATTCGCAAAGTCAGGAATTCGCAAGCAAGAGTGAACACAAGACACACAATTCGTAAGAAGCACTTTTGCGAATTCTGTCCTTAGACAAATTTTGAAAAATACAATTCGCAAGAAAAATTTGCAAAAGGAATTCGTAAACCACATAAATACGAATCCTTCACTTAGAATATTTTTCAAAACACACTGCGAATTATCAACAATTCGTAAGATAGTCTGATGCGAATTCCCTCTTTTCGCTATAGACACAGAAACGAATTCTTCAGAATTCGTAATAGACACAATAGCGAATTCTTGACTTAAACTTTTAAAAACAGAACTCTTCGCAAAAATGACTTTCACGAATTCTAGCTTTTCGTTACAGAGAGAGATATGAATTCTGTCCTTTAAGATTTTTTGTCAGAAAATTATGCAAATTCTCATAGATTTCGTAAGATGCACAATTGCAAATTCTTTACTTAAAAATTCAGAAATGAATTTCTGCCAACTATGAATACGAATTCTATCTATTTAGCGAGTTCTTCATACGAATCCTATAGTTCTTGCAAGTTCTTGACTACACAGTCCAAAAATAACGATTTTGATCCAGAAATCAATCTAGAACTCCAAATTCAAGGTTGTAACTTCACATAATCAATCTTGTTAGTCCAAAAAACAATCCAATGCAATATGATAATCCAATTTACACATTTGCACATTAAAATCTATCAAACAGTGACTCGAAACTCGTTCGACCGAAAACAAAAAAAAATCTCAAATTCACGATTAAATGATGTTTTTCTTTGCAATTCAATCCGATAGAAATGTTCTAAAATACTATTCGACCACTAATCCATCATCAATTTCAATAAAAACTCACTTTTTGTGCAAAAATCGATCAAGAACTTCTTTGACAGAAAACAACTTTTCGTAAAACTCAAATTGTTAGATTTCTAAGCTCTAATACCAATTGTGACCCAAAAATACTAGCATATGATTAACAACAGATTAAGAACACATTCTTTTTTAGATCAAATCATAAATACATCAAAGTCATATATCGAACAGATAATCACAGATCTCACGTTTGTGTTCTCAGTGTGTGCAAACTCTTACCAACTCTCAGAATTCGTATCTAATTCGCGTATCTACTAATTACAAAATAAACAAACCTATTTATACTAAGTCACCTTATGTTGACTTTACAACCAAACCCTCAAACTATTACACAATTACAAAATAGACCCTCACTTTTATTCTTGAATACAATATCAATCTAACATACCTTAACTCTGTCTTTGGACACCACGTGGACCAAGAATTGGACCTCTTGCAACCAAAATTCACATTTCGAGAACTTTACGAATAGCTTTTCCTTCTGAAGGACTTCCAATACTTCCTTCATATGTATCATATGCTCCACTTAATCTCACGAATAAATTAGGATGTTATCGATGAAGACTACCACCGACTTATCAAGGAAAGGTTGTTCATCAGATCCATGAACACGACGGGTGCATTCGTTAACCGGAATGTCATCACCAATAATTCGTAGTGTCCATACCTTGTTCGAAAGGTTGTCTTCAAGATGTTGTCGTTCTTTACTCTTACTTAATGATATCCCGACCACAAATCAATCTTCGAGAACCATCTCGCTCCTTGTAGTTGGTCGAAGATGTTTTCAATTCGAAGAAGAGGATACTTGTTCTTCACCGTGACTTTGTTTAACTCTCAGTAGTCAATACACATCCGAATTGACCCGTCTTTCTTTTTCACAAACAAGAACAGAGCTCCCCAAGGTGACAAACTTGGTCGAATAAAGCCTTTCTCTAAAAGTTCTTGGAGTTGGGACATCATTTCTTGCATCTCTGTTGGCGCTAATCGGTAGGGAGCACGGGCTATTGGGGACGCTCCCGGGGTGAGGTCGATGTGAAACTCCACTTGGGGCTCCGGTGGTAATCCGGGTAGGTCCTCCAAAAAAACGCATGGGTAGTCTTGGACAATCTTCACATCATGAACCTACTTCTTCTCTAATTTTGCATCCACAATGTAGGCTAAGTATGACGAACATCCCTTTGTTACATGTGTACGAGCCTTTGAGTAAGAAATTATGGGAGTAGATCCTTTCCCTTTCTCTCCACAAATGGTAACTGTGCCGTCATTTTCCACCGGTACTCTGACCATCTTCTTAGAGCATATAATGTCGGCACAGTTCTTGGTCAACCAATTTATACCTATCACCACGTCGAAACCCCAATCGCCATCAGTAATAAGTCTACTCCAAAATGATTCCCGTCTAATCTTAAATCACATTCACGATAGAGCTCTTGAATCAACACTTGCTCCCCATTGGCTACTTCTACCACTAATTCATCAGAAAGGGCACCAACAGGAGTAGGAAAAATTGTACAAAAAGAATTTGACACGAACGACCGGTTGGCCCCCGAGTCGAACAAAACAAGAGCAAGCAAGGAGTTTACAAGGAATATACCCGATACTACATCGGCGGTCTCTCTTGCCTCGTTGGCGGTCATCTGAAAGGCTCGACAGGGCACTGATAACACCAATTTTTGGTGTTATTCTCATACTATTATTCGAGTAGTCTGGTTATGTCCCTGAGATCATAGATTGAATTAAACAATAAAGATAACAAGGAATTGGGAAGGAAATATGTAGTTTTATTGATGACAGAAAAGTAAACTACAACTACTGTGAGAGAATTCGTATGTCTACATTTCTGAATGAAAACTTACAACACAAAGACACATACAGACTCCTTATATACTAGCCCAACATCCCTTGTTACAATAAGCCCAAACCCAATACAAGGCCCAATACACATAATGTTGATTACTTTACTAAACTTCTAAAGTGAACATAAAATATGTTATAACATTCTCCCCCTAGGTTTTGTAAAGTAATAATTCTCTGTTCAGCTCCAGCTTCAGCTCCTTTCCCCCTTGATTTCTTTATAAAACTTAGTATTTCATAAACTTCAAAGCTCCTCTAGCTCCCCCTTGAAAGTAGTTATTATCCTTGAAGTATCAATTGAAATATCATAACTGATGTAGACCATAACCTCGACTTAGTGCACATAAAGACAACTTTTATCTCAAGTAAAGCCAACACTTTCCTTAATGCCCACAAGAATGATATGTGTGGATTATGGAGTGACACCCAAGTGCATCTTCAGTCTATAACATCTGATGTGTCTGTGAACTATGAGTTGAAATAAGAATTCAGCTTAAGAACTTCATATGATAAGCATACGGGTGGTAGCATCTGGTAGCAATACTACAATGCAAGGGTTAGAAGGCAAGCAATGTTCAACAACTGATAGAAGATACTCATACTAACTTCTCTCCAGAATACTGAATAATAAAACCCATAACTCCTTTCTTCACGAATCAGCTGGATGATTATAAGCACTCAGGATTCTGAATTACAACTCAAATAATAGAACAATGATTGCAGTCACTCACACTACTGAGTGATCAAGTCAGAAGAATGATAAAGTGCTCTCGACGGTCTAACCACAAAAGAAGCTTTCCAGACTGATGATTGCAGATTCTCAGACAACTAACTCAATCCAAGCAGAGACCAAATCATCAAATCCAGAATCTGAAAATCTTGACATATATGAGCACTCGTGAAATGTAGATCAGTTGCTAGAGATATGTGTGACCAACATATGATAAGAGTGATGTCACATATGCATTCCGCATAAAAAGCTCAGGAACAGGGCAAACTTGTATGAAATAGGGATCAGAACAGTCAATTTTCCCAAAAAGTTACAAACTTTTCGCATATCTTCAACAATTTGCAGATCATTGTAGCAATTGAGCACAATTCGCAACATGGACATAGCCTAAACCTCCACATTTCGCAAAGACTTCTTCTACGAATTCTTACTTTTCGCAAGCCTCATATTTGCGAATTCCTCGAGTTTCGCAGAATAGTCTTCTACGAATTCTCACAATTCGCATCACACACACCTGCAAATTCTTTACTTTTCACAATACTCACATGTACGAATTCCTCACAATTCGCATAACTCTCACCTGCGAATTCTTCACTTAAAAAACATTTTGACCACAAGGAATTCGTATCTCCTTTTCGCACAAGACTAGCATGCGAATTTAGTACATTTCGCAACACTCTGTTATACGAAATCTATACTTAGAAAATTTCATCTTCAAAGAACATTGTGCGAATTCTCATCATGCGAACTCTTCCAACTTTTTCAACATGCGAATTCTATCTATAAGTTCTTCATATTCTGTGAATTCTTCATTTGAATCTTGCATATTCTGTAGATCTCGAACGATTTTTCCAACATTCTTCAAATTGAACCTTCAAAACTTCAAATTTTGAGTTGATACTTTGACAACAGGTTCGAAAACAACTTTGTAGCACATTTGTAGTTGAAGATTTCTTCCAAAAACAACTCTAACGCTCAATCGATCTCAACCACAGTGAAATAAGTCTTCGAACATAAAACACTCAAAATCGATCAATTTGTCCAAATAAATTGAAATTAAACATTGTAATCGATTCCAATTAGTTCTACTATCAGCACAGAATCGATTTAGCATCAAAGAACATCAAAAACAAAATCAATCTAACGAATTCGAAAAATTTCAACATCGACTATTCAATTAATTACCATCTGATCTCGATCGTCGTAGAAAAATCTGCGTTTAACTCTGATACTACTTGTTAAGTCCCTGAGATCATAGATTGAATTAAACAATAAAGATAACAAGGAATTGGGAAGGAAATCTGTAGTTTTATTGATGACAGAAAAGTAAACTACAACTACTGTGAGAGAATTCGTATGTCTACATTTCTGAATGAAATCTTACACTACAAAGACACATACAGACTCCTTATATACTAGCCCAACATCCCTTGTTACAATAAGCCCAAACCCAATACAAGGCCCAATACACATAATGTTGATTACTTTACTAAACTTCTAAAGTGAACATAAAATATGTTCTAACAAGTCTTAGCTTGTTTTTTTAGCAAACTAGCGTGATCTTATGCAATTGTCAAGAACTTTTACAACATTATGAGAAGAGGACCTTAGTCATGAAGAAGTAGCATACATGGATGAATCCCGGTGGTTAATAGATCGTTAGACTTCTCATGGGGAGACACACAACGAGTTTGGTGACTTATCCCGCGACCTCCAAGCCTCGGGGCAAGCCGCGGAACTCGCTATTTCGAATTCTGAAGTTCATATTCGAATTTTGAGCGAGGGTTAAGAGGACACTATTTTCTAACTAATGATGATTGCAGAGAGACGAACCTGGAGATAAACAAGAGCGATTTTCAACAAGAAAAGTTGGGGAGATCTTGGTGGAAATAAGTATTGAAGCGAACTACAATACTTGTGATTGGAGAGTTGAGATTTCATGGAGTTTTTGTACTTTTGGGCATTTTTTCCTTCTTAGAACAATGTTTGGATTTACAATAATTTTTTTATGTATCTTGATCTTTAATACCCCTAGCATGAACTAACCATTTCATGTTGGGGGTTGGATGAAATTTGGGTGTAATTGTGTTTAAACATATGATTGGGTTTTGTATTTTTATTTGATTAATTTAATGAAGCATATGACACAACTTTAATTAAATCTGTTAGCCTGATCATTTAATGGATTGTTTCTTGGCCTTTTTAAATCTTGAATTTTTTTTGCTAAGGTTAGATGTAATTGTTATATGCTTATGGTGAGAATTGGATAGAGATATACCAATTCCACCATAGAAGTTGTTTAATCCTGCTCTGATAAATCAGTTGATTTGACTGTTGAGATCGAGAGATAAAACATCATTTTTTCAACTGTTAATGTTGTTATACCTTGAGAAAGTGTAGTAACTATTTTTGTGATCAATTTCATTGAATAATTGAGAAGAATACTTAACCCGTCCATTGTGTGAATGAAATGAACCCACAAGGATTCCAATCCCTAACCGTTTTTCCTAATCTGAATTCGTTCCTTAAATTTTCTCTGTTGCAATTTAGTGTTTTTCTAGATCTCTTGGTTTATTTAAACAAAACATCCACTTTCTGTTAGTCTAGTTAAAATTTTATATAGTCATTGTGGTACTCAATACCAAGTTCGTTTGGTTCGATACTTGTACTTACGTAGGTATTACTTGATTTAACAACGTACACTTGCGGTCCGATTAAGGAAGGTGAAAACTCGCCTATCAAGTTTTTGGCGTTGTTGCCGGGGAACTTGTTTTTTGTTTATATCATTAACAGCTATAGAGATTATTAGATTAGACATCTTTATTTTTCAGTTTTATGATTCCTTCAATTTTGGGAGTCTAAGGCTTGTGTGTCTTGATTACAGGTGACTCTTTGGTTTATGCCAAGGAGGAGGCTTTTCAGATATCTCGGGCCACTAGATCTAGAGATTGAAAGAACTGCACGGCAGTTACATAGAGAAGCCAGAAACCGCAACCCAAGGATAATGGCTGAAAACAATGCAAATGGTGAGATCCCGGTTAATAACCAACCACCACCACCAAATCGAGTTCCCATGAGGAATTATGCTACACCAATGGTGGCGGTAGCTCAAAGAGGGGTACAAGCTCCAACTGTAGCTGCTAACACTTTTGAAATAAGGCATGGCACAATTCAGCTAGTCCAGGCCAATCAATTCGGAGGGGTACCATCAGAAGATCCTCATAACCACCTCCGTTCATTTGAGAAAATATGCAACACATTCAAAATGAACGGGGTCCCAGACGATGCAATCAAGCTAAGATTGTTCCCCTTTTCTCTCCGAGACAGAGCTGCTACGTGGGAAGAGAATTTGCCATCGGGCCAAATTAATAATTGGGATGAAATGGTGTCCGCATTCTTGAATAAATTCTTTCCTTCGGGCCGTACGACTCAACTCTTGGCGAAAATCACCCATTTCACTCAATAGGACAAAGAGTGACTGTACGAGGCTTGGGAGCGATATAAAGCAATGCTAAAGAGATGCTCTCATCATGGAATGCACGAATGGGTGGTTATCCAAAACATATGAGGAAGCGTGGGAATTGATTGAGAACTTGTCATAACATAGATACACTACTCTACGATTAAGCGTTAGGAAGGTATTTAGTGTTCACGACTCAGATGACTTGAGGCAGATTAAAGAACTATTGGCTGTCATTACCAACCAACTAAAGGGCACATCTATGCAAAGCCCAATGACAAATGAGGGGATGTCAGATCAGTATTCACAGTTTGACTCGCCGGATATAGGACATATCATTTGGATGGAGCTTTTGGATGTCGGCATTACCCTTGATGGGGTTGTTAGGACTGAAAGTCCTAGTGCGTGGAAAGTTCTATAAAGTATTTACTAGAATTTATTTGTTTTTTCATTTAGGTTTAATTTATTTATTTTAAAAGCCTTTAAATGTCATTTGGGCTTATTTCTTTGTAATGGGCTTGGGCCTAGCATGTTTAGGTCATTGGTATTTAAGTCTTGTTTAGAGTTGTTTAGGGTTTAAGCATTAGACTTAGAGAAATATTATTGTGTGCTTCATAGATTAGAGAGAGAGAGAGAGTTTGCTTTTCAATCCTATGCTTGTAACTCTCTCAATCATTCAATACAAAGTTTAATCGTTATATTCATTGTTACTTGAGCAATATGGGATTCACAATTGGTATCCGAGCTAAGAGATGAAGGTTTGATTCATAAAAGGTAATTTTTTCTCTCAGTTCGATCGACTGTTCTTGAGTTTTTTTGGGTAAATTGATTTCTGCTAAATTCTTGAGTTTGTTCTATCCCAATCTCCTTAGTCTAGTTAGGTCAAGGTGTTGTCAAAGTTTCTTGTTCTAATTCAAAGTATTGAATTCGAATTTTGAGATTTTATTAAGTTAAGGTTTGGGTCTATTCTTGATGATCTTAAAACTTTTATTTAAAAGTCTTTGATTTTGGTTCTAATTCGATTGGAAAAGGTGTTATTGATCTGGGTTAAGTAATTGTTCTTTGAGTTTTCGATTAAATTGTCTCATCGATTAAGTGGTGCGACAAGACAATAGATGCATTCATTTAACCTTGCGGTGCATAACCCTACCCGGATATCACCAAGCTCGTGTCTTTGAGACCCGGGTGTGGTGAGACCCTCTCATCCCTGAGACCCTCTCAGCTCAACCCTGTGCTTATCACGCCTCAAGCCTCAAACACGTCTTAAGCCGACACTCTCATTTACTCATGCCCGCACTCTCTCAAGACCTGTGGCAAGCCTAAACTCGCCTTTCATTAATACCCAAGCCCGCATCCCTTTGAGATCCTTCCCCAAGCCCGCATACCCCAATCCCTAAACTCATTTCTCTTTTCAAACCCGATTCCTTTGACAAACCCGCCCCCCAAACCCACTTGTCTCATCCCGACTCTATCTGAAACCTAACCTCGCTCCTCAGGCCCTCTTCCTTGCCACACCCGTCTCACATCCTTCAAATTTACATCCCCACACCCGATTCCTTCTTCCCTCTTCCTAACTCGCTTCCCTCACCATACTACCACTTGATACGCATCACTATCTCTGTCCCTCTCGATTCAGTTCACCACCATACAAGACCACATACCCACCGCAACCTCCTATCGTTGTTCAATACATCACTACCGGCGACCCTATCGCTGTTTTAAGTTCTATATTGTTCGATCGTTTGTTTCTATCTTACTTGACTTGGGGTTAATGCTCGATCGATTTAAGTTAAATGATTCAATCGATTACTTTGGGTTGATTTCATCGATTAACAATCGATTTAGGGTGGTTGCTATTCTGATTTTGATTATCTTGGATTTGATTTCTTTTCGATTTGTTTTTGATTTCATCGAGTTCGATTACTGGTAAGCTTTGATTTGGTCTCAATTCATTTAATCAGTCAACTCGACTTCGTGTTGGGCAAATTGGTCTTTGATAGATAAAATTGTTTGGGATTTGTGTATCTGCTTCGATTATTGAGTTTTGTATCTGATTTGGATGATCATATTAATCGTTAGTTTTTGTTCCTTGGGCTTGTTATTTGCATCGAGTTCAATCATGGTGGGTTTAGAATCGATTATACAATGATGTTTGGGTCTTTGCCTGATCCAATTTCATTTATTGAAGTGCTTTGGGTTTACTGATTTTAACTTAGTTGTTTTTGATTTTTGATTTTTGATTTGGGTTGTTTGCTCCTTCGATTTCTGAGTTTGGTATCAATCATTATCTGACTTGCTTAGAGTTCGATCGATTTGTGGTTTGTTGAGGGTGAATCGATTTGTTTGGACTAATCAGGTTCGTTTTGGGTCAATTGTTTTTCATTTCAGATTTGTGCTAATTAAATCTATCACTTGTTAGATTTCGATTTAAGCTTAATTGTGTTTGGGTCGATTTGATGAGATTAGTTTGATACTGCAATTTAGAGTTACAATCTATTTTTGATTGTGTGTACCGTTTGCACTCGAACTCGATTGTACCCTATTTCTATTAAGTTTAGGCATTTGAGTTGTTTAATCACTTCATAGCAGACTCGGTGTCTCCCGGCCCAATTCTAGACCCGGTTCCTCATATTAAAGTGGTTGTTTTTTGTTCCAATTAGTTTCCTTTTTAATCAAATCGTGATTGTTTTACGATCACTTTGTTCAAGTAACAATGGGAAAATTCGCAGTGTATGTAGATGGTAAATTCATACAATCATGTGATGAACCTGAGGAAGTTCTAAAAATCCTTGAAAAGAAAAGCAAAGATTCAGATGATTCATTGAAAAATGAAATCAGTGCTTTAACGAATAACAATCTCGAACTGAAATAAAATATTTCTGATCTTGAGGAGATTGAAAAGGACAAAAATGATTTTGAGAATGAAAGAAATGGTTTCACTAATGAAAGAAAGGGCTTTTAACGAAAAATTCTTGATCTTTCGAAGAAGATTTTCGAGGAAAGAAAGACTTTTGATTTTCAAAATGCTAAACTTTCAAAACAGATTTCTGTTTTTTGAAAAGATCTTGATAATTGAGCAAAATAATTTTGAAATAGAAAGAAAATCTTTTGAGAAAAAAAAGAAAGAGCTTGAAAAGAAAAATATTGTGGTTTTCAAAGAAATATATGCTAAACGCAAAATTATTGAAAAAGACTTTGAAAGTGAGAGGAAATTTTTCGAAACATAAATTCATAAGCTTTCACAGAATTTGTCTGGATTAGCGACATAGATTTTGAAAGAGCAGAAGGTAAAATTCGATTTACAAAAACAATTTGATTCAATTCTCGAAGAAAGAAATGTTTTATCCGTAAGAGTAAAGAAACTTGAAGAACTCAATTTCAAAGTTGATTTATCTGAACAAGTCAGTCCCGATACTATTGTTCAGTCTCCTTATTCTTCACGTTCAACTTCCACAACTATTTCTTCGAAGAGTTATGTCAAATCAAATGAATTTTCAAAAGATCGGATTCACCCTTAAAATCTTTTCTATAATTCTCTTGTTGATAATACAAATAACCAAGTGTTTCGAAAAGTCAAAATGGTTTGGAGAAAGAAAGCAACTACAGAAAACAGTGATGAAAACACATCATACAAATATCCTGTAGTTGATCCTAAGTCACCGACTCATGTCTATTCCACAACTAAGTTGATCAGTATAAACCGAGCAAATATCTGTTGCACTTATTGTGGAAAGAGTGACTTTGTGGATTCCAGGTATGTCAATAGCTGGTATGGTACTTAAAGTATCCCCAATCCTCAGTTTCATAGCTTCAAAGCTAAGGTAACTAACCATCAAGGATCCATCAAAGCATGGATACCCAAACCAAAATCTTTCTAATATGTTTTGCAGGAATGTCATGTGGAATTTAATTCAGATTATTCACGTCACATGACTACAATCAAGGGTTATGCCTCTTTTGAGGGGGAGTACCATGTTTTACCTAACTTTCATATCGACTTCTGAACACTTCAGTTCAGGACTAAGTCATAAATGTTTTTGAGTTCTGATTACATCAAATCAGAACTCGTACTTCAATGTTTTATTTTGGTGATTTAAAGGAGTGTTAGGGATTTTAATGTTTTTATGGTAAATCCAGAACCGGAAGGACCTACCCAAGAAATACATCCTTCATATATATCAGTGAGAAGTCTAGCTTGATAGATAAGTTCGGAGTGAAAAGAATATGGTGAGGATGTGACAAGACCTAAAAGAAATATTGTTCCTTACCAAACCGATTCAGTTATCTGGGTTACCACATAATCTATTCATTCTCGTTCTTTTGATATGGATATTCAAACAGACATGGACCCAATGTCGATAACTCGTGTCACCCCACCTAGTCACTCAAGTATCTCTCAAAAGATACTTGTTTCATATATTCAAGGAAATTTAGCACATAATCTATCTATTCCTCACTCGGAGGTCTTAGATATTGAAAAAGGAAGACATCGGCTCCGGTCTTCGAACTTCATATTCTACTCATTGTGTCTATTGATTTCTCAACCCGCGTCTCAAGTTGAATCAATCTTCGAGCCAAATTGATATGATTTATATTTCTTTCACACACACACGAATCTTGGTGATTCCAATCGCATATCTTTGTGATATTGCCGGAACAGTTTGAGAAGTAGATTATTAAAATCTTCCTTCAGTGATAACTGGAAGTCCTATCAGAGATATCCCCTTGCTAACTCTGAAAATAGGCCACACAATTAATTTTAATTGTTGTTATAAAAGTTACTAATGTGTTTCTATGTTAGTTGATTACCCCATCATGGTTACTAATTGTTTTATCTTATCTTTTACTAATCATCCGGTTAGTCTTTGAACATACATGATGCTCATGATTCTTCTAATCATCATGAGGGGGAGAATGCAATAACAAAGACACAAGTTTCAAAAAAAAATTATCATGTTGAGGGGGAGTAATCAAAAGCGGAAGGGGAGCAACATTATCTTATTTTCTTAAATATGAGATTGAAAAGCCATGGATTTCAAGATTGCATTGGTTATTCTATCTTTTATCAAGTGGTGGCTACTACAAGTTGATTCTCCTTCGAGCATATTGGTTTTACAAGTTCTTAAGCTGAAAGTCAATTCAACTAACGGTTCAGAGACAAATTCTTTGTTTTTAAACTGAAGATGCACTATGGAATATCATGTAACTCGCACATTATATTTCATGTGTGCTGATCCGATGTGTTGAGTTTATGTAGTTGAAAGCTGCTCAATTGTGCATTCAGTCGATACTATAGTATATTGAATCTGGTTACAAAGTTGAATCTATGAAGAGCAAGATCTTTATTCAAGGGGGAGCTCAGAAAGACATGAAGACAAACAACACCAAAGTTTTTCAGAGATTGAAGAAGGAGAGAAGATCAATACCTGAAGATTTCAAGAAGATAAATCCTTTATACAACTTTAGGGGGAGATTGTTAGGACTGAAATTCCTAGTGCGTGGAAAGTTCTATAAAGTATTTATTAGAGTTTATTTGTTATTTATTTAGGTTTAATTTATTTATTTGTAAAAGCCTTTAAATGTCATTTGGGCTTATTTTTTTGAAATGGGCTTGGGCCTAGCATGTTTTGGTCCATGGTATTTAAGTCTTGTTTAGAAGTTGTTTAGGGTTAAGCATTAGACTTGAAGAAATATTATTGTGCGCTTCATAGATTAGAGAGAGAGAGTTTTCTTTTCAATGCTATTCTTTTTAACTCTCTCAATCATTTAATACAAAGTTTAATCGCTATATTCATTGTTAGTTGAGCAATCTGGGATTCACAAGGGTTCTTCCATTCCCCTGTATGATCACACATTTTTGCAAGGAGGCGGGCGTGGACGTGATTGTAGTTCAATCACCTAAAGCGGATTTTGCATTGAAACACTACCATATTCAAATTCGTACAACCGAAGAGTTAGAGAAGAAGAGCCATGATGAGGATAATGATTGGTACAGGCAACATGAAAAGAAGCAGCTCCCAGCCGAAGGATAGCTTTCTGAAGGAGACCCAAGCGACCCTGATTTGGACCCAACTGCACCCCAAATAGCAACAGAAAACCACAGTGGTGATACACCACCTTGGGATACTAGGATGATGACTTAGAAGATGCAAGGATTTCTATCGATCAAAAGTTGGTTGGATGGATTTCAATGCAGATTGGATCAGATCGCACCGTAATCTTCGGGATACCAGCATGGCAGACGGTGCGTGCGAGGGCATCAGACTGGTGGTGCATCTTCTTCACACCACGAGTGATCATGGGTTGGTAAAACCAGTTTAGACTTCTTTTCTTGAACTTTTGTTAAATGCTTTATATTCGGATGACTGTACTTAATTGCATGATGATACTACTTCATAGTTGGTTAATTCCATCTACTTGTATCACATTGTGGACAATGTGTTGGTAAGGTTTGGGGTTGTCCAATCGGGCACACATACCAATCGTTTTTCCATTCTACTTGTGATGTGTATGCTTTTCAAGCCTATTTTTTTTACACAATTGACTTTAAGTCACATCTTGGAAAGCTGAAACCGACCATTGTGTGGAGAATTTTGAGGTAATGAAGTAAGTACTGAGGGCAGACCAGTGAGATGGGTGTTTAGGGACATTAGGAGAGACAATAGAAAAGGAATTTCTTGAGCCTATTTGTTGATCTTTTGAATTCTCGAGTGAGATTTTCATTTCTATTCCTATACACTACTCGATATTCTTAAAGATTGATAATAGTTATTCTCGCTATTATTGTTGCATTAAGTAGCAAAGACAAACAACATGACATATAATAAGTATCAGTTGACCAGTTATGTAGACCTTAAGAATCAGTCCCAGGTTGAAGCCATCAAATCCGTATTTCAGACCCCTTTTGTTTCCCAAAGTACCCATCAGTTAACATCAGGCTCAAATAAGATGTGGGTAAAAAAAAAGTGAATATAAAAAAATGGGGTTTTAATGGACAAATGAAAGGGGATATGATTAGAATCAAAGGAAAAGAGGAATGCAAGGAAAATCAAATTACTTGTCTTTCCACTTCCGTTATATCTCTGAACTTTCCAATTGCCTGGTGATTCTTTAGGAAAACATAGTTGACTAGACTGAATTTACTGCCATCTAGGTCTTACTACTTGATTCCTTTCTGAGATTACTTTGTACACTTCAAGCATTGTTAAGTTCCCTTATCATGCATATCTTAATTTTGAGTTTCATTGTTCATAAATTCTCTCTGCATGAATTGTTATGTGTGGAAACCTAGGACTCAAGAGATGAGAGTACACCGTAAGATAGAGTAGAGGCGAAATGTTTTCCCCATAAATGTTTCATTGGTACACAACTTAGTATGCACTGAACTGCTTTGAATTCGACTCCCAATAATGGTAGTTTACAGTCAACCGAAATGGAGGCATTTAGAATTGGACTTCATTGTTTCATTTTGTCAAGTGGGAAACGTAGATTGTGGGTGTCCGATTGTTTATCATATAATTTATTTATTCTTGTGATTGTAGTTTTGAGTTTATATTATCGCTCTTTTGCTTCGGGATAAGCAACGCTTGGTTTGGGGTTGTTGATAACACTAATTTTTGGTGTTATTCTGATACCACTATTCGAATAGTCTTTGCTTGTTTTTGAGCAAACCACTGTGATCTTATGCAATTTTCGAGAACTTTTACAGTATTCTGAGAAAGGACCTTAGTCATGAAGAAGTAGCATACAAGGATGAATCCCGGTGGTTTATAGTTCGTTAGACTTCTCATGGGGAGACAAACAGCGAGTTAGGGCGACTTATCCCGCGTCTTCCACCCCGCGGATACGTTTTGACATGCGAGACTTACCCCGCGACCTCGAAGCCGCGAAACTCGTTGTTTCGAATTCTACAACTCATTTTCGAATTTTGAACTAGGGTTAAGAGGGACACTGTTTTCTAACTGACGGCGACAACAGAGACATGAACTTGGAGATAAAGAGAAACAATTTTCAACGAGAAAAGGTGGGGAGATCTTGGTGGAAAAATATATTGAAGCGAATTACAATACTTGTGATTGGAGAGTTGAGATCTTAGGGAGTTTTTGTACTTTTGGGCATTTTTTCCTTCTTAGAACAATTTTCGGATTTACAATTATTTCTTTGTGTATCTTGATCTAAAATACCCCCAGCATGACTAATCCTTTCATGTTGGGGGTTGGATGAATTATGGTTTTAATTGTGTTTAAACATATGATTGTTTTTTGTATTTTTATTTGATTAAATTAATGAAGCATATGACACAACTTTAATTGAATCTGATAGCCTGTGTTGGGATTTAATGTTCAAAAAGGTTTCAAAAACTCATGAAAGACTAAGAATATCTTACATGCAACGGAAGCAAATAAAATATTTGAACAAAAACATAAAACAATTTTATTCCCACCAATGATCTTGTTACATGCAATGAAAAGATATAAATTAAAACAAAAGAATGTTTGGAGATATAACCTTTGGAGACTTTGAATCCTCACGGGAGGTTGATCGTTGATGAAGATGGTAGAACCCAAGGTAGAGTTACTCTATCGGTATCCACCAACAAGCTCCAACACCTTATAGAATGCTAGTTCCTTCTTAATGATGCAAAAGAGGTTCTTCCACCAAGAATCTAATCTATAGATTTTGTAGAAGAAAAAGAAAAAGAAGAACCACACCAAAGGTGGTGGTGGCCGTGAGTTTTAGAGAGAGAGAAGAGAGATGACCCTTTTTCTTGTCATAAAAAGCTACCATAAAAAGATCTTGCAAGAGCCACTTTTATTATCATATTTCCATGGTTTCAAAATTGATGGTTTCAATTTTGATGGTTTCCAGTTTGATGGTTTTCAAATTTTCATTTAAGACCATCTAGTTTCAAGTTTGACAATCAAGACTTTCTCTCTTGGTCCTCTTAGTTTGAATAGTTAAAATCATAACTTTAACAATTCAAACTTTATCACTATAAGTCCCTCTTTTAATTCTAGTTACATATGAGCCCATCATATTATAAATAAACTAGAATCTTTTATTTGCATCAATTATTATGAATCACATTCAATAATAATTTTCAAGAATTATTAATATTTATCAAGAATCGAATTCTATAAATATTAATTAGGTGTCTACTTGTTTTGGTGTGACCCTATAGGATCATATGTTACCGGCAATATTATTTTATAATCATTCTTGAGCATATAGAACCAACAACCTGATCAACTAATGGATTGTTTCTTGGCCTTTTTAAATGTTGAGAAAAGTTTGCTAAGGTTAGATGTAATTGTTATATACCTATGGTGAGAATTGGATAGAGATATACGAATTCCACCATAGAAGTTGTTTAATCATGTTCTGATAAATCAGTTGATTTGACTGTTGAGATCGAGAGATAAAACATCATTTTTCCAACTGTTAATGTTGTTATACCTTGAGAAAGTGTAGTAATTGTTTTTGTGATCAATTTCATTGAATAATTGAGAAGAATACTTAACCCGTCCATTGTGTGGATGAAATAAACCCAAAAGGATTCCAATCCCCAACTATTTTTCCTAATCTGAATTCGTTCTTTGAATCGTCTCAGTTGCAATTTAGTGTTTTTCTAGATCTCTTTGTTTATTTAAACAAAACATCCACTTTTCGTTAGTCTAGTTAATAATTGATATAGTCATTGTGGTACTCAATACCAAGTTCCTCTAATTCGATACTCGTACTTACGTACGTATTACTTGTTTTGACACCGTACATTTGCGGTCTGATTAAGGAGGGTGAAAACCCACCTATCAGGCACCCTTGGTGGATTCTCTTTCTTTAGAGATGGCTCGCATGAGAATCCACGGTTGCTCCCAATCAACTTCGGGCACTCCCTCTTGACATGCCCCGCCTCTCTGCATTCGTAACAAATGAGTCCCCTAATGGGACAATCATTGGTCATGTGATCCTTCTTTCCACACTTGGAGCACTCGGGAGGGCCTGAGTAGGATCTCTGATTACACGACCACTATGTTTTCTCTTGCATAGGTGGCACCATCTCACCCAAAGACTAGCTTGAACTGGCAGTTAGGTCCAGATGGCCCTTCCCACTTCCTCTTCTCACCTACTAGCCATCTCTTTTCTTTTCCTGCGACCAAATCATCCTCTACTAGCAAGGAATCTTCTATCACCTTTGTGGCGTTGACCCTTTAGCGTTCCTCACGGCTGTCCTCTTCTCGGCCGGCAACCCATGTTGGTAAGCTTTGATTCTTGATCGCTTATCGGGGGCCAGACACCCCTCAAGGTTTAGCTTTTCCATGAAAAGCTTCGAGTGATCCGTAAAAGACAAAGTTCCCTTCCTTATGCTTCTGAACTCCTCCTCAATCTTGTCCAACAATCGCTCACTTCAATACTTATTCAGAATCTTCTGCTTGAAAACTGGCCATGTCAGCTTAGACAGAACCTCGGGTGTAAGGGCGAATCGGGTGAGGTTCCACCAAATCAAAACCTCACCTCTAAGCAGTTGGGAGGAAAACATGACCCTTTGCAAGTCATCACACTTGCTCGACTCGAATGCCATTTCTACCTCCTTGATCCAGTACATGCATGTAACCGGATTAGTTGCACCTGCAAATTCTGGAGGTTTACTCCCCATAAAAGTCTTGTATGAGCATCCCTTATCTTTCCTCTTATCCCTAGTCATCACGTGTTCCTCTATACCGACCCGATTCCCAGCACCTCCCGACCCTACCACAACATTTCCGCTACCGTTTCCGGTCGTCGGTGACTGGCGTCGCGATTCTCCAATTGCTTCATGAAAAATTCCTGTTGTTGTTCCATAGTCGAGTTTATGGCTTGCATCATGCTGTCTCTGATCCTGGTTTCGAGGGTCACTTCCTTGATGATTGGGTTGTTGGTGGCAATATTTACTCAAAGGGATTTTTTCAACTCCCCCACCCAGAACAGTGGGTATGGGAGGGCCAACGGTGGTCTCGAACAAAGGAGGTTGGTCGATGGTAGATTCGTTTTCCACATTACGCTCTCGTGGGATTGGTAACTGCTCTGGGTGTTAACCATGATGCTTTGCGATACATATGACAAGAAGATGAGAGATAGACTAAACATACGTACTACTTCATTAATTAAGTATCACAACAACAATAACTCAAGTATGCTCACGTAACAATATACTCATAATTACAGTAGCTAAGTGAAATTATGAATATATCCTACACAAGAATTCTCAATATCGTCGCAACAATTCCCAATTAATACAATTCCGTAAATCCTAACGCTCTCCCCACCTAAATATTTTATCCATGGACGGATGTATTACCATAATTGCTTACAGTCTAAGTCTAGGAATGCTAGGTCAATACCAAGTCCACTTAAACTAAATCTCTGATACCAACTTGTAACATCCCAAAAAAAATGGAATAACAAAAATTTCTGGAAATATGGAAATTTGGTATATAAAATGCCATAGCATGAGCTTCCCACAAATGGGGAAATACGAATACCTGTTTAATTACAGTTTGTAATTACAAGGAAAATAAACAACAACCTATTAATCTAATTTCTTAAACGAAATAAGATTTCAAAAGGGGTGTCGCCTATAGTCCTACAAAATCTTCACAAAAAGTGCACCCACTTGCACTCCCCAAGCTCACTCATGACCGCCTAACCCTTCTTAGGTGCGGCGCCACTAGAACCTGAGACACAAATAAACAGAAATCAAGTGTTAGGCCAAAGAACCTAGTGAGGTTAAATGACAAGTAATAGATGCATAACACGCAAGTACATAGCCTGATACCGTTAATCTTGACAATAATTGGAATCAATGAGGGAGACCCATAACACCAATCAAGTTTCATCCAAGAGACGAGATACCCTAGTGCCCACTTCCATGAGTGACACCACAAGGCCCGGGACACTCGAGGATACAACTTAGACATTTCCCCAAGTGGCGAAGGTCTAGGCATATACCAACACGGTGGCGCCCAATACTATATCCTCCTAGTTCTTATTTGACTTGGTTCATCCATACAACTCATTTGTGACCAAAGAAGCAATTGTGCCCTTATAAGGTGTATACAGTACCAATGCACATCATATGGTCCAAATAGTCGTATCCATAAGACAAGTGAATGTAAGGAATATAACATCTTACACACCATTCGTTTATATGCATTTAACCATGAATAAAGCTCACCCACAATGGGAATATTTCCCAAAACCTTGAGTAACCACATCATTAAATTGTATGAGAATAAATAACATCCTTTAACTTGTCCATAATAACAACACATACACATTTCCACCTTCTAAGGTTAACCCTTCATATCTCATGGCAATATTAGTTCAATTTAGTAAATATGTGAAAACCTTAGTTCCATTTAATAGAGAAAATCAATATTTATGCAAGTAAATACATGTATCTCAGTTAAAACGGTTTAAAACACTCATAATCTAGGTTTTGACAAAAACCTAGAAAAGTTGACAAAATCATTCATTTAATGGAGATGCGGACTTGAGACATGGAAATTTTGAACTCTCCACATAAAATGCTCCAATGCTAGTTTTGATCTCCACTTTAATTCCTCCCACAACCCAATGATCAATTTAATGAAGGGAGGAAAATCGCATTAAGAGGTTCGAAAACCGGCCAACAAAATGAATTGGGGGTGAAGTCAAAATAAGTCAAGGGTCCTATTTATATAATTAGACGCCGACGACGATTGTGCCCGGCGACAGTGCCAAGGGCACTGTTGCGTGGCACTATCGCGCACCATACCTTTTCTCTCGGTACAATACCGACGAGAGTGACAAGCGAAAATGCCCTCGGGCACTATCGCGATCACAATCACGCACACTCGCCCCGCACAAGTTCGATCTCGATTTTCTGTCCAATCTGTCGTTCTAAGTTTTTAAGTCTAGGAGTTCAATTCAATTGGAATCCAACTCCAAATACTCGACTCACTTCGAGAGAACATCTTGATGCTCCGCCTGAAAAAATGGATGTTGAATCATTTGAAATTTTGAAGTGGTGGGGTGAAAAGTGTACTACATACAAGATATTGGCATCAATGATAAAGGACATTATATCCATTCCAAATTTCTAGAGTTGCTAGTGAACATGATTTTAGTACATCCGATCATTTGGTGGATGAGTTTCGTTGTTGTTTGGGTCCGAAGATGATGGAAGCTTTGATATGTGCTTAAGATTGGTTGAGGGCATCAACAATATGTATTGACGTGGAACAATCAGGGTAGTTCCTGAAAATTTGGAGGCCTTGTGTAAGAACCTAAACGTGACCCTATATTTGTTTACAATTATGTTGTCTTTATCAAAAATAATTATATTAAATACGATTTAATTTTATGATTTTAATGTAATTGTGGAAAAAAATATAGTTTTATTGTTTTAATGTAATTAAAATTTTAATTTACACAAATCAGATCATAAAACGAGATCTTATTTTATTTGGAGTGAATAAAATAAGATATGGTTTTATGATTTGATTTATTAAATTAAAATTTTAATTATGTTAAAGATTATTTAATGTTATTGTTCTTTTACTGTTATTGCAACAAACAAGCTTATTATTGATTGTTTAACACCAAAAATCATTGAAAACCATTGAGAAATGAACTCTAATTTTATCATCCTAAAATTAGAGGTTCCAATTTTCATATTATTTTTCAGTTGAAAACTCGTAATCAATTTTCATATGGTTTTTCAGTTAAAAACTCGTAATCAACTATTTAGATTTTAACGAAACGAAAGATCCATACATAATATCATCTTCGTAACTTAAAATTGAAAAAATCATTTTTATAAACTTCAACCATGTTTTCATACTCAAATAGGCAAAAGTACTAAAACAATAAAATTAAATCATATTTAATATGATTAGTTTTTCAATTTAAACAAATAAAATAATATCTTATTTTTATTATTTTTATTTATTTTGATGTTATATATACACACATATATTTGTGTGGATAAAAATATAGTTTTTATTTTTTATAACAAAAAGACAAGAATATGCAGAGAAGAGCATTAACCAACTACACCAGAAGCAACTTGGTTTACTTGGTGACTTTCTTTCTTATATGCTAATTATATTATAATAAGAAAACGTAAAAATACGGAGGACTCCGACAATCAGAGGCCCTGTACGATGGCAACACCTTGCACACCCCAAGGAACGACCCTGGCCCCCGACGATCGGAGGCCCTGTACGACGGCACCACCTCGCACACCCCAAGGAACGGCCATGGGAACAATATTTGGAGGATGTGCAGAAATATGAGGAAGGTAATTTCCATATTTATTTTGTCTTTTTGGGATATTTTTTTATCTCATGTTTACCATTCCAATATTTGTTTTTTTATTTGTTAGTTTCATTTCAAAACGTGGTCGTAATGATCTAGATGAGACATTTCTTAGCATCAACTAATTTTCTTTTTGAGGTAATCTTCTAATTTATTTATTGTTGTGGGTTGTGACAATTTATAAATGATGTTTTATAAATATGGATTTTGGCCGTATTTTGGATGCTTTATAAATATGAAATTCTTGGTATTGGTTATTGGGATTTATAAAAGGTGGTATGTGTCTATGTGATGTGTTTCATTTATTTGTTTTTGATCCAAGTGTTTCTTTTTTTAGGTGTTGACGACTTTACATGAAGTCTTATGGAAGTCCTTTTGTTGCTGTCAAGAATAAAGAGTTTCAAATTTATTTATGTAATAATTAGTTTTTAGTTTTTTTTTGTCGGATTACCGGGTACCATTTGTTGTATTTATTACTTTAAGTTCGTACTTTTTAGTTTGTATAGACTTAAAATTACATTTTTAATGTATGGAATGTTAAAATTAAAAAAAAAATTGACACCGGGTACTCGGTACCGAAACCGGTTCCGGGACCGATTCCAAAATATCAAGAACCGATGTAATCGGTTCCGGTTCCAACATTCCAGGAACCGTCGGGACCGGTTCCATGAAATTTGGTCGGGTGCATAATTCTCTTATTCTTTTAACTCTATTCTCATACCCTCTGTCTGTTTTTAATCTTTTCACTTCTATCCAAACTCTCATTTACATTTTACCTCTAAGCACAATGAGATTACTCAACCATATGAGTTATCTCCCCCACTCGTTGAAGTATGACCCTTCACTCCTCAATCACTCAAGGATAACGTCTCTGTTAGGATTCACAGGTTGTGGTGAATTCATAGAAGTACAATTTAACACACACATTCTTTCCATGAAAAATATCCTAAAATCTCTATAGTTCAACAAAAGATATGATTATGATATATACATAATATCAAACAACAAGAATCTCAACAAGAAAAGCAAATTTGAATTAATGCTTTCAAACATCATCAATATCTGAATTTGTAGAATTCTCAAGAGATATATTGAATGAATGAAATGAATTCACTAAGACTTAATTTGAGTGTTAGATATTGTTATGAATCGATAGAATAAGCTCAAATAGCACATTTTAAAAGCTAGAATTCAAGAAAGAATGGAATATTGTTTATATGAACATGTATATAAACATGCTTGAATGAAAAATATGAGTCGCTTAATTCGAAGGAATATTTGATGCTCACATCAAAAAGATAGGATAAGGATTCAACAATGATTACCAATCGGAGTACTACCACCGAAAACATTTTAGTTATGAGCCATGGTAATAAGAAATCAAATATCATACGACAGCCTTGCTCTATCACATACAACCTGTGCGATAAAGATGAAGATACACTTGTGCGATAACTCTGCAGATGTAGTGTGCGATAAAGATGAAGATCTTGAGAAATTTCACTTAAATCAAAGATTTCATCCCCAAAACCCAACCAAACTCCATGAAATTCAAGTATGTTGATTACAAAGGGGGGGGGGGGATTGTTAGGGCTTAAAATGTAAGTCATATTCAAGTTGAGGGGTTTCCCATGTAAATACCCTTAGGGTATAAATACTTCCTTTCTAGTTGTATTTCA
Source organism: Arctium lappa (assembly GCA_023525745.1). Lineage (NCBI taxonomy): Eukaryota > Viridiplantae > Streptophyta > Magnoliopsida > Asterales > Asteraceae > Arctium > Arctium lappa. The sequence continues at coordinate 59,473,634 of CM042059.1, read as the reverse complement.
TAACATTGAGTTTTCATTGTGTCTGAACTACTTGTAGAAAATTCTCTCTCTAATACAAAGATTAATTGTGACTCCATTGTTGATTCTCATTAGATTTGTTCAGATAACCTTGTTACTGGGATTCACATAAATCTATTGCAAAACTTTTAGGAAAGACACCTTATAGTTTGGTCATATAAACTTAAGTTCGATAAAGTATTCTATTAGGATGCTTAGACATTTGAGGCTACGTATAAAACCATTTTTGTTGAAATCGACTCTAGTTTTTTGGGAGGTTTTACGGTGCTTGTAGAGTACTAAATATTTTAATCCGACTGTCAAACATTTCTAATATACCTTTAGGGCCCTTTTGTTTTGTAGGAATGGAAAGGATTTTGGGGGATTTGGAATTCAAATCCATTCCAATCCCGTGTTTGGTTTGCAAGATTGCTCAAATTTGAAATGCTAGGATTTCTTTGAAATCCCTCAAACATAGGATTTTGAAATCTCACGGGGGTGGCTGGGATTTTACGGGATTTATGAGGATTTCTATATAATAATGTTTAAAAATAGGTTAAAAACATTTGATTTCTAATAATCAGTTAAATAAAAAGCAATTTAATTATTTTTTAATTTTTAATATTTTTTTTGTAAATAATGGAATCCAATTCCCTTCCAAATCCTACAAATCAAACACATCAAAGATTCCAAATCCTTCTAAATTCAAATATTAATCCCTTCAATTTCAAATCCTTCCACGAAATCCAAATCCCTCGAAACCATTCCATAAACCAACGCCCCCTTAAGGTATTTGATTTACGATTTCGACTCCGGAATTTAGTTAAATAATGTTTTGCTTCTTGTAATTGAAATTAATTTTCCAAAACCCTCGGTAAGTTCTTAGGGACCATGTAATCAATATTGAAAACATAGTTTTTACTTGGGCTTATGGTTACTATTTAGTTTGAAAAGTTTGTGAAGATAAATGTATATAGAACATATGGGTTGGGTTCCAGTGAGAATAAAAGTTATGGTGAGAAAGGTAAGAAGGGATTTGCACCCTTGAATGCCTATTAGGATGAGATGCACCAAGATCCAATGCACCGAGATGCACCAGATCAATCCATGTATCAAGCACAATTCAAGGGTGGGATTTGAAATTACAAGTGATCAAGGTCCAGATCCCTTCTTATCTTCTCACCTTAACTCTTCTTCTCATACGATCCTTCGTCTAAAACATATTTAGTTTCCATAGAGAGAGTAATGTTTTAAGTTAATTCAAAAGTTATTGATAAAATATTTATATATGTGTAAACATGTCTGCAAGAATAAGCTTTAATCACTTTGTTTGGGATTTGTAACGACTTCAGAAAAACGAATCGGAATCTCTTGGAAATTTTTGTTCAATGTAAGTGACTGTAGACGGATCCCGAAAGCATATACATCAAGGCGAATTCATTTTATTCACTAAACCGAATACATGCCTATATGCAAACATATTGCAACTTTTTATGTTTAAGCTATATGTTAGATTATGGTTTGTGATGGCATGCAAAATATTTGAATATAAGCATGAACAAGTTCTTTGAAATGCATGAGATATTTTGCTTCTTGTATATTATGTGAGGTGATGGCAACATAATTAACAGGATGATGGTATATGAAAACCAGGATTATGATATCTAGTATACATATGGTGAGAAGCACCTCCATATTTGGCGAAATGATAGTTAAAATGCGTGAGATTAGCCAAATAAAGTTAATTCCTAGGTCGTATGTGTGAATCCAGCCAACGAAGAGCTGATTTGTATGACACAACTCAATGATCTTACTAAAAATATATTACTTTCCATATTTAGAAGGGTCATGAAAGTTGGAGCCAAAGCTTGTCGATTTATGATTTGTTAGATCTTCAAAGTACATTGTAACTCCCGTTTGATTAATAATACTCGATATATCTCTCTGTATGGATGTACATTATCACATCGACACTACTGGAAACTAGGTATTAGTGACAGATATTAGCGAAGGACTTCATCCCTTGGTAATTTGTTGCTAATTAGTGAGGATTAGCAAGGGATTGACCACAAACCCATATGTGGAAAGTATATTGAGGGCGAAAGTATAAACCTCTTCAAATTCATCCATGAATATACTTCTTTCTCTAAGATCTACTGGGCGGGCTACTCTAATAATTACTTTTTTCTGGGTTCTTTCATAACATAAAGTCATCTAAACAACAATCGTCTAAGTAAACGGATTTTCTTTTAGCCTTTTTAATTGAAACCCCGGAAATAGCTAGAACTGAATGCGGAAAGTATTAAGTTAACTTGTTGATAGAATGGATTTTGTTATTTTTATATATATGGTTTTTATAATGTTAAAACGGATCTTTCTTTTGTTTTACTCTTTATCGTATTGGATTCACCCAAACTTAGCAATCGAAGAATAGCGAAGGACTTATTTATTTTTCTTGTTTTCCCATTCGTATGTGTTTTATGTACACATGTGTATATGTATGTGTTATATATATATATATATATATGTGTGTGTGTGTGTGTGTGTGTGTGTGTGTGTGTATGTAGTTTATGTATTTGTCGATCCGTGTTATATATATGCATTCATGATGTGTATATGTGTTGGTTGATAATTGCGATAGGATCTATGTATATATTCTTGTATATATGTGTATATGTGGTGTATATATGTTTATATGCATGTGTATATGTGAATTTATTGATAGTTTGCGTGTGTGTGTTGTTTGGTAACCACATATGATGTATATATATGTGAATATATTTTTAATAATGTATGTGTCTGTGTTGTTTGGTAATCCCATACAAATAATTAATAAGTCACCAAGGGTCTTATCGGGATCTAATGGATCTTAGCGGGGTCTTATTTAGTTATAGTGAGTCTTAGAGATTTTATCGACTCCAATAGATACCACATGCATATATGATGTACACATGATAACTCTCGATTTTGATAGTCATTTCTTCTATTTTCCATATATATTTTACAGCGTTCTTGCCCATTTTTCCTTCTCCCTTTTCCATTTGGTAAAATCTGTTCTAACATAGTGATGAAGTCTCAAGGATACACAAATTGGTTTTCCAAATTTTTGTTCAGCAAAGTGGCCACTTTGGTCAGCACAGTGGCGACATCGAGTTGGATCATTTTGGATAAGCCTTGGACATTTTTGGAAATGTGATGTTTGAAGCACATAAATCAGAATAATGAGTTTTCACAGAAATGATAAAGAAAGAGGACAAATTGGAAAAGTCAAGAGAAGTTTGAACACTCTTTCAAGAGAAGGCTTTTAAGGATTTATCACCCCACACCTTTTCACTTCAAAATCACTAGAAAAGGAGGATTTGGGGCACCATTTGCAATCATCACTTGTGGTAGAGAACTTCAGATCTTGAGTTGAGCATTTAGTTCTCTTTGTCTTCTTAAGTTCGTAGTTTTAGTTGCATTTAATTTCCTTGTATTTTCCATTTCTTGTAACAACTTCACCTCTGTGGCGACATAAGCGGTGGCAGCTTCGTTATTTCGTTTATGGAAGTAATGTTTATGTATTTTTCTTCTTCTATCATGTATTTTACTTTTATTATGATCTAAACACTCCTTGGGTGTAGGTGTGAGCCAAATCAAAGAATAGTAGCCAACAGTTGGGTGTTGTCATCGTTGCTAACTCTTAAACTTGGTCACCTGAGTCTAAACTTTAACTCAAACGTGGACAAACCAATTACTTATAAGTGTTAAAATTAGATATTAGACCCAGAGATGGGTGGATCCGGAAATGCGGCTTGAGTGATACAAAAATATTTGAGATAGTTTTTTTTATAACCATGTAGTTAAATTGGTATGTCTTGAATCGGCAATAATGGTGACTTTATGAGGACAAGTGGCCACTCTCTGTGGGTATTCACTTTCAAGACAAATGGGATTTTATCAATGTTTTTATGCCAGTTGTTTCTGACCATAATGTTACTAGAGATGTCTTAGATAATGCTTCCACCCATACCTTTTTCTTTTAACTACTTGTTCACTTTAATCGTTATTTAGCGTTAATCAACTATGACAAATATTGATATTATTCTTAAAACTCAAAACGAGCACAAGAAGTTCATGAACATCTCTTATTCTTAGTTTATCAATCCCTATGGTAACGTTATGGTATATTACAACTTTATTACTTAATAGCGATCATAGTGTCCGGTCTGCACTTGCATCGCCACATTGGCAACACAGGTGTTGTACGCCACGTCTACAACACATCATGAGCTTTTACCTCTTGACACTGAAATTCAATGAACCGTTAAAAACCGTAGAAGAGATAAAAAAAATCTACAAAACCCTGTTTTAAATCAAACAGATGACAATGAGGGAGTAGGAGATAATCCACCATCACCACCACCTCCGGTTAATGAAACTCCGGTTAAAATTGCCTATGATAGAGAAAGGGTTATACAGGGCTATGCAACATCCAAATTAAATCAATTAAATCCAGGGATTCTTAGTTTCAAATGATCCAAGTAATGGGTCAATTTAGAGGCATATCTTCCGACTATCCACACTCTCACTTAAAATCATCTTTAGAAATGACAATTCATTTTCGTATTCCTAGAGCTACTATAGAAGCCTAAAAGTTGACACTTTTCTCTTATACCTTAAGAGATAGAGCCAAAGTATGGGTAAATTCTTAACCACCTCATTCCATAAATACTTGGAGTAGTTTGGCTAAAAAAGTTCTAAAAAAATACTTTACTTCGACAAGGAATGTGAAGTTTTGAAATGAAACTTTGTTGTTTCGTCAAGGGGATGAAGCAGTTTTCGATGCGTGGGAGAGATTCAAGGAACCTCTTCGGAAATGTCCTCATCATGGAATCTGTCATTGCATTCAATTAGAAACCTTTTATAATAGTATTTCTAATGCTGCCAAAATCATTCTTGATGCTATGACCAGTGGATATTTTACTTCTAAAACTTACAATGAAGAGTATGACAATTTGGAAAATGTTAACAACACTGATTGGTCGAATCCTTGTGCTCTTGCTCTCAAAATTGTATCGGGTTTTCATGAGACTAATCCCATCACCGATTTAAATGCACAAATTGTTGATCTCACTAACATGGTCAAAAGTAACCTACATCTAAATGGAGAAAAGAACTAAGTAGGGGACTTAATAATGAATCTTGTATGTTTTGTGGTGAGATTCAATTCCCTTGAATTTTTTTTCCCGGTAATCCCGCTTCCATGAACTATGTAGGGAACCATTCTAGGAATAGCCCATTTTCTCCAATATACAACCCAAATTGGAGAAATCACACAAATTTCTCATGGTCAGGAAATTAAGGACTTCAACCCCCCGGGGTAAGTCAAGTTTCAATTCGACCACCAAATCCTCCGCGATTTCATCAAGGTGCTCCTCATACATACCAAAGTTGGCAATCCTCACAAACGTATGTACCTAGACAACAAAATGAATTAGAAAGTAATGATTCTCTCAAATATTTGCTTAAAGGTTTTATAAACCATCCAATGCAACCTTCAGAGGCTTTGAAACCCAACTGGGGCAATTTGCAGCCGATTTAAAAGGAAGACAAATAGGAAATTTTCCTAGTGACACCCAGACCCGACCCTAAGGGTATTCACAAAGAGCATGCTAAAGCCATGACCTTAAGAAATGGTAAAAATTGGGAAGAAATTGTATCCAAACCTGATGATGAGGTTCTAGTGGAGACACTTGTGCAAGAGGAAACATCCCACCAATTTGACAAATCAATTTTTCCAGCTCTATCTCCTCCCACTGTGGCAGAAAAGTGCCATTTTCCGACCCAAGAAGCAACATTTATCACACCTACTGTTTTGTTAACTGCATAGTCTCGCCACTGTGGTAAGACAGTCCCCACTCCACAGCCTATAAGGGCAGGTCCTAACCAAACAAAGTTAGACTTACGAGATCTCCCTTTTCCCAGAAGAATGAAACAAAAGAATGTGGACGTTCAATCTTTATAAAAAATTTGTCAATTTTAAACAACTCCACATTACCATACGCTTGGTAGAGGCTGTAGAGCAAATGCCAAGTTATGTTAAATTTTTAAAAGACATTCTTAACAAAAATAGGAAGTTAGGTGAGTTTGAAATATTGGCTTTGACAAAGGAACGTAGTGCTCTACTTACATGCAAAATCCCACCTAATCTTAAAGACCCATGTAATTTCAATAGTAGGTAAGGAAGTAGGACATGCTCTTTGTGATTTAGGAGCAAGCATAAACCTCATGCCTTTGTCAGTTTTCAAAAAGTTGGGAATTGGAGAAGTTCGACCCACCACCATGACTTTGCAATTAGGTATAGATCTTTGGCATATTCTAAGGGAAAGATTGAGGATATTTTGGTCAAAGTTGACAAGTTCTTCTTCCCGCCCGACTATTTAGTTTTCGACTATGAAGCGGATAAAAAATATCCCAATCATCTTTGCACGACTATGTCTAGCCAGGGGTAGAACATTAATCGATGTCTAAAAATGCGAGCTCAACAAGAGAGTTAATGACCAACAGGTGACTTTTAATGTGTTTAAAATGGGGAGTTAGAGGACTGTTCGGCCATAAATTCCATAGGAAATGATCTCACGATTGATTTTGATGAAAGTGGTCACTATGAAAAGGAAAGTGGCCACTCCTATGAAGACCGATTGGAAGACAATGAATTTATGTCTGAAGATGATATTGAGGAGACCCTAGCAGCCTTTGAACAACTTGACTTCAAAGACAAAATCATTCAAAAACCATCCATCATTGCGCCCGCTAAGCTAGAATTGAAGCATTTACCCGATCACCTTAACTACGCCTATCTCATGGAAGAAGAAAAGTCTGGTAATAATTTCTTCTAAGTTGACCCATGAACAAGAACTAAGGTTGATTGAATTGTTAAAGAGATCTAAGAAATCCCTAGGTTGAACCATAGCGTATATTAAAGGAATAAACCCAACCATTTTCCAACATATGATAATTTTAGAAGACAATATTGTGGGCAAGGTGCAACCACAAAGACGACTTAACCCCATCATGAAAGAAGTTGTTAAGAAAGAAGTTTTAAAGTGGTTGTATGCGGGAATCAATTTTCCCATATCTAGTAGTAGTTGAATGATCCCAGTACAATGTGTACCACATAAAGGTAGCACCATAGTAATCACCAATGGAAAAAACAAACTCATACCAACTAGAGCCATGACTGAATGGAGGATTTTCATGGACTATAGGCAATTGAATCTCGCCACTAAGAAAGATCGTTTCCCTTTGCCCTTTATAGATCAAATGCTTCATAGGTTGTCTGGGAAGGAGTTTTGTTGTTTCTTGGACCAAATCCAAAATGCACCTGGAGATCAAGAGAAAACCACTTTCACTTGTCCTTTCGGAACTCTTGCTTTTTGGTATATGCCATTTGGTTTGTGTAATGCACCCGTAAATTTTCAACAATGTATGACATCTATCTTTTCATATATGATTGAACAAAACATCGAATTTTTTATGGATGATTTTATTGTTATTGGTACTTCATTTGAGAATTGTTTTGCAAATTTGGAAAAAAGTTTGGAAAGATGTGAAGCCCACAATTTATTTTTGAATTGGGAAAACTTCCATTTCATGGTACAAGAAGGGATCATTTTGGGTCACATGATTTTAAAAAAAGAATTGGAAGTAGATAAAGCCAAACTTGAGGTAAAAATGCAATTACCCTAACGAACCTCTGTCCAATGCATTTGAAGTTTTTTGGGTCATGCCAGGTTTTACAGAAGCTTTATTAAAGTTTTTTCAAAAATCACAAAACCTCTGTAACTTGTTGCACATTGACCAAACTTTTGAAAATTAACCCCTGAATGCAAAAAAGGCTTTTGAACCCATCAAAATCGCTCTTGTTTTGCACCAATTGTAATAGCCCCAGATTGGACCATACCTTTTGAGGTAATGTGTGATGTTTGTGATTGGGTTGTGGGAGCGGTTTAGGCAAAATAAGAAACAAAATTTTCATCCCATTTACTATGCAAGTAAAACTCTTGTTGCACGTTGCACCTCAAATCAATTATACAACAAATGAAAAAGAGTTACTTTTGGTAGTATTTGCATTCGACCATTTTTGTTCATATTTGATTGGCGCTAAAGTTATTATTCATATGGATTATTCCGCTATCATCAAATATCTATTTGTCAGGATCGAATTCTCACCAAGAATTAATTCTCAGAAACAATATCAAAGAAGTTTGCGGAATAACACTTTAATATTCAACGAAACAGTAATCACAAACAGTAAATTTGAATAACAAACTGTAAACTTGTATTGAATGATTAAAATCATAAGATTACACACTCAACCTCAATCTTGAAGAACAGACTCTTTCAAGACGAATTCTACTTCTCTAGAATTAGGATCTAAGCCTTGAGGTTGATTTTTCTCTTGAACTTAGAATGACTCATTAATTTACTAAACTATTCTATACATATACTAATCAAAAGATAATTACAATAAATAAAAATATCTTCAGTATATCTTCCATGTATATCTCTAAGCCTTCCATAATCTTCAGTCCATCCAGCTGTTATCCTTCCATGAGAATCTCCATCATATAAGCAGTATTAATCTTCAGCAGCATTAATCTCTTCTAGCAGCATTAACTGTAAGCAACACTAACTACTAGCAGTACTAATTAGCTAAGCAGTACTAACTTTGTTCAAGCAACACTAACTTTGACTAGCAGTATTAATTCTACTAGCAGTAGTAACACTCAGCAGTATTAATCTTGAAGTCTACTAGCAGTAGTAATTCTGAACCAGCAGCATTAACCATACTTGGTAAATTCTTCAGTTCCCAACAATCTCCCCCTAACTTGACTTTTAGGAAAAGAAGTCAAGTTCTTTAGATGCTCTTCAAGATGCTTTCAATACCTCAGGTTCAATTTCCTAAATTTGGATCTAGGCCCAAACTTTGATTTACAGTTCTTCTCACCACAATCTTTGCCATCTCTGAATCCTTTGTACATACCAGTGTAGCTTTAAGCATCCCTTCTAGCTTCTCCTTGCTATGCTCATAGATTTTGTCCACCAGGTAGTATTCATGATAACAGTTGTCAATAGTAATCATGTATACTCCACAGTTTTCAAACAGTATCCATTTATCAATCTTCTTGAATATGAACTCATGCTTATGATCTTTAATCCTGTAATTTACTCTTTCTTGTTCAAACATCATGCACAAGTATTCCAATGTCACTTTGAGAAGATTCTCTTCAGTACCTTTCAACACAGGTTCATAAAGTTTCATCCTCACTTTATATAATTCTTCTATATCAGCTCTTGAACAACTTCTGATAACTCTCCCCCATGTTGAATAAGCTTCAAATGAACCATCAGCTCTCTCGATTCTGAAGAAAGTCTTTCCACTGTCTCTTAGAATATCCCAAAAGATGATCTCTGGAGCTTGCATAGATATTGGAACAGCCTTCAAAGGTTCCACTATTGTCATGTACAGATCCATACTCTCATCTGTTGGCTTACTTGACTGTTCTGGAAGTTGTACTGATTCTGCTATAGGTACCTCTGAATGCTCTGCTGTAGTACCAGCTGTTTCTTCCACTTTGGGCCTTTTAGACTGCTTTTTGGAAGCAATTGTCTTCACCCTTTTTCCAGCTTTGGCTTCTACACCAACACTCTCTGAGTCTTCCTTATTCTCTTTTGTAGGTGTGACTTCCTCAAGGAATGGTTGCTGAATGTTTAGATCATGTCTCTCCTTCATTCTTCTTTCAGCCTCTTTCCTTTGTGAGGAGTCCCCTTGGAGCTTTGCCATTTTCTTCTTGTAGAGCTCCTCAACTTGACTGTATGCCATGTTGGTAAACATCTCCCCCTTGACTCCAATTGCACCTTTCAGGAAATTTATCATCTTTCTTCTTTCCTGATTGGCCAAAAAGGTCTTGGAGGGTTGTCTTTTCTGCTTCATCACGGGCATTTTCTGCTTAGACACTTTCACAGAGCTTTTCTTGGTTTCAGATTCTGCTTTTAGACTTTCTTGATATTCTGCATTGAGTTTTCTGGCCATTATCCTTGCAAGCTCTCTATCTGTTTCTGTTTGAATTTGCTCCTCCTTTTCCATTTGCTCTTGAAGCTGCTTTGCCATCTCCTCATCCATTTCAATCTGACTCCTCTTCTTTGAAGGTTGTTCAGGTTCAACCATATTTCCTTTTCCTTTTATATCCTCCTTCATTCTCTTCTTTTGAGGTTCTCCTTCATTGATGACCACTCCTTTGGCCTTTTGAGTAGCCTTAGGAGTGTCATTCTTAGCTTTTACCAGAGTTTCTGCTATCTCCAATTCTTCTACAGAAAGCCCTATTACTGCTGCTTCTGTTACTGCTGCTTCAGCAGTATTAACAGTTTCTGCTGCTTCAGCAAATTTTGTTTCTTTTTCTTCCTCTTCCTCCCCCTCAACCTTAAATGGCCTCTCAGCTGTACTTTCTTTCTCTGTTTCTGCCTCTTTCTCCCCCTTGTTGGAAGAATCTTTATTAGTTGACCTCTTCTTCAAGACAAACTGCTTCCTCTTCTTCCTCTGTACAAGCCTGGTCACCATCTTCTTCAATTTAGCAATCTGGACTTGTTGTGACAGGATCACCAGCTTCATCTCCTCTATTTCTTTTCCTTGTTTCATAACATCTAGGTTGATGTTTCCCATTGTATCCATCAATTCCTGGTAGTTATATTTGTCCTCACCTTCTCTAGAAGTGTTACCTTCTTTTGAAGGATCATTGGATCTTTTAGTAGTGGAAGTCTTCTGCCTAGCAGAAGCACTATCCACCCCCGTGGTTTCTTGACACCAGGGACCTTTGAATGATTGCTCATTCAAAGTTCCCATAGGGGAGGTGTTATTGATGTTACCACTTTCCTCCTCTGTGCTAGCAGGAGTAGTGGCAGCCTCATCACCCATATGCTCTTCCTCCTCCTCAGAGAGCACCTCCTTAGGGTTGGGAGACACCCCTTTGGTTTCCCTATTGATATTCCCTAAAGGAGAATTCTCCGTTAGAGGGCTTAAAGGCTTGGGGGTTGATGGTACAAGAAGGGAAGGAGCCTTCTTTACCTGTTTCCTCTTGTATGTTTGGGTGATAGGTGAGGTTGGTTTTTCAAGAAGGGACTGGGGGATAGATTTAGAGTGGGAAGGTTGGGATTGGCTAGCAGTAGGATGGTCTAATGGGGGCCTTGACCCTGCTGCCATACCTTCATTGGTTTGGGACACCACCATCATTGTAGAGAACAATGGGGTGTCAACTCCTTCCGAGTCCCCAGCAGATCTTCTCATATTTGAGAAAACCTTGCCTTTGGGGGGTTTAGGTACATATATTCCAGCAGAATGAGGAATATCCGTCAATTCATGGTTGATTACTGCTTGAACAAACCTGGGATACATATAAAAGCTCTTTTTGTTTCCCATGTTTGAAACAAGATCATTGAAAAGCATTTGAGAAAAATTGTACCTTCTGGCAGTGGCCAAACAGACCAAAGCATAAGCAATGGACTGCTGAACTCACTCCATCCAGTAGTCTTTTTAGAGATGGAATGCATCAGGGTATGAACAAGAAAATGCCATTGGGGTGAGAATTTAGCTTTTGTAAACTTAAAAACACCCAATGGGCCTCCATATCCCATTCTTGTAAGATTAGAGAACAGTTCATCGTTTGGGATAGAAGTTATACCAGAGGCATCGTCTAGACGTAGACTGATGCGAATAACCTCTTCAGTAACTGTTAGTATTTTTTCACAGACCCTTGTCTTGATCATTTGCACACCATTCTCAGCGACAATGGTGGCATTTGCCCAGAACTGCCTTTGATGCTCGATATAGATTGAAGGCGATACAGTAAGAGCATGAGCAATATGGCTTGACTTGAGGAAATTCACAATGTGATGAAATCCTGCAGCTTGATTTGGCTTTTGTAGCATCGCGATCTCATTGTGTTCATGGATGAATGCCATGGATGCCATTGATCTTAGTGAAAAACTTGCCTGAAAACTTCGAGTCTTGAGAGAGAAAGGGTTTAGAGCGCAAGTGAACAGTATGCAAAGAGTCGTTATAAACTTTTAGGCGGGCAAAGGGTATTTATAGTATTCGGAACATAAGCAGTATTAACCTAGAGCAGTATTAACGGACAAGCAGTATTAACTAACTAGCAGTATTAACTGCGAGCAGTATTAACTGCGAGCAGTATTAACTGCGAGCAGTATTAACTGCGAGCAGTATTAACTGCGAGCAGTATTAACTGCGAGCAGTATTAACTGCGAGCAGTATTAACTGCGAGCAGTATTAACTGCGAGCAGTATTAACTGCGAGCAGTATTAACTAACAAGCAGTATTAACTGCGAGCAGTATTAACTGCGAGCAGTATTAACTGCGAGCAGTATTAACTGACTAGCTGTTGGGAATTGAAGAAAACTTAAGTATGGTTAATGCTGCTGGTTCAGAGTTACTACTGCTAGAAGACTTCAAGGTTAATACTGTTGAGTATTACTACTGCTAGTAGAATTAATACTGCTAGTCAAAGTTAGTGCTGCTTGAACAAAGTTAGTACTGCTTAGCTAGTTAGTACTGCTTACAGTTTATGCTGCTAGAAGAGATTAATACTGCTTATATGATGAAGATTCGCATGAAAGGATAATAGCTGGATAATCTGAAGATATACATGGAAGCTTAGAGATATACATGGAAGATATACTGAAGATATTTTTATTTCTTGTAATTATCTTTTGATTAGTATATGTATAGAATGTATAGAATAGAGAGATTAATTCCAAGTTTAAGAGAGAAGTCAACCTCAAGGTATAGATCCTAATTCTAGAGAAGTAGAATTCGTATTGGTGAGCCTGTTCATCAATATTGAGGTTAAGTGTGTAATCTTGTAACTTCAAAGCATTCAATACAAGTTTACAGTTTGTTCTTCATATTTACTGTGTTGATTTACTGTTTCATTGAATATCAAAGTGTTAATCCGCAAACTTCTTTGATATTGTTTCTGAGAATAAATTCTTGTTGAGAATTCGATCCTAACAAGTGGTATCAGAGCCAAACTCTCTCAGAAACATCTATTCATCATGGAAAATCTTACAGAATCAAGTAGTACTTTGGTCTCTAAGGTTCCAATGCTCAAACCCAGTGAGTTTGACATGTGGAAGATCAGAATCAGACAATATATTCTTCTCACTGACTACTCAATGTGGGATATCATTGAGAATGGTCCTTCTGAAGTTGGAAGGATAGGACCAGATGGGAAAAGACCTCCACCAAAGACAGATGGTGAGAGGAAGATCAGACAGACAGAGATGAAGGCCTTGAGCACTCTGCTCTTGGCCATCCCCAATGAATATCAGCATCAATTTTGTAACTGCACTGATGCTCAGATTCTCTGGAATGCTCTAGAGAAAAGATTTGCTGGAACTAAGAGCATCAAAAGAAATCAAAGAGATGTTCTAAAGCATCAGTATGAGAACTTTACTTCCTCAAAGAATGAGTCTATGACTCAAACTTTTGATAGGTTCAACAAGCTCATTGGTGAACTGGCTACTGTAGGAGTGAAGATGGAACAAGATGATGTCAACAGAAAGTTCCTCAGATCTCTTGGGGATGAATGGACTATGTACACTGTCTCATATAGACAGAGTGACAATCTGGAAGAGAAAGAACTTGATGATCTATACAATGATCTAAGAGTTTTTGAAACTGAGGTAGAGATCAAGAAGAAGCCCACTGGTTATGTCCACAATGCTGCACTTCTTTCAGCATCCACTGATACTACTGCCAACCCTGAAGCAGTTAGTACTGCCAGTGGAGTAAGTTCAGAAAAAGGCACTGAAACTATCTTTGAAGCCTTTTTGTCCAGTCATAGTAACAATTCATTGATTAATGATGATCTGGATCAACTTCACCCTGATGACCTGGAGGAGATGGATATTAAATGGCAAATGGCCATGTTATCCATGAGGGTGAAGAAGTTCATTAAAAGAACAGGAAGGAATAACTTCTCTCAAAGAAGAGAAGATGGAGCTGGTTTTGACAAGACCAAGGTGGAATGTTATAAGTGTCACATGAAAGGACACTTTGCTAGAGAATGCAGGAGTGTTGTTCCAAACAGCAACCACCAACAAACTAAAAATGGAGGCTACACTAAGAACAAGAATCCTGCTCAAGCCCTTGTTTCTCAACAAGGAATGGGATTTGACTGGAGTGATCAAGCTGAGGAAGCCATTCAGAATCAAGCTCTTATGGCAGAAGTGTCTGATCTCCCCTCTGAGGTAATTTCTAATCTTTGCACTAAATCTTGCATTGACACTGTCAAAAGATACAGGGATCACAATCAAAGTATGTGTGATGACCTCAAAAGATTAGAAAAGGATAGAAGAGATTATGTGTTAATAGTAGAGAGATTTGAAGAGCAAATCAAAGGCTTTCAAGCTAATGAACTTCAACACTCTTATGACATAAACTATTGGAAGTGGGAAAAGAATGAGTTAGAGACCAAACTTTCTAAATCACTAGAAGAGAGTGATAGGCTGAAAGAGGAACTGTCTAAAGTTAAACTTGACATAGAAAAGTTTTCATATGCTTCAAAAGCAATGGATTCTCTTCTAAAGGCTCAGATTCATGACAAGATGAAGCCTGGTATTGGATACAACAATACACCTCCTCCTTACAACAACAATTATATCTCTCCTACTTCAGACTTGTTAGAAACCAAGGAGAAAAAGGACTTATCTGAGAAAGCCTTTAAGATAGATCCTTTGGATGAAGTAGTAATTAAGGATTTAACTGAGAAAGAAGCCAGTGAGTATAGGGATAATGATGTGAGTAAATAGATCCCATTAGAAAACAACATTATCACCAATGAGGGATGTGGGAAAATCTGGGTCAAGTCCAAGGAGATAGAGAAGACCAAAGGAAAGGATAATAAGGTCCATTACAAACAAACCACGGTTGTGAATCCTGGATCTTGTAAACAGTGTGATTGCAGTAAAGCCAAGAGCCTAAATTCTGGTTTAAAAAGAGGAAATCAAAGAAACTGGAAAAATCAATGGGCTCAGAAGCAAGGAGTTGATCTGAGTAAAATCAATAGACCAAAACCTTGCTTCATATGTGGCAAGTTAAATCATTTGGCTAAATGTTGCTTCTTTAACCCTATTAATCAACAGATGACCTTTCAAAGATTTGTGCAAAAACCTGTTGGTTATAGGAAGGCTGGAAAGAAACATGTGATAAAGAAACATGGTGAAAGGAAAGGCCCCATGAAGAAAAAGATTTTAAAAGAAAGTATTAAAATGTGGGTGTCTAAAAGCACTAAAACTGTTAGTACTACTGACAGGGTTAGTGCTGCTGGAAGTATTACTGCTGCTACCTGTGTTAGTACTGCTGAAAACATTAATGCTGCTAATACAGTTAGTACCTCTTCAAAGGTTAATACTGCCAACACAGTTACTGCTGCTAACACAGTTACTACTGCTAACAAGGTTAGTACTGCTAAGCATGCAAGTGCTGCTAAGGCAGTTAGTACTTCTAAAACCAGTACTACTTCTAGCACAAATGTTTCCAAGCCTATTATTGTGACAAAGTACTCCAAGAATGAGGAGTTAAAGTTCAAAAATCTTGTCAAGAAAGAATGCAAGTATTTTGATGAGAAAGGGGTACCCAAGACCACTTTGGCTTGGGTTCCTAATTCATACTAACTGATCTATCATATGTGCAGGTCAACCAACAACTCAAGGGAAAGAGCATATGGCATGTTGATAGTGGTTGCTCTAGGCACATGATAGGCAACATGTCATGCCTTCAGGATTTCAAGCATATCAATGGAGGACATGTTGCATTTGGAGATAATCTTACTGGTGGTAAAATAAGTGGAAAAGGTAATGTCACCAAAGGTAAGATGATATTTGAGGATGTCTACTATGTTGATCAATTGAAGTACAACCTGTTAAGTGTATCACAGGTATGTGACAAACAACATAGTATATTATTTACAAATACTGAGTGTATGATCCTTGCTCCAGGGTTCAAGGTAGTTGATGAAAGCATGATACTACTTAGAACTCCAAGAAAGTGACAATGTAAAATGCAATCAGAACACACCAAATCCTATTGGGTCTGGTCCTCAGTGGCTATTTGATATTGATTCACTAACTAACTCCTTTGGTTTTAGTAGTGATGATTATGCAGGTTCAGGATGTGGAGGATCAGGGACTACACAGGTTCAAGAAAGTATATCTAAATCTGTGATCTTTCCCATACCCACAGTGAATTCCTTTGAAGACTGTGAAAAGGAACCATCTACTAGACCAAGTCAGAGTGAAGAAGAAACTAGAGTTGAAGAATCAGAATCAGAAGAAAATAAAGAATCAGAAGTAGCAGCTGAAAACACTTCAGTTGAGTTGCATGACTCTAATCTAGAGGCTGGACTGAATGAAGAACCTAGTCATAACACCAGAGTTCAAAAGAATCATCCTCCACAGCTGGTAATAGGAGATATCTCTTCTCCTATGATGAGTAGACATCAAAGCAGGCTTCAAGAAATGCAAGATCAACAGCATACAGTGCTTTCTTGTTTTCTATCCTAGCTTGAGCCTAAAAAGGCACATGATGCTATGAAAGAATCCAGTTGGATAGAAGAAATGCAAGAAGAACTGTTACAGTTCAAACTACAAGATGTATGGGATCTAGTAGACCTTCCTAAAGGTCACAGAGCAATTGGCACAAAGTGGATTTTCAGGAACAAGAGAGATGAAAGAGGAATTGTCATAAGGAACAAAGCAAGGCTGGTGGCTCAAGGGTATACTCAAGAAGAGGGTATAGATTATGAAGAAGTCTTTGCACCTATGGCTAGGATAGAAGCTATCATATTATTCCTAGCCTATGCTTCTTACATGAACTTCAAAGTCTATCAAATGGATGTAAAAAGTGCTTTTCTCTATGGCTCAATTGAAGAAGAGGTATATGTCTGTCCACCACCAGGGTTTGAAAACCCAAGCTATCCAGACAGGGTATACAAATTGAAGAAAGCTCTTTATGGTCTGCATCAAGCTCCAAGAGCATGGTATGACACTCTGTCATCCTATCTCTTGGAAAATGGCTTTGAAAGAGGAATCATTGATAAGACTCTATTTATCAAGAGAAAGAAGAAGGATATCTTGCTGGTCCAAATATATGTTGATGACATTATCTTTGGATCTACAAGAGACAACATGTGCAAGGAGTTTGAGGAACTAATGCATCAAATGTTCAAAATGAGTTCCATGGGGGAACTTACTTTCTTCCTTGGACTCCAAGTTCAACAGAAGTCAGATGGCATCTTCATCTGTCAATCCAAGTATGTGCAGGACATTCTAACCAAGTTTGGTTTCTCAGATTCAAAACCTGCCAGCACACCTATGGAGACACACAAGCAGATAACAACAGATCTTGAGGGGGAGGATATGGATGTGCATCATTACAGATCCATGATTGGCTCTCTCATGTATCTCACAGCATCAAGGCCAGATATAATGTTTCCAGTCTGTGTATGTGCAAGATTCCAAGTTAGGCCAAAGCAATCTCACTTTTAAGCTGTTAAGAGGATATTCAGATATCTCAAAGGGCAACCCAGATTGGGATTTTGGTATCCTCATGACTCACCCTTTGACCTAATAGCATACTCAAACAGTGATCTAGGTGTGGCAAACTTGGACAGAAAATCTACTTCTGGAGGATGTCAGTTTTTGGGTGCTAGACTAGTTTCATGGCAGTGCAAGAAACAAACCACAGTGTCCACATCTACAACAGAGGCAGAGTACATAGCAGCTGCAAGTTGCTGTTCTCAAGTCTTATGGATTCAGAATCAAATGCTGGACTATGGGGTAACCTTTCTACACACTCCCATTTTTATTGATAAAAGCAGTGCTATCAGCATAGTGAATAATCCTGTCAAGCACTCTATGACAAAGCACATTGAGTTCAGGTATCACTTCATAAGAGACTGTAATGAAAAGAAACTTATTCAAGTTGTAAAAGTTCATACTGACAACTAGTTTGCTGATCTATTCACCAAAGCTTTTGATGTGGGTAGATTCACTTTCTTGGTAACAAGTGTGGGAATGATCAACTCTGAATAAGCATCCTCTCAAAAAGTGGGTAAATACCTGAATATTATAGATTCTTGGTGTTACTAATCTTCCTTTGCAGGGCATACATAGTAGTACTCAATTAAGCCTAAGCTTCAAAGAGTAAGTTTGGTTAATACTGCTAGTAGTTAATACTGCTCGCAGTTAATACTGCTCGCAGTTAATACTGCTCGAAGTTAATACTGCTCGCAGTTAATACTGCTAGTTAGTTAATACTGCACGCAGTTAATACTGCTAGTTAGTTAATACTGCTCGCAGTTAATACTGCTAGTTAGTTAATACTGCTTGTCCGTTAATACTGCTTATGTTCCGAATACTATAAATTCCCTTTGCCCGCCTAAAAGTTCATAACGACTTTTTGTATACTGTTCACTTGGGCTGTAAACCCTTTCTCTCTCAAGACTCAAAGTTTTCAGGCAAGTTTTTCACTAAGATCAATGGCATCCATGGCATTCATTGATGAACACAATGAGATCGCGATGCTACAAAAGCCAAAGCAAGCCGCAGGATTTCATCAGATTGTGGATTTCCTCAAGTCAAGCCATATTGCTCATGCTCTTACTGTATCACCTACAATCTATATCGAGCATCAAAGGCAGTTATGGGCTAATGCCACCATTTTTGCTGAGAATGGTGTGCAAATGATCAAGACATGGATCTGTGAAAAACCACTAACAGTTACTAAAGAGGTTATTCGCATCAGTCTACGTCTAGACGATGCCTCTGGTATAACTTCTATCTCAAATGATGAATTGTTCTCTTCTCTTACAAGAATGGGGTATGGAGGCCCATTGGGTGTATTCAAATTCTCTAAAGCCAAATTTTCACCCCAATGGCGTTTCTTTGTCCATACTATCATGCACTGTATCTCCAAAAAGACTACTGGATGGAGTGAGTTCAGCAGCACCATTGCTTATGCCTTGGTGTGCTTGGCCACTGCCAGAAAGTATAACTTTTCTAAAATGATTTTCAGTGATCTTGTCTCAAACATGGGAAACAAAAAGAGCTTCTTTATGTACCCCAGGTTTGTCCAAGAAGTTATTACTCATGAATTGACGGATATACCTCAACCTGTTGGGGTATATGTACCTAAACCCCCCAAAGGCAAGGTTTTCTCAAATATGAGAAGATCTGCTGGGGACTCGGAAGGAGTTGACACCCCATTGTTCTCTACAATGATGTTGGTGTCCCAAACCAATGAAGGTATGGCAGGAGGGTCAATGCCCCCATTAGACCATCCTACTGCTAGCCAATCCCAACCTTCCCACTCTAAATCTATCCCTCAGTCTCTCCTTGAAAAACCAACCTCTTCTATCACACAAACTTACAAGAGGAAACAGGTAAAGAAGGCTCCTTCCCTTCTTGTACCATCATCCCCCAAGCCTTTAAGCTTCTAAGGGAGAATTCTCCTTTAGGGAATATCCATAGGGAAACCAAAGGGGTGTCTCCCAACCCCAAGGAGGTGATCTCTGAGGAGGAGGAAGAGCATATGGGTGATGAGGCTGCCACTACTCCTGCTAGCACAGAGGAGGAAAGTGGTAACATCAATAAGACCTCCCCCATGGCAACTTTGAATGAGCAATCATTCAAAGGTCCCAGGTGCCAAGAAACCACAGGGGTGGATAGTGCTTCTGCTAGGCAGAAGACATCCACTAATAAAAGATCCCATGATCTTTCAATAGGGGGTAACACTCCTGGAGAAGGTGAGGACATATATGACTATGATGAATTGATGGAGACAATGGGTAACATCAACATGGATGTCATCAAGCAGGGGAAAGACATTGAGGAGCTGAAACTGGTTATTCTATCTCAACAAGTTCAGATCACCAAACTGAAGAAATTGGTGACAAGATTGGTACAGAAAAGGAGAAGAAAGCAGTTTGTGTTAAAGAAGAGGGCAAGAGCTCAAGATGCTTCCAACAAGGGGGAGAATCAAGAGAATGAAACAGAGAAGGAAAGCAAATCTGAGATAGGTTTTGATGTTGAGGGGGAGATAGAAGCTGAAATAGACAAAGAAACAGAATTTGCCCAAGAAGCAGAAACTGTTAATGCTGCTGAGGTTAAAGAAGCAGCAGTAACAGGGCTTTCTGTAGAAGAATTAGAGATAGTAGAAACTCTGGTAAAAGCAAAGAATGACACTCCTAAGGCTACTCAAAAGGCCAAAGGAGTGGTCATCAATGAAGGAGAACTTCAAAAGAAGAGAATGAAGGAGGATATAAAAGGAAAAGGAAAGATGGTTGAACCTGACCAACCTTCAAAGAAGAGGAGTCAGATTGAAATGGATGAGGAGATGGCAAAGCTGCTTCAAGAACAAATGGAAAAGGAGGAACAAATTCAAACAGAAACAGATAGAGAGCTTGCAAGGATAATGGCCAGAAAACTCAATGCAGAATATCAAGAAAGTTTAAAAGCAGAATCTGAAGCCAAAAAAAGCTCTGTGAAAGTGTCTAAGCAGAAAATGCCAGTGATAAAACAGAAAAGACAACCCTCCAAGACCTTTTTGGCCAATCAGGAAAGAAGAAAGATGATAAATTTCCTGAAAGGTGCAATTGGAGTCAAGGGGGAGATGTTCACCAACATGGCATACAGTCAAGTTGAGGAGCTCTACAGGAAGGAAATGGCAAAACTCCAAGGGGATTCCTCTCAAAGGGAAGAAGCAGAAAGGAGGATGAAAGAGAGACATGATCTCAACATCCAACAACCATTCCCTGAGGAGACCACACCCTCAAAAGAAGAAGCAGAAGAGAAGAAGGAAGAACCTGAAAGTGTGGGTATAGAAGCCAAATCTGGAAAGAGAGTGAAGTAAATTGCTTCAAAAAGGCAGTTGAAAAAGCCAAGGGTGGAAGAAACTGAAAAGAAAACAGAACCTTCAGTCACATCTCAAACAGAATCAGTACAACTTCCAGAACAGTCTAGTAAGCCAACAGATGAGAGTATGGATCCTTACATGACAATAGTGGAACCTTTGAAAGCTGTTCCAATCTCTATGCAAGTTCCAGAGATCATCTTCTGGGATATTCTAAGAGACAGTGGAAAGACTTTCTTCAGAATCAAGAGAGCTGATGGTTCATTTGAAGCTTATTCAACATGGGGGAGAGTTATCAGAAGTTGTTCAAGAGCTGATATAGAAGAATTATATAAAGTGGGGATGAAACTTTATGAACCTTTGTTGAAAGGTACTGAAGAGAATCTTCTCAAAGTGACATTGGAATACTTGTGCATGATGTTTGATCCAGAAAGAGTGCACTATAGGATTAAAGATCATAAGCATGAGTTCATCTTCAAGAAGATTGATAAATGGATACTGTTTGAAAACTGTGGACTATACATGATTATTATTGACAACTGTTATCATGAATACTACCTGGTGGACAAAATCTATGAGCATAGCAAGGAGAAGCTAGAAGGGATGCTTAAAGCTACACTTGTATGTACAAAGGATTCAGAGATGGCAAAGATTGTGGTGAGAAGAACTGTAAATCAAAGTTTGGGCCTAGATCCAAATTTGGGAAATTGAACCTGAGGTGTTGAAAGCAAATTGAAGATTAATTCTGAAGAACTTGACTTCTTTTCCTAAAAGTCAAGTTAGGGGGAGATTGTTGGGAACTGAAGAAAAGCTTAAGTATGGTTAATGCTGCTGGTTTAGAGTTACTACAGCTAGAAGACTTCAAGGTTAATACTGCTGAGTATTACTACTGCTAGTAGAATTAATACTGCTAGTCAAAGTTAGTGCTGCTTGAACAAAGTTAGTACTGCTTAGCTAGGTAGTACTGCTAGTAGTTAGTGTTGCTTACAGTTAATACTGCTAGAAGAGATTAATACTGCTTATATGATGAAGATTCGCATGAAAGGATAACAGTTGGATAATCTGAAGATATACATGGAAGCTTAGAGATATACATGGAAGATATACTGAAGATATTTTTATTTCTTGTAATTATCTTTTGATTAGTATATGTATAGAATGTATAGAATAGAGAGATTAATTCCAAGTTGAAGAGAGAAATCAACCTCAAGGAATAGATCTTAATTCTAGAGAAGTAGAATTCGTATTGGTGAGCCTGTTCAACAATATTGAGGTTGAGTGTGTAATCTTGTAACTTCAAAGCATTCAATACAAGTTTACAGTTTGTTCTTCATATTTACTGTGTTGATTTACTGTTTCATTGAATATCAAAGTGTTAATCCGCAAACTTCTTTGATATTGTTTCTGAGAATTAATTCTTGTTGAGAATGCGATCCTAACACTAGAAGTATTAACTGCAAGCAGTATTAACTGCGAGCAGTATTAACTACGAGCAGTATTAACTACTAGCAGTATTAACTAACTAGCAGTGTTAACTGCGAGCAGTATTAACTGACAAGTAGTATTAACTAACTAGCAGTATTAACTGCGAGCAGTATTAACTAACTAGCAGTATTAACTGCGAGCAGTATTAACCGCGAGCAGTATTAACCGCGAGAAGTATTAACCACTAGCAGTATTAACCACTAGCAGTATTAACTAACTAGCAGTATTAACTGTGAGCAGTATTAACTAACTAGCAGTATTAACTGCAAGCAGTATTAACTACTAGCAGTATTAACCAAACTTACTCTTTGAAGCTTAGGCTGAATTGAGTACTACTATGTATGCCCTGCAAAGGAAGATTAGTAACACCAAGAATCTATAATATTCAGGTATTTAACCACTTTTTGAGAGGATGCTTATTCAGAGTTCATCATTCCCACACTTGTTACCAAGAAAGTGAATCTACCCACATCAAAAGCTTTGGTGAATAGATCAGCAAACTGGTTGTCAGTATGAACTTTTACAACTTGAATAAGTTTCTTTTCATTACAGTCTCTTATGAAGTGATACCTGATCTCAATGTGCTTTGTCTTAGAGTGCTTGACAGGATTATTCACAATGATGATAGCACTGCTATTATCAAAAAAAATGGGAGTGTGTAGAAAGGTTACCCCATAGTCCAGCATTTGATTTTGAATCCATAAGACTTGAGAACAACAACTTGCAGCTGCTATGTACTCTGCCTCTGTTGTAGATGTGGACACTGTGGTTTGTTTCTTGCACTGCCATGAAACTAGTCTAGCACCCAAAAACTGACATCCTCCAGAAGTAGATTTTCTGTCCAAGTTTGCCCCACCTAGATCACTGTCTGAGTATGCTATTAGGTCAAAGGGTGAGTCATGAGGATACCAAAGTCCCAATCTGGGTTGCCCTTTGAGATATCTGAATATCCTCTTAACAGCTTGAAAGTGAAATTGCTTTGGCCTAACTTGGAATCTTGCACATACACAGACTGGAAACATTATATCTGGCCTTGATGCTGTGAGATACGTGAGAGAGCCAATCATGGATCTATAATGATGCACATCCATATCCTCCCCCTCAAGATCTGCAGTTATCTGCTTGTGTGTCTCCATAGGTGTGCTGGCAGGTTTTGAATCTGAGAAACCGAACTTGGTTAGAATGTCCTGCACATACTTGGATTGACAGATGAAGATGCCATCTGACTTCTGTTGAACTTGGCGTCCAAGGAAGAAAGTAAGTTCCCCCATGGAACTCATTTTGAACCTTTGATGCATTAGTTCCTCAAACTCCTTGCACATGTTGTCTCTTGTAGATCCAAAGATAATGTCATCAACATAGATTTGGACTAGCAAGATATCCTTCTTCTTTCTCTTGATAAATAGAGTCTTATCAATGACTCATCTTTCAAAGCCATTTTCCAAGAGATAGGATGACAGAGTGTCATACCATGCTCTTGGAGATTGATGCAGTCCATAAAGAGCTTTCTTCAATTTGTATACCCTATCTGGATAGCTTGGGTTTTCAAACCCTGGTGGTTGACAGACATATACCTCTTCTTCAATTGAGCCATAGAGAAAAGCACTTTTTACATCCATCTGATAGACTTTGAAGTTCATGTTAGAAGCATAGGCTAGGAATAATCTGATTGCTTCTATCCTAGCCACAGGTGCAAAAACTTCTTCATAATCTATACCCTCTTCTTGAGTATACCCTTTAGCCACCAGCCTTGCTTTGTTCCTTATGACAATTCCTCTTTCATCTCTCTTGTTCCTGAAAATCCATTTAGTGTCAATTGCTCTGTGTCCTTTAGGAAGGTCTACTAGATCCCATACATCTTGTAGCTTGAACTGTAACAGTTCTTCTTGCATTGATTCTATACAACTAGATTCTTTCATAGCATCATGTGCCTTTTTAGGCTCAAGCTGGGATAGAAAACAAGAAAGCACTGTATGCTGTTGATCTTGCATTTCTTGAAGCTTGCTTTGATGTCTAGTCATCATAGGAGAAGATATATCTCCTATTACCAGCTGTGGAGGATGATTCTTTTGAACTCTGGTGCTATGACTATGTTCTTCATTAAGTCCAGCCTCTAGATTAGAGTCATGCAACTCAACTGAAGTGTTTTCAGCAGCTACTTCTGATTCTTTATTTTCTTGAGCCTCCTTATCTTTAGTTTCTTCTTCACTCTGACTTGGTTCAGTAGATGGTTCCTTTTCACAGTCTTCAACAGAATTCACTGTGGGTATGGGAAATATCACAGATTTAGATATACTTTCTTGAACTTGTGTGGTCCCTAATCCTCCACTTCCTGAACCTGCATAATCACTACTGATACCAAAGGAGTTAGTTAGTGAATCAATGTCAAATAGCCACTGAGGACCAGTTCCAATAGGATTTGGTGTGTTTTCATTGCATTTGACATTGTCACTTTCTTCAATTATTCTAGAAGATGAGTTAAAAACTCTGTAGGCCTTACTCTGAGATGAATACCCAACAAGAAATCCATCATCTGCTTTGCTATCTGTCACACCCCGCTAAAGCGGAAACACGAGGCGTAACAGCTCCGATGTCACAGCACAAGATTATAAACATACCAACATTTAATCAACCAAAATACATTACATTTTTGAGAACATAATGTCGTTATCGTTTACAAATTCCAAGTCTTTTAAAACATAAGATACACTTAAAGCGAAAATAGTCTTGTGCTTGAAAATACGAGTACGCTGATAAGGCATCATGGGATTACCTTCTAGATTCCTGAAAAGCATGAATAAAAACCAAGGTCAACTACAAAGAGTTGGTGAGTTCACAGGTTTTGAGTATGCACAAATCATTTTTATATGCAAGTTAACATTCGTAGAGCGTACGAGAAAGAAATACAATTCATGAGTACCACAACTTAAATTTCTTTATGATGAGTGTAAGCAAAGACGAATTTTACGTTGAGCCACTACTAAGCCGTCCCTGACCAATTACAACGCCCCCGATGGACTAACTCAGCGGTGGCTCGTGCCACATGTTTAGCCATCTTCTCTAGTATAGTGCACCCCTGCTCGTCAGCATTAAAGTGGGCTTGTCACACCAAATAGCGCTACCCACTAATACTATAGGCCCGATTTTCTTCGAGTTAATAGTAATGTCACGGGGTCTTAACATTAAAAACTCAACACATCAATTGCATACTCATCATATAGCTTAATTTTCCAAACGCTTTTAACAAAGCCTTATAAATTGCCAATTCGCAATACTTTCAAACAATTCTCATGAATCTTTAAATACGCAATTTAAACATGCTTTCCACCCCAAAATCAATTAAAACGATAAAAGTGGGGCTGTGAATACTGACCTTGATGCAAGCAACGAGTGAAGTTTTACTTTAAACTTAATGAGTTTTGTCACGCCTTAACTTTCCCTATGTAAGAGTTGCCATAAGAAACACATTAATACCCTATTCCGATGTCCAACCAATATGTCCAATTGTCCCATGAAATGCCATCAAATAAGTTTCTTAGTCCATAATTATTTTGTCTAAACAAAGTTCCAAAATAAAATAAGGCATTACTTAAACTTGATAACACAACTTTTCTGGATACAGCACATGCTGTCCAGAAAGTTATCCGGTAATTTCAACACGGAAACTTAGCTTCTCAAGAGAATTACTTAATCACAAATTTTGGGATGAAACTATGATATGTTTAGATCAAATCTGCACTTTTTCATAATTTTTGAATAACTTTTGATACATCAAATCATTTTTATAAAATAAAGTGTCACTGATTTTCGGATCAGTGACATACCTCACTTGTAACAGGCTTTTGGGGTATCAATTCTTGGAATTAGCTAGTGATCCATATATGGATGCAAACCTAACTCAAAATCCTAACATTTGGAAAAAGATTCACTTAATTTGGATGAGTAGTGAGGGAGTTATGGCCTCTACAAAATTGGTGTATGAATCTGTCTTCACTGGACAGATTGCACACATGGAAACCCTAGTTTCATTGGAAGATCATTAAATGGTTCATTAGCAAATGTATAGATACTAATGCATCCCATTTCACTTCCACAACTTGGATTATACAACGTTTACATAAAAGATATGAAAACATACCACTTTTGATTATAAACTTGAAGGAAAATGGAAGGGTTAAATGATTACCTTTAACTAAAGAGATGAAGATTTGGATTCCAACTTCAAAATGGTGATAGATTCTTGGTTGGATTCTTGAATCTTAGCAATGGAAGGAGAAAATGAAGAAAGAAAAATGGAAATGGTGGTGGTGGTGGTGAAGTTTCGGCCGAAAGAGAGAGAGAGGAGAGGGAAAGGAGGTGAGGAGTTAATCTTGAAAAATGAGAAGTGTGGATAGTTTTTAATTTGGTTTTCAAATAAAGATAATGATTAAAATGAGTAGGTTTAGGACAAGTGTCCTAGTGACTCCTTAAAAGAAAAAAAAATTTAATTTAATACCATTAATTGAATTACTAGCTTTAAACTATACAATGTCAGATATATTTGAGAACCGAAATACCCGATTCTCAATTTTTGCTAAATAATTGACAAATTTGAAAATTTTGCAGTGCAAGAGAAATTAATATTCCGATTTTTATAATTTAAGAATTTTGGACTTTTATTCACTTATTTGGCATTTCTGGACAGTGACGGCAGATGCGGAATTGTTCCGGGTCTTTAACGCAACTTCTAAATTTTTCGGGGAAACTTTTTATCTTAAAGGCTTTCAATAAAATTTAAAAAGTGACAAAACTTATAAATTATTCTGAGGGTGCTGACCTCATTAATCAAAATTTGACAGCTGTCACAGTCTCCCCTCCTTCAAAGAATTTCGTCCCGAAATTTATGACTGACATTTCTGGACGGGCTTATCATCAAACAACTTAGGATACTTGCGCTTCATTAAGTCTTCTCTTTCCCAAGTATATTCAGGTCCATGACGTGAATACCAACGAACCTTAATGATTGGGATTTTGCTGCGCCTAAGACGTTTAATTTCACGATCAAGAATTTCGATAGGTTCCTCTCTAAAACAAAGGCGCCCATCGACCTTTACTTCATCAGGGGACACAAGCATTGCTTTGTTTACCAGACATTTCTTTAAATTTGACACATGAAAAGTGTCATGAATAACACTCAACTCTTGAGGTAGACTCAGCTTATAGGCTACTGGTCCAATTCTATCCAGAATCTCAAATGGACCAATATATCTCGGACCTAACTTACCTCTTTTCCCAAATCTGATTAATCCCTTCCATGGTGATACTTTCAAAAGAACTTTGTCACCTTTTTGGAATTCTAATGGCTTTCTGCGGTTATCCGCATAACTCTTTTGACGATCTCTTGCGGCTTTGAGTCTTACCTTGATGATTGATATTTTATCGGTTGTTTCTTGAATAATGTCAGGCCCAAACAGTTGGCTATCACCAATTTCTATCCAACTAAGTGGAGATCTACACTTGCGTCCATAGAGAGCTTCGTATGGCGCACATTGAATGCTGGTGTGATAGCTGTTATTGTAAGAAAATTCAACTAATGGCAGATGCTTATCCCAGCTTCCTCCAAAATCTATAGCACATGCGCGTAGCATATCTTCCAAGGTTTGAATAGTCCTTTCCGTTTGTCCGTCTGTTTGTGGATGATATGCAGTACTCAGATCCAACCTGGTACCCAGTGCTTTCTGAAATGCTTGCCAAAATCGGGAAGTGAAACGACTATGTCTATCAGAAATGATAGATAGGGGTACTCCATGCCGAGAGACAATTTCGTCTATGTACAACTGCGCCAGCCTTTCTATTTTGAAGTCCTCTCTTATAGGGAGAAAATGCGCAGATTTCGTAAGTCGATCCACAATGACCCAAATTGCGTCGTTCCCTTTTCCAGTCCTGGGTAGTTTGGTGATAAAATCCATAGATACCTGATCCCATTTCCATTGTGGTATCTCAGGTTGTTGAAGAAGTCCAGAAGGCTTTTGATGCTCTGCTTTGACTTTAGCACAAGTCAAACATTTACTCACAAATTCAACAATGTCCTTCTTCATTCCCGGCCACCAATAATATTCCTTCAATCCTTTGTACATTTTATCGGCTCCTGGGTGGACCGAGTACTTTGATTCGTGAGCTTCTTCCAAAATAATTGTTCGCAGATCATCAACCTTTGGTATCCAAACTTTATTCTTGAAATAACGAACTCCATCTGATCGTGATTCAAACTCTTTTTCCAGGTTATGCAAAGCTTCACAACAAAGATTTTCTGTTTTCAATGCTTTTTCATGAGCTTCACGAACTTGCGTCTTAAGGCTTGATTGGACCAACATTCCCAAAGCACGTGCCCTTCTTGGTTTTACTCTTTCTTTCCTGCTTAATGCATCAGCTACCACATTAGCTTTACCAGGATGATACTTTATTTCGCATTCATAATCATTAAGTAGCTCAACCCATCTTCGTTGTCTCATGTTCAACATTTTCTGATCAAAAATATGTTGGAGACTTTTGTGATCAGTATAGATTGTACATTTGGTGCCATAAAGGTAATGCCTCCAAATTTTTAACGCGAACACTACTGCTCCCAATTCCAAGTCATGAGTGGTGTAGTTCTTTTCATGAACCTTGAGTTGTCTTGACGCATAGGCTATAACCTTATTCCTCTGCATTAGTACACATCCTAAGCCTTGATGTGATGCGTCACAATACACCACAAAGTCATCCGTACCATCCGGTAACGCAAGAATTGGTGCGTCACATAACTTGTGCTTGAGTATTTGAAATGCTTCCTCCTGTTTTTCTTCCCAGACAAATTTCTTATCCTTCTGTGTCAGTGCTGTCAGAGGTTGAGCGATTTTTGAAAAATTCGCTATGAACCTTCGGTAGTAGCCCGCCAGACCAAGAAATTGACGAATTTCTGTTGGTGTCTTTGGGGTTTCCCATTTCTTGATGGCTTCAACTTTTGCCGGGTCAACATGAATTCCCTTTTCATTAACCACATGACCCAGAAAATGTACCTCTCGAAGCCAAAATTCACATTTGGATAACTTAGCATACAACTTCTGATTTTTGAGAAGTTCTAAGATCAACTCCAAATGTTTCTTATGATCTTCCTTACTTCGCGAATAAATCAAAATGTCGTGTATGAAAACAATCACGAACTTACCTAAATACGGCCGACAGACTCTATTCATCAAGTCCATGAAAACTGCCGGTGCGTTCGTTAATCCAAAGGGCATAACTAGAAACTCATAATGTCCATAACGAGTTCTAAATGCCGTCTTATCAATATCCTCTTCGCGAACTCTCATTTGATGATATCCAGATCGTAAGTCAATCTTTGAGAAGTATGTTGCGCCTTGCAGTTGATCAAACAGATCATCAATTCGAGGAAGTGGGTATCGATTCTTGAGGGTTAACTTATTGAGTTCTCTGTAATCGATACACATTCGGAATGTTCCATCTTTCTTCTTAACAAAAAGAACTGGAGCTCCCCATGGCGAAGAACTGGGTCTGATGAATCCTTTGTCAAGAAGTTCTTGGAGTTGTTCAGACAGTTCTTGCATTTCGGGTGGCGCCAAACGGTATGGTGACTTGGCCACTGGTGCAGCTCCCGGAATCAAATCAATACGAAATTCGACTTGTCTCGGTGGAGGTAATCCAGGTAGATCTTCAGGAAATACTTCAGGAAAGCCTCGAACTACAGGAATATCTTGTAAACACTTCTCCTTGATCTCTTTATTGACTACATGAGCTAAATACGCAACATATTCCTTCCTTAAATACTTCTGCATCTTCATGCAGGATACTATTCTTAACTTCCTTTTGGATTTTTTTCTCCGTGTACTATAAGTACTTCTCCTTGAGGTAACGGAATTCGAAGAGTCTTTTCGGAGCAACATAATTCCGCTTGGTTATTAGACAACCAGTCCATGCCCACAACTACATCAAAGCTTCCTAACTTTATTGGAATTAGATCTATCTTAAATTCCTTTTCAGCTAGGCTCAAGGTACACCTCGAAAATACATCATCAACCCTAACCTCTTGTCCGTTAGCGAACTCAATGACATAAGTTTCTTTTAGCTTTTGGGGCATTTGATTAATTTTTGATCTAAAACTTAATGACACAAAGCTTCTATCTGCTCCGGAATCAAATAATACAGATGCACGATGATTATTTAAGAGAAACGTACCTGTGATCACATCCGGATCTTGTCTCGCTTCTTCCGCTCCAATTTCAAATACTCGGCCTCGTGCTTGCCCTTTTTGGTTCCTATGGTTTGTCGGTCGAGTCCGGTTTGCGTTCATCCTTCTGACAAACTTAGGACAGGCATTCCTAAAGTGGTCCTGACTCCCACATTCAAAACAGGCTCGCTTTCCCCCATACTTACAATCTTTCGCATAGTGACCTCCTTTGTTACATTTGACACAAATAACACAATTTCCGAAATGTCGATTGTTGCACTTGTCGCACCTCGGGTATACTTCCTTTCCTTTATCAGCTGTTTGAGTTTGAATTCCATAATTACCCATCGTTCTCTGTTCCTTCCCCCTTCTTCTGTCATACGGTCTCCTTGAAGTTTCCTCGACCTTCCTTTTTCCTTTCACTGAATCGCGAGAGAAAAGCCCCGATCGATTGGCATTATTGGTGAGCTTGGTTGCCAGACTTACCACCTCCTGAATGGTTTTTGGATTACCCGAGGTCACATCACCTCGGATTTCTGGAGCTAAACCCCAGACATATCGGTCTACCCGATTCTCTTCTGGCGTAACCAGATGTGGCACCATCTTTGCCAGCTCATGAAATCGTGTCGTGTACGCTTCAATGTCATTCCCTTTCATTTCATGCTCCCATAATTTTGCGTGTAGTTTCTGCATTTCACTTCTTGAACAATATTCTTCCCTAAGCATTTCCTTAAACTCCTCCCAAGTGAGTTTGTTAGCCGCTTCTCTTCCTCTAGTCTGCACTTGAGTGTTCCACCACGTCAGTGCTCTCCCTTGTAGTAAGCAAGCTGCGAATTCTACCTTATTTGCTTCCGAACATTTACTTATGTGAAGGACGGATTCCATTCCTTCAATCCAAGATAATAATCCAACCGCTCCTTCAGTACCGTGAAATTCTTTTGGATTACAAGACCTAAAAGTCTTATAGGTACATTCTTTTTCTATATTTGCACCAACTCCTCGTTGATTAGGTTGGTTAGCACTTAAACCCGCTGCTATCTGACTGACTATGTTAGGAAGTGAAGCTAAGATTTGCTCGGATACGAGTCGTGCAATCTCAGGATCTTCTCTCCTTGGCGGCATAATTCTATTGCACAATTTATTTTAACGCCACGTCAATAATTAATTCCAAATTCTTATTTCCCTTATTCCTATCCCTTAATCTTAATACAATATAAATTGTATTTGATTGATCATACATCTAATATAACAAAAATCACCTTATGGAATTGGAATTCACAATTCTTAAACATACATAAATAATATAACATAACATAATCATGATCATTACAAAACTACGCCATACATTCAATCATTCATCCAAAAATAATAGGCAAGCTATTTAATAATGTACTAATATGACGAGTTACACATCAAAAGAAAATTAGTTGCCAAAATATCCCTAAGCAAACCACGCTACCAATGTCCGAAAAATGACACCATCAACCACGCTATCACAACCACTAAAAGTCCCATCACCACCGATAAGCAAGAGTGCAACCAGGCTACCATCGCCCTAGTTTCCACTAATTCTCTCATAATTGCACTCATAGCTTGATCGTCCGCACTCACCATTGATATCAGTCCATTTAGGATCTGGTCACTTGAATTCATTATCATCATGAGTGCATCGAGGGAATGCCCATGATGGTCTACTTCCAACCTAACCCTCTCTACTTCTCGAGCCATCCCTGAAACCCAGTAGTTTTCTAATGTTGTCATGCCAGTTGGTTGGGATATTGGTATATCAGCGCATGGCGGTGGCGATACCCTCCGACTCCGAAGTCGAGAAGGCCCCACCTCGTCCCTACGTGGAACGGGTGAAGTCGGCTCCAAGGTGGGGGTGACCGATCTCTCCGGTGATCGCTCAGAATCAGTGTATTCGTGCTCGGATGGGTCATAATCGTCAAGTGACTGATCTCGGTGCGAGGGTGATCGAGACATGATGACTGCGATAATTAATAAAGTTTGATTGTCAATCATGCTATAATTTTTATTAATACTCAAAAGTACCATGCAAACTCACATAACAATCATGCTTCTCATTTTTGTATCAAAAAGTTTCTATTTTTTAGTAATTCCTAGTATAGCCAATTCATGTCCCCTTTATACACACTTAAATTAAACAAAGGTGATCAAGCTTTGTTTAAGTTAAAATATGATAATGCGAAACACAATTTAGTTATACTACAGCGTACCTTAATTTTGAAAACTTTATTTGTAAAAAGGTTATAGTGTGTGGTTTTTAAAATAAAACCGGTATTCCCTATAACTTATAGCTCTGATACCAAATCTGTCACACCCCGCTAAAGCGGAAACACGAGGCGTAACAGCTCCGATGTCACAGCACAAGATTATAAACATACCAACATTTAATCAACCAAAATACATTACATTTTTGAGAACATAATGTCGTTATCGTTTACAAATTCCAAGTCTTTTAAAACATAAGATACACTTAAGGCGAAAATAGTCTTGTGCTTGAAAATACGAGTACGCTGATAAGGCATCATGGGATTACCTTCTAGATTCCTGAAAAGCATGAATAAAAACCAAGGTCAACTACAAAGAGTTGGTGAGTTCACAGGTTTTGAGTATGCACAAATCATTTTTATATGCAAGTTAACATTCGTAGAGCGTACGAGAAAGAAATACAATTCATGAGTACCACAACTTAAATTTCTTTATGATGAGTGTAAGCAAAGACGAATTTTACGTTGAGCCACTACTAAGCCGTCCCTGACCAATTACAACGCCCCCGATGGACTAACTCAACGGTGGCTCGTGCCACATGTTTAGCCATCTTCTCTAGTATAGTGCACCCCTGCTCGTCAGCATTAAAGTGGGCTTGTCACACCAAATAGCGCTACCCACTAATACTATAGGCCCGATTTTCTTCGAGTTAATAGTAGTGTCACGGGGTCTTAACATTAAAAACTCAACACATCAATTGCATACTCATCATATAGCTTAATTTTCCAAATGCTTTTAACAAAGCCTTATAAATTGCCAATTCGCAATACTTTCAAACAATTCTCATGAATCTTTAAATACGCAATTTAAACATGCTTTCCACCCCAAAATCAATTAAAACGATAAAAGTGGGGCTGTGAATACTGACCTTGATGCAAGCAACGAGTGAAGCTTTACTTTAAACTTAATGAGTTTTGTCACGCCTTAACTTTCCCTATGTAAGAGTTGCCATAAGAAACACATTAATACCCTATTCCGATGTCCAACCAATATGTCCAATTGTCCCATGAAATGCCATCAAATAAGTTTCTTAGTCCATAATTATTTTGTCTAAACAAAGTTCCAAAATAAAATAAGGCATTACTTAAACTTGATAACACAACTTTTCTGGATACAGCACATGCTGTCCAGAAAGTTATCCGGTAATTTCAACACGGAAACTTAGCTTCTCAAGAGAATTACTTAATCACAAATTTTGGGATGAAACTATGATATGTTTAGATCAAATCTGCACTTTTTCATAATTTTTGAATAACTTTTGATACATCAAATCATTTTTATAAAATAAAGTGTCACTGATTTTCGGATCAGTGACATACCTCACTTGTAACAGGCTTTTGGGGTATCAATTCTTGGAATTAGCTAGTGATCCATATATGGATGCAAACCTAACTCAAAATCCTAACATTTGGAAAAAGATTCACTTAATTTGGATGAGTAGTGAGGGAGTTATGGCCTCTACAAAATAGGTGTATGAATCTGTCTTCACTGGACAGATTGCACCATTTTCTTATAAAATCCATTTAAGTGCTCAAATCATCTCCAAATTCTATGTTTTTGGACTTTTTAGAAAGCTAACACTCTAAACTGAAGTTTAGAAGTAAAAACCCCAAATTTGCACATGTGGTTTGTGAGTTGTGTAAGCTAGAAGTGAGGTCCATTTTCTGGACAGATTCTAGAATGATGTGAATGCTAATTTAACTCACAAATAATGATCATTAGACATGGTTTTTGGTTAAAAACCATGTCTTCACCTTTCCACACATGATAAACTAACACATGCATCATGGATTCATGGCAATCTAAATGCTCATCCAAATGCATGCATGAACACAAAATACAGAAGATAAGACATTAATATTGATACAATGTTCTTAATCATGTAGAACTTAGAAAATTCCTTCATAAGAACACTTTTATACTAACACTCATTGTATCAAGAGTCAAAAACTCATATTATATAAATATCAAAGGTAAACCATCTTATTAACAAGTTTTCACCCACATGCAAGACAACATAAACACTAGATTAGTGATTTAACATTATATAGAACTCTTAATCATATGAGTTTGAACAATCTCATCCTAAGAGTTTATTTATACACAAAATTGATATAAATGCATAAATTTCAATCCAACCTTAATAAAATTTTGTGGACCAAAAACCACATTTCATAAAATCATCATCTCTTTGACAAAATCTCAAAGTAACACACATGGAAACCCTAGTTTCATTGGAAGATCATTAAATGGTTCATTAGCAAATGTATAGATACTAATGCATCCCATTTCACTTCCACAACTTGGATTATACAACATTTACATAAAAGATATGAAAACATACCACTTTTGATTATAAACTTGAAGGAAAATGGAAGGGTTAAATGATTACCTTTAACAAAAGAGATGAAGATTTGGATTCCAACTTCAAAATGGTGATAGATTCTTGGTTGGATTCTTGAATCTTAGCAATGGAAGGAGAAAATGAAGAAAGAAAAATGGAAATGGTGGTGGTGGTGGTGAAGTTTCGGCCGAAAGAGAGAGAGAGGAGAGGGAAAGGAGGTGAGGAGTTAATCTTGAAAAATGAGAAGTGTGGATAGTTTTTAATTTGGTTTTCAAATAAAGATAATGATTAAAATGAGTAGGTTTAGGACAAGTGTCCTAGTGACTCCTTAAAAGAAAAAAAAATTTAATTTAATACCATTAATTGAATTACAAGCTTTAAACTATACAATGTCAGATATATTTGAGAACCGAAATACCCGATTCTCAATTTTTGCTAAATAATTGACAAATTTGAAAATTTTGCAGTGCAAGAGAAATTAATATTCCGATTTTTATAATTTAAGAATTTTGGACTTTTATTCACTTATTTGGCATTTCTGGACAGTGACGGTCAGATTCGGAATTGTTCCGGGTCTTTAACGCAACTTCTAAATTTTTCGGGGAAACTTTTTATCTTAAAGGCTTTCAATAAAATTTAAAAAGTGACAAAACTTATAAATTATTCTGAGGGTGCTGACCTCATTAATCAAAATTTGACAGCTGTCACACTATAAAACTTACCTAAGTGAGATTTGGTATTGAGAATTGTACAAGGACACCCAAAAGGTTTGAAAAATCCAATGAAAGGTTTTCTTTTATTTAAAACCTCATATGGTGTCTTGTTCTTTGGCTTAACTACTAGAACTCTGTTTTGGACATAGCAGGCAGTTTTAACTGCTTCAGCCCAGAAGGTAATTGGCAGTTTTGAATAAGCCAACAGAGATCTTGCAGCCTCTATTAGTGTCCTATTTCTCCTTTCAGCAACACCATTCTGTTGAGGAGTCCTAGGAGCACTATATTGTCTCTCAATGCCTTTTTCTTCAGAAAAGGTGTTTAGATCAAGATTTTTGAATTCAGTCCCATTATCTGATCTAATGACTTTTACTTTTTGATTAGTTTGGTTTTCAATTCTCAGGATAAAGGATTTGATCAGTCCACTTGTCTCATCCTTAGTCCTTAGAAAATATACCCAGGTAAATCTAGAGTAATCATCAACAATAACCAAGCAGTAAGATTTCTTGCCTATACTCATAACATTTGTAGGACCAAACAGATCCATATGTAGTAACTGAAGACAAGAAGAAATTGAATTTATCTTTTTGGTCTTATGAGAAGTTTTGTGCTGTTTGCCTTTAAGACATGCAACACAATGATCATCACATGAAAATACTTTTGAAGGTAAACCTCTTACAAGATTGTTTTTGACAAGTTTTTGAAACAAGACAATTTAGAGATGAATCACTATCAACATTGTCCATATCTAGACAGTAAACATTGTCCTTTCTTGGAGTTCTAAGTAGTATCATGCTTTCATCAACTACCTTGAACCCTAGAGCAAGGATCATACACTCATTATTTGTAAATAATATACTATGTTGTTTGTCACATACCTGTGATACACTTAACAGGTTGTACTTCAATTGATCAACATAGTAGACATCCTCAAATGTCATCTTACCTTTGGTGACATTACCTTTTCCACTTATTTTACCACCAGTAATATTATCTCCAAATGCAACATATCCTCCATTGATATGCTTGAAATCCTGAAGGCATGACATGTTGCCTGTCATGTGCCTAGAGCAACCACTATCAACATGCCATATGCTCTTTCCCTTGAGCTGTTGGTTGCCCTGCCCATAAGATAAAACAGTTAGTATGAATTAGGAACCCAAGCCAAAGTGGTCTTGGGTACCCCTTTCTCATCAAAATACTTGCATTCTTTCTTGACAAGATTTTTGAACTTTAACTCTTCATTCTTGGAGTACTTTGTCACAATAATAGGCTTGGAAACATTTTTGCTAGAAGCAGTACTGGTTTTAGAAGTACTAACTGCCTTAGCAGCACTTGCATGCTTAGCAGTACTAACCTTGTTAGAAGTAGTAACTGTGTTAGCAGCAATAACTGTGTTGGCAGTATTAACCTTTGAAGAGGTAGTTATAGCAGAATCAGTACAACTTCCAGAACAGTCAAGTAAGCCAACAGATGAGAGTATGGATCTGTACATGACAATAGTGGAACCTTTGAAGGCTGTTCCAATCTCTATGCAAGCTCCAGAGATCATCTTTTGGGATATTCTAAGAGACAGTGGAAAGACTTTCTTCAGAATCAAGAGAGCTGATGGTTCATTTGAAGCTTATTCAACATGGGGGAGAGTTATCAGAAGTTGTTCAAGAGCTGATATAGAAGAATTATATAAAGTGGGGATGAAACTTTATGAACCTGTGTTGAAAGTTACTGAAGAGAATCTTCTCAAAGTGACATTGGAATACTTGTGCATGATGTTTGATCCAAAAAGAGTAAATTACAGGATTAAAGATCATAAGCATGAGTTCATATTCAAGAAGATTGATAAATGGATACTGTTTGAAAACTGTGGAGTATACATGATTACTATTGACAACTGTTATCATGAATACTACCTGGTGGACAAAATCTATGAGCATAGCAAGGAGAATCTAGAAGGGATGCTTAAAGCTACACTGGTATGTACAAAGGATTCAGAGATGGCAAAGATTGTGGTGAGAAGAACTGTAAATCAAAGTTTGGGCCTAGATCCAAATTTGGGAAATTGAACCTGAGGTGTTGAAAGCATCTTGAAGAGCATCTGAAGAACTTGACTTCTTTTCCTAAAAGTCAAGTTAGGGGGAGATTGTTGGCAACTGAAGAATTTACCAAGTATGGTTAATGCTGCTGGTTCAGAATTACTACTGCTAGAAGACTTCAAGGTTAATACTGCTGAGTGTTACTACTGCTTGTAGAATTAATACTTCTAGTCAAAGTTAGTGCTGCTTGAACAAAGTTAGTACTGCTTAGATAGTTAGTACTGCTAGTAGTTAGTGCTGCTTACAGTTAATGCTGCTAGAAGAGATTAATGCTGCTGAAGATTAATACTGCTTATATGATGGAGATTCGCATGGAAGGATAACAGCTGGATGGACTGAAGATTATGGAAGGCTTAGAGATATACATGGAAGATATACTGAAGATATTTTTATTTATTGTAATTATCTTTTGATTAGTATATGTATAGAATGTATAGAATAGTTTAGTAAATTAATGATTCATTCTAAGTTCAAGAGAAAAATCAACCTCAAGGCCTAGATCCTAATTCTAGAGAAGTAGAATTCGTCTTGAAAGAGTCTGTTCTTCAAGATTGAGGTTGAGTGTGTAATCTTGTGATTTTAATCATTCAATACAAGTTTACAGTTTGTTATTCATATTTACTGTTTGTGATTACTGTTTCATTGAATATCAAAGTGTTATTCCGCAAACTTCTTTGATATTGTTTCTGAGAATTAATTCTTGTTGAGAATTCGACCCTGACAAGTGGTATCAGAGCCAAACTCTCTCAGAAACATCTATTCATCATGGAAAATCTTACATAATCAAGCAGTACTTTGGTCTCTAAGGTTCCAATGCTCAAACCCAGTGAGTTTGACATGTGGAAGATCAGAATCGGACAATATATTCTTCTCACTGACTACTCAATGTGGGATATCATTGAGAATGGTCCTTCTGAAGCTGGAAGGATAGGACCAGATGGGAAAAGACCTCCACCAAAGACAGATGGTGAGAGGAAGATCAGACAGACAGAGATGAAGGCCTTGAGCACTCTGCTCCTGGCCATCCCCAATGAATATCAGCATCAATTTTGCAACTGCACTGATGCTCAGATTCTCTGGAATGCTCTAGAGAAAAGATTTGCTGGAACTAAGAGCATCAAAAGAAATCAAAGAGATGTTCTAAAGCAGCAGTATGAGAACTTCACTTCCTCAAAGAATGAATCTATGACTCAAACTTTTGATAGGTTCAACAAACTCATTGGTGAACTGGCTACTGTAGGAGTGAAGATGGAACAAGATGATGTCAACAGAAAGTTCCTCAGATCTCTTGGGGATGAATGGACTATGTACACTGTCTCATATAGACAGAGTGACAATATGGAAGAGAAAGAACTTGATGATCTATACAATGATCTAAGAGTTTTTGAAACTGAGGTAGAAACCAATAAGAAGCCCACTGGTTATATCCACAATGCTGCACTTCTTTCAGCATCCACTGATACTACTGCCAACCCTGAAGCAGTTAGTACTGCCAGTGGAGTAAGTTCAGAAAAAGGCACTGAAACTATCTTTGAAGCCTTTTTGTCCAGTCATAGCAACAATTCATTGATTAATGATGATCTGGATCAACTTCACCCTGATGACCTAGAGGAGATGGATATTAAATGGCAGATGGCTATGCTATCCATGAGGGTGAAGAAGTTTATTAAAAGAACATGAAGGAATAACTTCTCTCAAAGAAGAGAAGATGTAGCTGGTTTTGACAAGACTAAGGTGGAATGCTATAAGTGTCACATGAAAGGACACTTTGCTAGAGAATGCAGGAGTGTTGTTCCAAACAACAACCACCAACAAGCTCAGAATGGAGGCTACAATCAGAACAAGAATCCTGCTCAAGCTCTTGTTTCTCAACAAGGAA
Source organism: Arctium lappa (assembly GCA_023525745.1). Classification (NCBI taxonomy): domain Eukaryota; kingdom Viridiplantae; phylum Streptophyta; class Magnoliopsida; order Asterales; family Asteraceae; genus Arctium; species Arctium lappa. Next base: position 59,433,654 of record CM042059.1, on the reverse strand, counting down.
TGGGATTTGACTGGAGTGATCAAGTTGAGGAAGCCATTCAGAATCAAGCTCTTATGGCAGAAGTGTCTGATCTCCCCTCTGAGGTAATTTCAAAAGATACAGGGATCACAATCAAAGTATGTGTGATGACCTCAAAAGATTAGAAAAGGACAGAAGAGATTATGTGTTGATAGTAGAGAGATTTGAAAGCAAATCAAAGGCTTTCAAGCTAATGAACTTCAACACTCTTATGACACAAACTATTGGAAGTGGGAAAAGAATGAGTTAGAGAACAAACTGTCTAAATCCTTAGAAGAGAGTGATAGGCTGAAAGAGGAACTGTCTAAAGTTAAACTTGACATAGAAAAGTTTTCATATGCTTCAAAAGCAATGGATTCTCTTCTAAAGGTTAATATTAATGCTTTGATACCACTTGTCAGGATCGAATTCTCAACAAGAATTAATTCTCAGAAACAATATCAAAGAAGTTTGCGGAATAACACTTTGATATTCAATGAAACAGTAATCACAAACAGTAAATATGAATAACAAACTGTAAACTTGTATTGAATGATTAAAATCACAAGATTACACACTCAACCTCAATCTTGAAGAACAGACTCTTTCAAGACGAATTCTACTTCTCTAGAATTAGGATCTATGCCTTGAGGTTGATTTTTCTCTTGAACTTAGAATGAATCATTAATTTACTAAACTATTCTATACATTCTATACATATACTAATCAAAAGATAATTACAATAAATAAAAATATCTTCAGTATATCATCCATGTATATCTCTAAGCCTTCCATAATCTTCAGTCCATCCAGCTGTTATCCTTCCATGCGAATCTCCATCATATAAGCAGTATTAATCTTCAGCAGCATTAATCTCTTCTAGCAGCATTAACTGTAAGCAGCACTAACTACTAGCAGTACTAACTAGCTAAGCAGTACTAACTTTGTTCAAGCAGCACTAACTTTGACTAGCAGTATTAATTCTACTAGCAGTAGTAACACTCAGCAGTATTAACCTTGAAGTCTTCTAGCAGTAGTAATTCTGAACTAGCAGCATTAACCATACTTGGTAAATTCTTCAGTTCCCAACACTATTTAATAAGGCCGATGCAAAACCAAGGCTTATTAGATGGGTTCTTCTTTTACAATAATGTGATTTGGAAATTACTGATCAAAAGAGAACCAATAATAATGTTACCGATCATCTTTCTAAAATAGAGGGAATAGTGTGAGATTAAAGAGGTGTTTCTTGATGAACATGTTTTAGCAATACAACATCATTTTGAAGAAAAACGTCATTGGTATGCAAATATTGCCAACTATCTTGCTAGTGGGCTTAAGACATATCACTTTCAAGGACAATAAATCAAAAAAAAAAACTTCATGATTGCACACACTATTTTTAGGAGGACCCATATCTTTATAAAATGACTACAAACCAAGTGTTGAGAAGAAGTGTTCCAAATTTTGAAATGCGAGCATTGTTAAAAGATTGTCATGCCTCCCCATATGGTGGCCACTTTGGTGGTTAACGCACAAAAACTTAAATTTTACAAAGTGAATTTTTTGGCCAACTTTATTTAAATACGTTTTTAAGTTTGTAAAAAGTTGTGATCAATGTCAAAGAATGGGAAATTTGTCTCAATGTATTGAAATTCCTTTAAATAACATTTTGGAAGTCGAAGTTGTTAACGTTTGGGTCATAGATTTCATAGGACCATTTCGTATGTCCTTTAATAATCAATACATTGTGGTTGTAGTTGATTATGCTTCAAAGTGGATAGAAGCTAAGGCATGCCCATGGAACGATGATAAAACGGTGATAGAGTTTTTTTTGCATAAAAGCATGTTTGTTCAATTTGAAACTCCTCAAGCTTTGATAAGCGATGAAGGAACACATTATATAAACAAAATGTCGAGCATCGTTCGTAGTAAATACAACATCCAACATAGAGTGGCCACGGCATACCGTCCTCAAACAAATGGCCTTGCCGAACTTTCTAATCGAGAAATCAATTATTTTTTGGATAAAGTTGTCAAACCCAATAGAAATAATTGGCCATTCAAGTTAGATGACGCATTATGGGCTTAAATAACCGCTTTTATGACCGCTTTGGGAATGTCACCATACCGGTTAGTTTTCGGAAAGGCATATCACTTACCGTTAGAATTGGAATATAAAGCTTTTTATTAATTTAAGCAAGGATTACATGGGAATAAAAGAAAACTGCAATTAAATAAGTTAGAAGAATCAAGATTTCATGCCTATGAAAATACCACGTTGTATAAAGATAAAACAAAGTTATGGCATGATTGTAGGATCAATCAAAGAATTTTGTAAAATGATCAACAAATTCTTCTCTTTAATTCGAGGGTGAAATTATTCCTTGAGAAACTTAAATCAAGATTGTCGGTCCAACAATACTACTTAACAAGTTCTAAGAAACAACAACACAATATGATTACCAACCTGTATTGATTATAACAAACGAGTTACAAGGTTGATCGATTAAGCTTTGATTGTGTTCTCTATGATTTTCTCTCTTTTTCACCTTTTTGTGTGTATTTGTGTGTTATCTATGATCTGATGTGTTAGAGTAGAGAGACACAATACAACTACCAAGTGTGTTGAACACACTAACTAGATAATATCTAGATATTAAATCTAGATATTATTTCTAACAAACTAGAAACTAACTTAGAAACAAACTAAGTTACCTTTTACAATATTTATAACTTAGATAATTAATCTAAGTAAACTAATATAATAAAAAACAATTACATTAAATTACATTGACATTTATTACACACGACATAGACTTTATTATCGAGAGTCGACGTTCCGGCTTTAGCTTCAGATTGCGATCTTCAGTTTGGATGATCTTGAATCCAATGAGACTGTGTCTTAACAATCTCCCCCTTTGGATCAAGATCATTACGAAAGTCATTTAGCAATACAATCTTCTCTTTCAGCACAGAAGAAGATGCAATCTCTTTCTCTAAAATCAGAATGTCTTCAATCTAACAATCTTGCCTTTTGAAGAGTAGACGTGATTCTTGAAACATGTGATCTTTGCCATTTCTTGTGTAGTCATTCTCCCCCTTTTTGATGTTAAGTGCAACGACTTCATCAAAATTTGTTGTAAGAAATGTCAATCTTGCGGTTAGAGCCCCTAATTCTTCAATTCATAAGAGATTCATCCAGATCTTTGCAAATCCAGACAAATTAAATATGTAACACCTGAAATCAACTAATGAATCAGTTATCATGCCTGTCAGTAACACTAAGTCACTGAGTGTAACGAATACACATTGGAAAGGAGCTGTTTTGATGTTGACTCCCCCAGGGCTTCCATTTAATCATCGAAACACCACAAAGGTAATTTCTATAAACGTTATGACAAAGAAGCTAATTCCTTGTGTGTTCGTGCTTGTGTTTGAAAGAATTAAGCACAGATGATTGCTTATTGGCTCAAAATTGTGTAAACCACTGAGACAACAGTAAGTTAAACACAGACTCAATGTGCATGATTGAAGTGCGAAGGTAGGGCAGACTTCCTTCTTTTCAATATCTAGATTTTCCGAATGAAAATCAGATAGTATATGTGTTGCATCCCCTTTGAAAATGAAACATTTTCTTTTTGAGAAGAAAATGAGTAGATGGTGAGGTTTGATCAAGAGTTGGCATGGGTTAGTTGCCTGTTTCAATAATGATCACCAAAGAATTGTGAATCACTAGAATTGTGGCTACCCGGCTCAGAAAAAGTTGGTGCAGAGTTGTGATATTCTTTTAACTCTGTTCTCACACGCTCTTTCTTTTAAACTTTTTTCTTTCTCTAATCACACTCATTCCTTTTCTATTTGCACACTCAATCACTAAGGATTAACTTCTTGGGTAGAAATCACTGGTTAAGGTGATTCCATAGAAGTTGTGTTAATTCCTAGCACAATGATTCCTTGTTTTCCTAGATGCACGTGATGCTCAAATTGGTTTAACTATTTCAGTTAAAGCACAATATTGATCATGAAAACATTTAAAAATACACTCCCAAAATATAAAATCTGTGGAAAAATCGGGAAGTGGTTTGAACATTAAAAACAATGTTTTCTTATGATTGAAAGTTATCCTTCTTTCAACCATATATGATATGAAGATATAGAATTATACCTTTACGTACGATCTTCCATCTCATGAAGCTAAGCTTTAAGTCATAGAAATATGAACTTGTGAGCTTCTCTCAAAAATTCTGCAAAAGTCTAATGTCAAGTCAAAGTAATAATTATTCACTTATATTGAAAAGACAAAAAGCAGTAAAACTTTTAAAGTATGAGTCCTGATCTGAAATAATCAGAAGTCATGTCCGAACTCCCCTTTTGACTTGAAGAGCTCCCCCTAAAATCTTGCATTACAAATTTTTTTTGACATTTTAAAAGGTATATGCAAATTTTATGAGCTCCCCCTCGAAGTAATATTAACCAGATGTCAATTTCTTCTCATTCTCCCCCTTGGATCATGAACATTTTGATAGAATGACAGGTATCAATCAGAGTTAAGAATGAAGAAATGATGAAAAAGTATACAATAGAAAACTTTGTTAGGTAATTACCGATTATATCTTAAGATTTAGCATACCAAGCTTCGAGACTAGAAAGGTAAACCTCTTTTCGTCTAAAGGTTTGGTGAACAAATCAGCAAGTTGATACTCAGTCTTTACAAAGAAAAGTTTAATTGTTCCTTTCTCTACATTATCCTTGAAAAAATGATACCTGACGTCTATGTGCTTTGTCTTCGTGTGCTGAACAGGATTCACTGTTATTGCGATGGCGCTCTTGGAGTCACAGTAGATCGGGATCTTGTTGAAGTGGAAACCGTAGTCGCGTAATTGAGTTCTCATCCACAAGACTTGAGAACAACAGCTAGCAGCAGCTACATATTCTGCTTCGGCCGTGGAGGTTGAAACACAAAGTTGCTTCTATGATCCCCAACTGACAAGTTTGTCACCGAGGAACTGCACTTGTCCTGATGTGCTCTTCCTGTCTAACATACAACCTGCATGATCTGCATCTGTGTAGGCTGTTAGTTCAAAACTAGTATCTTTAGGATACCACAGACCAAGATCTGCAGTGCCCTTTAGATACCTAAAGATGCGCTTCACAGCAGACAAATGGATTTCTTTAGGATTGGCCTGATATCTTGCACATAAGGATGTTGAAAAAATTATATCTGGCCTACTCGACGTAAGATACATTAAAGAACCTATCATCCCTCGATAAGTCCTAATATCAACAGCCTTTCCCGAAGGATCGCTGCCAATCTTAGTACCTGGTGCCATTGGGGTACCAATCGGTTTAGTATTTTCCATTTGGAACTTCCGAAGAATATCCCTAATGTACTTTGATTGATTGATAAAGATACCCGTAGAAAACTGTTTTACTTGTAAACCGAGAAAGACATTCATCTCTCCCATCAAGTTCATTTGAAATCTAGACACCATAAGGTTTGCGAAGTTCTTACAGTACTTAGTATTTGTAGAACCAAAGATAATATCATCTACATAGATTTGAATTAAAATGATATCGCCTTTTTCCTATTTAATAAACAAAGTGGTATCCACCGTACCTTTGGAAAACCCAGACTTAACTAGAAAAGTGGAAAGGACATCATACCAGGCTTGAGGTGCTTGTTTCAGACCGTAGAGTGCTTTGTCAAGAAGGTAGACATGATTCGGCTTCTCTTGATTGACAAAACCCTCTGGCTGAGAGACGTAGACTTCCTCCTTCAGAATTCCATTTAGGAATGCTGTCTTCACGTCCATTTGAAAGACCGTGAAGTTTTTGTGGGCTGCGTAGGCTAGAAACATTCTGATTGCCTCTAATCGCGCCACAGGAGCATATGTTTCGTCATAGTCTATTCCTTCCTCTTGTCTGTATCCTTTGGCTACTAGTCTTGCCTTGTTCCGGATGACGGTACCAGCTTTGTCCTTTTTAATCTTGAAGATCCACTTCGTACCGATGATTGTTTTACCTTTAGGCTTTGGTACGAGTCTCCAGAATTGCAGTGCATCGAACAGATTCAGCTCTTCTTGCATTGAGATCACCCATTCTGGATCTGCAAGTGCTTTCGATACGCGTGTTGGCTCGAACTTGCTTAGAAAGGAGTCATGCATGCACAGGTTCATTGATGCTGACCTAGTTTGCACCGGTTTTGATGGATCGCCAATTATCTGGCTTATCGGATGCTCTTTGGTCCATTTTTGTTCATGAGGCAGTAGATTAGATGACTGTATGTCAGTTGTGTCATCTATGAATCCACTTGTACCTTCTTCTGTTTGTTCAGGAGGATTGATTGTTTTAGTTGAAGTGGCAGGTTCAGAAGGCTCATCAGGTACAACTTGAACTGGCTGTAGATGGATCTGTACAGAACCTTCTACTGTTGCAGCTACTTCTGTCTCTTTATCACATGGAACTTCTTCAACTGTTGGAGTCGGCATTTGAATTGTAATCTCTTGTTGAATCGGGGCATTTGATTCAATTGGAACATCTGAACTGGTTGGATGAGTAGTCGTTAAGTCTTCCATCCTGTCAACCACAACAGATTTCTTTACATTAGATCCGAGATATTCATCATAAAACAATTCAAATAATAATACTAAATCAGATAAATGGTTAGTAGAAGTTGATGCTCCATCTGATTTATTCTTTTGAGATGCAGGTTCTGGACTGAGATGCCCAGAAGCTAGTACTCCGGTTATAACGGGTTCTGAACGTTGTTGTTCGGAAGCCATTTCTTCATCAAAGGTGACGTTGACGCTTTCAATCACCGTCTTTGTCTTCTTTAGATAGACACGATATGCATTCGCTGTTGAGGAATATCCAATGAAGATTCCTTCATCTGCCTTAGCGCTGAACTTGTTGAGATTCTCCCTATCGTTTAGTACGAAACACTTACATCCAAATATATGGAAGTATTTGATTGTCGGTGTTCTGTTGTTGATCAAACCGTAAGGAGTCTTCTTGAATCTCCGATGTATCATGGAACGATTCTGTGTGTAGCACGCGGTCGAAACAGCTTCTGCCCACAAAAATAGAGGTAAGTTGGAATGACTTAGCATAGTACGAGCAGCCTCGACTAGCGTTCGATTTCTTCTTTCAACTACTCCATTTTGTTGAGACGTTCGAGCAGCAGAGTATTGATGTGAAATCCCGACAGATTCGAGATATTCTTCAACTTTGTTGTTCTTGAACTCTGTGCCGTTGTCTGTTCTTAGAATCTTGACCGGTTTCTGCAGATTCACTTGGGTCGTCTTCAGGAATGTAATGAGTACATCAGGTGTCTCATCCTTTGAACGTAGAAATTTGACCCATGTGTATCGCGAGTAATCATTCATGATTACGAGTATGTACTTCTTGCCACCTAAGCTTTGAGTGTGCATTGGACCGCATAGATCCATATGCAATAACTCTAAAGGAGCATTGGTACTTGGTTCTGGCTTCGGTTTATGAGGTGCCCTCTTCATCTTGCCCTTCTCACAAGCTGCACAAAGATGTTCTCTTTCATATCTCAGCTCTGGAAGTCCTTTGACGAGCTTTCCACTGACCATATTGTTGATGTACCGAAAGTTGAGGTGAGAAAGACGTCGATGCCATAACCAACTTTGTTGCATCGAAGCTTTCGATAGTAGACAAACTTGTTTGTCAGTCTGGACATGTGATAAGTTGATTGTGTAGAGGTCTGATTCTCGTGTACCGACCAAGAGTTCTTTGCCTTCTTCATTGCGAACAGAACAACTCTTGGCTTTGAAGTTGACCTCTAAGTCTTTGTCACAGAACTGGCCTATACTGAACAAGTTGTGTCCTAAGCCTTCTACATAACTCACCCTCTTGACAGTTACATTGCCGTGTTGTACATCACCATATCCCATGATTGGAGAAAACTGGTCGTTGCCAAATCTTACTGTTCCACAATATTTGTCTTTGTAATTGGACAGTATCTCTTTTTGACCTGTCATGTGTTTGGAACATCCGTTGTCCAAGAACCACATATGACTAGTCTGCATAAGAGAAATTAGAAATTTAGATTTGTATATGACAACATTGGAATATACACTTTGGTCATCGAAGTGCGGGTGTTGAACTGATTTGTTCAAAAGCCTATTTTTGATCTTTGATGTTCGGGTTTTGAACTGCATTATCCAAAAACCTATTTTTGACATTGAAGAACGAGTCCTGATCTGTACATAATCAGAAGTCGCATTCTCTTTATGCTTTGTGTGCCTGCAACACATATTTCTCTTTAGGTACCCATTGGAATTTGGGTCCTACTGTGTTAGCACATGATTTTGGTATCCATTTCAAATTGGATCCTATTTTCTTTTGAAATGTATGAGAAGAATTGGTATGAGATGCATGCACATGTTAATTTCCAAACCAATCTTCAGAATCTTGACAAGTAATAGAAACATGTTTATTATAGATAGAGGACTTTCCAGCAGATAAAGATAACTGAAATAATTGCTTCATTGTATATTGTTTACGAGAAACAACAAGTTTTGGGTTCAAAACAGTAATATCAGCAATTACAACATCTTTAGTAAGCGAAGTCTTATTACAATTAACACTACTAGACGTTAAGACGGTCTTGTCAAGGTTCCGTTTGGGTTGCCACAGAGAATTTGCTTCTGGCCTTTGATTTCTCAGATCTGAAACATGTAATCTGGTGAGTTAGACCTTGGAGCAACAAACGAATGCTTCTTCTTCGAATTACCAGCAGTGGTCGGTTTCTGTGAATGCTGAGATAAATTCTTACCTTTAGCATTCTTAGCGTTCACAAAGACTGAGTTATCAACGAAAGCTTTCGTTGATTTTGCACTGTTCACAGGCTTACTGGTTTTTCTTAAAGTTTTCTTCACAAATGATGAATGGTTGGGAAGTTTTGTATTAAAGTCAAAGAGATAGGAACTATCATCTAAACTACCGTCAGAGTTCAAAAAATCAATTCTTTTATTTGATGAACCAGACAAATCATTAGAGTTTGAAGCTTTTGAAAGAACAGAATTTGAAAACACGGTTGTAAAAATGCTTTGTTCAATATTTATCATAAGTCTTACATCTGATAAGGAAGTCTCGAGTTCAGAAGTTTTATGTTCTAAAACGAGAGGAGGGACATATAATTTACCTTTGATAGGCTTCGCCTCCATTTCCTTTACAGAATAACTTGGAAAGAAATCACTTGAAAGTGGTTCCTTCTTTTTATATATTGGGTTTTCATCATAACTATTATTCAACTTCGCATAATAAAATGGAAGATGAACTTTAGCTGATTTCATCCGTTTTTCCGTTTCATTGGCTTATCCTCTTTTGACAATTTAGTCCAAAAGGTTTTAAACGTGGGGAGTCTGCGGGCTAATTGCATATTTAGATGATCATAAAGTCCAGGAACTTCAGACATCCCCTTTTCTAGACAGTGAGGATTCTTATAACCGATTCCCCATCTCTCTGTTTCCTCTTTGGGTTTGTTCAGAAAAATAGTCTGTTCAGTTTGACCCATTTTATACAACTTCTCTTCCAAACTTTTTAGTTTTCCTAACAAAGAAAAGTTCTCTTTTGTACAAGAAGCATGCAACTTTTTAAGCTAAAAAATATCTACTGCACCTTTTAGCAGTTGAGATTTAAGATCAGAATTCTCTTTTAGAATTATTTTCTTTTCCTTAGCATTGGTGTCATTTTCTTTATGTAAAACCTCAATTAATACTTTCTTCTCAGCAATTTCATTGCTAAGTTTTTGTATCAACTGGTTTTTGTCTGTCATGACACCATTATCATGTTTAGGATTAGATTCTAACTCTCTTTGTTTCATACTCATGGCATGCATTTTATTCATGAATTCTAAATCAGAAAGATTACATACCTCCTCTTCTTCATTGTCAGAATCAACTTCAGCATCTGACTCTATCTTGCCCATCAAGCACATGTTGACGGCTTCTTCTCTATCTTCATCATCTTCTTCTTCATCATCTGAGTGATCGAGCCAGTATTCGTCCTCAGCCATCAATGCCTTGCCTGCTTCTTGTTGTTTTGCAAAAAGCATCTTGTTCTTGTAGTAGTCTGAATTTCTGACTTTTGATCTGCGACAGTCTTTGGCATAGTGACCTGGTTTACCATAGTTGTAGCATGTAGGCGGTTCTGGCTGACTTGATCCTTCAGCTTTGAATTTCCTTTCTTCCGGTCTCCTCTCCTCTATCCTTTTTCCTTCCGACTCAAACCTTCTTTCTTCAGGTTTTCTCTCCTCTGATCTTCTCCCCTCAAATCTCTTCCCTTCATATCTGCTACCTTCAATCCTTTCTTTGTGAATGTAGTTGTTCGGACCAGATGAATATCTCTGATTATTTGATGTTGGATTTGTGTAGAACCTTTTCTGAAAGGCACTAGTCAGCATCATCATTGCTTGCTTCAGCTGATCATTTTCATCTGATTCTGAGTTTGCACAACCTTCATCTTCTTCATCTGATTCATATACAGTCGCCTTGTTCTTCTTCTTTCTGACTACAAGGGCGACTGTGTCTTCAATTACCTTTCCTCTTTGTCTCTTCTCATCCAGAATTTCATCCACCTCTTCTTCATTTTGACGGAGGGTTTCATATACCTCGTGAAGTGGAATCTCATTCAAGTCTTTAATCTGCTTCATCTGACGAGCAAATCTTTTCCATTCAGGTTGAAGAATACTAAGGAATTTGATATTCAGCTCATTTTGAGATTTGTGAACTTTGTTCTTGCTAAGTTCATTCAGCAATGTCACAAACCTGTCATAGGTTTCTTCTAAGGTTTCTCCCACCCTGCCTCTAAATTCTTCATAGTTATTTAGGCAGTTGGAGATCTTCAGCTGATTTCCAATTTTTGAACCCAGCATCATTTTCTCGAGCTGAACCCACATTTCTTTATCTGAAGCCTTGTAACTGTCAATCTTGACGTATATTTCATTTGGGATCCCTTGTAAGATGTATGACTTTGATAATTTGTCGCCTTTGGCTCTTCTGAGGTTATCATCTTGTAGCTCGTGATACTTCAGTTCAACCTGAGTAGGCACGTTATCAATTACACTAGTCGTCATTGGTGGTGTCATAATCCCTTCTTCAATAGATGTTCTGATATAATCACCCAGCTCGTGTCTGTCAATGAAGTTTAGAAACCTATCCTTCCACTGTTCGTATTCTCCTTTGAAGAGAACTGGTGGCTTGGTGTCAGTTCCTATTGCAAGGGCTTCTCTGGATGTCATCCTGTATCGAAAAGTTCTCAGAAAAAGATTCTAAGTGAGGTTTGCGATTCTAATGGTTTTGAGGAATGCGGGTCCGAGGTTTGCGGGTCTGAGCTATGCGGGTCTGACTTGGAACGAGATGTGCGTGACTGAGCTTTGATCCGAGAAGTTTGAGGATTGCGGGTGCTTTGGGACCCGAGATGTTGAGGATTGCGGGTCAAGTGGGAACCGCAAAGTAAGGAATGCGGGTCAAGTGGGAACCGCAAGGTTGAGGTTTGTGGGTCTAGTTAGACGCGCAAATGGAGGTTTGCGATTGTCTTGAGATGCGCAAAGTTTGAGGTTTGCGTTTCTGAGGTTTGAACCGAGAAGTGGGGTTTGCGTTTCCTTTGAGAAGCGCAAAGTAGGCTTTGCGTTTGCTTTGGGACGCGCAAAGTGAGCTTTGCGATTGCTTTGGGACGCGCAAAGTGAGACTTTGCGTTTGCTTTGAGGAGCGCAAAGTAGGACTTTGCGTTTCGTTCTTCCTCTGCTTTGCGCTTTATTCGTCCTGAACTTTGAAAATTTGTCTAAAATCTGTTCCTGTAACGATTAGCAATAACAAGCACTACCCTTATGTCTAGAAACACTTCTAGAACAGATTATAAGCACTCGATCTCACTAAAACACTATTTTTAGAAATTAATCTGATCGAACAATGACTTACTCTTCTAGACTCTTTTTTCACAAAAACCACAAATTGGAAATCGATTTAAGCTTTAAAGTGAAATTAAATACATACAACTCTATCTAGCATGTAAATCGATCACAACCTGATCGATTCTAACACTTAAAACACTCTTACACTCGAAATCAATTTTTCTTGAAGAACACAGAGACGTTTTTCTGAAAAACTTGTTTTGATCTTAATCAGGCTCTGATACCAATTGTCGGTCCAACAATACTACTTAACAAGTTCTAAGAAACAACAACACAATATGATTACCAACCTGTATTGATTATAACAAACGAGTTACAAGGTTGATCGATTAATCTTTGATTGTGTTCTCTATGATTTTCTCTCTTTTTCACCTTTTTGTGTGTATTTGTGTGTTATCTATGATCTGATGTGTTAGAGTAGAGATACACAATACAACTACCAAGTGTGTTGAACACACTAAGTAGATAATATCTAGATATTAAATCTAGATATTATTTCTAACAAACTAGAAACTAACTTAGAAACAAACTAAGTTACCTTTTACAATATTTATAACTTAGATAATTAATCTAAGTAAACTAATATAATAAACAAACAATTACATTAAATTACATTGACATTTATTACACACGACATAGACTTTATTATCGAGAGTCGACGTTCCGGCTTTAGCTTCAGATTGCGATCTTCAGTTTGGATGATCTTGAATCCAATGAGACTGTGTCTTAACAAAGATGATCTGTCCTGTTCACTGTGGTCAAGATTCGTCAATTCGGAACAATTAATTTGTTAAATCCACAAGATGGAAGAACCTTCAAGGTCAACGGACATATGGTTAAAGACTTCCTTCCCGAAGGGATGCCTAAATCCACTGTGATTTCCTCGTGATAAAATGTGAAATAACCATTGTAATTAGTGTAATCTTATTTCTGTATGTTTCTTTATTATTATTTTCAATTTTTAAATATTTATGGTTTAAAAGAATTCGAAGAATGAAAAATGGCCACTTTGGTTGCCACTATAAGGACTGGACTACGGGAAGGAACTTTAAAACCTTTTCTTTTCAAAGAAAGACGTATTTATGAAAAAAAAATTAATTAATACTTTTCTGCATAACATCAAATCTGTATCTTTTATCCAAAGTCATACTTTTCTAAAGCATGCAACCAATGGTCCTTTTTTTGTCCTATTCTCTTTTGTCTCAGAATTGTCTAGTGGTCCTTAAAAATATTTTTTCTTAGACTCTTTTTTTATCTAATGTTTTATTTCTGGTGTTTTTCGTTCGAAGGGTGGCAACGTTGGAAAAATAAAAAGGGGGACTAAAAGCACACGTCACATCTCCTTTTAGGGCCCTCATAACTTTGAAACCACACCTTTCATCCTATCACATCCCCTCACCCTTTTCCTTCTCTCACTGATACCATCTTTTCAGTTCATTTTTCACCTCCCAACCATTGGTTACCACCACCATGGCTCGGCAGAAGCAACTAGTTCGCACCTAATTCCATGTAATATAGAACTTACCGCCAATCGGCGATGGAAGCTTCTGGAACCAATACACCTGTTGATCCAAACTCTCTCAATGATTTGATGATGATCTTTATATACTTAGTAAAATCACTTAGGATATTTTAGTTTATTTGTTTCAGTTTCAATGATCAACATGGTCTGTTCAGTGATGGCTGAATATGTAATGTAACAGTTTACTAAGTGATCCCTGAAGACAAAACAACACACCGAAAGAAAACTTCAACAAATGTCAAAGTTGTAGTTGAAAATATAGATAGTCTACTAATGATCTGAATTGACATTCAGTGAAACCTTGACTCATCTACTAGGAGTGACAATCTAACCAAGACATAACGATAGCTTAAAAGCTTATCAGCAATTCAAGCCATCACTAATAAAGAGTCTTGCTCTACAAGATTGAAGTTTGTCTTATCCTATTTGCACAAAAGGACGAAGGTACATAGTGTGATTCTTTCTTGTCTATAATCGTGCTTACTAACTTTCTGCCACCCTCTTACTCATGCGGCTCAAATCATGCTCAAGAAAATAGAAAAGGATATGTATCCACTAACGTCTTGACACGTGGATTGTAACCTCTAAATTGCATTAATTGCATTCGGTATAAATAGCATGAAAGACCCCTATTCCATGCTAAGCCTTCTTTAGCCTTTATTCTACTTCTTTTTTTCTTATCTCTCTCTTGTGCAAAGAACTTAGTGATTCTTAAGAATGTTTTAGAATAGGTTTAGCTTTTCTATTTCGGAAAAATATCTGTAAATTTGGTTTTGATTTTCTAAATAATCAATAAAAGAATTTTAAACCAAAATTAGTGTGTTTGTATTCAACCCCCCTCCCTCCCCCTTCTACAAACTGTGAAAATCTTGTAGACCCCTTCGTGACCAACAAGTTGTATAAGAGTAGTGTTTTTCATAATCTTCTCCATAATCTGAAAATCTTTTCTTAGTAATGGCTTTAGCTACAAACAACTATCACGACAATGGTTCTCTTGCTAAACCACCACGATTTAGCAGAGATAAATTTTTTCTCTATAAAAATCGTATGTCTCTCTTCCTTGAAGGTGTAAATCATGAGATCCCTCACTACATTGAAAATGGACCCTATGTCCCATCAGTCGTTGCTCCTGATGTTCCTATTACTGCTACCACTGAAACCATACGTGAAAGAAATGTGGCCAAGGAAGTTCATCAATGGAATGATGAAGATATAAAGAAACTAGTTTTTGACACCAAAGCCAGAAGTGTCATCACCATGGGATTCCCTGATGAGGTATATCACTCTGTCATTAACCTCAAAACCTTTAAATCCATGTTGGATACACTTTGTGTCCAATATGAAGGTACTTCTAAAGTACAAGAAACCAGAAAAATAAATCTGGTGAGGCATTTTGCCTATTAGTGGAGGTCCAAGAAAGTTGTAAAACCTTCTTCTTCAACACCATCCAAGAACGATAAGTATCATAAGTTGAAGAATAAATACCAGAAGCTGAAGGAATACAAGCGAAAAGGAAAAGGACTTATCGCTGAGGATCATAACTTGGCAGACTCAGATGATGAGTCAAGATCAGATGAAGAAGATGCAGCCTATCTCTATCTAAAGGCCAAGATTGAGAAATAAAAAGCATAAATATTTGAGGCGCCTTATTCCTTCACTCAAGCTTCTAATCCCTCTAAAGTCTCACTTCTATCTGAGTCTTCTCTAGCTGAAGCTGGTAGACGCATATCGATCGAGTCACTGATGGTTGACCTTTAAAATGCTCTCAATGGTAAAACACGCTGAAAAGATAAATATGGACCTGTCTGAACATCTTGAAAAATGCCATATAAAAATACAAGAGTGGACTAAGATTGAGGAAAATCTATAAGATCAAGTCATTGTAAATGAAACATCAACATTGAACGTGAGCAAGCTATCACTGAGCTAAGAGCTGAAAAGCCAATGTCGAAGGATGGTGTAAATCCTCAACTAAAATAACGGAGATCATAGGTGCTCATATACCTGCTCAAGTGAAGACTTTTTTGCGATATGATTCTGAAAAGGACAATCCTAACAAAGATCATTCCATGCTAAAATTTGGAATATTCATCTCTTTTATACGTGACACCTCATCTTCTTAGTTCTCTTCTTCTACTCCTATCCTTAAGGAAATTCCTAAGAGTTCCAATTGCATGGAAAAAGGTGTTGGAGCAAATATTATTGTATCCAAGATCATCAAGTTTGAAGTTGGAAGCCTCGAGTCAAAGTCTCAAAGAGTGACCTAAAAGTCAACATGCTTAAATGGAAAGTCAAAGTCAAGGTGTTAGTTGTTTTGGTGAAAGCTTTGTTTGTTGTTAGTTTCCTTGTTGTAACTTGTAGGTATAAATAGGTTTTGGTTCTTCGTAATTCTTGTAGCAATTAATAGAGAATTCATATTGAGAGAGATTGTAGAGAGATAAATATTATAGTGAGAGAGGATTGTAATCTTGATTGAAGATCAGTAACTTTTGTGAGATTAGTGATCAACTTTTGTGATTATCACTTGTATTTGGGACTAATAATTGATATTAGAGCACACAGAAATCAGAAGTCTTGGATCGAAATTAGCTATTTTTGGAAAGATTCAAGAAGTCGCAAGTTTCATACTGTCCAGATTCGAATTTGTTGATCTTGTTGTGTTTTTCTTGGAAATTGATTGTATTGTGCTCGGTTTATGTAATAGAATAGTTTATGTTCGAATCATATAGTTCTATTCACAACAATAAGTGTGAATTTTGGATTTTTAGTGAGTTTTTTTTCGAAACCTTCTTGAGTCTGAGTTTAGATCAAATTTCTAATTGTGGTTGTTTTTAGTTGAAATGATGAACTAAAAGTTTATTTAGATTGATATCGTGAGGTGATCTGCAAAGTTTCAGAGGCAAATTCGAAGTTTTGATCGAGATATGTCCGAAATTGTGGTTTAGACTCTACTTATCTCAAGATCCAAAGAACTCGCAAGTTCTTCGTGGTTGTCACAAGGTTTTTGGTGTGTTTAGTGAAATTCTTCTAAGTGTAGAACTTACATATCGAAGCGTATGTCAAGTGAGAATTTGTTTCCATTTACTTACGACACACTACCTTGACACAAGCCATTTTTTGCGAAAAGTTACTATTGATTTACCACTGATGTTCTTTGGCTTGCAAGAAGTGCAAAACTCGGATCCAAGTGTTTAGGAGAAGTTCACTTCTTTGTTCCCGGTTGTTACGATAAGTTGGTTCTCACATCACTTGGTATACAACAAGTCTAAAACTCGGGTCAAGCAGTCTGCAAGTATTAGGTTCTCGGATCATTTGCTTTGCGTTAAGTCTGAAACTCCTATCATTTTGCTTGCAAAAACCTTCTACTCATATCCTACGATTTGTGAGTTTTTCACTTCTCGTTACCTTCGTGTTGCGACAAGTACTTTCTTGGTTCCTTTGGTTTATGAATAGTATGTAAATGCATTTTGTTTTGATCAATTGTTTGACTTTGACTTTACAAGTCTTTGAGAGTTCCAGTGGTGTGAGAGTTTTAGCTTCATATAAATAGCTTTGTAATGTTGTGAGAGAAGTGTGACATTGTACTTTGAGAGTTTGTAATCTTGTGACACTCTGTGAGATATATGGACTACCTCATTTCTCTCTCTAGATTCTCTCTCTTACATTTGATCATATTTTGTGAATTAGTTGTAATGGCTTGAAATCTGGACTTACATTTGGTTTCAGAGCCTAGCCATAATCATTCAGAAGGAATATATCATTTGGATTGGATCGAATTTCTTGATTTCTTCAAGAACGCACAGAACGGTTTATGTGTTGTCACTGTTGGATCGAATTCACATTGGATGGTTGTTTTTTGATTGTAAAAATGGTTCCATAGGGTTCATGTGATGTAATAGAATCATTCTTGTTCACTTTGTTTCTCAAAATTCTCACGAAATTAAATTGAATTTTGAGTTTTTTTTATTTTCTTGAAAAAGTATGTCGAACACTGTAATTGGATTGATGCACTGTAATCTTGTGTTTTTAGTTGTTTTTGTGTAGTAGAAAAGTGTTCGAAATCACATTTTGATAATATTGGTTCAATTTGAGAATCAATTTGCAGGTCTACAAAGTTTTTGGCTCGAATCCGTCTGGTTAAGTGTAGAACACGCTAGATCTACACTTCTCGCTAAGGAAGAACACACTAACATGGAAGAACATGCACAATGAAGAATATCTTGATTTATGCGAGTTTGTATGTGGTTGATGCATAGTTTGGTTTGCGAGAAGTGAATACATGCTAACCAGGTTGTACGAGTTTCTTAGCTAACCAGCGAGTTCTTGGGTTTGCGAGTTCATATTTAGCGAGTTCTCAAATTCTTGAATTTTTTCTAAGTATGGAACTCGCATGGTTCTTTGCGAGTTTGATTGTTTTGCAAGTATACATTTGTCTACGTTAACTTCAGGTGCTAAAAATATTGTAAGTTCAGAACACGCACGTGGTATCATGCGAGAAGTCAGAATACACACGTAGAAGCTTGTGTGTTTTGAAAACACGCACAATGCTATCTACGAGAAGTAACTACGCGCACAATGCTATCTGCGAGAAGCCAGTGAACATTTCTTTGCGAGTTTCGGTGGTCTGCGTGTTTCTGTGGTCTGCGAGTTATGGAGTTGGAAAATTTTTCCTGATCTGTTTCAAGTGGTGATTCAAGTTTGACTTTTCAAGTCAACTTTTTCGGAATATTTTGGGGCGATCATTCATTTCAACCCTATCATCAGTAATCTTTCTCAAACTGTAAAAATGTCTCGTGATCTTCTCAGCATGGGTTCGAAGTCAAAGCCTCCGGTTCTTCAAGCAGACGAGTATCCTCAATGGAAGAAAAGGATGATTAATTTCTTGAACAACGAAGATAAGAAGTTAATGTATTCTATCATTGATGGTGTCACAGTTGCCAGGATTCCCGTGACAGATACAAATCCTGAGATTCTAGAAAGGAATGTTGCTAGATACCCAATCCAGTACAATGAATTGGACAAAGTGTTTGTGTCAAGAGATGCTCAAGCCTTAACCTTTCTGATTATGGCCATTCCAAATGACATATTCAACAGAGTTGATAGCCGAGAATCAGCGAAAGATATTTGGAATGAGCTTGAGAGGCAGTTTCAAGGCTCAACAATGTCCATCAAGACTAAAAGGAATCAAAGCATAATCGCGTTCGAGGGTTTTAAAGCCAAAGATGCGGAATCTCTCCGGGAAGCCTATGATAGGTATAACATCATCCTGAATGATCTGAGGAGAAATGGAGTGCAGAAATCAGAATCTCAGATCAACTACAAATTCATTAAGAACCTCCAGCCCGAATGGGACGTCTACACTATTCAGATGCAGATCAGTAAAGATATGGACGAGGAGAAGCATAATGATTTATTTTTGTGCCCTGAACCAACACGAAGACTAGGTTAAAGAACAAGCAACCGCAACAAAGAATTGCATCAGCTGAAAGATAAGCAGAAAAAGGTTGAAGATTCTTTAGCACTTCTAGCACAGGGCAAGTTGGTCAAGGGAAATTTTTTCTCTTCTAAGGCATCAAAGAAGAAACCTTTAATGACTAGCCTGATTAATACATCGGAAAGTTCTGATGAAGAGGTAAAGAAATATTCTGAAGATGATGAATTGACAGAGTTTGCTGAGAAACTTGCTCTCTTGACTTCAAACTTGAACAAGAGATTTGGCAGAAAGAAGTTTTATAAAAAGCCAAAATATGATTCGTACAAGTCAAGCAAGTATAGAGGAAAATTTGAGAAAGAGAAATAGAAGAAAGAGGAAAAGAAAGAGGAGAAGTAAGAAGAGATGAAAGAAGAGAAAGATAAATCAGATAAGTGTTTTAACTGCGGTAAAATAGATCACTTCATCAGAGAATGCCCAGTCAAACGGGTAAAGAACTATGAATACTACACAAAGAAAGCCCAACTTGCTAAAGCCATGGAGAAAGGCAAAGCACTGAAAGCTGAGGAAGAAATCTGTTTCGAGTACTATGATGATGAAGAAGAAGAGGTTAAAGTGAATCTAACTCAAGTGCACTACAACTTGATGGCACACTTGAATGAAGAGTCAAATTCTGAGGTAATTTCTACTTCTGACAACTCTGATTGCTTATCTGAAAATGAAGAAGTGTTGAACTTGATGTCTCAATTGAACTTAATGAACTCTGAGTTTTTAAAACTGAAAGAAAATTGTAAACAACAAAAGAGTACAATTCAGGGACATCAAGACCAAGCTTTAATCTATAAGACATTGGCTGAAGAAAGAGAAGAAGAGAAAAATGTTTTAAATTTGGACAAACAAACCTTCAAGCCAAAATATCTGAATTACAAAAGGAATTAGTTACATTAAAGGACAAAAACCTTGAACTAACACTTCAATATAATATTGTGCTCATAGACAGGACTGAAGCATACACAAAGATCAAAGAGTTGGAGGATCTAAATTTCAAGAGAGGTCAGACATAACAGACATTAAAGATTTTGACTAACAATAAAAAAAATACTAGATTTTACAAAGCAAAACCTGGCTTGGGTCTGTCTGATGTGGATGTTTTAACGAAAGCACCCAAAAATCTTTACAATTTCAAAAATTCGGGTGATACTTCTGTGATTTTGATACCACACATCCTTGAGACCTTTGTCAAGCCAGAAACTTCTTTACCTGAATCTCCTAAGATGAGGAAGGAAGAAAATGTGGAAGTTAAATCAGAAATACAAACTGAATCAGAAACTCATGGTTTATAACTCTGTAAAATTTTCATATGATGAATTGAATTCTTCTTACAAATGTAAAAAGAACTCATTTGTCGAAAATGAAAATCTTTACTCAAAACAACTTGAATCGTCTGAATCTGGTTAATATTCTGATTCAACTGAAACCGTTCTTACTTGTTCCATCAAGAAAGACAAAGATGAAGAAGTAATTTCACAAAATACGTCTGTTTCTGAGAATGTTCCTAAATTCACTTACCTTGAACATCAAACAACCTTGAATAAAATTTCTGATTTATAAAGGCAAATTTCACATCTCAACAATCTTATTGTTGAACTGGAAGAAGCCAATGAAAATTTTGGGATGGAACTTGACTCCAGTTTAATTCAAAATGAATCTTTACAAAAGGAGATTAGGAATCTAGAATCCTAAATTTTCAAACTTTCAAAAGGAAAAGAGGCTTATATTGATAAAGACTCTCCAACTTTTGGGAGTTCATGTGCTAATGATTAGTCTGAGTCTTCTATAATAGATACTGCAACTCCTACTATGAAATCAGAATTGAAAGTTCTGAAATCTTCAGAAAAAGAGACAAGTGTTAACGAGATAGGTTAATGTTCTAAATCTTATGCCTTAGATGTTTCTAATTCTGATTGTTTACAGATGAAAAAGTGAAGAAGGAGAGTTTGAAGAAGACAAAGAAGACCAAAGTTGACAAGAAAGTGAAAGTTCTTGATAATAAAGAATGTAATAGAGTAGTTGTTGCTTGTACTGGTGTTTGTCACAACTATTTCAATAAAACAAAAACTTTTTCTCAAAATGAGTTGTTGATGCAAGCTACTACTAAGTTGCAATGTTCATAATGTCTTGAAAGTTCATTTTATTTGAAAGCCAAGTCTTCAAGGAAAAGAGAAACAGTCCACTTTAAAAACATGAAAACTTCTGCTCATTCTAATGTCATAAAACTGATGTTTATTATGTAAAAAGGAAAAACAAAAAATTTCAAGTTAACAAAATAGATGATGTAAATTTTGTGTGGAAATGGATTCCAAAATCTGATATTAAAGCACAAACTTTTCCAAAAGGACCCATATTTGAATGGAGAATTAAATGGTCATCAGCTAAATTGAAAAATGTTAAGGATACGAACAAGAAAGGACCCATATTTATATGGGTACCTAAATTGAAGTGACTGTTGCTTGCAGTCTTGTCATGTGTGGATCATAGATTATGGAGAATCAAGACACATGACAGCGCACAAGCACATGCTATTCGATTATGTTGAACACTATGCAGGATCAGTCAACTTCGGAAATGAAATGAATGGATATGACAGAGGTTATTGTACATTCAAGAATAGTATGATCTCTATTTCAAAAGTTTTGTATTTGGAGGGTTTGACATACAATCTTTTCCCTATCAGCCAGTTCACAGAGAAGAAATGCAAAGTGGAATTTGATGCAGATTACTGCTATATCAATGATCAATGTGGAGCTGAGTTAATCAAAGCTGGGAGAATGGGGTTACTGTATGGTGTTCACTTTCCAACTCTAAAAGCTTCAAAGCCTGTATGTCTTATCTCTAAGACTTCAACAGAAAAAAGTTGGTTGTGGCATCGTCGTCTATCTCATTAGCATTTTCGGGATCTGAATAAGCTGAGGACTCAACATCTTGTCACGGGACTTCCATATCTGAAGATAGAACAAGATTCACTATGTTCTGCATGTGAAAAGGGCAAGATGAAGAGAAGTTCTCACAAGCTAAATGGGATGCTGAAAGCCAAACTAATCTGTCCTCAAGGCTCAGAAATGGCAAGGATTGTGGTTAGCAGGATCATCAATCAAAGTCTTGGACTGGATCCAAATTTGGGGAACTGAGCTAAAGTGTTGAAAGAATCATGATGAACTTAACTTCTCTTTCTGAAAAGTTAAGTTAGGGGGAGATTGTTGGGTCTGATTATGCTAAGTATGGTTTATGCTGCTGATTAATGTTGCTAAGTGATTAATACTGCTAGGCTATCAAGATTACTACTGCTAGTAGAATTAATACTGCTTGAAGAGTTAGTGCTGCTACTTGAATAGTTAGTACTGCTTGGAGAGTTAGTACTGCTAGTAGTACTGCTGAAGATTAATGCTGCTGAAGGTGATTAATACTTCTGAAGATAATTAGTGCTGCTTCTAAAGATAAAGATGATTTGGAGATAAAGACAAGCTGGAGATAACACTGAAGATAATTATGGTATTGATGCTGAAGATCAATTGTATTTTGATAATTATCTTGTATTTAGTCTTGTATATATAGTATAGAAGTATTTGATTGTAGAATAATTCATTCATATGTTTTATTGAGAGAATTAACCTCAAAACTAGTTTAGATCCTTTCTATAGAGAAGTATAGAACGTCTGTTGAGCATGTTCAACAGATTGAGGTTTGGTTTGTAATCATCAAGTTGAATCAATATAAACTTGTGATTTAAGTGCATATACTGTTTCATTGATTGTTAGTGTTAAAGTGTTTTTCCGCAACTTCTTTAGCATTGATTCTGAGTGTGTGTGTGTTAAGACACAGTCTCATTGGATTCAAGATCATCCAATCTAACGATCGCAATCTGAAGCTAAAGCCGGAACATCGACTCTCGATATAAAAGTCTATGTCTATTAGTAATAAATGTCAAAGTAATTGTTTTAGTTTACTTAGATTTAATATCTAAGTTATAATATTGTAATAGAACTTAGTTAGTTTTATTAGTTTCTAGTTTATATTAGAAATAATATCTAGATCTAATATCTAGATATTATGTTAAGTAGTGTGTTCAACACACTTAGTTAGATTAGATTGCGATATCTCTAACAACTCTTAAAAAGATCAGATAAGATTTCACACACACAAACACACACTAAAAGGTGTATTTGAGAGAAAAACATAGAAAACACAATCAAAGCTTAATCGATCAACCTTGTAACTCGTTTGTTATAATCAATACAGGTTGGTAATCATATTGTGTTGTTGTTTCTATAAACTTGATAAGTATTGTTGTACCCACAATTGGTATCAGAGCCTGATTAAGATCAAAATCAAGTTTTCTGGAAAAACGACTCTGTGTTCTTGTTGGGAAATCGATTTGGAGATTTAAACTGTTTTAGGTGTTAGAATCGATTAGGTTGTGATCGATTTACATGCTAGATCAAGTTGTGTGTCATTAATTTCAGTATTAAGTTTAAATCGAGTTCCAATTTGTGGATTTTGGGAGAAAACAGTCGAGTGGGTAAGTTCACTGTGCGATCAATTTATTTTCGATAAAGTGTGTTTTAGTGAGATCGAGTGATCACATTAAGTTCTAGAAATGTTTCTAGACATATTGGTAGTGTTTTGGTATTGCTAAATCGTTACAGGAACAGATTTCCGACGATTTTTAGAAGTTCAGGACGAACACACGCAAAGCAAAAGAAGAACACACGCAAAGTCCTACTTTGCGCGTCCCAAGTGACCCGCAAACCTCAACTTTGCGGCTCCCATCTCAAACGCAAAGTCCTACTGTGCGCTTCTCGAAGGAAACGCAAACTTTGCTTTGCGGTTCCAACATCAAACGCAAAGCAATACTTCTCGGGTCCTCAAGCAATCGCATACCTCAGTGTGCGCTCCTCACTAGACCCGCAAACCTTATCAAACGCATAGCTTCAATCCCATACTTAGAATTTTCTTCAGAATGACTTCCAGAGAAGCTCTCGCAATAGGAACTGACACCAAGCCACCAGTTCTCTTCAAAGGAGAGTACGAACAGTGGAAGGATAGGTTTCTAAACTTCATTGACAGAAACGAGGTGGGTGATTTTATCATAACATCTATAGAAGAAGGGGTTATGAGACCACCAATGACGACTCGTGTAGTTAATAATGTGCCGACTCAGGTTGAACTTAAGTACCATGAACTACAATATGATAACCTCAGAAAAGCAAAAGGCGACAGATTAGCTAAGTCATACATCTTACAAGGAATACCAAATGAAATATACGTAAAGATTGACAGCTACAAGGCTTCAGGTAAAGAAATGTGGGATCAGCTCGAAAAGATGATGTTGGGTTCAAAAGTGGGAAATCAGCTGAAGATCTCCAACTGCCTAAATAATTATGAAGAATTTAGAGGCAGGGTGGGAGAAACCTTAGAAGAAACCTATGACAGGTTTGTGACGTTGCGGAATGAACTTTGCAAGAACAAAGTTCAGAAATCTCAAATAGAGCTGAACGTCAAATTCCTTAGTATTCTTCAACCTGAATGGAAAAGATTTGCTCAGCAGATGAAGCAGATTAAAGACCTGAATGAGATTCCACTTCACGAGGTGTATGAAACCCTCCGTCAGAATGAAGAAGAGGTGGATGAAATTCTGGATGATAAAAGACAGAAAGGAAAGGTAGTTGAAGACACAGTCGCACTTGTTGTCAGAAAGAAGAAGAACAAGGCGACTGTAAATGAATCAGATGAAAAAGATAAAGGGTGTGCAAACTCAGAATCAGATGAAAATGATCATCTGAAGCAAGCAATGCTCATGCTGACTAGCGCTTTTCAGAAAAGGTTCTACACAAAGCCAACATCAAATAATCAGAGATATTCATCTGGTCCGATCAACTACATCCACAAAGAAAGGATTGAAGGAAGCAGGTATGAAGGAAGAGGATTTGAAGGGAGAAGATCAGAGGAGAGGAAACCTAAAGAAAGAAGGTTTCAGTCGGAAGGAAATAGGATTGAGGAAGGAGACCGGAAGAAAGAAAATTCAAAGCTGAAGGATCAAGTCATCCAGAACCGCCTACGTGCTACAACTGTGGCAAACCAGGTCACTTTGCCAAGGACTGCCGCAGATCAAAAGTCAGAAATTCAGACTACAACAAGAACAAGATGCTTCTTGCAAAACAACAAGTGGCAGGCAAGGCATTGATGGTTGAGGACGAATACTGGCTCGATCACTCAAATGAGGAAGAAGAAGATGATGAAGATAGAGATGAAGCCGTCAACATGTGCTTGATGGGCAAGATAGAATCAGATGCTGAAGTTGATTCAGACACTAAAGAAGAGGAGGTATGTAATTTATCAGATTTAGAATTCATGAATAAAATGCATGCCATGAGTATGAAACAAAGAGAGTTAGAATCTAATCCTAAGCAAGATAATGGTGTCATGACAGACAAAAACCAATTGTTACAGAAACTTAGCAATGAAATTGCTGAGAAGAAAGTATTAATTGAGGTTATACATAAAGATAATGACACCAATGCTAAGGAAAAGACAATAATTCTAAAAGAGAATTCTGATTTTAAGTCTCAACTGCTGTGAGATTGAAAAATATGAGCTTAAAAAGTTGCATGCTTCTTGTACAAAAGAAAACTTTTCTTTGCTCAGAAAATTAAAAAGTATAGAAGAGAAGTTGTATAAAATAGGTCAAACTGAACAGACTATTTTTCTGAACAAACCCAAAGAGGAAACAGAGAGATGGGGAATTGGTTATAAGAATTCTCACTGTCTACAAAAGGGGATGTCTGAAGTGCCAGGACTTTATGATCAATTTAATATGCAATTAGCTCGCAGACTCCCCGCGTTTAAAACTTTTTGGACTAAAATGTCAAAAGAGGATGAAGCCAATGAAACGGAAAAACGAATGATAGTTATGTTGAAAACCCAACATATAAAAAGAAGGAAACTCTTTCAAGTGATTTCTTTCCAAGTTATTCTGAAAAGGAAATGGAGGCTAAGCCTATTAAAGGTAAACTATATGTCCCTCCTCTCGTTTTAGAACGCAAAATTTCTGAACTCGAGAATTCTTTATCAGATGCAAGACTTTTGATAAATATTGAGCAAAACGTTTTTTCAACCGTGTTTTCAAATTCTGTTCTTTCAAAAGCTTCAAACTCTGAGGTTATGTTTGGTACATCAAATAAAGAATTTGAATTTTTGAACTCTGACGGTGGTTTAGATAATGGTTCTAATCTCTTTGACTTTAATGCAAAACTTCCCAACCATTCATCTTTTGTTAAGAAAACTTTAAGAAAAACCAGTAAGCCTGTGAATAGTGAAAAATCAACAAAAGCTTTGGTTGATAAATCAGTCTTTGTGAACGCTAAGAGTTCTAAAGGTAAGAATTTATCTCAGCATTCACAGAAACCGACCACTATGGTAGTTCCAAAAAGAAGCATTCGTTTGTTGCTCAGAAGTCTAACTCACCAGTTTCACATGTTACAGATCTGAGCAATCAAAGGCCAGAAGTAAATTCTCAATGGCAACCGAAACGGAAGCTTGACAAGACCGTTTTATCGTTTAGTAGTGTTAATTGTAGCAAGACTTCGCTTAGTAAAGATGTCTTAATTGCTGATGTTGCTCTTTTGAACTCAAAACTTGTTGTTTCCCGTAAACAATATACAATGAAGCAATTATTTCAGTTATCTTTATCTGCTATAAAGTCTTCTATTTATCATAAACATGTTTCTATTCCTTGTCAAGATTCTAGAGATTGGTTTGGTAATTATCATGTGCATTCATCTCATACCAATTCTTTACATGCATTTCAAAAGAAAAGAGGAACCAATTTGATATGGTTACCAAAATCTTGTGCTAACACAGAAGGACCCAAATTCAAATGGGTACCTAAAGCTAAATCTGTGTTGCAGACATACAAAGCTTAGATAGAAAGCGACTTCTGATTATGTATAGATCAGGACTCGTTCTTCAAAGTCAAAATAGGTTTTTGGATAATGCAGTTCAAAACCCAAACAACAAAGTCGAACTAAGCTTTTGAACAAATCAGTTCAAGACCCGCACTTCGATAATCAAAGTGCTTATTCCAATGTTGTCATATGAAAATCTAAATTTTGTTATTTTCTCTTATGCAGACTAGTCATACGTGGTTCTTGGACAGCGGATGTTCCAAACACATGACAGGGCAAAAAGAGATACTCTCCAATTTCAAACACAAATTTTGTGGAACAGTAAGATTTGGCAACGACCAGTTTTCCCCCATCATGGAATACGGTGATGTACAACATGACAATATCACTATCAAGAAGGTGAGCTATGTAGAAGGCTTAGGACACAACTTGTTCAGTATAGGCCAGTTCTACGACAAAGACTTAGAGGTCAGCTTCAAATCCAAGAGATGTTCAGTTCGCAATGAAGAAGGCAAAGAACTCTTGGTCGGTACTCGAGAATCAGACCTATACACGATCAACTTATCAAATGTCCAGACTGACAAGAAAGTTTGTCTATTGACGAAAGCCTCGATGCAACAAAGCTGGTTATGGCATCGAAGGCTCTCTCACCTCAACTTCAGGTACATCAACAATATGGTCAGTGGAAAGCTCGTCAAAGTATTTCCAGAGCTGAAATATGAAAGAGAACATCTTTGTGCAGCTTGTGAAAAGGGGAAGATGAAAAGGGCTCCACATAAAACGAAGCCTGAACCAAGTACTAATGCTCCGTTAGAGTTATTGCATATGGATCTATGTGGTCCAATGCGAACTCAGAGTCTAGGCGGAAAGAAGTACATACTCGTGATCGTGGACGATTACTCGCGATACATATGGGTCAAGTTTCTACGTTCAAAGAATGAGACACCAGATGTACTCATTACATTCCTGAAGACGACCCAAGTAAATCTGCAGAAACCGGTCAAGTTTCTACGAACAGATAACGGCACATAGTTCAAGAACCAAAAGGTTGAAGAATATCTCGAATCTGTTGGGATTTCACATCAATACTCTGTTGCTTGAACGCCTCAACAAAATGGAGTGGTCGAAAGAAGAAATCGTACGCTAGTCGAGGCTGCTCGTACTATGCTAACTCAATCTGACTTACCTCTATTTTTGTGGGCAGAAGTTGTATCGACTGCGTGCTACACACATAATCGATCCATGATACATCGAAGATTCAAAAAGACTCCTTATGCGTTAATCAACAACCGAACACCGACAATCAAATATTTCCATATATTTGGGTGTAAGTGTTTCGTTCTAAATGACAGGGAGAATCTTAATAAGTTCAGTGCTAAGGCAGACGAAAGCATCTTTATTGGTTATTCCTCGACATCAACTGCATTCCATGTTTATCTAATGAAGTCAAAGACGGTTATTGAAAGCATCAACGTCACCTTTGATGAAGAAATGGCTTTCGAACAACAACGTTCAGAACCCGTTATAACCGGAGTACTAGCTTCTGGGCAACGCTGTCCAGAACCTGCGTCTCAAAAGAATAATTCAGACGAAGATTCAACTTCAACTAACCATTTATCTGAATTAGATTTATTATTTGAATTGTTTTATGATGAATTTCTTGGATCTAATGTAAAGAAATCTGTTTTGGTTGACAGGATGGAAGACTTAACGACTACTCATCCAACCAGTTCAGATATTCCTATTGAATCAAATACCCCGATTCAACAAGAGATTACAATTCAAATGCCGACTCCAACAGTTGAAGAAGTGACAAATGATAAAGAGACTGAAGTAGCTAAAACAGTAGGAGATTCTATACAGATCCATCTACAGCCAGATCAAGTTGTACCTGCTGAGCCTTCTGAACCTGGCACTTCAACTGAAATAATCATTCCTCCTGAACAACTAGAAGAAGGTATAAGTGGATTTGTAGATGATACAACAAACATAAAATCATCTAATCCACTGCCTCATGAACAAAAATGGACCAAAGAGCACCCGCTAAGCCAGATTATTGGCGATCCATCAAAACCGGTGCAAACTAGGTCAGCATCAATGAACATGTGCATGCATGACTCCTTTCTGAGCAAGTTGGATCTAACGAGGGTATCAGAAGCACTTGCTGATCCAGAATGGGTGATCTCAATGCAAGAAGAGATAAATCAGTTCGACGCCCTTTAAGTCTGGAGACTCGTACCAAAGCCTAAAGGTAAAACCATTATAGGTACGAAATGGGTTTTCAAGATAAAGAAAGACGAAGATGGTACCGCTATTCGAAACAAGGTAAGACTAGTAGCCAAAGGATACAGACAAGAGGAAGGAATAGACTATGACGAAACATATGCTCTTGTGGAACGATTAGAGGCAATCAGAATGTTTCTAGCCTACGCAACGTACAAGAACTTCACGGTCTTTCAAATGGACGTGAAGATAGCGTTCCTAAATGGAATTCTGAAGGAGGAAGTCTACGTCTCTCAGCCCGAAGGTTTTGTCAATCAAGAGAAGCCGAATCATGTTTACATTCTCGACAAAGCACTCTACGGTCTGAAACAAGCACCTCGAGCATGGTATGACGTCCTTTCCACTTTTGTAGTCAAGTCTGGGTTTTCAAAAGGTACGGTGGATACCTTTTAATGCCAATTTTTTTGTTATGCAAGATTTTAGGGGGAGCTCTTCAAGTCAAAAAGGGAGTTCGGATATGACTTCTGATTATTTCTGATCAGAACTCGTATTTTAAAAGTTTTACTGCTTTTTGTCTTTTCAATTTAAGTGAATAAATTTTACTTTGACTTGACATATGACTTTTGCAGAATTTTTGAGAGAAGCTTACAAGTTCATATGTTTATGACTTAAAGCTTAGCTTCATGAGATGTAAGATCGCATGTTAAGGTATAATCCTTTATCTTAATCTCATTTATGGTTGAAAGAAGGACAACTTTCAATCATTGGAAAACATTGTTTTTAATGTTCAAACCACTTCCCGATTTTTCATCACATTTTATATTTTGGGAGTGTATTTTAAATGTTTTCATGATCAATATTGTGCTTTAACTGAAATAGTTAAACCAATCTGAGCATCACATGAATCATAGGAAAACAAGAATAATTGTGCTAGGAATTAACACAACTTCTATGGAATCACCTTAACCAGTGATTTCTACCCACGAAGTTAATCCTTAGTGATTAAGTATGACAAAACGAAAAGAAATGAGTGTGTTTAGAGTAAGCAAACTGTTTAAAAGAAAGACAGTGTGAGAATAGAGTTAAAAGAATATTACAACTCTGCACAAACTTTTTTTTACCCGGGTAGCCACAATTCTAGTAATTCACAATTCTTTGGTGATCATTATTGAAACAGGCAACTAACCCATGCCAACTCTTGATCAAACCTCACTATCTAGTCATTTTCTTCTCAAAAAGAAAGTGTTTAACATTTTCTAAAGAGGATGCAGCACATTTGCTATCTGATTTTCATTTGGAAAATCTGGATATTGAAATGAAGGAAGTCTGCCCCACCTTCGCATTTCAATCATGCACAATTGAGTCTGTGTTTAACTTACTGTTGTCTCAGTGGTTTACACAATTTTGAGCCCAATAAGCAATCATCCGTGCTTAATTCTTTCTATCACAAGCCCGAACACACAAGGAATTAGTTTCTTTGTCATAACATTTATAGAAATTACCTTTGTGGTGTTTCGATGATTAAATGGAAGCCCTGGGGGAGTCAACATCAAAACAAATCTTTTCTAATGTGTATTCGTTACACAGAGTGACTTAGTGTTACTGACAAGCATGTTAACTGATTCATTAGTTGATTCAGGTGTTACAATATTACTTTGTCTAGATTTGCAAAGATCTGGCTGAATCTCTTATGAATTGATGAATCAGGGTCTCTAACCGCAAGTTTGACATTTCTTACCATAAATTTTGATGAAGTCGTTGCACTTAACATCAAAAAGGGGGAGAATGACTACAAAAGAAATGGCAAAGATCACATGTTTCAAGAATCACGTCCACTCTTCAAAAGGAGGAGATTGTTAGAAAAAGACATGTTGATTTAAGAGCTAAAGTAAGAGATTGCATCTTCTGAGCTGAACAAGAAGACTGAATTGCTAAAATCATTTTCATAATGATCTTGATCCAAAGGGGGAGATTTGTTAAGACACAGTCTCATTGGATTCAAGATCATCCAATCTAAAAATCGCAATCTGAAGCTAAAGCCGGAACGTCGACTCTCGATACAAAAGTCTATGTCTATTAGTAATAAAAGTCAATGTAATTGTCTTAGTTTACTTAGATTTAATATCTAAGTTATAATATTGTAATAGTTAGATAAAGTTAACTTAGTTAGTTTTATTAGTTTCTAGTTTATATTAGAAATAATATCTAGATCTAATATCTAGATATTATGTTAGATAGTGTGTTCAACACACTTACTTAGATTAGATTGTGATATCTCTAACAACTCTTAAAAAGATCAGATAAGATTTCACACACACAAACATACACTAAAAGGTGTATTTGAGAGAAAAACATATAGAACACAATCAAAGCTTAATCGATCAACCTTGTAACTCGTTTGTTATAATCAATACAGGTTGGTAATCATATTGTGTTGTTGTTTCTATAAACTTGATAAGTATTGTTGGAACCACAGTGTGAATTAAATTCTTGTTTGAATTTCGATCCTGACAAGTGGTATAAGAGCTTTGTTAAACTCAGAAAAACAACAATCATCATGGACGGTTCAAGTGATAGTGTTCTGGTCTCAGAGGTTCCAATTCTCAGATCTAATGGGTTTGATATGTCGAAGATTAGGATCAGGCAATACATTCTTCTCACAGATTACTTAATGTGGGGCATCATTGAGAATGACCTATCTAATGAAGGAAAGATTGGAGCTGATGGAAAAAGAATCCTACCAAAGACAGATGGAGAGATGAAGATAAGACAGACAAAGATGAAAACCTTGAGCACACTGCTCTTGGCTATTCCTAATGAGTATCAACACCAATTCTGCAACTGCATTGATGCCCAGATGCTTTCGATTGCTCTAGAGAAGAGATTCTCTGGTACCAAAAGTACCAAGAGAAATCAGAAGGCAATATTGAAGCAACTGTATGAATACTTCATGTCAACTAAGAATGGGTCCATGACTCAAACTTTTGACAGGTTTAACAAGCTGATTGGTGAACTAGCTACTGTTGGAGTGCAGATTGATCAAGATGATGTAAGCAGAAAGTTCTTAAGGTCCCTTGGAGATGAATGGACCATGTATACTGTCTCCTTCAGACAGGATGACGAGCTGGAGGACAAATAACTAGATGATCTTTATAATGACTTAAGGGTGTTTGAGGATGAAGTTGAAGCCAAGAAAAGACCATCTGGATACACTCATAATGCTGCCCTTTTATCATCTTCTTCTTCTACTGTTTCTGCTGCTAATACAGAATCAGTTAGTACTGCTTATGTATCTAAGCAGGATGTATCTAATGACTCTGTATTAGAAGCTTTTCTTGCTAGTCATGATAGTTATGGTTCAATTAATGATGATCTTGAACACATTAATGCAGATGACCTTGGGGAGATGGATATAAAGTGGCAGATGGACATGCTAACTTTGAGGGTCAAGAGATTCATAAAGAGGACTGGAAGGAACAACTTTTCTCAGAAGAGAGAAGATGGTGTTGGGTTTGACAAGTCAAAGGTGGAATGCTACAAGTGTCACAAGATGGGACACTTTGCAAAAGAATGCAGAGGAGGAACTCCTCAACAATATGGCAGCAACCACCAGCAAGAACATTACTCAAGCTTCCAAAACAACAGAAACTACACTCAAGCTCTTGTTTCTC
Organism: Arctium lappa; assembly: GCA_023525745.1. Lineage (NCBI taxonomy): Eukaryota > Viridiplantae > Streptophyta > Magnoliopsida > Asterales > Asteraceae > Arctium > Arctium lappa. The sequence continues at coordinate 59,400,905 of CM042059.1, read as the reverse complement.
AAGAAGAAATGGGATTTGATTGGAGTGATCAAGCAGAAGAAGTTGTTCAGAATCAATCCCTGATGGCAGAAGTCTCAGAATCTTCAAGCACAAATATTCCAACAGAGGTAAAAACTAAACTGTGTACTGAAGAGTGTCTTCAGACTATTAAAAAGTACAGGGATCATAACCAAAGCATGCGTGACGACCTTAAATGGTTAGAAAGAGATATAAGAGAGTATAAAGTGATTGTTGAGAAGTTTGAAGATCTAATCAAGGCTTACAAGGCCAATGAACTTCAACATTACTATGACACAAATTACTGGAAGTGGGAGAAATATCAATTGAGATTCAAATAGAAAAATCTAAAGAGGAGTGTGAGAAGATAAAGAGTGAGTATGAGAAAGCTAAGCTTGACATTGAGAAGTTTTCTTACGCTTCCAAAGCAATGAACTCTTTGCTTAAAGCTCAAATTCATGATAAGATCAAGAGTGGTATAGGATACAATGCAACACCTCCACCTTATAACAATAATTATATCCTCCCTCTTCAGATCTCTTAGAGAACCAAAATAAGGACTTATCTATAGGAGCAACAGAAGTAGATCCTATAGATAGTGTGGTGGTTGAAGAAGAGAATGAGGAAGAGAATTCTGAGAATAAGAATGCAGAAGAGATTCCTGTAGAAAATCATATCCTTACCAATGAAGGGGGAAGGGGTAAACCATTCATCAAGAGTGAACAGGTGGAGAGCTCAAAGAGAGAAAAGGGAAAGGTACAGGGATTCCACTATATGCATACCACATTTGTGAATCCCTGTTCATGTAAACAACATCAGCCTAAAAAACATGATAAAACAAGGGGTAATAAAAGAAACTGAAATAATCAGTTGGCACAAAAACAAGGGGTTGATCTGAGTAATATCAATAGACCAAAACCTTGTTTTACTTGTCGAAAGATTAACCATATTGCCAAATACTGTTATTTCAATCCTATGACCCAGAGGATAAATTTTCAAAAACATATACAAAATCCTGTTGGTTATAGGAATCAAAGAAGGAATCATATGGCTGAAAATGTAAAAAGAGCACCTTTAAAAGCTCATGCTGAAAACAAATTTGCAAAATCAAAGAAAAATACTCCAAATAAGTCAAGGAGTAACTTAAAGCAAAAACTTTGTTCAGGTTTGGGTTCCAATAGTAAAGAAATCTGTTAGTACTGCTACATCAAATAGTACTGCTGACAGAAATAATGTTGCTGCAAGCAATACTACTGCAAACAAAAGCTTGGGTTCCTACTAAGAACAAACTCTTCCACATTATATGCAGGGAAACCAACAACTAAAAGGGAAGAGCATTTGGCATGTTGATAGTGGTTTCTCTAGGCACATGACAGGCAACAAGTCCTGCCTACAAAACAACAAAAGAATTGATGAAGGACATGTTGCATTTGGTGATAATCCATCTGGAGGAAAGATTAGTGGAAAAGGTATTGTGTCAAAGGGTAAGATGACCTTTGAGGATGTCTACTATGTTGAGCAATTGAGATACAACCTGTTAAGTGTATCACAGGTTTGTGACAAGAAACATAGTATATTGTTTACTGATACTAAATGTATTATCCTTGCTAGAGGGTTCAAGGTAGTTGATGAAAGTATGATACTACTGAGAACACCAAGAAAGGACAATGTTTATTGCTTGTATTTAGAGAATGTATCTAATGATTCATCATTTAATTGTCTATTTTCAAAAGCTTCTATTGATGAATCATCTCTCTGGCATAGAAGGATGTGTCACATGAACATTAAAACGATGAATAATCTTGTGAAAAACAAACTTGTAAGAGGTTTACCACAAAAGGTATTTTCATGTGATGATCATTGTGTTGCTTGTCTTAAAGGTAAACAACAAAAATCTTCTCATAAGTCCAAAGAGGTAAATACAATCTCTACACCTCTTTCTTTTCTGCATATGGATCTGTTTGGCCCTACTAATGTGATGAGTATCTGCAAGAAATCTTACTGCTAAGTTATTGTTGATGATTTCTCAGAGTTGAAAACCAAACAAACTAAAGAGTTAAAATCATCAGGTCTGATAATGGAACTGAATTTAAAAACCATGATCTAAACAGCTTCTGTGAGGAAAAAGGTATTGAGAGACAATACAGTGCCCCTTGGACCCCTCAACAGAATGGAGTTGTTGAGAGGAGAAATAGGACACTAATTGAGGCTGCAAGATCCCTGTTGGCAGATTCAAAACTGTCAGTTATATTTTGGGCAGAAGCAGTTAATACTGCTTGTTATGCTCAAAACAGGGTCCTAATAGTTAAATCTCAAAGCAAGACACCATATGAACTTTTTAACAAAAAGAAACCTTTTATTGGATTTTTCAAACCATTTGGGTGTCCTTGCACAATTCTTAATATCAAAACTCACTTAGGCAAGTTTATAGCAAAGCAGATGATGGATTTCTGGTTGGTTACTCATCCCAAAGTAAGGCTTACAGAGTATTTAATACCTCCTCTAGAATAATTGAGGAAAGTGACAATGTCAAATGCAATGAAAGCACACCAAAAAAACTTGGTACAGGCCCTGATTGGCTTTTTGACATTGATTCACTAACTAATTCTTTGGGTTTCAGTTATGAGCATAATGCAGGAACAGGGACATAATCAGTACAACACAAAAGACAAGAGTTTGTGCTATTCCCAATCCCTACAACAGATTCTACTGTACTCTGTGTTCATGAGAAGAAAGATTCTTCAGATTCAAAGGATACTGAAACTGCTCAGAATGAAGAGGAGGGAGGTGAAATGGAGGATCAGCTTTTTACTTCAGAACAAATAGAACCTAAGATGCCTCCATTGGTAGAAGATGATACTGATGATGAGAACTACTCAGTGTTTGGTGGCAGCTCTCCTGAAAAAAATGACACTAATCTGGATGCAGAGATTAATGAAGAGGCTATTCATCAAACAAAAGTGCATAAAGATCATCCTCCTCAGTTGGTGATTGTTGACATTAATTCCCCAATCATCACAAGGAATCAGAGTAAGTTGGGAGGATTAAAAGACATACAATCAGGCTTACTATCTTGCTTTCTATCTCAGGTTGAGCCCAAAAAGGCACATGATGCAATGAAAGATCCAAACTGGATAGAAGCAATGCAAGAGGAGCTGCTACAGTTTGTACTGCAAAATGTATGGGATTTGGTAGAACTGCCTAAAGGACACAGAGCTATAGGGACAAAATGGATTTTTAGAAACAAGAAGGATGAGAGAGGAATAGGGATCAAGAACAAGGCTAGATTGGTAGCACAAGGGTACACTCAAGAAGAAGGAATTGAGTATAAAGAGGTTTTTGCACCAGTGGCTAGGATTGAGGCAATTAGGCTGTTTTTAGCCTATTCTTCTTTCATGAAGTTCAAAGTCTACCAAATGGATGTAAAAAGTGCTTTTCTATATGGCAAAATTGAAGAAGAAGTATATGTTTGTCAGCCTCCAGGGTTTGAAAATCCCATGTATCCTGACAGAGTATACAAATTGAAGAAAGCACTGTAAGGACTACATCAAGCACCAAGAGCTTGGTATGACACCTTGTCTACCTATCTCTTGGAAAATGGTTTTGAGAGAGGAACCATTGACAAGACTATATTCATTCAATGGAAGAATAAGGACATCTTGTTTGTGAAAATCTATGTGGATGACATCATCTTTGGACCCACAAAAGATCATTTGTGCAGAGATTTTGAAGAATTAATGCATAAGATATTCAAGATGAGTTCTATGGGTGAACTTACTTTCTTCCTTAGGGTGCAAGTTAAGCAACAACAAGATGGAATCTTCATAACCCAAACCAAGTATGTGCAGGACATTTTAACCAAGTTTAGGTTCTCAGATTCCAAGCCTGCAAGCACACCCATGGAAACACACAAACAGATTACTGCAGATCTTGAGGGGGAGGATGTGGATGTTCATTATTACAGATCCATGATTGGCTCTCTCATGTATCTCACAGCTTCTAGACCAGATATCATGTTCCCTGTTTGTGTGTGTGCAAGATTTCAAGTTAGGCCAAAGCAATCACATTTTCAAGCAGTCAAGAGGATATTCAGGTATCTCAAAAGTCAACCCAGATTAGGACTTTGGTATCCTCATGACTCACCATTTGACCTACTTGCATATTCAGATAGTGATTTGGGTGGAGCTAACTTGGACAGAAAGTCTACAACTGGAGGATGTCAGTTTTTAGGTGCAAGACTAGTATCATGGCAGTGTAAGAAGCAAACCACAGTGTCCACTTCAACAACAAAAGCAGAATACATAGCTGCTGCAAGCTGCTGCTCACAAGTGTTATGTATTCAGAATCAAATGATGGACTATGGTATGACATTTCTTCACACTCCTTTTTTCATAGACAACAGCAGTGCTATTAGAATTGTTAATAATCCTGTCAAGCATTAAAAAACAAAGCATATAGAAATAAGGTACCACTTTATCAGAGACAGTAATGAGAAGAAGCTAATTCAGGTTCAGAAAGTACACACAAGTAACCAGTTTGCTGATCTATTCACAAAAGCTTTTGATGTGGGTAGATTCACATTCTTGGTCACAAGTGTGGGCATGATGAACAATGAATAAGTATATTCTCATTCTCTTTATGTACCTATATAGATTCCTCCTTAGTTACTTTCATTAAATTGGTGCTATTAACCCCTGTGTGTTTAAGTGTTTCAGATTGTTTTGATCGGATATTGGACACTTCTCGTTCAGTTAATACTGCTCACTGCATTACTCATAATAATAGTTCAAAAATGGTTAAGTATGGTTACTACTGCTAGGTGGTTTATACTGCCAGTGCAAAGTTACTAATGCTTGCTTTTTTTATACTGCTAATCATTGTTACTACTGCTGGTACATTTTAATACTGCTAGTATGTGTTAGTACTGCTAGTCTGTATTAATACTGCTAGTTTGTGTTAGTACTGCTAGTCTGTGTTAATACTGCTAGTTTGTGTTAGTACTGCTAGTCTATGTTAGTACTGCCCGTATATGTTACTACTGCTATTAGGAGTTAATACTGCAAGTTCGTTAATACTGCCAGGGTAATTAGTACTTCTTCTAACTTACTCCCTTCACCTATAAATACCCTGTATGACCGCCAAATTACAAACGACACTTTGAATTTCCTACTAGTATACTCTCTCTCTCTCTCTCTCTCTCTTGTTCTCTTGAATTCTCTTTACCAGTGCGTAACCCTAGCTTCGACCAATCGCTCAAGAAGATGGTTGAACTGATATTTGTCGATAAACACAATGAATTAGCAATGCTACTCAAACCAAAGCAAGCAGAGGGATTTCATCAGATTATGGATTTCCTTAGATCCTCACACATAGCCCACGCATTAACTGTCAGTCCCACAATCTGTGTGGAACACCAAAGGCAGTTTTGGGCCAATGCTGCTATTCATACTGAAGATGGCAATCAGTTCATCAAAACAAGGGTGTGTGATAAACCCCTGACAATCACAGAAGGAGCTATTCGCATTCATCTAAGACTAGATGATGCCTCAGGTATAACCTCTTTACCCAAGGAAGATCTCTTCTAAGCTCTTAGTAATATGGGGTATGAAGGTCCCACTGATGTCTTCAAATTTTTCAAGAACAGATTCTCACCACAGTGGAGATTCTTTGTTCATACCCTTCAGCACTATATTTCAAGGAAAACAACTGGCTAGAGTGAGATCCGCAGTACCATTGATTATGCTATGGTCTGCCTAGCAACCTCCAGGAAGTTCAATTTTTCACAAATAATATTAAATGACTTACTGTCAAACCTGGATACCAAAACAAAATCTTTTTATATGTATCCCAGGTTTGTGCAAGCTTTACTGAATCAAGAATTGACGGATTTACCTCATTTTAATGAGGTATATGTACCAAAGGTCACGATAGGGAAGGTGTTTTCTAATATGAGGAGGCCCTAGTAAGGACTTCTCAAGTATTGACACACCATTGTTCTCTACAATGATGGGTGTGTCTCCTTCCCATGGTGAGGCATCGGTGTCAAAGCCCTCATCTGACAACCAAACTGATGACCTACCCACACCACTCATTTCTATTAACATCCCTCAGTCCCTTCTTAAAAAGCCAACATCACCCATCACTCACACTTATATAAGGAAAAAGGTAAAGAAGGTTCCTTCCCTTCTTGTACCTTCACCCACAAAGCCTTCAAGCCCTCTAATGGAGCATTCTCTGTTATAGAATATCCAAAGGGAAACCACAGGGGTGTCTCCCAACCCAAAGAAGGTGCTCAATAAGGAGAAGGAAGAGCATATGGGCTGTAAGGCTCACACTACTGACTTTGCACAAAGTGCAGGGAAGGATAGTGTGAACATATCTAAGATCTTCCCCATGGAAACTTTGGGTGAGCAATCATCCAAAGCTCCCAGGTGCCAAAAAACCAAGGGGGTAGAGGGTGCTTCTGCTAGGCAGAAGACCTCTACTACTAAAAGATCCAAGGATCCTTCAAGGGTGGTAAACACACCCAAAGGAGGTGAGGATAGATATAACTACCAGGAATTGTTGGATACTATGGGAAACATTAATCTTGATGTCATCAAGCAAGGCTCAGATATAGAGGAGATGAAATTGGTAATTCTATCTCAACAAGTGCAGATTACCAAATTGAAGAAGATGGTGATGATGTTGGTACAGAAAAAGAAAAGAAAGCATTATGTCTTGAAGAAGAGAGGAGATGCTTTCAACAAGGGGGAGAAACAAGATGAAGGGGAGAAACACAGTTCTATTGGTATGGAAGCACAATTTAAGGGGGAGCTGAATAAGGAAACAGAAAATAGCAAAGCAACAGAAACATCATTGTCCAGAGAGGAAATGGAGATTGCAGAAACCTAGGTCAAAGCTAAGAATGACACTCCTAAAGCCACTCAAAAGGCTAAGGGAGTAATAATCAAAGAAGGAGGTTTAGAAAAGAAAGAAAAAGAGGTCAGTTTGGAGGATGCAAAGAAGAAGGGAAAGGAGAATATGGTTGAATCTGAGCAACCTTTAAAGAAAAAGAATCAAATAGAGTTAGATGAAGAAGTGGCCAAACAGCTTCATTCAGAGTTGGAAAAGGAAGAAGAAATTCAATCTGCCAAAGACAGAGAGCTCGCATTAGATATGGCTAAAAGGTTGAATGAAGAGTTTCAAAAGAGTTTGAAGACTGCAGCTGCTGCCAAGATAGTTACAAAGAAGGATTTAAGGCAAAGGCTGACATTAAAGCAAAGACAGAGATAACCCTCAAAGACCTTCCTGGCTAATCAAGAAAGAAGGAAAATGATAAACTTCCTAAAAGGAGCTTTTGGAGTTCCTGAAGGAATGTTTACTAACATGGCCTATGGTAGGATAGATGAGTTGTATTCAAAGGAGATGGCAAGTCTGAAAGGGGACTTCACTCAAAGGGTTGAGTTTGAAAGACAAATGAAAGAGAGACATGATCTCAATATCCAACAACCCTTTCCTGAGAGTGAGGAAACCACTCCTTCGAAAGAAAAGACTAAAGAAAAGAAGGAAGAACATGCTGATGTGGAAGTAAATCTGCCAAGAGAGTGAAAACAATAGCTTCCAAGAAAATGTTTAAGAAGCCAAGGATTACAGAAGCTGAGAAAGATACAGAACCATCTGTTACAAGTCAAGCTGAGCAATCAAGTCAAAGTGCACAGCAACCGAGTCAATCTAATGTGCATTTTGACCTTTACATGACTGTAACAGATAGTGATCCAGTGAAAACAGATCCTATTTCAGTCCAAGCCCCTGAAATCATCCACTGGGATATTCTTGGAGATCAAGGCAAAGAATATTTCAGAATCAAAAGAATGGGTGATCACTTTGAAGTTTACTCTACTTGGGGGAAGATAGTCAGATGTTGTTCTAGGTCAGACTTGGAAGAAATGTTTAAAGTTGGAAGGAATCTGTATGAGAATGTGTTGAAGACTCTAGGGATGAACATCAAGAAACTAGCAATGGAGTATTTATGCATGATGTTTAGTCCAGATCTTGTCAAGCATGTCATCAAAGATGTCTTCAAATCTGTGGACAACTGGATGCTCATAGAAAGGTGTGGGGTGTATATCCTGACTATAGATAAAAGCTTTCATGAATATTATCTGGTGGATAAGATATATGATCACAGCCTAGCCAAGCTACATGGGATGCTGAAAGCCAAACTAATCTGTCCTCAAGGCTCAGAAATGGCAAGGATTGTGGTTAGCAGGATCATCAATCAAAGTCTAGGATAGGATCCAAATTTGGGCAACTGATCTAAAGTGTTGAAAGCATCATGAAGACCATATCATGAAGAACTTAACTTCTCTTTCTGAAAAGTTAAGTTAGGGGGAGATTGTTGGGTCTGATTATGCTATGTATGGTTTATGCTGCTGATTAATGTTGCTCAGTGATTAATACTGCTAGGCTATCAAGATTACTACTGCTAGTAGAATTAATATTGCTTGAAGAGTTAGTGCTGCTACTTGAATAGTTAGTACTGCTTGGAGAGTTAGTACTGCTAGTAATTAGTACTGCTGAAGATTAATGCTGTTGAAGGTGATTAATACTTCTGAAGATAATTAATGCTGCTTCTAAAGATAAAGATGATTTGGAGATAAAGACAAGCTGGAGATAAGACTGAAGATAATTATGGTATTGATGCTGAAGATCAATTTTATTTTGATAATTATCTTGTATTCAGTCTTGTATATAGAGTATAGAAGTATTTGATTGTAGAATAATTCATTCATATGTTTTATTGAGAGAATTAACCTCAAGACTAGTTTAGATCCTTTCTATAGAGAAGTATAGAACGTCTGTTGAGCCTGTTCAACAGATTGAGGTTTTGTTTGTAATCATCAAGTTGAATCAATATAAACTTGTGATTTAAGTGCATATACTGTTTCATTGATTGTTAGTGTTAAAGTGTTTTTCCGCAACTTCTTTAGCATTGATTCTAAGTGTGTGAGAATTAAATTATTGTTTGAATTTCGATCCTGACATTGGCAGCAGGTGCTACGTGCTTAATGATAAAGAGAACCTGTCAAAGTTCCAACCCAAAGCTGACGAAGGATTATTCATCGAATACTCTCTTCAATCCAAAGCGTACAGAGTTTACAACACGAGGTCAAAGACTGTCATTGAAAGTACCAACGTAACCTTTGATGAACTGAAGACTAGGACTTCTGAACACATCAGTTTAGAACTCTTACCTATTGACAGAGCTTCTACATCAAGCAGTGTAGAACCTGATCTTCAAAAGAATAAGCTTTCTAAAACCCTCACTTAATCTGATCTTGATTTGTTATTCTTTGATGCATTTAATGATATAACTACTGAAGATAACAATCAAGAAAATATTGCAAATACTTACTCACATACTACAAGTGCATAAATCTCTGGACCCTCTGAATAAATTGGTGAAGCTTCCACAAGTCAAACACAAGTTGTTTCTGAACAAGCTGAACCAGACAGTACAACTGACATGATCTCACCATTTGTTGAATCGGGATCTGTATCAGCAGTTTTTGGGGAGCATCAGACATAAATTACATCAGAGGACGTTGATCCTTCACCAACTGCAAAAAGTCCAACTGCAACAGAAGTTGATCTACCTGAAATCCAGGATGAGTTTGATAACTCAAACGATCAGACTGAGATAGATGTACTGCCAAGCACCCACAGATGGACTAAGAGTCACCCCCAAAAAAACATGATTGGAGATCTGAATGCTAATGTGTGTATAAGATCTGCTACTGCGTCTGTAAACTTGTGTATGTTCACAAATTTCCTATGCATATTGGATTAACGTGATGCAAGACGAGCTCAACGAATTTAAAAGGAATGAAGTGTGGTGATTAGTACCAAGACCCGAAGACAAAACAATCGTCGGTACTAAGTGGGTTTTTTCGAAACAAGAAGGACGAAGCGGGTATAATTGTTAGGAACAAAGCACAGTTAGTTGCAAAGGGTTACAATCAACAAGAATCCATTGATTATGACGAAACATACGTACCCGTGGAAAGGATCGAAGCTATAAGGATCTTTCTTGCATATGTTGCACACAAGAATATCAAGGTATACCAGATGGATGTAAATTCAGCATTCTTCAACGGTATCCTACATGAAGAGGTATATGTAAGTCAGCCTAAAGGTTTCACAGATCCACAGTTCCCATACCATGTGTACGTGCTGGATAAAGCGCTCTACGGATTAAGGCAAGTGCCACGTGCATGGTCAGTCGACACCACTTTGTTTTTAAAGAAGAAAGGTGATGACTTGATACGCGTACAAATATATGTAGAAGATACTATATTTGGTTATACGAATCCTGAACTTTGTGATGAATTTCAAAACATCATGAAAAACAGGTTTTAGATGTCCATGATGGGTGAACTAAACTTTTTCTTAGGCTTGCAAGTTAAACAAACCCCGGAAGGGATTTTTATAAATCAAGCCAAACATATAAGAGATATGTTGAAGAAATTTGACATGAACTCTTCATCACCCATGAAGACTCCAATGCAGTCTGGAAGTCTGTTAGACGCTGATATATCTGGAAAATCAGTTCATCAACGGACCTACAGAAGCATGATAGGATCTCTTCTTTATTTGACATCAAGTAGGCCTGATATAATGTTTGCTACCTGTTTTAGTGCACGGTATTAGGCTAATACCAAAGAGTCTCATCTAGCTGTTGTTAAAAGAATCCTCATATACCTTAAAGGCAAACCAAATATGGGCCTTTTGTATCCGAAAGATTCTGGTTTTGAGCTAATTGCGTACACAAATGCAGACCATGCAGGAAATAAGCTAGACAGAAAAAGCACCTCTGGAGCTTGCCAGTATTTGGGAGACTAATTGGTAAGCTGGTTCTCGAAGAAACAGAACTGCATGTCAACTTCTACAACTGAAACAAAATATGTTGCAGCTGCAAGTTATTGCTCACAAGTTCTGTAGATAAAGACACAACTGAATGATTATGGATACACATTCAACAAAGTCTCCATCTATTGTGACTCTAAAAGAGCAATTGCAATAACATCTAATCCGGTACAACATTCCAAACCCAAACATATCGACATCAGGTAGAGAAAGGGAATATAGAAATGCATTTTGTCTCAACAGATTTTAAGGTTGCTGACTTATTCACTAAACCTCTTGATGAAAAGAGATTTAATTTCTTGGTCAGCAAAGTTGGGATGTTGAATCTTAATGCATAGCTACATTCTTCTTCTTGTACCTGTTGTTAAGGGGGAGCTAATTCTGAGTTTATCTGGTTAAATGCTTTGGTTTTTAAATACATTCAAATTTTGATACTATTAACAGCTGTGACTCATATATAGTGAGTACCAAAATTTTAATTTATTTTACAGTAAAACAGTTTCTTGCAGTGTACAACAAGATCACATCTTGTACTTGGACTTCTAGTCAACTCAGATCAGGACTCGTGCTTCAGTATGCTGAGAAAAATGCACAATCTAAGGGGGAGTAAACAGATCAATGCACACTTCAAGGGGGAACATATTTTCAAAGTCTGTAGTATGTGTGTGAGTCTGTCTTTTAAAAAGATTTTTGAAAATCTGAAAGAATTTTAAGAGAAAAAGCCAGATTCTTATGCTTAAAGGTGATTTTAACAAACTTGCTATTTTTAGAAAGTGGGACAAATCATTTTTGGAAATTTTCCATTTTTGGAAAATTTTCTAAATTTTTTTAAGTATAAAACGTGCACATAGTGTCTTGCGAATTTCTAGTTCGCGCACAGTATTGCATGCGCAAAGTTTAGAGCGCGCACACTATGTCGTGCGAATTCTCACTTCGCGCATAACATAGGCAGCACGAAGATCAAAACACGCGCACAATGTCGTGCGCGTTCCCACTTCCTGCATGACCCTGCATGCGAGTTTCTCATGTCCACATCACATTGCTTCATGCGCAAAGTGCACACACGACCTTGCCTTTGTTGTGCGGAACGTGTCTCTCTTTGGTCTGCACGAAGTGAGCAACCAATTCAATCGTGCCACATGTCTACGACTTCTTAGGGTATAAATTTCATGTTTCTCTCATTGAGCTAACTTTCCTCAGATTATTTCAGCGAGTTTCACAATTATAGTTTTTTTGTCTCAAGCTTCCATCTTGCAACTTTCAATTTCCTTGATCTTCCAACATCGAATCAGTGTATGTTTCATTTGTTTATGATTGTTTGTTGATCATTTATGTTTCTTGTACTTTATTTTTGAGTTTGCAAATTTGATTTTCGATTTTTTGTAGGGTTTTGTTCGATTTGTTCTTAGTGTCTGTTCATGTTCTTGACCGAGAACACTTGGGTTTTGATTTTGTAATCATAAAATGTCATGTTGATGTTAGAACTCAAAACAGCTTATGGGTTTTGCTCGATTACATTGTTCCTATTTGTAGGTTACCTTAACTTTGGATTTGGATTTAAACTCATTAACCATTTTGGACTCGTCGAACTATTGGACTCATGATCTCTTGATAAGTCGAACTGTTGAACTTCTGTTGGACTGAAATAATCTTAAGAGATGAATATTTTGAACTTTAATGAATCTGGAATTAAACATGAATCGAATATAACAAAAAAAAATTCAGATTAAAATATTATTGTTGGGATTAAAAGTTCAAAAATTCAAATTTTTGAAGGGAACAGTTTCTTGCATGTTCTTGATAAAGAACACATGGATTTTGCGAGTTCTTTGTCGAAAATAAGACTTATGCGTGTTCTTGTCATGAACACAAGTTCATGCGAGTTCTTGCAAAAATTTGAGTTTCATGCGAGTTCTTGCCAAAATTGAGTGTTTTGCGAGTTCTTGGTAACTCTGAGTGTTGTGCGAGTTTTCTAGTCCATCTCATTTTTATGAGAGTTCTGGACTTAGAAAATTTTTTGAGTTAGATTTTTTTTAAACTTATCAGATGTTTGAGAGTTCTAACATTACATCTTCATTTTTTAGAACAAAATCATAACAACAAGTGTTTTGGTCAGTTTTGGTTATATTTTTTTTGTATGATGTTGCATCTTGAACGTTTCAACACTTTGTGTTATCCTTGTGTGCTTAAAAGTACAATCTTTCTGTACTTGATACTCTGTATCAAATGGTTTTCTGAAAACAAGTTTCTGTGCTTATTGCTAACATATTGGATTCTATCCAATACTTTCTGTCTATTTCAGGTTCAAAATGGCATATGAACATTCTCATTACCCCATTGTCCAAATGTGTTAGAGCATAAATTTGTTGGATACAAGATCAAGAAGACTGAAGGTCAAAGTTCAAGAAAGTCAAAGCTGAGAAAGTGTTAGGGCTAATTTCTTAGTTAAATAGAAGTTCAGGGTAGTTTGTGACAAGTTGCAATAGTTGTAAGCGTGTTGGGCCTTAAAGCCCATAAGCCCATTAGGCCTGCGAGCCCGAGTATTTAAAGTTATTTCTGTTTCATTTATCAGTTCAGAGAAATTATTATTCAGTTTACTAGTTGTTAGGTTTACATACTATTATCAGAAATTCTCTCTGTAAACCTTAGCCCTTTGAAGTTTATATTAATCATATGACTAGTTGCTGTGGCCAATATATTGTTCATCATTGTTCTTATATCTGCTGATTGCACTGAAACTGGGATCTACAATTGGTATCAGAGAAAATAGGCAAAAGGTTTGATCCAGAAAAAAGGTTTGTCTAAAAACCCTATAATCGCGTATATGTGCTTATTTGATTATCTTGGTATGTTTTTTATCGGTTGAATCTGTTTCTCTTTTACTTCGATCGTATCTGATTTTTTTTCTTAAAAGTATTTTTTTTGTCGATCTGGGTTCTGGGTGCTTCCTTCGATCTTAGTAAGTTTGAATTTTGCTTGTTTTGTTAATTCCTTCGATCAAAGGATCGAAGGATCTGTGTCTGCATTCGATCGAAACCCAGAAAGTTCATCGTGTTCTTCGGTGTTCTTCGTGTTCTTCGGGGTTATTTGTATTTATCGATAATTAAGTCTTTCGACCTGAGGTTTCGACCTGAGGTTTCGACCGGACACTTGTGCTCCGGTCAAACCCCTTTCGATCGAACCCTCTTCTTCGACCGAATAGAGGTGATCCGGTCTTGTCCCTTCGACCGAATAGGGTCCTCCGGTCTTGTCCTTTCGACCGGATACTTGTTTCCCCGGTCGTTTCATTCGACCGGATACTTGTTCCTCGGTCGATTCATTCGACCGTATAAGTGTATGACCGGACGTGTCCTTCGACCGGATACTTACTACCCCCGGGCATACCTTCGACCGGATATTTGTTTGACCTGATTTTCTGTTTAAAGTGTTTTATTTGTGTTTCTTCTATTTTATTATTTTTGGATCATTCTGCTTGCCTAACGATCAGTACAGTGCTATTAAGTTAAGAAGTAAAGATGAACTCAAGGGATGCTCTAGCCATCGGTTCTGACCAAAAGCCCCCGGTGCTCTTTCGGGGAGAGTACCCTCAGTGGCATGACCGATTTATGAACTTCATAGAAGCGAAACCCAACTATGAAGATATATACAAATGCCTGACTGAGGGTCCACAAGAATGGCCAATGAAAGTAGTACCGGCAAATCCAGCTGAAGGTTGGCCAGAGCGCCAGATCCGGAAAACTGTTGGTGATTTTACTAACAGAGAAAAGGAATTGCACGCGGCAGAAAAGCTGGCAAAATCATATCTTCTTCAAAGTCTACCGAATGACATCTATGCTTGTATAGATAGCTTCAAAGACTCGTCGAAAAAGATGTGGGACCAAATAGAGAAGATGATGATGGGAAGCCACATCAATAACCAGCTAAAGGTGACAAACTGTATCACCAGATATGATGGGTTTAAAGCACGAAAGGGTGAAACGCTGACGGAAACCTACGAAAGGTTTAATATGCTTCTAAATGATCTTCAGAAAAATAAGATCACAAAGACGAACACGGAAAACAACATCAAGTTTATGAACAACTTGCAGCCTGAGTGGAAACCGTTCGTCTCCCATATTCGCCACACTCAAACCTTGGAAAAGCTGTACCTTCACGAACTCTATGAAATGCTGCTCCAAGACGAAGAGGAAGTGATGGAACTTCTTGGGAAAGCAGAAGAAAAGCCAGCAACTGATCAAATAGCTCTCGTATCTGAGAGAAGAGGCAAATCCGTCAGCCGATCATCTGGAAAAGAACCCGTGCTGAGTGATTCTGAACCTGAAGATCCCGATAGCGATTCGGATCCAGAACTTGCCAAGATGAAAGAAGCAATGGTGTTTCTCACTCAAGCATTTCAAAAGAGGAAGTTTTTCTCCAAGACTTCCAATAAACAAAGAGATTCTACTCGTCGTGATCATCGAGACAAGTCTGAAGGTAACAGTCGTTTTGAAGCTGGTAAGAAGCCTGACAAGAGACAAGAAGAAAAGCCTAAAGACGAACCGATCAAATGTTACAATTGTGGTCGGTTAGGTCATTTCGCCAGAGATTGTCGCAAGCCAATTGTGCGCAACGCCGACTACTATCGAGCCAAGCTGCTTCTTGCCAAAGAAAAGGAAGCTGGTAAAGCTCTAATGGCTGAAGACGATTACTGGCTACAAGTGTCGGATGAAGAACCCGAGGATGCTAAAGCTCATCTGTGCTTCATGGGCAACCATTCATCACCATCTGATACTGATGAAGACGATAACAATGCTCCTTGTCAGGTATGTACCCCTTTTCATGAAGCTTTACTTGATCAGATGCAACTATCTATGAACAAACTTGACTCTTACAAGCTGCTGTTAAAAGAAAAAGAACAACTTCTATCTTCTCTGGAAAACCGTGTCACTAAGCAGTCTGACTTTATGGAAAATCAAAGCTTAGAAATTGCTAGCTATATGTGCACTATTTCTAATTTAAGAGAAGAAAATGTGAGGTGTTCAAAAGAGTCACAAAGTCTAATGACCAAAGTAGATGACCTGACCGATAAGCTCCGTATGTATGAGTCCGAGAAAATTGATTTGTTAAATCAAAACGTGGCTTACAAAAATGAGAACATAAGGTTATCCAAACAGCTAGAAGAGCTTGAAAAGAAACTTTATAAATTGGGTCAATCTGATCAAACGTTAAAGCTAATCGCACCAAAAGAACCAAAGTACGGAAATGCGGGTATCGGGTACGAAAACCCTGATTATTTAAACAAGGCTTTATCCAAAGTTCCTACCTTATATGCATCTGAATTTTTTGGATTAGATAAAATCTTTCCTGAATATAAGATACATTGGACCACACCCACTGAGGAGGAAGACCTTAAAGATAAGTTGAGAAGGGAAAACTCTGTTCTTTCTAAAAGGACATTTCCTTTTGTTTATGATACTTTAAATGCTTCTTATAATACTGACAAACCCCGTTTCCTGTCATCCGATTTTTTCCATAGTTACTCTCAAGCTGAACTAGATACAAAAACCGTTAAAACTGAGGAGGAACCTCTAGCTCCCAAGGTTTATGTTCCTACTCTGATTTTAGAAAAGAAACTTGTTCAGCTAGAGGAATCGTATGCACTAGAAAGGGAAAATTTTCAAAAGGAAAAGCAAAGTCTTTTATCTCAAATTGAGTGTCTCAGTTCCAACAAAAAGGAAACTATGTCGGAAGAAGATAAAGAATATTATCAGACATAAATAAAGAAGTTACACTCACAACTGGCTGCTATGGCAGCAGATAATCTGAAAGTGCAACTTCACAAGGTTGACCCTCATGCTCAACCTTCCATTCTCCAAAGAGAGTTATCGTCTCTGTCTGAAAAATCTTATCCTTCTTCTGACACATCTTCCTGCAAAGCTTTTATGGGTGACTTGTCACCGATTATTTCAAACAAAGGAAAAGAACCTCAAAGATTTGAATCAGATCAGTGTTCTGACTGTAAAAATGCTTCCGCTTATGATTTACACTCAATAAACTCTTCAAATGTTCTGAAGTCCTCATGTGATAAGGTCCTTTCTGATGAGGAATTTGAATTTTCTGCTTTCTTGAATTCTGAGGTGTGTTTAGATAGCAATTTGAGCCAATTTGATTTTAATCCTTCTCTACCTAGCCATGTTGATTTTTTAAATGAGTCATGTGAGACTCCGGTCAAATTTTATAAGGGTGAATGTTCTACATCTGCCTCGCAAAAACCTTCTGTGAACAATTCTTCAAAACCTTCCAAGTCTAAATCTAAAAGGCGTTCACAGAAGAAGAAAAAGACCGGTCGCTCTCAACTGTCACAATCGTCAATTTTCAAATCCTCTGACTATGGGTTTACCGGCATTTCAGATACGTATGGTCGGCGGAAAGAAGTGAAATATGCTTGGGTAGCTAAGAAGTCAAAAGAGAGCTCGGCAACATCAGAATCAGTTGATCCTGTGTTAAAGTCTAGAAAGAACAATAACAATCATGATGTTTTTATTTCTAAACCTCTAGTTGATTGTAATGGAACTCTTCCTTTAAAAGTTTATTCAATTCCGCAATTACTTCAACTGTCGCATGATTGTTTGTGTTGTTCTCATTGTGGATCAAATGATTTTGTTGATAGCCGTTATGCCTCTGATTGGTTTGGTTCATATCATATTGCTACTAATAATTCTCATAGTAATGTTTCCCGTGAAAGACAAAGACCCAATTATAAACGGGTCTCTAAGGCGGATGTTAAATCTAACCCCAAAGGACCCATTTACGAATGGGTACCTAAAAAGAAATAACCTGTTTTGCAGGACGGTCATGTGTGGTATCTAGATTCAGGTTGCTCCAAGCACATGACCGGAAGAAGGGAGCTTCTCACAAACTTCACCGAGAAGTTTTGTGGAAATGTACGGTTCGGGAATGATCACTCCTCTCCTATCAGGGGTTACGGCGATATTGTCAAAGATAATATCACAATCAAAAAAGTCTCCTATGTCGAAGGTCTCGGTCACAATCTTTTCAGTATCGGTCAATTCTGTGACAAGAATCTCGAGGTTACTTTCAAGGCTAAAAGGTGTAGCGTTCGAACTGAGGATGGTAAAGAAATACTTGCTGGAACGCGACGCACTAATCTCTACACGATCGACCTCTCATCCTTGAAACCCGATAAGGAAGTCTGTTTGTTGTCTAAAGCATCTGCCGAACAAAGCTGGCTATGGCATCGTCGTCTCTCGCACCTGAACTTCAAGAACATCAACAAGTTGGTGCTCGGGGGACATGTCAAAGGTATGCCAGATCTCAAGTTTGCAAAAGATCATCTGTGCGCTGCCTGCGAAAAGGGCAAGATGAAAAAGGCGTCTCACAAGCCCAAAACCGCTCCGAGTACTTCTCGGTCCCTTGAGCTAATCCATATGGACTTATGTGGACCGATGCGCGTCCAAAGCATAAATCACAAGAAGTATGTCCTGGTGATGGTTGACGATTTCTCTCGTTACACTTGGGTCCGATTTCTCCGTTCCAAGGATGAGACTCCCGAGTTGATAATCTCTCTTCTGAAAAGTATTCAAGTCAGTCTCCACCAGGTAGTTCAAACCATAAGGACGGACAACGGCACGGAGTTCAAGAATCAATTACTCACCACTTATCTTACTTCAGTGGGTATCTCGCATACTTTCTCCGCTGCTCGTACTCCTCAGCAGAATGGAGTGGTAGAACGTCGAAACAGAACTCTTGTCGAAGCAGCTCGCACGATGTTATCTCATTCCAAGCTACCACTATTTCTTTGGGCAGAAGCTGTTGCTACCGCCTGCTATACTCAAAATCGGTCTATCATTAACAAGCGGTTCAACAAGACTCCGTACGAGATCATCAACAAACGTATTCCGAACATCAACTACTTTCATGCCTTCGGATGCACCTGCTTTGTCTTAAATGATAAGGATGATCTTGGCAAATTCAGTCCCAAAGCGGATGAAGGAGTGTTCATCGGCTACTCTCAGTAGGCAAAAGCCTATCGTGTCTACAACAAACGGACGAAGACCGTCGTTGAAAGCGTGAACGTGACTTTTGACGAAACCCCTGAGATGGTTTCTGCGCATCTCAGTTCAGAACCCGCGCTTACTGGTGTGTTAGCTTCTGGACAATTCCGTTCAGAAGCTACACAATCTCCAGTGGATCCACATCATGCGTCTACATCAAGAGCACATCTTTCTGATCTGGATTTACTGTTTGAATTCTTTTATAATGACTTATTTAATGTTCAATCTAATTCTAAGTCATTTGACAGGCATACTGCTCAAGCACCAGAAGTCACACAAGTCACTGGTCCTACTGACTCTGGAGGTCCATCCTCGCCTGGTGCCCCATCTTCTACTGCCAATGATCAAGCTTCCCCAAGCTCAAGTGATCGACAACCTCTTACTCAAGTTCGTGATGGCGGTGCTCCTGAACCATCGCCTGTTTCCGTTCAACTTCTTGCACCGACTCCTGTTGAAGGTGCTCTCGAAGCTTCCTCTCCGGCAATCCCGGAACCTCCCATCGTTTCATCTCCAGCTGAATCGTCCTCCACTCCTTGTTCGACTCCCACTAAGAAGCTTCCACCTCACAGTCCGTCATCCCTCGAGGCAGTTCAGGATTTACCCCCAGGTGGTCATGTGGATTCCGATACCTCCCATCAGACATATCAACCGCATCCACACACCACCAAGTGGACTCGAGCACACCCCCTTCATCAGATCATTGGTGATCCCTCCACACCAGTTCAAACCAGATCAACCACCGCTAATGACTGTTTATTTTCCTCGTTCCTCAGCCGTATCGAACCTTCCACTATCTCTGAAGCGCTGAATGATCTGGACTGGGTAATTACTATGCAAGAGGAACTCAACCAATTTGAGACCCTCAAAGTATGGCGCCTAGTTCCCCGACCTAAGAACAAGACGGTGATAGGGACTAAATGGAATTTTAAGAACAAGAAGGACGAAAACGGCATCATTGTTCGGAACAAAGCGCGTCTAGTGGCTAAAGGATATCGCCAGCAAGAAGGAATTGATTACGATGAGACGTTTGCACCGGTTGCTCGCATTGAAGCGATCCGCATGTTCCTCGCCTACGCCGCTCACAAGAATTTCATCGTCTTTCAAATGGACGTGAAATCCGCGTTCCTCAACGGCGTGCTCAAGGAGGAAGTCTATGTCTCGCAACCCGAAGGCTTCGTGAGTACTGAAAATCCACATTACGTCTACTTTCTTGACAAGGCCCTCTACGGTCTTAAGCAAGCGCCACGAGCCTGGTATGATGCACTCTCATCCTTCTTAGTCAAGTCTGGCTTCTCTAAAGGTAAAATTGATACTACTTTGTTTATTAAAAGAGAGAAGAACGATATCATTCTGGTACAAATTTATGTTGATGATATAATCTTTGGCTCCACGAACCCCAAGTATTGTCAGAACTTTTCTGCCTTAATGAGTAAACATTTTCAAATGAGCATGATGGGGCAAATGAATTTTTTCCTGGGTCTTCAAGTAAAACAATTACAAACAGGAATTTTCATTAATCAATCTAAGTACATCTCGGATATTCTTCGTAAATACCAGATGGAACAATCTTCATCCATGAAAACCCCCATGTCCACTACTTTAAAGCTTCACTCCGATCCTGACGGTAAGGATGTGAATGCGACTATTTATAGAGGTATGATTGGCTCTCTGATGTACTTGACGGCTAGTCGGCCTGACATTATGTTTTCGACATTCTTGTGTGCAAGATTTCAGTCAAAACCTAAAGAGTCTCACTTAGCTGCGGTTAAGCGAATTTTTCGATATTTAAAAGGTACTGCTGATCTTGGTTTGTGGTACCCAAAAGAGACAGGTTTTGAATTGACAGCCTACTCGGACGCTGACCACGCGGGCAACATGCTGGACCGGAAGAGCACGTCGGGTCATGTTCAGTTCTTGGGCGATCGTCTTGTCAGCTGGGCTTCCAAGAAGCAAAACTGCGTGTCCACCTCCACCGCCGAGGCAGAGTATGTAGCAGCCGCCAGTTGCTGCTCGCAAGTCATCTGGATGCGCACCCAGCTCAAAGATTATGGATTTAATTACTCCAGGATTCCCATCTAGTGCGACTCGAAGAGCGCTATAGCCATATCAAGCAATCCCGTCCAACACACAAAGACGAAGCACATTGATGTGCGCTATCACTTTATAAAAGATCACGTGGAAAAAGGTACCATCGAACTCTATTTTGTTAATTCAGAGCATCAGTTAGCAGACCTATTTACCAAAGCCTTGGACGAAAAACAATTTAATTACCTTGTGTCCAAGCTAGGAATGCTAAATTTGAAAGTTTGATCCGTTCGCAGCCCTCTACGAGTTTCATTCAATAACGAATGACTGTGACAACTGCCCCAGTGACGTGTCTCTGGTTGCTATGGTCCACACTCCTTGGTTATTGCATGTTACTCGTTCAGCCCTGTGTCCGCTACGAACTTCTGTATTAACAAAGTAGATTTCATTGTGTTCTCTATTTTTTTCTCGTGTGTCTGTTTTTTTTTTTCGTGACGGTGTGCAGTTCATTCCTTTGTTCCTTCAAGAGTAAGGTGCTAGTGACAGATCCACAACCCGATACTGTGTTCAAGGGGACCTCTAGCGTCAGATGGTTGGTAAGTTTCACGGGTCCTCCTTTCGAGGGGGAGCAGGTAAGAGGGTTCTGTGGTTGGACCTTCTCATGGTACTCATCCGAGGGGGAGCTAGGTCTCGTTTTTTTTTTAGTGTTTCTTTCTTCCTTTTATCTAAGTCCGCTTATCTTAATTTTTTTTTTGTTTCTTTTCCTTTAATTTTTTTTAATAGTAGGTTTATATATCTCCGAAAACTCCAAAAATAATTTTTATAAGGTTAGTTTTTTTTTTGTGTTTGGTTTGAGGTGGTTGTTTGGTTTGCCTCGGCCCAACGTTTCGGCCCATAACCTACCCGGCCCCCCCACCGGCCCAAGCCCAATACACTCCGGGGTATAAGAACCCCGGTCGAAGCTTACTCTCCTCACTCGATCTTTCAGTCTCTCTCTCCTCATTCGATCTTTCTCTCTCGCCCGGATATCACTTCGACCGAAGTCATTCGACCGATTCCATCGCCTTCATCTTCTTCAATCGACAAGGTAGATTTAAATTGTTTCTCTTTGCTTAGACCACATCGATCGAAGTTAATCGATCGATTCATCCTTGTTTTTGATCTGGATGTTCCCCGGAGATAGCTCTGTGTCGTTTTATCTTCTCCGGGGGAACACTCCGATCTAGGGTTCTGCACCGGTCTTAGGCTCCTCCGGTCGAATGACCACCGGTCTTATTGTCCTCCGGTTGTAGACCTTATCCGGTCAATCACTTATCCGGTCTTAGTGACCTCCGGTCGAAGACCTCATCCGATCCAACATCTATCCGGTCTTATGAGCCCTTCGGTCGAATGCCTCGTCCGGTCTTGCTTTTATCCGGTCGATTCCAAGGTGTTGGTGCTTATAGTATACTTGGTTTTGAGGAAGTTTGGTGTTTCTATGTACTGGTGCGAGTCTGCGCGCCTTGGTGACTGACCCTAACTCACGAGTAGGGTTAGCTCTTCCAATCTTAGGAGTTACTATCTGGCGTGATCTAAATCATCACGGTATAAATCCAACGGCGATAATTGTGTTTCCAAACCTGTGTACTAATCGACTACTTCTTCACAGGTACAATGGCTCAACACCAGCAACCAGCGATTGATCCGATCGCAGATGCGGAACTGATTCCCGAGGATCAGTTCCTTCCACTTACAGCAAATAACTATCATCTCGATGTGACCCAACTCGCCATTCAACATCAGGTCATCATCGAGATACTAAGGGGCCATCCACTCTCCTATGCTCTAACGGAAACAGCCACCGTCCCAATCATATACCTACAGCAATTCTGGCGTTCCCTTCATGCCTTAGAAGCCGATGGCGGTTTCCACCTTGAAGGTCGAATAGATCACACACCAGTGCTTCTCACAAGTGATCTATTCCGCCAATTTCTTCGGCTACCGACCGCCGGCTCTGTAGCTGGCCAGGAAGACTTCGACCCACTTGTCTCAGATGCTACATTGTGCACCGATCTTATCTCCTTGGGATACGGCGCAGAACTCCGCATACCATCAACATTCAACCGCAAACATCTATCGACGTTATGGTACACGCTGTTCACATATATCAATCGGTGTCTTTCGTCTATAACGAAAGGCATTGATCAGACGAGCGCTCCGATTCTACGCATCTTTCATGCGGTGGCATTCAATCGCCACGTCGACTTTGCCGATCTCCTATGGTTTGAACTCATTCAGAGAGTTCGGTCGACTGCATCTCGGCGGTCAACCTTTGTCCCCTTCATGCGGTTCCTACAGATAATCATCCGGAACTACATGAACCTGTATCCCGAGATACAGCGCCGCTCCACCCACCCGATGTGCCCACAACATCCAACCCGGAAGATTCCTACCCGTCCTGATCCAGAAGGTGTTGTTGCCCGACAAATCCCAGTCGGGGTACTAGACTATGCTCGTCCCACGGCACTGAGTGTGATAGCTTATAGGCACACACACAACATCCCAGCTCCTATGGTCCGGCCAGGACCGGCAGGACCTGCCCAAGGAGCGAGACCTGAGCGACGTGAGGGTCAGCGTCCACGAACGAGAGGTGGGAGCGTCCGGACAGCTGGGGCTTCCGGACAGGGTATGTCGAGGGCCATTGTCGTGAGGGGAACTGAAGTGGGCAGTGCCGTTGGAACGAGCCAACCAAGTTCTTCGAGACAACCATCTTCGCCACCAACAACAGATACTCCAATGACGGAAGAGGCAACAGATTCTGGAGCCGTTCAAGTTCAGTCCTCTTCTGTCGCGGCTACGGAAGAAACATCAGCCACTTCCGACACCGAGCAAACCCAAACCGCAACATCGGCATCAAATGAAGAGTCTTCTGACTCTGATGGTGACGATAATCAGCCCCCATCCGGAGAGATAAGGAGAGCGGAGGGAGTATTAGTTGAACATCAAGAGGTGAGCTGTGTGAGGGAAAGGCGTAGTAAGCAACAGTCTGAGCGTACACGAGCGATGGGACAACCATCTTCGGTTGTAACCCCCCCAGCCACATCTAGCCAGGTAGCCACATCTGCTACCCAGTCTCATGTGTTGGGACTGGGTATTGAAGAAGCCGCCGTGGACCTAGCGGCGCACTTGCACGCCCAACCAAGCCACTCCACCATCTCTCAACAGATGGTGGTTTCACATGATCACGGGGATTTAACACATACGCTAGCGGGCTCTCACTTGGAGGGTGCCGATATTGAAACAAGAGAACAGCTGCCCCCGTTCTCGCCTTCTTTGCATGCACGGAGTCTAGATCCATTTGTAATACACGCCATTCCTAGGACACAGATTCCGTTTTCGGCTATTGCCGGTAGCCTAAGTGGCCCGGCCGGAACATCCATAGTAAACCCACCTTCGGGTAGGCTACGAGGATTGGATGGAAGTCCTACCACGGCTATCATCACGCCAACCGTGAACGTAGGCGGCTCGACTTCTACAGTCGTAGCTACAACGGGAAGTCTAAGTGACCCCGGCGTTACCCAAACTGAGTTTGTCTCAAGGGAATACATGGACGGCGCCCTAAAGGCTGTCCAATCTATGATGACGGAGGAGATGAACAACATCAAACGCATGGTCAAAGGCAAAGGTCCTGCAACCGAGCCGGAGACCACATATATTCCATCTTCTCTATCAGCTGCGGATCTGTCCATACCTGAACTAAAATCTATCCTTCTCGCCAAACTTATAGCCCAATCTCAAACCGAACCCACCCAGGATGCCGATTTGTTATCCTTACTTTGTCCTCAAGCCTCTACACCGACCCCACCTACACCCCAACCTATCGTTTCTGCCGAAGCCTTCCAGATCCAACAAGTCATGCTTCAGTCACTTCAGCAAACCGTAGCTGTTTTGACTGAACGCCTTTCAGCAGTGGAAGATACCTGCCGTGGCCAGGCAGAACGGCTCAAGCGCCGACATGATGATCAGGATGATCCTGACCACCATGAGGGGGAGAAGCGCCAACGTCGATCTGAGCCGGAATCTCATGTAGTGGAGTCGGAACAGGTTGAACAGGGTACGGGTTCGGGTACAAGAAAAGAGGGACAGAGGCAGGAACAGGAACAGGAACGGGAATCAGTGACAGATCTGATACTATATGAATATCCGACGGTTGAAAAGCCTGAGGAATTTGAGTGTGATTCTCCGATAGTTCCTGAAGAGTGGACGATAATACTAGATCCGTATGAAGTAACAGACACGATAGAAGAATGTGCAAATTCTGAAAGAGCTCTGGTGGTAATGCAAGAAGAAATTGATGAAATACTGCATCCAGATGATCAGTCTTCTACCGTGATCCCTTTACTGACTTATTCTGTTAATTACCCTGAATTTTCTGCTACAGTAGTTCCTGAGAGATCTCCTCCAGCTTCACCAGTTAGAGAACCAGTCAATACAATTCCAGCTCGTCCATCCAAGTGGGAAAGAGTCCGAATAAAAGTTCCTTTCCTCGAAGAAAGTCAAAAGAGGATATTTGCCCACTTGATCAGAAAGTATGATGAAGTTGTTATACATGGTCTACAGTCAGTGAAAAACAAAGAAAAACAGCGTGAACTTGTGTTCGTATACCGAAAGTTCCAGCACAAGTACTCCAAGACGAAGCTCAGGATTGTATCAGTTGACAAGATTATACCTGCCTACTTTATGAAGGTCAAGTATACTGACTTTATGGTTACTAGAGAAGATGGTCAACAATATTGCTTTTCTGATGCTGATTTTCCATGCTTGGAGCCACAAGATCTGCTGTATATCTTACGTGACTTAAAGACCAGAACCGTCAGACCCGGAGAAGTCATTGATGCTCTAGAAACAGTGAAAAGATACATGAAGTGTGCAATGAAACTTGCTTCGGTGGAAGATTTTCAGATCGGGTTAGAAAGCAACCAGCCAAAGATTAATCTGCTCAAGCCTGATTTGAAGATTCCGTCTGATACCCAGAATGTACCTGCATTTACTGTGATAAAGCTTCCAGAGTTTGGCATGACCTATGTGAATGACAAAGGAGTTATGCATTTTATTCGTTTCAATCAGATTGCCAGATTCTGTGATGGTACGTTGATGTTGCTGAAAGACAAGTTGAAGCGTGCACTTGATAAAGATGAAAAAGGGGTTCAACTTTTGGATCCTAAATACAAGCCAATTGTTCTTGAAGCACTGGGTGAAATTGAAGAGCAACTGGAGTACAAAACTCAGATTAGATATTTCGAGATCAGCTTTGGTTTCCGAAAAATCTATGTTCCTAACTGGCGTGACTATCAACTTCTATTTAAAGGGGGAGATTGTTAGGGCTAATTTCTTAGTTAAATAGAAGTTCAGGGTAGTTTGTGACAAGTTGCAATAGTTGTAAGCGTGTTGGGCCTTAAATCCCATAACCCCATTAGGCCTGCGAGCCCGAGTATTTAAAGTTATTTATGTTTCATTTATCAGTTCAGAGAAATTATTATTCAGTTTACTAGTTGTTAGGTTTACATACTATTATCAGAAATTCTCTCTGTAAACCTTAGCCCTTTGAAGTTTATATTAATCATATGACTAGTTGCTGTGGCCAATATATTGTTCATCATTGTTCTTATATCTGCTGATTGCACTGAAACTGGGATCTACAGAAAGTCAACTTTCATTAAAGTCAAAGTCTTTTGTTAATAAAAGTCAAAGTATTTTGTATTTGTATTTTGTTTTGTTTCCTTGTAACATGTAGGGTATAAATTGTTTTTGTTAGTTGTTCTTGGTTAGAGTGTGATTAGAAGAATACGTATCTTGTAGAGAGAATTGTAGAGAGAGAGAGAGAGATAAAAGATTGTAATTGTTGAATTTGAGATTGAAATCAAACAGGTAATATGATTAAAATCTTGTTTTGTTTGATTGTTTGAATGTTTGTGATTAGAAACTAGAATCTAGGACTATCAATTGTTATCAAAGCAGATCCAAAAGTGAAATCAGATCAAGAAATTCGTCGACACTGTTCATTGTTACTGTTCATCGAGTTCGATTCAATTTCTGAATTCTAGTGTGTAATTCGAGCTGAATTCAATCAGGGTTGTTAGTTTAGTATAATCGATCGAGTCTGTATCATTTATTTTGGCAATTGCACTGTAATTGATCATCAATTTGATGATTTTGTGTGTGTTTAAGTTCACGAGTTAATATGCACTGTAAATCGAGTCAAATTGTATAATTTTGTGTTTGTTATTGAAATTCATGCATTGTAATATGTTCTTGTGTTAAATTCGAGGATTTCTGCAAAGTTTTGAAGCAATTGAAGAAGTTTTGAGTCGAAATTCGATGAAAAAGTGAAGTTTTGGTCAACTTTCTGAAGACACGCAAGGAAATTTGAAGAACGCGCTAGATCTGTGAAACGCGCAAGTTCTTCGATGGAACGCGCAAGCTGAAGAATTTCATTTTTTGGCCAAAACGCGCAAGGCATGATTAGCGAGTTTCTAGAAACTCGCTGGTTGAAGTCTGCGAGTTTTGAAAATTTGGGAAAATTTTCTAAGTACCAAAACACGCACGTAGTGATTAGCGAGTTCTACAAACGCGCTAGTCTAAGTGCGCGAGTATCATCAGGAACAGGGTTTTGCGAGTTCATACATTGTGCGAGTTTGAAAAACTCAGAAAATTTTCTAAGTGTTGGAACGTGCAAGCAGTGGTTAGCGAGTTTGCTCAAACGCGCAAGTAGTGTCTAGCGAGTTTTGGGAACGTGCACGTCTCTATTAGCGCGTTTCAACGTGAATAGTTACTTGCATGAATAGTTACTTACGGGACCCCCGTGCTAAGTCTGCGGAGTGGACAAAATTCTGATTGTGATCAAAATTTCTTAATTCATTTTCAGTGTCATTTCAATATTCTTGTGATTTCATAATTGGACTAATGATCAGTTTCTAGTTTCTTATTGCATATCTTTTCAAACAGGTACATTCAAGATGACTTCCAAAGACGCTCTTTCTATTGGCACGGATGTTAAGCCCCCAGTTCTGTTTAAAGGGGAATATGAGCAGGGGAAGGACAAATTTCTGGATTTTGTGGATAGGCATGCAAATGGAGAAAACATTCTGCTTTCAATTACTGAAGGTCCCATGGTACCACCTACTGTCCAGATACCTGATGACGATTCATCTGACAGTGAGGATGGTGATGTGGACAGAGAACAAAAGATGAAGACTGTTCCATTGGATTTTGCACAGTATTATGAGGAATAGAAAATCCGTTTTAAAGCAAATAAGCAAGCAAGATCTCTTTTACTTCAGACCATTCCTAATGAGATTTACATTAAGATAGATAGCTACAAGGCGAATGCAAAGAAAATGTGGGATCAGTTGCAAAAGATGATGATGGGTTCCAAACTCGGCAATCAAATGAAAGTGGCTAACTGCATAAATAGCTACGAGGAATTCAAAGCGAAAGAAAATGAGGGCGTAGAGAAAACCTAAGAGAGGTTTGTGCTTCTTCTAAATGAACTCTCAAAGAACAAAGTGAGAAAGAAGCAAACAGAAAACAACGTCAAGTTTCTAAGCATTCTACAACTGGAATGGAAGAAACATACCAGTCGGATGAAGCAGATGAAAAACTTGAGCGACATACCTCTTCACGAAGTCTATGAGACTTTGCGTCAGAATGAAAAGGAAGTTGAAGATAATAGAAGTGAAAAGAAGAAGAAAGATGAGAAAGTTTCTGATCCTATTGCTCTATTGGCCGGAGAGAAGGAGAAAGAAAAGAAAGAGAAGAAGAAGAAGAAGAAGAAGAAGAAGAAGAAGAAGAAGAAGAAGAAGAAGAAGAAGTAGAAGAAGAAAGTGATTATCAGTTCAGAATCAAAATCAGAGTCAGATGGAGATGATGGAGAAAGTCTCAAGCAAGCGATGCTATTACTGACTCGTGCATTTCAAAAGAAATTCTACAAAAAGCCGGGATCCAATTCTCAGAGGTACTCTTCATCCAGCTCCAAGAATCATGAGCACAGGGAACGGGTAGAAGGAAACCACTTTGTTGAGAAGAAACCCGAAGAAAGAAAGAAGTTTGTGAATGACTATACCATTGCTGAAAAGCCAGTAAATGATCCTATCAAATGTTACAACTGTGGAAAGATTGGACATTTTGCTAAAGAATGTCGAAAGCCAAAGGTTTGCAACTCTCAGTACTATCAGAACAAACTGCTATTGGACAAACAAGAAGAAGAGGGCATAGTATTAATGGCTGAAGACGAATTTTGGGTGGATCATTTAGATGGTGAAGATGAGGAGAAATAAGAAGCTGCTCATATATGCTTAATGGGCAAGGCGGTGAAATATGATGAGTTAGATGATGAAGCGGCTGATGAGGTAATGAATTTAACTGAAAAAGATTTCATAACCAAAATGGAAGCCATGATGGTTGAGCTTAATGACCTTCAAGAAAAACTGAAAAAGGACAAAGACAGAGTTGCTAAAAGAAACAATAACATCTTTGAGTTTAATAAGTCTGTTATTGGGAACAAAGATCTAATTGATTCTTTACGCAAGTTTCCTTCTTATTCTAAAATTCAAGTAGATTGTTTTGAAAAGAAGATTTCTGATTTTGAAGTTAAAATTTCTAAGTCTAAGTTTGAGAAGAAAGAATCTGCGCTAATTGTTCATAAATTGCAGGTTGAGAACAAGCTTTTGAATAAGAAGGTAAATGGTCTGGAAGCCAAACTCTATGCAAGAGGCCAAACAGATCAAACCATTTTTCTCAATGCACCTGACGAAGAGGCTGATGTTAAGGAAAAATGTGGACTTGGTTTTGAAAACCCCCATTACTTAAAGAAAGCCATCAGAAAACAACCAACACTTTATAATTTTGATTTTCTTGCCTGTGCTGGTAAACATACTCATTTAAAACCCAAATTTGTTACCAAATTACCAGAAGAAGTTGAGGCCAAAGAAACTGAAAATAGAAAGAATATAAAGAAAATGCAACTACCATTTACTTATGCAAAGTTAAATGATAGTTATCTTTCCGAGACACCAAAAGTTCTTTCAAATGACTATTTTGCTAGTTATTCTGTTTCTGAGATGAAGGCAAAACCTGCAACTGCAAAGGATTATGTTCCTCCACTCATTCTTGAAAGCAAAATAGTTTAGCTTGACAATGTTGTTTCATGAAAGAATTTCGGTATATATTGAACAAAGTGTGGTGTCTACAGTTTTAAAGAACACTGTTTTTCAATCTAAATCTACAAAGTGTTCTACAGTTTCAAAGGCACCTCTAAATTCGTCTGATAATTTTGATGACTTATTTGAGTCTGCAAATAACTTTCTTAATTCTGATGATGGGTTCATAGAAGAAATTGATATGTTTGACTTCAATGCTTCTCTTCCTGATCATTCTACTTGTCTTATAACTGAAAAAGTGTTACCAAGTGGTTTTAGAATTGGTGAATCATCAGCCAAGGTTGGTGAATCAGTTTATGTAACTGCTGATTACTATGCACAAGGTAAGAAACATAAGAAACAACGATTACAGAAACAGAAATACACTGGTACACAAAAGAAAATTCAATATCAGAAATCTGATTTTTCCTAATTATTCTAAATCTTATGTTTCAGATTTAAGGAAGAAAAGGTCGAAAGCAAGATCTGAATGAAGACGAAAAAGGAAGAATTATGAGATTACTGAATCAGTTTCTGATAACTCGTGTAATAGATCTGATAGTAGTGATACTGATGTAGTTGGTCAACTTGTTTCTCATAAACAAAACCTTGTAACTTCTTACAAGCGTTATTCAATAAAGCAATTGATTCAATATATCCTACTACTATTCAATCTTATCATTATCGGAGATATGATTTTGCTTATCATCATAATTCTACTAATTGGTTTGGATCTTATCATGTTTATTCTTCAAGATCAAATGTTTTTAAAAGTTTTGAAAGAAAAGGAGGGTCCATATTTAAATGGATACCAAAATCACGTGCTAATCTGTTAGGACCCGTTTTTAAATGGGTACCTAAACTTATTGTTTCTTGATTTCTCTTGTAGACCCGGCATATGTGGTACTTGGATAGCGGTTGTTCCAAGCATATGACCGGGCAGAAAGCTTTATTGTCTAATTATACAGAAAAATACAGTGGCAATGTTCGATTTGGGAACGACCAAGTTTCAGCAATCTTAGGATATGGTGATATTATTCAAAACAACATAACGATTAGGAAGGTGAGTTATGTCGACGTCTTAGGGCACAACTTATGTTAGCATAGGTAAATTCTGCGACAAAGGGTTATAGGTCAACTTCAAAGCTAAGAGATGTTCAGTTCCTTCTGAAGACGGCACAAAACTATTACTTGGCAAGCGAAAGACAAATCTCTACTCCATCAATCTTTCAAAGGTCCAGAATGACAGTCACGTATGCTTAATGACAAAAGCTTCGATGCAACAAAGTTGGCTTTTGTCAGGATCGAATTCTTAACAAGAATAAATACTCAGAAACAATATCAAAGAAGTTTACGGAATAACACTTTGATATTCAATGTAACAGTAAACAAACAGTATATGATTAACAACTTGTAAACTGGTATTCAATGATCAAATCACAAGATTACACACTCAACCTCAATCTTGAAGAACAAGCTCTTTCAAGACGAATTCTACTTCTCTAGAACTAGGATCTATACCTTGAGGTTGAATCTCTCTAAACAAAAACTTAGAATGAATGAATAATTATCAAAAGTTTTTTTAACTATTCTAAACAATACTATATATATACTGAACAAAAGATAATTACAATAAATAAAATATCTTCAGTATATCTTCCATGAATATCTTCAGCTTTCCATGTTTATCTTTAACCACGATCTCTTCATCATTATCTTCAATCTTTCCATAAAATTCAGTCCATCCAGCTGTCATCCTTCCATGCAAATTCTTTATCACATAAGCAGCATTATTCTTCAGCAGCATTAATACTCTGAGCAGTATTAACTCTAGCAGTACTAACCATGCTCAGCAGCATTAATCTCTTCAAGCAGTACTAACTTTGAACTAGCAGTACTAATCATGTTGAGCAACATTAATCATCAACTAACAGCATTAATAACAGAAGTACTAACTAGAAGTATTAACTGTTTTCTTCTAGCAGCATTAACTTTGTTCCAACATCATTAACTACAACTGGCAGCATAAACCACAGAAGTAGTAACCATGTTTGGCATATTTCAGACCTAACAATCTCCCCCTAATTTAACTTTTCAAAACTGAGAAGTTAAGTTCTTCAAATGCTTTCAAAACCTTCATTGATCTACTCCAATGTTAGGATCCAGTCCCATACTCTGATTGATAGTTATCTGAATTAGGTACTTTGCCATTTCTGAATTTGGTACACAACCCAGCTTCTTATTTAACATGGCATGAAGCTTCAGACTTGTGTGATTGTAGACCCTATCCACCAAGTAATACTCCATGTGAAAAATATCCAAGGCTAATTCATAGACTTCACTCCTTTCATACAAAGTCCATCCTCTGACAGCTTCAAACACATCTCTGATTAAATGCTTTACTGCTTCTGGATTGAAAAACATGCACAAATACTCCATAACCAGCTTCACAATTGGTAACCCTGGAGCTTTCAACTGATCTGCATGTACTTTCATACCAACTTCAAACATTTCTTCCAAATCAGATCTTGAACATTCTCTGACAATTTTGTTCCAAGTGCTGTAGACTTCATATTTCTCATCCTTTCTTTTTAATCTGATATACTCCTTGCCATCCACCTCCATAGTATCCCAATGGATAACTTCAGGACGTTTGAATCCAACAAGTTCAGCTAAGATAGGCTTTGGAATTTTATCCATTATTACCATGTACATGTTTACATCTGAACTCTATGGTACTTCTTCCTGAGATTCAACTTTCTTTTCTTCTTCTACTTTAGGCTTCTTGTCAACTTTCTTTCTGTTGGCCATCATCTTGGTTCTCTTCAGTATCCTTTGCCCTTGCCTTATAGTACCTTCCTTCTTATTTTCTTCCTTTTTCCTTTCTTCTGATCTAGAACCTTTAGAAGCAATAGACTTAACTCTTTTTATCTTCTTAATCTTCTGAGCTAGAGTCTCTTTTTCCTTAATATCTGCCTTTTTCCTTTGTTGGAGTTCCCTCTTCACTTTCAGGGAAGGGTTTATTGATATTCACATCATGCCTCTCCTTAGCTTTCTTTTCAAACTCCACTCTGTCTTTTTCATTATTCTTCAGCTTTCCCATTTCTTTCTCATATAGTCCCTTGACTTGATCAAAAGTCATCTTTATGAACATTTCTTTCTTCACACCAATTGCACTTCTCAAGAAAGTTATCATCTTGTTCCTTTCCTGAGTTGCAAGGTAAGTTTGTGAAAGTCTTCTCTTCTTTGCACTTGATCTAGCCATCATAGCATTTCTCAAGCTTATTGCTCTTTGCTTAGCTTTCTCTGTTTCCAACCCTTTCTGAAATGCTTCATTTAGTTCATTGGCTAGTGCTCTGGCTATCTCTCTGTCTTTCTCAACCTGCTCTTTCTCTGCTTGATCTAACTCTTCTTGTAGTTTCTTGGCTAATGCTTCATCTGATTCAATCATCTTTTGCTTTTTGGTTGGTTGATCAGTTTCTATCATCTTTTCTTTCCCTTTTCTTTTTACATCTGCAGACATGTCTTTCTTTTCTTATTTCTTTGCTCCCCCTTCATTTATGACCACTCCCTTGGCTTTGGGAGTGTCATTATTTGCTTTTACCAGCATCTCTGCTACTTCAACCGCTTCAGATGTTAATCCTGTTACTGCTGCTTATGTAGTTTCAGCAGCACTAACAGTTTCTGCTGCTTGTTTTGGCTTAGCAGTAGTAACAGTTTCTGCTTCTGGGGTTGTTACTGCTGCTGGTGTTGTTTCTGCTGCTGCCTTTTCTTCAACAAATTTAGCCCTTTCTTCAACAAACTCCCCCTCATTCTGTTGATCTATCTGTTCTGAGCTTGAATTCTCCCCCTTTTTGGAAGCATTTTCCTCCTTCTTTGTGTTTGCCCCATTTCTCCTCCTTAGAACAAACTGCTTTCTCCTTTTCTTGGCAATGAATTTTCCTACCAATTGTTTGAGTTTGGAAATCTGCTCTTGTTGGGAGATGACCACTTGCTGCAATTCTTTAATTTCCTTTCCTTGATTAACCACATCAACATTGATGTTGGCTAATGCTTCAATCAATTCCCAGTAAGTATATCTATCCTCACCTTCTTTAGGTGTTTTACCCACCCTTGATGGATCCTTGGAATGTTTTGCCATCAATTCATCAGTTTCAGCTCTGTCCTTACCCTTTTTGGATATGTTGCCCATCCTTGAGGGATCCTTGGATCTTTTAGTAGTGGCCTTCTTCCTAGCAGAAGCACCAACTACCCACTTGGTTTCTTGGCACCGGGGTCCTTTGGTTGATTTCTCACCCAAAGTTGCCATGGGGAAGGTCTTAGAGATGTTACCACTGGCCTTCTCTGTGCTAGCAGAAGTAGTGGCAGCCTTCTCACCCATATGCTCATCCATCTCCTTTGAGAGCACCTCCTCAAGGTTGGGAGACACACTAGTGGATTCCCTTTGGATATTCTTTACTGGAGAATGCTCCAATATAGAGCTTTGAGGCTCTTGGTTAATAGTAGGTACACCAAGGGAAGGAGCCTTGTGTACCTTTCTCTTGACATAAGTCTTGGATATTATGGGAGTGGGTTTAGCAGCAAAGGACTGAGGGAAAATTTGAGACAGGGAAGGTTGGGATTGGCTAGCAGTGGGATGGTCTAATGGGGGCCTTGACCCTGCTGCCATACCTTCATCAGTGTGGGACACCACCATCATTGTAGAGAACAATGGGGTGTCAACTCCTTCCGAGTCCCCAGCAGATCTTCTCATATTTGAGAAAACCTTGCCTTTAGGGGGTTTAGGTACATATACCCCATCAAAATGAGGCATATCTGTCAATTCGTGGGTGATAACTGCTTGAACAAACCTGGGGTACATATAAAAGCTCTTTTTGTTTCCCAAGTTTGAGACAAGATCATTGAAAATCATTTTTGAAAAATTGTACTTTCTGGCAGTGGCCAAGCACACCAAAGCATAAGCAATGGTGCTACTGAACTCACTCCATCTAGTAGTCTTTTTAGAGATACAATGCATAAGGGTATGGACAAAGAAACGCCATTGGGGTGAAAATTTGGCTTTTGAGAACTTGAACACACCCAATGGGCCTCCATACCCCATTCTTGTAAGAGTAGAAAACAGTTCATCATTAGAGATAGAAGTTATACCAGAGGCATCGTCTAGACGTAGACTGATGCGAACAAATGAATCAGTTAAAATGCCTGTCAGTAACACGAAGTCACTGTGTGTAACGAATACACAATATAAAGGAGCTTTTTGATGTTCACTCCCCCAGGGCTTCCATCCAATCATCGAAACACCACAAAGGCAATTTCTATGAATGTTATGACAAGAAAACATATTTCTTGTGTGCTCGTGCAAGTGTAGAAAGAATTAAGCACTTGATGATTGCTTTTAATGCTCAACATTGTGTAAACCACTGAGACAACAGTAGATAAACACAGACGCAATGTGCATTATTGAAGTGTGAAGGTGGGGCAAGCTTCCTTCTTTTTCAATATCCAGATTTTCCAAATGAAAATCAGATAGATCATATGATGCGTTCCCAGAAAAATATGAAACATTTTCTTTTTGAGAAGAAAATGAGTGGCTGGTGGGGTTTTTAGCAAGAGTTGGCATGGGCTAGTTGCCTGTTTCAATAATGTTCACCGAGAATTGTGAAACATTAGTAATGTGGATGCCCGGCTCAGAATGTATTTGGTGCAGAGTTTGATATTATTTTACTCTGATCTCATACCCTCTTTCTTTTAATCAGTAAGCTCACTACTAACCAAACTCTCTTTTCCATTTTACCTCAACACACCCACACTCATTTCTTTTCGACTCCTCACACTCAATTACTAAAGGATTAACTTCTTGGGTAGAAATCACTGGTTAACGTGATTTCATAGAAGTTTCAAATAAGTCCTAGCATAAAGAACCCATATAATCCTAGAAAGCATGTGTTGCTCAAATGGTTTAACTATATCAATTAAAGCTCATATACAAATGTCAGATGTAAATATACTCAGAAATATAATCATGAAGATATGAGCATTTTAAAACATTGAAGATATTTCAAACAAGTTAATTGAATGAATGAACATGAATGCAAGAGACTTGTTTGAAAAATTTGACATTGTATGAAAATGATCAGAAAATGAATGATATAACAATAAAAGCTTATGGTCAAGAATAATTGATATTGTCTATATGGATCAAAATATAGACATTCTTGAAATGAACGCTTCGAAAAGAAATAACGCTCAAATTTCTTTGAATACAAGCAGAGTGTCTTACCATCGAAAAAACTGGTTACAATATGTGACATGGTAAGATCATTTTGAACAAGAATTCAAACCAGTGTGTGTGAATAATTGAAAGTATATAGAAAAGACAATACACAAGTATTTATCTTTGGAAACACACGGTTTATAATCATGTAAGCACAAGTAATTCTTGAAAAACATTTAAAATCACACTTCCAATTCATGAAATTTGTTTAAGAATCGGGAAGTGGTTTGAACATTTAAAAAAATCATGTTTTCATATCTGAAAGTTGTCATTCATTCAGATACATATGATGTTAAGATAAGAAAATTACCCTTTCGCTCAATCTTAATTCTCATGAAGTCAGTTGTAGTCAATAAGATATGATCGTGTCATCCTCTCTCATCCTGCATAACTCTCAAAGTCTAGACAAAGAAAATTTATTCACAAATTTATTTGAAAAATAAAAGACATAAAGCAGTGAAACGATTAAAGTACGAGTTCTGATCTGAAATAACCAGAAATCATAGTCTTACTCCTTTTGATGTGATTTATATGCTCCACCTAAAATCATGCATCACAAAAGTTTGTCAGTTAAGCAAAATGAAGAAATTAGAGTGCATCTCATTCTCCCCCTGAGATCATGAGCAAACTATTAAAGTGCAGATATCTTTCAGAATAATGATAAAGAAAATGATGAAAAATAACAATACTTAACTTTATTAGGTAACAACCGATTATGTCTTAAGATTTAACATACCAAGCTTAGAGACAAGAAAATTAAATATCTTTTCATCTAAGGGTTTGGTAAATAAATCTGCAAGCTGATAATATGTTTTTACAAAATAAAGTTCAATTGTTCCTTTTTCTACATTGTCTTTGATAAAATGATACCTGACGTCAATGTGTTTGATTTTCGTATGCTGGACAGGATTAGCAGATATCGCGATTGCACTCTTCGAGTCACAATAGATCGTTATTTTCTCAAATTTGAATCCATAGTCTCGCAGCTGTGTTCGCATCCACAGAACTTGAGAGCAGCAACTGCCAGCAGCTACATACTCTACTTCAGCAGTTGATGTGGAAACGCATAATTGTTTTTTTGATGCCCAGCTAACGAGCTTATCTCCAATAAATTGAATGTGACCTGAAGTGCTTTTTCTGTCCAACAAGAAACCTGCTGCATGATCTGCATCTGAATAGACAGTCAGTTGAAACCCAGTATCCTTAGGATACCACAGACCAAGATCTGCAGTCCCTTTAAGTTACCTAAAAATCCTTTTGACAACAGCCAAATGGGATTCTTTAGGAGCAGCCTGATATCTAGAACATAAGCATGTTGAAAACATAATATCTGGCTTACTTGAAGTAAGATACATTAACGATCCTATCATACCTCTATAAGTTCTAACATCAACACTTTTACCCGAAGGATCAGTGGTAATCTTAGTACATGGTGCCATCGGGGTTCCAATTGGTTTACAATTTTCCATTTTAAACTTCCGAAGAATATCCAAAATGTACTTAGATTGGTTAATGAAAATCCACATTGAAAACTGTTTAACTTGTAATCCGAGAAAGAAATTCATCTCTCCCATCATACTCATTTCAAAACGTGACACCATGAGGTTAGAAAAGTTTTTCCAATATTTAGGATTAGTAGAGCCAAATATTATATCATCAACATATATTTGAATAAGGATGATATCGGTTTTTTCCTTTTTGATGAACAAAGTGGTATCAACTTTACCTTTGGAAAAACCTTACTTGACCAAGAATTTAGATAAAACATCATACCATGCTCGAGGGGCTTGTTTCAAGCCGTACAGGGCTTTGTCCAAGATGTATACATGATCTGGATTATCTGGATTCACGAACCCTTTTGGTTGAGACACATAGACTTCCTCCTTAAGAATGTCATTCAGACTGTCAAATTTATATGAGCTGCGTAGGCTAGAAACATGCGGATTGCCTCTATACGCGCTACTGGATCATATGTCTCATCGTAGTCTATGCCTTCCTCTTGCCGGTAAACTTTGGCAACAAGTCTAGCTTTATTCCTTATGACAATACCATCTCCGTCCTTTTTATTCTTGAATACCCATTTAGTGCCAATTACGGATTTTCCTTCCGGTTTTGGAACTAATCTCCAGACCTTCAGGGCTTCAAACTGATTTAACTCTTCTTGCATTGCAGATACCCAATCTGAATCAGCTAGAGCCTCTGATACACGTGTGAGCTCTATCTTGCTGAGGAATGAGTCATGTAGACACTGGTTTAAGGTTGTTGACCTAGTTTTCACAGGCTTGTTAAGATCTCCAATTACTTGGTGTAAAGGGTGCTCTTTGGTCCAACGATGCTCATGAGGGAGTGGATTAGATACTGATTGAACATGATCATCATCTTGAAATCCACTATCAGGCTCTTCAGTTTGAATAGTTGAAGGGGGATTTGCAGTTGAAGGTTGTCGGTCCAACAATACTTATAACAAGTTCTTAGAAACAACCACAATAAGATTACCAACCTGTTTGATAAATAAAATAACGATTACAAGGTTGATCGATTAAGCTTTGCTTTGTGTTCTCTATGTTTTCTCTCTTTTAGACCTTCTTTGTGTGTTTGTGTGTGTTCTATTATGATCTGATCTTGTTAGAGATATTAGAGAGATATCACAAAGATATCTAGCTAGTGTGTCTAACACACTACCTAACCAACTTGCAACAACAAGTTACATTATAAAACTATAAACCTACATAATATCTAACAAATAGATATTATATAACTAACTAACTAACTAATAAAGATAACTAATAACTTTATCTAACTATTACATTATTATAACTTAGATATTAAATCTAAGTAAACTAATACAATTACATTGACATTTATTACAAATAGACATAGACTTTTATATCGAGAGTCGACGTTCTGGCTTTAGCTTCAGATTGCGATCTTCAGTTTGGATGATCTTGAATCCAATGAGACTGTGGTCTAACAAAGGTTTAGGTGCAGAAGCATCAGTTGGAACATCATACTCTAGTTGTTGAGTAGACAGTATATCACACCCAACTGATATAGTTATATTGGCTCGGCAGTTACATGTATATCTTCAACTATAGGAGTATTCAATGGAATATGAGTTTCTGACTGAACAGGGGATACAAGTTCAGTTATAACTTCTGAAGTGACTGGATGATTATAACTTGTGTCTTCAGACCTGTCAGTCACAATAGATTTAGGCAAATTAGATCCTAGAAACTCATCATAAAAGAATTCAAATAACAAATCTAAATCAGATAAATGTGAAAGTGAAGTAGAAGCGTTATCTAAATTGTTCTCTGTAGAAACAGGTTCTGGACTGATCTGCCCAGAAGCTAATACTCCAGTGATCACGGGTTCTGAACTGAGTTGTTCAGAAGCCTTATCTTCATCGAATGTTACATTGACGCTCTCTACGACTGCCTTTGACTCCTACAGATAAACACGGTATGCTGCAGATGTTGAAGAATAACCAATGAAGCTACCCTCATCCGCTTTAGCACTGAATTTGTTCAGATTCTCTCTATCGTTAAGTACGAAACACTTACACCCAAATATATGAAAATACTTGATTGTCGGTGTTCTGTTGTTGATCAACTCATATGGAGTCTTTTAAAAACGACGGTGTATCGTGGTTCGATTTTTAGTATGACATGTAGTTGACACAACTTCTGTCCACAAAAATAGAGGTAAGTCCGATTGGCTAAACATAGTACGAGCTGACTCGACTAGCGTCCGATTTCGCCTTTCGACTACTCCATTTTGTTCAGGTGTACGTGCAACAGAGTATTGATGTAATATCCTGACCGATTCGAGATATTCTTCAACTGTTTTGTTTTTGAACTCTGTGCCCTTATCAGTTCGAAGAAGCTTGACTTGTCTCTGCATATTCACCTGGGTCGTCTTTAAGAAAGTAATGAGAACTTCGGGTGTCTCATATTTTGATCGTAGAAATTTGACCCACGTGTATCTTGAATAATCGTCCACAATAACCAACACGTATTTCTTTCCTCCTAAGCTTTATGTTCTCAACGGACCGCAGAGATCCATATGTAACACCTATAGTGGAGAACTGGTGCTTTGTTCAGGCTTCGGTTTATGTGCGGCTCTCTTCATCTTACCCTTTTCACATGCAACACACAAATGTTCTTTCTCATATCTCAACTCAGGAAGTCCTTTTACCAACTTTTCTTTGACTAACTTATTGATATAACGAAAATTCAAATGAGATAGTCGTCTGTGCCAAAGCTGTTGGGTCTCAAATATGCCAAACATGGTTACTACTTCTGTGGTTTATGCTGCCAGTTATAGTTAATGCTGCTGGAACAAAGT
Organism: Arctium lappa; assembly: GCA_023525745.1. Taxonomy (NCBI): domain Eukaryota; kingdom Viridiplantae; phylum Streptophyta; class Magnoliopsida; order Asterales; family Asteraceae; genus Arctium; species Arctium lappa. The sequence goes on along the minus strand of CM042059.1, from coordinate 59,360,124 downwards.
TAATGCTGCTAGAAGAAAACAGTTAATACTTGTAGTTAGTACTTCTGTTATTAATGGTGCTAGTTGATGATTAATGTTGCTCAACAAGATTAGTACTGCTAGTTCAAAGTTAGTACTGCTTGAAGAGATTAATGCTGCTGAGCATGGTTAGTACTGCTAGAGTTAATACTGCTCAGAGTATTAATGCTGCTGAAGAATAATGCTGCTTATGTGATAAAGAATTCGCATGGAAGAATGACAGCTGGATGGACTGAAGATTATGGAAAGATTGATGATAATGATGAAGAGATCGTGGTTAAAGATAAACATGGAAAGCTGAAGATATTCATGGAAGATATACTGAAGATATTTTATTTATTGTAATTATCTTTTGTTCAGTATATATATAGTATTGTTTAGAATAGTTAAAAAACTTTTGAGAATTATTCATTCATTCTAAGTTTTTGTTTAGAGAGAATCAACCTCAAGGTATATATCCTAATTCTAGAGAAGTAGAATTCGTCTTGAAAGAGCTTGTTCTTCAAGATTGAGGTTGAGTGTGTAATCTTGTGATTTGATCATTGAATACCAGTTTACAGGTTGTTAATCATATACTGTTTGTTTACTGTTACATTGAATATCAAAGTCTTATTCCGCAAACTTCTTTGATATTGTTTCTGAGTATTTATTCTTGTTAAGAATTCGATCCTGACAAGTGGTATCAGAGCAAGTATTCTCAGAAACCTACATTCAAAATCACATCATCATGACTAAAGGTTCAGAGTCTTCAAGCTCAGAAATTCCTACAGAGGTAACATCTAATCTTTGTTCTAAATCCTGTATTGAAACTGTTAAAAGGTACAGGGATCACAAACAGACAATGAGTGATGGCCTTAAAAGATTAGAGAGAGATATAAAAGACTATGTAAGAATTGTTGAGAGTTTTGAGGTACATATCAAAGTTTTCCAAGCCAATGAACTTCAACATTCTTATGATACAAATTACTGGAAGTGGGAGAAGAATGACCTAGAACTTCAGCTGAAAAAGTCTAAAGAGGAGAATGAGAAAATAAAGAGTGAGTTTGAGAAAGCCAAGCTGGATATTGAAAATTTTTCCAATGCTTCTAAAGCAATGGACTCTTTGCTCCAAACTCAAATCCATGACAAACTTAGAAGAGGAATAGGCTATAACACCACACCACCACCATACAACAACAAATACATCCCTCCTATATCAGACTTGCTAGAGACCAAGAATAGGAAGGAATTGTCTGATGAAGCCACTAAGGTAGATCCATTAGACAAAGTGGTGGTTGAAACAGACTCTGAAGAAGAGAACTCTAATGATAAGAGTAAGGAGAACACTGTAGGTGGTGAGATTCCTCTAGAAAATCACATTATCACCAATGAGGGATGTGGAAAGACTTGGGTAAAATCTAAGGACATAGAAAAGACAGAGGGAAAGTCTGGTAAGGTCCACTACAAACAGACAACAGTTGTGAATCCTGTCCCTTGCAAACAGTGTACTTGCAATAAATCTGAGCCCCAAAAACTTGATAAAAGGAGGGGAAATCAAAGAAACTGGAATAATCAGTGGGCACAAAAACAAGGGGTTGATCTGAGTAAAATCAATAGACCAAAACCTTGTTTTATCTGTGGAAAGCTTAATCATGTTGCCAAATACTGTTATTCCAATCCTATCAACCAAAGAGTTAATTTTCAAATACAAACTCAAAACTCCTTTGGTTATAGGAAGCAAGGAAGGAATCAAATGGCTGAGAACATAGCACCTAAAAAGTCTCATGTTCAAAACAAGTTTGCTAAAACTAAGAAAAATACATCAAATAAACAAAGGAGTAACTTAAAGACAAAGAAAGCAAACAACTTTGTTCAAGTTTGGGTTCCAATTGTAAAGAAACCTGTTAGTACTGCTATCCCAGATAGTATTGCTAACAGAAATAGTGTTGTTGCAACCAATACTACTGCTAACAAGGATAGTGCTTCCACTAGTATTAATGTTACAAAGCCTATAATCTTGACAAAGTATTCCAGCCATGAGATTCCTAAACAACTCATTCAGACCAAACTGACAGATTATATAAATGAGAAAGGACAACCCAAGACCACTTTGGCTTGGGTTCCCTCCAAAACTAACTGATTTATCTAGTGTGCAGGGCAACCAAAAGCTCAAGAGGAAGAGCATTTGGAATGCAAATAGTGGTTGCTCTTGGAACACAACAGATTACATGGACTGACTTCAAATTCTTAAAAAAATTTGATGGAGGACATGTTACATTTGATTCAGAAGGAGGTATAATAAATGCTCAAGGCATGAGTTAAAAGGTAAGCTGTCTTTGGAAGATTTCATTGAGCATGATGCTATTAACCTGTGTGTTTAAGTGTTTCAGGTTGAATTTAGCAATACTCCAGAGGGGGTGATGATCATGTAGGATCAAGAAGAAAAGGATCAGGGAATGAACAAAGTAGTAAAAAGTAAGAGTTAAAGGATGGTGGCAAAAAGTGTAAGTGGTTAATAATGCTCTCAATTAATACTGCTAGTTAGTTAATACTGCTAGTGGTTAATACTGCTCTCAGTTATTGCTGCTAGTGGTTAATACTGCTCTCAGTTAATACTGCTAGTTAGTTAATACTGCTAGTGGTTAATACTGCTCTCAATTAATACTGCTAGTTAGTTAATACTGCTAGTGGTTAATACTGCTCTCAGTTAATACTGCTAGTTAGTTAATACTGATAGTGGTTAATACTGCTAGTGGTTAATACTGCTCTCAGTTAATACTACTAGTTAGTTAATACTGCTAGTGGTTAATACTGCTCTCAGTTAATACTGCTAGTTAGTTAATACTGCTAGTGGTTAATATTGCTCTCAGTTAATACTGCTTGTCCGTTAATACTGCTCTAGGTTAATACTGCTTATGTCCCGAATACTATAAATTCTCTTTGCCCGCCTAAAAAGGTCATAACGACTCTTTGCATATTGTTCTTTTGCGCTCTAAACCCTTTCTCTCTCAAGTTCAAAGTTTTCAGGCAAGAACGCCCAAGATAAATGGCATCAATGGCTTTCATAGATGAGCACAATGAAATCGCAATGCTACTGAAGCCCAAACAAGCCGCTGGTTTCCACCAGATTGTGGATTTCCTCAAGACAACCCATATTGCCCATGCTCTCACTATATCGCCACCAATCTATATCGAGCATCAAAGGCAATTCTGGGCACATGCCACCATTGTTACTGAGAGTTACTGGGCAATTCTGGAGTTACATGTTCTTATTTTGTCTAGATTTGCAAAGATCTAGATGAATACTTGGTTATGGATCACAGAATCAGTGGCTCAGTTTGACAGCTCAGAATGGTCAAAGACATTTCTTGTAAGAAAAGTTTTGATGATATAGATGCTCAAATCATCAAAAAGGGGGAGATGGTATCAAGAAATGATAAAGTTTTGAGAGATGATTTTTATAGAGATGTCTAAGGCAGATGATTCAAAGTAAAGATTTGAAGAAGATTAAAGAATTTATGAAGATGTGATGATTTTGAGAAAATTTTCTTTGAAGATTATTTGCTAAAGCAATCTGAGCTGATTCTGAAGATAATTTCTTTTCAAAGTTTGAAAGTATTTTGTGAAAGTTTTGGGGAGATAGTTAATCGTTTGAAGACAGTTTTGGAATGAATACCATCAAAGAAAAAGGAGAGATTGTTCTGACAGAGCTTAAAAAAGTGAAGACTGAATTGCTATATCTTTCAACAGTGATCTTGAATCCAAAGGGGGAGATTGTTAGAGCATAAATTTGTTGGATACAAGATCAAGAAGATTGAAGGTCAAAGTTCAAGAAAGTCAAAGCTGAGAAAGTCAACTTTCATTAAAGTCAAAGTCTTTTGTTAATAAAAGTCAAAGTATATTGTATTTGTATTTTGTTTTGTTTCCTTGTAACTTGTAGGGTATAAATAGTTTTTGTTAGTTGTTCTTGGTTAGAGTGTGATTAGAAGAATATGTATCTTGTAGAGAGAATTGTAGAGAGAGGGAGAGAGAGAGAGAGAGAGTTCTAGAGTGAGAAAAGATTGTAATTGTTGAATTTGAGATTGAAATCAAACAGGTAATGTGATTAAAATCTTGTTTTGTTTGATTGTTTGAAAGTTTGTGATTAGAAACTAGAATATAGAACTATCAAAATGGATGAGAATGATCCGAATGTGTCCAAGGAAACCCCGATGCCATCTTCCAAATCACACGTACATTCAAATATCAGTGGTGATCCTGATATTGCCCTCATTAATCCTACTGAGTATCTGCTTCTGTCTCCGAACAACCACCACGTGGACTTTGACGTTCTAAATGTCAATCCACTAGTCATAGAGATTCTGAAAGGTCATCCTCTGAACAAATCTCTGACAAATACAACAAAGGTGCCACCGATATATCTGTTTCAAGCCTGGAAGACCATAGAATATGTGGTGGAGAGCAACACTGTCAAGTATTTTAGAATCAGAATTGACAACTTCACTTGTATTCTGACTTAACAGAGACTCATAATCATATTTTATCTACCATAAACCAATGCTATAGAGGGGAGAACTTCTTTTGACCCATACCTCGTCGATTCAAAAGTTTTTGAAGGCATCCGAGCCTTGGGGTATGTAAGCTAGTTGAACAAGATCAGTGAGTTCAAAAAGACGAATCTACTGCCGTTCTACTACCAGATGTTCTCAGTAATCAACAGTAGTTTGACCTCAAGGCACTTAGGCCTCGATAACACCAACATGCACACCTTGAGACTATTCCATGCTATCGAGTACAATCTGCACGTGGACTACTCGGTGGCATTCTGGACGGAACTGTATGAAAAGGTCATCAACAAGCGCACATCCAAGAAACCGTTATATGTACCATACCAAAGATTCCTTCAGCTCATTGTCCGGAGCATGATTTGCTCAAACAGAGATATTCCAAATTGATCTCATCACGAAGTAGCTCTTGAATGTTAGATGAGATATCTCCAGAAGCAAAAGAAGACATTCAATTACTCTATGCCTATTTCAAAAGCTCTGCTATCCTACGTTGATCCGAATTCCGAGTGTGTTAAGGAATACAAAGAGTCTATGGGATTGCCAGAACTGGCTATCCCTACCCAAGACTCAAACCTTAGACGAGTGGAGTCGGTGAGGGTTCTTGAGTCTGTGGGAGTCCAGAAACGGGTAAGTAGAGGGAAAATGCTGTGAGGGGTATTGGAGGGGGTCAGAATTCTAAACTTGAAGCTGTGGAAACTCAGGCACTTGATGCCACACATCTTATAGTTTCCACATCTCGACCTGAAGAAGTTACAACTCGTCCTTTAAGCCTTTAGGAAGGGATTGCTGATGATGGTCAAGACTCTGAAACTGAGTCGGGTCAGCATGCCAGTTCTACTGATGCAGTTTGTTCTGCAACTCCAGGTGTGACAACTGCCTAATAACCAGTATGATAAGGTTAGCAATCTCTGACCTATTAGAATTTATTTATGAAGTTAAATTCCTTAATGTCTAGTTAGAATGATTAAATTAGAAGTTTACCCGAAAATTTCGGAAGTCGCGTAAAAATACCCGGTTCGGACTGATAACTGACCGTTACATCTCAAAAATGCCAGAAATTATGTGGTGAATCTAAAATACCTAAAATAAAAGGATTTTTGTATTTTTCAAAATAAAATATTTTTATTAATTTATAATATTCATTTTTAGCATAAACTGAGAATTGAGAGTTACGATTCTCAAATTTATCTGATTATTTAACTAGGTTTATATCATAATTACATTTTAATTTAATTTAATATGTGTTTTGGTGAGTCATTAGGACACTTGGCAAATTTTTATAACACCTCTCTTTTTAGTTCAACTTAAAACCAAATAAAAATTAGGATTAATTATATCATTTTCAAGAAAACCCCTCATCTCCTTCTCTCTCTCTCTCTCACGCCGGCCACCACACACCACCACCACCATAATCGATTTTCAGAAAATTTCCAAGGAGAAATCAAGATTTAAACCCTCTTTTACTTCAAGAATTCAAGTTCTCATCTCCAAGTAAGAAGGTAATCACTTTATATCTTCATTTTTCAAGTTTTTATTCAAAAATGTGAGGGTTTCATACCATTTCATGTAGAAGTTATAAAACCCTTGTTCTAGAAGAGAAATGGGATACATTTGGTAAATATTACATTTGCCAAGTAAACCATTGAATGATCTTCCCATAAAACTTGGAATTTAAGTGAGATTTTTGAGATTTTATCAAAATAATAGTGTTATGAAATGTGGTACTATGGTCCACGAAATTTTGGTGATATTTGGACTGAAATTTATATATTCACAACAATTTTGGGTACAAAGAAACTCTTAGGATGAGATTACTCAAATCTCAAATGATTAAGAGCATCTAAAATGGTGTAATATCACTTATTTAGTGATTATGTTGTCATGCATGGGATTGGATGAGCACTTGAAGTTGCTATGAATCCATGATGTATATTTGTATTATTAGAATCTTTGTATATTCATTTAAGATGTGAGGCCATGAGTTATTAATGAAAACCATGCCAAATGATCATCATTTTATGTTAATACAAACTTCATCATGTCAACAGCTTGCTGTCATGGATTGTGCTTTCACTTTCAAGCTTTATAAGTCAGTTTATACTCCTTAAAAATATGGGCTTTTTGTTACAAAACTTCAATTTAAGGTATTAGTGATTTATAGCATCAAGAATCACTCAAAATTATGGAGGTTTGGTCACTCATTTGTATTTTAGAAGAAAGTGGTGTATTCTGTCCAGAATTGGGAGAATCATATACCCAACTTTCAAAGACCATAACTCCCTCAATTCTTGTCCAAATTAAGTGAATCTTTTTCCACGTGTTATATTTTTGAGTTAGTTTTACAACCATATATGGCTCATTGCATAATTCTGAGATTTGATATCCCAAATGTAAGCTGCAAGTGAAGTGTGTCACTAATCTGAAAATCAGTGACAATCTATTTTGTGGAATTTATTTGGGACACTTAAACACTTCTTTAAATCATAAAATTTTGCAGAATAGTTCATAACTCAATATATTGATTACTGTAAAAATATGGTTATTTTTGGTATTTGGGAAATGTTATTTTGAAGCTTATTTTGAGATCACAAATTTTGGACAGCAAGTGCTGAATCCAAAAAGTGATCCTAAAACTTTAAAAGCTTATGTTTTGGTGATTTGTTTGGTATAGTAAATTCTAAAATCTTATTCTAGACAATAAGTTAAACATAATGGCATGTGTATATTTATATATATACATATTGAGATGTAAGAATGGTCGAGTTAGGTTTTTGAGGATGGGTATTAATTTTTGGTACAATTACTCTATAGGGATTTAAGGACCGGGCTAAGAGAATTGTGTTGTGATACTTTTGCATCATCATAAAAGGTGAGTATTCACAACCCCTATTTTAATGTTTTATATATTTTGGGGTGAAAGGCATGTTATTTATTGCAATAATTCACGAAGTTTGTTTATGATTATCATGGATGAGTTTGGTTGTTTTGGTGATAAAGCGTTTGTTTTGGGATATTATATGACATATATGCGAATATTAGTATGTTGGATTGTTTCTTTAAGTCCCCGACTCTACTAGTTAACTCCTGCGGGAGCCTATAGTCTTAGTGGATAGCGCTATTTGGTGTGACAAGCCCACCTTATACTGACGAGTAAGGGTGCACTAATTCTAGAGAAATAGGGGCTATCAATGTGATTCATGACCACAACGGTAGTTCTTTTTGGGGCATATTTGTTTGGTCAGTGGACGGTCTAGTAGAGGTTCAACATACGAAAGGTTATTGAGACATATTTTCTGTCATATAATTTAAAAATTTTAATCGTGAATTATGGTTCAAAGGGTTGATTTGATATTATGTTTTTAATTGGTCAATTCTGCATATAAAAATTTACTTTTGTGCATCTTTAAAACTTGTGAACTCACCAACTCTTTGTAGTTGACCTTGTTTTATACATGCTTTTCAGGGAACAAGAAGGTATCCGGATAATGATTGAGATTTAGTTATTGCACTTAATCGTTTAATAGTATCTTGTAATTAAGATTTGGGTTTTGTAAAGAAAGCTTATTTTGGGACATGATGTAAACTATGGTTGAAATGTATGAAGGTATTTTATCATTTCCTAATGCTATGTCTATCGAACTGTCATATTCCGTATTTCCGCTTTAGCGGGGTGTGACAGACTTGGTATCAGAGCCATAGGTTATAGAGAATACCGGTTTTTACTAGAAAAACCATACACTATAACCACTATTTTCAAAAATTATTTTATAAACAATCTTGAGTTTGAGCATACTAATAGTATAACTAAGACGAGTGTCAGCTTAGCATATTATACTTAGGCAAAGTTTGATCACCTATGTCTAATTTGGTATGCTTAAGAAGGGACTTGAAATAGCTATATTAAGAGTTGCTAAAAATAGAAACTTTTTGTTCCAAAAATGAAGAAGCATGATTAATAAGAGAGTTCACATAAGTATTTTGAAATTTTAATACTTATTTTAGCATGCTAATGAATAAAAATTTGTCATTTATTTGCAGTTACCATGTCGCATTCTTCTTCATCTTCTGAGTCACCTTCTGAAGAGTCCGGACATATTTCTAGTCAATCTAGGAGAGCCAACATGAGTGATAACTATGATCCATCTGAGCATAGTTACTCGGGATCTGAATTATCGCCAACAAGGTCGTCATCCCTTGTGCCCGCACCTTCACAGTCGGCGTCTCGAGCTAGGGTTCGGACGACCGCTCGGATTAGTATTCCAGCACCAGTTAGGGAGACCTTTATCATTCCATCTAGGGATGAGGCGGGACCCTCCCGACTGAGGGTTAGGCGTGACGCACCTTCTTCTTCACAAGTAGCCAGGCCGGCAGGACAGCCGACCGGTATGTCAGCACTTGAGAGTTTTTGGGTTTCGGGTTTGTCCCGAGAGTTGGAGATATCTAAAACCAGATTAGACCACTATGGTCAATCTCTTGATAAAGTAATTGGGATGTTGCAAATCCAAGACCAGACCATGAATGGAGTATTGATCATGCTTGCGGAGTCTAGAAGAGTGATTCAAAGGCTATACGCGAGTTTAGCCTTAGTTTTGGGAGCCCTGATAGTCATTATGGGTTGGTTTGTTTTATTCTATGTGCATTAGACATGTTTGTCTTCTTTGATAATATTCCGTAGTCTTTAAAACTTATGTCTTTTGGGAATATGTATTTTGTGGATTTGAAAACATCATTTGTTTATGATGAACAATTATTAACTATAAATTTGATAGTTTTGGTGGAATTTAATTATGATCGTTAGTATTATGCATGATTTATAAAATAAATGTTGTTGTTGTGCGTTATATAAATTAATTGCCGGATTAGGCGATTAATTAACTCCAACCTGGAAATTTTGTAATAGAATTAGGCCTCCTAGAAGAGAAGATCCCGATCTAGCACGTCTTGTGTCCGATCAGCTTATAGCGGCACTTCCAAACATCGTTAGCCAGGTTGCGGCAGGTTTAAATGTTAATCGCGAGAATAATGTAAGACCAACTGGAGAAAAGGAATGCACCTATAAAACATTCAGGACATGTAATCCAAAAGAATTTCATGGAACCGAAGGGGCAGTTGGATTACTCTCATGGATCGAGAGTATGGAATCGGTACTCCACATTAGCAAATGTTCAGAGGCAAACAAAGTGGAGTTTGCAGCTTGCCTACTGCAAGGGCGAGCGTTAACTTGGTGGAATACCCTAGTCCAAACTCGTGGACGAGAGGCAGTGAATAGACTTTCATGGAACGAGTTTAAAGAAATGCTCAAGGAAGAGTATTGCCCAAGGAACGAAATGCAGAAGCTTCAAGCAGAATTATGGAACCACGAGATGAAAGGGAATGATGTGGATACCTATACAGCTCGATTTCACGAATTAGCAAAGTTAGTTCCTCAATTAGTAACACCAGAAGAGAACAGAATTGATAGGTATATTTGGGGATTAGCACCTGAAATAAGGGGAGATGTGACTTCGGGAAGGCCGAACACTATGCAGGAAGCAGTAAGTTTAGCCGCTAAGTTGACTGACAACGCAACTCGTTCAGGACTGTTTTCAAACGAAAAAGCCAAAGGAAAAAGGAAGATGGAGGAACCCCGGAGAAGACAGTTTGATGGGAGGAAAGGTAAAGAGCAGAGAATAGCAGGAAATTTTGGAATTCAGGCCCAGACTACGGGTAAAGAAAAAGGGATGGTGCCAAAATGTGATAAGTGTAATTATTACCATCAAGGGCGTTGTATAATATGTCATAGGTGCAGTAAAGTAGGCCATTTTGCTAAGGATTGCAAGAGCACTCAAAAGCGGGTATGTTTTGAATGTGGAAGTATGGATCATCTAAGGAGTGCCTGTCCTAAATATAACAGGAGGATGCCTGTAAATCAAGGCCAACCAGCTAATCGGGGGAACCCAGGAAGGCCAGCAAGAGCACGAGTGTTCAAAATTGGAGCGGAAGAGGCAAGACAAAATCCGGACGTGATTACAGGTACGTTTCTCTTAAATAATCACTCTGCGTCCGTATTATTTGATTCTGGAGCAGATAAGAGTTTTATATCATTAGAATTCAGATCTAAAATTGGACAAAAGTCTCAAAAGTTAAAGGAAGATTATGTCATTAAATTTGCTAACGGTCAAGAAATTAGGGTTAGCGAAGTAGTTCCTAATTGCACATTAGTTTTGGCGGAAAAGGAGTTTAGCATAGATGTGATTCCAATTAAATTAGGAAGTTTCGATATAGTGGTGGGTATGGATTGGTTATCCGAGAACCGAGCAGAAATTTGTTGTTCCGAAAAGAAACTTCGAATTCAACCATCAGGAGGAGGAATACTTTTAGTTTATGGAGAGAAGTCAAGAACAAGTTTAAAAATAGTATCGTGCATGAAAATGCGTAAGTATTTAAGAAAAGAGTGTGTTGCATTTTTGGCGCATGTAGTAGATAAGAAGTTAAAGGAGAAGCGCATCCAGGATATTCCAATAGTCCAAGATTTTCCAGAAGTTTTTCCCGATGAATTACCTGGATTGCCACCGCAAAGACAAGTTGAGTTCCACTTTGATTTAATCCCTGGAGCTGCACCTGTGGCAAAATCTCCATATCGTCTAGCACCATCGGAGATGAAAGAATTGTCCGAACAACTCCAAGAACTTCTTGAAAAGGGATTTATCAGACCAAGTTCTTCGCCCTGGGGAGCCCCAGTTCTTTTTGTCAAAAAGAAGGATGGAACCTTCCGAATGTGCATCGATTATAGAGAGCTCAATAAGCTAACTCTCAAGAATCGATATCCTCTTCCCCGAATTGATGATTTGTTCGATCAATTACACGGAGCTGCTTATTTCTCAAAGATCGATCTTCGATCAGGATACCATCAGATGACAGTTCGTGAAGAAGATATTCCCAAAACAGCCTTTAGAACTCGGTATGGGCATTATGAATTTCTGGTTATGCCTTTTGGATTAACGAACGCACCAACAGTTTTTATGGATCTAATGAACAGAGTATGCAGACCATACTTGGATAAATTTGTAATCGTGTTCATTGACGACATTCTCATCTACTCCCGAAGCAAAGAGGATCACGAGCAACATCTGAAGCTGATACTCGAATTACTCAAGGATCAGAAACTATATGCCAAATTTTCCAAATGCGAATTTTGGATACGAGAAGTTCATTTTCTTGGGCACGTAGTTAATCAAGAAGGAATTCAAGTTGATCCAGCAAAGGTGGAAGCCATCAAGAAATGGGAGATTCCGAAGACCCCCACGGAGATTCGTCAATTTCTTGGTTTAGCAGGATATTATCGGCGATTCATTTCTAACTTCTCCAAGATTGCGCAGCCTTTAACAACATTAACTCGAAAGGATGAAAAGTTTTTATGGACTGATAAACAGGAAGAAGCCTTTCAGACGCTCAAGCAAAGACTTTGCAATGCTCCAATTTTAGCATTGCCTAAGGGCACTGACAATTTCGTGGTTTATTGCGACGCATCACGCCAAGGATTGGGGTGTGTTCTAATGCAAAAGGATAAGGTGATTGCGTATGCGTCTAGGCAGTTAAAAGTACATGAGAGAAATTATACCACCCATGACTTGGAACTGGGAGCTGTAATTTTTGCACTAAAGATTTGGAGACATTATCTTTATGGGACAAAATGTACCATTTTTACTGATCATAAGAGTCTTCAGCACATCTTTGATCAGAAGATGCTTAATATGAGACAACGAAGGTGGGTGGAATTGCTCAGTGATTATGACTGCGAAATAAAATATCATCCAGGAAAAGCTAATGTTGTAGCAGATGCGTTAAGTAGAAAGGAGAGAGTAAAGCCCTTGAGAATACGAGCTATGGGAGTAATTGTTCAGACAAATCTTAAGGCGCAAATTCTTGAAGCTCAGGAGGAAGGATTAAAGTCTGATAATTTGAGAAATGAGTCTCTTCATCATTTGGAGAAGGATTTTGAAACAAGAGTGGATGGAGTACGTTATTTTAAGAATAAAATTTGGATACCAAAGGCTGACAACCTGCGGTCCAAAATTTTGGAAGAAGCTCATAAAACAAGATATTCGATTCATCCAGGAGCAGACAAGATGTATCAGGATCTGAGAAGCTATTATTGGTGGCCAGGAATGAAACGAGATGTTGCTATGTATGTAAGTGAGTGTTTGACCTGCGCAAAGGTGAAAGCAGAACACCAAAAGCCTTCGGGTCTTCTTCAACAACCTGAAATACCTCAATGGAAATGGGATCAAATTTCAATGGACTTTGTAACCAAATTACCCAGAACTAGGAAAGGTCATGACGCTATTTGGGTAATAGTGGATCGACTTACAAAGTCTGCGCACTTTCTACCAATACGAGAAGATTTCAAAATGGAAAAGTTAGCGCAACTGTACATTGATGAAATCGTTTCTCGCCACGGAGTACCCATTTCTATCATTTCCGATAGAGATAGTCGCTTTACCTCCAGATTTTGGCAGACATTTCAAAAGGTTTTGGGCACTAGATTGGATCTAAGTACAGCTTATCATCCTCAAACGGATGGTCAAACAGAAAGGACCATTCAGACCTTGGAGGACATGTTGCGTGCATGCGCGATAGATTTTGGCGGAAATTGGGATCAACATTTACCATTGGTTGAATTCTCTTACAACAACAGTTATCACGCAAGTATCCAATGTGCACCATATGAAGCTCTTTATGGGCGAAAATGCAGATCACCACTGGGGTGGATAGAAGTCGGAGAAAGTAAATTGTTTGGACCGGACATTGTTCAGGAAACCACCGATAAAATATCAGTTATTCGGAATAGGCTTAAGGCAGCATGAGATCGCCAAAAGAGTTATGCTGATAATCGAAGAAAGCCATTGGAGTTTCAAGTAGGTGATAAAGTGCTATTAAAAGTATCACCTTGGAAAGGCATCATTCGCTTTGGGAAGCGGGGTAAGTTAAGTCCAAGGTTTATTGGACCATTCGAAGTCACAAAGAGAATTGGATCAGTGGCTTATAAACTCAAACTACCCCAAGAATTGAGTGCCATTCATGATACATTTCATGTATCAAATTTAAAGAAGTGTGTGACCAATGAATCATTGATTGTTTCACCAGAAGAAATCAAAGTCGATGAACGTCTGTGTTTTAAAGAAGAACCAATTGAGATTCTCGATCGAGACGTTAAGCGATTAAAGCACCGCAAAATTCCAATCCTAAACGTCCGATGGAAATCAAGATTCGGTCCGGAATATTCTTGGGAAAGAGAAGATCACATGAGGAACCAATATCCTCAGTTATTTGAAAAGATTTAATCAGAAGGAATTTAAGTATGAATTTCGGGACGAAATTCTTTTAACAGGGGGAAAATGTGACAACTGCCTAATAACCAGTATGATAAGGTTAGCAATCTCTGACCTATTAGAATTTATTTATGAAGTTAAATTCCTTAATGTCTAGTTAGAATGATTAAATTAGAAGTTTACCCGAAAATTTCGGAAGTCGCGTAAAAATACCCGGTTCGGACTGATAACTGACGGTTACATCTCAAAAATGCCAGAAATTATGTGGTGAATCTAAAATACCTAAAATAAAAGGATTTTTGTATTTTTCAAAATAAAATATATTTATTAATTTATAATATTCATTTTTAGCATAAACTGAGAATTGAGAGTTACGATTCTCAAATTTATCTGATTATTTAACTACGTTTATATCATAATTACATTTTAATTTAATTTAATATGTGTTTTGGTGAGTCATTAGGACACTTGGCAAATTTTTATAACACCTCTCTTTTTAGTTCAACTTAAAACCAAATAAAAATTAGGATTAATTATATCATTTTCAAGAAAACCCCTCATCTCCTTCTCTCTCTCTCTCTCACGCCGGCCACCACACACCACCACCACCATAATCGATTTTCAGAAAATTTCCAAGGAGAAATCAAGATTTAAACCCTCTTTTACTTCAAGAATTCAAGTTCTCATCTCCAAGTAAGAAGGTAATCACTTTATATCTTCATTTTTCAAGTTTTTATTAAAAAATGTGAGGGTTTCATACCATTTCATGTAGAAGTTATAAAATCCTTATTCTAGAAGAGAAATGGGATACATTTGGTAAATATTACATTTGCCAAGTAAACCATTAAATGATCTTCCCATAAAACTTGGAATTTAAGTGAGATTTTTGAGATTTTATCAAAATAATAGGGTTATGAAATGTGGTACTATGGTCCACGAAATTTTGGTGATATTTGGACTGAAATTTATATATTCACAACAATTTTGGGTACAAAGAAACTCTTAGGATGAGATTACTCAAATCTCAAATGATTAAGAGCATCTAAAATGGTGTAATATCACTTATTTAGTGATTATGTTGTCATGCATGGGATTGGATGAGCACTTGAAGTTGCTATGAATCCATGATGTATATTTGTATTATTAGAATCTTTGTATATTCATTTAAGATGTGAGGCCATGAGTTATTAATGAAAACCATGCCAAATGATCATCATTTTATGTTAATACAAACTTCATCATGTCAACAGCTTGCTGTCATGGATTGTGCTTTCACTTTCAAGCTTTATAAGTCAGTTTATACTCCTTAAAAATTTGGGCTTTTTGTTACAAAACTTCAATTTAAGGTATTAGTGATTTATAGCATCAAGAATCACTCAAAATTAGGGAGGTTTGGTCACTCATTTGTATTTTAGAAGAAAGTGGTGTATTCTGTCCAGAATTGGCAGAATCATATACCCAACTTTCAAAGACCATAACTCCCTCAATTCTTGTCCAAATTAAGTGAATCTTTTTCCACATGTTAGATTTTTGAGTTAGTTTTACAACCATATATGGCTCATTGCATAATTCTGAGATTTGATATCCCAAATGTAAGCTGCAAGTGAAGTGTGTCACTAATCTGAAAATCAGTGACAATCTATTTTGTGGAATTTATTTGGGACACTTAAACACTTCTTTAAATCATAAAATTTTGCAGAATAGTTCATAACTCAATATATTGATTACTGTAAAAATATGGTTATTTTTGGTATTTGGGAAATGTTATTTTGAAGCTTATTTTGAGATCACAAATTTTGGACAGCAAGTGCTGAATCCAAAAAGTGATCCTAAAACTTTAAAAGCTTATGTTTTGGTGATTTGTTTGGTATAGTAAATTCTAAAATCTTATTCTAGACAATAAGTTAAACATAATGGCATGTGTATATTTATATATATACATATTGAGATGTAAGAATGGTCGAGTTAGGTTTTTGAGGATGGGTATTAATTTTTGGTACAATTACTCTATAGGGATTTAAGGACCGGGCTAAGAGAATTGTGTTGTGATACTTTTGCATCATCATAAAAGGTGAGTATTCACAACCCCTATTTTAATGTTTTATATATTTTGGGGTGAAAGGCATGTTATTTATTGCAATAATTCACGAAGTTTGTTTATGATTATCATGGATGAGTTTGGTTGTTTTGGTGATAAAGCGTTTGTTTTGGGATATTATATGACATATATGCGAATATTAGTATGTTGGATTGTTTCTTTAAGTCCCCGACTCTACTAGTTAACTCCTGCGGGAGCCTATAGTCTTAGTGGATAGCGCTATTTGGTGTGACAAGCCCACCTTATACTGACGAGTAAGGGTGCACTAATTCTAGAGAAATAGGGGCTATCAATGTGATTCATGACCACAACGGTAGTTCTTTTTGGGGCATATTTGTTTGGTCAGTGGACGGTCTAGTAGAGGTTCAACATACGACAGGTTATTGAGACATATTTTCTGTCATATAATTTAAAAATTTTAATCGTGAATTATGGTTCAAAGGGTTGATTTGATATTATGTTTTTAATTGGTCAATTCTGCATATAAAAATTTACTTTTGTGCATCTTTAAAACTTGTGAACTCACCAACTCTTTGTAGTTGACCTTGTTTTATACATGCTTTTCAGGGAACAAGAAGGTATCCGGATAATGATTGAGATTTAGTTATTGCACTTAATCGTTTAATAGTATCTTGTAATTAAGATTTGGGTTTTGTAAAGAAAGCTTATTTTGGGACATGATGTAAACTATGGTTGAAATGTATGAAGGTATTTTATCATTTCCTAATGCTATGTCTATTGAACTGTCATATTCCGTATTTCCGCTTTAGCGGGGTGTGACACCAGGACCACATGAAAGGCAAGAAATTGATGTCCCCAACAATGATGATTTGGGACACAATTTTGGTTTCCTGGATGATGTCTCTTTACACCATGAGGACATGGAAATAGATACAGCTGCAACAAACATACAAAATGTTTTGGAAGATACAAGGATGGATGAGGGAGTTCAAGTTGAAAATTTAGAAAACGTGAGGCAGAGAGAAATTAAAGGAAAAGAATATAGTGAGAGAGTGTGTACCGTTACCTACCAATCCAAAAGGAAAACCACATCAAATACTCTGTCAAATGTGTTGCGTGCGGGTATTCAAGATATAAGTAGCCCACTTATGCAAATGCACACCGCAACCACCCATTCTATTCCCTCTCAATAGGTCGTAGTCTTACTTTTGCACGGGGATATATCACATACTCTATCCAACTTTCATTCGAAAAGTATGGATATTGAAAATAGAGCTCAGCTGCCACATAGCTCAATTCCATTCAGTGCAAAGTTGAGTCTAGCGCCCCTTGAACTACCAACTTCCACTTCTAGGACACTAATACAATCTGCTACCATCGGACGTCTCAGTGACCCGATCAGAACATCTGTAGTAGAACCTCAATCTGGTCTACGAGGATCAGGTAGAAGTTCTGTCATTGCTTACACTATGACAGCTTTGAACACAGGCCACACGGTTGAATCTTCAACTGTTGTGTTAATGGGAAGTCTAAGCGCTGTGTCACACCCCGCTAAAGCGGAAACACGAGGCACGACAGCTCATAGTTTCATAGCAATAGGAAATACATAACATCAACCATACATTCGACCATGAAAAGTTAAATTCAACGTTTTGAGTTACAATCCAAAGTTCAACCATCCAAAAGGTAATAACGTTTTAACATAATAATAAAAAAAAATTCTTGTGTTGATGTTGACACGCATGCACGACTAAGCATTTTCTTTTACCTTCTTATCCTCCTGAAAAGCACGTTAAAGAAAATGAAAGGGGTCAACTACAAAGAGTTGGTGAGTTCACAGGTTTTCAAATGCATAAAATAGTTTTCATGCAGAATTTAGCGTCAAATTTAAATATTAAAGCTCATGGGCATTTTCACAGTGAATGATGTACAACACGATGTTTAACTGTTGAGCCACTACTAAGCCTTCTGACAACCTACGCCCACGAACTACCTCAGCGGTGGTATTTAAACCACATGAGTAGAACATTAGTTATTGGTAAAGTGCACCCCTACTCGTCAGTCAAAGGTGGGTTCGTCAAACCAAATAGCGCTATCCACTAATACCATCGGCTCATAATGAGTTAATAAGTAGTGTACCTATTGGGGACTTAACGTTTTCTTTTTAACCCAACACATCAATCTGTGTACATGCCTTAGTGCCCTTATCAACAATTTCATGTTCTTTTACGCTTGATGACGTAAATCAATCAAGATTAATTCAACATTTCAAAATTTAACGAACGATCATTTGATAGCGAAGATATTTAGCAAATTCAACATTCTTTTCACCCCAAAACATATAAAAACGGTAAAAGAGGGGCTGTGAATACTCACCGATTTTAGCAGCTGCTCGGGAATATCTTCTAGGTTGCTTAAATCTTGGTACTACGCTTTTCCTATGAAAGTGGAACACATCATCAGTTCGGACCTATTTTTACGTTTTCGGACACTACTTAGGTCACTATGCCTTATAAAATGCCTTACATGATTTATTTTATGTTGGAGTAGCGAGTACTAATCCTACTTGACATAATTCCGGCTCTTCGGATCAAATTTTTAAGGCTTTTAGGTTGACAAATTTTACTTGAAGTTCAATTACATAATAATATTTATATTAAAATTAAAATCTTCATTTTTAATTATTATTATGCCCAAAAGTCCAAAATAATCATTTTTAAGAAGGTTCATTAGCTACTGTTTGCTGTCAGAATTTTAAGTCATAAACTCTTTGTATTATGAATATTTTCCCCAATTTATTATTTTACCAAATTTTTATATGACTTACTTTAATGCATTAGGAAACTTTTGGCATAGGTAACACCATTTTTGGAGTTGATTAGATAGGCCAATGATGTCCTTAAAGTTTATTGGTCACATGCACACATTCAATCTGCAGCTCTGGTTTGTCACAGTCATTTAGAGGGTCTAAACTCATCATTTGTGAGTGAATCAAATTGTGTTCAACTCCTAACTCATAAAGGTAACTTCCAGAAAAAGATTCACCCCTTTTGAATTAAAAATGAGTGAGTTATGTTCTTTTTAAATCAAGAGTTCCAATCTGACAGAAAGTTGCTTTTAGCACACTCAACTTGTTAATGATGGTTGAGTACTCATTTCTTCATATTTTTGTGTGAATCAAATTTTATTTGATTCCCAACACATTAAAGTTACTTTCAGAAAAGAACTCATTAGTTTTTATGGATTTAGATGATAGATAGGGTTGATTGATTGAAACTTTTTGTCCAGCCGGATTCTATTTACACCACAAACTCTAAAGATGAGGTTGAGGGGTCAAAACTCAATATTTTTGAGTGATTCCAGTGGGGTTTGATTTGTATTTCATTATATTAAGTTTCAAAAGAAGATTCATAGTATTTGGTTGAATATTTTTCAAGTTATGGTCGTAGTAAAAACATGCATGAAATCTGCCAGACTCTAAAAATGAAGTAATAAGATTATATGAACATTCTATCTCTTTTTGACCCATATATTGAAGTTTCTTGGTAAAGATCATTTTGATCAACCAAATATCTCAAGTTTTAGTACCAAAATCAATATGTATAAACTAGATATGAATTTACACATGCATGCACTTCACCATCTTAGATAGTGAGAAAAATGTTCATGGATGTTCAAAATCCTTCTTTTCTTATGTTTTGGGTATATGGATCATAGGTTATCACAATTTATTGGTGTTTAACCAAGTTTTGAGTGTATAACCTACCATTTAGAACCCTTTAAAGGTTCCATTCCAAAAACAACAAGAAAACATATAAAAAGGTGGGGAAAAACTTGATTTTTAAGAAGATTTTCAAGAAAAATGCATGAGTTCTTAGTAAAAATGTTACCTTGATGTTATGGAGGTGATTGCTTCTTCTAAATCTTGACTTTGAGGTGGGATGAGGGTTGATTTTTGGCTGAAGAATGGGAAGGAATGAAGAGAGAAAGTGAAGCTAGAGAGAGAGTAGGGATGAGAGAAATGAAGAGTTGAGAGTATAAATGCAATTATGAGTATTTTAAAAAAAATAAAAAGATGGGATATTGGGGAGAGGATGGGTCGGCGATTTAGCCCTCTCTCTCCAAATTAATTTTTTTTTAAATTTATTAATGTTAGATATAATTTGATATATTGCATTTTCTTTAAACAAAATTTGATTAAAAGGTAATGTTAAGACCTAAATTTTTAAGGAATTGTAAAGTGTTTTGGATTTTTAATTTTAATTTTTTTTTTATAGATTAGGATATTTAATGGTCCTAATTAGTGTTTTTAACACACTTAGATGTTAATTTTATCAGTTTGGCACTTTATAAGACAGTGTATCCGTTACGGGCGGTAACCGGATATTCTAAGTATACTGTCGGGATTCTTAGGAAACTACAACCCTTGCCTATGAAAATAGGTCATAATAGGGTGTTCCTATATATTTATTCATGTATGGCACTATTCGAGTGCTAACCTGTAGGTTCCGGTAGACAGATGTCACAGTCTCCCTTCCTTAAAAGAATTTCGTCCCGAAATTAATGTTTGCCGTCTCTAGACTGATTCTTTGCGAAGAGGTAGGGGTACTGGTGCTTCATACGATCTTCTCGCTCCCAGGTGTACTCGGGTCCATGCCTCGACTTCCAATGAATTTTTAAGATTGGAATCTTACTGCGCCTTAGGCGTTTGACTTCCCGGTCAACGATCTCAATCGGTCTCTCCATAAAGGTCAGTTGATCATTGATCTGAATGTCTTCCAGAGGCAGGACCAATGATTCATCGGTTAGGCATTTCTTCAGGTTCGATACATGGAAGGTGTCATGAATGGCACTTAACTCTTGTGGTAGCTTGAGTTTGTACGCTACTGGACCAATTCTTTCAAGTATTTCAAACGGACCAATATATCTCGGACTCAGTTTGCCTCTTTTTCCAAAGCGTATTATGCCTTTCCACGGTGACAGCTTTAAGAGAACCTTATCACCTACTTGAAACTCCAATGGCCTTCGTCGGTTATCTGCATAACTCTTTTGACGATCTCTTGCAGCCTTAAGTCTATCCTGGATAGTCGCGATCTTGTCCGTCGTCTCCTGAATAATGTCGGGCTTGGTCAATTGCCTGTCACCAACTTCCAACCAGCTGAGTGGGGATCTACACTTGCGCCCATATAAGGCTTCGTACGGCGCACATTGTATACTGGTATGGTAGCTATTGTTGTAGGAGAACTCGACTAACGGTAGATGAGCATCCCAACTACCTCCAAAATCTATTACACAGGCACGCAACATATCCTCTAACGTTTGAATAGTTCTCTCAGATTGCCCATCCGTTTGAGGATGGTAAGAAGTGCTTAAATTCAATCTTGTGCCTAACGCCTTCTAAAACGATCGCCAGAATCGTGAGGTAAAACGACTATCTCGGTCCGAGATGATAGAAATAGGTACTCCATGACGCATAACAATCTCATTGATGTACAATTGTGCAAGCCTTTCCATGTTATAGTCTTCCCGAATTGGCAGAAAGTGTGCAGATTTCGTAAGTCGATCCACAATAACCCAGATTGAATCGTGTCCCTTTCCAGTTCTGGGCAACTTAGTTACAAAATCCATTGATATCTGCTCCCACTTCCGTTGAGGAATCTCAGGTTGTTGGAGAAGACCGGATGGTTTCTGATGTTCAGCCTTGACTTTTGCGCATGTTAAGCATTTGTTCACGTACATAGCAACGTCTTTCTTCATCCCCGGCTACCAGTAGTATTCCTTTAGTTCTTTGTACATTTTATCGGCTCCTGGGTGAATTGAGTACCTTGATCGGTGTGCTTCTTCCAAAATTGGTAACCGCAGGTTGTTAACTTTTGGTACCCATACTTTATCTCTGAAGTAACGCACCCCATCTGATCGAGTTTCAAATTCCTTTTCCAAGTGATGTAGGGTCTCGTTATTCAAAATCTCCGCTTTTAATGCTTCTTCTTGAGTTTTGAGGATTTGGGTCTTAAGGCTCGTCTGAATTAATATTCCCATGGCTCGTGCCCTTGATGGTTTCACTCTTTCCTTTCGGCTTAATGCGTCAGCTACTATGTTAGCTTTACCTGGATGGTACTTTATCTCACAGTCATAATCGTTAAGCAGCTCAACCCATCTTCGTTGCCTCATATTTAGCATTTTCTGATCAAGAATGTGTTGAAGGCTTTTGTGGTCAGTGAAGATGGTACATTTAGTGCCATAGAGATAATGTCTCCAAATTTTGAGTGCAAACACTACCGCTGCTAACTCCAAATCATGAGTGGTATAGTTATTTTCATGGACTTTAAGTTGCCTTGATGCATATGCAATGACTTTGTCTTTCTGCATCAGTACACACCCCAAACCTTGGTGTGATGCATCGCAGTAAACCACAAAATTTTCTGTACCTTCTGGTAATGCTAAAATCGGTGCATTACATAGTTTATGCTTAAGCATTTGGAATGCTTCATCTTGCTTCTCTCCCCAAATAAACTTCTTATCTTTCTGGGTTAGTGCCGTTAGTGGTTGTGCGATTTTGGAGAAATTTGCAATGAATCGTCGATAATAGCCTGCTAAGCCGAGAAATTGACGAATCTCCGTTGGTGTCTTCGGGGCTTCCCACTGTTTGATGGCCTCAATCTTGACCGGATCAACATGAATTCCCTTCTCATTGACTACATGACCAAGAAAATGCACCTCACGAATCCAAAATTCGCATTTGGAAAACTTGGCATACAGTTTCTGATCCCTGAGCAGTTCCAATATCAGTTTCAGATGTTGCTCATGCTCCTCCTTGCTTCGCGAGTAAATTAATATATCGTCTATGAACACGATCATGAATTTATCCAAGTACGGTCTACATACTCTGTTCATCAAGTCCATAAAGACTGCTGGTGCGTTTGTTAATCCAAAAGGCATAACCAGGAACTCGTAATGACCATAACGAGTCCTAAATGCCGTCTTATGAATGTCTTCCTCGCGGACTCTCATTTGATGATATCCAGATCGAAGATCAATCTTTGAGAAGTACGTAGCACCTTGGAGTTGGTTAAACAAGTCGTCGATTCGAGGAAGGGGGTATCGATTTTTGATGGGCATCTTGTTGAGTTATCTATAATCAATGCACATTCGAAGGGTTCCGTTCTTCTTTTTAACAAAAAGAACTGGAGCTCCCCATGGTGAAGAACTAGGTCTTATAAATCCTTTATCAAGAAGCTCCTGGAGTTGTGTTGATAATTCATGCATTTCTGATGGCGCCAACCGATAAGGTGATTTAGCTACGGGCGCAGCTCCTGGAATTAAATCAATGTGAAATTCAACTTGTCTTGGTTGGGGTAGTCCGGGTAACTCATCTGGAAATACTTCGGGAAAATCCTGAACTATAGGAAGATCCTGAATGCGTTCCTCTTCGATCTCCTTATCCACGACATGCGCTAAAAACGCAATGCAATCCTTCCTCAAGTAATTCCGCATCTTCATGCACGATACTAATTTAAAATTACTTCGGGGTTTCTCTCCGTCAACTTCAAGTATTTTTCCTTCGGGTAATGGGACTCGAATGACTTTTTCTGAGCAACAAATTTCAGCTCGATTTTTGGACATCCAATCCATGCCCACAATTACGTCAAAGCTTCCTATATTGATTGGAATCAAGTCTATCCAAAAGTTCTTTTTGGCCAAGTTTAAGGTACAATTCCTAATCACGTCTCTGGCTCTAACTTCCTGTCCATTGGCAAACTCAATAGTGTATACCTCATTCAACTTTTGGGACCTTAAGTTTATCTTTGGCCTAAAATCTAGTGATACATAACTCCTATCTGCTCCAGTATCAAATAATACAGATGCATAGTGATTGTTTAGGAGAAACATACCTGTGACCACGTCCGGGTTTTGCCTGGCTTCTTCTGCCCCAATTTCGAATACTCTACCTCGTGCCTGATTTCCATGATTCCCTTGATTGATCGGTCGAGCTTGATTTGCATTTGGTCTTCGATTCAGTCTCGGACATGTGTTACGAAAATGATCTGGACTTCCGCATTCATGACATGTTCGTCTTCCTCCACTCTTACAATCTTTAGCAATATGGCCTCCTCTATTGCATTTGAGGCAAATGATGCATCTTCCCTTGTGATGGTTATTGCACTTATCACATTTAGGGTATGCTCCCTTTTCTTTTTCCACTGCCTGAGTCTGAACCCCAAAGTTCCTCGCTACCTTCTGATCTTTACCCTTCCTTCCACCAAATTGCCTTTTTGCGGGTTCCTCCATCATCCTCTTACCTTTGGCTTTTACACTTGCAAATAACCCCGAACGATTAGCATTGTTGGTGAGTCTGGTTGCTAAGTTCACCGCATCTTGAAGAGTTTTTGGATTTCCCGAAGTCACATCCCCACGAATTTCTGGAGCTAAACCTCAAACGTACCTGTCGACTCGATTTTCCTCAGGTGTCACTAAATGTGGCACCAATTTTACAAGCTCATGGAAACGTGCGGTATATGAGTCTATGTCATTTCCCTTCATCTCATGATTCCACAGTTCCGCTTGTAGCTTCTGGATTTCGCTCCTTGGACAGTACTCTTCCTTGAGCATTTCTTTGAACTCATCCCATGTAAGTCTGTTAGCTGCTTCCCGGCCTCGAGTTTGCACTTGTGTGTTCCACCAGGTCAATGCTCGTCCTTGCAGTAGACAAGCGGCGAATTCTACCTTATTAGCTTCAGTGCATTTGATAATATGGAGAACGTACTCCATACCCTCGATCCAAGTTAATAGTCCAACGGCTCCCTCAGTTCCATGAAATTCTTTGGGATTACAAGTCCTGAAAGCCTTGTAGGTGCACTCTCTGTCCCTATTTACGCCGGCTCCGGGATTGTTTTCCTGATTAGCATTCAGGCCTGCAGCTACTTGGCTAACTATATTTGGGAGTGCTGCCATGATTTGTTCAGATACAAGACGTGCGACTTCGGGATCATCTCTTCTTGGGGGCATAGCTCTAAAGAACAAATTTAAATTGAAGATTGGTAATACTATCATTACTATTTTTACGCCAAGTCTACTTAACTGAGTTATGCACATCATATAACAAGGTTTTAATGCTAACCTTTGATCATGCATTCATATCAACATACAACAATATCGTATTCATGCATTTTCAAATTACTTAATATAGACAAGCAAATTCAAAACATTTCATTCATCAGTTTAAAGCATCCATTCCCAAAACATACAAACTTCCAAAAGTTATTGGTTGCAGTTAATAGGCTACAAGCCACAAAAGAAATGTTTTAAGTTCATTCATCAAAAGCTTAACATAAGAGGTCTGCTAGTGCATCATCCTCCAAACAAGTAGTCCTAACACCACCACCAGGACTCCCGCCATCAAGACTAGGTACGCGTATAGCCTCCTAACAGCTCTCCTAGTAATGACGATGACTTCCACGGCTCTATCCAAAGACTCGCTATGTGAAATTATGATCGCAAACAACCCTCCAATAGTGTGATGGTTCAGGTCCAACCTTTCCCGGTGGGACTGTATGTCTGTGGCCATACTTAGGACCAATCTATTCTCGCGAACGGTCATGCCCAGCGGGTGCCCTATTGGGACTCCGATCACTGGGGGCGGCATCACACTCCGTGTCCGTGATAGGGATGGCTCTCCCTCGGCTCGAGGAGGAACTGGAAGAGTCACTCTCACCGGAAGAGGAACGCTCATTCGAGCAGTGGCTCGAACTCTCGGTCCTCTCGTCGCCGATGGGGAATGCTCGGGTGCAGGTGAAGGCAACACAGATGCAGGAGATCGAACAGGGGTCTCAGTGGTCGCTGCGTCGTTATCCTCGAGCGAATCATACTCCTCGGGTGTCGATGGGTTCCCCCTAGGTCGACTAGTTATGTAGCCGGACTCATCGGCGGAATATTCAGTAGGGTCGGTCGATTGAGACATAGTGAACTGCAAAAGTAACAAATTTAATTACTAAACGTGCTATAATAATATCAAAATCATGAAATGCTTATGCGAACTCACTCACAAAATCGTGCTTTTCATTTTTGAGTAAGAAGTTTCTATTTTAGGCCAACTCCCAATATAACCAGTCCAAGCCCCTCCTTATACATAGCAAATTAGATATAGGTGATCAGACTTTGCCTAATTATGATATGCTAAGTCGGCACCTGTCCTAGTTCTACTGGTAGTAAATTCTAAGTTTGTAATTCGTTTAGGAAAATAGTTTTTTTGAAAGATATTGGTTATAGTGTATGGTTTTATGGAAAAACCGGTATTCTCTATAACCTATGGCTCTGATACCAAATCTGTCACACCCCGCTAAAGCGGAAACACGAGGCACGACAGCTCATAGTTTCATAGCAATAGGAAATACATAACATCAACCATACATTCGACCATGAAAAGTTAAATTCAACGTTTTGAGTTACAATCCAAAGTTCAACCATCCAAAAGGTAATAACGTTTTAACATAATAATAAAAAAAATTCGTGTGTTGATGTTGACACGCATGCACGACTAAGCATTTTCTTTTACCTTCTTATCCTCCTGAAAAGCACGTCAAAGAAAATGAAAGGGGTCAACTACAAAGAGTTGGTGAGTTCACAGGTTTTCAAATGCATAAAATAGTTTTCATGCAGAATTTAGCGTCAAATTTAAATATTAAAGCTCATGGGCATTTTCACAGTGAATGATGTACAACACGATGTTTAACTGTTGAGCCACTACTAAGCCTTCTGACAACCTACGCCCCACGAACTACCTCAGCGGTGGTATTTAAACCACATGAGTAGAACATTAGTTATTGGTAAAATGCACCCCTACTCGTCAGTCAAAGGTGGGTTCGTCAAACCAAATAGCGCTATCCACTAATACCATCGGCTCATAATGAGTTAATAAGTAGTGTACCTATTGGGGACTTAACGTTTTCTTTTTAACCCAACACATCAATCTGTGTACATGCCTTAGTGCCCTTATCAACAATTTTATGTTCTTTTACGCTTGATGACGTAAATCAATCAAGATTAATTCAACATTTCAAAATTTAACGAACGATCATTTGATAGAGAAGATATTTAGCAAATTCAACATGCTTTTCACCCCAAAACATATAAAAACGGTAAAAGAGGGGCTGTGAATACTCACCGATTTTAGCAGCTGCTCGGGAATATCTTCTAGGTTGCTTAAATCTTGGTACTACGCTTTTCCTATGAAAGTGGAACACATCATCAGTTCGGACCTATTTTTACGTTTTCGGACACTACTTAGGTCACTATGCCTTATAAAATGCCTTACATGATTTATTTTATGTTGGACTAGCGAGTACTAATCCTACTTGACATAATTCCGGCTCTTCGGATCAAATTTTTAAGGCTTTTAGGTTGACAAATTTTACTTGAAGTTCGATTACATAATAATATTTATATTAAAATTAAAATCTTCATTTTTAATTATTATTATGCCCAAAAGTCCAAAATAATCATTTTTAAGAAGGTTCATTAGCTACTGTTTGCTGTCAGAATTTTAAGTCATAAACTCTTTGTATTATGAATATTTTCCCCAATTTATTATTTTACCAAATTTTTATATGACTTACTTTAATGCATTAGGGAACTTTTGGCATAGGTAACACCATTTTTGGAGTTGATTAGATAGGCCAATGATGTCCTTAAAGTTTATTGGTCACATGCACACATGCAATCTGCAGCTCTGGATTGTCACAGTCATTTGGAGGGTCTAAACTCATCATTTGTGAGTGAATCAAATTGTGTTCAACTCCTAACTCATAAAGGTAACTTGCAGAAAAAGATTCACCCCTTTTGAATTAAAAATGAGTGAGTTATGTTCTTTTTAAATCAAGAGTTCCAATCTGACAGAAAGTTGCTTTTAGCACACTCAACTTGTTAATGATGGTTGAGTACTCATTTCTTCATATTTTTGTGTGAATCAAATTTTATTTGATTCCCAACACATTAAAGTTACTTTCAGAAAAGAACTCATTAGTTTTTATGGATTTAGATGATAGATAGGGTTGATTGATTGAAACTTTTTGTCCAGCCGGATTCTATTTACACCACAAATTTTAAAGATGAGGTTGAGGGGTCAAAACTCAATATATTTGAGTGATTCCAGTGGGGTTTGATTTGTATTTCATTATATTAAGTTTCAAAAGAAGATTCATAGCATTTGGTTGAATATTTTTCAAGTTATGGTCGTAGTAAAAACATGCATGAAATCTGCCAGACTCTAAAAATGAAGTAATAAGATTATATGAACATTCTATCTCTTTTTGACCCATATATTGAAGTTTCTTGATAAAGATCATTTTGATCAACCAAATATCTCAAGTTTTAGTACCAAAATCAATATGTATAAACTAGATATGAATCTACACATGCATGCACTTCACCATCTTAGATAGTGAGAAAAATGTTCATGGATGTTCAAAATCCTTCTTTTCTTATGTTTTGGGTATATGGATCATAGGTTATCACAATTTCTTGGTGTTTAACCAAGTTTTGAGTGTATAACCTACCATTTAGAACCCTTTAAAGGTTCCATTCCAAAAACAACAAGAAAACTTATAAAAAGGTGGGGAAAAACTTGATTTTTAAGAAGATTTTCAAGAAAAATGCATGAGTTCTTAGTAAAAATGTTACCTTGATGTTATGGAGGTGATTGCTTCTTCTAAATCTTGACTTTGAGGTGGGATGAGGGTTGATTTTTGGCTGGAGAATAGGTATAACCTACCATTTAGAACCCTTTAAAGGTTCCATTCCAAAAACAACAAGAAAACATATAAAAAGGTGGGGAAAAACTTGATTTTTAAGAAGATTTTCAAGAAAAATGCATGAGTTCTTAGTAAAAATGTTACCTTGATGTTATGGAGGTGATTGCTTCTTCTAAATCTTGACTTTGAGGTGGGATGAGGGTTGATTTTTGGCTGGAGAATATGAAGGAATGAAGAGAGAAAGTGAAGCTAGAGAGAGAGTAGGGATGAGAGAAATGAAGAGTTGAGAGTATAAATGCAATTATGAGTATTTTAAAAAAAATAAAAAGATGGGATATTGGGGAGAGGATGGGCCGGCCATTTAGCCCTCTCTCTCCAAATTAAATTTTTTTTTTAAATTTATTAATGTTAGATATAATTTGATATATTGCATTTTCTTTAAACAAAATTTGATTAAATGGTAATGTTAAGACCTAAATTTTTAAGGAATTGTAAAGTGTTTTGGATTTTTAATTTGAATTTTTTTTTATAGATTAGGATAATTAATGGTCCTAATTAGTGTTTTTAACACACTTAGATGTTAATTTTATCAGTTTGGCACTTTATAAGACAGTGTATCCGTTACGGGCGGTAACCGGATATTCTAAGTATACTGTCGGGATTCTTAGGAAACTACAACCCTTGCCTATGAAATTAGGTCATAATAGGGTGTTCCTATATATTTATTCATGTATGGCACTATTCGAGTGCTAACCTGTAGGTTCCGGTAGACAGATGTCACAGTCTCCCCTCCTTAGAAGAATTTCGTCCCGAAATTAATGTTTGCCATCTCTAGACTGATTCTTTGCGAAGAGGTAGGGGTACTGGTGCTTCATACGATCTTCTCGCTCCCAGGTGTACTCGGGTCCATGCCTCGACTTCCAATGAATTTTTAAGATTGGAATCTTACTGCGCCTTAGGCGTTTGACTTCCCGGTCAACGATCTCAATCGGTCTCTCCATAAAGTTCAGTTGATCATTGATCTGAATGTCTTCCAGAGGCAGGACCAATGATTCATCGGTTAGGCATTTCTTCAGGTTCGATACATGGAAGGTGTCATGAATGGCACTTAACTCTTGTGGTAGCTTGAGTTTGTACGCTACTGGACCAATTCTTTCAAGTATTTCAAACGGACCAATATATCTCGGACTCAGTTTGCCTCTTTTTCCAAAGAGTATTATTCCTTTCCACGGTGACACCTTTAAGAGGACCTTATCACCTACTTGAAACTCCAATGGCCTTCGTCGGTTATCTGCATAACTCTTTTGACGATCTCTTGCAGCCTTAATTCTATCCTGGATAGTCGCGATCTTGTCCGTCGTCTCCTGAATAATGTCGGGCTTGGTCAATTGCCTATCACCAACTTCCAACCAGCTGAGTGGGGATCTACACTTGCGCCCATATAAGGCTTCGTACGGCGCACACTGTATACTGGTATGGTAGCTATTTTGTAGGAGAACTCGACTAACGGTAGATGAGCATCCCAACTACCTCCAAAATCTATTACACAGGCACGCAACATATCCTCTAACGTTTGAATAGTTCTCTCAGATTGCCCATCCGTTTGAGGATGGTAAGAAGTGCTTAAATTCAATCTTGTGCCTAACGCCTTCTGAAACGATCGCCAGAATCGTGAGGTAAAACGACTATCTCGGTCCGAGATGATAGAAATAGGTACTCCATGACACATAACAATCTCATTGATGTACAATTGTGCAAGCCTTTCCATGTTATAGTCTTCCCGAATTGGCAGAAAGTGTGCAGATTTCGTAAGTCGATCCACAATAACCCAGATTGAATCGTGTCCCTTTCCAGTTCTGGGCAACTTAGTTACAAAATCCATTGATATCTGCTCCCACTTCCATTGAGGAATCTCAGGTTGTTGGAGAAGACCGGATGGTTTCTGATGTTCAGCCTTGACTTTTGCGCATGTTAAGCATTTGTTCACGTACATAGCAACGTCTTTCTTCATCCCCGGCCACCAGTAGTATTCCTTTAGTTCTTTGTACATTTTATCGGCTCCTGGTTGAATTGAGTACCTTGATCGGTGTGCTTCTTCCAAAATTGGTAACCGCAGGTTGTTAACTTTTGGTACCCATACTTTATCTCTGAAGTAACGCACCCCATCTGATCGAGTTTCAAATTCCTTTTCCAAGTGATGTAGGGTCTCGTTATTCAAATTCTCCGCTTTTAATGCTTCTTCTTGAGTTTTGAGGATTTGGGTCTTAAGGCTCGTCTGAATTAATATTCCCATGGCTCGTGCCCTTGATGGTTTCACTCTTTCCTTTCGGCTTAATGCGTCAGCTACTATGTTAGCTTTACCTAGATGGTACTTTATCTCACAGTCATAATCGTTAAGCAGCTCAACCCATCTTCGTTGCCTCATATTTAGCATTTTCTGATCAAGAATGTGTTGAAGGCTTTTGTGGTCAGTGAAGATGGTACATTTAGTGCCATAGAGATAATGTCTCCAAATTTTGAGTGCAAACACTACCGCTCCTAACTCCAAATCATGAGTGGTATAGTTATTTTCATGGACTTTAAGTTGCCTTGATGCATATGCAATGACTTTGTCTTTCTGCATCAGTACACACCCCAAACCTTGGTGTGATGCATCGCAGTAAACCACAAAATTTTCTGTACCTTCTGGTAATGCTAAAATCGGTGCATTACATAGTTTATGCTTAAGCATTTGGAATGCTTCATCTTGCTTCTCTCCCCAAATAAACTTCTTATCTTTCTGGGTTAGTGCCGTTAGTGGTTGTGCGATTTTGGAGAAATTTGCAATGAATCGTCGATAATAGCCTGCTAAGCCGAGAAATTGACGAATCTCCGTTGGTGTCTTCGGGGCTTCCCACTGTTTGATGGCCTCAATCTTGACCGGATCAACATGAATTCCCTTCTCATTGACTACATGACCAAGAAAATGCACCTCACGAATCCAAAATTTGCATTTGGAAAACTTGGCATACAGTTTCTGATCCCTGAGCAGTTCCAATATCAGTTTCAGATGTTGCTCATGCTCCTCCTTGCTTCGCGAGTAAATTAATATATCGTCTATGAACACGATCATGAATTTATCCAAGTACGGTCTACATACTCTGTTCATCAAGTCCATAAAGACTGCTGGTGCGTTTGTTAATCCAAAAGGCATAACCAGGAACTCGTAATGACCATAACGAGTCCTAAATGCCGTCTTATGAATGTCTTCCTCGCGGACTCTCATTTGATGATATCCAGATCGAAGATCAATCTCTGAGAAGTACGTAGCACCTTGGAGTTGGTTAAACAAGTCGTCGATTCGAGGAAGGGGGTATCGATTTTTGATGGTCATCTTGTTGAGTTCTCTATAATCAATGCACATTCGAAGGGTTCCGTCCATCTTTTTAACAAAAAGAACTGGAGCTCCCCATGGTGAAGAACTAGGTCTTATAAATCCTTTATCAAGAAGCTCATGTTGATAATTCATGCATTTCTGATGGCGCCAACCGATAAGGTGATTTAGCTACGGGCGCAGCTCCTGGAATTAAATCAATGTGAAATTCAACTTGTCTTGGTGGGGGTAGTCCGGGTAACTCATCTGGAAATACTTCGGGAAAATCCTGAACTATAGGAAGATCCTGAATGCGTTCCTCTTCGATCTCCTTATCCACGACATGCGCTAAAAACGCAATGCAATCCTTCCTCAAGTAATTCCGCATCTTCATGCACGATACTAATTTAAAATTACTTCGGGGTTTCTCTCCGTGAACTTCAAGTATTTTTCCTTCGGGTAATGGGACTCGAATGACCTTTTCTGAGCAACAAATTTCAGCTCGATTTTTGGACATCCAATCCATGCCCACAATTACGTCAAAGCTTCCTATATTGATTGGAATCAAGTCTATCCAAAAGTTCTTTTTGGCCAAGTTTAAGGTACAATTCCTAATCACGTCTCTGGCTCTAACTTCCTGTCCATTGGCAAACTCAATAGTGTATACCTCATTCAACTTTTGGGACCTTAAGTTTATCTTTGGCCTAAAATCTAGTGATACATAACTCCTATCTGCTCCAGTATCAAATAATACAGATGCATAGTGATTGTTTAGGAGAAACATACCTGTGACCACGTCCGGGTTTTGCCTGGCTTCTTCTGCCCCAATTTCGAATACTCTACCTCGTGCCTGATTTCCATGATTCCCTTGATTGATCGGTCGAGCTTGATTTGCATTTGGTCTTCGATTCAGTCTCGGACATGTGTTACGAAAATGATCTGGACTTCCGCATTCATGACATGTTCGTCTTCCTCCACTCTTACAATCTTTAGCAATATGGCCTCCTCTATTGCATTTGAGGCAAATGATGCATCTTCCCTTGTGATGGTTATTGCACTTATCACATTTAGGGTATGCTCCCTTTTCTTTTTCCACTGCCTGAGTCTGAACCCCAAAGTTCCTCGCTACCTTCTGATCTTTACCCTTCCTTCCACCAAATTGCCTTTTTGCGGGTTCCTCCATCATCCTCTTACCTTTGGCTTTGACACTTGCAAATAACCCCGAACGATTAGCATTGTTGGTGAGTCTGGTTGCTAAGTTCACCGCATCTTGAAGAGTTTTTGGATTTCCCGAAGTCACATCCCCACGAATTTCTGGAGCTAAACCCCAAACGTACCTGTCGACTCGATTTTCCTCAGGTGTCACTAAATGTGGCACCAATTTTGCAAGCTCATGGAAACGTGCGGTATATAAGTCTATGTCATTTCCCTTCATCTCATGATTCCACAGTTCCGCTTGTAGCTTCTGGATTTCGCTCCTTGTACAGTACTCTTCCTTGAGCATTTCTTTGAACTCATCCCATGTAAGTATGTTAGCTGCTTCCCGGCCTCGAGTTTGCACTTGTGTGTTCCACCAGGTCAATGCTCGTCCTTGCAGTAGACAAGCGGCGAATTCTACCTTATTAGCTTCAGTGCATTTGCTAATATGGAGAACGTACTCCATACCCTCGATCCAAGTTAATAGTCCAACGGCTCCCTCAGTTCCATGAAATTCTTTGGGATTACAAGTCCTGAAAGCCTTGTAGGTGCACTCACTGTCCCTATTTGCGCCGGCTCCGGGATTGTTTTCCTGATTAGCATTCAGGCCTGCAGCTACTTGGCTAACTATATTTGGGAGTGCTGCCATGATTTGTTCAGATACAAGTCGTGCGATTTCGGGATCTTCTCTTCTTGGGGGCATAGCTCTAAAGAACAAATTTAAATTGAAGTTTGGTAATACTATCATTACTATTTTTACGCCAAGTCTACTTAACTGAGTTATGCACATCATATAACAAGGTTTTAATGCTAACCTTTGATCATGCATTCATATCAACATACAACAATATCGTATTCATGCATTTTCAAATTACTTAATATAGACAAGCAAATTCAAAACATTTCATTCATCAGATTAAAGCATCCATTCCCAAAACATACAAACTTCCAAAAGTTATTGGTTGCAGTTAATAGGCTACAAGCCACAAAAGAAATGTTTTAAGTTCATTCATCAAAAGCTTAACATAAGAGGTCTTCTAGTGCATCATCCTCCAAACAAGTAGTCCTAACACCACCACCAGGACTCCCGCCATCAAGACTAGGTACGCGTATAGCCTCCTAACAGCTCTCCTAGTAATGACGATGACTTCCACGGCTCTATCCAAAGACTCGCTATGTGAACTTATGATCGCAAACAACCCTCCAATAGTGTGATGGTTCAGGTCCAACCTTTCCCGGTGGGACTGTATGTCTGTGGCCATACTTAGGACCAATCTATTCTCGCGAACGGTCATGCCCAGCGGGTGCCCTATTGGGACTCCGATCACTGGGGGCGGCATCACACTCCGTGTCCGTGATATGGATGGCTCTCCCTCGGCTCGAGGAGGAATTGGAAGAGTCACTCTCACCGGAAGAGGAACGCTCATTCGAGAAGTGGCTCGAACTCTCGGTCCTCTCGTCGCCGATGGGGAATGCTCGGGTGCAGGTGAAGGCAACACAGATGCAGGAGATCGAACAGGGGTCTCAGTGGTCGTTGCGTCGTTATCCTCGAGCGAA
Organism: Arctium lappa; assembly: GCA_023525745.1. Classification (NCBI taxonomy): domain Eukaryota; kingdom Viridiplantae; phylum Streptophyta; class Magnoliopsida; order Asterales; family Asteraceae; genus Arctium; species Arctium lappa. The sequence goes on along the minus strand of CM042059.1, from coordinate 59,325,337 downwards.
TCATACTCCTCGGGTGTCGATGGGTTCCCCCTAGGTCGACTAGTTATGTAGCCGGACTCATCGGCGGAATATTCAGTAGGGTCGGTCGATTGAGACATAGTGAACTGCGAAAGTAACAAATTTAATTACTAAACGTGCTATAATAATATCAAAATCATGAAATGCTTATGCGAACTCACTCACAAAATCGTGCTTTTCATTTTTGAGTAAGAAGTTTCTATTTTAGGCCAACTCCCAATATAACCAGTCCAAGCCCCTCCTTATACATAGGAAATTAGATATAGGTCATCAGACTTTGCCTAATTATGATATGCTAAGTCGGCACCTGTCCTAGTTCTACTGGTAGTAAATTCTAAGTTTGTAATTCGTTTAGGAAAATAGTTTTTTTGAAAGATATTGGTTATAGTGTATGGTTTTATGGAAAAACCGGTATTCTCTATAACCTATGGCTCTGATACCAAATCTGTCACACCCCGCTAAAGCGGAAACACGAGGCACGACAGCTCATAGTTTCATAGCAATAGGAAATACATAACATCAACCATACATTCGACCATGAAAAGTTAAATTCAACGTTTTGAGTTACAATCCAAAGTTCAACCATCCAAAAGGTAATAACGTTTTAACATAATAATAAAAAAAAATCTTGTGTTGATGTTGACACGCATGCACGACTAAGCATTTTCTTTTACCTTCTTATCCTCCTGAAAAGCACGTTAAAGAAAATGAAAGGGGTCAACTACAAAGAGTTGGTGAGTTCACAGGTTTTCAAATGCATAAAATAGTTTTCATGCAAAATTTAGCGTCAAATTTAAATATTAAAGCTCATGGGCATTTTCACAGTGAATGATGTACAACACGATGTTTAACTGTTGCGCCACTACTAAGCCTTCTGACAACCTACGCCCCACGAACTACCTCAGCGGTGGTATTTAAACCACATGAGTAGAACATTAGTTATTGGTAAAGTGCACCCTACTCGTCAGTCAAAGGTGGGTTCGTCAAACCAAATAGCGCTATCCACTAATACCATCGGCTCATAATGAGTTAATAAGTAGTGTACCTATTGGGGACTTAACGTTTTCTTTTTAACCCAACACATCAATCTGTGTACATGCCTTAGTGCCCTTATCAACAATTTCATGTTCTTTTACGCTTGATGACGTAAATCAATCAAGATTAATTCAACATTTCAAAATTTAACGAACGATCATTTGATAGCGAAGATATTTAGCAAATTCAACATGCTTTTCACCCCAAAACATATAAAAACGGTAAAAGAGGGGCTGTGAATACTCACCGATTTTAGCAGCTGCTCGGGAATATCTTCTAGGTTGCTTAAATCTTGGTACTACGCTTTTCCTATGAAAGTGGAACACATCATCAGTTCGGACCTATTTTTACGTTTTCGGACACTACTTAGGTCACTATGCCTTATAAAATGCCTTACATGATTTATTTTATGTTGGAGTAGCGAGTACTAATCCTACTTGACATAATTCCGGCTCTTCGGATCAAATTTTTAAGGCTTTTAGGTTGACAAATTTTACTTGAAGTTTGATTACATAATAATATTTATATTAAAATTAAAATCTTCATTTTTAATTATTATTATGCCCAAAAGTCCAAAATAATCATTTTTAAGAAGGTTCATTAGCTACTGTTTGCCGTCAGAATTTTAAGTCATAAACTCTTTGTATTATGAATATTTTCCCCAATTTATTATTTTACCAAATTTTTATATGACTTACTTTAATGCATTAGGGAACTTTTGGCATAGGTAACACTATTTTTGGAGTTGACTAGATAGGCCAATGATGTCCTTAAAGGTTATTGGTCACATGCACACATGCAATCTGCAGCTCTGGATTGTCACAGTCATTTGGAAGGTCTAAACTCATCATTTGTGAGTGAATCAAATTGTGTTCAACTCCTAACTCATAAAGGTAACTTCCAGAAAAAGATTCACCCCTTTTGAATTAAAAATGAGTGAGTTATGTTCTTTTTAAATCAAGAGTTCCAATCTGACAGAAAGTTGCTTTTAGCACACTCAACTTGTTAATGATGGTTGAGTACTCATTTCTTCATATTTTTGTGTGAATCAAATTTTATTTGATTCCCAACACATTAAAGTTACTTTCAGAAAAGAACTCATTAGTTTTTATGGATTTAGATGATAGATAGGGTTGATTGATTGAAACTTTTTGTCCAGCCGGATTCTATTTACACCACAAACTTTAAAGATGAGGTTGAGAGGTCAAAACTCAATATTTTTGAGTGATTCCAGTGGGGTTTGATTTGTATTTAATTATATTAAGTTTCAAAAGAAGATTCATAGCATTTGGTTGAATATTTTTCAAGTTATGGTCGTAGTAAAAACATGCATGAAATCTTCCAGACTCTAAAAATGAAGTAATAAGATTATATGAACATTCTATCTCTTTTTGACCCATATATTGAAGTTTCTTGGTAAAGATCATTTTGATCAACCAAATATCTCAAGTTTTAGTACCAAAATCAATATGTATAAACTGGATATGAATTTACACATGCATGCACTTCACCATCTTAGATAGTGAGAAAAATGTTCATGGATGTTCAAAATCCTTCTTTTCTTATGTTTTGGGTATATGGATCATAGGTTATCACAATTTCTTGGTGTTTAACCAAGTTTTGAGTGTATAACCTACCATTTAGAACCCTTTAAAGGTTCCATTCCAAAAACAACAAGAAAACATATAAAAAGGTGGGGAAAAACTTGATTTTTAAGAAGATTTTCAAGAAAAATGCATGAGTTCTTAGTAAAAATGTTACCTTGATGTTATGGAGGTGATTGCTTCTTCTAAATCTTGACTTTGAGGTGGGATGAGGGTTGATTTTTGGCTGGAGAATAGGAAGGAATGAAGAGAGAAAGTGAAGCTAGAGAGAGAGTAGGGATGAGAGAAATGAAGAGTTGAGAGTATAAATGCAATTATGAGTATTTTAAAAAAAATAAAAAGATGGGATATTGGGGAGAGGATGGGCCGGGCATTTAGCCCTCTCTCTCCAAATTATTTTTTTTTTAAATTTATTAATGGTAGATATAATTTGATATATTGCATTTTCTTTAAACAAAATTTGATTAAATGGTAATGTTAAGACCTAAATTTTTAAGGAATTGTAAAGTGTTTTGGATTTTTAATTTTAATTTTTTTTTTATAGATTAGGATATTTAATGGTCCTAATTAGTGTTTTTAACACACTTAGATGTTAATTTTATCAGTTTGGCACTTTATAAGACAGTGTATCCGTTACGGGCGGTAACCGGATATTCTAAGTATACTGTCGGGATTCTTAGGAAACTACATCCCTTGCCTATGAAATTAGGTCATAATAGGGTGTTCCTATATATTTATTCATGTATGGCACTATTCGAGTGCTAACCTGTAGGTTCCGGTAGACAGATGTCACACGCTGTCATTGCTTACCAGACTTCGTGTCGAAGAAATTTCTCAACGACGCCTTAAAGGCTGTTGAAGATCGTTTATCAGCAAAGTTTGAGGAGGAGTTGGGGATGGTGAAGAGTTTATTGAAGGGAAAAGGACCAGCTGTTCAGCCACCTCCACCACCTCCAGTACAACAAGCAAATCAATATGTGGAGGAGCTGAAATCCTTGTTTTATGCGAAGATTCTATCCCAGGCACCAACTGACGAGTCCGAAACTGATTTAGTTGGGTTGTCAAGATCCCAAGTACCTTCAGAAACAGTATCAGAAACATAATTCATCGCATTTAAGTCTGAAGTGGTACAACATCTTCAAGATCTTACCAGAGCAGTTCAGGAATCTTGTAAAGTTCAGGCAGTCAGTAAAAATGATCATGATCCTTATCATGATCATGAGGGAGAGATGACTAAGAGACAGAGAACTGCTATTGAATCTGAAGCTGCTCAAGGTGGTACTCAAGAAGGAGAAGATGTAGAGATGACGGATGTTAGAAATGATGAACCAGTAGATGCTGAAGAAAGGATAGAGATTGTGTTGTATGTCAATGAGGAGGTAGAACCGAGGGTTGCAAATCCTAAGGTTGCTACAAGGGAGGAGATTATAATGCTTACTGTGATATAGAAAATTGATATAATTGATCTATCATCTGATGAAGACGAAACGGCCAATGAAAAGTATGAGAATTTTTGGAGGTTGAAGGAGGAGGAAAGAGATAGATTGATGGGATCAGATGACGAAGGTAATGAGAACATCCTGGATATCCTTACGTGCACTCTATACGACATCCAACTGAGCCCGGTGCAGTATGAACTTCCAGAAACTACCCGAACCCTACATGAAATACCATGTTTCAAAGAAATAAACCTCTTTGAACCTACCGAATAACCACTAAACATACCAAGCCCATTCAACCAAATTATCCCTAGACCAATTAACTTATCTAGCCCAGAAAGACAACCTAGCCCTGAAAACCAACAAATTCCAAGCCCACAAAATCCACCTAGCCAAATAAACCTTCCTAGCCCAAACCTTGGTAACCCACCTGAAACCAATATTGAAACCGAACCTGAAGCTTATTTTCCTTCTAACCCAGTAGAAACACAAGCCGACCCCTCAGACCAACCTGAAGCACCTTTAGTATTCAATGAAGCTCAAATCAGACAGATGAGGAATGATCTAAGAGCACCTTTTCTGGAAGAAAAGAAGAAAAAGATTTTCTGCACAGAATCAGGAGGTTGGACATTCATAAGGTTCTGGGTGTTTCTCATTTACCTAAAGAGATACAGGAGGAGTATGCCAGGATTATAAGCTGGGAGAGAAAAGCGGAGAAGTATGTTAAGAACAAGTCCGAGTTTGAAACTGTAAAAGAAGTCAGAATGAGGAAGTTTGAAAGGAAGGTCTGGTATCCAGTTTTCTATGTTCAAAGAAGAGACCTGACACATTGTGAAATTATAGATGCTGATTTTCAAAATCTGAATGTAGATGACATTGAATATCTCTACTATTTGTTAAGAAATATGACCATTCGTCCGAAGAACATTATTATTGCCTTAGAAGCTGTTAAGAGGTTTATGAGGATATCAATTATACGTATTGTTATGATTTTCAGCATGCAATTGAAACCAATCAGAAGAGAGTCAATATGACAAAGCCTAACATGGATTTGGAAGATTTGGAAAACTTTGACTTATTCACTATCATTACTCAACCAGAGCTTGGAGTGGTGTACAAGAATGGAGAATGCAAGAAAAGATTCTTCAGAATTGCAGAGATAGCCAAGTTTTTTGATGGAACATTGAAAGTCATCAGACTCCAGCTAAATCAAAGGTACAAAGAGAATGAAAAGGAAGTTAGTCAAGGAGAGAAAGGACATGGAAAGTTTGATAGACTTGCCTTGATCAAAGTTCTGGATGCTTTAGATGATCGTATTCATTTCAGACGAGGAATAAGAATTTTTGAGTCGCTGCTTGGGATCAGACAAGGAAGCTATTCAAGATGGGGCATATAGATTTTTTGCTCAATTGATCTAAAAGGGGGAGATTGTAAATGTATTTGTTTAGATCAATTTTTTGACTTTCAATGTTTGACTTTGACTTTCAATTTTTTGACTTTCAATTTTTTTCAATGTATTTGTAATGTAGTCAGAGAAGTGTGACATTGTACTTTGAGAGTTTGTAATCTTGTGACACTCTGTGAGATATAAGACTACCTCATTTATCTCTCTAGATTCTCTCTCTTACATTTGATCGTATATTGTGAATTAGTTGTAATGGCTTGAAATCTGGACTGACATAGTAACTTCTAGGGTGCAGTGTCTTACGACAAGTTCTTTCAATAGGGCTTTGCGACAAGTTACTGTTAATATGACAATTTTACTCCTTTGGTTTGCGACAAGTCATTGTGAAAAACTTCTGATTTTTGTCATCGTTCAAAGCAAGTTTTATTCAGAATGACTTCCAAAGATGCTCTCGCGATTGGTACTAATGTCAAACCACCAGTTCTATTCAAAGGGGATATGAGTAATGGAAATATAGATTTTTAGACTTTATTGATCTGCATGATAATGGTTAGTACATCAAGCACTCTCTAGATGAAGGTTTAACGAAGCCTATTTCAGTGGAAGTACCAAATGTTGAATCCTCATATAGTGAAGATGGTGATGAGCCAAGAGAGCTAAAAACAAAGCAAGTTGTTGCAGACATTTCAAACTACTCTACTGAACAGAAAAAGAGATACAAGGTTGACAAGAAAGCGAGATCTCTCCTACTCCAGAGTATCCCGAACGACATCTACATCAAAATAGACAGTTATAAGTCTACAAAAAAGAAGATGTGGGATTAGTTACATAAAATGATGATGGGATCTAAAATTGGCAATCAGATGAAAGTAGCCACCTGTATCAACAAGTATGAAGAGTTCAAGGCTAAGTAGGGAGAGAGTATGGAATCTACATATGATAGGTTTTCATCTTTGTTGAATGAGATGGCTAAGAAAAAAGTGAAGAAGAAGCATGTAGAGAATAATGTCAAGTTTCTTAGCCATTCTACAACCAGAATGGAAGAAATTTACTCGTCAGGATGAAGCATATGAAAGATCTCAATGACATTCTACTTCATGAGATATATGAGACTCTCAAACTGAATGAGAAAGAGGTAGAAGAAATAAGAGCATATAAGAAAAAGGCTAAGAAACCGGTTCCTGATCCAGTAGCTTTGGTTGTTGAAAGGAAAGAGAAGAAGAAAGAGAAGAAGAAGATGATGATTTTTTCTGAATCCGATGAGAGTGTTGGTGCATAATCTGAATCTGATGATGGTGAGAATTTGAAGTATTCAATGATTCTATTGACCCGAACATTCCAGAAAAAGTTCTACAAGAAGTTAGGGTCTAACAGTCAAAGATACTCATCTGGTTCAAGAAACTATGAGCACAAGGAGAGAGTGGAAGGAATGAAGAGGTATGAAGAAAGGAAGTTCGATGAAAAGAGGTCGGAAGAGAAGAAGCATATGAATAGGTATGAGGAGAAGAAGCCTGATGAGCCAGTAAAGTGTTATAACTGTGGTAAAATTGGTCATTATGCCAAAAACTACCGAAAGACGAAAGTGCGTAATTCTGATTATTAGAAGAACACGATGCTCTTATCAAAGCAGAAAGAGGTAGGAAAGGCATTGATGGCAGAAGATGATCACTTGTTGGATCAGACTGACTCTGAAAGTGAGAAGGATGAGGTTGCCCACATTTGTCTCATGTGAAAACAAGCAAAGTATGATGAATCTGATGACGACACATCTGTTGAGGTAACTGATTTATCTGAATTTGATTTTCTTAAACAAATGGAATCCATGATGGTTGAACTCCATTATCTTCAGTCTAAGTTTAAAAAGGAAAAATGCGTTGTTGAGAAAAAGCGTCAAATAATATCTAAACTCAACAAAGATAATATTGGGAAGAAAACATTGATTGATTCTTTGAACAACGACGTCAACACTTTTGAAAAACAAAAGATTGATTTATATAATCAAATATCTAAAGCAAATTCCATGTTTAACTTGTGTGAACTTGAGAAGAAAGAGTTTTTTCGAAAATATGAAGATTTAAAATATGTAAACAAGTCTTTGATTGCAAAGATTAGTGGTTTGTGTTAGTGTATATATATGTTGGATACAAGATCATAAAGTCTGAATACTGAAAGTCAAGGCCAAAGTCAACTCTCAAAGCAAGTCAAAGTCTCTTTATATTCAAAGTCAAAGTCAATTGTAATTTTGTTTTTGTCATGTGTTGTGTGTGCGTTTTTCTCTTGTGCACGTAAAGTGTTGTTAGTGTTTTGTCCTTGTGTATAAATAGGGATATAGCTTGTTGTGTGCGAGTAGTTCAGAGTAGATTGAGACACAGTGTCGTGAGCATATCAGGGTAAGAGAGAGAGAGAGAGTTGATAGAGCATACCTGTAATAATTCTAATTGTGAAATAGAAAGGGAATTGATTGAAATTACACATTGTCACCTTGTTTACATTGTTATCTGGGATAACAATTGGTATCAGAGTCGATCAAAATTCAGAAGAAATTGGAATGAATTTGAGATTTTTATCGACATTTTGAAGAACTCGCATAACGACTGTGCGAATTAATTTTTCAAAATCCAGTGTTGTTTTGGATATGATTTTAGTGGTTTTGTACTCGTTTATACATCTAAAACATTGTTGAAGTGAAATGTTTAGTCGCATTTTCAGTAGATCGAACGAATTTTGATCTTTCTTGAATTTTTTGGTCGACTATGTTCGAACACTGTCAATAGATTGAATCTGAAAATTTTGTGTTTTTGATTGAAATTTCTCTACTGTAACCTGTTCAAAAGATATCTTAGGAGATTCCTACAAAATTTCAGGTGATATTGTAAAGTGTTGGATTGAATTCAAGTTGAAAAAACCAGTTTTTGTTCAAAGAAGTCAATAACTCGCTAGATCTCAAGAACACGCAGAGGAAGAAATCGCATAGACTGAAGAACACGCGTGTCAAAGGAACAAGCAAAGAGAAGAAGAAATCGCAAGAAGAATCGTGTGAGAAGTAGAAACGCGCAAAATCAAGTGTGTGTGTTTCTACTGTTCACTCTTCTTGTCGTGCGAGAAGTGTTTGCGCGTTTCCATTTAGCGTGAAGTAAAAAGTCTAAAGATCTGCGAGAAGTGTTTGGTTTGCGAGTTTCCGTTTAGCACGAAGTGGAAAATTGAAAAATTTTCTAATGCTAAACTCGCAAAAGCCTTGCGTGAAGTAACAAGAACTCGCACGTGGTAGTGTGCGAGACCTAGAAACTCACACAAGGTTGTTTACACGAACCCAAGTTCTCGTATCCTTCATCGTTTGCGAAACTCAAACTCGCACAACCCTGTGTGCGAGAAGGTAGTTCTTTTTGCTGAAATTTGACAAAGTTTGATTTTTGTAGATCCAGTTTATTTCTGAATTTTGACGATCATTCAAAGCAGTGTAAAAGCAAAGATCACTTCCAAAGACGCACTCTCTATTGGTACTGATGTGAAACCTTCTGTACTATTCAAAGGGGAATATGAGCAATTGAAGGAACGTTTTATTGATTTTGTGGACAGATATACAAACGGAGAAAATATTCTGATGACTATCATGGAAGGTCCGATGGTACCCCTCACTCTGGAAATACCGGATGGCGAGTCTTCTAATAGCGAAGATGGAAACATGGACAGAGCTCAAAAGATAAAGACTGTTCCGACAGACCTTTCCCAATATACTGAAGAACAAAAGAACAGATACAAAGTCGATAAGCATGCTAGATCTGTTCTCTTACAAAGCATACCCAATGAGATCTAAATCAAAATTGACAGCTATAAAGCAACCGCAAAGAATATGTGGGATCAACTCCAAAAGATGATGATGGGATCAAAGGTTGGAAACCAACTGAAGGTTGCCAACTACATAAACAGCTACGAGGAATTCAAGGCTAAGGAGAATGAAAGCTTTGAGGACACATGTGAGAGATTTGTTCTTCTACTGATTGAGCTTGCAAAGAATAAAGTCAAGAAGAAAGAAATAGAGAACAACGTTAAATTCCTCAGCATCCTTCAACCAGAGTGGAAGAAACACACAAGAAGCATGAAACAGATGAAAACCTCAGTGATATCTGTTAAGTCTAAATATTGTATCCAAGATTTAATAGGAAAGTCAAATGTGTAAAAGTCAACATTGACCTTGTAATAGTTAGTCAATGTATGTTTTACTTTTCTTAGTAGTTAAGTCTTGTATTAGTTAGATGGTATATATAGGTTTTCCTTTCTAATCATGTAATAACGAACTAGAGGTTTATGCATTGATTGTAATTCTAGAGTGTGTAATTCAATATCTACTTTCTCTCTATAGAATATCTCTCTCTAGTTCTTGATCTTAATGTTCATATCTTGAGTAATTACCTTGATAGATTGGGATTTATGATTAACAATTGGTATCAGAGCTAAACCAAACTTTTCAGAAGAGATTTAATCATGATTTGAATTGAAAATTGTGTGATTTGATTTGAAAAATCGTGAATTTCGAAAAAATTTCAAGAAACAAGTTCTTTACTGTTTCATCAATTTTTTTTGTGATAAATTCGTTTTTAATGCAAGAAAATGGATTCATTGTGTTCAATTTATGTTGGTGATTGATTGTTGTTTTGATTCCATCTTGAAATTCGAACAAAATCGGTTTCAATTTTTCATTTTTGAGATTTTCGTGAAAAACGTGTTTTGTCACTGTTCTTGAATCAAATTTGTTGATTTCTGTGTTTTTAATCGAAATTGCTTGCTAGAATTGTGTTCGAATTGTGTAGGTGAGTGATTTGTCAAATTTTCAAATTGAAATTCGAAGTCTAGATGTGTTTTGGTGTGATTTTGATTGATTTTAGTGGTGTGAGTCAGTTCATCAAAGTATGCGGGTGAATCATATAGAATGCGGGTCATTCATCCTATTGTGCGTGTGATTCATAAGTTTGAATCTCTCTTGGAAACGCATATCTCTTGTGCGTATCTGTCAACACATGCAGATCATCAAGTGCGTGTCTTACTAGACCCGCATATCAGAGTGTGCGTTTCACACTAGACCCGCATAGTAGAGTGTGCGTTTCATATTAGACACGCTTAGCTGAGGTGTGCGTTTCACACTTCACACGCATATCTTCAAGTGCGTGCCCCTTTGAACCCGCATACCTCATATGTGTTTCCTTCTTAACACGCATTTCTTCTAATGCGTTTCATTCAGGACACGCATTCCTCATAATGCGTTTCCTTCAGAACACGAATTCCTCATAATGCATTTTCAGGACACGCATTTCTCTTATGCTTTCCCTTCAGGACCCGCATTTCTTGAAACTCTGTGACCCGAATTCCTCTGTGATCCGAATTCTCTGTGACCCGAATTCCTCAATTGTGCGGGTCTCCTTGTCTTAGTTTATTTTTTTCTACATCTTTGAAAAAAAAAATTCTACATCGCGAAATAACAAGTATTGTTCAAATTTCAATTTTCACGAAATATTTTTGTTAGATTTCAATTTGATCTGATTTCTGATTTTCTGATACATAGTTTGGGAACGATCTTTCCTATCAAGCTTTTTCAAGATGTCAATTTACTACAGATCTGATATATCTGGTATTGAAGCTGAAAGAAATGATCTGAAATTGAAAAATTCAGAATACCTCAAAAAGATTCAGGATTTGCAAATGAAATTGTACAATTGTGTTAAAACTCCTGAATGTATAAATTGTACTAAAAATAGTTCAAATTTTTTAGGTATCCTTTATGAGAGGGAGAAAGAGATAAAGGAGAAAGATAGAGATAATAACTCTTCAAAGCCAACTGAAGACAACTGAACAGAAATCACCTGAGCTACAAACAGAATCAGTTGAACTTCAAAACAAGTTGAAGGCTTTCAAAGAGAAGACTAAGGGATTGGAATCTGAGAACTTTGAGCTTAGAAAGAATTTATCTGATTTGGAAAAACAGCTTATTGCAAATAAAGCTGATTTTGAAAGTGAAAAGAAAATTTTTTCAAAGAAGTTCTCAGATTTCTCAAAGAAGAGTTATGAAGAAAAGAAGTCAGTGGAGCTTAAATGCATCAAGCTTTCTCAACAAATCTCCGATTTTGAGAAAGTACTGATCATGGAAAGAGAGAAGTTTGATAAAGAAAAGAAGTCCATAGAACAGAAAAATGTGGGTTTCTTCAAAGAGTTATCCGGCCAAATAAATGAGTCAGAAAAAGGATTTGAGGAAGAAAGATCCATTTTTGAAAATGGAATTAAGAAGTTGACCTCAAAGTTGTCTGAACTGTCTGCTTCTGCGCTAAAAGAGCAAAAGACGAAATCTGAACTTTCAAAGAAGATTGACCAGTTGGTGATAGAAAGAGATAACTTTGCATCAAAGATCAAAGAACTTGAAAAATCTGTTTCAAGTTCAAGTCAGAATTTTATCTCTTCACAAAGGTCAGTCAAATCATTTAATCAGATTCGTCGCACTAACCTTTTCTACAATGAACTTTTAGATGGTTCAGATACTTATCCAAGAAGAAATTTCAAGAAAGAGAAATTGGTTTGGCAAAAGAAACCAGTCCAAGATGATAAGGAAAATGAGCTGAAAAAGAAGAAATCATGTGTACATGTACACAAAGCAAAGAAGAACAAAGCATCTATCGGTAAGAAATTTTATTGTTCTATTTGTTCTACACATGATCATTTTCCCAAAAGAAATGATCATTACTGGTATGGTTCTTACTCCATTTCCCCCACACGCACTGCAACTAACATTTCTGGACCCAAATACCAGTGGGTACCAATACCGAAACCTGAATCTGTGTTGCAGGCACCTCAATCCAAGGGGCAGTAAGAAAGACAATGGCTCTTGAGTAAATCAGCTCAAGACCCGGACTTCACTGTCAAAATGGCTTTTGAACACAGCAGTTCAAAACCCGCACCTCAATGTCAAGATTATGGCTTCTAAGCAAAACAGCTTAGGACCCATACCTCAGCGTTCAAAAAGACCTTACTCCTGTATGCTTGCATCCGATGGATATTGATGGTCTTCATCCCGAATGAATTGATCTGATCTCTATCCTAAATTTTTTCTTTGCTAGATTTTTCTGATATTGATGGTCTAACAATTCAAAGGAAGTGTTTGATCTCTATCCTGTTTTAACTGGCATATTTCAGATCCTTAATTTAAGGGGGAGTAAAGGTGATGACTTCTGATTATTTCAGATCAGAACTCATTCTATAAACATTTTTACTGCTTTCTGTCTTTTATTTTTAAATAAATAATATGAATAAAGTGGCTTCTGATCAAATGACAGATCTGGACCCGTTTTTCAATGATCAAAGAAGGATATTATGCTAATATCTAGGGGGAGCTCAAAAGATATAAATCATTTGATCATGATTTGAGGGGGAGCCGAAAAGGTAAAAATCTTTTGATCCTAGATCTCTGATTGTTTGAAAGAAGGACAACTTTCGAACATGAAAAACCTTTTCTTAAATGTTCAAACCACTTCTTATACTCAAACGATTTCATGAATATAGAAGTGTGATTTTTAAAATGTTTTTTTCATTTTTTGCGCTTAATTGTTTAACTGACCGTGTGTTTCCAAAGATCAATACTTGTGTATTATCTTGTCCATATACTGTCAAGTATTCACACATACCAGTTCAGTATTTCATTTGAATCTGTTATTACCATGTCTCATAAAGAAACAATTTTTTTTATGGTAATACCCCCGTTTGCGTTCAAAGTTGTTGTGCATCATTCATCTTGTTCATATTTGTGCTTTCATTGATAAATTGTTTATATTTGTTCATATAAACAAAATATCCAATTCTTTGATACCCTGGCTATTTCATTTGATCTGCTTTTAATCATTGTCATATTCTCAAAACAATTCTCTTGATTTCATTCCATTCTTTCAATATCTTTGTTTTGAGAAATCTTCAACGTTCAAATGCTCAAATTTCATTCATATTTTTAAATAAGCATACATACACTGATATATGATTTCTTGTGCTTCATTTCAAGAAAATCATTGATCAGCATGTACTTTTAGGAACATGGGATTCGTGTGTGAACTTAAACAGAACTTCCATGGATTCACGCAACCTGTGTTTCCTACCCAGGAAGTTATCCTTGAGTGATTGAGGGGTGAGGGGTTAAAACCAAAGAGTGGAAAAATGAAAAAAGGGGGGAGATAACTCATCCGGTTGAGTTATTCTTATTGTGCTGAGTGGAAAAATGGAAATGAGAGTTTGGTTAGAAGTAAGCAAAATGATAAAAAGAAAGAGGGTGTGAGAACAGAGTTAAAAGAATATTAGAACTCTGCACCTACCACTTTCTGAGTCGGGCAACCACATCTACTGATTGGTTCACATTCTTTGGTGACCATCATTGAAACAGGCAGTGAGCCTATGCCAACTCTTGCTATTACCCCACCAACCACTCGTTTCTTTCTCGAAAAAAAATGTTTCATTTTCTTGGGGACGCAACACATAATCTATCGGATCTTCACTTGGAAGATACTGATATTGATGGTCTAACAATTCAAAGGAAGTGTTTGATCTCTATCCTGTTTTAACTGACATATTTCAGATGCTTAATTTAAGGGAGAGTAAAAGTGATGACTTCGGATTATTTCAGATCAGAACTCATTCTATAAACAGTTTTACTGCTTTCTGTCTTTTATTTTTAAATAAATAATATGAATAAAGTGGCTTCTGATCAAATGACAGATCAGGACCCGTTTTTCAACGATCAAAGAAGGATATTATGCTAATATCCAGGGGGAGCTCAAAAGATATAAATCATTTGATCATGATTTGAGGGGGAACCGAAAAGGTAAAAATCTTTTGATCCTAGATCTCTGATTGTTTGAAAGAAGGACAACTTTCGAACATGAAAAACCTTTTCTTAAATGTTCAAACCACTTCTTTTTCTCAAAACGATTTCATGAATATAGAAGTGTGATTTTTAAAATGTTTTTCATTTTTTGCGCTTAATTGTTTAACTGACCGTGTGTTTTCAAAGATCAATACTTGTGTATTATCTTGTCCATATACTGTCAAGTATTCACACATACCGGTTCAGTATTTCATTTGAATCTGTTATTACCATGTCTCATAAAGAAACAATTTTTTTTATGGTAATACCCCCGTTTGCGTTCAAAGTTGTTGTGCATCATTCATCTTGTTCATATTTGTGCTTTCATTGATAAATTGTTTATATTTGTTCATATAAACAAAATATCCAATTCTTTGATACCCTAGCTATTTCATTTGATCTGCTTTTAATCATTGTCAGATTCTCAAAACAATTCTCTTGATTTCATTCAATTCTTTCAATATCTTCGTTTTGAGAAATCTTCAACGTTCAAATGCTCAAATTTCATTCATATTTTTAAATAAGCATACATACACTGATATATGATTTCTTGTGCTTCATTTCAAGAAAATCATTGATCAGCATGTACTTTTAGGAACATGGGATTCGTGTGTGAGTTTAAACAGAACTTCCATGGATTCACGCAACCTGTGTTTCCTACCCAGGAAGTTATCCTTGAGTGATTGAGGGGTGAGGGGTTAAAACCAACGAGTGGAAAAATGAAAAAAGGGGGGATATAACTCATCCGGTTGAGTTATTCTCATTGAGCTGAGTGGAAAAATGGAAATGAGAGTTTGGTTAGAAGTAAGCAAAATGATAAAAAGAAAGTGGGTGTGAGAACAGAGTTAAAAGAATATTAGAACTCTGCACCTACCACTTTCTGAGCCGAGCAACCACATCTACTGATTGGTTCACATTCTTTGGTGACCATCATTGAAACAGGCAGTGAGCCCATGCCAACTCTTGCTATTACCCCACCAACCACTCGTTTCTTTCTCGAAAAAAAATGTTTCATTTTCTTGGGGACGCAACACATAATCTATCGGATCTTCACTTGGAAGATACTGATATTGATGGTCTAACAATTCAAAGGAAGTGTTTGATATATATCCTGTTTTAACTAACATATTTCAGATGCTTAATTTAAGGGGGAGTAAAGGTGATGGCTTCTGATTATTTCAGATCAGAACTCATTCTATATACTGCTTTCTGTCTTTTATTTTTAAATAAATAATATGAATAAAGGTGGCTTCTGATCAAATGACAGATTAGGACCCGTTTTTCAACGATCAAAGAAGGATATTATGCTAATATCCAGGGGGAGCTCAAAAGATATAAATCATTTGATCATGATTTGAGGGGGAGCCGAAAAGGTAAAATCTTTTGATCCTAGATCTCTGATTGTTTGAAAGAAGGACAACTTTCGAACATGAAAAACCATTTCTTAAATGTTCAAACCACTTTTTATTCTCAAAACGATTTCATGAATATAGAAGTGTGATTTTTAAAATGTTTTTCATTTTTTGCGCTTAATTGTTTAACTGACCGTGTGTTTCCAAAGATCAATACTTGTGTATTATCTTGTCCATATACTGTCAAGTATTCACACGTACTAGTTCAGTATTTCATTTGAATCTGTTATTACCATGTCTCATAAAGAAACAACTTTTTTTATGGTAATACCCCCGTTTGCGTTCAAAGTTGTTGTGCATCATTCATCTTGTTCATATTTGTGCTTTCATTGATAAATTGTTTATATTTGTTCATATAAACAAAATATCCAATTCTTTGATACCCTAGCTATTTCATTTGATCTGCTTTTAATCATTGTCAGATTCTCAAAACAATTCTCTTGATTTCATTCCATTCTTTCAATATCTTTGTTTTGAGAAATCTTCAACGTTCAAATGCTCAAATTTCATTCATATTTTTAAATAAGCATACATACACTGATATATGATTTCTTGTGCTTCATTTCAAGAAAATCATTGATCAGCATGTACTTTTAGGAACATGGGATTCGTGTGTGAGCTTAAACAGAACTTCCATGGATTCACGCGACCTGTGTTTCCTACCCAGGAAGTTATCCTTGAGTGATTGAGGGGTGAGGGGTTAAAACCAAAGAGTGGAAAAATGAAAAAAGGGGGGATATAACTCATCCGGTTGAGTTATTCTCATTGAGCTGATTGGAAAAATGGAAATGAGAGTTTGGTTAGAAGTAAGCAAAATGATAAAAAGAAAGAGGGTGTGAGAACAGAGTTAAAAGAATATTAGAACTCTGCACCTACCACTTTCTGAGCCGAGCAACCACATCTACTGATTGGTTCACATTCTTTGGTGACCATCATTGAAACAGGCAGTGAGCCCATGCCAACTCTTGCTATTACCCCACCAACCACTCGTTTCTTTCTCGAAAAAAAATGTTTCATTTTCTTGGGGACGCAGCACATAATCTATCGGATCTTCACTTGGAAGATACTGATATTTATGGTCTAACAATTCAAAGGAAGTGTTTGATATATATCCTGTTTTAACTAACATATTTCAGATGCTTAATTTAAGGGGGAGTAAAGGCGATGACTTCTGATTATTTCAGATCAGAACTCATTCTATAAACAGTTTTACTGCTTTCTGTCTTTTTTTTTTAAATAAATAATATGAATAAAGGTGGCTTCTGATCAAATGACAGATCAGGACCCGTTTTTCAACGATCAAAGAAGGATATTATGCTAATATCCAGGGGGAGCTCAAAAGATATAAATCATTTGATCATGATTTGAGGGGGAGCCGAAAAGGTAAAATCTTTTGATCCTAGATCTCTGATTGTTTGAAAGAAGGACAACTTTCGAACATGAAAAACCTTTTCTTAAATGTTCAAACCACTTTTTATTCTCAAAACGATTTCATGAATATAGAAGTGGGATTTTTAAAATGTTTTTCATTTTTTGCGCTTAATTGTTTAACTGACCGTGTGTTTCCAAAGATCAATACTTGTGTATTATCTTGTCCATATACTGTCAAGTATTCACACATACCAGTTCAGTATTTCATTTGAATCTGTTATTACCATGTCTCATAAAGAAACAACTTTTTTTTATGGTAATACCCCCGTTTGCGTTCAAAGTTGTTGTGCATCATTCAACTTGTTCATATTTGTGCTTTCATTGATAAATTGTTTATATTTGTTCATATAAACAAAATATCCAATTCTTTGATACCCTAGCTATTTCATTTGATCTGCTTTTAATCATTGTCAGATTCTCAAAACAATTCTCTTGATTTCATTCCATTCTTTCAATATCTTTGTTTTGAGAAATCTTCAACGTTCAAATGATCAAATTCCATTCATATTTTTAAATAAGCATACATACACTGATATATGATTTCTTGTGCTTCATTTCAAGAAAATCATTGATCAGCATGTACTTTTAGGAACATGGGATTCGTGTGTGAGCTTAAACAGAACTTCCATGGATTCACGCAACCTGTGTTTCCTACCCAGGAAGTTATCCTTGAGTGATTGAGGGGTGAGGGGTTAAAACCAAAGAGTGGAAAAATGAAAAAAGGGGGGATATAACTCATCCGGTTGAGTTATTCTCATTGAGCTGAGTGGAAAAATGGAAATGAGAGTTTGGTTAGAAGTAAGCAAAATGATAAAAAGAAAGAGGGTGTGAGAACAGAGTTAAAAGAATATTAGAACTCTGCACCTACCACTTTCTGAGCCGAGCAACCACATCTACTGATTGGTTCACATTCTTTGGTGACCATCATTGAAACAGGCAGTGAGCCCATGCCAACTCTTGCTATTACCCCACCAACCACTCGTTTCTTTCTTGAAAAAAATTGTTTCATTTTCTTGGGGACGCAGCACATAATCTATCGGATCTTCACTTGGAAGATACTGATATTTATGGTCTAACAATTCAAAGGAAGTGTTTGATATATATCCTGTTTTAACTAACATATTTCAGATGCTTAAATTAAGGGGGAGTAAAGGTGATGGCTTCTGATTATTTCAGATCAGAACTCATTCTATAAACAGTTTTACTGCTTTCTGTCTTTTATTTTTAAATAAATAATATGAATAAAGGTGGCTTCTGATCAAATGACAGATCAGGACCCGTTTTTCAACGATCAAAGAAGGATATTATGCTAATATCCAGGGGGAGCTCAAAAGATATAAATCATTTGATCATGATTTGAGGGGGAGCCGAAAAGGTAAAATCTTTTGATCCTAGATCTCTGATTGTTTGAAAGAAGGACAACTTTCGAACATGAAAAACCTTTTCTTAAATGTTCAAACCACTTTTTATTCTCAAAACGATTTCATGAATATAGAAGTGTGATTTTTAAAATGTTTTTCATTTTTTGCGCTTAATTGTTTAACTGACCGTGTGTTTCCAAAGATCAATACTTGTGTATTATCTTGTCCATATACTGTCAAGTATTCACACGTACCAGTTCAGTATTTCATTTGAATGTGTTATTACCATGTCTCATAAAGAAACAACTTTTTTTTATGGTAATACCCCCGTTTGCGTTCAAAGTTGTTGTGCATCATGCATCTTGTTCATATTTGTGCTTTCATTGATAAATTGTTTATATTTGTTCATATAAACAAAATATCCAATTCTTTGATACCCTAGCTATTTCATTTGATCTGCTTTTAATCATTGTCAGATTCTCAAAACAATTCTCTTGATTTCATTCCATTCTTTCAATATCTTTGTTTTGAGAAATCTTCAACGTTCAAATGCTCAAATTTCATTCATATTTTTAAATAAGCATACATACACTGATATATGATTTCTTGTGCTTCATTTCAAGAAAATCATTGATCAGCATGTACTTTTAGGAACATGGGATTCGTGTGTGAGCTTAAACAGAACTTCCATGGATTCACGCAACCTGTGTTTCCTACCCAGGAAGTTATCCTTGAGTGATTGAGGGGTGAGGGGTTAAAACCAAAGAGTGGAAAAATGAAAAAAGGGGGGATATAACTCATCCGGTTGAGTTATTCTCATTGAGCTGAGTGGAAAAATGGAAATGAGAGTTTGGTTAGAAGTAAGCAAAATGATAAAAAGAAAGAGGGTGTGAGAACAGAGTTAAAAGAATATTAGAACTCTGCACCTACCACTTTCTGAGTCGGGCAACCACATCTACTGATTGGTTCACATTCTTTGGTGACCATCATTGAAACAGGCAGTGAGCCCATGCCAACTCTTGCTATTACCCCACCAACCACTCGTTTCTTTCTCGAAAAAAAAAATGTTTCATTTTCTTGGGGACGCAGCACATAATCTATCGGATCTTCACTTAGAAGATACTGATATTGAAAAAGAAGGAAAGTTGCCCCACCTTCGACCCTTTCTCATGCACATTGAGTCCATGTATAATCATTGTTGTCTCAGTGATTTACATACTTTGAGCCTTATGAAACATAATCATTGTGCTAATTCTTTCAAAACACAAACACGAGCACATAGAAAATCTGTTTTTCTGTCAGAACATTCATAGAATTACCTTGTGTTTTTCAATGATTGAATGGAAGTCCTGGGGAGTCAACATCAAACCAACTCCTTATATTGTACATATGTTGTACACAGTAACTTTGTGTTACTGACAGGCACTTCTAACTGTTTCATTTGTTGAATCAGGGTTACACGCTTATTATGTCTGAATTTGCAAAGATTCGGATATAAACAGTTCATGATTCGGCTCTTCAGATCAAAGCACAACATTTATCAAAGGGGAGATTGTTTCAAAGGGGTTATCAAAGTCTGAGCTGAAAATGAAGAAATTTTGATGATTATGATGCCCACATCATCAAAAAGGGGGAGAATGTTACAAAGATCAATTTCAAAGATGAAGAGTTGTCAAAGTTTGTCAAAGTTCAAGTCAGAAATTCAAATTGCTTCCGCTGATTCAAAGTTCAAGTCTGATAAAGAATGTTCAAAGTCAAATCAAGATGATTCGTGAAAGTTTGTTTCTTCCGAAGAAGATTCAGTGATCAAAGTGATGATGATACAATTTTGTTTGAAGACGAAAGATTTTTTAGAAATGAAGTTTCAAGTTTCAAAGAAGTTTCAAGAATTTTTTGTTTCGTGTTCAAGGCGTGTTGACTTTCCAAAGCTTCAAAGTTTAAAAAGACTTTCCAAGATTCTTCAAAAGTTGCAAAATAGCAAAGTTTCTGAAAACTTCAAGAGATGAAAGATGAAGAATCAAGAGCTGAAGATCTGCATCAAATTTTTATTAAATCTGGAATACAAAGGGGAAGATTGTTAAGTCTAAATATTGTATCCAAGATTTAATAGGAAAGTCAAATGTGTAAAAGTCAACATTGACCTTGTAATAGTTAGTCAATGTATGTTTTACTTTCCTTAGTAGTTAAGTCTTGTATTAGTTAGATGGTATATATAGGTTTTCCTTTCTAATCATGTAATAACGAACTAGAGGTTTATGCATTGATTATAATTCTAGAGTGTGTAATTCAAGATCTACTTTCTCTCTCTAGAAATTCTCTCTCTAGTTCTTGATCTTTATGTTCATATCTTGAGTAATTAGCTTGATAGATTGGGATTTATGATTAACAATATCCATCTGCATGAAGTGTATGAAACATTGAGACAGAATGAGGAGGAGGTAGAAGAGAAAAGAGGAGTGAAGAAAAAGCTGAGAAAGTAGTTGATCACATAGCTTTTGTGGATGGTCAGAAAGAGACAGAGAAGAAAGAAAAGAAGAAGAAAAAGAAAATGGTGATTCCCAGTTCTGACGATTCTGCTGATTCTGATTCTGACAATGATGACGGGGAAAATCTAAAGCAAGTGATGCTACTTTTGACCCGAGCGTTTCAAAAGATGTTCTACAAGAAACCGGGTTCAAACACTCAAAGGTATTCGTCAGGGTTAAGAAATCATGAGCATAGAGAACGAGTGGAAGGCTCTAATGGTTGAAGACGAGTTTTGGATTGACCACTCCGATGTGGAAGAGAAGGAAGAAACAACACACATATGTCTGATGGGAAAAGACGTCAAGTATGATGAGTCAGACGAAGAAACATCTGATGAGGTATAAACTTTACTAAATCTGATTTTGTAAATAAAATGGAAGCCATGATGATCGAGCTTCAAGACCTACAAACCAAATTGAAAAAGGAAAAGAGTCGAGTTGCGAAGAAACGTCAAACTATTTTTGATCTCAACAAAGAACTTGTTGGGAACAAAATTCTGATTGACTCTCTAAACAAATCTGCTTCTGAATTTAAACTTCAAAAAGATTGTTTTGAAAATAAGATTTCTGAAATTGTTTCTAAACTTTCAAAGTCTGATATTGAGAAACAAGAATGTGTTCTAAAACTTCATAACTTGCAGTTTGCAAATAAGAGTTTGGAGAAAAAGGTAAATGGTTTTGAAGCCAAACTGTATGCCAGAGGACAAACAGATCAAACCATTTTATTAAACCCATAAAATGAGGAATCTGATGTTAAAGAGAAGTGGGAACTCGGTTATGATAACCCGCACTATCTAAAGAAAGCAATCAGAAAACAACCATCCTTGTATAACTTTGATTTTGTACAAGCGGCTACCAAACATCATCATTTGAAACCCAAACTTGTTACCAAATTACCTGATGAGGTAGACGCCAAAGAAGATGAAAATAGAAAGAATATAACGAAAATGCAACTACCATTCTACTATCAAAAGCTGAATGATTGTTATATTTCTGAACAATCAAAATTTATTTCAAATGATTATTTTAATAGTTTTTCTACTACAGAGTTGGAGGCCAAACCGATTGAAGCAAAAATTTATGTTCTTCCATTTGTTTTTGAAAGCAAAATAATTGAATTTGAAAATGCTTTATCTGATGAAATAATTTTGGTCAATATTGAACAAGTTGTATTTTCTACTGTAATGAAGAACACTGTTTTTAAAACTAAATCCAACAAGTGTTCAAAATCTTCTAAGGCACCTCAAACTTCAGAAGATGATTTTGATGATTTATTTGTGTCTGCAAATGATTTTCTAAATTCTGATGATGGGTGGGTTAATGAAATTGATATGTTTGACTTCAATGCTAAACTTCTAGATAAAAGAGGACCTAAATTTATAAGGATGCCAAAATCTTGCGCTAATCTGAAAGGACCCAGATATTAATGGGTACTTAAAGTTGTTGTTCCCTGATTTCTCCTGTGTAGACCCGTCATATGTGGTACATGGATTCTGGTTGTTCCAAGCATATGACTGGGCAGAAAGATATCTTATCTAATTACAGAGAAATACTGCGGGAACGTGCACTTCGGGAACGACAATTTTTCACCAATTTTGGGATACGGTGACGTTATTCAAGACAACGTAATGATTACGAAGGTGAGTGGTAACGGAAAACTGTATAGGCCACAGTAACGGCGCGAGTATACCCCGAAACTACGATCGCTACAAGTAATAAAGCGGTAAATATACCGAGATCGTATCCACAGGGATTAGACTTCAAAGTTTCGAGTCCTAACTCGAGAATACACCGATTTTAATTAGAGAAGAAGAAAATATTTTTTAGAGAATTTTGGGCTTTATAACAACAAAAACTAAATAAGAAACTAAAATTGGTATGGGTGTAACTTTTCCTTGAGATTTATGTAGTAACAAAATGGTTTGTCATTTTGTAGCACGATGTGTCTATAAAAAGCCCGATCTCTCGAAAGTGGAATTTTATAGACCGGTCCTACAAAATGCTCATAAAGTGTCCATTGTTACCGACTCTTAATCCTGCCGATTTAACTACTTTGATAAAAGAATCAAGTTCTACCGGTATGGAGATTTATACCCAAATCTCTTTGTGATATAAATCTCGACCAATGTTTGAACCTTAGTAAATCATACAAAACCCGTATCTCTACGCGGTTATCAAAGACTCTCTCAAATCTTTGTGCATCACTTAAGCCGTATTTCGAATCCGCCCCTCTCGAGGTCAAGATCTAATATTAACACTTCAAAATGATCGGTTTATCCGCGTTGAGTTTAAGTCCCGACTCAAGTGACCAAGCTTAAGAGCTAGCAATAATGGCAACACCCAAGTGTCGCCTACTGATAATAGCATTACCCAATGGTCCCTCTGGTGCCCACAGTGGGCAGAGTGTGCCCAATGCGGAACAGTGACGTTTTTAACCAAAAAATGATGCGTTTAACCATAAAAACATTCTCAACAACTCCAAATGAAAATAAAATAATAAAAGGTAGTAAGACAAACAAACAAAAAGGAAGAACAACTAAAATGAAAGAAAAATTCACACAAATGACGTGTAAATAACTCTCAAAATGAGAGTTATCACATCCCCAAACTTAACTTGTTACTTGTCCCCAAGTAACTAAAATGACAAAATAAAAATTAATGAAGATACAAAATACACAACAAGACTGAGTATCACAAGTAGGATGTTCAATTTTTTTTTTCTTTTCTCTTTCTTTTTTTTATATTTTTTTTCTTTTGCATATTAAATCCCTTTGATTAAAAATATCCATAGTTTTTCCTAATCTTTCCATTATGTTATTTTTATTGCAATTTGATTTCCGTAAGCTAAGATATAATTCACCCATTTTATGAAAACTGACTTTGCAATCTTAGATCCATAGGACTTTAAATGGTTGGTGTTTAAGGCTTTTCACTTTCCTTACTTTTTTCATCTTCCCCCAAACTTGTCTTTTTGGGTTACACAAGAAAAGAATAATTCTATTATGTATTTGATGTGTTTTACCCAACTTTTTTTTCTCAAAGTGTCAACTTCAGCTATTTGTATATCTATAACTTTTTTTATCCTTCCAATTTTTCGAAGGGTTTAGCTTTTTTTCTCAACACTTGAGTTTTCTCCCCCAAACATAAAATACTCAATGTTCTCATTGTGGAGAGAATGGTAAGACTCAAAGGCTCGGGTAAGGCAACAAAGGAAAAGTGTATGGGCCAAGTGTTAAAAAAAAAGGCCTATGTCATTTCTAGAGTTTCAAAGTTTAATCAATATGGATACCGGAGAATTGGTTGCTTCTAGAAATCTACTAGTAGTGGATAAATTATTCAAACTTTGAAACCCAAAAAAATCTAAGGATATAAGATGCATGAGACTTTTTTATCCCAAATATTCATGATACTAGTAAAAAAAGAACAGACTCAAACCACACACAAAAATGTAAAATAAAAGACACAAAATTAGAGTCAAGAGAAGAAGATGAGTTTGCATCAAGGTTATGTAGGATGTGATTCACCACCCCACGAGTGCATCTTCCAAAAGTGGAGTGGCTTCAATATAATAAGCACCTCCATCATACCAAAGCTTCTTCCAACAACTCCACCACCCAAAAAACATGATCTAGGCAAAATTCCCGAACTTTTGATCACACAAATCCTCCCAACAGTCCATGGCATGATCCCTGTAAAAACATTGTGATCACAAAAAGAAGGCTGCATAACATGAGCAAAAATCCTTATGTTAGGCATTTTAGCATCTTGAAGCACCTCTTCACTATTGGGGAGTAAAGAAGGCTTGCTCATGTTCTCAAAATTTGCCTAAAGATTCTCCAACTTGTTCTCAACATCACTCTCATCCATTCCAACACATTTTGATTTTTCATTATCACTTGGTAAGGGACCTCTACTTTGATTTTTCAACTCGTCGACTAGTTGTCCCATCTTAGTATTCAAGGCATCAAAAGAGGATGTGAATTTTCCCAAAAATGTTGTAAAATTTTCCGTTATGCTTGGGGAAAAAGTTTCAAAAGAGTGAGATGGTTCGGGTTGTTCAAAAACATTATCGGGTGGGTAGTTGGAAACAAAGGACGTGAATTCATAATGAGGATCACTCCCTTGAAAATCACACGAATAATCAAAATTCCCCTCCCATGATTGGTCAAATGTATTTATAAACGTGTCATTCCAATATTGCTAGGGAGGTGAAAATGAAAGGTAGGTGCCAGCATATTGAATATTTTCCAAAAAGTTAGGATGCGGTTCCCATGAATAATCGAAAGTATTAAAATACGGGGCACCCCAACTAAAACCATCCATTATAGGGAATAAAAAATCAATGAAAAACTCAACTTATAACTCAAGAAACTTTGGAAATACGCCAATCCCCGGCAACGACGCCAAAAATTGGTAGCGGAAAATCGTATAGGCCACAGTAACGGCGCAAGTATACACCGAAAATATGATCGCTACAAGTAATAAAGTGGTAAATATACCGAGATCGTATCCACAGGGATTGGACTTCAAGGTTTCGAGTCCTAAGTCGAGAATACACCGATTTCAATTAGAGAAGAAGAAAATATTTTTGAGAGAATTTTGGGCTTTATAACAACAAAAACTAAATAAGAAACTAAAATTGGTATGGGTGTAACTTTTCCTTGAGATTTATGTAGTAACAAAAAGGTTAGTCATTTTGTAGCACGATGTGTCTATAAAAAGCCCGATCTCTCGAAAGTGGAATTTTATAGACCGGTCCTACAAAATGCTCATAAAGTGTCCATTGTTACCGACTCTTAATCCTTCCGATTTAATTACGTTGATAAAAGAATCAAGTTCTACCGGTATGGAGATTTATACCCAAATCTCTTTGTGATATAAATCTCGACCAACGTTTGAACCTTAGTAAATCATACAAAACCCGTATCTCTACGTGGTTATCAAAGACTCTCTCAAATCTTTGTGCATCACTTAAGCCGTATTTCGAATCCGCCTCTCTCGAGGTCAAGATCTAATATTAACACTTCAAAGTGATCGACTTATACGTGTTGAGTTTAAGTCCCGACTCAAGTGACCAAGCTGAAGAGCTAGCAATAATGGCAACACCCAAGTGTCGCCTACTAGTCTCAAGTTCTACTCACACCCACACCCAAAAGGGTGCTTAGCTCATAATAAAAATAAAAGACAAAATGTAAAGAAAGAAATACTCGTTAACTATTTGCATTAATAAAGATAAACTACAAGCGTAACTAGAAAGTAAAGTTCGGAATTTAAATGCGTTAAAGTAAGTACGGAAAGTAAATACGAGAAATAAAAGACGGAAAATAAAAGACGAAAATTAAATGCGAAAATTAAATTCTAAACTAATACTTCATCTCTTCAACCATCAAAATAAATGCTTGAAGATGAAGAACATATTGTTCTTGCTTTCTTGATGATGGAAGATGAGATGAGATGAGGGGTGTCTTCAATGCTCCTCCCCAATCTTGTATTTATACTTGAAATCTTGAGAATCCAAGGGTGAGGATTGCCCCAAAAATTGTGTGGACACCATTCACTTAAATTCTAGCCACATGATCCAGTAAATTCCAGCAATTTACAGCTAGCAAAAACTGGATAATAGCTTTACCCAATGGTCCCTCTGGTGCCCACAGTGGCCATAGTGTGCCTACTGCGGAACAGTGACGTTTTTAAGCCAAAAATGATGCGTTTAACCATAAAAACATTCTCAACAACTCAAAATGAAAATAAAAGAATAAAAGGCAGAAAGACAAACAAACAAAAAGGAAAAACAAGTAAAATGAAAGAAAAATTCACACAAATGACGTGTAAATAACGCTCAAAATGAGAGTTATCAGTGAGCTACGTTGAAGGTTTAGGACATAACATCTTTAGCATTAGACAGTTCTGTGACAAATATCTAGAGGTTAATTTCAAGGCCAAGAGGTGTTGTGTGCGTACTGAAGATGGTAAAGAACTCTTGGTCGGCATGAGAAAGTCTATGCTCTACACGGTTAATCTGTCAAAAGTCAAGACAAGCAATGAGGTGTGTGTCTACTGTCAAAGGACTCGCTGCAACAAAGTTGGTTATGGCATCGAAGGCTTTCTCATCTGAATTTTCGTTACATCAATAAACTAGTCACGGGAAAATTAGTAAACGGACATCCAGAGGTTAATTACGTGAAAGAACATCTGTACGCAGCATTTGAGAAGGCAAGATGAAGAGAGCCACTCATAAGCCAAATCCTCAGCCTAGTACAAGTTCTCCACTTGAATTGTTGCATATGGATCTCTGCGGTCCAATGCGTACTTATAGCATAAACGGCAAGAAATATGTTATAGTGATTGTGGACGATTACTCGCGGTACACTTGGGTTAAATTTCTGAGACCAAAAAATGAGACGCCCGAAGTCATCATCATATTCTGAAATACTACTCAAGTGAATCTGCAAAAGACAGTCAAGCTTCTACAAACAGACAATGGCACAGAATTCAAGAAAAACATTGTTGATGATTATCTCGAATCGATCGGGATAACAAATCAGTTTGCTGCTGCCAGAATACCTGAATAGAATGGAGTTGTAGAAAGACGGAACAGAACGCTAGTCGAGGCCGCTCGAACTATGATGAATCAATCGGATCTACCTCTATTTCTATGGGCCAAAGTTGTATCGACTGCCTGCTACACGCATAATCGCTCCATCATCCACCACCGGTTTGGTAAAACTCCATACACTTTAATAAATAATCGTACACCTAGCATTAAACATTTTCTTATTTTTGGATACAGGTGCTTTGTACTGAAGGACAAAGAGAACTTGAAAAAGTTTAGTTCAAAGACTGACGAAGGCATTTTCATTGGCTACTCTCAAACATCCGCTGCCTATAGAGCATACTTGAAGAATTCAAAGATAGTGGTTTAGAGCATCAACGTCACATTCGATGAAGAGTTGGCTTCTAAACAATACAATTCAGAACCCGTACTTACTGGAGTGCTAGCTTCTGGACAAATCAGTCAAGAACATGTGGTTAATACTATTAATTATGATAAACCATCTACTTCTACATCTCATTTATCAGAATTAGATTGGTTGTTTGAATTCTTTTGTGATGAGTTTCTTGGGTCTAAATTGCCTAAACCTTTTGTGATTGACATAAATGAAGATTTAAGCAGTCATCATCCAATCACTTCATATGTGTTTACTGAATTTGTTCCCCGGTTCAGCAAGAAACTCTGATTCAAGCACCTATTCCTTCAGTTGAAGTTGTACATGAAAATGTTGAGACAAAAGTTGCTAACTCAATTGGTTGTACTGTAAAGACTAATCAACAGCCATATAACGTTGTACCACTGATGCTTCTGCACAAAATCCTTCAACTGAACCCCTCCCGAAACAAAGAGAAGACATTGGATTCTTAGATTAACATCATGATCAATCTACATCAAATCCACTCCCTCATGAACATAGGTGGACCACAGAGCACCTGATACATCAAATCATAGGAGATCCATCTAAACAGTGCAAACTAGGTCTGCTACAAATAAATCAATGTATGCATGACTCATTTCTCAGCAAGATAGAGCCAACACACGTATCTGAAGCTCTAGTTGACTCTGGTTGGGTAACTGCGATACAAGAATAGCTGAATCAGTTTGAAGCATTAAAAGTCTGGAGACTAGTGCCTAAGCCTGAAGGTAAAACTTTTATTGGCATAAAATGGGTATTCAAAAACAAGAAAGACGAAGATAGTATCGCTATCAGAAACAATGTAAGACTAGTGGCTAAAGGATATAGGAAAGAGGAAGGTATTGACTATGACAAGACATATGCTTCAGGGATGCGCATCGAAGCTATACGAATGTTTCTTGCATATGCCGCCCACAAGAACTTCATCGTCTACCAAATGGATGTGAAAACTGTCTTTCTCAATGACATATTAAAGGAGGAAGTCTACGTCTCTCAGCCTGAAGGCTTTGTCATTCCAGAAAAGCCGAATCACGTATATATTTTGGACAAAGCTCTTTACGTACTGAAGCAATCCCCTCGATCCTTGTATAAAGTGTTATCCAAAATTTTAGTCAAGTCGGGCATCTCTAAAGGTAAAGTCGATACTAACCTTTTTATCAAAAAGGAAAAAGACGATATTATTTTAATTTAGATATATGTGGATGACATCATATTTGGCTCAACAAATCCAAAATATTGTAAGAATTTTTCTAACCTCATGGTGTCCAGATTTCAGATAAGTATGATGGGAGAGATGAATTTATTTCTCGGATTACAAGTCCAACAGTTTTCCACGAGGATCTTTATTAATCTATCAAAGTAGATTTTCAATATTCTTAGAAAAATTAAAATGGAAAATTGTACACCAATTGGAACCCCGATGGCACTAGGAACTAAAATTGGTGCTGATCCTTCTGGGAAAACTGTCGATGTTAGAACCTACCAAGGCATGATTAGTTCTTTAATGTACTTAAGATCTAGTAGGCCAGATATAATGTTTTCTACATGCCTTTGTGCAATATATCAGGCTAGTCCTAAAGAATCCCATTTGTCTGCAGTCAAACGTATTTTTAGATATCTGAAGAGCACTGCAGATCTTGGTCTATGGTATCCTAAGGATACTGATTTTGAACTAACAGCATATCCAAATGCAAATCATGCAGGTTGTATGCTTGATAGGAAAAGTACGTCGGGTCACATACAATTTCTGGGCGATAAACTCGTGAGTTGGGCTTCAAGGAAACAACTCTGTGTATCCACATCAACAGCTGAGGCAGAGTACGTCGTTGCGGCGAGCTGTTGTTCTCAAGTGTTGTGGATGAGAACACAACTCTGAGACTATGTGTTAGAGCATAAATATGTTGGATACAAGATCAAGAAGACAAAAGTCAAGGTTTAAGAAGTCAAAGCTGAAGAAAGTCAACTCTCAAGTGAAAGTCAAAGTCTTTGTAATAAAAGTCAAAAGTCAACATTTGTATTTTGTTTTTAGTTTCTTTGTATTTTAGATGTAAGTATAAATACCTTATATTTCTGTTTTGTAAACAGGTGGTCTGATTGAGAATCTGAGAGAGAGAGTGAGAATACATTTGAGAAAGAAAGAGTTTATAGAGAGAAAGTGTAATTGTTGAATTGAGAAGATTAATCAAAACAGGTAATTGTTTGATTTGTTTGTTTGATTACTTGTTAGTGATTAAAAAAAAAGAAACTAAAAATAAAATACAAATGTTGACTTTTGACTTTTATTACAAAGACTTTGACTTTCACTTGAGAGTTGACTTTCTTCAGCTTTGACTTCTTAAACCTTGACTTTTGTCTTATTGATCTTGTATCCAACATATTTATGCTCTAACACTATGGCTTCAAATATAACAAGATCCCGATCTATTGTGATTCGAAGAGCGCGAATGCCATATCTACGAATCCTGTTCAACATACCAAGAAGAAACACATCGACGTTAGATATCACTTTATTAATGACAATGTCAAAAAAGCTACAATCGAACTTTATTTTGTAAACACATATTACTAACTTGCTGATTTGTTCACTAAACCACTTGATGAAAAGAGATTTAATTTTCTCGTTTCAAAAAACTTGGTATGTTAAATCTCAAGACTTAATCTGTGATTACCTACTAAAGTTCTGTTATTGTTATTTTTTTCTTCATTTCTTTATTATTATTCTAAAAGATATATGCACTTAAGTTTATTCATGATCTCACGGGGCGTGTGATATGATACAAGATAAGATGATCTACATACATTTGAGAGGGAGCTTAAACGATCATATCTATTATGACTTTTGAGTTGACTTCGTGAGATTGAAGATGAGCGTAAGGAAATATTCTACTCTTAATCTCATATATGGTTGAAAGAAGTACGACTTTCAATCATAGAAAACATGTTGTTAAATGTTCAAAGCACTTCTTATTCTTAAAAATATTTCATGAATTTAGAAGTCTGATTTTAAATGTTTTCATTTATATGTGCTTAAATGATTAATAAACCGTGTGTTTCCAAAGATACATACTTGCGTATTATCTTTTCTATATACTTTCATTCACACACACCGGTTTAATTTTTTGTTGAATATGTTATCACCATGTCTCAAAGTGAACAAAATTTTCGATGGTGATACACCCCGCTTGATATTCAAATTTTGACCGTTGATTTCATTTAAAAACGTTTCTTTCAAGAGTGTCTATATTTTGATTCGTATAGACAAAATCCAATTTTTACTGACCCAAACTTTTCATGATACATCATTCAGATATTGATTTTTTCATACAATGTCAGATTTGTATATATGTGATTTAATTGCAAAGTTAAACCGTTTGAGCAACATTATGCTTTTAGGAAAACAAAATGGGTTCATTATGTGAGCTTAAATGAACTTCTATGGATTCACGTTAACCAATGTTTCCTACCCAAGAAGTTAATCCTTAGTGATTGAGAGGCGAGGAATCAAAATATATGAATATGGGTGTGATGAGGTAAAATGGAAATGAGAGTTTGGTTAGAAGCGAGCTGGCATGTTTAAAAGAGAGAGGGTGAGAGAACAGAGTAAAAGAATATCAAACTCTACACAAACTTTTTCTAAGTAGGGCAGTCACATTGCTGGTGTTTCACAATTTTTCGTGAACATCATTGAAACATGCAACTAGCCCATGCCAACTCTTGATAAAAACCCGACCAACTACTCATCTTTTTCTCAAAAAGAAGATGTTTCATATTTCAAGGGGACGCAACACATAATCTATCTGATTTTCATTTGGAAATTTTGGATATTGAAATAGAAGGAAGTCTGCCCCACCTTCACACTTCGATCATGCACAATAGATTTTGTGTTTAACTGTTGTTGTCTCAATGGTTTACACAATTTTGAGACTGACAAAAGCAATCATTTGTGGTTAATTCTTTCAAACATATGCACGAACACACAGGAAATTCTTTTTTCTGTCTAAACATTCATAGAATAAACTTGTGTTATTCGATGATTGAATGGAAGACCTGGGGGAGTGAACGTCAAAAAGCTCCTATCTACTGTGTATTCGTTACACAAAGTGACTTCGTGTTACTGACAGACACTTCAAACTTATTCATTTATTGATTCAGGTGTTACACTCATAATTTGTCTGAATTTGAAAAGATTTAGATGAATATCTTTTTGGATCGATAAAGAATCGGAGGCTCAGTATAAAAGATCAGTGGTCAGATCAGAAAGGGTTGATGACATTTCTTTTGATTGTTTTGATGATTTCTATGCTACTATCATAAAAAAGGGGGAGAAGTGATCAAAAAAAGATTGAGTCAGAAATGAATATGGGAGAAGTTATTTTGGAAGAAATATTGACTGAAGAAGAGTTTGAAAAGGTTTTGAAGTTGATAAAGAAAATTTGGAACTTAAAGAAGAAATTTATGTCAAGAAAGTTGATTTGGGGTAAGTTTGTTGCAAGCTAAAAGAGAAAGTTCAAAGATTTCAAATTGCGAGCAGAATTTACTGAAATTTTCTTTGAAGACAATTTGCTGAACCAAATCGAGCTGAATCCGAAGGTAATTTTTTTCCGATGTCTGAAAGAGGTTTTTACAACCTTGGGGGATATTGTTATTGTTCTTGTAGACAGACTTTGGGGAGATTACAAAAGTTGTTGAAGAAAAATTTATCCAAGAAAGGGGAGATTTAATCTGACAATAATCTGACAAAGGGGGAGATTGCTCAATTGATTATTTTTCTGAAGATAATTCTTGTTGAAAGAGTTCTACAAGGAGGAGATTGTAATTTTGTGCTTAAAGGGGGAGATTATATTGCAAAATCTTTTAGAGATGATTTTGAATCCAAAGGAGGAGATTGTTAGTGCATATATTTGTTGGATACAAGATCATAAAGCCTGAAGACTGAAAGTCAAAGCCAAAGTCAATTCTCAATGCAAGTTAAAGTCTCTTTGTAATAAAAGTCGAAGTCAAAGTCAATTATAATTTTGTTTTTGTCATGTGTTGTGTGCGCATTTTTCTCTTGTGCATATATTGTTGTGAGTGTTTTGTCCCTGTGTATAAATAGGGATACGGCTTGTTGTGTGCTAGTAGTTCAGAGTAGATTGAGACATATTGTCGTGAGCATATCAGTGTTACATAGAGAAAGTTGAGAGAGCATATCTATAATAATTCTAATTGTGAAATACAAAAGGAATTGATTGAAATTACACATTATCATCTTGTTTACAATGTTATCTGGGATAACAGTTTGGAAGAAAAGCTTTATGCAAGAGGCCAAACTGGCCATACCATTCATCTAAACAATCAAAAAGAGTTTAAATATTTCAACGCTTATTGGGGTATTGGGTATGACAATCCACATTATTGGAAGAAAGGAATTTCAAAACATCCTCCTCTTTATAATTTTGATTTTCTACATTTAGATGATAAACACCCAAAATTGAAAGTTAGAATATTGACCAAGTCCTCTGAAGAGGTGGAAGCAAAAGAAGGTTTTAAAAGAAAAGACACAATCAAAATGCAACATCCATTCTGGTATGATAAACTGAATGTACATTTTTGATCAACCAGAGTTTCTTTCTAATGATTATTTTCAAAGCTATTCTAATGAGGAGATGGAGGCAAAGCCTATTGAAGGAAAGATTTATGTTCCCCCACTCATCTTAGAAAGCAAATTTTCTCAGCTTGAGAAAACATTAGAAGAAGAAAAGGATTTTGGTAGAGTTAGAAAATACTGTATTTTCGACCGTTTTAATGAACACTGATTCAAAGTCTGCTGATAAAGCGGAAGATAAATCAGAATCAGATAGAGTGTGTGAAAACAACTCTACTGATTCAGATGCATCTTCATGCAAAACGTTTATGGGAAACATCTTTTTTACTGTTAAACCTTCAGACTTTGAACAAACGCCTTACCAAGAACAATGTTCAAAAAAATTCAACGATTTTATGTTTCCAAAATCTTCAAGTGCAGCTTAATGTTCAGATGATGATGATCTGTTTTATGAATTTGATTTCATAAATTCTGAGGGATATTCTAACGAGAGTGTTGAAAACTTTGATTTTAATTCAAAACTTCTAGATTATTCTAAATTTGTTATTAATTCTGAAGAATTACCAAGTGTATTTGAAGTTGGTGAATCAACAACTAAGGTTGAGGACACAGTTCCTGTAGTGCTTACTATGTTGAAGGTAAGAAAATGAAGCACTCACATAAACGAAAAAACACTAGTAAGTCTAAGAAGAAACAATCTTAGAAATCTCATAGTTCTAACAAGTATAAATCTTATAGTTCTAACAAGTATAAATCTTATGTTTCTGATTTGAGATTTAAAAGGTCTAAAAGGAAACTTGAATCGAGACCAAAGAAAGATGAAGAATCAGCAAAATTATTTTGAGTTTTTGATTGTAATAAGACATCTGATAGCTGTAGTGATGTGGTTCATCAATTTGCTTTAAATAAAAAAAACTTGTACTTCCATGCAAGATTTATACATTAAAGTAATTGATTCAATTATCTCATTCTACAATTCAGTGTTCTACTTGTGGCCGAAATGATTTTGTTGATTGTAGTTTATCGAATAAATTGTTTGGTTCATATTATATATTTCATTCTGATAGCTCAAATGTTTTTAGGAGGAAAAGAGGACCTAAATCTAAATGGGTGCCAAAATCATGTACTAACTAGACAGGACCCATTTACAAGTGGGTACCTAAACCTGTTGTTACTTGATTTCTCTTGTGCATACCCATCATATGTGGTACTTAGATTCAGGTTGTTCCAAGCATATGACCGGGAAGAAGGATATTTTATCTAACTATATAGAGAAATTTTGTGGAAATGTGAGATTCGGTAATGATCATTTTTCGCCAATTCTTGGTTATGCAGATGTTGTTCAAGCGAACATAACAATCAAGAAGGTGAGTTATGTTGAAGGACTAGGACACAATTTATTCAGCATCGGACAATTCTATGACATAGACTTAGAGGTTAATTTCAAGGCCAATAGATGTTTTGTACGAACTGAAGATGGGAAAGAACAATTGGTCGACAATTGCAAGTCAAACCTCTATACGATTAATCTGTCCAATGTCAAGCCTGAAAGCACTGTGTCTACTGTCAAATGCTTCTATGAAACAAAGTAGGTTGTTGCATAGACGGCTAGTCGTTCGATTATGTATACCCTCAAAAGGCTATAGCAACTAGCAAATCATGCAAGCATACATGGCTCACTAGTATCGTCCAAAGTAAGTAATAATGGTAAGTAAATACCATAGGGATTTTAAAAGCAAGAAGAGTAACCAAAAGTCAACTTTAAAACAAGATTTCAAGAGTAAAAACGAAGAAATATCTTTGGAGAGTAGGGAACTACAGTACTTGAAATGCAACAGTAAGCAAAAGATAGTATGGGTGTAAGTTTAGATTGGATTTCAGCTAACAGAGTGCAATGGACATTACTACAACATCACAAGGGTGCTGCAGCAATAGCTTTCTAAAAACACTACTAGATTGAGCGACCTCCCAACGAAGTGCAGATTAGACTACATGTTCGTAGTGCACATGGTGATGCATCAAGAACCAAACTAGTACAGATCTTACTCCGCTTTCCATATAGTTTTGCAACCCATAAGGTTGTTGTAGCTCTCTGTAGCCTCTATAACACAACTTGTAGAAAAAATTTGCGTTGTCTTAATTTTAAGGTCCAACTCATATAAGTAAAATAACATGTGTCACTTTGTCAAAGATTACCAGATGAAATGTTTTATGCCACTTGTGAATAGTGAAGTAAATTGTTATTAGCAAGCAAATATCTACTAACACTTTAGCTTAATCTCACAACCTTCCCTTACACCCACAATAAAGTTTTTAGCCTAGCATTGCTGAAAGTAAATGACATAAAAATAGAAGACATGAATGTAAATGACTTAATGTAAAGGACTTGAAAAGTAATTTGCAAGAAAAGTAAATGAAGTGTTGTAAAGGTTGTTGTAGCAACTGACAGAAAGTAAGAAAAACATTCAAAAGATTGCAATATATTAAAAACTAGAGTACAAAGCTTGTAAGAAGTTTTGTTTCAGAAAATCTATGCCTAAGCACAGAGTATGATCGGATTGTATGATCTTAACTACAACAATTTCCCCTCCTACTTATACTAAAGTAAGAAAATCAAAAGATGCTTAACTAGTACAAAAGGAAATTGTCCATTGGTTATTAACCAAGCATAATAAGTACAATAATTAAAAAATAAATATGATTAATAAGACTAAGTAAGGCATCTTTAGGGCATCTTCTATCACCCTCCTCCAGACTTGTACTTCAAAGATGCCTTCAAAGCCTTTCCCTCCAAAAGAAAATCTTCAAATTATTGAGCCATCTGCTACCAATATCAGTGTTGTAGCAGTACTTGCTACAGCAACAATCAGTAAGCATTGTTTTCACCAAAAAAATATAGAACATTACCACTTTCAACATCCTAGTTCCAATAAAACCAAAAGTGTAAAATAAGATAATAAAACCAAAAGTGTAAAATAAGATAAAAATGACTCAAGATGGTGTTGGGAAAGATGTAAAATAGGCTAAAATGAGGTCCTAAATGAGTGGTAAAGTGTATACTTTTATACACTCATCAACGACTTTCTCACATTAAATTCAGGTATATCAACAAGTTGGTAAAGTGAAACCTGGTTAAAGGATTACCTGAGCATAAATATGAAAAAGAACATCTATATGATGCATGTGAGAAAGGGAAGATGAAAAGAGCTTCGCATAAGCCTAAGCTTGAATGGAATACGGATGATCTTTTGGAGTACCTGCATATGGACTTATATGGTCCAATGCGTACATAGAGTATAAATGGCAAGCGATATGATTTGGTGAGAGTGGATGATTATTGCAATACACTTGGGTAAAATTCTTGAGATCAAAGGACGAGACCCCCGATATCATCATCTCGTTCTTAAAGAGTGTCCAAGTGAATATGCAGAGAACAATGAAGCTGATTAGAACAGACAACGACACAGAGTTCAAGAACAAAACTGTTGCAGATTATCTCGAATCGGTCGGGATAACACATCAATACTCTGCTGCCAGTACGCTCGAATAGAATGGGGTACTTAAAAGACTTAACAGGACTCTAGTTGAGGCCGCACACACGATGCTGAGCTAATCTGACTTACCTCTATTCTTGTGGGCTGAGGTTGTTTCTACTACCTGTTATACGTAAAATAGTTCAATCTTTCAACGCCGCTTCGGTAAAACGCCATATGTTCTTATAAATAACAGAACACCAAGCACTAAACATTTTCATATTTTTGGATGCAGGTACTATGTGCTAAACGACAAGAAGAACTTGAATAAGTTTAGCCCAAAAGCTGGAAAAGGGATTTTCATCTACTACTCTCAAACATTCGTGTCATATAGAGTCTACCTAAAAAATCAAAGAGCGTCGTGGAATGTGTCAGTGTCATATTCGATGAACCAATAGAATTGGCTTCTGTACAAAGTAGTTCAGAACCCGTGATTACAGAAGTTTTAGCTTCTGCAAACATCAGTCCAGAACCTGGTTCTAGTGTTTCTAATTTTGATACAACTTCAATGTCTATTTCGCATTTAAGGGAATTAGATTTCTTATTTGAACATTTTTTTGATGAGTTTTTGGAACTAAAGTGTCTAAACCTGTTGTGATTGACAGTTCTGAAGATGAAGCAAACATCATCCAATCACATCTAATGTATCAACTGAACCTATTCCTCTAGTTCAACAAGAAACTTATCCAAAGACTCACTCAGTTGATGATGTAGAGATTGTGGAACTGTCAAAACATGTACGACCGGTTGCTAGTGTGGAATTGCCTACTTAACAAACAACAACTGTTTAACCAGTTGGAAC
Source organism: Arctium lappa (assembly GCA_023525745.1). Taxonomy (NCBI): domain Eukaryota; kingdom Viridiplantae; phylum Streptophyta; class Magnoliopsida; order Asterales; family Asteraceae; genus Arctium; species Arctium lappa. The sequence goes on along the minus strand of CM042059.1, from coordinate 59,287,333 downwards.
TTCTGCACCTGTTATTTCAACTGAACACTTACATGATAGATACATAGACAATCAAAATGATTAATCTACCTATGTTCCACTCCCTTACGTCAACAAGTGGACCGAAGAGCACCCGGTACACCAAATTATCAGAGATCCTTCGAAACTGGTGCAAACTAGGTCTGCTACAACAAATGAATGCTTGTATGATTCATTCTTGAGCAAGATATAGCCAACACGTGTATCAGAAGCTCTTGAAGAACCTGATTGGATAGCAACCATGCAAGAAGAACTTAATCAGTTCGAAGCACATAAAGTATGGCGACTTATGCCAAGACCTGAAGGAAAAACATTTATTAGCACTAAATGGGTATTCAAAAATAAGAAAGATGAAGACGGTGTAGTAGTTCGAAATAAAGCTCGACTTGTAGATAAATGATACCGGCAAGAGGAAGGCATTGATTACGATGAGGCATATGCTCCAGTTGCACGCATAAAGGCGATTAGAATGTTTCTCAAGCTGACCTTATATTTAAACTATTTAACATCGAGGTATGATTGGTTCTTTAAACTATTTAACATCAAGCTGACCTGATATTAGGTTTTCTACATGTTTGTGTGCGAGATATCAAGCCAAGCCTAAAGAGTCCCATTTTTTAGTTGTTAAAAGAATTTTTAGATTTCTGAATAGAACCACAGATCTTGGATTGTGGTATCCTGAAGATAAAGGATTTGAACTAATAGAATATTCAGATGCAGATCATACCGGTTGTATGTTAGACAACTTGAGTACGTCAGGTCACATTCAATTCTTGGGAGACAAGCTCGTTAGTTGGGCATCGAAGAAACAACTTTGTGTATCCATTTCAACAATGGAACCATAATACGTAGTTGCTGCTAGCTGCTGTTCTCAAGTGTTGTGGATGATAACACATTTATGAGACTACGGATTCCAATTTAACAAGATCCTGATCTACTGTTGTTAAGTCTGATTTTATACTAATCATTGTATTTATAGGCTTGGTCAAATACTGTGTCTAATGTCGTATACTGTGTTGTATTGACCAAGGGTATTTAAGTCCCTTTGGTCTTGGTTCCTTGTAAGACATTCACACACACATTCAATACTATCTGAACTTTGTGTCTCATTGTTCTCTCGCTCTACTTTCTCTCTCTAGAGATTCATTGATCTTGGACTCTCAATTGGTATCAGAGCCATCTGAATCTTGAGAGGATTGAGAGATTGATTTTTTGTTCCTGAATTTGTTGTATTAATCGAAAATTTGATCGATTTTCTTGAATTTTTCAAGAAAATCTCGTTTCTTGATTTTTCATCAAATTTGGGCGTGTTTTTGATCGAGTTTATGCGAAATTTGGTTTGTTGGATCCGATTTTAGATGCTAAACACTTTTGATTCACATCAAATGTCAAGAAAAACTAGTTTTGTTTGTCGATTTTGAGATTTAGTGAAGTTTCTGAAAATTCGGTTTTGACGTACTGTACAATTCTCGAAATCTTGTGTTTGTGTTTTTAATCGATTTTTTTCTGAATTGTGTTAAAAAGTTGTTTTCGATTGTTTTTGTACAATAAAATTTTATCAAATTTAGTTTTGAAAATCGAGTTTTTATAAGATTTTGTGGTTTTCCTTCGGTTTGCGCAAGATCTCTACTTTGTGCAAGTTCATAGTACTTTGTGTGAGTTCATCTTTTGAATTGCATGATCTTCCTTATTTTGTTTCAATTTTTTACAGGTTCTCGCTTTATCTCTTGGCTTACGCAAAGCTCAGTTCGCGCATCACTTGGCTTACGCAAAGCTTAGTTCGCGCATCACTTGGCTTACGCAAAGCTCAGTTCGCGCATCACTTGCCTTACGCAAACCTCATCTTGCGTTTCACTTGGCTTGTGCAAAGCTCACTTTGCGTCTTCCACGGGTCACGAGAACCTACTTTGCGCCAAAACTGCTCACGCAAAGCTTACTTTGCGTCTTCAACTGCTTGCGAAAAGCTCAGTTTGCGTCTTCTGCTTCTCACGCAAAGCTCTACTTTGCGCCAGTCTCAGACTTAGAATTTTTTTTCTTGAAAAATGGATTCTGCAAAGTTTCCTTTCAAGCTAAGTTCTACACACCTGATCTAATGATATCCTTGGGATCTGAAACTCGTCCTCCAGTTCTTGTCGATGAAAATGAATTCACTCAATGGCAAGATCGATTTCTGAACTTCATCGAGCGTCAAGCTAATGGAGAGAACATGATGAAGTCTCTAACTGAAGGACCTTTCGTAAAGCCTAATAAAGAGACTACTCCAACATCTGAAGAGGCTTCACGAATGAAAGTTGATCGATAGCTAAAAGCTAATCTGATGCAATCTTTACCAAACTATGTCTACAACCAGGTTGATCATTGCAAGGATTATCCAAATCTGTTGTGGGCACAATTGGAAAAGATCATGCTTGGTTCTTCGGTCAGAACTCAGCTCCGACATACTCGGTTCATGAACAATTTTGAGGAGTTCAAGGCAAAAAAAAAGTGAGTCTATAAAGAGTGTTTTCGACAGATTCTGTGCAGTGCTGAATGATCTGTGAAAGATAAATGTGAACAAGACAGAGCTTGAGACGAATCTGAAATTTCTTAATGCTCTTCAGCCTGAATGGAACAAATCATGTCACAGACTGAGGAACGATGTTCAGATTTCCACAATGCAGATTCAGGAACTATACGAGATTCTGATGACTGATGAGTCTTGGTGCTAGAGAAGAAGGCCAAACTGGAGAAAAAGGACAAGAAGTCAGTAGACCCAGTTGCACTCCTCACGAGCCAACTGGCTGAACAAGCATTGGCTGATAACGCTTACAACGGGTCAACTGATGATGATGGTGATGCTCTGCAGAAAGCTATGATCCTTCTCTCTCAGCATTACCAGAAAAAGTTCCAACCACGGTCAGTTCCAACACTTCTCGCTTCACTTCTGGTTGAATAGTCAATGTTCCCGAGCCAAAGACTGCTGCCTGCTACAACTGTGGAAAGCCGGGGCACATTTCAAAGGAGTTTCGAGCAAAGAAGGTTAGGGACCCAACTTACTACCGGAAGAAACTGGAACTGGCTGAAAAGAGAGAGAACGGAACTGCTCTTCTTGTCGAAGAAGAATTCTGGCTAGATCATTCCGACGATGAAGCTGCAAACGTAGAGATTGCTCAAATATGCTTGGTTGTAGATGATCAGTCAGATGATTCTGATACTGATGAAGATGAGGTATATATTGATTTTGATTACAATTTTATTACCTCTCAGATGAATATCATGATAACTGCTTTATCTGATTTACGTTCAAAACTCTTACCTGAAAAGAATTTAAATTCTGAAAAGTCGGATTTGATTGACAAACTGAAAATCTCTTTGAAAGATGAAAAATCTATTTTAGAAAATACTAAAGAAATCTTTCAAAAGAAATTGGATGATTTGGAAAATTCAAATAAGACTTATCTTGAGTCTTTAACTGCTATGACTAATTTAAAAGATGAATTTTCAGATAAAATAAATAAATTAGAAGAAAAGCTTTATCGAAGGAAGCAATCTGAACAAACAATTTTTATGAATAAACCAAGGCGTGAAGAAGCTTTAAAACAAAGGTGGGGACTTGGTTTTGACAATCTCACTGTTTAAACAAAGTGATAAACGAAGTTCCTACTTTATATAAATATGATTATCTAACTCTTGTACACTATGCTCCTCAGTTCAAATTTCATTGGACTAGTGAAAAGCAAGTGTTAGAACTGGAAAATGAGAAAAGGATGAATAACAAGAAAAATGAAATTCCTTTTGTTTATACAAGCGAAAATGCAAAATATTTTAAAATAAAGGAAAGGAAGAAGAGTTTTAAATGATATATCTCCTGTCAAATCTTCAATATCTGATGATTTTATTAATCCTTATGCTTCTAATTATGATAAGAAAAATATTTCTCCAATCATTTAGAATTCTAAGAAATATACTCCTCCATTAGTATTAGAGAGTACAATCATCGATTTTGAAGATAAAATAGAAGATCAAAATATTTTTAAGGAAATTAAATCTGATATTATTTGTTAGAGCATAAATATGTTGGATACAAGATCAAGAATACTGAAGATCAAAGTTCAAGAAAGTCAAATCTGAGAAAGTCAACTCTCATTAAATTCAAAGTTCTTTTGTAATAAAAGTCAAAGTCTTGGTATTTGTATTTTAGTATTTTAGTTTTCTTGTATTTTAGTTGTGGGTATAAATACCTTATTTCCTTTGTAAGTAAGGAATTACGTAATTAGTTGTATTCAGTTGTAAGAAGTAGAGAGAGAAATCTATTGAGAGAGAAATCTATTGAGAGAGAAAAAATGTTCTAGAGAGAGAAAGTTTGTAATCTAGAATTTGAAACGAAATGAAACAGGTAATTTGATTGAAATCTTGTTTGTGTTTGATTAATTGTGTTTAGGAACTAGAATCTGGGAATAACAATTGGTATCAGAGCAGATCCAAATCGAAATCAGATCAATAATTCAAAAAAAGTTCGTTGACACTGTTCATCGTTACTGTTCATCGAAGATTAAATCGATTTCTGAGTTTTTGTGCGAATTAGGAGTTGAAATCGATTAGGTTTTGTTCGTATAGTATAATCGATCGAGTACGTCTGGATAGATTTGTTAATTGCACTGTAATCAAGTATGAATTTGTGATTTTTGTTGAGTTCAAGTTCACGAGTTCTAGACACTATGTTCGAGCCAATTTCTATCGATTTTTGTTTTTGATCGAGATTAAATGATAGATTTTGGTTCTAGATGTTTAGGCGAGCAAATTGTTAAAGTTTCAGATTAGAATTCGAGGTCTAGACGAGTTTTTGAAGAAGATTTGATCGATTTTAGAGGTTTGCTTGAGATCTAAAGTTTGCGCTAGTTCGTCAAGGTTTGTGCGAGTTCATCATAGTTTGCATCAGTTTATCGAGAGACTTGCCAAGTGATCGTTCTAAGGTTTGCGTCATCAGCAGGAAAGGCAAAGTGATCTTTGCGTCATCAACAGGAAACGCAAAGTGTACTTTGCGCTATCTTCGTGTCACGCAAAGTTCGTCTTGCGTCAGCTTGGTGTAACGAGAAGTTAGTCTTGCCCCATCTACAGGACACGCGAAGTGTGGTTTGCGTCAGTCTCAAGACACGCAAAGCTTGATTTGCACCACCCTCAAGACACGCAAAGCTTGGTTTGCGTCAGCCTCGCGTAGCGCAAAGCTTGGTTTGCTTCAGCCTAGCGTCGCGCAAAGTTTGATTTGTGCCAGCTACACGTCAAGCAAACTACCATCTTGCACCAGCAACTGAAGCGCAAACAGTGTCTATTCCGTACTTAGTCAAAATTTTCAAAACTGTAATATGACTTTTACCCGTGCTAAGTCTGCGGAGGGGGACATAGTTCTTTTTGTGATCAAAATCTCTGAATTTTTATTTCAAGTATTTCTATATTTTTGAGATTTCATATTTGGATTAACGATCAAGTTCAAGTTCTTTTTGTTTCAGGATATTCAAGACGAGTCTTTCTGATGATGAAGAAAAGATTTCTTCACTCAAATCAGATATTCAAAATCTTACTTTATCAGATATGCAATATTCAAAGCGATCACAGAAATATCATGATGAAAAGAAGGTATTAAAAGAAGAAGTCAATGCATTGAAAAAGATCACTAATGATCTTCTGAAGCAAATCCTTGAATCTCAGCATTTGAAAGATGATGAAAGCATTGAAGAAAAGAAACAGTATTCTGGGTTTAGTGAAGAGAACGTACTGAGTTTGGAATCTGAGAATTCTGAGTTGCACAAAAAAATCTCTTATTTTGAAAAACAGATTGAGCAACTCCAGTTAGCAGCATCTGTTGAAAGTTCTGAGGAGAAGATTAAGAATCTGAAGGATGTTAATGCTGAACTTAAAAAGAAAATATCTGATCTGGAGACAAAGATTGCCAAAGAAAGATCTGTTTTAAACATTGAAAAGAAAGAGTTTGCTAAGAAATTCTCTGAGTTTTCCAGAAAAAGTGTTGAAGAGAAGAAAACAGTTGAGCTGAAATGTTTAAAGCTTTCTCAACAAATTTCTGATTTTGAGAAAGTGATCATTTTAGAAAGAGAAAAGTTTGCCAATGAAAAGAAGGCTATTGAGCAAAAGAATGTTGGATTATTTAAGGAGATATCAGATGGAAGAAAGTATGCTGAGAAGGGTTTTGAAGATGAAAGAAGTATTTTTGAGGAGGAGATAAGGAAATTAACTGCAAAGTTATCTGAGCTATCTACAAATGCATTGAAAGAGCAGAAAGCGAAGTCTAAGTTCAAGACGATGATTGACCAACTTATCAAAGAAAGAGACAGTTATTCTTCAAAGATAAAACAACTTGAGAAAGTTATTTCTAAGATGGTGGTGGTAACTGAGTTTAAGACTCCAGAGTAAATTATCCACACACCTAGAGATGATACAACTGATTCAGAATGCTCATTCAAGACAGTTGCAAACTCACATAAGAAGATTGTTTCTTCCAAGAGGTCAGTTAAATCTTCTAATCAGATTCGTAGTACTAACCTTTTCTATGATAGCAAAATAGATGGTTCATGTACACATAGAAGAAGGAGATATAAAGAAGAGAAACTGGTATGGAGAGTGAAACCAGTGGATGATGAAGAGAAGAAAGATGGAAAGAACGATGACATGAAAGGAAAGAAATCATGTGTACATACACATAAATCCAAGAAGAACAATGAGCTGAAAGGTAAACCTGATCATATATACACGAGAGATCATTTAATCAGGCTGCCAGGTAAGAAATACTATTGTTCTTATTGTTGTACACATGATCCTATTCCTAAAACAAGTGATCATTTTTGGTATGGTTCTTATTCAGTTACTCCCATAAGAACTGCATCTAACATTCATGGACCCAAATAGAAGTGGGTACCAAAACCGAAAATTGATTATGTGTTGCAGGCACCAACTGTCAAAAGGGAGTAATAGAACCAAGGCTTCTAAGTACATCAGCTTAGAACCCGTACTTCAACGAAGTTTGACTTCTAAACACAACAGTTTAGGACTCGCTCTTCAATGATGAAAAAGAAATACTACTCCCGGACTGATAAGAGAGTGTATTCAGATACTCAGAAGAGAAAATCAACCTTCAAAGGGGAGTACATAATTTTTTTTTCTAGAAATATGTATTCGGAAGATATGATGAACTAGACTTCAAATAGAGTTGTAGACCTCTATCATGTGCCTTTTACTGATAAATTTCAGATGCATATTTTCAGGGGGAGTAAGGATATGATTTCTGATTACTTCTGATCAGAACTCGTACTTTAATTGTTTTACTGCTTTATGTCTTTTACTTTTGAATAAATTTTGGTGAATAAAAGTTGCTTTGACATGACTTTGAGACTTATGCAGGATGACAGAAGCTGACAAGATCATATTTTAATGACTTCAGCTTGACTTCATGAGATTTAAGATTGCGTGAAATGGTAAATTTATTATCTTAATCTCAAATGTATCTGAAAGAAGAACAACTTTCAGATATAGAAAACATATTCTTAAATGTTCAAACCACTTCCCGATTCTTAAATAGATTTCATGAATTGGAAGTGTGATTTTAAATGTTTTCATTTTTATTTTGAGCTTCAATGATTAATAAACCGTGTGTTTCGAAAGATAAATACTTGCGTATTATCTTTTCTACATACTTTCAAGTATTCACACACATCGGTTTAACTTTTGTTCAAATTGTTCTTACCATGTCTCATATTGAAACATAATTTCGACGATAAGACACCCGACTTGTACTTCACTGTATCTTGTGCGTCATTTCATTTCGAAACGTTCATTTCAAGAAAGTCTATATTTTTGTTTCATATGGACAATATATGTTATTTTTGACCATAAGCCTTAATTGCTATATCATTTCATTTCTAATCATTTTTCATACAATGTCAGATTTTCAAACAAGTCTTTTGCATTCATATCTGTTCTTCCAATATACTTGTTTGAAAATAATTCAATCTTTAAAAATGCTCATATTTTCATGATTATATCTCTGAGCATATTCGTATCTGACATTTGTATATGAGCTTTAACTAATAATGTTAAATCATCTGAGCAACAAATGCTTTCTAGGATAATATAGGTTCTTTGTGCTAGGAATTAACTGAACTTCTATGAAATCACGTTAACCAGTGATTTCTACCCAAGAAGTTAATCCATAGAGATTGAGTGTGAGGAGTCTAAAAGAAATGAGTGTGGGTTGTGTGTTGAGGTAAAATGGAAAAGAGAGTTCGGTTAGATGTGAGCTTAATGATTAAAAAGAAAGAGGGTGAGAGAACAGAGTAAAAGAATATCAAACTCTGCACCAACTACTTTCTGAGTCGGACAGCCACATTACTAGCGTTTCACAATTCTTTGGTGAACGTTATTGAAACAAGCAACTAGCCCATACCAACTCTTGCTAAAACCCCACCAACCACTCATTTTCTTCTCAAAAAGAAAATGTTTCACATTTTCAAGGGGACGCAACATATAATCTATCTGGTTTTCATTTGAAAAATCTGGATATTGAAAAAGAAGGAAGTCTGCCCCACCTTCGCACTTCAATCATGCACATTGAGTCTGTGTTTATCTACTGTTTCTCAGTTGTTTACACTATGTTGAGCCTTAAAAAGCAATTATTCGTGCTTAATTCTTTCTACACTTGCACGAACACACAAAGAATTCGTTTCTTTGTCATAACATTCATAGAAATTGCCTTTGTGGTGTTTCGATGATTGGATCGAAGCCCTGGGGGAGTGAGCATCAAAAAGCTCCTTTATATTGTGTATTCGTTACATACAGTGACTTTGTGTTACTGACAGGCATTTTAACTGATTCATTTGTTGATTCAAGAGTTACATGTTCTTATTTTGTTTGGATTTGCAAAGATCTAGATGAATACTTGGTTATGGATCACAGAATCCGAGTGTTGGGAATTACAGAATTGCACAAGTATGGTTAATGCTGCCAGCACAACTAGTTACTACTGCCAGTATAATATTCTTACTACTGCTAGTAGATTTAATACTGCTTGACAAGTTAGTACTGCTACTTCAATAGTTAGTACTGCTTGAAGAGTTAGTACTGCTGGAGTTAGTACTGCCAGGTCAAAGTTAATACTGCTGAATGATATTAATGTTGCTCATGAAGTTAGTGTTGCTTATAATATGAAGACTTCGCATGGCAAGGATGACAGCTGTATTGATTGGAGATATTATTGGAAGGCTTGGAGATAACTATGGAAGATTATACTGAAGATCTTTTATAATTTGTAAATATCTTTTATCTTTAGTATATGTATAGAATTATTGTGAATAGTTTAGAATATCAAGTTAGACAATATTCTAAGTTTTTGCTTTCATAGAGAGAATAAACCTCAAGGTTTATAATCCTAGTTCTAGAGAAGTAGAATTCGTATTGGTGAGCCTGTTCATCAATATTGAGGTTGTGTGTGAAATCTTGTACCTTTGAATCATTCAATAAAGTTTACAAGTTGAGATTCATATTCAATGTTTCATTTATATTCTTAATATTAAAGTGTTATTCCGCAAACTTCTTTAATATTGTTTTTGAGTTCATTATTCTTGTTAAGAATTAGATCCTGACAAGTGGTATCATAGCTAGTATTCTCAGAAACCTTTATTCATCATGGAAAACACAGATTGAATGAGTTTGACATGTGGAAGATAAGGATCAAGCAATACATTCTCCTCACAGATAACTCTATGTGGGACATCATTGAGAATGGCCAATCTGATGAAGGAAAAATTGGTGCAGATGGAAAAAGAACTCCACCAAAGACTGATGCAGAAAAGAAGATAAGGCAGACAGAGATTAAAGCCTTGAGTACACTGCTCTTGGCTATTCCCAATGAATATCAACACCAATTCTGCAATTGCACTGATGCACAGATGCTTTGGAATGCTCTAGAGAAGAGATTCTCTGGTACCAAAAGTACCAAGAGAAATCAAAAGGCAATACTGAAGCAATTGTATGAAAACTTTATGTCAACTAAGAATGAGTCCATGACTCAAACTTTTGACAGGTTTAACAAGCTGATTGGTGAACTAGCTACTATGGGAGTACAGATTGATCAAGATGATGTAAACAGGAAGTTCTTAAGGTCCCTTGGAGACGAATGGACCATGTATATTGTTTCATTCAGACAGAATGAACAATTAGAAGAAAAAGAACTTGATGATCTGTACAATGACCTTAGAGTGTTTGAATCTGAGGTGGAGGCAAAGAAGAAGCCTTCTGGATATGTTCATAATGCTGCACTCCTATCAGCATCAATTGATTCTACTACTAACCCTGAATCAGTTAATGCTGCTAATGGAGCAAATCAAGAAAAAGACACTGAGTCTGTTTTTGAAGCCTTTCTGTCCAGCCATGGAAACTCTTCTTTAATTAATGATGATTAGGAACAACTTCATCCTGATGATCTTGAAGAGATGGATATTAAATGGCAGATGACCATGCTCTCTATGAGGGTGAAGAAGTTCATCAAGAGGACTGGGAGGAACAACTTCTCCCAAAGTAGAATGCTATAAATGTCATATGAAGGGACACTTTGCCAGGGAATGCAGAAGCGGAGTGTCTCACAATAACCACCAACAAGCTGAGACTGGTAGCTTCAACCAAAACAGAAACTCAGCTCAAGCCCTTGTTTCTCAACAAGGAATGAGGTTTGACTGGAGTGATCAAGCAGAAGAGGCTATTCAAAATCAAGCTCTCATGGAAGAGGTATCTGATCTCCCAACTGAGGTAAGTTCTAATCTCTGTTCTAAAACTTGCATAGACACTGTTAAAAGGTACAGGGATCACAACCAGAATATGAGTGATGACCTTAAGAGGTTAGCAAAAGACATAAACGACTATGTAAGGATTGTAGAGAGGTTTAAGGAACAAATTAAAGGTTTCCAAGCCAATGAACTTCAACACTCATATGACACAAATTACTGGAAGTGCGAGAAAAAGGATCTAGAACTCCAACTAACAAAGTCTAAAGAGGAGAGTGAAAAGTTGAGAGGGGAGATAGCCAAAGTTAAGCTTGATGTAGAAAAGTTTTCCAATGCTTCTAAAGCAATGGACTCTTTACTACAAACTCATATTCATGACAAGCTGAGAAGAGGAATTGGGTACAATTCCACACCACCACCACACAACAACAATTACATCCCTCCTACATCAGACTTGCTAGAAACCAAAGATAGGAAGGACTTGCCTGAGGGAGCCACTGAAATAGATCCCTTAGATGAAGTAGTTGTTGAGGATAAAACTGAGAAAGAAGCTGGTAAGAGTAAGGAGAACAATGTGAGTGGTGAGATTCCTTTAGAGAATCACATTGTTACCAATGAGGGTTATGGAAAGATTTGGGTAAAATCTAAGGACATAGAGAAGACTGAGGGAAAGTCTAGTAAGGTCCATTACAAGCAGACCACAGTTGTGAATCCTGTTCCTTGCAAACAGTGTGCTTGTACTAAATCTGAGCCCCTAAAACATGATAAAAGGAGGGGTAATCAAAGAAACTGGAATAATCAGTGGGCACAAAAACAAGGGGTTGATCTGAGTAAAATAAATAGACCAAAACCTTGTTTTATTAGTGGAAAGCTCAATCATATTGCTAAATATTGTTATTTCAATCCTATGAACCAAATGATGAATTTTCAAAGATCTATGCAAAAACCCTTTGGTTATAGGAAGAATGAAAGGAACCATGTGGCTAAGAAACATGTTAAATCTAAAAGCCACATGAAGAAAAAGAATGTGAAAGAAAGTGTCAAGATGTGGATTCCGAAAAGCACTAAAACTGTTAGTACTGCTACTACAAATAGTGTTGCTGACAAAGTTAGTGCTGCTAGAAGCAATACTAATGCTATCAATGTTAGTGCTACTAACATTGTTAGTACCTCTTCAAATATTAATACTACTAACTCTGTTAGTGCTGCTAACAAGGTTAGTACTGCTAAACCTGTTAGTGCTGCTAACTTTGTTAGTACTTCTAAAGTTAGTACTGCTTCTAGTGTTTGTGCTGCTAAGCCAATTATCTTGACAAAGTACTCCAGTAAAGAGTGCTCAGAGTTTAAAAATCTCATCAAAAAGGAATGTAAATACTTTGATGAGAAAGGGAGACCCAAGACCACTTTGGATTGGGTTCCCAATAAATACTAATTGTTTTATCTTATGTGCAGGGCAACCATCATCTCAAGGGGAAGAGCATCTGGCATGTTGATAGTGGTTGCTCTAGGCAGATGACAGGGAACATGGCTTGCCTCAAGAATTTCAAGAAAATTGATGGTGGACATGTTGCTTTTGGTAATACTCCAGATGGAGGTAAGATCAGTGGTAAGGGAGATGTAACCAAAGGTAAAATGACCTTTGAAGATGTATTCTATGTTGAGCAGTTAAGTTACAACCTGTTAAGTGTATCACAGGTTTATGACAAAAAGCATAGTATACTGTTCACAGATTCTGAATGCATTATCCTTGCTCCTGGATTCAAGGTAGTTGATGAAAAGATGATACTACTAAGAACTCCCAGAAAGGATAATGTTTATTGCTTAGATATGGAAAGTGTTTCAACTAATTCATCCCTAAACTGTCTTATTTCAAAAGCATCTTTGGATGAATCATCACTTTGGCACTGAAAGATGTGTCACATGAATTTTAAAACAATGAATAAACTTGTTAAAAACAACCTTGTAAGAGGTTTACCTTCAAAAGTCTTTTCATGTGATGATCATTGTGTTGCATGTCTCAAAGGCAAACAACACAAAACTGCTCATAAGTCCAAAGAGTTGAACACTATCTCTAGTTCTCTTCAGTTGTTGCATATGGATCTGTTTGGTCCTACAAATGTTATGAGTATAGGCAAGAAATCATACTGCTTAGTTATTGTTGATGATTATTCTAGATTTACTTGGGTATATTTTCTAAGGACTAAGGATGAGACAAGTGGACTGATCAAATCCTTTATTCTAAGAATTGAAAACCAAACAAATCAAAAGGTAAAAGTCATTAGGTCAGACAACGGTACTGAATTTAAAAATCATGACCTAAACACTTTTTGTGAGGAAAAAGGAATTGAGAGGCAATACAGTGCTCCTAGGACTCCACAACAAAATGGTGTTGCTGAGAGAAGGAATAGGACACGGATTGAAGCTGCTAGAACTCTGTTAGCTGATTCAAAACTACCAATTACTTTCTGGGCTGAAGCAGTTAATACTGCTTGCTATGTCCAAAACAGAGTTCTAGTTGTCAAGCCTAAAAACAAGACACCATATGAGCTTTAAAATAAAAGAAAACCATTTATTGGATTTTTCAAACCTTTTGGATGTCCTTGTACCATTCTCAATACCGAAACTCACTTAGGAAAGTTTGATAGCAAGGAAGATGATGGTTTTCTTGTTGGTTACTCATCTTAGAGTAAGGCCTACAAAGTTTTTAATTCTTCTTCTAGAATAATTGAGGAAAGTGACAATGTCAAATGCAATGAGAACACACCAAATCCTATTGGTTTAGGTCCTCAGTGGTAGTTTGACATTGATTCACTCACTAACTCTATGGGTTACAGTAGTGATGAGCATGCAGGTTCAGGAAGTGGAGGATCAGGGAATGTACAAGTACAAGACATTATTCCTCAGTCAGTGATCTTTCCATTACCTACAATAGACCCTGTTGATTTCTTTGAAAAGAAGACTATGACTGAACCTATTCAGAGTGAAGAAGAAAGAAGAGATGAGCAGAATCCAGAGAATGAAAAACCAGAAGTAGGTGATGAGATCCCCTTAGCTGACTTAAATGATTCTAATCTAGATGTGGGAATCAATGAAGAACCTAGTTACCAGACAAGAACTCAAAAGAACCATCCTCCAGAGCTGGTAATAGGAGACATCTATTCTCCTATGGTAACTAGGAATCAAAGCAGACTTCAAGAGCTGCAGGATCAATAACATACAGTACTCTCTTGCTTTCTATCTCATATTGATCCTAAGAAGGTTTATGATGCAATGAAAGATTCTAGTTGGATAGAATCCATGCAAGAAGAGTTACTATAGTTCAAGTTGCAAGATGTATGGAACTTGGTGGACCTTCCAAAAGGTCATAGAGTTATTGGCACCAAGTGGATATTCAGTAATAAAAAGGATGAGAGAGGAATAGTCATCAGAAACAAAGCAAGGCGTGTGGCACAAGGGTACACTCAGGAAGAAGGCATAGAATATGATGAAGTTTTTGATCCAATTGCAAGGGTAGAGGCAATTAGGCTATTTCTAGCCTATGCTTCATTTATGTTGTTCAAGGTATACCAGATGGATGTAAAGACTGCCTTTCTCTATGGAACAATTGATGAAGAAGTATATATCTGTCAGCCCCCTGGATTTGAAAATCCATCATATCCTGACAGATTATACAAACTGAAGAAAGCTTTCTATGGTCTGCATCAAGCCCAAGAGCATGGCATGATACTCTGTTTACCTATCTCTTGGAAAATGGGTTTGAAAGAGGTATAATTGACAAAAACCTTTTCATCAAAAGAAGAAAGAAGGACATCCTACTTGTTCAGATCAATGTGGATGACATCATCTTTGGGTCTACAAAAGATCAGATGTGTAGAGACTTTGAAGAGTTGATGCACAAGAGCTTTAAAATGAGTTCAATGGGTGAACTTACTTTCTTACTTGGGCTTCATGTGAAACAGCAGAAAGATGGAATCTTCATTAGCCAATCAAAATATGTGAAAGACATCCTGGACAAATATGGTTTATCAGACTCAAAGCCAGCAAGCACACCAATGGAGACTCATAAACAGATCACTGTTGATCTTAAGGGGAGGATGTTGATGTCCATCTATATAGATCAATGATTGGATCTATCATGTATCTCACAGCCTCAAGACCAGACATCATGTTTCCAGTGTGTGTTTGTGCCAGATTCCAAGTCAAGCCAAAGCAATCACATCTTCAAGCTGTTAAGAGGATTTTCAGATACGTAAGAGGGCAACCAAGATTAGGTCTTTGGTATCCGTATGAATCCAACTTTGACTTGATTGCCTATTCAGATAGTGACTTGGGAGGTGCTAACATGGACAGAAAGTCTACTTCAGGGGTATGTCAATTTTTGGGTGCAAGACTAGTATCTTGGCAGTGTAAGAAGCAAACCACAGTGTCCTTATCTACAACAGAAGCTGAGTACATTGCTGCTGCAAGTTGCTGCTCTCAGGTTCTATGGATCCAGAATCAAATGTTGGACTATGGGGTAACCTTTCTTCACACTCCAATCTTCATTGACAATAGTAGTGCTATAAGCATTGTTAACAATCCAGTCAAGCACTCCAAAACAAAATACATTGAGATCAGGTATCACTGTATTAGAGATTGTAATGAAAAGAAGCTTATTCAAGTTGCTAAAGTTCATACTGACAACCAGCTTGCTGATCTATTCACTAAAGCTTTTGATATGGGTAGATTCACTTTCTTGGTCACAAGTGTGGGCATGATCAACTCGGAATGAGCTCATATTTAAAAAGTGACTGTATACCTGTTATTTGGTTGTTGTTTTTTTGTTGTTACTAATCATCTTTCTCAGGAAGTATATTGCCTTGTTCAAGACCAACCCAATCTTCAAGAGTGTACGTATAGTTAATGCTGCTAGTGCAGTTTTAATACTGCCAGTGCAAAGTTAATACTACTAGTGGTTAATACTACTTTCAGTTAATACTGCTAGTTAGTTAATACTGCTAGAGGTTAATACTGCTCTTAGTTAATACTGCTAGTTAGTTAATACTGCTAGTGGTTAATACTGCTCTCAGTTAATACTGCTAGTTAGTTAATACTGCTAGTGGTTAATATTGCTCTCAGTTAATACTGCTAGTCAGTTAATATTGCTAGTGGTTAATACTGCTTACGTCCCGAATCGTATAAATATACTCTTTGCCCGCCTAAAAGCTCATAACGACTCTTTGATTACTATTCATCTGCTCTCTAACCCTTTTTCTCGCAAGCACTAAGTGTTTCAGTCCGGAATACTCAAGCTCAATGGCATCCATGGCTTTCATTGATGAGCACAATGAGATTGCAATGCTACAAAAGCCGAAGCAGGCTGATGGATTTCACCAGATAGTAGATTTTCTCAAAAACAGCCATATCGCTTATGCTCTGACAGTGTCTCCAACAATCTACATAGAGCACCAGAGACAATTCTGGGCGAATGCCACTGCAGTTACAGAAAATGGTGTGCAGTTCATCAAGACAAGGGTGTGTGACAAACCCTTGTCAGTTTCTGAAGAGGTGATTCGCATCTGTCTACGACAAGACGATGCTGCAGGTATTACCTCTATTCCTAATGAGGACTTGTTCTCCAATATTTCAAGAATGGGGTATGGAGGCCAATTGAGTGGTTTCAAATTCTCAAAAGCTAAGTTTTTTACCCAATGGCGTTTTCTTGTTCATACCCTTATGCATTGTATTTCTAAAAAGACTAATGGATGGAGTGAGTTCAGCAAGTACCATTGCTTATGCTTTGGTTTGCTTTGCCACTACCAGAAAGTACAATTTTTCAAGAATGATTTTCAATGACCTTGTGTCAAACTTGGGAAACAAAAAGAGTTTTTATGTGTACTCAAGATTTGTACAGGTAGTTATAACCAATGAATTGATGGATATGCCTTACTTTGATGAGGTATATGTACCCAAAATCCCCAAAGGTAAGGTCTTTTCAAATATGAAGAGATCTCAATTGGACTCGGAAGAAGTTGACACCCCATTGTTCTCTACAATGATGGTGGTGTCCCACAATGAAGAAGGTATGGCTTCAGGGTCAAGGCCCTCATTAGACCATCCCACTGAAAGCCAATCCCAACCATCAATCACCATATCAATCCCATAGTCCCTTCTACAAAAACCAACTTCACCAATTACCAACACATACACAAGGAAAAAGGTAAAGAAGGCTCCTTCCCTTCTTGTACCTTCACCCACAGAGCCTTTAAGCCCTCTAATGGAGAATTCTCCATTAGAGAATATCTATAGGGAAACCACAGGGGTGTCTCCCAACCCCAAGGAGGTGCTCACTGAGGAGATGAATTAGCATATGGGTGCAAAGGCTGCCACTACTCCTACTAGCACAGAGGAGGCCAGTGGTAACATCAATAAGACCTTCCCCATGGCAACTTTTGCTGAGAAATAATCCAAAGGTCCCAGGTGCCAAGAAACGAAGGGGTGGATGGTGCTTCTGCTAGGCAAGAGACTTCCACTACTAAAAGATCCCATGATCCTTCAAAAGGGGGTAACACTCCTGGAGAAGGTGAGGACAGATATAACTATAATGAATTGATGGAAACAATGGGAAACATCAATATGGATGTAATCAAGCAAGGAAAAGACATAGAAGAAATGAAACTGGTAATTCTGTCTCAACAAGTACAGATTACCAAACTAAATAACATGGTGAAAAGATTGGTACAGAAAAAGAGACGAAAGCAATTTGTGATAAAGAGGAGGAAAAATGATAAAGATGCTTCCAACAAAGGGGAGAATCAAGAGGGTGAAATAGAAAAGGAAAGTACAACTGAGAGGGGATTTGATTTTGAGTGGGAGAAAGAAGCAGAAACTGTTAATGCTGCTAAAACAGTTAATGTTGTTGAGACAATTGAAGCAGCAGTAACAGAGCTATCCATGGAGGAATTGGAAATTGCAGAAACGTTGGTAAAAGCCAAGAATGACACTCCTAAGGCTACTCAAAAGGCCAAGGGAGTGGTCATCAATGAAGGAGGCCTTTCAAAGAAAAGAAAAAAACTTCAAGGAGGCCAAGGTTTCAAGGATGCAAAGGGAAAAGCAAAGATGGTTGAACCTGAACAACTCTTAAAGAAGAAGAATCAGATTGAGTTGGATGAAGAAGTGGCAAAGCAACTTCAGGTAGAAATGGAAAGGGAGGAACAACTCCAATCTACAAAGGATAGAGAGCTTGCTCTGGACATGGATAAAAAGCTAAATGAAGAATTTCAAAAGAGCATGCAAATTGCAGCAGAGGCCAAGAAATTACCAGTCAAAAGAATGTCAGTTAAAAGAATGCAGAAAAGACAACCTTCTAAGACCTTTTTGGCCAATCAGGAAATGAGAAAAATGATAAATTTCCTGAAAGGTTCAATTGGTGTAAAAGGAGAGATGTTCACCAACATGGGATACAACAAGGTTGAGGAGTTGTATAAGAAAGAAATGGCTAAGCTTCAAGGGGACTACTCACAAAAGGAAGAGGCTGAAAGAAGGATGAAGGAGAGACATGATCTCAACATTCAACAACCATTCCCTGAGGAAGTCATACCTATAAAAGAAAAGAAGAAAGAACCAGATAATGTTGGTATAGAAGCTAAATCTGCAAAGAGGGTGAAGACCATAGCTTCCAAGAAACAGTCCAAGAAGCCAAAGGTTGAAGAAGCTGAAAAAGATGCAGAACCTTCAGTTACACCTTCAGCAGAATCTGTGCAGAATCCAGAGCAGTCCAATAAGCAATCCGATGAACATGTGGGTCTTTACATGACTATAATATAACTAGTTCAGGCTGTTCCAATTTCTATGAAGGCTCTAGAGATCATCTTCTGGGATATCTTAAGGGAAAACAGAAAGGATTACTTCAGGATGAAAAGAGTTGGTGATATATTTGAAGTATATGCTACTTGGGGAAAAGTAATCAGAAGTTGTTCAAGAGCTGATCTAGAAGAAATGCACAAAGTGGGCATGAAGCTTTATGAACATGTCTTGAAAGGAACTGAAGATAGCTTACTCAAAGTAGCTATGGAATGTCTTTGTATGATGTTTGAGCCAGAGAAGGTGATGTACAGGATTAAAGATCTACATCATGAGTATGGGTTCAAGCAGATTGATCACTGGATATTATTTGAAAACTGTGGTGTATACATGATTACAATAGATAAATGTTATCATGAATACTACCTGGTGGAGAAAATATATGATCACAACAAGGGGAAGCTGAATGGGATGCTGAAAGCAAAGTTAGTGTGTTCAAAGGAATCAGAAATGGCCAGAATTGTGGTTAGAAGAACAATAAATCAAAGTATGGGTCTGGATCCAAATTTAGGCAACTAAGCTATAGTGTTGAAAGCATCTTGAAGACTAAAATTAAAGAACTTGACTTCTCTTCCTAAAAGTCAAGTTAGGGGAGATTGTTGGGAATTACAGAATTGCACAAATATGGTTAATGCTGCCAGCACAACTAGTTACTACTGCCAGTATAATATTCTTACTACTGCTAGTAGATTTAATAATGTTTGACAAGTTAATACTGCTACTTAAATAGTTTGTACTACTTGAAGAGTTAGTACTGCTAGTAGTTAGTACTGCTGGAGTTAGTACTACTAGGTCAAAGTTAATACTGCTGAATGATATTAATGTTGCTCATGAAGTTAGTGCTGCTTATAAGATGAAGACTTCGCATGGCAAGGATGACAGCTGTATTGATTGAAGATATTATTGGAAGGCTTGGAGATAACTATGGAAGATTATACTGAAGATCTTTTATAATTTGTAATTATCTTTTATCTTTAGTATATGTATAGAATTATTGTGAATAGTTTAGAATATCAAGTTAGACAATATTCTGAGTTTTTGCTTTCATAGAGAGAATCAACCTCAAGATTTATAATCCTAGTTCTAGAGAAGTAGAATTCGTATTGGTGAGTCTGTTCATCAATATTGAGGTTGTGTGTGAAATCTTGTAGCTTTGAATCATTCAATAAAGTTTACAAGTTGAGATTCATATTCACTGTTTCACTGATATTCTGAATATTAAAGTGTTATTCCACAAACTTCTTTAATATTGTTTCTGAGTTCATTATTCTTGTTAAGAACAATGAAATGAAAGATCTCCATTGGACTCAGTTTGACAGATCAGAATGGTCAAAGATATTTCTTGGTGAAAGTTTTGATGATATAGATGCTTAAATCATCAAAAAGGGACAGATGGTATCAAGAAATGATAAAGTTTTGAGAGATGATTTTTAAAAATGTCCAAGTCAGAAAAGTTCAAAGTAAATATTTGAAGATTCTGAAGATTTGAGGAAATTTTCTTTGAAGATTATCTACTAAAGCAATTTGAGCTGATTTTGAAGATAATTTCTTTCCAAAGTCTGAAAGTATCTTGTGAAAGTTTTGGGGAAATTGTTAATCGTCTGAAGACAGTTTTGGAAAAATACAATCAAAAGAAAAGAGGAGATTGTACTGACAGAGCTTAAAAGTGAAGACTGAATTGCTAAATCTTCCAAAGGCGGGGATTGTTAGAGCACAAATATGTTCCATACAAGATCAAGAATACTGAAGATCAAAGTTCAAGAAAGTCAAAGCTGCGAAAGTCAACTCTCATTAAATTCAAAGTTCTTTTGTAATAAAATTCAAAGTCTTTGTATTTGTATTTTAGTAGTTTAGTTTTCTTGTATTTTAGTTGTGGGTATAAATATCTTATTTCCTTTGTAAGTAAGGAATTACGTAATTAGTTGTATTCAGTTGTAAGAAGTCGAGAGAGAAATCTGTTGATAGAGAAAGAGTGTTCTAGAGAGAGAAAGTTTGTAGTCTTGAATTTGAAGCGAAATCAAACAGGTAATTTGATTGAAATCTTGTTTGTGTTTGATTAATTGTTTAGGAACTAGAATTTGGGAATAATATTATTTCTTTCTTTCATGACTTCTAGTCTTGAAGAAAATTTATTTTCTCAAACACAAGATTCAGTTTCTATTTCTGACTTTTCTTCTAATTCGAAGGAAAATAAAAAGGAAGTTTCAAATTTTAAAATATTTTCTCAAAATTCTTCAAACTCCGAAGTAAATTCAGATTTATTAGTTGATCAGATTGGTTTCTTAGATAAAATTATTTCTTCTGATTTAAATATTTCGTCTAAAATTCTTGATAATTCTTTTACGCTCAATTATCAGTATTATAAACCTAAGTGTAAAAGAAGACGGTCAAAGAAGTCAAAGAAACAAGATAAAGTTCTTTCTAACAATTCTAATTTTTCCGATTCAATTCTTACAGATAGGACTTTGAGAGCTCGATCAAGGCAAATCTGGAAAGCAAAGCGGACATCTACTGATTCTCAGACTGATGATGTTCGATATGTAGACAAATATTATAAAAGTGATTCATTTGCTTATTGTAATAAAGTTACAAAATATTCTATAAAGCAAATGTTTCAAATTTCCAAAAATGTCTCACATTTTACTTCTGATTATAGTTCAGATGATTATGCTTTATATTCATCTGATGATTGTGCTTATCATTCTGATCATATTTCGCATACTTTAACTGTCAAATCTAATATTTCGCATACTTCCCCATACGAACTGCAACTAACAAACACGGGCCCAAATTCAAGTGGGTACCCAAGTCTCAATCTGATTTAAAGTTGAAGGCATCTCATGTTAAGGGGGAGTAAGAGAAAGAAAGGCTTTTGAACTCAGATTATGGCTTCTGAGTATTTCAGCTCAGAACCCGTGCTTCAACGACTATGACTTCTAGACATATCAGTCTAGGACTCGTTATTCAATGCTTTAAGCTTCTGACTAATGAGAAACTGTGAGTACATCTACTTAATTTCCGCTGCATTTATATCTGATAATGATGTTGTTCCAGTTTTCTCAAATGTTTTAAAAGAATATGAGCTTTTCAATTCAACCCCTGAATTTGTTCAACCCAATTTTTACAAATGAGACACATATTCTTTATACATTGTGTGAAAAGATACTATTAATGAATTATATTTTGTTTCAACTGAATATAAACTTGCCGATCAAATATTTTTTTTTTTTTAAATTCTCGGTATGTTGTTTTAAAAATTTAAACCTTTACAAATTTTATTATATAAAGTAAAAGCTTTACAATTTTCTTTCTTTTGAATAAAATGTGTGTCTAGGATAAATTTTCAAGTTGCTTTGTTTATATTAAAGTTCTTATATGTTCAAATTTTAGTTCTAACAAAAGTCGAAAAGTCAGCAACATGTTTGTAACTTTTGTTTTTGCTTTAAAGTTGTGTGATTCGGAATATTTATAGTTTACAATGCTTAAAAAACCTAAAAAGTCGGAATTTTGGATTGTAATAAAAATATGGGCTAAGCACTTAGACGTAAAACCTTGTGTTTGAGATGATTTTTAAATTCTAATAAATCAGAAATTTCTAAGTTTAAAAGTTTATACGTGTGACCTTTCTGGTTTGGGAAAGTAAGTTCTGTGGGATGCTTGTCATCTGGTCCCCTAAGGTCATTTGATCTGGGAGTGATCGAACCCAAATCCTTCTATAGAATCAGATCGAAAGTCATGTTCTACTGGTATGAATGGGTTTAAGATGTGTCGATGTAGCCTTTATGATCTGGGAGAGTAAGTTCCAAGTGGTGTTTGACACCTAGTACCCTAAGGCCAACTGGTCTGGGAGTGGCTGACCCAAATCCTGCAATAAGGTTAGATAGAAAGTTACGTTTACGGCATGTTCTTTACTTAATAAATTTTTTGATTCAAAAGATGCCATAGTACACATGCTTAAAAGATGCCAATGAGCACACATCTCATGTTACTTGGTTATATATTTCTAAGTTGCAATAAACCTGTAAATTTGTGAAAGTTTGAATTTTTGATGGATTAGTGTGAATATTTACAACGTTCTCTATTATATTTTTAGAATTGCATTTTCTTGAAGCTAATCAAAGTTCACATGTGAGCACACTGAATAGATTGATGAAAGTTTTTGAAACTGAACATGTCTTAACTTGATAGGAAAAAAAACTTGTTTTTGTATCCAAATACATACATTTGATTTCATTTCATGGATTTTATTGTGATATTTTACTAAGTAGAATTTTATTTCTTTCTATTTAAAATTTTATATATTTAGTCGTTTCAAAATACATATTCAGTATATTTTTCTTTCTAGATTGATGTTTACATTCATTGTGTTCTCATATCCTTTTGAATGGGTTTGAGCATTATTCAAGGGGGAGTGAAAAGGGAGAATTTTCTTAATGATCATATCTGCTTTTTGAGGGGGAGTATTTGTTTCTCTATATGAATGATAACTTGAATTGTCAAATTTAGTGCATTTGTGTAGGGGGAGTCAAAGAGCTCAACAGGTAAAAAATTTAAGCCTTCAAGTCAAACTTTGCGCAACCTTGGTGTAACGCAAACCTCACTTTGCGCAACCTTGGTGTAACGCAAACTTCACTTTGCGCAACCTTGGTGTAACAAAAACTTCAATTTGCGAAACCTTGGTGTAACGCAAACCTTACTTTGCGCCACCAATTGTTAGCGCAAACCTCTCCTGTTTTCTCCGTTTCTTTGATTTTGCAGATCTTAAGCTGTCTCGTCTCCAACATATGCATGACCAAGTTGATCCAGATCATCAAGGTCATGAGGGGGAGAAGTTAAGAAAAGTCAAGGAGATGATAAAGAGACAAAGAGCTCAAAAGTTTATCTGCTGATCAAGATTCGCTCAAAGATTCAATTCTCTCAGCCATTTTAATTCTTTTGTTGTTCCTGCTCCGACCACCACAGTTCATTCAAGGTCTTTCAAAAGAGGTGTGTCGTTTAGAGCACAAGCTACTGGTCCAGACTTGTCAAAGGCATCAAAGACAAATCAAACTGAAAGATTCTGAGAAGATTTTTTCTTTTAAAAGTCAGATTGCCTCATAAAGTCGTTTTTATGGTCCGTGCTGATATAGAAGATGAATTTTGAAGACCAAAGCTCCAATGATTACTAAGGGGGAGATTGTTAAGTCTGATTTTATAGTAATCATTGTATTTATAGGCTTGGTCAAATATTGTGTCTAATGTCGTATACTGTGTTGTATTGACCAAGGGTATTTAAGTCCCTTTGGTCTTGGTTCCTTGTAAGACATTCACGCACACATTCAATACTATCTGAACTTTGTGCCTCATTGCTCTCTATCTCTACTTTCTCTCTCTAGAGATTCATTGATCTTAGACTCTCAACTGTGATTCAAAGAGCGCAATCGCTATATCGGTTAATTCTGTCCAACATACTAAGACCAAGCACATTAATGTGAGATATCACTTTATCAAAGACCATGTTGAAAAAGGTACGATGGCATTGTACTTTGTAAACATGGATTATGAACTTGCTGATCTTTTCACTTAGCCGTTAGATGAAAAAGGATTTTATTTTCTTATTTCAAAATTAGGCATGTTGAATCTTAAAACATGGTCTTTCATAATCCGTATTTGCGTGGTATAGTCTGGTTTATATTTTTCTTCATGTCTTTATTATCTATTCTGAAAGATATTTGCACGGAAGGGTTGCTCATCATTTTAGGGGGAGTAAGTAACACGATTAGATGATCAACTTTCTAGGGGGAGTTAGAATATTTGAATATGTTTTCTATTGACTATTTTTTCTTATTGCAGATTTTCAGGGGGAGTTTATGACTTCTAAACATATCAGCTTGGAACTCAATCTTTAGTGAAATATTGACTTCTGATCAAATCAGATCAGGACTTGTTTTTGAATGTTTTACTTCGTCTAAGACTTTGACATTTTGACGACTTTTTGACTTTATGCAGATTTTGAGGGGGAGCTTACATGATTTTATTCAAATAATCATGACTTGAGGGGGAGCTATGAATGATATATTTGCTATATTTTTCTGAACTTAATATCTGAATGTTTGAAAGAAGGACAGATTTCAAGGATGATATATTTGGTATATTTTTCATGAATTTAGAAGTGTGATTTTGAATGTTTTCATACATGAGTGTTATTGATTAACTGACATGTAATTCCAAAGATTAATACCTGTGTATTATCTTTTCCATATACTATCAAGTATTCATACACACCGGTTCAGTCTTTCTTATTGATTTTGTTATTTCCATGTCTCAAATTGAAACAATTTTCGATGGTAATACACCCCGTTTGAATTTCAATGATTGTTGAACGTTACATTCATTCAAAACTAAACGATTCTTTCAGATTCTCAAACAACTTTCTTGTATTCATTTCATTCATTCAATATACTTGTTGTGCGAAATCTTCAAAGTTCAAAATGCTAAAGTATTCATGATATTTTTACTAAGTATACATTCACTGACAGTGTGATTCATATGTCTGACCGTTAACTGTTCAAGTTAAACTGTTGAGCATCATGATTTTAGGACAAATTTCATGGGATAAGTGTGAGAAGTTAAAGAACTTCTATGGATTCACAATAGTCAGTGTTTCCTACCCAAGAAGTTATCCTTGACTGATCGCGAGGCGAAGGGTCATACATCAAATAGTTAGGGAGAAAGTTCATACTGTTGAACAATCTCGTTGCGATGAGCGGAAAAATGGAAAAGAGAGTTTGGTTAGAAGTGAGCTTAATGATAAATAGAAAGAGGGTGTGAGAACATAGTTAATAAAATATCACAACTCTGCACTAACTACTTTCTGTGTTGGACAACCACATTACTGATTGTTTCACAAATCTTTCGTGAACATCATTGAAACATGTAGCGAGCCCATGCCAACTCTTGCTTTAACCCCACCAACCACTCATTTCTTTCTGAACAAAGAAATGTTTCAACTTTTTCTTAGGGATGCAACACATATGCTATCTAATCTTCACTCGAAATATTTGGATATTCAAAAGAAGGAAGTTTGCTCCATCTTCGCACTTCGATCATGCACATTGAGTCATGGAAAACTTGTTGTGTCTTAACAGTTTACACAATATGAGCCTGCTAAAGCATAAAATGCTTAAATTAATTCATACACAAACACGTACACACAGAACTTTTTTTTGTCGGAACGTTCATAGAATTACCTTGTGTTTTTCGATGATTGAATGGAAGACTTGGGATGTGAACATCAATAAAACTCATTGTATAGTACATTCGTTGTAGTAAGTGGCTTCGTGCTACTTACAGGCATTTATAACTTATTCATCTGTACCAATCCATTCTGAATTTGAAAATATTGGAAACAATTATGAATTGATGGATGTTACTTATATCAGTTGGAAAGATCATGGTCAAAAATTGAAAGAATGCTTTTTCATGCAAAGTTTTGATGATGTTGATGCTCGTATTCATCAAAAAGCGGGAGAACGAATAGAATGAACAAGCAGTTTAAGAGAGATGATATCAAGAAATGGTTGGTTTATGTGGGAGAAGATATAGAATGGCAAAACAATTTATGAGCATAACAAGAGAAAGATAAAGCAGTTTCAGAGAACGAAAGACAATTCAGAATATGTTGATTCAAAGATTTCTGAAATTTTGTTGAAGATCACATAAATTCTCTTTTAAGTTTGTTTGAAAAAGGAAAGTGAACAAAAGTTGAAGATAATTTCTTTGCTGAAGATATTTCGTGCCTACAAATGAAAAATGATAAAGATTGTTTTTGACATCGGGGAGAATGTTGAAGAAGACATTTTGGTATCAAAGGGGAGATTGTTAAAGACTTTTGGGAAGATTGTTAAAGTTTTGAATTCAGTTCTGAAAATAAGAGTTTGTTACAAACTTTAGGGGAGATTGTCAAAATCTGAAGTAATTCCAAAAAAAGTGGAGATTGTTTTCAAAGATTGTTTGACTTCGAAAGAGAAATTTGTGAAAGATGAATTTGTTTCAAGAATGATTTCGATTAACTAAAAAGAGCAAGTTAATACAAAAGGGGAGATTACTAATTTATCCTTTGAAGAATGATCTCGAATCCAAAGGGGGAGATTGTTGGAGCAAATATTGTTGTATCTGAGATCATCAAGTTAGAAGTTGAAAGCTTCGAGTCAAAGTCTCAAAGAGTGAAGTCAAAGTCAACATGCTTAAATGAAAAGTCAAAGTCATGGTGTTAGTTGTTTTGTTTAAAGCTTTGTTAGATGTTAGTTTCCATGTTGTAACTTGTAGATATTAATAGATTTTGCTTCTTTGTAATTCTTGTAGCACTTAATAGAGAATTCATGTTTAGAGAGATTGTAGAGAGAGAAATATTGTAATGAAAGAGGATTGTAATCTTGATTGAAGATCAATAACATTTGTGAGATTTGTGATCAATTTGTGTGATTATCACTTACATTTGGGACTAATAAAAGGCAAGTCCATTTCTATCACACCTACCAAGAAAAAAAAACACTCCTACGCTGAAGAAGACTTCTTCTAAACCTTCACCTGGCCAACCCTCAACTTCTGGATCAAATATCTATAGACCTTTTCAATTACGTAATCCTAAGATAAAAGTTAACCTAAAACGGAAAAAATCAGAAGAACTAAAAGTTCCTCTGAGAAATGAGGGAAGAGGCATTCTTGGTCATGGTCCAACTCATCTTAAGCTTTATAACTCTTATGCTTTTGGAACAAAAGCCACTTTCAGCTACAAAAAGTGTTATCGTTGTAGCAATACTGACCATATAGCTAGTAAATGTCCCAATGCCACTAAGCCGAGAAATCAGCTAGAGTGAAGATGATAACCAAAGTTGAAAAGTCTGTAAAGGTTAAGAATGTCACTAAGGCTGATAAACCTGCTAAAGTGAAAAACACCATTATGGTTAAGAAAATAACCAAAGTAAAGGTCACCACTAAAGTTGAGTCTTCAACTCATGTAAAGAACGTTGACCACCCCCCACCACCCCATTTAGTGTTTTTTGCCACACCCTCCTACAAAACCACCACTACACCATCAACCTTTATTTGTCCACCATTTTTCCATCCAACAATGAGTCACACACCACCGTTACTCATGGAGTGATACCACCCATCGAAGACACAACAACGACAACCCCATTTCCTCCTTCGTTCACTTCTCCACTTATATCCCTAACCACCCTGATAACCATCATAGTAACTACCACTCAAACCCTAACTACTACCATCCCCACCACTGATGTTGTTATCACCACCACCATTTCCTCTACCATGCCGATGACCACTACTGAGTCCCCACCTTTCAACATACCTCCAATGCTAAAAACTATTCGAACTTCCCCCTTCGTCATCTATCATTTCAACCCTCATCCACCGATAAACTGTTAGGGCACAAATATATTGGATACAAGATCATGAAGACTGAAACCTGAAAGTCAAATTTAAAAGCTCAAGTCAAAGCCCTTCAAGCAAAAAGTCAAAGTCTTTGTAATAAAGTCAAAGTCAAGTCAATAGTTGTAAGTGTTTTAGTGTTTCGAAATAGGTATATGGCTAGAAGTGTCAAGAGAGTTCTAAGAGAGACAAATAGTAAGAGTATTGTTCGTTTACTAGTGAGTAGAGAGAGAAATAGTGAGAGACTACGTAATTGATTCTTGAGTTTGAAATAGAAATGGAAGTTGATTGAATTGATATTGTCATCTTGATTTTCACTGATTGTGGCACCCACATAAACATCGTTTGCGACTTTCGGAACACTCTTCTCGGCCAACTTGGGGAAAGGGATGAGGTAGGTACTCCAAGCATAGAACATTAAACATCACCATCAAACCCTATGAATGATTTTGCTCCTCACCACAGTGCCGACAAAGCGGCTACTTCTCGATCGAGTTCTAAAACTCAGGCTGATTGGGTAACTGCATCTAATTCCTTTGAACTAGAGTGTCCCTCTATTACTGCCAACGTTAAGGATTTTGGTAAACAACGAATGGCATCCTCAGATTCTGATCAGAAGTATGAGCCCGAACCATATGTGACGCTAAAGTGTATACGAGGGAACTCGTGATATCTTTTTAAAAAACCTAAATGTCAAAAGAGCCTCTCTCAATCATCTGCACCCTGTAGACCACACACACGGTTTGATCTTCATCCACCTTCTGATGACAAGTATACTCCTCTCCCTGCATCGAAACTGTTAACGGAACATGGGTTCGATCCTGTTAGATCCAATAGACTAGTATTATAAGTACTGAAAAATAGACTATGTATCATAACTGCAGAAGACCTCTGTTGTGTACACCAAGACTATCATGCAACACAGGTCAGAGCCTCTGTCGACTACTTCTCGAGAAGGATATAACCAGAAGATTACCTTCAGACCACAGAGCCTCTATGTAGACAACCTCTTGGAGTAGAAGACTTGTGCATTTTATGAAGATAAATGATCATGTTCCTCTTACGTGCCCTTGCTATACAAATATTCTGAAGATCAATAGTACACCCACGAAGGATTACTTTCCAGATGTCATTCCTTTTATGGATGACATCCTTTAGAATGTACTATTGCATGCTCCACGATCTCTTTATGTAGGGAGAAGCTCCTGCCATTGTTGGCAGTGCAGCAAAAAAATCATGCACACCAGAATTCTAGTGAGAAAGCTTTGTAGAGAGAAATATCACACAGTAGTCTGTGTTCATGGCGTATTCGCGAAGTTAATGAAGATAACTTGTTAAGTAAACTCTTATTATTCTTGTTATCAGTTGAGTCTAAAGTTGTATTCAAGATTAAAAGGGTCTATATTGTAATTGTGGTAAAGTTTAGTTTTATTAGTGTTGATAAAAGTCAAGGTGTTTGACTTTCTTACTACATTGAGTTGTAAGGTCAACTAGTTTGACCAGGTATAAATGGGATGTGTCTGTAGAATCTTGTAACAACTAGAAAGAACATGCACATGCATATACTTCTAGAGGGAGAGTTTAGAGAGATGAATAGGTAAATGGCACACTGAGTTAAAGGTGAAATCATTGTAATCATTGTTCAACCAATAAATATGATTTCTACATATTTGTTTGATTGTGTAACTTGAATTTGGGAATTAGATTTTCAAAAGTTTCGAAGTTGTGAAAGACTTTTTGTTAAAGAGTTTACAATAGAAACAAGACCTGAAGATTAGTGTCAAAATATTTTTAATCTTGAATCCAAAGGGGGAGATTTTTGAGTCTAAAATTGTATTCAAGATTAAAAGGGTCTATATTGTAATTGTGGTAAGGTTCAGTTTTGTTAGTGTTGTTAAAAGTCAAGGTGTTTGACTTTCGTACTACATTGAGTTGTAAGGTCAACTAGTTTGACCACGTATAAAAGGGTTGTGTCTTTAGAACCTTGCAACAACTAGAAAGAACACGTTCATCCATACACTTCTAGAGAGAAAGAGAGTTTAGAGAGATAATTAGGTATATGGCACACTGAGTTGAATGTGAAATCATTGTAGTCATTATTCAATCAATAAATATGATTTCTACATATTTGTGTGATTGTGTAGCTTGAATCTGGGAATGTCGTTATCTTTATTGCTTGTGTGTGTGTTTCTACCAAATTATTCAAACCTCTTTGTGCATTCAAAAATCCTTTCGCATACCATTTGTTTTTGCATATTTGAGTTTGAACTTATCATTGTTGAGTAAAACTGGTATCAACAATTGGTATCAGAGCAAGACTGCTATTGCGACCAAGTTGGTCTTCAGAAACAAGAAAGACGGAGATGGAGTGGTCATTAGAAACAAAGCAAGACTGGTGCTAAGGGATACTACCAAGAAGAAGAGATTGACTACGAAGAAACCTTTTCCCCTGTCGCACGGCTGAAGCAATTAGGATATTTTTAGCATTTGCAACCCACAAAGGTTTCAAGGTATACCAAATGGATGTCAAGTCAGCCTTTCTAAATTTGTCAGATTCAAGAAGAAGTATACGTCCAACAACCACTAGGCTTCATCAGTTTAGAATTCCCAAATCATGTCTATTTTATGGACAAAGCTCTATATGGACTCAAACAAGCCCCCGGAGCTTGGTATGATCGACTTTCAAACTTCTTTCTCGAAAATAAATTCGAAAGAGGTACAACCGATACTACTTTGTTCTACAAAAGGAGAAAAGGTAAGATTTTGCTTGTGAAAATATATGTGGACGACATTATATTTGGCTTTACGAATGAAAACAATTGCAAAAAGTTTGGAACACTCATGAAGATTGACTTTGAAATTAGCATGATGGGAGAATTGAATTTCTTCCTTGGGCTTCAAGTCAAACAAAATACAGAGGGAATTTTTATAAATCAATCAAAATATGTCTCTGACATACTTTCAAGATTCAAACTCTCTGACTCTTCTGTGATGAAAACACCTATGGCCACTGGATCTAAGTTGCACTCTGATCCATAGGGCAAGTCTGTCGAATGCAACTCTATAGAGGTATGATGGGGTTCCTTCTATACTTAACTGCCAGTAGACCAGATATCATGTATCCCACATGTCTTTGTGAAAGATATCAAGAAAATCCTTAGATACCTTAGAGGAACCAAAAATCTTGGCCTTTGGTATCCAAAGAACTCTTGCATTAATCTTATGGCTTATATAGATTCAGATTATGAAGAATGCAAACTAGACAGAAAGAGTACCTTTGGATGTTGTCAATTTCTAGGTGGTAAACTAGTGAGTTGGACTTCTAAGAAGCAGAATTGTGTGTCCATATATACGACAGAAGCTGAGTACGTTGCTACTGCTAGTTGTTGCTCACAAGTTATGTGGATGAGAACTCAGCTCAGTGACTATGGTCTAGACATTGAAAATATTTCCATCCTCTGTGACTCAAAAAATACCATAACCATCTCTTCCAATCCAGTGCAGCCTTCCAAGAAAAAGCATATCGACATAAGTTACCACTTTCTATATCATAATATGGAAAAAGGTACAATCGAAATGTATTTTGTGCCCACAGACTATCAACTTGCTGACTTGTTCACTAAAGCCTTAGATGAGAATAGATTCTTATTTTTGGTTAGCTAGTTGGGTATGTTGAACATCAGCTGACCCACAGAGCCTCTGCACACTTTGGTACAAAGTTTCTCATGTATATAATTTTATTTCTGAATGTATAGATTTACTTCTGCATGCACAGTTGTTCATTTTATTTATCATTCCACTATTTTTAGTTCATTGGTCTACGTCTTGTACACTACTTATCATATTTGACACAAGCATAGATCAACGGTGAGCAGAAGAAGACCTTGATGAAGATCACATAAGCTGATCATTCAAGCTGGAGCCAAAGGAGCCACTCTATCGAGCATATTGCAGAAGAAGGTAAGTTCTTCGCACAAACCCATTATCAAAAACACTTTTCTCGAACACAAATTTCCAAATATGTCCCAAATTACCTATTTAAACAAGTTAAAACTTTGAATGGTGAAAATCTTTTGAGGTCTTTCCTCTATTATAATTTTTTGGTCAAAGAGCCTCTGCGATCTCTCACAGAACCTCTACGAGATGTAACAGAGCCTCTACGCCTAAAAAGCATCATTTGACCTCTGAATTCTTTTTTGAAAAGAATCTCTCGATCAATTCATTGATTTTCAAATGATTTTGTTGGATCCCATATTCTTGTCTATAATGATTTAAACAAACAAGCATATAACAATAATAATAGCGAAAGCAAATAATGTTTAAACCAAGTTGTTTGATTCGTACTCACATTAATTAAGATAAATATTCAAAAGTAAAATAAATGAACAAGCAAATATTCACTAGATAACAATGTAGATTTTCAAGAACACCATAAAGGTGGTTTAAATCCTCCAAGATCTTTTTTGTACAATTCACCATAAGAGTATTTCTTTATACAAGCAGGTAAGGAAAAGCACATTTTAGAACAATGGGTTGCATGTCCTATTTATTGGACTTAAAGTGAACAGTGTACTTTCCTGTAACACAAGACATGATTGAACAGTGATCTACCTAAAAGGTAAATCTTATCACTAAGTGACGTGTCTTCAAAGCTTGTATCTTGACTTATAGAAATCATCAGCTTGAACTTCAAAGAGAATGTCTTCAGAGCTCTGATAAAGTGCCTCTGATGAAGCTATCTTTGATTTCTTCTTTGTTGAATACTCTAACTCTGAAATCACTTCAGAGAAAGCCTGCTATCTCTGATGGTGTCTCCAGAAGTCCTCTAAAAAAGGACTTCGAATATTTTCAATACTTTTACATTTCAGAATTGGGGCTAACAATCTCCCCCTATGTATTGAAAATAAAAAATTATAAACTAGCAGAGACATTAATCTAGAAAGAAAAGAGGAGAAAGTCATCCTCTGTTAAATGTTACTTCTCACTAGATAAATAAATTACATTGCAAGAGAAGTTGACAGTAAAAAATAAGCAAAAAAAAAATACAATCTATTCCCAGAGCAGACTTTGTGGAATCTCCTGATCAAATCTCTGTAGAGGATCATTGAGTTGATCCCTGAATACACTGATTCAAACAAATTTGCTGGACACTTCTCCTTTTTCTCATTCAGCATATGCATCATCCCTTTCAGAGTCTCATCTAAATACTTCGCCACTTCAGAGGCTTAGAAGATCTTTTTTTCGTTGAATACCTTGTAGAAGAATCCCAGAGGCTCTGACACGATTGATCCAGTCTTGTACTTGCCCAAATTGTTGATCACCTCAATCGGAACAGTGACCCCTAGCTTCTCTATTTCAAGATTGAGGGAAATCTGGAAGTCTAACTTAGCTCTGACTTGATGTGGGCTTCCATGGCTCTTTTCACTTCATATTCTCCCATTCTGTAGACTCTTCCTCTCTCTTATTTCGCTGAACAGTATGCACAAAGATGAGGTAAGTCACAGGGATTAAGATTTACCATGTCGTTATCGTTGAACTGGTACACTCTGTTATATGTGTGAATGACCTCATAATGTCGATAGATTATCTTGTCGTAGCTGAACTTTCTCTCTAAGATCTTGTTGATTTCAGTTATTGGCTCATTAGAGAAGACATCCTTACGACTGCTTGTCTAATCTCTAACATACCTCTTTTCAATTTCATCCATTCCAGGTCTGAATCTTGGATTCAGAGGTTAAACAAGCCTATTTTCAGTGGTGAACTCGCAGTAGAGGTATAGGAAAGTGTCTTCTTCAAAAGCTCTATCTTGCCTCACAAGATAAATTCTGGAGGTATTGGGAATGCTGAGGATGCTGGAATGCCAACGTTTGATTTTTGAACAGATACCTTTGTCGTTGTCTTTTCACCTTCTGAGATTAGAGGTACTTGATTAGCTCAACCATTGTTATGTCTCTAGTTAAGTTCTTTGGATTGTAGAAGTTGATGGTGGAGTTTCATTTGTTGCAGAGGCAATCATGGCTTCCATATGCGCTTGATCTTCTATCTGTTGCTCGACCTCTGATATGTATACTTGATGGGGTTGAGCGTGTTGATACACATACTCTTCCTTTTGTTCAGAGGCTTCTCCATCATCATAATCATCTCCAAATGCATCCTTCATTATGATCGTTGGTCTTTACGAGGAGGAGAATGCATCCTTTGAGGGAGTGCTGGAGTAATCCACAAGTTGTTCATCTTATTCAATAGCAACAAAGGTTTCTGTAGCGATGGTCTATGGAATTGCAGGGACCACATCAACAAGTGATATCTCTAAGGTTGTGGATACTATAAGAATTACAAGTACTGGAGAGCTCAGAATTGTTGTAGATGGTTGGTCATCAGCAGAGGTGGGATTCCTCTCAAATCAAGTTTTGTCATGAGCACCTTCAGTTTGTTTAGGTGCAGAGGAGAAGGGAGCAGAGGCACTCACTTCCTCTGTTCTGATATGTGTTGCTCTTTTCTCCCCTTTTTGAGCATCTGAAGACTCTCGTGGCATATCATCATATTGGTTGTCGTTAGAGTCCACAAACCGAGCCTTCTTGGAGGCTTTTTCTGCATAGGAAGTATCAAGAATCTTACTTTTTAGCTTTGGTGTCATCTCTGGTTGGAGGGCTTTTTCAAGGAAAGCCTTAACGACCTTTGTTGTTTCTCTAGACTTGGCCACAAATTTGCTCGACACCGTGAGCATTCAGCTGATCACATGTTTTGAGAAGTCCTGGAGGTCAAACTTCGTTACCATGTCTACTATTGTCCTTAGAGTTTGAACTGGAGTTTGAGGAGCGACATAGACTGTTATTGCTGCTATAGCTTTAGAGATCTATTGCATCATCTCTCATTTGAACTTTTCCATATCGACAAGAGTAATTAATGGTGTAGCAGAGGGCAAGGCTAGTATGGCCTTGAGTATCTCAGATTTGGCAGATGTGCGCTCCTCTGTGAGCCTGTCAGAGCGTCCTGCGACAAGTTATTCCAGAGTGGAGAGTTTGTTATTGTCAGCCTCCAGTTGGTGCTTTAACTCAAAGATCTCTGAAGTGAGCTTATGTACTTCAGAGTTTGAGGCATATGCCTCTGAGGTCCTCTCAATGGTAAGATTTAGATCTTTTCAAGGATCCTTTGATATCATCACTAAAGATTTTGAACACTTCTTTAGTGAAGAAGTCAGAGAGGGGAACCTTGGAACCAACACATATTTCCAAGTCACCCTCGAGTTCAGAGGGGCCCTTCTACAGAGGTGATTTAAGGTTTCCTCTAGAAGGACTTCCATCCAATCCTTGTGAATCCTTTGTAAGGGATTTCTCTATGGAGGTTCTGATCAGATCCTCTTCCTCTTACTGAGGTTCAGGGGAGGAAAATCTTATATGATGGGACGACTTGCTATCCAGGCAAGTCATCCTCTATGCGACTAGGTCGTGCCACTATCCCTCAGTTAAGTTGTCCCTATGCGAGATTCTGAACATCTCTGGAACTATAGGACGGTTCTCTAATGAATATGCCACAGAAGCGTTATTTTATGTAGGTGGAGGTGACGTACCCTGGGGCGATGGGTCACTTATCTTTTCAATAGACAAGTCCTTTTAAGAGGACAAGTCTTGATTTATGGCATCCCCTTGTTTTTTAGCAGTAGAGGCAGAATGAATTGCCTCTGAGTGGTTGGCTTGGGTTGGTTCAAGGTGTGTACCTTTGTTCAATGTTTTTTGTTGTTGGTCCACCTAGAACAAATTGTGTGCTTGCATGGGGATTTGGGCTTGGGAAACGCACATGTGTGCCTCTGAGGGCATCTTTTTCTACCTGACCTCCCTCGGATCCTAGGTGTTCAAAAATATTTCTCTCTGGTGTATTCTCAGGGTGCGTTTGTTTTATGGTACAACGTGGGACAGGACGGGACATAATTTTTTTCTCCCATGTTTGGAAGGAAAAATACATGGTACAAAGTAGAACAACATGGGACTAAAGTCTCTTTTTTTTGTTCTGGGTTAGACCCTGGAACAAGGTGGGCAAGAAAAAAAAGACCATGTTACCCTTACTCTTCTTATTTGATACGCCTCCAACACATATCCCTATTTTCTTTCTGGCC
This sequence comes from Arctium lappa, assembly GCA_023525745.1. Lineage (NCBI taxonomy): Eukaryota > Viridiplantae > Streptophyta > Magnoliopsida > Asterales > Asteraceae > Arctium > Arctium lappa. The sequence continues at coordinate 59,251,165 of CM042059.1, read as the reverse complement.
ATGGAATACGTCTTTCTCCTCCCCCATGAAATCGTGTTCCCCATGAAAATCATCGTCACATTTTTCCTCATCTAAAATTGAAGCATCGACTTCTCCCTGTGGTTCAACGTCTGGTTCCCATCGATTACAGGTATGATTTTGTTTATTGATAAATCAATATTTGGTTCCCTGTGTTTCCTCTTCTGTCCTAAACGGCTATTACATTAAAATTGGATGCAAAAACCCTAAAGACGGTCACTCCGTCTTACCCTATTCTTCTCCGTTCGATTAGAAGAACAAACAAACGCATTGAGTTAAATTCTTGTGCTCAACATTTCTTCAACTCATAAAAGATTATCATGTTTTTCTTTTCAATTTTTGGTTTTATAAAGAATAATTTTTTTGGGATTTTTTGCCCTAACCTAACCCATTGTTTCCTTTCCAGACTCTTGATTTTCTTAAAATGGGGGTTATAGGTAAAATTTGAATTTATGTTTTCTTTGTAGATAAGCTCTTTGTTGTCTTTCAATGGGTGGTAAATTGTCAGAAAATTCATTCAAATATTTCTTGAAGTTATCAACATGGGGGTATCTTTTATCCATCTTTTTTAATTTATGTAATAAACCCCATCAGTTTTTGTCCATCCCTCTCTTTCACACATCCTCTGTTCAAATGGGTTTACAGACAGAGAGAGAGAGTTTGATAACCCACATTCTCTTTGTTAGCAATTCAAAATTGTTTTCTGATTGCTAATTTGCTCATAGATATTAAATAATAAGCCATAGTTGATTTAAACTTCGAGCAGTCTAATTTATATGCATCATCCAGAAAATATATTATAGAATATAATAGGCATCTTCCAAAGAGATTTACCATAGTCATCTAGCTTATCAGTTGCTTTTTACCAATATACATAATGTCTTGCTTTTGTGTCAGATGAAATGCATCAGTTGGTTACGGTTATTACATCTTCTTCACCTAACCTCGAGAGTTTGGATAGTTTGCCGAACGAGTTGAAGGACATGGGTCTTAATACTATGCAATTTGTACGTGTTAGCATGTATTTTTGAAATAGCCCAACTCAATTGCGAATTTGGAAAGGCTTGGATGGATCTTTCAAACCGGAATTTGTGAAGGCGATATTTGAAGAAGACAAGTGAAGATTTTTTTAATGTGATCATTTTAAAACAATTCGTCTTGTTGATTATTTTTGTTTGTGGACTTCTAAGTATTAAGTTGATTATTTTGGTTTGTTAACGTTATGTAAGTATTCGTAAATTTCTAAACAATTTGCTTGTTGCTTATTTTGGATTAAGAAAGTGATGTTGGAAGTTGAAATTTTCTAAACAGTTTGTGGTTATAATAATTTGGTAAATGTCATTTATAATATTGAATGAGATGGTATAAGTTATATATATGTATATATATACACACACAAAAAATATTATGTAAAAATATACATAAGAAAATTATTTATTTGATATGTATCGTTATAATATTTATAAATTAAAAAAATTAAACGAAATTTTAGAAATAATCTTGTCATTTTGACATTTTTGTTTGATCCTATTGAGTCTTACAAAACATTATATCAAACAAATTATACAATTTAATTATGTTAGGGTCAATCTGGTCATTTTCACAGTTTTGTACTGTCGTGTACAGTGTTACCAAACAAAATCCCAGACAGCTTGCTCTGTCCTGTCCTGTCCACGTACCAAATGCACCCTTAGACTCACTCTCCTTTGCTCGGGTAGAGCTAACCTCTTCACCAAAGTCAGAGGCACCCTCTGATCTTCTCTCTTTAGAGCCACTCTCTGGTTTCCCTCTGTTTTCATCCAATGTAGCCTCGAAGTCCTCACTAGCTGACTCGAGTTCAGGTTCAGAGACTAGATGTGTTGGGGATCCCATCATCGGCTCTGATGATTGCGCAACACTGCTAAGATATAGATAGGTGGGTTGGGTCTCTGGAATGTAGATCTTCATTCTCTAAAGGAATCTCCTTTCGTACGGGTAAGGAGGTATGGTTGTGGGTTTAAAACTATTTATCACGAATAGTGGGGGTTTGGGTTCTTCCTTAGAGAGAGTAAATTTTATGATTGCTCCTCGGATAACCAGTGAAATGAATCATGGAAAGAGGACTGAAACTGGTTGTTTGCCTTTGGCTAGCCTTGTTCTTCCTATCCACAGCAATGTGTATTTGTGAGTAGATAAGTCTGGATATTTCCACGTTTCGGTTGTAGAATAGGGCATACATTATGGCTAACAGGGCAGGGTTTGCTTGATCTTGGCTTCCAATTTTACAAGTTTGTGTGCGGTTTAGCACACTAAACATAAAGTTCCATATGGGTGAAAGGTGTTTTCTCCTAAATTCACTTAGTCTGGATATGTCTTTGTTGTACCCTAAGTGAAAACGAAACTAGAATAGGGTTTCCTGGGATGGGGGTTTTTCAAATCGTTCAATCTCTAGTGTTAACTCCGAATCGATGTATAGAAGTATTGAAATATAGGCTAAGTATAGAAGCTTCAGAATACTGCTCTAAATCACCTTGTGCACTACAGAAGTTGCTATGCTCAGAAGACTCTATCGACCGTCTACCAAAAAGATCACAACCTGAAGATTCTACTCAGACCACAGAGCCTCTGTGATCCCTCACAGAACCTCTGTGGTGGCTAACCTCTGATGATGGAAGACTTGAATATTACAAGACAATGGTTCTAGACAAGATCACGTGCAGAACATGTGAGCCTGCTGTAAGAAGATTCCATGGATCATTTTCACATGTCCCACATTCTTTTACTTTCCAGGTGGCATTCTTTTTGTGGAATGTCAGCCTTTGTCTTGTACTATTGTGTGCTCTTCGTTCTATATGAGGGGATCACCTCCTGTTTAGTAAATCATGTGAGCACACACTAATCTAAGAGCATCCTATAAGTTCTTTGAGCATATTTGCACACACAATTGTGTGTGTTCTTGGTGTAATAGCAAGTTAATGAAACAGATTCTTCAGTAATCAACTCTTATTGTTTTATGAATCTGATTATTACATGCTAGTGTGTTTACTACCATTCAAAGACTATATTACTACGTTCTAAAACGCTTCCGCACTCTAAATCATCTGTTTTGAGTAGTTTATAGTGAATCTCGTTTAGAACACTGTATTTGGGATCAAAAATTGGTATCAGAGAATTCTTTGATCTTCAATATCAAAGGATCCTGTTCTATACTTGATTCTAGTGTTCTTGGTAGTTGTTTGAGTTTGTTCTTCATCACTCAAAGAATATACTCTGTTTTCTGGGTTTGTTTAAACTAGTTTGATATAGATTCAAAAAATAGGTGTATTTTAATCTCTAGAACAGTTTCAAAGCTTGTTGGTTGGTTAACAATACCTCTCAAACCAAATACTCATCATTTTCAGTTCATCTTCATCCCTATCTACCTTTCATCTCACACTTTGTTTTTGCTTACATCGTTGTCACACTGAAAATCGCAAATGCAATTAACTTCTTCAGTTTAGGTTCTCAATCAAAACCTCCTACTGTACTTAGGGATGAATATACCCAGTGGAAAATCAGGATGGTGCACTTTCTTGAAGGTGTGGATCCTGGTTTGGTTGAGTTTCTCCATAATCCTCCTTATGTCCAAATGAACAATGTTCCTCGTGTCCCTGCTACTGCAACCACACCTGAAATCCCAGAAAATCAACTATGTCGGTCCACAATATTATCAAGTTCGTATCAAAACAACAACACATATATTAACCAACCTGATTTGATTACAAACACGGAATCCAGATTGATTGATTTCTCTTTTGAAGCTCTCTGTGTTTTTCTCTCTGATGAACAGTAAACTCAGATCTTAGATTATGTGTGATATGTTCTCACCTAACAACTAACTAGATAATATATAACAAAGATATTATAACAAAACTAAATATCTATTTATTAGATATTTAGGACTAATATTAAATACTATAATTAACACAATAAATAACTTTGACAATTATTACAAACTAACTTTAGACTTATACAAAGAGTCGACTTTCTAGCTTAGACTTCAGATTGCGATTTTCAGTTTGGATGATCTTGAATACAATAGATCTGTGCGCTAACAATCTCCCCCTTTGGATCAAGATCATTACTAAAAAGATTTAGCAATTCGGTCTTCTTTTTCAGCTCAGAAGATGCAATATTCCTCTTAGTCTTCAACAAGTAGCAGTCTCCCCAAAAGACGTAGATGAACTCTCTTTCAGATGATGGGATGAAATTATCTTCAGATTTAGCTCAGAATGTTGTAGCAAATGAGTTGAAAAGAAAATTTCTCTCAATTCCGCATGTCTTCAGAATACTTGCTCTAAACTTGTGTTGTTCCCCATTTCTTGTGTAGCTCTTCTCCCCCTTTTTGATGAAAAGTGCAACGACTTCATCAAAACTTTTATGTCAAGAAATGTCTAACTTAAGGAGCTTCTGATCCGTCAATTCAAAAGATATTCATCTAGATCCTTTCAAATCCAGAAAAAATAATCGTGTAACACCTGAATCAATAAATGAATCAGTTAAAATGCTTGTCAGTAACACTAAGTCACTTTGTATAACGAATACACATTGGAAAGGAGCTTTTTGATGTTCACTCCCCCAGGGTTTCCATTCAATCATCGAAACACCACAAAGGTAAATTCTATGAACGTTATGACAAAGAAACAAATTCCTTGTGTGTTCGTACAAGAGATAGAATGAATTAAGCACTTGATGATTGCTTTTAAGGCTCAATATTGTGTAAACCACTGAGACAACGGTAAGTTAAACACAGACTCAATGTGCATGAGTGAAGTGCGAAGGTGGGGCAAACTTCCTTCTTTTCAATATCCGGATTTTCCAAATGAAAATCAGATAGTAAATGTGTTGTTTCCTCTTTGAAAATGAAACATTTTCCTTTTAAGAAGAAAATGAGTAGCTGGTGGGGTTAATCAAGTGTTGGCATGGGCTAGTTGCCTGTTTCAATAATGTTCACCAAATAAATGTGAAACACTAGAAATGTGGTTGCCCGACTCAGAAAGTAGTTGGTGTAGAGTTCTAATATTCTTTTAACTCTGTTCTCACACCCTCTTTGTTTTAAACATTCAGTTTACTTCTAACCGAACTCTCTTTTTCTGTATATCTCTGTCACACCCCGCTAAAGCGGAAATACGGAATATGACAGTTCGATAGACATAGCATTAGGAAATGATAAAATACCTTCATACATTTCAACCATAGTTTACATCATGTCCCAAAATAAGCTTTCTTTACAAAACCCAAATCTTAATTACAAGATACTATTAAACGATTAAGTGCAATAACTAAATCTCAATCATTATCCGGATACCTTCTTGTTCCCTGAAAAGCATGTATAAAACAAGGTCAACTACAAAGAGTTGGTGAGTTCACAAGTTTTAAAGATGCACAAAAGTAAATTTTTATATGCAGAATTGACCAATTAAAAACATAATATCAAATCAACCCTTTGAACCATAATTCACGATTAAAATTTTTAAATTATATGACAGAAAATATGTCTCAATAACCTTTCGTATGTTGAACCTCTACTAGACCGTCCACTGACCAAACAAATATGCCCCAAAAAGAACTACCGTTGTGGTCATGAATCACATTGATAGCCCCTATTTCTCTAGAATTAGTGCACCCTTACTCGTCAGTATAAGGTGGGCTTGTCACACCAAATAGCGCTATCCACTAAGACTATAGGCTCCCGCAGGAGTTAACTAGTAGAGTCGGGGACTTAAAGAAACAATCCAACATACTAATATTCGCATATATGTCATATAATATCCCAAAACAAACGCTTTATCACCAAAACAACCAAACTCATCCATGATAATCATAAACAAACTTCGTGAATTATTGCAATAAATAACATGCCTTTCACCCCAAAATATATAAAACATTAAAATAGGGGTTGTGAATACTCACCTTTTATGATGATGCAAAAGTATCACAACACAATTCTCTTAGCCCGGTCCTTAAATCCCTATAGAGTAATTGTACCAAAAATTAATACCCATCCTCAAAAACCTAACTCGACCATTCTTACATCTCAATATGTATATATATAAATATACACATGCCATTATGTTTAACTTATTGTCTAGAATAAGATTTTAGAATTTACTATACCAAACAAATCACCAAAACATAAGCTTTTAAAGTTTTAGGATCACTTTTTGGATTCAGCACTTGCTGTCCAAAATTTGTGATCTCAAAATAAGCTTCAAAATAACATTTCCCAAATACCAAAAATAACCATATTTTTACAGTAATCAATATATTGAGTTATGAACTATTCTGCAAAATTTTATGATTTAAAGAAGTGTTTAAGTGTCCCAAATAAATTCCACAAAATAGATTGTCACTGATTTTCAGATTAGTGACACACTTCACTTGCAGCTTACATTTGGGATATCAAATCTCAGAATTATGCAATGAGCCATATATGGTTGTAAAACTAACTAAAAAATCTAACATGTGGAAAAAGATTCACTTAATGTGGACAAGAATTGAGGGAGTTATGGTCTTTGAAAGTTGGGTATATGATTCTGCCAATTCTGGACAGAATACACCACTTTCTTCTAAAATACAAATGAGTGACCAAACCTCCATAATTTTGAGTGATTCTTGATGCTATAAATCACTAATACCTTAAATTGAAGTTTTGTAACAAAAAGCCCAAATTTTTAAGGAGTATAAACTGACTTATAAAGCTTGAAAGTGAAAGCACAATCCATGACAGCAAGCTGTTGACATGATGAAGTTTGTATTAACATAAAATGATGATCATTTGGCATGGTTTTCATTAATAACTCATGGCCTCACATCTTAAATGAATATACAAAGATTCTAATAATACAAATATACATCATGGATTCATAGCAACTTCAAGTGCTCATCCAATCCCATGCATGACAACATAATCACTAAATAAGTGATATTACACCATTTTAGATGCTCTTAATCATTTGAGATTTGAGTAATCTCATCCTAAGAGTTTCTTTGTACCCAAAATTGTTGTGAATATATAAATTTCAGTCCAAATATCACCAAAATTTCGTGGACCATAGTACCACATTTCATAACACTATTATTTTGATAAAATCTCAAAAATCTCACTTAAATTCCAAGTTTTATGGGAAGATCATTCAATGGTTTACTTGGCAAATGTAATATTTACCAAATGTATCCCATTTCTCTTCTAGAACAAGGGTTTTATAACTTCTACATGAAATGGTATGAAACCCTCACATTTTTGAATAAAAACTTGAAAAATGAAGATATAAAGTGATTACCTTCTTACTTGGAGATGAGAACTTGAATTCTTGAAGTAAAAGAGGGTTTAAATCTTGATTTCTCCTTGGAAATTTTCTGAAAATCGATTATGGTGGTGGTGGTGTGTGGTGGCCGGCGTGAGAGAGAGAGAGAGAAGGAGATGAGGGGTTTTCTTGAAAATGATATAATTAATCCTAATTTTTATTTGGTTTTAAGTTGAACTAAAAAGAGAGGTGTTATAAAAATTTGCCAAGTGTCCTAATGACTCACCAAAACACATATTAAATTAAATTAAAATGTAATTATGATATAAACCTAGTTAAATAATCAGATAAATTTGAGAATCGTAACTCTCAATTCTCAGTTTATGCTAAAAATGAATATTATAAATTAATAAATATATTTTATTTTGAAAAATACAAAAATCCTTTTATTTTAGGTATTTTAGATTCACCACATAATTTCTGGCTTTTTTGAGATGTAACGGTCAGTTATCAGTCCGAACCGGGTATTTTTACGCGACTTCCGAAATTTTCGGGTAAACTTCTAATTTAATCATTCTAACTAGACATTAAGGAATTTAACTTCATATATAAATTCTAATAGGTCAGAGATTGCTAACCTTATCATACTGGTTATTAGGCAGTTGTCACATTTTCCCCCTGTTAAAAGAATTTCGTCCCGAAATTCATACTTAAATTCCTTCTGATTAAATCTTTTCAAATAACTGAGGATATTGGTTCCTCATGTGATCTTCTCTTTCCCAAGAATATTCCGGACCGAATCTTGATTTCCATCGGACCTTTAGGATTGGAATTTTGCGGTGCTTTAATCGCTTAACGTCTCGATCGAGAATCTCAATTGGTTCTTCTTTAAAACACAGACGTTCATCGACTTTGATTTCTTCTGGTGAAACAATCAATGATTCATTGGTCACACACTTCTTTAAATTTGATACATGAAATGTATCATGAATGGCACTCAATTCTTGCGGTAGTTTGAGTTTATAAGCCACTGATCCAATTCTCTTTGTGACTTCGAATGGTCCAATAAACCTTGGACTTAACTTACCCCGCTTCCGAAAGCGAATGATGCCTTTCCAAGGTGATACTTTTAATAGCACTTTATCACCTACTTGAAACTCCAATGGCTTTCTTCGATTATCAGCATAACTCTTTTGGCGATCTCTTGCTGCCTTAAGCCTATTCTGAATAACTGATATTTTATCGGTGGTTTCCTGACCAATGTCCGGTCCAAACAATTTACTTTCTCCGGCTTCTATCCACCCCAGTGGTGATCTGCATTTTCGCCCATAAAGAGCTTCATATGGTGCACATTGGATACTTGCGTGATAACTGTTGTTGTAAGAGAATTCAACCAATGGTAAATGTTGATCCCAATTTCCGCCAAAATCTATCGCGCATGCACGCAACATGTCCTCCAAGGTCTGAATGGTCCTTTCCGTTTGACCATCCGTTTGAGGATGATAAGCTGTACTTAGATCCAATCTAGTGCCCAAAACCTTTTGAAATGTCTGCCAAAATCTGGAGGTAAAGCGACTATCTCTATCGGAAATGATAGAAATGGGTACTCCGTGGCGAGAAACGATTTCATCAATGTACAGTTGCGCTAACTTTTCCATTTTGAAATCTTCTCGTATTGGTAGAAAGTGCGCAGACTTTGTAAGTCGATCCACTATTACCCAAATAGCGTCATGACCTTTCCTAGTTCTGGGTAATTTGGTTACAAAGTCCATTGAAATTTGATCCCATTTCCATTGAGGTATTTCAGGTTGTTGAAGAAGACCCGAAGGCTTTTGGTGTTCTGCTTTCACCTTTGCGCAGGTCAAACACTCACTTACATACATAGCAACATCTCGTTTCATTCCTGGCCACCAATAATAGCTTCTCAGATCCTGATACATCTTGTCTGCTCCTGGATGAATCGAATATCTTGTTTTATGAGCTTCTTCCAAAATTTTGGACCGCAGGTTGTCAGCCTTTGGTATCCAAATTGTATTCTTAAAATAACGTACTCCATCCACTCTTGTTTCAAAATCCTTCTCCAAATGATGAAGAGACTCATTTCTCAAATTATCAGACTTTAATCCTTCCTCCTGAGCTTCAAGAATTTGCGCCTTAAGATTTGTCTGAACAATTACTCCCATAGCTCGTATTCTCAAGGGCTTTACTCTCTCCTTTCTACTTAACGCATCTGCTACAACATTAGCTTTTCCTGGATGATATTTTATTTCGCAGTCATAATCACTGAGCAATTCCACCCACCTTCGTTGTCTCATATTAAGCATCTTCTGATCAAAGATGTGCTGAAGACTCTTATGATCAGTAAAAATGGTACATTTTGTCCCATAAAGATAATGTCTCCAAATCTTTAGTGCAAAAATTACAGCTCCCAGTTCCAAGTCATGGGTGGTATAATTTTTCTCATGTACTTTTAACTGCCTAGACGCATACGCAATCACCTTATCCTTTTGCATTAGAACACACCCCAATCCTTGGCGTGATGCGTCGCAATAAACCACGAAATTGTCAGTGCCCTTAGGCAATGCTAAAATTGGAGCATTGCAAAGTCTTTGCTTGAGCGTCTGAAAGGCTTCTTCCTGTTTATCAGTCCATAAAAACTTTTCATCCTTTCGAGTTAATGTTGTTAAAGGCTGCGCAATCTTGGAGAATTTAGAAATGAATCGCCGATAATATCCTGCTAAACCAAGAAATTGACGAATCTCCGTGGGGGTCTTCGGAATCTCCCATTTCTTGATGGCTTCCACCTTTGCTGGATCAACTTGAATTCCTTCTTGATTAACTACGTGCCCAAGAAAATGAACTTCTCGTATCCAAAATTCGCATTTGGAAAATTTGGCATATAGTTTCTGATCCTTGAGTAATTCGAGTATCAGCTTCAGATGTTGCTCGTGATCCTCTTTGCTTCGGGAGTAGATGAGAATGTCGTCAATGAACACGATTACAAATTTATCCAAGTATGGTCTGCATACTCTGTTCATTAGATCCATAAAAACTGCTGGTGCGTTCGTTAATCCAAAAGGCATAACCAGAAATTCATAATGCCCATACCGAGTTCTAAAGGCTGTTTTGGGAATATCTTCTTCACGAACTCTCATCTGATGGTATCCTGATCGAAGATCGATCTTTGAGAAATAAGCAGCTCCTTGTAATTGATCGAACAAATCATCAATTCGGGGAAGAGGATATCGATTCTTGAGAGTTAGCTTATTGAGCTCTCTATAATCGATGCACATTCGGAAGGTTCCATCCTTCTTTTTGACAAAAAGAACTGGGGCTCCCCAGGGCGAAGAACTTGGTCTGATAAATCCCTTTTCAAGAAGTTCTTGGAGTTGTTCGGACAATTCTTTCATCTCCGATGGTGCTAGACGATATGGAGATTTTGCCACAGGTGCAGCTCCAGGGATTAAATCAATGTGGAACTCAACTTGTCTTTGCGGTGGCAATCCAGGTAATTCATCGGGAAAAACTTCTGGAAAATCTTGGACTATTGGAATATCCTGGATGCGCTTCTCCTTTAACTTCTTATCTACTACATGCGCCAAAAATGCAACACACTCTTTTCTTAAATACTTACGCATTTTCATGCACGATACTATTTTTAAACTTGTTCTTGACTTCTCTCCATAAACTAAAAGTATTCCTCCTCCTGATGGTTGAATTCGAAGTTTCTTTTCGGAACAACAAATTTCTGCTCGGTTCTCGGATAACCAATCCATACCCACCACTATATCGAAACTTCCTAATTTAATTGGAATCAGATCTATGCTAAACTCCTTTTCCGCCAAAACTAATGTGCAATTAGGAACTACTTCGCTAACCCTAATTTCTTGACCGTTAGCAAATTTAATGACATAATCTTCCTTTAACTTTTGAGACTTTTGTCCAATTTTAGATCTGAATTCTAATGATATAAAACTCTTATCTGCTCCAGAATCAAATAATACGGACGCAGAGTGATTATTTAAGAGAAACGTACCTGTAATCACGTCCGGATTTTGTCTTGCCTCTTCCGCTCCAATTTCGAACACTCGTGCTCTTGCTGGCCTTCCTGGGTTCCCCCGATTAGCTGGTTGGCCTTGATTTACAGGCATCCTCCTGTTATATTTAGGACAGGCACTCCTTAGATGATCCATACTTCCACATTCAAAACATACCCGCTTTTGAGTGCTCTTGCAATCCTTAGCAAAATGGCCTACTTTACTGCACCTATGACATATTATACAACGCCCTTGATGGTAATAATTACACTTATCACATTTTGGCACCATCCCTTTTTCTTTACCCGTAGTCTGGGCCTGAATTCCAAAATTTCCTGCTATTCTCTGCTCTTTACCTTTCCTCCCATCAAACTGTCTTCTCCGGGGTTCCTCCATCTTCCTTTTTCCTTTGGCTTTTTCGTTTGAAAACAGTCCTGAACGAGTTGCGTTGTCAGTCAACTTAGCGGCTAAACTTACTGCTTCCTGCATAGTGTTCGGCCTTCCCGAAGTCACATCTCCCCTTATTTCAGGTGCTAATCCCCAAATATACCTATCAATTTTGTTCTCTTCTGGTGTTACTAATTGAGGAACTAACTTTGCTAATTCGTGAAATCGAGCTGTATAGGTATCCACATCATTCCCTTTCATCTCGTGGTTCCATAATTCTGCTTGAAACTTCTGCATTTCGTTCCTTGGGCAATACTCTTCCTTGAGCATTTCTTTAAACTCGTTCCATGAAAGTCTATTCACTGCCTCTCGTCCACGAGTTTGGACTAGGGTATTCCACCAAGTTAACGCTCGCCCTTGCAGTAGGCAAGCTGCAAACTCCACTTTGTTTGCCTCTGAACATTTGCTAATGTGGAGTACCGATTCCATACTCTCGATCCATGATAGTAATCCAACTGCCCCTTCGGTTCCATGAAATTCTTTTGGATTACATGTCCTGAATGTTTTATAGGTGCATTCCTTTTCTCCGGTTGGTCTTACATTATTCTCGCGATTAACATTTAAACCTGCCGCAACCTGGCTAACGATGTTTGGAAGTGCCGCTATAAGCTGATCGGACACAAGACGTGCTAGATCGGGATCTTCTCTTCTAGGAGGCATAATTCTATTACAAAATTTCCAGGTTGGAGTTAATTAATCGCCTAATCTGGCAATTAATTTATATAACGCACAACAACAACATTTATTTTATAAATCATGCATAATACTAACGATCATAATTAAATTCCACCAAAACTATCAAATTTATAGTTAATAATTGTTCATCATAAACAAATGATGTCTTCAAATCCACAAAATACATATTCCCAAAAGACATAAGTTTTAAAGACTACGGAATATTATCAAAGAAGACAAACATGTCTAATGCACATAGAATAAAACAAACCAACCCATAATGACTATCAGGGCTCCCAAAACTAAGGCTAAACTCGCGTATAGCCTTTGAATCACTCTTCTAGACTCCGCAAGCATGATCAATACTCCATTCATGGTCTGGTCTTGGATTTGCAACATCCCAATTACTTTATCAAGAGATTGACCATAGTGGTCTAATCTGGTTTTAGATATCTCCAACTCTCGGGACAAACCCGAAACCCAAAAACTCTCAAGTGCTGACATACCGGTCGGCTGTCCTGCCGGCCTGGCTACTTGTGAAGAAGAAGGTGCGTCACGCCTAACCCTCAGTCGGGAGGGTCCCGCCTCATCCCTAGATGTAATGATAAAGGTCTCCCTAACTGGTGCTGGAATACTAATCCGAGCGGTCGTCCGAACCCTAGCTCGAGACGCCGACTGTGAAGGTGCGGGCACAAGGGATGACGACCTTGTTGGCGATAATTCAGATCCCGAGTAACTATGCTCAGATGTATCATAGTTATCACTCATGTTGGCTCTCCTAGATTGACTAGAAATATGTTCGGACTCTTCAGAAGGTGACTCAGAAGATGAAGAAGAATGCGACATGGTAACTGCAAATAAATGACAAATTTTTATTCATTAGCATGCTAAAATAAGTATTAAAATTTCAAAATACTTATGTGAACTCTCTTATTAATCATGCTTCTTCATTTTTGGAACAAAAAGTTTCTATTTTTAGCAACTCTTAATATAGCTATTTCAAGTCCCTTCTTAAGCATACCAAATTAGACATAGGTGATCAAACTTTGCCTAAGTATAATATGCTAAGCTGACACTCGTCTTAGTTATACTATTAGTATGCTCAAACTCAAGATTGTTTATAAAATAATTTTTGAAAATAGTGGTTATAGTGTATGGTTTTTCTAGTAAAAACCGGTATTCTCTATAACCTATGGCTCTGATACCAAGTCTGTCACACCCCGCTAAAGCGGAAATACGGAATATGACAGTTCGATAGACATAGCATTAGGAAATGATAAAATACCTTCATACATTTCAACCATAGTTTACATCATGTCCCAAAATAAGCTTTCTTTACAAAACCCAAATCTTAATTACAAGATACTATTAAACGATTAAGTGCAATAACTAAATCTCAATCATTATCCGGATACCTTCTTGTTCCCTGAAAAGCATGTATAAAACAAGGTCAACTACAAAGAGTTGGTGAGTTCACAAGTTTTAAAGATGCACAAAAGTAAATTTTTATATGCAGAATTGACCAATTAAAACATAATATCAAATCAACCCTTTGAACCATAATTCACGATTAAAAATTTTAAATTATATGACAGAAAATATGTCTCAATAACCTTTCGTATGTTGAACCTCTACTAGACCGTCCACTGACCAAACAAATATGCCCCAAAAAAAACTACCGTTGTGGTCATGAATCACATTGATAGCCCCTATTTCTCTAGAATTAGTGCACCCTTACTCGTCAGTATAAGGTGGGCTTGTCACCCCAAATAGCGCTATCCACTAAAACTATAGGCTCCCGCAGGAGTTAACTAGTAGAGTCGGGGACTTAAAGAAACAATCCAACATACTAATATTCGCATATATGTCATATAATATCCCAAAACAAACGCTTTATCACCAAAACAACCAAACTCATCCATGATAATCATAAACAAACTTCGTGAATTATTGCAATAAATAACATGCCTTTCACCCCAAAATATATAAAACATTAAAATAGGGGTTGTGAATACTCACCTTTTATGATGATGCAAAAGTATCACAACACAATTCTCTTAGCCCGGTCCTTAAATCCCTATAGAGTAATTGTACCAAAAATTAATACCCATCCTCAAAAACCTAACTCGACCATTCTTACATCTCAATATGTATATATATAAATATACACATGCCATTATGTTTAACTTATTGTCTAGAATAAGATTTTAGAATTTACTATACCAAACAAATCACCAAAACATAAGCTTTTAAAGTTTTAGGATCACTTTTTGGATTCAGCACTTGCTGTCCAAAATTTGTGATCTCAAAATAAGCTTCAAAATAACATTTCCCAAATACCAAAAATAACCATATTTTTACAGTAATCAATATATTGAGTTATGAACTATTCTGCAAAATTTTATGATTTAAAGAAGTGTTTAAGTGTCCCAAATAAATTCCACAAAATAGATTGTCACTGATTTTCAGATTAGTGACACACTTCACTTGCAGCTTACATTTGGGATATCAAATCTCAGAATTATGCAATGAGCCATATATGGTTGTAAAACTAACTAAAAAATCTAACATGTGGAAAAAGATTCACTTAATGTGGACAAGAATTGAGGGAGTTATGGTCTTTGAAAGTTGGGTATATGATTCTGCCAATTCTGGACAGAATACACCACTTTCTTCTAAAATACAAATGAGTGACCAAACCTCCATAATTTTGAGTGATTCTTGATGCTATAAATCACTAATACCTTAAATTGAAGTTTTGTAACAAAAAGCCCAAATTTTTAAGGAGTATAAACTGACTTATAAAGCTTGAAAGTGAAAGCACAATCCATGACAGCAAGCTGTTGACATGATGAAGTTTGTATTAACATAAAATGATGATCATTTGGCATGGTTTTCATTAATAACTCATGGCCTCACATCTTAAATGAATATACAAAGATTCTAATAATACAAATATACATCATGGATTCATAGCAACTTCAAGTGCTCATCCAATCCCATGCATGACAACATAATCACTAAATAAGTGATATTACACCATTTTAGATGCTCTTAATCATTTGAGATTTGAATAATCTCATCCTAAGAGTTTCTTTGTACCCAAAATTGTTGTGAATATATAAATTTCAGTCCAAATATCACCAAAATTTCGTGGACCATAGTACCACATTTCATAACACTATTATTTTGATAAAATCTCAAAAATCTCACTTAAATTCCAAGTTTTATGGGAAGATCATTCAATGGTTTACTTGGCAAATGTAATATTTACCAAATGTATCCCATTTCTCTTCTAGAACAAGGGTTTTATAACTTCTACATGAAATGGTATGAAACCCTCACATTTTTGAATAAAAACTTGAAAAATGAAGATATAAAGTGATTACCTTCTTACTTGGAGATGAGAACTTGAATTCTTGAAGTAAAAGAGGGTTTAAATCTTGATTTCTCCTTGGAAATTTTCTGAAAATCAATTATGGTGGTGGTGGTGTGTGGTGGCACGCGTGAGAGAGAGAGAGAGAAGGAGATGAGGGGTTTTCTTGAAAATGATATAATTAATCCTAATTTTTATTTGGTTTTAAGTTGAACTAAAAAGAGAGGTGTTATAAAAATTTGCCAAGTGTCCTAATGACTCACCAAAACACATATTAAATTAAATTAAAATGTAATTATGATATAAACCTAGTTAAATAATCAGATAAATTTGAGAATCGTAACTCTCAATTCTCAGTTTATGCTAAAAATGAATATTATAAATTAATAAATATATTTTATTTTGAAAAATACAAAAATCCTTTTATTTTAGGTATTTTAGATTCACCACATAATTTCTGCCATTTTTGAGATGTAACGGTCAGTTATCAGTCCGAACCGGGTATTTTTACGCGACTTCCGAAATTTTCGGGTAAACTTCTAATTTAATCATTCTAACTAGACATTAAGGAATTTAACTTCATAAATAAATTCTAATAGGTCAGAGATTGCTAACCTTATCATACTGGTTATTAGGCAGTTGTCACAATCTCATCACCCATCCCACACTCATTTCTTTTGATTTCTCACACTCAATCACTATGTATTAACCTCTTGGGTAGGAAACACGGGTTAACGTGTATCCATAGAAGTTGTGTTAAGTCCTAGCACAAAGAAATCTGATGTTTTCCTATAAAGCATATGATGCTCAAAATGGTTTAACTTATCAGTTAAAGTACAAAGTAGATCTTGAAAACATTTAAACGCACACTTCCAATTCATGAAATCGGTTTGAGATTCGGGAAGTGGTTTGAACTTTTAAGAACAATGTTTTCTATGATTGAAAGTTGTACTTCTTTCAACCATATATGAGATTAAGATAAAGGATTATACCTTTACGTGCTATCTTATATCTCATGAAGCTAAGCTTAAAATCATAAAGATATGAACATGTAAGGGTCTCTCAAACTGCAAAAGTCTTAAAGTCAAGTCAAAGTAACGTTATTCACATTGAATTAAAAGACAAAAAGCAGTAAAACAATGAAAGTACGAGTTCTGATCTGAAATAATCAGAAGTCATATCCTAACTCCTTTGACTTGTAAAATTCCCCCTAAAATCATGCATCTCAAAATTTTGACATTAAAAAGGTAAATGCATAAATTAGTGAGTCTTCTCCTCAAATTAATATTGACCATCTGTCAATTTCTTCTCATACTCCCCCTTAGATCATGAACAGAATATTTGAAGTGCAGATATCATTCAGAAATAAGAATGAAGAAATTATGAAAAAGTATACAATTAGAAAACTTTGATAGGTAACTACTGATTATGTCTTAAGATTTAGCATACCAAGCTTAGAGACAAGAAAGGTGAACCTCTTTTCGTCTAAAGGTTTGGTAAACAAATCTGCACGCTGATAATCAGTTTTTACAAAGAAAAGTTCAATTGTTTCTTTTTCGACATTATCTTTAATAAAATGATACGTGACATCTATGTGTTTGGTCTTGGTGTGATGAACAGGATTCGTTGTTATCGCGATGGCGCTCTTTGAGTCACATTAGATCGATATTTTGTTGAAGTGAATACCTAGTCACGCAGTTGTGTTCTCATCCACAAGACCTGAGAACAGCAGCTAGCAGCAACTACATATTCTTCTTCGGCCGTTGAAGTTGATACACAAAGTTGTTTCTTCGATGCCCAACTTACGAGTTTATCACCGAGGAACTGTATATGACCTGACGTGCTATTCCTGTCTAGCATACAACCAGCATGATCTGCATCTGTATATGCTATTAGTTCAAAGCTAGTATCTTTAGGATACCACAGACCGAGATCTGCAGTCCCCTTCAGATACCTAAAAATGCGCTTAACTGCAGACAAATGGGAGTCTTTGGGATTGGAATGATATCTAGAACATAAGCATGTAGAGAATATTATATATGGCCTACTAGAAGTAAGATACATCAAAGAACCTATCATCCCTCTGTAAGTCCTAACATCAACAGCTTTTCCAGAAGGATCGGTGCCGATCTTAGTACCTGGTGCCATTGGGGTACCAATCGGTTTAGAATTTTCCATTTTGAACTTCCGAAGAATATCAAGAATGTATTTTGATTGATTGATAAAAATCCCCGATGAAAATTGTTTGACTTGTAATCCGAGAAAGAAATTCATCTCTCCCATCATATTCATCTGAAAACGTGACACCATAAGGTTTGAAAATTTCTTACAGAACTTAGGATTTGTAGAGCCAAAAATAATATCATCCACATAGATTTGAATAAAAATGATATCAGCTTTCTTCTTTTTAATAAACAAAGTGGTATCTACCGTACCTTTTGTAAAACCAGACTTCACTAAAACTTGAGATAGGACATCATACCAGGCGCGAGGAGCTTGTTTCAGTCCATAGAGTGCTTTGTCGAGAATGTAGACATGATTTGGTTTCTCTTGATTGACAAAGCCTTCTTGCTGCGAGACATAGACTTCTTCCTTCAGAATGTCATTCAGAAAGGTGGTCTTCACGTCCATTTGAAATACAGTGAAGTTCTTGTGAGTTGCGTAGGCCAGAAACATTCGAATTGCCTCTAAACGCGCCACAGGAGTATAAGTCACGTCGTATTCTATTCCTCCCTCTTGCTTTTATCCTTTGGCAACAAGTCTTGCTTTGTTTCTGATTACTGTACCATCTTCATCTTTCTTGATTTTGAAAACCCATTTCGTACCTATAGTGGTTTTACCTTGTGGTTTGGGTACGAGTCTCCAGACTTTAAGTGTGTTGAACTGATTCAACTATTCTTCCATTGCAGTCACCCAGTCTAAATCGCAAGATCCTCGGATACGCGAGATGGCTCGATCTTGCTCAGAAAGGATTCATGCATACACATATTTATTGAAGTTGACCTAGTTTGTACCAGTTTGGTTGGATCACCAATGATCTGGCTTAGCGGGTTCTCTTTGGTCCATTTATGTTCACGAGGGAGTGGATTATATGAATATATATATATATATATATATAAATATTATCATCTAAGAATCCACTGATACCTTCTTCAGGTTGTTCAGGAGGAATGATGGTTGCAGTTGAAGTAGTAGGTGCAGAAGGCTCAGCAGGTACAACTTGGTCCATCTGTAGATCAGTTTGTACAGAACATCCTACTGATACAGCAACTTATGTCTCTTCATTAATTGTCACAACTTCAACTTTTGGAGTCGGCATTTGAACTAGAATTTCTTGCTGAATCGAGGAGTTGGATTCAGTAGAGATATCTGAACTGGTTGGGTGAGTAGTCGTAGAGTCTTCCATCCTGTCAACCACAACAGATTTCTCCACATTAGATCGAAGAAATTCATCATAAAACAGTTCAAATAATAAATCTAAATCAGATAAATGATTAGTAGACGTTGATACTTCATCTGATTTGATCGCTTGAGACGCAGGTTCTGGACTGTTTTGCCCAGAAGCTAGTACTCCGGTTATCACGGGTTCTGATTAGACGTGTTCAGAAGCCATTTCTTCATCAAATGTGACTTTTACGCTTTCAACAACTGTTTTTGACTTCTTCAAGTATACACGGTATGCAGTAGATGTAAAGGAATAACCAATAAAGATGCCTTTGTCCGCCTTGGCACTGAACTTGTTCAGACTCTCTCTATCGTTTAGAACATAACACTTACACCCAAATATATGGAAATTTTTGATTGTCGGTGTTCGGTTGTTGATTAACGCATAAGGAGTCTTCTTGAATCTGTGGTGTATCATGGATCGATTCTGAGTGTAGCACGCAGTTGATACAGCTTCAGCCCACAGAAATAGAGGTAAGTCAAATTGACTTAGCATAGTACGAGCAGCCTCGACTAGCGTACGATTTCTTCTTTCGACCAATCAATTCTGTTGAGGCGTACGAGCAACAGAGTATTGATGTGATATCCCGACCGATTCAAGATATTCTTGAACTGTTTTGTTCTTAAACTCTGTGTCGTTGTCAGTTTTGAGTAGCTTGACTAGTTTCTGCAGATTTACCTGGTTGTCTTCTGGAATGTAATGAGAACATCAAGTGTCTCATCTTTTGAATGTAGAAATTTGACCCAAGTGTATAACGAGTAATCGTCCACGATAACTAATATGTACTTCTTTCCGCCTAAGCTTTGCGTTCGCATCGGACCACATAAGTCCATATGCAACAACTCTAACGGAGAGCTGGTACTCGGTTCAGGCTTTGGTTTATGTTCAACTCTCTTCATCTTTCCCTTTTCACAAGCTGGACACAGGTGTTCTTTTTCATACTTCAGCTCTAGAAGTTCTTTAACTAGCTTTTCACTGACCAGCTTGTTTATGTACCTAAAGTTGAGGTGAGAGAGTCGTCGATGCCATAGCCAGCTTTGCTGCTTCGAGGCTTTAGAGAGTAGACATACCTATTTGTCAGTCTGGACGTTTGACAAATTGATTGTGCAGAGGTAGGACTTTCGAGTGCCTACCAAGAGTTCCTTGACATCTTCAGTGCGAACAGAACACCTCTTGGCCTTGAAATTTACCTCTAAGTCTTTGTCACAGAATTGGCCTATACTGAACAGGTTGTGTCCTAAGCCTTCAACATAGCTCACCTTCTTGATCGTGACTTTGTCGTGTACCATATCACCATATCCCAGAATCGGTGAAAATTGGTCGTTCCCAAATCTACCTGTCCCGCAATATTTATCTGTATAATTGGACAGCATCCCTTTTTGCCCTGTCATATGCTTGGAACACCTGCTATCCAAGTACCACATATGACGGGTCTGCACAAGAGAAATTACGAGACAAGAGATTTAGGTACCCACTTGTAAATGGGTCCTAAAGTGTTAGTACATGATTTTGGTACCCATTTGAAATTGGGTCCTATTTTCTTTTGAGAATCAATTGAAGAATTAGTATGATAAGAGTGAACATGATATGTGCCAAACCAAACATCAGAATCTTGACAAGAAGTAGAAACATGTTTATCATAATATGAAGACTTTCTAGCAGATAAAGATAACTGGAATAATTGCTTCATAGAGTATTTCTTGCGTGAAACGACAAGTTTTGGTTTCAAAATAGCAACATCAACAATCAAAACATCTTTACTGGTTGTAGTCTTATTACAATCAACACTAGAAAGAACAGTCTCGTCAATCTCCTCTTTTGGTTTCCATTGAGATTTAACTCCTAGCCCTTTCATGCTCAGATCTGAAACATTTGAAACTTTTGAGTCAGATTTTTGAGAAACAGACGAATGATTCTTCTTTGTCTTAGCAGTAGTGATCGGTTTCTGTGAATGCTGAGATTTATTCTTCTTACCTTTAGCATTCTTAGATTTCACATAAACTGTTTCATCAACTTTCGTTGGTGATTTACCTTTCACACACTTACTGGATAATCCAAAGGAATTCACAACAAACGACAAATGGTTAGGAAGTTTGACATTAAAATCAAATTTATCAAAACAATCATCTAAAACACCATCAGAGTTTAGAAAACCTAACCCTTCATCTAGTAGACCAAACATATCTTTAGATTTTGAAGCCTTGGTTGATTTAGAAAGAACAGAATACTTAAGCACAGTTGAAAACACATTTTGTTCAACTTCAATCAAAAGTCTTTCATCTGCTAAAGATGTCACAAGTTCAGAAACTTCACTTTCCAAAATGAGAGGAGGGACGTAAAGTTTACCTTTAATAGGATTCGCCTCTAAAAGAAGTCATTTGAAAGAGATTTTGATTGAACAGAATCATAACTATTATTCAGCTTCGCATAATAAAATGGAAGGTGAACTTTAGATGAGTTCTTTCGTTTTTCAGTTTCCTTGGCTTCATCCTCTTTAGACAGTCCAGTCCAGAAAACTTTAAGGACTGGGTATCGTCGAGAAAGTTTCATAAATGTAAAATCATAAAGTGCAGGCACTTCAGATATACCATTTTTAAGGTAATGAGGATTCTCATAACCTAGTCCCCATTTCTCTCTATTCTCTTTAGGTTTGTTTGGATGAATGGTTTGTTCTATTTCACCCAGTGAGTATAACTTCCCTTCCAAAGCATTTAATTTTGCATGTAAAGATTTGTTTGCTTCAGAACACGAAGAATACATTTTCGTAAGCTCTTTGAAATCAAACTCACTCTTTCTCAATTTTGTATTTGTTTCATTTATCTCTTTGAGAATAATAGTATTTTCTTTAGCGCAATTATCAAAGTTTTTATGCATTGTCTCAATCAATACTTTCTTCTCAGCAATATCCTCGCTATGTTTCTGTATTGATTGGTTTTTGTCATAGATAACACCCTTTTCTCGCTTAAGCTTCGACTCTAACTCTTCGAGTTTAGTCAACATCGCATGCATTTGATTTAAAAAATCTGATTGAGTTAAATCACATACCTCATTTTCCACATCATCGGAATCAGCTTCAGCTTCGGATTTCTGCTTGCCCATTAAGCACATGTGTGTTGTCTCATCCTTCTCTTCATTCTCATCTTCCTAGTCTGAATGGTCTAGCTAGTACTCATCTTCTGCCATCAATGCCTTTCCAGCCTCTTGTTGCTTGGCTAGAAGCATTTTGTTTTTGTAGTAGTCTGAGTTTCTGACTTTGAGTCTTCGGCAATCTCTGGCAAAATGTTCAAGTCTACCACAGTTGTAGCACTTTGAAGGTTCTGCCTGACTAGTTTCTTCAGTTTTATACCTTCTCTCTTCCGGTTTCCTTTCCTCTACTCTCTTACCTTCAATCACCTCCTTGTGAACATAGTTGCTTGGACCAGAAGAATACCTCTGACTGTTTGAGCTTGGCTTTTGTAGAACTTTCTTTGAAAAGCCTTAGTCAACATAAGCATTGCCTGCTTCAGTTTTTCACAGTCATCTGAGTCAGAGTTTGTTTCACTATCAATTTCTTCTGATTCAGACACAATCATCTTGTTCTTCTTCTTTTTCACAACAAGAGAAATTGAATCAACACTTGTCTTTTCAGCCTTTTTCTTTTCATCCATGATTTCATCCACCTCTTCTTCATTCTGTTTGAGGGTTTCATACCCCTCATGAAGTGGAATCTCGTTTAGATTCTTGATTTGCTTCATTTGTCTGGCAAACCTCTTCCATTCAGGCTGGAGTATGCTTAGGAATTTCACATTGAGCTCTATCTATGATTTAGTGACCTTGTTCTTGCTTAATTCATTCAGCAAAGTCACAAATCTGTCATATGTTCCTGCTAGAGACTATCCAACTCTGCCTTTGAATTCTTCATAGTTGTTTAGGCTGTTGGATATCTTGAGTTGGTTTCCAACTTTTGAACCTAGCATCATCTTCTCTAGTTGATCCCACATCTCTTTGCCAGAGGCCTTGTAGCTGTCTATCTTCACATAATTTTCATTAGGAATGCCTTGAAGAATGTAAGACTTTGCTAATCTATCACCTCTTTCTCTCTTTAGTTCATCACCTTCAAGTTCATCAAACTTCAGTTGATATTTTACCTCATTAGTCCCCTCTGTACGAGTCCTCATAACAAGTGCCATAATTCCTTCTTCCAAGGATTTCCTGATCAATAGTCCCAAATCATGTCTTTCAATGAAGTCCATGAACCGATCTTTCCACTGTTCATACTCTCCCCTGAAAAGTATTGGTGGCTTTGTGTCAGTTCTGATAGCTAGAGCTTCTCTTTTGAAGTCATCCTTTGAAAAAGACTAAGTCTGGTACTGGCTCAAAAGGCACACTTTGCGCTAAAGGTGGTTGGCAAAAAAGAGTTTTGCGCGAGACGAAGGTGGCTCGAAGTAACACTTTGCGCTAGAAGACGCTGGCGCAAAAGTCAAGTTGCGCTATAAGGAGTTGGCGCAAAAGGCAACTTTGCGCGAGATGAGGGTCGCGCGAAACAAAACTTTGCACGAAGTGAAGGTAGCGCAAACTTTAGTTAGTCTGGAAGATGGAGTTTTGCGATAGACGTTAGTGGCGCAAACTTTAACTTTGTGCGATAAGCTGATGGCGCAAACCTGAACTTTGGGCGAGTAACTGATAGCAAAAGTAACTTTGCGCGATTGACTGATAGCGCAAAAGTAACTTTGCGCGATGAACTTTGAATAACTTCTTTTGAATCTGGCGCAAACCTTGCTATGAACTGGCGCAAACTTGAACTTTGCGTGAGTTCGTCCCTGTTACTTCGAAAAATTGAATGACTTGACAAACAAACCTATCTAGACTTCGATTTAGCAGTCCCAACTTTGATAAATCGACCACTAACACTTCTAGAACAGATTACAAGCCCTTGATCTAAAGAGTAATCACTTTTTGAAGAAATGATCGATGGAACAGTGAGTTTCGACTCGTTAACAGTTTGACACTAAAATCACAAAATTGGAATCGATAGATGCTCTATAATGAAATTAAACACTACCCAAATAATCTAGCACACTAATCGATCAAGACCTGATCGATTTCAACTCCAAAAACACACTAAAACTCGAAAAGATTTTTTTTTTGAAGAACACTGAGTCGTTCTTTTAAAAACTTGATTTGAATCTGTTTTGAGGCTCTGATACCAATTGTCGGTCCCCAATATTATCAAGTTCTTATCAAAACGACAACACATATATTAACCAACCTGATTTGATTACAAACACGGAATACAGATTGATTGATTTCTCTTTTGAAGCTCTCTGATGAACAGTAAACTCAGATCTTAGATTGTGTGTGATATGTTCTCACCTAACAACTAACTAGATAATATCTAACAAAGATATTATAACAAAACTAAATATCCTAAACTAAATATGTATTTATTAGATATTTAGTACTAATATTAAATACTATAATTAACACAATAAATAACTTTGACAATTATTACAAACTGACTTTAGACTTATATTAAGAGTCGACTTTCCAGCTTAGACTTCAGATTGCGATCTTCAGTTTGGATGATCTTGAATCCAATAGATCTGTGCGCTAACAAACTCCCAAAGCCAGTAGCTGAGTGGAGTAAGGAAGAGAGAGACCTAGATGAACTTGCCAAGAAATGCAAGAGGTTATTGATCATGGCAATCCCAAATGATATTTCCAGTCATTAGACTTCTGTGAAACCTCTAAAGATCTTTGGCTAGAGCTTGAAAAGCAACTTGAGGGTGGTTCTAAAACTCAGAAGAACAATAGGGCCCTCTACATCAATGAGTATTATGCTTTTAAGGCTCTACCGAATGAGACTATTCAAAGCCCGTATGATAGGTTCAACTCTTTTACTACCAAGTGCAAGAGGTTTGGTATCCACAGAACCAATGAGGAGAACAATGTTAGGTCCATCTCATATCTCTTTGGGACATTGATAAGCCAAGAAAACCGAATCTTGAAGCTAAAGACTCAAGTGGGTGGGCCTCTGGTGTTAGTAGCAAAGGCCACAGAGGCTCAAGATAAAGGAAAGAAGAAGGCTATGGAGGAAATGTAGAGGAAAAGGAAGAAGAAGAAGGTACTAGTGGGTGAGAGCGAGGGTGATGAAAACTCTGAAGAAGAGATGGATATGACATCGATGGCAAAAACTCTTGCCCTGATGACTCGAGAATACAACAGAAATCTCAGGAAAAAGCCTGCATATAATAGAGGAAGAGATGAGAGAGATGACAGAGGAAGAGGTTATGGCCACCAAAAGAAGTTTGGGAGAAAGGATTGCGAAGATCTAAAGCAAGAATAGAGAAGAGATGACAGATGGAGTGGATAGAAGTCTGACGGCAGAGCTGGAGAGAAGACTCAACAGAATGATGGGTGCTTCAAATGCGGAAAACCTGGTCATTTTGTGGTAGAGTGTAGGTCAGGCACTACCAAGGTTAAGCCTGTTCATGATGTTGATTTCTTCAAGAAGAAGGCAGAGTTCTATACACAGAGGTCCTTGATGGCTAAACAGGACAACCTTGTAACTGATGAATCTTCCGAAGATGGGGATGACAATGCACTCTTCTGCAGGATGGCAGAGGTTAACAATTCAGACTCTGCCAGTGAGGTATCCACTTCTGACTCTTCTTTGCGTGACTCTGAAAACAAATTCGTTAAACTAAATGAAGACTTTCTTCCTTACAAAATCACTTACATAGAGCTTGAGAAAAAGATTGATTTCTTTGAGAGAGAGACTAGACTTTTCACCCAAGAGAAGGATAAGCTTTATCACTAAAAGAGTTTGCTTATCTCAGAGCACATTTCAAGAAATAAAGGCTTAAAAGAAAAGGTGATTTCACTTGATAAAGCTCTTAAGGCAAAGATCAAAGAGCTTAGGAATGTTGAGAGTGACAGACTTAATGTTCTTGCTTTGAAATAAAATTCCAAAAAGAGAGAGAAGTCCTTCATCAGGACTTGCTCGAGAGAGATCTCATCATAAGGAAGTATCAGGATGCACAAAAGGTGCATGAGAAAGTAAACACCCAGATTGGCAGAAGAGTTTTAGGGTTCACAGATGTTGACCCTTATACTGGAAGCAAAAAAAATCAATCTTTAGAAAACAACTTATGTACTATAAAATTTTTGAAACCAAGTCTTCCAAATCTAATTTCTACGTTTAAGAGGCGCAGAACCTCTGAAAGACCACATCTGAGGAATCCTCTGATGATGTCTAGTGTTTGGTATGAAAACAACACTCTATCATCATCACCCTCTGAAAAGAGGAAATTCATTCCAAAGAATTATTTTTCTCAAAAACAAATAGGACATTTCAGATTTGTCCATCTAGAGACACAAACCCAAATGGCCTTTGTGGGCATGATGACTCATTAGAAGTAGTTGTCCTCTGAGGCACCTGAGTTTGTGCCAACCTCTTTGGAAGAAAAACATTTCAAAATCCTTCTTGAAAATGACCTACGAAAAACCTATGAAAATCATTTATATGATCATCCTGATACTACCTTATTGTTGCATAATATCTTTGAGCAAGACTTGCTGGAGTACTTAAGTATTCCTAAAGTGATTCCTTGTGTTCTTAAAAGTTTAAATATTCCAAAAGACACTAGTGATAGATAAAGCAACACATGTGCAGAAAGTCATGCCAGCATCCACATAGACTTCTTTGACTCAGACTCTGAGTTAGAGATTGAGTCATCCTCTGTAGATGATGAGACTAGTTTTGTGGAACAAGGAATAGTCCCCTGTAAACTTGAGGAGATCAAACTTCCTTCTAGCATTCCTAAAAGAATGGTTGCTCCAAAGAGGAGATCTATAGGGATATTTATTTGTCCTGACTTTCTGGACGTGTGTCTGCAAGCTAAAACCTCTCTAGAACTTGAAAAGGTGAAGAAAGAAAAGGTTCTGTCAACCCAACATCCCAAAGCTCTGAAATCAGCTAAACACTGTCAAGACAAGCTCACTTGGCAACAGAAGGAAAAATGGCCCAAAATTAACAAATTTCATACTTTTGTGGCACTGAATGCAAGGAAGGAAAATCCAAGAGAGAGAGAGAGTACATCCAAAGAGCTATCCAAGAGAAGATTTTGCCAAAACCAAATCTAGATTAGACAAAGATTTCTGTAAAAAGAAACCCACATCTAAAAGGGGTTATTGTAAACAAAGTTATGTACCCTGTTTTGATCAATTTATTGAAAAGTTTAAGAATCTGGCTTCTGGAGTCTCTTACTGCAAATGTTTTGAATTTAATGCATGCTCTCAACCAACACTTCTCCAGACCTACCTGTCACATTTCTCACCCCAAGCATTTGAATGCCAAATTCAAGGGTGGGAAAAGACAAAATGGTACCTCTGCTAGTGAGGATAAAACCAAAACAAAGAGTGATAAGGCATCTCAAAAGTCCCCTAACAAGAATGGACCCATTTAGCAATGGTACCTAAAACTCTTTAATCTATCTACAGAAGAAGAAGTGTCTGCCTATTTGGTACCTAGACTCCAGGTGCTCTAGGCATATGAATGGGGACAGAGGGTTCCTCACCTCATATAAAGAAAAACTTGGAGGTGGTTCAGTGACCTTTGAAGATGATCGAAAGGGACAAATCATGGGTTATGGAGTCATAGTTAAGGAGGACATTGAAGTCTGCAAAGTTTCATATGTGGATGGCCTAAAGCATAACCTTCTGAGTGTTAGCCAACTTTGTGATAATGGCTTCGATGTAATGTTCAAAGAAAATTAGTGCTCTCTGTTGAAAGCTGACACAGGCACAGAGCGTCTACGAGCCAACCAAAGAGCTGACTTGTATCTCCTTAACTTCAAGCAAACCAACAAAGAAAAAAGAATTTTCTTGGTATCTAAGAAAAATGAGGTATAAAATTTGGCACAACAAGTTCTGTCACCTAAACTTTCACACACTTGACAAACTTGTAAAGATGAATTTGGTAAGTGGTCTATCAAGAATAAAATTTGATAGAGATCATCTTGCTCTGCTTGCGAAATGGGCAAACACAAAAGGGTTGCCCATAAAAGCAAGTCGGACATATCCTATACAAGGCCTCTGCAAATGATGCACGTACACCTCTGAGATCCCATCTCAATGCAGAACCTCGGAGGGATGAAGTACATCCTTGTACTTACTGATGAATTTTATAGGTTTACATAGGTGGAATTTGTCCGAAAGAAATCAGATGTCCCTGTACTACTACTCAATCTCTTAAAGAGAATTCAAGTTCTTTATGACTGCAGAATACAAAGATTACGAAGTGACAACGTCACATAGTTCAAGAACTCATACATTGAAGCTTATCTATAGACATAAATCATATCTCAAAACTTCTCAACTGCAAGGACTACACAACAAAATGGTGTTGTTGAACGCAAGAACAGAACACTGCAAGGACTCAAGCTACAAGATCAAGCTTCTGGTGATACATCAAAAACAAATGAACATAAACATTTGTTTGAAGATATGTTTGATGATGAAGGACCCTCTGGAGGTGATCGTAGAGCCTCTTAAGCTGAAACCTCTGAGGACCTAACAGGTACATCCCTGACAGGACCTAGTGTTACTTCTCCTTCTTCTACTAACATTGTAGGACCATAAGTCGAGGGGGAGCACACAAAGACTGATGACCAAGGATCTAGGGTCAACCAGGTAAATGATCATCTTCCAATAATATCAGAGGAATCCACATCAAAACAACCACAGAGCTCAAATCAAGCAACATCAAGGTTCCAGTGATCACCATCCTCGCATGACTAAGTGGACCAAAAGTCATCCTCAGAACCAAATCATTGGAGATCCTTCTGAAGGTGTAAAAACTTCCTTTGCTACGATAATTTTTTGTCTTTTTATAAACTTTGTCAGTATCATCGAGCCGAAGAAGGTCTTAGAAGCTCTTGAAGACTCCAACTAGATAGAGGCTATGCAAAAGAAGCTTCTTCAGTTTGAAGGCAACAAGGTATGGACCCTAATGCCTCTGCTGAAAGGCAAAATCGCAATAGGGACCTATGGGTCTTAAAGAACAAAAAGGATGAGGACGGGATAGTGATAAGGAATAAAGCAAGATTGGTGGCAAAAGCGTATTGTCAAGAAGAGGGCATTGACTACGAAGAAACCTTTGCCCTTGTGGCTAGGATAGAGGTAAGGATATTCTTTACATTTGCAGCCCACAAAGGTTTCAAGGTGTACCAAATAGATGTCAAGTCAGCCTTCTTGAATGGACAAATACAAGAAGAAGTCTATGTCCAACAACCACCAGGATTTGAGAGCTCAAAGTATCCATACCACGTTTACTTCTTAGACAAGGCTCTGTATGGTCTGAAACAAGCCCCCAGAGCCTGGTATGAGCGACTTTTCAATTTTCTACTTGAAAATGGTTTCGAAAGAGGTACCACTGATACTACTCTATTTATTAAAAGGAGAAAGGGTAAGATTCTGCTTGTTCAGATTTATGTAGATGACATTATTTTTGGCTCTACAAATGATTCATATTGTAATAAATTTGGAACTTTAATGAAGAGTGAGTTTGAGATGAGCATGATGGGAGAACTTACATTCTTCCTTGGATTGCAAGTCAAGCAAACCACAGAGGGCATTTTCATCAACCAATCAAAATATGTCTCTAACACACTTTCGAAATATAAAATCTCTGAGTCTTCTGCTATGAAGACACCAATAGCCACTGGATCAAGGCACTTTGCAGACCCAGAGGGAAAATCTGTCGAGTGCAAGCTCTATAGAGGTATGATTGGGTCTTTACTTTACTTAACTGCAAGTAGGCCTGATATAATGTTAGCTACATGCCTTTGTGCAAATTTTCAAGCTAACCCAAAAAGAATCCCACCTTTTAGCTGTTAAGAGGATCTTCAGATATTTAAGACGTACCAAGAATATTGGCGTTTGATATCTGAAGAACTCGGGCTTCGATCTTATGGCAGACACAGACTCAGACTATCGAGGATGCAAGCTCGACATAAAGAATACCTCTGGGAGTTGTCAATTCCTTGGAGGTGAACTAGTGAGTTGGACTTCGAAGAAGCAAAATTGTGTGTCAACGTTTACTGCAGAGGCCGAATACGACTTTCCAATTGATAAGATCCCCATCCTCGGCGATTCAAAAAGAGTCATTGTGATCTCTGCCAACCCTGTACAACACTCCAAGATAAAGCATATCGATATCAGGTATCACTTCTTGAAACACCATGTAGAACAGGGCACCACAGAGATGTATTTTGTGTCCACTGATTACGATCTTGCTGACCTTTTCAAAACGGCACTGGATGAGAAAAGATTCAACTTTCTCGTTGGCAAGCTTGGTATGTTGAACCTTGATTGATTAACAGAGCCTCTGATGTACATAGTTTACTGTTTTAACCTTTTATGTCCTTTGAGTTATGGAACCTTGATATTTTGGTTTGTACAAAGCTTATTCGTAATGCCAAGCATAGATCAAGGGAGAGCAGAATGAGCCACATAGAGAAGACCTTGATGATTTAAGGGAGAGTAAAGGAGTTCCTCTTATCGAGAGAAATTGCATAATAAGGTAAGATCTTCGCACACTCTTAAGGACAAAACACTTTTCTCAAACACCAATTTCCAAATATGTCTGAATTTGCTCTTCAAAACTTGTCAAAACTTTGGGTGATCAAAACTTTCAAATGCCTTTCCTAAATTAGATATTTTTGGTCTTAGAGCCTCTATGATCGTTCATTGAGCCTTTGTACCTCAAAAAGACATCTCTTAACCTCTGAGCTCTGATTTGAATGACTAATACAATCACCTAATTCTCTTTCACCGTTTTATGATAAAACAAGAGCAACTTTGTGCTTAAAAGAACCTTCCACATAACCTCAGAAGTTCTTTCCCACAGAGCATCTGTCACTTTCATCACTTATGAAACTCTTCAAAGGTTATGAGGTGTGGATTATTTTTCAAAGGTTGTGAGGCGTGGATTACTTTTGAAAGTAACTAATTACGAAATATGATAGCGTCGTATTTGTACCGTCGTTTTTCCAAACGGCTTACTATGCGTAGGTACTAATTACGAATTTCAAATTTTTTATTTTACCGCTTAGAATTCTTACCCCCCTCTTAGTATAAATACCCTTCTCTTTCACTTTACTCATTTTTTTACCTGCAATTTCGCTCTCATGAACTCGAAAAGCAAGAATCTTCTCTTGTACTCCTTTTATTTCTCAAATGGCTTCCGACTCTGCTTCATCCAAGAAATCTGAAAGTTCAAATGCTTAGAACAAATCCCTGCACTCCGTAGCGCAAAAGAAGGATTCCCAATCTGTTGGCCAAGAACAACCCCTCGCGAGCAGAATGCTCTCCTTCCCTCACCATGACTACCATCTGAAAACAATGAAACTGAAACAAAACAACCACTATGTGGTTTTGGACCCCAAAGGTTTTCCTGCTGAAGCTGAACCGTTAATCCTAATCCTGAAGAACCACTTTTTATCAAAAGCCTTAACCCTAAAAGGAACTGATATTGTTGAAAATTACATTCAACAGTTCTGGTTGAGTGTTAGACATGAAAAACTAGACAAATATGGATAGTGTGTTATGGGTTTGCAACCCATCCCTCCACTGCTAATATTCTGGACTTAGGCATCAACCCGACGAAGAGTCTCAGAAGTGTTTAGACTCCCAACCAAGGACCAACTAATCCTAGTGAAATTCTCAAAGGAACCAACAGACTCTGAGATTCTAGAGTTCCTCAGATTCATAGGATATGCAACACCAATTGCCAAGAGGACAAAATTCATACATCAGAACCTTCCACCTCTGTGGAATGTTCTCTTCTCGATCTTGAACAGATCCCTGACCTGCAAAGTTGGGAGCCTAGACCAGTCGGGTCATACCGTACTTGCTATTATGTATTGTATGTACTATGACCTACCACTAGACTATGCTGGGTTGATCTTCAGAGAGATTAGGAATGCGGTCATTGCAAAGCAAGAGGATCTATCACGGAGCACAGAGCCGAAGAATCTAGTGTTCAACAGTTTTTTCACGGTTCTTTTGGGAGACAATCTGATTGGTGAAGGAAAATTTCCTGCAGAGGGAAAATTTATCAAGCTCTATGACATGAAGTCCCACAGGCCAACTACATGGAAGACTGGATACCCAGGAGCAAGTCCTTTTCCAGCTCCCATCCTCACCTATTTAGGTAGTGAAGAGAGTACTAGAACTTACATTCGTAGGCACAAGACTCCTGCACCAAGTCCTGTAACCCCCCACGTTTAGGATTCCAAGTGGGTGAGATTGCAATTTATCTTAGGAATGAGAGCACATAGGGAGTTGAGGAGAATGTGGCCGTTGAGGCACATCTGGTGAGCAGCGTGACGGTAGAGCCCAAGAGTGGGGAGGGGAGTGCCATCAAGAAGAAAAAGAAAACTAAAACCCAAAAGAGGGTCAAAGAGGAAGAGGCCCCAAGACTAGAAGAAGTGGCACAGGTTGTCATTCCTAAGAAAAAGAAGTCTACAAAGGGTAAAGGCAAGGCAGTCTCAGAGGGTGCAATGGTTAAGGCTGCAGAGGCTACCACTGCAGAGCCCCCAAAGAAGGCCTCAAAAAGAAGATTGGTGAAGTTGGTAGAAACTGAACATCAAGAAGACTTGGCCAAGGCTCTTAGTAGGGAGATAAGGGAAGAACCTACTGGGGTGGAGGAGGAACCTCTGCAGAGGAGAAGGAGGAAGACTCATATCTCTAAGAGCCCTGATGACAAACCTTCTAGTCCTCTGAAGGTGGACACATAGATAGCTAAAGAAGTAGCCAAGCTATACTCTATGGACCTTGGTGAGACTATAGAGATGGAAATGGAGGATGTTACAGGGCTTCCTAGCTCTGATGAAGAAAATTCATTCGAGGAGAAAAGAGAAAAAGATTCCTTTGGCATACCACCCAGCCCACCTCCCTGTGCGACCCACGTTTCTACCTCTGCAGTTCTAGTGCAACAAGGTATTGAAGAAGGACTGCACGGTCCGAACCTTACCCAAACTAGTTGGACAGAGGATATTTCTTCATCCTCTATACCACACAAAACCAGGGAAACTCATTCCATATCATCCTCTGAAAAGGATGGTAATGTAGTTATAAGTGTCCAGTTGCCCCATTACACGACACATCCCTCCGCAGAGGCATTTGTTGGCTCTGCTACACTTATAAGTAACATCCAAACCACTTCAGTGGTGGTAGTGAGGAATGATACCAATTATGTGGATCTAGAACATCCACATAGTTCACTCCTTAAGGATCTTGGGAGAGACTCTGAATCCTCCACCAAGAAGCTTATAGACAGAACCTTCATACACGAATCCTCTAAGGAACGTCAAGGATTGAAGGGAATTCCGGCAGAGCTCAACATCACCACAGGATTTGCCGGTGCAAAAATCTCCTTGGATCAATCTGGACCATGTGTTGGTCTAGAGGTTACCCCGGACACTTATGTCACAAAAAAGGAGTTTAAAGCCTTTGTTGACTCTGTGATCCAAAAACTGGATGAGTTGAAAAGCTCAATCTATGTTGCTCCCTAACAACAACAAAGTCCAAATGATATCGCAGAGGCTTTGCAAGCTAATACAAAATCTCTTCAAGCACTTCAACGAATTTCTGAGCAACACTCTGCGGATATGAAGAGGTTATTGGATGAGTCAGTCTCAAATGCAACGAAGGACGACTTCAAAGCATGTTCCACATCGATAAACATCCAGACTGACGCCATCAAAAACCTTGCTGACATTGCGATGGAGGAAATGGGAAAGTTCACCGCAGAAGTTACAGCCTCTAGGGTGGACGATCTGTCAAAACTAAAAGAGTAAATTCAGTGTTAGGACACAGTCTCATTGGATTCAAGATCATACAATACGAAGATCGCATTCTGAAGCTAAAGCAAAAAAGTCGTCTCATTAATATTAGTCTAAGTTGTTTGTAATAAAATAGTCAAAGTTAGTTGTTATTGTATTTTATTGTTATTAAGTAATTGGTTACTTTAGTTATAACATCTAGATATTATATTCTAGATATTATATTGTTAGTTTTTAGATAATATCTAAAATATATATTATGTATGTAAAGCAAGTGTGTTAACCAAAAACAAGATATCAGATCACAATATACACACACTAAAGGTGAAAACTAGA
The DNA here is from genome assembly GCA_023525745.1 of Arctium lappa. NCBI lineage: Eukaryota > Viridiplantae > Streptophyta > Magnoliopsida > Asterales > Asteraceae > Arctium > Arctium lappa. Next base: position 59,216,738 of record CM042059.1, on the reverse strand, counting down.
GAGAACACAGAAAAGCTTCAATCGATCAACCTTGTAACCATTGTTATTAATCAAACAGGTTGGTAATCGTTTATGTGTATGAGTCAGTAAGAACTTGATAGTATTGTGGACCCACAATTGGTATCAGAGCCTGATAATAGATCAAAATCAAGTTTTTAAACTCTCGACTCTATGTTCTTATTTTCAAAATCATTTTCTAGATTTAGAGTGTTTTAGAGATTGAAATCGATCAGGTTGTGATCGATATATGTACTAGATCGAGTTGTTATAGTTTGATTTCAGTATAGAGCTTAAATCGAGTTCCAATTTGGTGATTTTGTTGTCTGAATTCGACTTCAAAAAGAGCACTGTTCCATCGTCTTAAATTTCAAAAAGTGGTGTTTATTGCAATCGAGTGCTTGCAATCTGTTCTCGATAGGTTAGTGGTCATTTTATTGAATATTGGGACTGCTAATCTTGGAAAAACAGGTTTTTAGTCGAGTTTTCGAAGAACAGGACGAACTCACGCAAAGTTTAGTTTGTGCCAGTTCATAATTCTCGTTTGCGCCATCAGTTCATCGCGCAAACTCCAACTCGCGCCACACACTGATCACGCAAAGCCCACTTTGTGCAACCAACCTCTCACGCAAACATTAGTTTTCGCGACCCACTTGAAGCGCAAACCTCAACTCTCGCGACCAACACATCACGCAAACTTCAGTTCCTGCGATCAACTCTTCACGCAAAGCATAAGTCAACTTTGTACCATACTTTGCGTCACGTACATCTCCAGCAAAGCTCTCTTGCACCAGCTACATTTCACGCAAACGTCTCTTTGCGCCAGTCACTGTTCCATACTTCGAATATTTTTTCAGAGAATTTTCAAAGCTGTATTTAACGGGACCCCCTTGCTAAGTCTGCCTAGGGGGACAAAATTTCTTGTGTGATAAAATTTTACCTAGACTAACAGTCAAATCGAAGTTCTTATTGCACATTTTTATCCAAACAGGATGACTTCAAAAGACGCTCTTTTCATTGGCATGGATGTCAAACCCCCAGTTATGTTTAAAGGGGATTACGAACAATGGAAAGACATATTTCTTGACTTTGTGGACTGACACTTAAATAGAGATAACATTCTTTTATCAATAAAATAAGGTCCCATGGCACCACTTTCTATCCAAATACCTGATGATGATGCTGAAGATGATTCTTCTGACAGTGAGGATGGTAACGTGGAAAGAGAACAGAAGATGAAAATTGTTACAGTAGAGTATGCCCAATTTTCTGATGAACAAAAGAACCGTTTCAAAGCTGATAAGCAAGCAAGATCTTTACTTCTTCAAAGTATCCCGAATGATATTTACATAAAAATAGACAGCTACAAAGCCACTGCTAAAAAGATGTAGGATCAACTTCAAAAGATGATGATGGGATCTAAGGTTAGGAACCAGATGAAAGTCGCAAACTTTATAAACAGTTATGAAGAATTCAAAGCCTTTGAGGATGAAAGCCTAGCGGACACTTATGAACGATATGTTCTTCTTCTGAACGAACTGTCAAAGAATAAAGTTAAAAAGAAACAGATTGAGAACAACGTCAAGTTTCTCAGTGTCCTTCAACCATCATGGAAAAAGCATACACGAAGAATGAAACAGATGAAAGATCTGAGTGACATTCCACTCCACGAGGTGTATGGGACACTAAGGAAGAACGAAGAAGAAGTACAAGAGAAAAGGAGTGGAAAGAAAAAGGAAGTTGAGAAAGTTCCTGATTCCATTGCACTTGTTGTCAAAGATAAGAAGAAAAAGAAGAAAGTAATTACATGTTCTGAATCAGAAACTGAATCAGATGGAGATGATGGAGAAAGTCTCAAGCAAGAACTGCAATTACTGACCCGTGCATTCCAACCCGTGCATTCCAACCCGTGCATTCCGACCCGTGCATTCCAAAAGAAATTTTACAAGAAACCGGGATCAAATTCACAGAGATATTCTTCCTCAAGCTCCAAGAACCGTGAGCATAGAGAAAGAGTAGAAGGAAGTAGATTTCTTGAGAAGAAACCAAAAGAAAGGAAGCAATTTGTGAATGACTACACCAGTACATACAACAAAGCTAATGTCCCAAACAAATGCTACAACTGTGGCATGATTGGACATTACGCCTCAAACTGTCGAAAGCCAAAGGTTCGCAATTCAGAGTATTACTAGAACAAACTAATGTTAGCCAAGCAACAGGAAGCTGGCAAAGCGTTAATGGCTGAAAACGAATTCTGGTTAGATCATTCTGATTCGGAAGAATGAAAGAATGAAAGAATGAAGAAGCTGGTAATATGTGCTTGATGGGCAATCATGCAAAATATGATGGTTCAGATGATGAAGCAGTTGAAGAGGTAATGAACTTAACCGAAAATAATTTTATGATCAAAATGGATGCGATGATGGTCGAACTTCAAGACCTTCAGTCAAAAACTGAAAAGGGAAAAAGGCAAAGTTGCTAAGTGTAATCAAAAGATCTTTGAACTAAATAAGTCAGTTATTGGGAACAAAGATCTCATGGATTCCCTACGCAAATCTGCTTCTGATTTTAATCTTAAAAACGATTGTTTGGAAAAGAAGATTTCTGATTTTGTTTCTTAAATTTCTAAGTCTGATTTAGAAAAGAAAGAAACTGCCTTAATTGTTTATAAACTGCAGTTTGAGAACAAGAATCTAAATAAGAAGGTAAATGGTCTGGAAATCAAACTTTACTCAATAGGCCAAACAGATCAAACTATTTTCTTGAATAGACCTAATGAAGAGGCTGATTTTAAAGCAAAATGGGGATTAGGTTGTAATAATCTTCATTACCTGAAACATGTTATCAGAAAACAGCCTGGTTTATATAATATAGATTATATGTATGTTGCTGGTAAACATTCTCATTTGAAACCCAAATTTGTTACCAAAGCATCAGAAGAAGTTGAGGCAAGAGAAGATACAAATAGAAAGAATTTGAAGAAAATGCAACTACCATTCTGTTATGCAAGACTGAATGATAGTTATCTTTCGGAAAAACCAAAAGTTCTTTCAAAAGAATATTTTGCTACATATTCTTCTACTGAAATGGAGGCAACACCTGTTCGAGCTAAAACTTATCTACCTCCACTCGTATTAGAAAGCAAAATAATTGAGTTAGAAAATGTCTTATCTGACGAAATAATTTTGGTGAAAATAGAACTTGATGTGTTTTCTACTATTATAAAGAACACTGTTTTTCATTCTAAATCAACAAAGTGTTCTACAGTTTCAAAAGCACCTCACACTTCTACTGATTTCTTTGATGACTTATTTGAGTCTGCAAATGATTTTTTAAATTCAAAAGAAGGGTGTATAGAAGGAGTAGATATGGTTGATTTCAATGCTTCACTTCCAGATCATTTTATTTTTCTTGTAAAAGGAAAAGCTTTACCAAGTGTTTCTAAAAATCAGCGTTCACCGAAACAGAACACCTCTAGTAAACGCAAGAAAAGCCAATCTCAGAAATCTGATTTTCCTAATAAATCTAAATCTTCAAATCAGATTCGTACTACTAACCTTCCTTTTGACAGAAAGTTCGATGGTTCAGGTTCACTTCAGAGAAGAGGGAGCTACAAGGAAGAAAATATTTTCTGGAAGAAGAAACCAATTAAAGATGAAAGCTCATGTGTACATACGCATAATGAAACAAAGAACAATGGGCTGAAAAGTAAACCTGCTCATGTTTACATGAGATATCAAATGATCAGGTTATCAGATAAGGAAAATTCTTGTTCTTACTGTCGTACACATGATCATATTCACAGAACCAAAGATCATTACTGGTATGGTTCTAATTCCATAACCCCCATACGAACTGCAACTAACACATATGGACCCAAATACCAATGGGTACCAAAGAAGAATAATGATTTTGTGTTGCAGGCACCTACTGTCAAGGGGGAGTAGAAGAAAAATGGTTCTTGAGTAAATTAGCTCAAGACCCGGACATCAATGTCAACAATGGTTCTTGAGTAAATCAGCTCAAGACCCGGACATCAATGTCAATAATGGTTCTTGAGTAAATCAGCTCAAGACCCGGACGTCAATGTCAACAATGGCTCTTGAATACAATAGTTCAAGACCCACACTTCAATGATGAAAAGACCTTACTCCAATGCTGATATGAGAGATTGTACTCTGATACTCCAACGAGGAAATCAACCTTCAAGGGGGAGTACATATTTATTTCTGAAATTATTTGCATCCAATAAATATGACGATCTACAATTCACAAGTGAATTATAGATCTCTATCATGTGATTTATAACTGACATATGTTAGATGCATAATTTCAGGAGGAGTAAGAGAATTTTTTTGTTTTACTGTTTTTTGTCTTTTCAATATTAGTGAATAAAGTTTCTTTGACTTGACTTAAGACTTTTGCAGAATTTTTGAGAAGAGCTTATACGATCATATGTTTATGACTTTAAGCTAAGCTTCATGAGATGTAAGATCTCACTTAAAGGTATATTACTTTATCTTAATCTCATATGTGATTGAAAGAAGGATAACTTTCAATCATTGAAAACATATTCTTAAACGTTCAAACCACTTCCCGATTTTTCATAAGATTTTATATTTTGGGAGTGTACTTTAAATGTTCTACATGAGCTTACATGATTATAAATCCTTTTGAGCAACATATTCTTTATAGGATATACGGGATCAGTGTGCAAGGAATTCACACAACTTCTATGGAATCACGTTAACCAGTGATTTCTACCCATGAAGTTAATCCAGAGTGATTAGGTGTGAGGAGTCAATAGAAATGAGTGTGGAAGAGTGATGAGGTATCATGAAAAAGAGAGTTCAGTTAGCAGTGAGCTAAATGTTTAAAAGAAAGAGGGTGTGAGAACAGAGTTAAAAGAATATCAGAACTCTGCACCAACTTTTTCTGAGTCGGGCAACCACATTTCTAGTGTTTCACAACTCTTTTGTGATCATTATTGAAACAGATAACTAGCACATGCCAACTCTTGAAATTACCCCACCAACTACTCATTTACTTCTTAACAGGAAAATGTTTCATTTTTCAAAGGGGAAACAACACATATGCTATCTGATTTTCATTTGGAAAATATGGATATTGAAAAGAAGGAAGTATGCCACACCTTCGCACTTCACTCATGCACATTGAGTCTGTGTTTAACTTACTGTTGTCTCAGTGGTTTACACAATTTCGAGCCCTATAAGCAATCATCAAGTGCTTAATTCTTTCTACCACAAGCACGAACACACAAGGAATTTGTTTTATTGTCATAACGTTTATAGAAATAACATTTGTGGTGTTTCGATGATTAAATGGAATCCCTGGGGGAGTCAACATCAAAGAGCTCCTTTCCATTGTGTATTCGTTACACACAGTAACTTAGTGTTACTGACAGGCGTTTCTAACTGATTTGTTTATTGCTACAGGTATTACATAACTATTTTATCTAGATTTCTAAAGATCTGGATAAATATCTATTGCATTGACGAATCAGAGGCTCCTTATGAACAACATTTTTTGTCATCAAGTTTTGATGAAATCGTTACACTTCTCATCAAAAAGGGGGAGAAGATCTACCCAAGAAATGGAGAAGAGCTAACCAAGAAATCACATGTTTCAAGAATCACGTCCAAGATTGGATTCTTCAAAGAGCAAGTATTCTGAAGATATGTTGATTCGAGAGAAAATTTCTTTGAAGATACTTTGCTGAAGAATTTCGAGATGAAACTAGAGATAATTTCTTCCCATGAACTGAAAGAGAGAAAAACTACATCTTTTGGGAAGTTTACTATATCTTGAAGACTAAGAGAGAGATTGCATCTTCTGTGCTGAAAGAGAAGATCGTATTGCTAAATCATTTTCATAATGATCTTGATCCAAAGGGGGAGATTGTTAGGACACATTCTCTTTGGATTCAAGATCATACAATAGGAAGATCGCAATCTGAAGCTAAAGCAAAAAAGTCATCTCATTAATATTAGTCTAAGTCGTTTGTAATAAAATAGTCAAAGTTAGGTGTTATTGTATTTTATTGTTATTAAGTAATTAGTTAGTTTAGTTATAATATCTAGATATTATATTCTAGATATTATAATGTTAGTTGTTAGATAATATCTAAAATAGATATTATGTAGGTAAAGCAAGTGTGTTAACCAAAAACAAGATATCAGATCAAAATATACACACACACTAAAGGTGAAAACTAGAGAGAACACACAGAAAAGATTCAATCGATCAACCTTGTAACCATTGTTATTAATCAAACAGGTTGGTAATCGTTTATGTGTATGAGTCGGTAAGAACTTGATAGTATTGTGGACCCACATTAAGGACCTGACTCGCAGTGTCATGGTCCCATTCCAAGTTCCCGCCTCATCCTCTGCACCACAACCCCCCCCCCCTCTGCGATAAATATGAAAGGCCTGGCAACAAAGGAAGATCTTCAAGCCATGGGTCGAATGCTTTTGAAAGACTTAAATCTTCTAGGCTCTGATATTTCAAAAGAAGGAAAATCCATTGCCGAAGAGATAAAAAAGACTGTGGCAACATTGAAGTACAAATCAGATTATGAGGTCACAAGCTTTCCTTATCCGCGGAGGATGTAATGACAAAGATCGCTCGCTATGCAGAGACCAATCTCTGCAAGCGAAAGAGGAGGAAGGAACCTACTTCTTGCCTAACAGAGGCAAAGTAGAAGAGGGCCAAGCATGATGATCAGGACCCTGATGCCTCTGGCCCTGGCCATCATGAGGGGGAGAAGGCTATGTCAACCAAAAACTCTACACCTATAGCTGCCACTCCTCTTCAGGCCGTACCAATACAGAAGGGAACCTTAGAGGCACGAAAACTCAAAGATACAAGTCTTGTGCCTCTAAGGGAATGAACAAAGAATCTGTTGTTGAACCTGTATCTCTGACAACAACAATCTCTTCTGGGTCAACACAGAAGAAAGCTAAGATCAGGGTTGGCACAAACATATTGACAAAAGAACTTGAGAAGTTCGTAGAACCATCAAGTCCTGAGCTAATGCCCACTGCAACCCTCCCAAAAGTACAGTTCTCTAGTCTTGATTCTATAAATGCCAAAGAGAATGAATTAGAGATTCCTCCAAAGTGCTCATCAAAAAAACCCAAAGAACAGATAAAGACACTATGTGTGGCCAACACCCCTAAAGAAAAAGCCAAAGTGGATCGAGTAAAAGAAATTGTTCAATCGATGGACGCCATAAGGATTCCAATTCGGAGGCCTCCACCAAAAGAACTAAAGTTCAATGAAAACATCCACACATACCTTTACTCTGCCAAACCCGAAGAAGTCTTCATTGCACCTAATATGCACCCTCTGATAAGGGAGGACGTCAGAAGAAGGTTTGACCGAGCAGCTCAAGACAAATCAAAGGTGTTTTCCACAAAAGATATTAAACAGGTTCTGAGCATGACTCTACACTCCTTCTCTCAGAAAACCATCATGTATGTCAAATACAAGGTTGAAAGAAAGGATGGGAAACAATATGAGTTCTCGGAGGCTGATCTAAAGAATTTTTGCGTTTATGATCTACCATAATTACATGCCTTCACAGAGCAACGCTTGGAGAAAACAAAGGAGTATATGATCGCAAATGGAGAAATCAAGGAAGTTATGCGAGAAGACGTAAAGTATCATAGCAACATGGACTTCGAGATAGCTCTGCAGCTAGGAGTCGAAAACCTATCGATTACAAGACCGGATGATCACTTCCCAAGCATAGAAAACATACGTTCCAACACCGTAATCACAGATCATGTGTTTGGTTTTATCTACAGAGATGATCATGAAATAAAAAGATCTTCAAGACCAACCAATGCCACAAATACTCGAACAACACTCTTAAGAGGATCAAATACACTATCTCAAAGAGAATTGGCAGAGAAACTTACAGAGGGCGCCCGCAGAGAGATTAATCTGACACATTGATGCACAGATGAGATACAAAGAGCTCATTCTATCAATACGAAAAACACTTGCAGAGAGCTTCACCAATCCAATCAATGATTTTCCTCAGTGAACTTCTGTAATAGTTTAGATTTTTTCATTCATGTAATTTCTTTTATGTAATTGCCTTCTGACATTTCCTTTCTGAATGAAAAATCAGTCTTCAGAGGTTGAGTTCCTTTCACCTCTTTTTGTTTCTAACTTAGCTAAACACTCACAATTCCAAATTTTTATTTTTCAGTACTTAGGGGGAGATTGTTAGCGCCGAATCGATTTATAAAAGTATTAAAAAATAGGCTAAGTATAGAAGCTTCAGAAGACTGCTCTAATTCACCTTGTGCACCACAGAAGTTGCTATGCTCAGAAGACTCTGTCGACCATCTACCAAGAAGATCACAACCTGAAGATTTGACTTAGACCACAGAGCCTCTATGATCCCTCACAAAGCCTCTATGGTGGCTAACCTCTAGAGATGGAAGACTTGAAGATTACAAGACATTGGATCAAGACAAGATCACATGCAGAACACATGATCTTGTTGTACGAAGATTCTAAGGATCATTTGTGCATGTCCTACGTTGTTTTACTTTCCAGGTGGCATTCTTTTTGTGGAATGTCAGCCTTTGTCTTGTACTATTGTGTGCTCCTCATCCTATATGAGGGGAGCACCTCTTATTTTGTAAATCACGCGAGCACACACTATTCTGAGAGCATCTTGTAATTTCTTTGAGCATATTTGCACACACAAGTGCATGTTCTTGGTGTAATAGCAAGTTAATGAAACAGATTCTTCGGCAATCAACTTTTATTTGTTTTATGATTCTGATTATTACTTGCTAGTGTGTTTACGACCATTCAAAGACTGTATTACTACATTCTAAAACGCTTTCGCACTCTAAATCATCTGTTTTGTGTAGTTTATAGTGAATCTCGTTTAGAACACTGTATTTGGGATCAACATCTAGGTCAGTGGTTTTTAGGAGAAAGAGTCGACGACGAAGAGTTTCTGGTGAAATACAAATGGTAACATCTTTGTCACCGTCATCTATATATCCTACCAATCCTTTTGCGGCTTCATTGTGCTCACTGGAGTACCACCATTGTTGAACATAGTTGAGGGGTACATTGGAATCAAAGTTGGTAATGGCGTCTTTCAGTTCACATGTTTAGAAAATTTCGAGTACAGGTCTGTATGGTTCTTCAAACTTAATGTGATTAAGGTCCAAATCAAAGTTGTTTCCCTTGGTGGGGAATAATCCTGCTTGAATCATCTGAACCTTCCTGATTATGTGCCATTGTTGCAGGTTTTGAGGTTATTTAGATTTTGAATGCTTAGAGATAAAAGATGAAGTTGAGAGGGAATTTCTGAAAGCGTAAAGGTAAAAATGAGGTTTAAAGTAGGTTTTTATGGACGTGTGAGGCGTGTGATAGAGGTTATGGAAGCGGAATTTGTTAGTACCTATGTTAGAAACGTTCCATCATCCATCAACTCAAGTATGGACACGTCTAGAGGGAGGGTGAAAGGACGCATACGTCAGACAACTATCATTTTGGGTTTGTTATTTTAACATGGCAGTCACTCAAAGAAATTACCCACACAAGCTTGAAAATTAATGAATCCCTAATTCAATCAAGCAATTCAACAATCAAGATTTGACAATCAAAGTCTAGAGAGAGAGAAATCGTATGTGTCATTGATCTAACAATTTCAAAGTGTACAAGTTTAGAGTTACAAGATTACTAACAACAAATACTATTTATACTACAACTACTTCTCACAAGCTTACAAACTTAACAAACTCTCAAAGACTATTTTGACTTTTCACACATTGACTTTGACATTTCAACATTAAATCTTGGATACAATTCTATACACTAACACTCTCCCCCTTTGTATTCAAGATTTAAAAAAAATTGACAATCGTCTTCAGCGCTTGATTCTTCAATCTATGACTCTGTCAGCTTTGAACTTTGCAACTCTGACAGTCATTAACCTTTGATACTTTGAATAATCTTGAAAAGTCATTTACTTTGCTATGATTTGTCACAAAGTCTTGATCAACAAACCATTTGAAATATTTAAACATCTGAACTTTAAAACTTCAGGAAACTTTAAACTTTGAACTTTTGAAGAATCTTTGATCTCATTTCTTCATCTCTGATCTCTGGATCGTCTTCAGAAAACAAACTTTCTCGAATCATCTTTGTTTCTTGAAATATCTTTAAATCTTCTTTTCATCTGAGTTGAAAATTCTGTATTATCTCTTCCAACATCATTTGACTTGAAAATCCAGAATTTCTCCAAAAGTCTTTTTCACTTTGACATTTCTTTATAACTTTGAAATTGATCTTTCAGAAATTTCTCCACAAGTCTTTTCAATTTGAACTTTCTTCATGACTTTGAAATTGATTTGAAATTGAACTTTGTAGATTCCTCCCCCTTTTTGATGATTGTGAGCATCATGATCATCAAAACTCTTCAATTTCAACACCGTCTTTGAATACCAAACTCCCCCCTTTATAAGAAAATAACAAATTTGATCTATGTATCCGTCAATTCATAACATGTATTCATCCGAATCTTTTCAAATTTGGACAAAATAAGAATAGTAAACCTGAATCAACAAATGATACAGTTAGTATGCCTGTAAGTAGCACGGAGCCACTTTGTACAACGGATGTACATTGGAAAGGAGTTTTTGTAATGTTCACCCCCCTAAGGCTTCCATTCAATCATCGAAAAACCATAAAGGAATTTTCTATGAATGTTATTGTGGCCCAAGATTTACTAGCATAAACACATACACAAAACACTTTGTTTATTAATCACTATGATTACATCAATCCATATCCCTATTTGTGATGAACAATTAAGATTGAGTGTTTGTGTGTGTACTCAATGTGTGCTACTATGTGTGTTCTTACTCTCTCTCTCAATTACACCTTCACTTTCACACACTTAATCTCTTGTTCTTGCACACTCTATGTCACACTTACTAAACAACACTATGACTTGCTTATATATAGGTCAACATGACCAAGCAAGGTCAACCTTTCTAGAAACAATTACACTTCACACACAAACACTATTACAACAAAGACCCTTATTTAATCTTGAATACAATTATAATCTAACAATCTCCCCCTTTGGATTCAAGATTAAAAAAAAAATTGCAATAATCTTCAGGTCTTTATATCTTCAGAATTAATCTTCAACTTCAAATCTTTTCTGGCTTTGATATCTTGAAAATTTTGACAATTCTTCAAACTTGTCTCTCCCTTTGAATTTGCTTTTTCAAATTCTGAATAAACAACCTTTCTTTCAAACTTTGAATTTCTTCCACTTTTTCTATGACAAGCTTTCTTTAATCTTTGACTTCAATCATCTGAAAACTTTATCTCCTCTGAAATCTTTAAAACTTCAATCTGATTTTGAACTTTGATTATTCTCCCCCTTTTTAATGATTTGTAAGAATCAAAATCATTAAAACACTTCAAGATCAGATCCGTCATTGAATAAACTTCCCACCATCTGATAATCGCAATCTTCATGAACTTTCATCTCCTCATTTGGATAATAGACATTCTCCCCCATATAAGAAAAGTAAACAATCTCCCCTATTAATAAGATATTCTGACTTCTGATCTGGATTGGCCTTTGATTCACAAACATATTCATTTGAATCTTTTCAAATTCAAACAAAATAAGAATGGTAACCCTGAATCAACACATGAAACAGTTAGAAGTGCCTGTCAGTAACACAAAGTTACTATTTACAACGAATGTACAATGTAAGGAGCTTGTTTGATGTTGACTCCCCAGGACTTCCATTCAATCATTGAAAAACACAAGGTAATTCTATGAATGTTCTGACAGAAAAACATATTCTCTGTGTGCTCGTGCTTGTGTTTTCAAAGAATTAGCACAAATGATTGTGTTTCATAAAAAGGCTCAAAATATGTAAATCACTGAGACAGCAATGATTGTACATGGACTCAATGTGCATGATAAAGGGTCGAAGGTGGGGCAACTTTCCTTCTTTTTCAATATCAGTATCTTCCAAATGAAGATCCGATAGATTATATGCTGCTTCCCCAGAAAATGTGAAACATTCTCTTTTTGAGAAAAGAATGAGTAGCTAGGGAGGTTGTATACAAGAGATGGCATGGGCTATTTGCCTATTTCAATGATGGTCACCAAAGAAATGTGAACCAATCAGTAATGTGGCTACCCGGCTCAGAAAGATGTTTGGTGCAGAGTTCTGATATTCTTTTAACTCTGTTCTCTTACCCTCTTTCTTTTTTAAACATATAAGCTCACATCTAACCAATCTCTCATTTACATTTTACCTCAACTCAATCCCACACTCAATTCTTTTAGACTCCTCTCCCCTCAATCACTCAAAGAATTTCTTCCGGGGTAGGAAACACTGGTTATCGTGAATCCATGGAAGATCTAATAAGCACTCACACTGAATCCCATGTTCCTAAAAGTACATGTTGTTCAATGATTTTCTTGACATGTAAAGCACAAGAAATCATATGTCAGTGTATGTATGCTCAACAAGGATCAGAATTGAAATTTGAGCAATTTAAGCATTTAAGATATCTCAAAACTTTATAGGAATGAATAATCATGAAAGAATAGAAATGTTTTGAGAATCTGACAATGATTAAGATCAGATCAAATTATCATGAAGAAAGATATTTGGGAATTCAAAGACGTATATTGTTTATATGAACAATATATAAACATATTATCAATGAAAGCACATTAAAAGTGAAATGACGTTTGATTCAAACAACTATGAATACCAAACGACGAGAGTATTACCATAGAAAGATATATCATTTGATACATGGTAATAACAAAGTCAATTTGAAAATACTGAACCAGTGTGTGTATGAATACTTGACAAAGTATGTAGAAAAGAAAATAGACAAGTATTATTCTTTAAAGAACACACGGTCAGATAAACAATGAAGTATCAAAAAAAATCATTTAAAAATCACACTTCTCAAATCATAAAAACATGTTAAGATCATGAAGTGGTTTGAACATTTTAAAAACATTTTTCACAAGTGAAAGTTGTTCTTCTTTCAAAAGTGTTAGAGTATAAGGATTAGAATGTTTTACCTGTGAATTAGAATCCTTAACTCCCCCTTGAATGAATATAACAATGAAAGTATCCTTGACTAGATATCCTCCCCCTTGATATCTGTAAAAAATCAACTTATCAGAAAAAAATATAACAATATAATCTCTCTTTCAAACGAAAAAACTTCCTGAAATGATGTTATCATGAAAGCATCCTTCAGAAGAAAACATTTGAAAACGGGTTTTGAACTGAATTATCCAAAAGCCATTCTTCATTGAAGTACGGGTTCCAAGCTGATTTACTTAGAAGCCATAGTTCTTTCTCCCCCTTAAACCTTGGGTGCCTGCAACACAGATTTAGCTTTTGGTATCCACTGGTATTTGGATCCAGATTTGTTAGCTGCAGTTTTAGTAGGAGAGATGTAGTAAGAACCATACCAGTAATTTTCAAAATTTTTACTAACAAAATCATTTGAACCACAGTAGGAACAATTTATTTTCTTTTGAGCTAACTTGATCAGTTGATTAACAGTGTAAATCAGATCAGGTTTGCCAAAAGGTTTACCTTTCGGTGTAGTGTTCCATTTAGCTTTAGATATATGCCCAAATTATTTCTCTTTCTTCTTCTCTTCCGAAGATCCTTTCACTCTCCAATACCAATTCTCTTTATCTTTCTCATCTTTCTTTCTCCACGTTATTTTCTTCTGAGATTCTTTCTTCTGGATGTTACCTGATCCATCAACATTTTTGTCATAAAACAAGTTAGAAGAACGAATTTTATCTTTAAGTGCAGAAGAATGACTATCAATTGAGTCAAATAAAGGATTCATAGAAACATGTGTGAAAATTGAACTTGCTGCTGATTTGAATGAACATTCTGATGCAGCTAGATCATCTCTTGGTGATTGAGCAATAGATTCTGGCGTTTTGTGCTCAGTCAGCTTCACCTTGAACATGATCTCCTCAAGTTCTTTAATCTTTGTGGTCAAACAGTTTCTCTCCTTTGACAATGTGTCAAACTTCTTATGCAACTCGGCTTTTGCATTCTTCTCCTTAAATATTGTTGATGACAGTTCAGATAGATTCTTTGTAAGCTTAGCAATCTCATTCTCAAACACTTTCTTCTCTTCAGTAAAATCTTCCTTTATAATCTGTGTCTCAACTATCTTCTTCTTTTCTTTCTCAAATTTCTCTCTCTCCAGTATGATTACTTTCTCAAAGTCTGAAACTTGTTGAGAAAGTTTAATGCATTTCAGCTCCACAACTTTCTTTTCTTCAAATGCTTTTCTAGAGAAATCATAGAATTTCTTTGCAAAATCTTTTCTTTCTTTTTCATAACCTTCTTTTTCTTTCTTCTCTTTTTCAACTTGAGCTTCTAATTCAGATAATTTCTTTTTCAGCTCAGCATTCTCTTTTTCAGACTCTTTTCTTTGCTGTTCAATCTTCTTCAAGTCATCTTGAGCTTTTGTATTGTCTTTGACTTGGGTTGCTTTTTCCTTCATCATATTAATTTCAATCTCAAGACCAAAGACTTGATTTTTCAGCTTATCTCTCTCCGCAAAAATTTGAGAATTTAACTTTTTAAGTCCATCAACTGTCTCACTGGCAATATTTGCTCGTCTTCTACAATCATCAAGTTCTCTTATCATCTCAATAATATCATAAATGTCATCCTGATACATTTTGAAATCTATTAAAAATATCCTAGAAATGATCTTTAAATCCAACAAATCAAGAAAAATACAGAAATCTTTTAAAAAAAATTCAGAGATTTTGATCACAGAAAAATCTTTTGTCCCCCTCCGCATACTTAGCACGGGGGTAAACTCAAATCAAAGTCTGCGCGTTTGATAAACTCTAAAGCAAACTCGCAAGCAAACTCGCAAGCAAACTCGCAAAGACTTGCGCGTTCTGATGAACTCGCTAAGCACTGAAACTCGCTAAACGATAAAACTCGCAAGTGCCTAAACACGTAAGTTACTATTTACGCTGAAACGTGCTAATAGAAGCGTGCGCGTTCCAAAAACTCGCTAGGCACTACTTGCGCGTTTTGAGCAAACTCGCTAACCACACTTGCGCGTTTCAATACTTAGAAAAATTCTGAAATCTTCAAACTCGCAGTACAAAGAACTCGCTGAACACTATTCCTACTCAAACTCGCTAGCTTCGATTAGCGCGTTTGGAGAACTCGCAGATATCGACCAGCGCGTTTCTAGAACTCGCAAACAACATCTTGCGCGTTTCAACCAAAAATAACTTTCTTCAGCTTGCGCGTTCTAGCGAAGAATCTTGCGCGTTTTAACGAAGAACTTGCGCGTTCATCAGATCTAGCGCGTTCTTCAGATAGCTTGCGTGTTCTTCATCTGATTCATCAAAAAACAAACTAAACTTCGAATTTCAGCTCCAAACTTTGAGAATTCACTCACTTGATCATCGAGAACCAATTACAAACAACTAAAATCAATTCATAACACAAAAAAATAGAAATTGATCAAATACAGTGTGTAAACTCGTGAACTCAAAAACATACAAAAACAACCAATTGATGATCAATTACAGTGCATTACAAGAATTAAAAGATATAGACTCGATCTATTTCACTCAGCGAACAAAACCTGATCAATCTCAACTCGAAATTTCCACTAAAACTCAAAAATGATTCGGTGAACAGTGACGATGAACAGTGTCGATTTTTAAAATTTTCTTGATTTTCAAATGGATTTGGCTCTGATACCAATTGTGGCCCAAGATTTACTAGCATAAACACATACACAAAACACTTTGTTTATTAATCACTATGATTACATCAATCCATATCCCTATTTGTGATGAACAATTAAGATTGAGTGTTTGTGTGTGTACTCAATGTGTGCTACTATGTGTGTTTTTACTCTCTCTCAATTACACCTTCACTTTCACACACTTAATCTCTTGTTCTTGCACACTCTATGTCACACTTACTAAACAACACTATGACTTGCTTATATATAGGTCAACATGACCAAGAAAGGTCAACCCTTCTAGAAACAATTACACTTCACACACAAACACTATTACAACAAAGACCCTTATTTAATCTTGAATACAATTATAATCTAACAGTTATGACAAGAAAACTCATTCCTTGTGTTACGTGAAAGTGTACAATGATTGAAGCTACTCAAGCTTTTTCAGGCTCAAATTGTGTAAACTCTTGAGACAGCAACAAGTATTACACGAACTCAATGTGCATGAAAGAGGTGCGAAGGTGGGGCAACTTTCCTTCATTTTCAATATCTAAATCTTCCGAGTGAAGACTAGATAGAAGATATGTTGCATCCCCAAAGAAAATGAAACATTTCTTTGTTAAGAAAGAAACGAGTGGCTGGTGGGGTAATTGCAAGAGTTGGCATGGGCTCACTGTCTTTTCAATGACGGTCACCAAAGAATATGAACCAATCAGTAATGTGGTTGCCCGGCTCAGAAAGAAGTTTGGTGCAGATTCTTATATTCTTTAACTCTGCTCTCTCACCCTCTTTCTTTTTAAACATTTAAGCTTACTTCTAACCAATCTCTCTTTTCCATTTTTCCGCTCAGCACAATAAGAAAAGCTCAACCGGATGAGTTATCTCCCCCACTCTTTGATTTTGACCCCTCACCCCTCAATCACTCAAGGATAACTTCCAGGGTAGGAAACACTGGTTAATGTGAATCCATGGAAGTTCTTTTTAAACTCTCACATTGATCCCATGTAAGTCTTAAAAAGAATAGTTGCTCAACAATTTAACTTCAACAGTTAAGCACATGATATCATTATCATATAAATGTATGCTCTTTAAAAATATGAATGAAATTTTGAGCATTTGAACAATGAAGATCTCTCAAAATAAGGATATTGAATGAATGAAATGAAATCAAGAGAATTGTTTTGAGAATCTGACAATGTATCAATCAGATCAAATATCAGAAAATATGAACGTGAAAGGTTAGGGTATCAAAGAACTTGATAGTTTGTTTATATGAATGAATATAAACAATTTACCAATGAACTCTCAAGTTGAAATGATGATTGTTGTTCAACAACAGTGAATTACAAACGGGGGTATTACCATCGAAAAATTGTTTCGTTGTGAGACATGGTAATAACAAAATCAAATCAAGTACTAAACCGATGTGTGTGAATACTTGACAGTATATAGACAAGATAATACACAAGTATTAATCTTTAAGAACACACGGTCAGTTAGACTTTAAAGCTCAATGATGAAAACCTTTAAAATCACACTTCTAGATTCATAAAATCTTTTGAGAATAGAGAAATGGTTTGAACATTTAAGAAAACGTTTTTCATGCTTGAAAATTGTTCTTCTTTCAAACAATCAGAGATTAAGATCAGAAGATATTTATCTTTAAGCTCCCCCTCAAATCATGATAAAATGATTTTGGTTAGATAATCTCCCCTTGGATATTTGCAAAATATCCTTATCTTTTAACATTAAAGAACGAGTCCTAAGTTGTTTTACTTAGAAGTCATAGTCCTTTAACATTGAAGTGCGGGTCTTGAACTAAATTATTCAAGAACTAAAACTTTGACATTGAAATTCGGGTTTTGAACTGTTTTATTCAAAAGCCAAAGTTTTATGCTCCCCTTTAAACCTTGGGTGCCTGCAACACAGATTTAGCTTTTGGTACCCACTGGTATTTGGGTCCTGATGTGTTAGTTGCAGTTCTTGTGGGGGTTACATAATAAGAACCATACCAGTAATTGACAAAATTATTACTGTTAAGTCTAAATATTGTATCCAAGATTTAATAGGAAAGTCAAAGATGTAAAAGTCAACATTGTCATTGTCATAGAATGTCAAAGTATGTTTAGTTCACTTAATGGTTAAGTCTTGTTTTAGATAGATGGTATAAATAGGTTTGCTTTGTAATCTTGTTGTATGGTTTGTTTGTAAGAATCAAGAAGTTAGCACGTATTGTAAAAAAAGGGGGGGGGGAGAATTTTCCAAAGATCAAATTCAAGCAATTATAAAATCCCAAACATTTCAAGCAATTCTCATAATATGATGTAACAGTGATCAAGAACTAGAGAGAAAAAGTGTAGAGAGAGAAAGTAGAACTTCAATAACCACAAGTCTGAATATTACAATACGTGATAACTTCTTGATTCTTACAACCAAACCTTACAACAAGATTACAAAGCAAACCTATTTATACCATCTATCTAAATCAAGACTTAACCACTAAGTAAACTAAACATACTTTGACATTCTATGACAATGACAATGTTGACTTTTACATATTTGACTTTCCTATTAAATCTTGGATACAATATTTAGACTTAACAATTACTTACAAAGTCATTTGTTCCACACTAAGAACAACAAATCTTCTGTTGAGTGATCTTGATCAAATGATTAGTAGAATAAAACATATCAGAATTACCAAAAGATTTACCTTTATGCACTCTGTTCTTTTTGGCATTTGTTGTGGATTTGAATGACCTGTCATTCTTCTTCTCATCATCTGAAGAACTCTTCACTCTCCATACCATCTGATTTTTCTTAGAATTCTTTCCAAGAGATTTTACATAAATGCTTGTTGAACCATCAACAGATTTGTCATAGAATAGATTTGATGGTCGAATCTGATTTGAGTTAACAGTTTTAGATTTGACATGGTTCTTTTTGAAAACATTTTCATGTATAGAACTTGAAATTGTTTTGAAAGAACAGACTGATTTTGTTGAATTATCAACAGGTGATTGATCAATCACATCAGCTGTAATCTTTTCTGACAATTCGCTGTTTGCAGCTTCTAAATTCTTTATCTTTTCGGATAAAATGTTTCTTTCAGAATTCAATGTGTCAAACTTTATTTTCAAATCAGATTTGGCCTTCTGTTCTTTTTGGACATCTGATGATAGAACAGTTATTTTGGATGTGAGCTTAGATATCTCAGATTCAAAATGTGAACGTTCTTGTTCAAAATATTTTTCTAAGTTCTTGGTTTTTTCAGAAATATCCTTGAAAATCCCAACATTTCTCTTTTTAGAAATTTTCTTTTCAGATTCAAAAGACTTTTTCTTTTCCTGAAAATTTTGCCTTTCTTTTTCTAATAAGTCTTGTAAAACTGAGATTTGTTTGGGAAAATCATTAGTTTTATCTTCAAGAACATTCCTTTCCTTAGCAAATGTGTCTCTTTCAGTAATTAGAATTTTCTCAAATTCAGATACTTGCTTGGAGAGTTTCATGCATCAATGCTCCAAATCCTTTTTCTCTTGTAGACTTTTCTTAGAAAGTTCAGATGACTGTTGAGTAGAAGAAGTCTCCAGATTTGATTTAACATTTTTGGCTTCCAAAGCAGATATCTTGTCTTCAAAAGCCGTAAACTTGTGTTGAAGTTCAACTGATTTAGCTTGTAGTTCTGAAGATTTTTGTTCAGTTGTCTTCAGTTGTCTTTGAAGTTTTGTAATTATGGACTCTTTGACTTTGATTACTTTCTCAATAGACTGAATGGTATTTTCTTTCATTGCAATCATTTTCTCTCTATCTTTGATCTCTTTCTCTCTTGCACTGATGATACCTGCAAAATCAGATTTAGCATTATCAGTACATTTTGCACAAACAGGAGTTTTATCAGAATTTGACAAATTTGACTTCAACTCCTGAATCTGTTTGAGAAGCTTTGAATTCTGATTTTTCATTTTCTCTCTTTCTGTTTCTATAACAGGTATCTCATGCATGTATAAGACAGCCATGTCTCTAGCTGAAAGTACAGTATTTCCTCTCTCATCTGTAGTTGGCATCTTGAATGAAATATTTGCTTGAAATATATGATCGTTCCCAAACAATTCATAAAAATTTGACCGAAAGTCGAAATTAGATCACCACTTAAAAATAATTCTCAGAAAAATTTTAACTCTGGAACTCGCAGACCAAGTGAACTAGCAGAATACTGGAACTCGCAAACAAGGTTTTGAGTGTTTCAAGAAACTCTCAGACCACATGAACTAGAACTCGCAGACCACATGAATTAGAACGCGTAGACCACACGAATTTTGAACTCGCAGAGCATATGGACTGGAACTCGCAGAGCAAGTGAACTGGCAACACTATAACTCGCAGACTATTAACTACGTGTTTTCCAAACTCTCAAGATATTGTTTGCGCGTTTTTGAGAACTCTCAGGCTACATGATGTGCTTGTTTTGTAGAACTCGCAGACTTGTATTTTGCGCGTTATTTCTTCACATATACAGCTTTATGCGTGAACCTGCTTCAGGCTACTAGTTGTTCTTCATGATCTTAGAGTGCTCTTCATGATCTTAGCGTGTTCTTCCCTAGAGCTAACCATAGATCAAACCTTATTCCAAATCGTTCTAATCTGTTATTTGCAATCAAGAAATGTATCACTATGATCGAAAATTAATTCTGAACACTTTTCTATCAATTCAATATAGCTAAAAAAATAGAAAACTATAGTGCAATTCAAGAAATTATAGTGTTCGACATTTTAACAACAAAAATTCAAAAAATTCAAAATTGAATCTATTTCGTTATTAATTCGTGAAAATTTGTGAACAAGAATGATTCTAGAACAATAAACGAACTCTATGGAACCAATTTTCAATTCAAAAACTAACTATCAACTATGAATTTGATTCAACAGTAACACGATCAAAGAACAATGATTCAATGCAAATTTGATCCATTAGTGATCGTTCTTCGTGTTCTTGAAATTTCCTGAAAATCAATCCATCTTTGATGTGATAATCTTTCTGAATTTGTTTGGTCTTGATCTGATACCAATTGAAAATTAATGAATCCCTAATTCAATCAAGCAATTCAACAATCAAGATTTGACAATCAAAGTCTAGAGAGAGAGAGTAGAAAGAGAAATCGTATGTGTCATTGATCTAACAATATCAAAGTGTACAAGTTTAGAGTTACAAGATTACTAACAATAAATACTATTTATACTACAACTACTTCTCACAAGCTTACAAACTTAACAAACTCTCAAAGACTATTTTGACTTTTCACACATTGACTTACATTGACTTTGACATTTCAACATTAAATCTTAGATACAATTCTATACACTAACAAACCAATCTTTTTAAAGAACTTTACAAGTGTAAGATATTTTCAAAGAAAGAAGTAAACAATCATATCTTCTAAAAAAATTACATTTGTTCTCAACACCTTCAAAATTCTTCTCATTAAAAAATATTTGAAAATTTCAAAGCTTGATTGGAAGAATATCCAAGAACACTAAAATTTAATGCTCTGATGTATCTTCAGGGCAGATAATATCAGAGTCTCTAAAGAGTAGTATCAGAGACTACGTAATAGACTCTGGAATTCGTCCAAAGGTTCAGAATCATGTTTGATTTTCTGTTTAGAAAAAGTAAGGTTAAAGATAAGAGTCAAGTACATACCTTCCCTTGTGAATTGGACATATGACCTTTTATTGAGGATCAGAGGCCCTGATGATCATATCAGAGGCTTTGATGTGAGTCAGCATTACTTTCCCTCTATTTTAACTCCCCCTTGACAGATGAAGGTTCTTTTCTCCCCCTTCACAAATGAATGAGATATGTTTTTCTCTCCGACTTAAAGTATACTTGGGTGAACAAAAATGAGATGGTTGTGAACATGCTTTGAAATCTTAGAGGCTATGATGTATGTATCAGACACTCTGAAGGATATTCAACTTTAGATTATTAAAGGCTCTGAAGTGAAGTTCAGAGGATCTGATTTGTGTTGAGATCAAGTGGTCATATTTAGCATGCCCAAGTTGTTGATCAAGAAATTGAACCTTCGTTCATGTAAGTCTTTTATGAAAATATCAGCAAGTTGAAGATTGGGACAAAATACATCTCTATTGTGCCTTATTCAACATGAACTTTAAAGAAGTGATACCTGACATCAATATGATTTGTCATTGACTGTTGCACTAGATTAGCAGAGATGGTAATTGCACTTCTGGAGTCACAGAGAATGGAAATTCTGTCAAAATCAAGACGATAGTCCTGAGTTGAGTTTTCATCCATATGACTTGTGAACAACAACTAGCAGTAGCAACATATTCTGCTTCTGCAGTAGAGGTTGACACACAGTTTTGCTTCTTGGATGACTAACTTATTAACTTGTTTCCCAGAAGTTGACAACATCCATATGTACTTTTCCTGTATAATTTACATCCTGCATGATTTTCATCAATGTAAGTAGTTAATTCAAAACTAGAGTGTTTTGGATACCAGAGGCCAAGTGATGGTGTGCCTATAAGATATCTAAACACCATTTTTACAGCAAATAAGTGTGATTCCTTGGGATTAGCTTGATATCTAGCACTGAGACAGGTTGCAAATATTATATCAGATCTACTTGCAGTTAAGTATATGAGTGATCCTATCATGCCTCTGTAGTTTTTGACATAACAGGTTTTCTGAGGGATCAGAGTCAAGTTTAACTCCAGTGGCAATAGGAGTTTTCATAGAAGTTGAATCATTTAATTTGTACTTTTTCAAAATATCATAAACATATTTGGCTTGGTTAATATATGTTTCTTCTTAAATTTGTTTTACTTGAATTTCTAAGAAGAAGTTAATTCTCCCATAAATCTCATTTCAAATTCACTTTTCATCAACCCTGAGAATTTGTCACAATACTTTAGGTTAGTAGACCCAAAAATAATAACATCAACATAAATTTGTACAAAAAGAGACTCATTTTTGTAACTTTTGATGAACAATGTGGTATCCACAGTTTCTTTTTCAAAACCATTTTCAACCAGAAAGGTGGACAGAGTTGCATACCATGCTCCGGGTATTTGTTTAAGGTCGTACAAAGCTTTATTAAGATAATAGACATGGTCTGGAAACTCTGAATTTTCAAATCCAGGTGGTTAATGGACATATACTTCTTCATTGAGTTTACCATTAAGAAATGCAGATTTGACATCCATTTGATATACTCTGAACCCTTTGTGTGCAACATAGGCTAAGAAGATTCTTATGGCTTCTATTCTAGCCACAGAAGCTAAGGTTTCAACATAATCAATTCCCTTTTCTTGACAATATCCCTTATCAACCAATATGGCTTTGCTTCTAATTATTATTCCATCTTTATTCTTTTTGTTTCTGAAAACCCATTTGGTTCCAATTGCAAATTTTCCTTTGGGAAGTGGAACCAGGGTCCAAACTTTGTTTCTCTCAAATTCTTGAAGCACTTCTTGCATGGCATTAACCCAATTTGGATCACCAAGTGCTTCATTTACCTTCTTTGGTTCAATAATACTTAAGAAATTTGCAAAGAAGCATTCATTGATTGTAGCAGATCTTGTCTTTACACCATCAGAGGGTGAACCTATGATTTGATCATGAGGATGATCCTTTGTCCATCTTGTTATAGGAGCATGAACATGTGGAGGAGTTTACGCTTCAGAGATGGCAGGATGAGGTATCTCTGTTGTGCTTTGTACAGACTCTAAAGAGTATTCCAGAGATGGTGAAGTTAGGTCTGAAGTTTTTCAATAGATGTCTCTAGTTCTCCTTCTTTTTATGATGACTCCTGTTCTTCATCAACATTTGGTCTTGTTGAATCACTTGGACCTGCAGTGTTTGAAGTTGATGGTGTGTTATCAGAAGGACCAGAAAGAGTTGTACTTAAGGTTTGAGGTTCTTCTGATTATGCTCTTTGATTATCTCTAAATATAAATTCAGAGTTGTCTTCATCAAAAAAGAAGTCGTCAAATATTTTGTTTAGTTCTGACTCTCTGAGTTTTGATGAGTCAGAGGCTTCTTTGGTCTGGGAATGAGAATTCTGAGTTTTAGAGCTTCTGGATTCCTTTTCATCAAAAGAGACATTGATGCTTTCTTGAATGGTTCTTGTTCTAAGATTAAGCACTCTGAAAGCCTTGGCAGTTAAAGAATAGCCAATGAATTTCCCTACATTAGCCTTCTTGTCAAACTTCGTAAGTTGATCTCTGTCATTCAAGATAAAGCACATGCACCTAAAAACATGAAAGTATTTGACATTTGGCCTTCTATTGTTAATGAGTTCACATGCAACCTTTTTGAATCTTTTTACTATTGTTGCTCTGTTTTGAGTAAAGTAGGTTGTTGACACTGCTTCAGCCCAAAAAATGGTCGGTAGATCAGATCCCGCAGGCATTGTTCTTGCAGCTTCAACTAAAGTTCTGTTATTTCTCTCAACAACACCATTTTGTTCAGGTGTCCTTGCTGCATAGAAGTTGGGTGAAATGACTTCTTCTGAAAGGTAAGAATTGATCTTTGCATTTCTAAACTTTGTTCCATTGTCACTTCTCAACTTTTGAATGTTGCAGCTGAATAGAACTTGTAATCTTTTTAACAAATTTATCAAAATCTCTAGAACATCAGACTTGGCTCTGATGAACTTAATCCATGTATATCTTGAATATTCATCAATGAGTACAAGTATATATTTCTTTCCAGATAAACTTTACACAGAGATTGGACCACATAGGTCAATATGTAGCATGTGCAGAGGTCGGGGACAATTATTGTCACTTTTGGTTCTGTGAGATGCTTTTTTTAGTTTCCCCATCTCACAAGCAGAGCAAAGAAGATCTTTTTCAAACTTCAGAGATGGTAGTTCATTAACCAAATTTAACTTGACCAACTTATCAAGTGATGAAAAGTTCAAATGTGAGAACTTTTTATGCCAGAGCCAGGCATCTTCATTGTTCAGATATACAAGACAGTGTTTCTCTGAATTGGTATTTGTGTGTTTTGTGAAAGTCATACGATACAGATTATCTTTTCTGTCAGCTCTGAGCATTTCCTGATCTGTGTTTGAATGTAGTAGAGAGCAGTAGTTTCTCTGGAATTTCACATCAAAACCATGATCACAAAGTTGACTTATATTGATTAAGTTGTGCTTTAGTCCATCAACATAAGAAACCTATGAAACTGAAACATTTCCTCTTGCTATCTCCCCATATCCTCTGATATGTCCTTGCATTTGTCCCCAAAAGTCACTGCTCCTCCAAGTTTTTCTTTATCCCTAGTCATATGCCTTGACCTGTCTTTGAATGTAGCAGAGAGCAGTATTTTCTCTGGAATTTCACATCAAAACCATGATCACATGGTTGACTTGTGTTGATTGAGTTGTGCTTTAGTCCATCAACATAAGCAACCTATGAAACTGAAACATTTCCTCTTGCTAGCTCCCCATATCCTCTGATATGTCCTTGCATTTGTCCCCAAAAGTCACTGCTCCTCCAAGTTTTTCTTTTTCCCTAGTCATATGCCTTGAGAATCCAGAATCAAGATACCAAATGGGCATATGTTGTTTTTGCAAGACAGATTAAAAGTTTTTAGGTACCCATCTCATAATGGGTCCATTTTTGTTAGGCTTTGAGGTTTTCTGTTCAGTTTTTGGCTTTTCATCTTTTGTTGATGTGCCAGATTGATTTTTGTTCTTTTGAGACTTGTACATAAAGCAATAAGGACTAGAAAAATGATTCTTCAGTTCGATAAAGAGATTGATACGACTGCAATTAATATAACATGTAGAAGTTTGTGCAAAGCTTCTGATTTCATTAAGAACATTGGGTACATTTTTATTTTGAAATCTATCTGGTCTAGCACTAGGATTTTTACAAGTTTTCCTATCTAGATCAGATTTCTGGGAATTAAAATTGTCCTTCTTTTACATTTTGAAGTGTTAGTTTTACCCTTTGCTTTTTCTTTCATCTCTTTTTCTAATTCCATAGATGTTTTGGCCTTCAGACACATGTCCAGAAAGTCAAGACAGATTAGTACTATGGGTTTTGTTTTGGAAATTTTCACTAGTTTGTTTAAAATTCTAAAGCTCACAATCCGTTTGTCTTCATCAATGACAGCTTCTGGAGTGAAAAAGATTTGTTCATCTACCTTTGAATAAGAATCAGAGTCAAGAAAGTCTCCTTTTATTCTGTCAGAGATGACTACTTCTGAAGTTTTGATAATCTCTCTGGGTTAGAAACTTTGATGATCTTTTTCATACAAGATTCCCTTTTTAAATCAGATATGATGTTTTCCTCAAAAACTCATCTAATGTCTTCTTCAAAGTTTGTTCTAACATTTTCTGCTAAGTTTGGAGAGAACAGAGGTGCCTATGGATTAAGTATGCTCTGAGCTTTCAGTTCAGAGGTACTTGCTTCAGAGACTTCTGGTTTTTGAATAATGAAGGAATCAAATCTAAAAATTTCTTTGGGATCATTGCTCTGAATTTTTGTTTGACAAACTTCTGAAGTTTCTTTATTTGTTTTCAAAACATATTTTGAGTTTGTTTTTGCTTCAGAGTAGAAGATGTTATTAAATTTCAGATTTCTAAATTTTGATCTTTTAAAATTTTGACTCTTTTGAAGACATTAGAGTTTTCCAGAGATGGGAAATCAGGCTTCTGAACTTTTCCAATACAGAAAGTAGAAGACAGAGATGTTTTCTTCTTTCCAGTAAATGGATCCATTTCATTGAATCCTAGGCCCTGAGTATCCATCTGAGAATTTATCTTGATATGCACATCCTGAGCATCCTGATAACTTTTGATTTGCAATTATTTTCTTTCCAAAGATTGATGTAAAACCTCTCTCTCTCTCTCTCTCTCTCTCTCTTTTTGGAAAAAGTTAGTTAAAGCAATAGAGTTAAGTCTTTCATACTCAGATTTTTTTACTTCTTCTTCTTTTGCCTTCAAAACTTTTTCAAGTTCTTTAAATTTTTCAAAAAAAATATTTTTCTTTTGTTCTCTGATATCTTTCAAGCTCTGATTTTTCATTAAAAGTTTCTTTCTTTTCAGCTTCCAAAAGATCTTTATCTCTTTTGTAAAAATTCAAGTCTTTAAGAACTTGTTTTCTCTTTTCCTTTTCTTCAGAGAGTTTTTGTTTTAAGTTCTGAAATTCATTAGTGAGATTAAGCACATCCATTTCAAGTTCAGATTCTGAAGTAGATGGAGTGTATACCTTTTCAGAAATGTCTTGTGAAGATCCATCTGATTGATCATCATCTACTACCACCATTCCACAGAGGTTGGATGGTTATGATTCTCCATTTGAGGTTAAGTTAGAAAGCCAGACTTCTACATCTGCTACGTACCCTTTATTTCACATTGTATTTGTACATGTTTTTGTAGTAGTCTTGATCTTTGATCAATCTACCTTTGCATTAGCAGAGAAGTGGTCTGGCTTGTCACATCTGAAGCATCTTCTATCATTTTGGTTTGATGGAAGAGCAGCACCTTCTGTCTTTTGGGATGGTTGTTGAAATATCTTTAAGGTTGTCGAAACTGTTTTTGTGGTCTTTCATATTGAAAAGGTTCATGATGAGTGTACTAAACAGCCTTCTGATCACTATACAGAGTTGATATTGGCTCTGAATGATGTTCTTCCTTCTGAAATCTCCTTATGTTTTGAAATCCTCTGCTCTCTCCTTCATCCTTCCTCTTTTCAAACACTTTCTTGCCAAATCTCTTGTTAAACTAATGAGTGATTAAAGCAAGAGATTGAGCAAAAGCATTTATGTCTTCGTCTTCTGAGTCTAATTCTTTGGATTCATCTGCAATCATGGCTCTTTTTGACTTCCTTCTTGGCTCTTTTTTAGAAAACTTTTTCTTTTCTTTTGAACCTTTCTTTTGATTTTTTTTTCATCCTTTTGATCTTTTGATTTTGCTTTCTTTTGAACTTTCTTCAGGAATGCTTTTGTCTTTGGACATCAAAGCAAGTGGTCCACCTAAGGAAGTTCTGCTCTTTTGCTTGACAACCTCCTTTTTCTTGAGCAACAAGACTACCATAAATGTCTGTAAGTGTCCATGATTCAAGATTTTGATTTTTTTGAAATGACATAGACAGTTGCATCCATTCATCATTTAAGCTTTTCAAGAAAAGTACATTGTTTTCCTCTTTGGATCTTATGACCCCACACTTTCTGCATTTATTGATCAAGACATTAAACCTGGAATATGTTTGCTGTAAAGTTTCTTCAGGTAGAGCTTTAAAGTCATGATATTCATTAATGCATTGTGTCCTTCTATTCCCTTGAGTTTTAATTCCACCTTCAAGTTGATTTAACAATTGGTACCGTATTTCTTTTGCAGTGACACATGAGTCAAGTTCTTGAAAGATGTCATTTGGGATGGCCATGATTAAAATTCTGACAGCTTTTGAGTCATTCTCCATTTTTGTCAGTTCTTCATCAGTAAACCCAGTTGTCTTTTTCTCAAAACAAGCAGGAATTTCTGTAATTGTTGCTGTAGCAGGAACTCTAGGAACCAAAACCATTGGTTTGAAAGGTCCATGAGTGACAGATCTCATAAGATATTATGTCAATTCTTTCCAGATAATTAACCATTATAATCTTCCATTGAGGATATTCATCTCTCAGAAGGGTAGGAGGTTTTGTTAATGATCTAGCAGTATAAATGACACTAAAACTTGAGTTTGCCATTTTTGAAATAGATGAAGAAATTTTTGAAATAGATGAAACTTGAGATCTTAACTTTCAACAAAATAGAGTTATGTGAGTAGTTTTCAAACTTGAAGCATATAATGTTCTTGAGTAGACAACAATTTAAATGAACATGCACATATATGAAAATTGAATCATAAAACAAGAATCAATCCGGATAAACCAGATTTGATCTTATTTGTTTTAAGAAAAACAAAAGAGCTCTGATACCAAATGTTGGATCCCATATTCTTGTCTATAATGATTTAAACAAACATATAACAATAATAATAGAAGAAGCAAATAATGTTTAAACCAAGTTGTCTGAATCGTACTCACAGTAAAGAAGATAAATATCCAAAAGTAAAAAAAATGAACAAACAAATATTCAGTGCATAACAATGTAGATTTTAAAGATCACCATAAAGGTGGTTTAAATCCTACAAGATCTTCTCGTACAATTCACCGTATTTAAGAGTATTTCTTTATACAAGCAGGTAAGGAAAAGCACACTTTAGAAAAATGGGTTGCACGTCCTATTTATAAGACTAAAAGTGAACAGTGTACTTTTCTGACATACAAGACATGCTTGAACAGTGATATACCTAAAAGGTAAATCTTATCACTAAGTGATGTGTCTTATGAGATTGTATGTTGACTTGTAGAAATCTTCAGCTTGAACTTCAGAGAGAATGTCTTCAATGCTCTGATAGAGTGCCTCTGATGAGGCTATCTCTGATGTCTTCTTTGCTGAATACTCTAACTCTGAAATCACTTCAGAGAAAGCTTGTTATCTATGATGGTATCTCTAGAAGTCCTCTAAAAAAGGACATAGAATAATTTCAATACTTTTACATTTTAGAATTGGGACTACCAGATTTGGTTAAAGAAAATATGTTATCTTGTGCAAGTTCAGGACAACCCCCAGACCACAGAAGCTCTTTCAACCACAGAGCTTTTTCCATTCTCAACACTTATACATTTATTGAGTGATATATGGGGTGCGGGTTCTTTTGAGAGTCACAGTCATTTGGGTTTAGCAAATGACATGCGCGTGAGAGTAGTGGGAGGCACGCATCCTCTCATCATGCATTGCCATTATTGATATGGCAATATCTGATTGGAGGGTGAACTATATTGTCATTTTTGAAATGTTTCCCTCAAACAGCTTTTTACTCGATTATGGATTCCAAATATTTATTAATTACCGCTCATTTTTTATCCCCCCCCTCTCACCATAAAAACCCATTCCCATCTTCATTTCACTCTTTACCTGCATTCATCGCTCTCAAGAACTCGAGCAAAAAAACCAGCAACTATTTTCCACTTCTTCTCACTTCTAAAATGGCTTCTCCTTCTGCATCTGGCGAGAACTCTGACCACTCTCCAAGAAACAGTAATGATCAACATTCTAACAGCATTGAACAAGAAAACTCAATTCCAAGCAGAATCGTCTCTTTTGCAAACCACCAATACCACTTGACTACTCTTCCCCTAAAACCAAACAACCATTATGTTGTTCTTAACCGACAAGCCTTTTTCCAAGATATAAGAACCCATGATCTTGTTGCGGAAAAAACACTTCATCTCCAAAGCCCTAACTATGAACAAGACTGATATTCCAAAAACCTATGTTCAGCAGTTTTGGCAAAGCTGCAAATATGAAAAGAACAATGTTTTTGGCTCTACTATCGTTGGGTTTGCAACTGTTAGTGCATTATTGTATTCAAGATTTAAATGTACAGTCAATGCAATTGTGAAAGTCAAAGAAAGTCAAAGATGTTAAAAGTCAAAGTTAGTTTAGTGAAAAGTGAAAGTAGTTTACTTTGTAATTGTAACGTGTTGTAATTAGTGTTTGGTTTAAGTAGTGTTTTCTTAGACATTAAGCTTTAGGATTTTGTCAATGTCATATTTGTAGAGAGAGAAAGTGAGAGAGAGTTTAGAGAGAGAAAGCTTGTAATTCATGTAATTCACCAAGTATCAATGAAATTCATGTCATTTACCTAATAGATATGGGTTGAGTTCTCATCCAAAATGGGAATTCCATCAAACTGTAATCCATAATCTCTTTGTTGAGTTCTCATCCAAATGACTTGTGAACAACAACTAACAGCAGCAACATATTATGCTTCTATAGTAGAAGTTGATACATAATTTTGTTTCTTTATGACCAACTCACAAGCTTGTTTCCCAAGAGTTGACAACATCCAGAGGTACTCTTCCTGTCTAACTTGCATCCTGCATGATCTACATCAGTGTAAGTTGTTAGCTGAAACCAGATAGTTTAGGATATCAAAGACCTAGGGTTGGTGTGCCTCTGAGGTATCTAAACACTCTCTTGACTACAGATAAGTCAGATTACTTTGGATTTGCTTGATATCTAGCACAGAGACATGTTGCAAACATTATATCAGGCCTACTTGCAGTTAAGTATAATAGTGAACCTATCATGCCTCTGTAGGTTTTAACATCCACAGATTTTCCTGAAGGAGTCAAGTTTGACTCCTGTGGCAATAGGTGTTTTCATGGAAGTTAAATCATTGAGTTTGTACTTTTTCAAAATATTAGAGACATACTTAGATTGATTTACAAAAGTTCCCTCTGATGTTTGTTTTACTTGAAGTCCTAGAAAGAATGTTAATTCTCCCATGAGACTCATTTCAAATTCATTCTTCATCAACTCTGAGAACTTATCACAATACTTTTGATTTGTAGAGCCAAAGATAATGCCATCAACATATATCTGTACTAGAATCATTTCATTCTTATATCTTTTGATGAACAAGGTTGTATCAATTGTTCCTTTTTCAAATCCATTATCAATCAGAATAGAGGACTGAGTTGCATACCATACTCTGGGAGCTTGTTTAAGCCCATTCAGAGCTTTATAAAGGTGATAAACATGGTTTGGAAACTCTGCATTTTCAAATCCCGGTGGTTGTTGGACATATACTTCTTCATTAAGTTTACCATTAAGAAATGTAGATTTAACATCCATTTGATATACTTTAAACCCTTTATGTGCAGCATAGGCTAAGAAGATTCTGATTGCTTCTAGCCTAGCCACAGGTGCAAAGGTTTCATCATAATCAATACCTTCTTCTTGGCAATATCCCTTAGCAACCAGTCTAGCTTTGTTTCTGATGATTATGCCATCTTCATCCTTTTTGTTTCTGACAACCCATTTAGTTCCAATAGAAAACTTTTCTTTAGGAAGGGGAACTAGGGTCTATACCTTTTTTTACAAACTCTTAAAGCTCATCCTGCATGGCATTGATTCAATTAGGATCTTCAAAAGATTCATTTACCTTCTTTGGTTCAATTATGCTCAAGAAATTTACAAAGAGGCATTCATTTGCAGTAGTTGATCTTGTCTTGATGCCTTCTGAGGGAGATCCAATGATCTTATTTTGGGGGTGGTTTCTTGTCCATCTTGTGATGGGAGCATGAATTTGGGGTAGAGTTTAAGCTTCAGAGATGACAGGTAGTGACATCTCTGTTGTGTTGTTCAGAGGCTCTGAAGTGGGTTCCAGAGACGGTGAAGTAGGCTCTGGAGTCTCTTCAATAGATGTCTCTGGAGCTTCTTCAGATGTCTCTTGTTCACCTTCTGCTTTTGAAGACTCATGTTCTTCAACTTGTCTTGATTCATTACTTGGACCTGTATTGAAAGAAGTAGAAGGTGTAGTATCAGAGGGACCAGAATGTGTAGTACCTGTAGTCTATAGCTCCTCTGAAGTAGTTTTGTGAGCATTTCTGAAGATAAATTCAGAGTTATCATCATCATCAAAGAAATCTTTAAATATGTTGTTTAGCTCAGATTCCGTTAATTTAGAGATTCTTGTATCATCAAAACAGGCATTGATACTCTCTTGGATGGTCTTTGTTCTTAGATTGAACACTCTGAAGGCTTTTGAGGCTAAAGAATAACCAATGAATTTGCCTTCATGCCTTTTTGTCAAATTTGCCAATAGATTCTCTATCATGCAAGATGTAACACCTGCACCCAAAAACATGAAAATATTTGACTTTTGGTTTTCTGTTGATAATGAGTTCATATGATGTTTTCTTGAATCTTTTGACAATTGTGGCTCTGTTTTAGGTAAAAACATGTTGTTGCAACTTCTTCTACTCAAAAGTTGGTTGGAAGATCAGAGGCTGCAAGCATTGTTCTTGCAGCTTCAACAAGAGTCCTGTTTTTCCTCTCAACAACACCATTGTGTTGAGGTGTTCTAACTGCAGAGAAATTGGGAGTTAAGTTATGCCTTCCTCTAAAAGATAGGAGTTGATTTTGGCATTTCTGAACTCTGTTCCATTATCACTTCTCAGCTTCTGAATTTTGCTATTGAACAGAACCTGCAATCTTCTTAACAACTTTATCAACATTTCAGGTACATCAGACTTGGCTCTGATGAATTCTATCCAAGTATATCTTGAGTATTCATCAATTAAAACAAGAATATACTTTTTACCTGACAGACTCTGCACAGATATAGGACCACAGAGGTCCACATGATGCATATGTAGAGTTCTAGAACAATTATTATCACTCTTGGTTTTGTGGGAAGATCTTTTCGTTTTTCCCATCTCACATGCAGAACAAAGATGATCTTTGTTGAACTTTAGAGATGGTAATCCCTTAACCAGATTAAGTTTGACTAACTTATCAATTGATGAAAAGTTCAAATGAGATAACTTATTATTCTAGAGCCAGACATCTTCACTGTTCAGAGATACTAGACAGAGCTTCTCTGAACCAATGTCTATATGTTTGATAAAATTCATTCTATATATTTTACCTTTGCTATCTGCTCTTAGCATTTCTTGAGTTGTTTTTTAGTGAAGAAGTGAACAATCTTTTTCTTGAAATTTCACATCAAAACCATGATCACAAAGATGACTTATGCTTATTAATTTGTGCTTGAGTCCATCAACATAAGCAACTTTGGAAACAGGTACATTACCTCTTGTTAACTCACCATGACCTTTAATCTGACCTTGCATATTGTCCCCAAAAGTTACTACTCCTCCAGATTTTGCTTTGAAAGAGGATATCAACTTCTTATCTCCAGTCATAGGCCTTGAGCATCCAGAATCTAAGTACCAGATAGGCATTTATTGTTTCTGCAGAACATATTAGAGAGTTTTAGGTACCCATCTCATTATGGGTCCTTTCTTGTTAGGCTTTGGAGGATTTTTATCAACATTTGGCATTCCATCTTTTGATGCTTTGCCAGAATGGTTTTTCTTTTGCTTCTGAGATTTTGTCTCTGAAGTCTTGTTCATAGACTGATTCAGAAAGCAATGAGAACCTCTAAAATGATTTTTCAGTTTAATCATGAGTTTAATGCAATTGCAATTAACAAAGCAAGATGAAGTAGGAGCAAAGTTTTTCATTTCATTTAAAACATTTGGTACATGTTTCTTTTGAAACTTCTTAAAACTAGCATTAGGAATATTACAAGTATTCCTAACTACTTCTGAATTTTTAGCTTGGAAATTTGCCTTCTTTTCAATTTTCTTTTTCTTGGCCCAAAACATCTTCTTCTTTTTCTTGCTCACTGCACAAACTGGATCAGAATGGTTAACTTCTTGCCATTTGCATTTTTGTTTAGGAGTGAATTTGATAGATTTATAGGTGTAGAACTGAGAAGTGTTAGTTTTATTCTTAGCCATTCCTTTAACTCTTTCTCCAACTCCAGAGCGGTTTTTGCTTGTAGGCATATGTCTACAAAATCAGGACATACTGGAATTCTGAATTTATCTTTTGAAATAGAAACAGGGGTGTTTAAAATTCTAGAACCAACAGTCTGTTTTGTTTTATGAATTACCTTATCTGGTGTATAGAAAATTTGTTCATCTATCTTTGTGTCAGAATCAGAATCAAGAAAATCTCTTTTAACCTTGTCGGAGGTGACTACCTCTAAATTTTTCACAATGTATTTAGGTCTGGAGACTTTGATTATCTTTTTCTTGCATGATTCTTTGATAAAATCATATATGACATTTTCCTTATAAACTCTTCTAATGTAATCTTCAAAAGTAGTTCTGATGCACTCATCTGTCCTGGGAGAATACAGAGGTGCTTCTGGTTCAAGTAAGCTCTGAGGTTTTATTTCAAAGGTACTTGCTACACACACCTTCGGTTCTTTAGAAATGAATGAATCAAATATGAAGATCTTTTTGGGATCATTGCTCTGAGGTTTTGTAAAATGAACCTTTGAAGTTTCTTTTTCTATCTTTAAGATAGGTTCTCAAATTGTTTTTACTTCATAGTATGGTATTTTTGAAAGTTAGAGCTCTGATTCTTGATCCCTCTGAGGTTCTTATCGTTTTGAAAATGTTAGAAGTATCTAGAGATGGAAAGGCAGGCCTCTGGTCCTTTGGATCCAATTCATTGAATCCCAGTCCTTGAGTATCCATCTGAGAATTGATTTTAATGTGCACATCTTGTGCATCTTGATAACTCTTGATCTGAAGTCCCTTTCTTTCTAGAGATTGGTGTAAGACTTCTCTTTCCTTTTGAAAGAAGTTGGTTAGAGCAACAAAATTAAGCCTTTCATACTCAGATTTCTTTACTTCCTCTTCTTTTGCCTTTAAAACCTTTTCAAGTTCTTTGAATTTTGCAGAAAAAGAATTTTCTTTTAGTCTCTGAGATTTTTCAAGCTCAGGTTTTTCATTAAAAAATTCTTTCTTTTCTGATTCAAGAAGATCTTTTTCTCTTTTATAAAAGTTTAGGTCTTTTGTCATTTACTTTCTCTTTTCTTTTTCTTCAATGAGTTTTTGCTTTGTGTGAACTCCATCTTAGCTTTGTGGTAACTTCTTTTCACCTGTCCCATCTCGCATGATGGGCACAAGAAGTCTTTCTCAAATCGCATCTCCGGTAGACCTCTGACCATACCCTTGCTTGAGAGAGTGTTTATAGCTTTGAAGTTCTGATGAGGGAGTCGTCTATGCCATATCCAACTTTCCTCTTTAGATGCTTTGGCAATCAAGCAGACAGGTCTTGTAGCAGATAGAGTTGGAAAGTTTACTGCATATAAATTTCCATATCTCTCACCCTTGAAAATTTCAGAACCATCAAGATCTTTAATGTGGCAATGAGTGATAGTGAACCTAACTTGACAGTGACTGTCGCAGAACTGGATTGTACTGAAAAGATTGTGATATAGTCCTTCTACATACAATACTTTTCAAATGGTTACAGTGCCATTTTTCAGCATTATGTATCCTCTGACATATCCTTTAAGCGCAGAATTAGCAAAGCCAATGATTCCAACAGGTTGATCTACATAGTTGTGCAATATGTGGTTGAATCCTGTCATATGCCTTGAACATCCAGAGTCGATAAACCACAGATGAAAGGCCTACAAAAGAACCAACTACTTGGCTTTAGGTACCCATATCCATATGGGTCCTTTGCTATTACATTCTTTAATTTATGAAAATCGATGATCGTGCCTTTAATTCGCCATTCATAACGGGGCTTCGACAACCATTTCCATACCATTTTCACATTAACATCTTTGAAATCCTTTTTCTTCGAAATATTATTTTTCTTAGCCTTAAAGATTTGAATTGGTTGAGTCAAGGCTTTGGAAAATGTCTTTGGATGAGAGAAGCTTTGAACTTTCTTTTTCTTTGGAACAGTGGAGTGAAATGAGAATGAGTTGTTGCCACAGTGATTGCATATAGTATTCTTTTGAGCAAATGTCATAATCTTTGATTTATCAAAAGACTTGTATTTATTAGAACAAAAATGACATTTATTTGCATCAAAACCATTACAAGCATCATTACAATCACTGTTAGACTTAACAATCTCTACTTTCTTTACAGAGGTACATTTTTCATAAACAGTTTAAGTATCCTTCTGTTCAGATAATTTTCTCCTCCACTCTCCCTTTCTTTTGCCATTCACATCTGTAGCACCAAAAGAAACTGAATTAGATGAATTCTTGGAAGATGAGTTAACAGTTTTCACTCCAGATGTTTCACCTACTTCAAAAACACATGGTTGTTTTTCAAATTTTTCAGCATAAACAACTGTAGGCTTTGCTAAGGTCATAAACTTAGGATTAGATCTGACATTCCATTTTTGGTTATCAAACTCCTTTGATTTGACAAATTCTTTTTTAAAATACTTTCTTTTAAATCACTGATCTGTTTGCCAAGTTCTCGGTTTCTTCTAAAGATTTATCTAACTAAAAACGAAGATCACAGTTTTCATCTTCAATTTCCTCGAGAATCTTTTGCAAATCAGATATTTGTTTTTGTAAATCAGAAGTTTGATTTAACTCGGAGTCGGACTCAAGCTTTTGTATGATAGGATCAGGACTTGAGGCATTCATCAGTTCATCAAAAATTGCTTCAGACATTTTACTGACTAACTCAGTCTTTTTAGCAAAATCCATGACATCAGATGACTTTTCTATCTTGTCTCCCTTAAAGTTATCAGAAATGGCAGATTCAGACATAATGTTCTGATTGCAAGTATCATTATCTGACTCATATTCGTCGTATTAACACTTGGTTTAAGGGATATTTTTATCTTCAGTTACTGATTCATCATTAATAATCGGTGAGGAAACAATGATTCAAATTCTACAAATTCTAGCTTTCTGCTTTTGTAGCTAGTATTCAAATTATTGTATTGAAATCCCACATATTTAAAACTTGATGATTGTGAATCAGTGTAACTGGATTGGTCATCATCTACAACTTCTTTACCTTTTTGAGGAGTGTAAGATATTAAAGTCTCAGCTTTAACGAATGTGTCGCGTATATCCAAAATTCTTTGAGATTTAGGACCCATTTCATCAAAATTAAATAAATTTCCGGGTGCCTTTTTCAACCAATTTTGGATTGTAAAATCTTACAACTTGGAGTTTGTTTGTCAAAAAATTCAAAGTCTACTCAGTTTGTCCTCTTTTCAAATTTAAATACTCCAGATGTTTAATTTTGCAATATGCCTCATTTCTTTCTTGAAAGAAGGTTTCAAACATAATTTTAAACTCACCTTTTTCCGAATTCAAGATCACTAAGTCCTTTTGGAGCTCAGTGATCTTGGTAGACAAGTCAGCTTTCACCTTTTTTAAAATATTTTTCTCATTTCCTTATCCTCGATGACAACCTTTAATAATGCATTTTCGTCGCGAAAATTCATCATCATTTGTCTTTCAAGGCTAAGTTTCTCTTTAATCACATTAAATTCGTTTTCCATAAATTGAATTTGAGAGATTAAAGTTTGAACTACCTCAGAATTCTCGGATTGGTTGCTTACCTCATAATCAGCATCAGAATGATCAGTAGGTTGAGGTTCTTCCTCTACTTTGGCCATTAAACATTTAATGTGTGTGAAATGAGCTTCCTCCTCGTCTAAAGTCTCACATAACCAATTCTCCACCTCGTCCATTAACACCTTACCTTCCTCCTGCTTTTTCACCAGTAAAGATTTCTTGGCATAATATTCTGAGTTCTTCACTTTCTTGAACCGACAATCCTTTGAGAAATTCCCATGCTTTCCAAAGTTAAAGCATCTACCAATCTAAGGGTCAATCTTCTCATCCTTCTTCTCTTCCTTTCTCTCTTCTTTCTTCTCATACTTTTCATACCTTGGCTTGAACTTCTTAGTCTTTTCTTTCTTGTAGTATTCAGGCTTGGGCTTGGAATAAAACTTCTTCTTTCCGAAGCGCTTGTTAAATTGCTTTGTGATCAACGCCAAATTCTCCGCAAACCTCCTTACATCCTCATCGGAATCCATATCTTTATCTTCAGTTGATGATTCGGAACTGGAGCTCGGTAACTCAGTCAGGTACACTTTAGAAATCTTTGACATGGACTTTGAACTGGAACTGGGTTGGACAGCCTTCTTGTAAGCTAGAAGTGCAAGTGATTCCTTTACCATCTTCTTCTCTTCGCTTATCTGCTTCACTTGATCCTCATGTTGAACAAGTGTGACAAAAAGATCATTTACATCTTCCTGATGCATATCTTTGGTCATTTGAAGATTGATGGCATAGTTGTTCCATTCGAGGTTGAGATTCTTTACAAACTTGTAATTTATCTCTGAAACAGACTTGTCAACCCGTTTCTCCTCAGATCGTTCAAGATAATGTAACCCCTTCCTTTGTCTTAAATCCTTCATATGCCTTTATGCTCTTATTGAGTTTTGCTTGAATTGACCGGTCAATGCCTTGCAACTGTCGCTCAAGTTCATCCCATATTGCCTTGGCAGAATCACGACTGTCTACACTGTTGTAAACATCATTTGGGATGGCCATGGTTAGCAAAATAAGTGCCTCTTCATCAATTTTGGCCTGAGCTTTCTCCACCTCACTATAGTACTCGTATGGTTTCGGTACATATCCTTCAGGTATTTCTAGAGATGTTGCAGTAGCTGCTTGACCTAGCACAATAATTACCGGACTGACTGGCCCATTAATAATAGACTTCATGAGTTCCCGGTTCTTATGATTTAAGAACTGAATCATCCTCCGCTTCCACTGCGGGTATTCTCCAACCGATAGGACAGGCGGCTTAGACTGAGAGCCCATACTCAAAAGATCTTTAGACATGATTAAACTATATTTATCAATTATAACACAAATCTACCACAAGATTTCCATTAAAACATCAAAAATCAACAAATTGATTCAAGAAACAGTGTTTGAGTTCGAGTTTCACAAAAAATAGTTATTTGATCAAATTGATCAATCTAATGTTCGAATTAGACAATGTGATCAGAACGAAAGTTGATCCAATTGATAAAACGTATACAATCAAATCAATTTCTTGATTTAATTGTACAAAAACAATAAAACCACGGATCAAACAGTAACTTTCAAGAAAACAGTTCGTGAAAATCAAGATTTCGAAAAATTTAATCAAATTTTGATGTAATGATCCTTTTGATTGGTTTGGTTTGCTCTGATACCAATTGAAATTGTAATCCCAATCACAATCAAGCAATATCTCAAAATCAAGATTTGACAATATCAAAGTTTTGAGAGAGAGTGTAGAGAGAGAAAGTGTTCAATCATATATCTGACAATGTTAAAGCATTACAATGAACTAATACAAGGCCATAGGTATTTATACCAAGGACTAAATCACAAGCTTAAAAGCTAAGTAAACTCATATTTACTTTACAGACTTTGACTTATTTGACTTGACTTTTCCTAATTAAATCTTGGATACAATAATACACTAACAAACTCTAAACTGAAGTATCTTGAAACAATCGTTAATCAGATAATCAGAAATCTTG
Source organism: Arctium lappa (assembly GCA_023525745.1). Classification (NCBI taxonomy): domain Eukaryota; kingdom Viridiplantae; phylum Streptophyta; class Magnoliopsida; order Asterales; family Asteraceae; genus Arctium; species Arctium lappa. The sequence continues at coordinate 59,176,923 of CM042059.1, read as the reverse complement.
GCTTGAAAACCCAACTTGAAAATTTTTCAGAAAAACTTCCAAAAAATTTCTTAGTACAGAATTCTCACAACAATGAGTGAATTCTACACTTTTCGCACAAAAAAGGATCACTTTTCGCACATAAACCACAATCCGCAAGCTGAAGAATGAGTAAACTGAGATTTTCGCATATAAAGGGATGCGAATACCAACTTTTCTCACGAAGTAGGATGCGAACTCCTCACTTCTCACACGTCTAAGTATGTGAATTCTTTACTTGCAAAATTCAACACCCCAAATCTTTTCGCAGATGAAAGATGTATGAGTTCTGGACATAGACTAATTCCAAAAGATCACTTTTCGCAAAAGGAAATTATGCGAATTTCACACTTAGAAAAATTTGGAATGTCTTCATCCTGCGAATCCTTCAACTTTTCGCATGTAACTGAAATGAATAGTAGCTTTTCGCATGTAATGATATGAGAAATGTTCACTTTTCATATGAAGAGCCTTGCGAAAAGTAGTCTTAATCAAATTTCCTCCAAGCTTTTCATATGAAGAACTATGCGTATTCTTTTATTTCTCACGAAGCTATGTGCGGATTCTTCCCTTTTCACACCACGCTTTATGCGGATTCTAAACATGAAAATTCAACAACTCAAAACCAATGATCCATTGCGTGTTCTTCGTTGGCCTATGCGAAAAGTACAGATCTTGACTCCAAATTTCACAAAATCGATTAGATATCAATTCAATACATCTCCATTTGCAATCAAACTTTTAAATTTCATCCATCATGATGTTTAGAACAATTCCTCATGACCAATTTCACCAAAAATTAACTGAATCAAAGAACTTGATTCTGATATAGTACGTGAAATAGTCGAATTACAAAAAATACAAATTCAAGACAATGACATCGAATTACAGTGAATTTGTGCTTACAATTTGAATCAAAAGTGTTCTAAAACAACATACGATTACAGTGAAATCACAAACTCAACAAAACCAACTAAAAAAACACCAAATCGATCTACAAACAGAAAATATGCGAGTTCTTCATATCGAACAAAAAATTGATCTCTGATTTGATCTGATCAGGCTCTGATACCAAATGTAATTCGCAGATTCAAGCTACTAATCAATACACAAAGTATGTAGAAATCATCTTTATTGATTGATCAAAGATTACAAAGATTTCTCTCTAATCACAAATCTCACAGAATGCCACAAGTCTCTTACTCTAAACTGTGTGTGTGTGTGTGTGTGTGTTTCTCTCTGAATGTTTATGTTTGCGTATCTACATGATTTACAAAGACCAAAACTATTTATACATGGTCAATCTTGTTGACCTTACAACTCAAAAACTTAAAAGCTAAATGCATTGACTTTACAAGACTTTACAAACACAATTAATACAAAATTACATTTTGACCCTTTTAATCTTAAATTCAACATTCTTGGCTCAACAAAGGCACCAGAGGTTGCAGAACCTCAAAAACAGAAAAAGAAAAAAAGTTACGAAAGAGGACCACAGAAGAAGAGGTCCCAATCCTTACGGAAGTCAAGGAAACAAAGGTCGCATAACCCCATAAGGAAAAGAAGAAAGAAGTTCGTAGAGGAAGAGACCCAAATTCCACAAGCTTTTGTACCTGCAATACAACAGGTACAAGAAAATGATCAAGAAGAGGAACCCACAGAGGAGAAGAAGACGATTAAGAAAAGTTGTAATTGATGAACCTCACGTACAAGAAGAGGAGGTAAGGGCAAAGGAGGTGCAAACAAACGAACAACCTCAGAGCCCCATTGCATTGGCCGCAGAGATTGCGAAGGAAGCCGTAAAAAGGCTAAGTCTTAAGGCTACTGAGGAGGAACCTCATAACTCACTTCCCGAGGCCCTAGAGAATCTAGCCAACCTCTATGAGAAGTCCCCCAACCCCATGAGATGTCTCTTCTACTCCTCTGGTGAAGACCACCAAGTCGAAGAAGAAGTTGTTGTGGAGGAGGAGGTAAACGAAGAGGAGGAGAGAGAATAAAATGAAAAATCGAAGGAGGAGATAGTAGGAGAAAAAAAATGCCAGAGAAGGAACACCACGAAACCCCCCCTCCCAGTGCAAGGCACATTTCTATCTCAAAGGTCTAGTGCAGAGGGATATTGAAGAAGGAGTGCACACTCAGAACCCTAACCCAGCCAACCGGACAGAGGATAATCCTTCATCCTCTGCTCCCATTATCTAAGGGAAAACTGTGAGTCCAAGATCAATGAATCTCTAGAGAGAGAAAGTAGAGAGAGAGCATTCAAAGCGTAAATTAACAGTATATTGATTGTGTGCGTGAATCCTTACAAACAAACAAGACCAAAGGGACTTAAATACCCTTGGTCAATACAACACAGTATACGACATTAGACACAGTATTTGACCAAGCCTATAAATACAATGATTACTATAAAGTCAGACTTAACAGAAACCATTACCACCTCATCCTCTCAAAAGGATGTTGGTGAAGAAACAAGTGTTCAGTTGCCCCACAGCATGATACCTCCCAACACAAAGCAAATTGTTGCCTCTGCCACACAAGAAGGACCAACCCATGGTTGTTTACAGCAACCTATGAGTACGCACAGAGATGATGAGGTTCTAGACCAACCTCAAACTCATCTCAATGTTACACAATTGGAAGACTCTGAATCTCCAATTGGTGATGATAATGATAGAACTTCTGTAGAATCCTCTTCATCTAAATAAATTTGAGGATCAGAAGGAAATCCCACAAAGCCCAACCTCAAAACAAGCTCTCTAGGTGCCAAAGGAACATTGGCTCAATCTAGACCATGTGTTGGTCCAGAGGACACCCCCTCTGCATACGTCACAAAGGCTGAGTTCCAAGCCTTTGTAGATGTTGTGTATACCAATTTGGACGAGTTGAAAAGTTTGGCCTCCACCCTCACACTCTACACCTTGATCAAGAAGATAGATAAAATATCAGAGGTGGTCAATGAAATGAAAGTTGCATCAGAGGCTAACTCTAAGGATATACAGAAGGTGATTGATGTCTTTGCCAACATAGTTTCCAATACTGAATTCAATCAAATGGCAGAGGTAGTGAAAGCCAACACTGAGTCAATCAATTGCTTGGAAGAAATAGTCAGTCAGAAGAATCAGGATTCTGCAGCCCCTGCTAGTACTTCAAGCATAGCCAAATACTTGTTACAGAAGCTTCGCACAGAGATCATGGACATGGTTCATAGTACCATGCTCCCGGCACCAACCTCTTCTCAACCATAGAAAGAAATCAGCATGCTTTCCAATCTAGTTACAAAGGCAGAGATGCACAAAATAGGAGAGGCTCTCTTGACCCAAATGCACAGAATAGGTGATGAGTTCACCTCCAAGGCCAACACTGCTGCAGAATCCATAAAGAAAGATGTGGCTCTGATGCGGTTCAAGACAAACTACGAGATCAACAAACAAATGCTTGCAGCAGATGACATTGTGACACTCATAGAGAAATCTGCAAAATCGAACCTAAGGCCTGCGAGCCAAAAGAAAAGGAAGGCACCCTCTTCTTACCAAGCAGAGGAAAATCAACAGAAGAGGACGTATGATGACCAAGGGCCCGATAGTTCTGGCCTATCGGCCCATCATAAGGGGGAGACTCTGCCATCTATCACTGTTAAAACCATACCGAAAACTCCCCTAGCAGCAGTTTCGCGGAGCTCAGAGGGTATCTCATAGAAAAAGCAATCTTGCACCTCGGAAGCTTTAACCTCTACGAGCATCCCAGTAATCATCACATCCACAAAGTCCCTGATAAAGTCCATAGTCAATTTAGGGTATGAGTTCATCGCAAAGTATCTAGCCAAGTTGCTAAAATCAACAAGTCCCCCACCCCACCAGAGGTCTCTTCTACACCTTTGGTGAAGACCACCAAAGTCGAAGAAGAAGTTATTGTGGAGGAGGTAAACGAAGAAGATGAGAGAGAGGAAAATGAAAAATCAGAGGAGGAGATAGTAGGAGAAAAAGATGCCAGAGAAGGCACACCACCAAACCCGACTCCCAGCGCAAGCCACATTTCTAGCCTTGCAGGTCTAGTGTAGAGGGATATTGAAGAAGGAGTGCACATTCCGAACCCTAACCCAACCAACAGGACAGAGGATAATCCTTCATCCTTTGCTCTAATTATCCAAATGGAAACCATTCACACCTCATCCTCTCAAAAGAATGTTTGTAAAGAAACAAGTGTTCAGTTGCCCCAAAACATGACACCTCCCAACACAAAGGCATTTGTTGCCTCTGCCACATACGAGGGACCAACCCAAGGTTGTTCAGAGCAACCTGTGAGTACGCATAAAAACGATGAGGTTCTAGACCAACCTCAAAGTCATCTCAATGTCACACAATTGGAAGACTCTTAATCTCCAATTGGTGATGACAATGACAAAACTTCTGTAGAATCATCTTTATCTAAAGAAATTCAAGGATCAGAAGGAAATCCTACAGAGCCCAACCTCAAAACAAGCTCTCTAGGTGACAAAAGAACATTAGCTTAATATGGACCATGTATTGTTCCAAAGGACACCCCCTCTACATACGTCACAAAGGTTTAGTTCCAAGCCTTTGTAGATGTTGTGTATACCAATTTGGCCGAGTTGAAAAGCTTAGCCCCCATCCTCACAGTCTACACTTGACCAAGAAGACAGATAAATTATCATAGGTGACCAATGAAATCAAAGATGCATCAGAGACTAACTCTAAGGAGATATAGAAGGTGATTGATGCCTCTGCCAACACAGTTTCTAAGACTGAATTCAATCAAATGGAAGAGGTGGTGAAGGCCAACACTAAGGCAATTAAGTGCTTGGCAGAAATTGTCAATAAAAAGAATCAGGCTTCTGCAGCCCCTGCCAATATTTCGAGCACAGCCGAAGGCATGTTACAGAAGCTTCGCACAGAGATCATGGACATGGTTCGCAGTACCATGGTCCCGGCACCAACCTCTTCACAACCACAGAAAGAAATAAACATGCTTTCCTATCTGGTTACAAAGGCAGAGATGCACAAGATGGGAGAGGCTCTGTTGAACCAAGTGCACATAATAGGTTATGAGTTCACCTCCAAGGCCAACACTATTGCAGCATCCATAAAGAAAGATGTATCTCTGATGTGGTTCAAGACAAACTACGAGATCAACAAAGCAATGATTGCAGCAGATGACATTGTGACACTCATAGAGAAATGTGCGAAATCGAACCTAAGTTCTGCGAGCCAAAAGAAAAGGAAGGCACCCTCTTCTTACCAAGTAGAGGCAAATCAACAGAAGAGGAGGTATGATGACCAAGGGCCCGATGGCTCTGGCCCATCTATCACTGCTAAACCCATACTGACAACTCCCCTAGCAGGAGTTCCACTGAGCTCAAAGGGCACCTCATAGAAAAAGCAATCCTGCACTTCTACAGCTGTATCCTCTACGAGCATCCCAATAATCATCACTCCCATAGAGGCCCTGTTAAAGCCCACATTCAATTTAGGGTCTGAGTCCATCGCAGAGGATCTGGCCAAGACGATCAAGACCCAGATTCAGAGCAAGTTAGGAGTATGTTTTGGCTCTAACGTCCACCAACTTTTTCTTGGTTCTTTTGAAGTTTTCCAGAGCATGTTCAACTTTATTCCGTAGTTGAAATTAGCATTGGCATAGGCACAAAGGGTGATCAGATCCCATGGTTTTTAATTGATGAGATCATTCTCGTTGAATACATAAATCTGACCTTGTACCCTCTCCATTGTGTACTCTTGGTAAGATATAGCTTTGTTAGAAAAGGTTCTAGTTTTGATGTCCAGAACCCTTCTGATCCTTTCATTTGAGTATACCTGGACTCTGGGTTTAACCATTGGTTGCTCAAACCTTCTTCGTATACCTTCCATTACATAGGGTTACAGAGTTGGAGGTGCCAACTATGGTTCTATATCACCCTCGGAATACAAGTAGCCATCGATGTTCTCCATGAGTACAGGCTCTCTGGGTGGTCTGGAATAAAGGCTTTTGGAAATGGTCTTCTCATGCAGTCCATTTGTGCAATTGATTATTATACTCTATCTGTTAAGTTTTGACTAGTTGGTATTGGTACAAAAGTACAGGCAACCGAATGCACGGAGATAGAGGTTGGTTCTGGAATGCACATGTCATCTGGCATTTTAGGTATGTCAGGTATGACTAATTAAATCATCTTTGGAATTTGATCTTTAGGCAAAGGAATGATCATGGCTTCTGTATCAACTACAAGTGTGGCAACCTGAGTTGGTAAAGTAGAAAGATTTACCAAGGGTTATTCGATTGGTTCTTTCATTTATTCATCAGCATAGGTTCCTTTTGGAGACCCCTCTGGTTCATTGACAACTTCTGGTTCTTTGGACTTGTCTTGTTTGGGAGCTGATGGTTCTGGAGTGGATGATGGAATGGTGGATACTAAGTTCTGTCTCTCCCCCTTTTGGTGATCAAAGGCCCCATCTTCCTATGGGTGCTCTTGGTCATCAAACCTTTGCTTTTTGATGCTTCCTCTGCATAGTAGGGGTGTTCACGGTTCGATTCGTCTCAATTAGTAAGAAAAATGTGAATCGAACCGCATGAGACAGATACAGGGTTACCCAAACCGAAACCGAACCGCGGGATGAACTAAACTAAACTAAACCGAACTAAAGTTTGTCGGTTACCCGCAGTTCGGTTCATGGGTACCCAAATTTATTAGGAAAATATTATTTGCAGTATAAAAATTATACCAAGATAGAAAATTTAAACAAATTACAAAACAAATGCATAAAAATAATCCAAGAAAAACAATTGAAATAAGTTTTATTGTTTAAAATATTCAGTATTTAGTTGATGATTATTTAAAAATTAAATACTTAATATTAACTATAATTTTATTAATTGATATATATATATATATATATATATATCGGTTCGGATCAGTTACCCACGTATACCTATAATTTAAAACCGAAACAGACCCGTGAATACCCGGTTTTTCGGTTTTCGGTTTTTTCGATCTCGGATCAAATGGGGCGGCTCGGTTTCTCGATTTTCTAGTTTTTTTAACACTCTACTGCACAGGCTTCAAGTGCCTTTCTTTGTTTCTTTTGTTAGGCAGGTGCAAAGGGAGTAGGTGCTGATGGTATACTTTGCAATTTATTCTCTACAACATCACAAAGTTCTTCAGTTGCACCCATAATCTAGTTAACATGTGCATTTATTTTGTAGTTATGGAGAGCAAGGATAGATTTTACCTCATAGATTGGTTGGTTGGTTTTGATGACAAATTTAGCAGAGATCTCTGTCATCTTCTGCAAGATAACAGTCTTGATGTAACATCCTGATTTTTTTCCTAATTAAGGAAAAGTATTGAACTGGGTGAATCGGTAAATGAAGAACCAAATATGGAATATGACTATAGTGCCATATAGTTGTGACATCTGTCACAATAGCACAAATGGTACTGAAATTGTGGTAGTCCCGGCTATAGTGCCATGTAGTTGTGACATATGTCACAATAGCATCGGCGATACCGAGTGTTCGATCGTCCCAACTAATATGCCATGAAATTATGACAATGGCATGATAACTGGCATAATAGCATCAAATGTTCTAAGAGAAGGTCGAGGATTGGCCGGGAGAACGGTCGAGCAACAGCCGGGAAAACGATCAGGAAACGGTAGGGAAAGCCATGGAGAAAGAGGTCGGAAAACTCTCGGTACGAGTCTGGCTATAGTGCCCAATGACAGTGCCATACGACACTGTAAAATGGCAGAGTCGCAAGAGGAAATGGGCCCTCAATACATCCCAGGTGACAGTTCACGCTACAGTAACAAAGGGCATTATTGCATGTCAGGGTCGCGCCAGACATGCAGGGCATTAAATCGGGATTTTCTTCATTTGGTCATATCTTGCTCATGTCTACTCCGTCTTGGGCGATTCAAAATGCTATGGTTTCCCTTTTGAGAGATTTTCAAGTTTAGATTGTTAGTTTTGGGAAGATTCAAAAGTATTTGGTGGTGGATTGGAATCAAAGGTCAAAAGTTAATCATCATCACCTCCATCTTCAAGGAATTTGGGGTTTTCTAGGTTTTCACGAAAACCAAGTGGTTAGTTCATCCTCCTAATTTCTAAACCTTATTATGCGTTATAAATTATCCATTGATGACCCTCTAGTGTTTATAGTGTTTATATTCCAAAGGGGGGCTTCCAATGCATATCTTGTTGAAGATGATCTTGAATACAAAGGGGGAGATTGTTAGTGCACATATTTGTTGGAACCAAGATCATGAAGATGAGAATCAAAGTCAAAGCTCAAGTCAAACCGTCAAGCACAAGTCAAAGTCTTTGTAATAAGTCAAAGTCAAAGTGTTTTGTATTTTTTTCTATTTTTGTCCTTAGTATAAATAGATTTCTTTCTTGTAAGCGTGTGGAGATCTTGTAAGTGTAAGTGGTTTTAGTGAGACATTGAGACGTACGCATCCTAGAGAGAGAAAATAGAGAGAGAAAGCATTATGTGAGAGAATTGTATAAACTGTGAATTAAAGATCAATGACATATGACTTTCTGATTGATTTTTCTTGTTGTTGATCTTGATTAGAACATTATTGTGGGACACACATTAGGGTTTTTGGCCAAAATGGAGATTTTGATATAAGATGTTTGGGGAACGATTCTAGACGGTTGAATATGAATATTTATGGTTGGAAACTCGTGGATGTAGGTTTTTGGAAGATGTGGCTTGATGATTCAAACTTCTTCAACGGAGCTCAAGTTGGGGAAAATCTAGATTTAGCCTAAATCTAGCAATGTGAATTCAAGTTGATTTGTGAAAACGTTGTACATGCCAAAAATGTCAATTTCAAAGTATTTATGTGTTTTACATGAAATCATCAATTGTTGAGCTATTTGGTGGGTTTTGATTATTTGAAGTGTTTAACTTTATAAACCTTGTAAAACACCCACATTTGGGATTTTTGGGCATATTGATAAATAAGTCATAAATGAAAGTGTTTTGATGATTTATTGCATAGATGGAGATTATTTGGTCAAAATGCACTTTTAATGTTTGCTGGAAATAGGCAACATTTATGTAAGGAGACGTTCTGAAAATACCAACGTGTGAGCCATTTGATTTTAGTCATTCCCAACCTTGTGAACATTTTAGAAATTGTAAACCTTTTTTATTTTGGGCCAAAGGCCAATTGTGATTTGAGAGATAAAGATTTTGGGAAAAGATGTAATTTCGTTTACGGAACAACATTGGCTCATGCATTTTAGCCAAACGTTTATTATGCCTTTTGTGACTTGATTTATACTTAGATGATTCATTGGAGTATTTATTCAGTTTTAGTAGCTCGATAAGGAGCCTTTGACGTATGGTGTACTTAGTTGCATCTTACTTGAGAGTTACATGTTTTGAATGTGTTAGTTCATTCGTTGGAGTCATGTAATGTTTTAGACTATAATGCATTGGATTCATAGGCATATGAGTCAGTCAGTTGGTTTAATTGGGAACTTTATCCTTGTTTTGGGACTGGAAATATTTATGGTTAGCAAAGGGCTCGAGGTATTTTGTGTCGTTGAACTCGAGGCATGTGTAATCTAGTATGTTTATTCATCGTGGAATTTTAGTGTCCGCATTTGAAGTCTAATGAGTGATCCCCAAGTCATGTTTTTATGTAAGCTTGTAGTGTTTCTCTGCAAAGCCATATACGAAGTTAAGTCTTGTGATGGTGCCCATGATGAGCCAGATACGGGGACTTATGGCTTTTGTGGTGACACTCATCTAGAGGTAGAGTAGACACTAGCGTCATTTGGATATCTTGCGGTGGTATCTCGGTAAGGAGCCGTATACGGGGGTCCATGACTCTATGTGAAGCTCGAGAACATTGATAAGTGGCTTAACTTTGTGTGTCTGCCACATTCGATGGAATTCGGGTCTCCCCCGTCACCGAAAGGTTTTGTTTTGGGTATTAAGCTTTAGTATCCATGTTTTTTGTGGCGTTTTGTATATATGGATTATTATCCAAGATTTATGGGAAGGGTATTATTCCCCCGCCATGTTTTGGGTGTTTCAAGATATAAAGATTTATCTACGTTTCATAAATTGGGAGTTTGATTTCTTTTCACGTTTTGAGTGAGTTTTGGGTTGCATCACTTTATCAAAGTATGTTTTGCATTGGGGCGTCCATCTTTAAATCATGCGTATTATTGGAAATGGGTTGTTTTCATATTTAAAGTAAATTGTTTGAAAGATTATGATTTAAGTTGCATTCTTTCCTTTTTACGATATATTTATTTATGATGAAAAGTCTTGAACTCACTAGGCGTTAGCCTAACATTTTTATTTATCGGCATGTGCAACAGGTTCCATTTGGTAATAGTTCTAGTGACACTGTGAAGAGATGAGTGCTAGTTGTGTGCTCGAGAAGTGAAGAGTTTGGTGAAGTCTTCCGCATTTATTTTGGGGTTAGCAACTTGTATTTGGATTAAGTAACACCCGACCCTGGTTTTGTCCTTATATAAGACTGGAGTTTATAACTGATGAGGTTAAATATAGAATTTAATTTTAGAAGTATATCAAGTTTTGTTTTATAGGAAGAAGATTTATCTTTTAGTAGATGTAATATCGAATTTTTTAATTAGTTGTTATTTCCAAATTTGAGGGTGTTACACTTGAAGCCCTGTAAATCGCCCTTATTCACTAACTCTGAAGAGACTGGTTTAGGAGTAGAGTCCATGGTTCTGGAAGATGAGGATGGCAGAGACTCATAAATCAATGTATTTATATGTTCAATGAAGTGTTGGAAGACTTGTATTGATATGGAAGGGGGTCCAGAGGTACTCGGCTCTGGTTATGGTTGTCTTTGGATGAGCTATTTAATCTTAGATAAGGAAGTGCTTTGTGCAGAGACTTCTGAGACTTGACTTTACAGAGTAGAGAACAATGCAGAGGCTGAGGAGGCAAGTTTGTTAGATAACATTAACTTGGTTTGCTCCAGAAATTGACCATGTGTCTCTGACTTGGCTTCCAAAGAGGAAACAGAGGCCCTAGTAGGTTGAATTTCAGGGTTTGGTGAGTCAGAGCCCTATGTCTGGTCTATTAAGAGTTTTAGTTCATCTATAGAACTTTGAACTGTGTTGGCAAAGTCTTAGAGCTCAGACTTTGTTACATAGTCATATGGGGGTAACCCTGGTCGCAACACATGCTTCCAAGTTGATCTATGTTCCAGAGATGCCTTTATTCATACCTGTTTTGATGTTGGGTCTTGAAGGACTTCCATCCGATCCTTGAATACTTCTGGAAGAAGACTCTACGGATATGTTCTGATCTGCTTATCAGCTATGTCATCATTAGAGTCTGATAGGTTAAAGTAGATGTGATTACCCTAGTTGAAATTAAGCAACTAGAGACCTTGTGCAAGAAGTGAAGCATATTGCCTCTTTGATAGGTAGCTAGTCTCAGGCGCTAAATCGGTGTAATCCCATGGACTTGAACAGAACACCTTTGTCGACACGAGCCATAGAGGCATCACTTTGTGTGGGTATTAGCATGTTCTAAGCGAAGGAACACTTACTGTGTGGTTCTTATTCAATGAACCTCATCAGGTTCAGAAGAAGAGGTTGCACTGGATGACGAGGTTTGGAATTACACATGTGTGCCTCTTATTAGAGCATCTTCTCTCTCACTTTCATCATTTTCTCTCTTTGGCTCTAAAACTGTGTACATTTTAATTTGATAAATGATATGTATCTATAATATATAATAAAATATGTGGTGCGGCTCAATTTGGACCACGGTTTGATTATTCAAAACCGCAAACCACAACGCAAAAGCTCTACGTCGTCTGTGCGGTGCAGTGTGGGCGGTTTGTGCGGTTTCACGGTTTAACGATTTAGATGGACACCCTAATTTTGCACATGAAGTCAAGCGTATATTGGAATTTGAAGGCTTTGTGGTAGAAATAAATTTTATTGAAACTTGCATACATGCTATCTCATGTAACAAAGAGCACGTTTAATAATGAAGTCAAAAAAAAATCAAAAACTTGAATCATTGTATAAAATTTGATTCATACTTATTCAAATAACATAAAAAACATGTCTTCTTTTTTATTGGTAAGTGAATTATAAACAGTATATCAATGGTAAGTGAATTATAAAGCATGCTAAGGATCTTGAAGCTACCAGCTGAAACTTTTTTTTAAAGATACAAGAGAGAGTGGTAGTACAACATAAAAACTTGTTAGTTACATCCGCCTAGAAAAGAACCTTAACTTTTGTTTGTTGCAGATTCCTCACTTAGCAACGAGTTGGTAGCCTAGCGGGAGGAGGCTTGGGGCTAGTGGATGGTATCCATTGGTTTCAAGTTCGAATCTTGTGAAGCTCACAGCTCACTCAATGTCATCAGGTTTTGGGCATTATCCTTCGGGGTGGGGTTCGGGGCTAGTTGTGGAGGTCCTCTGGGCTGCAACTAGTTGGGCCGGCCTTAGGGTTGGTCAAGCCGCCGATGATTAGTCGGGTTGCCTCGAATGAGAGCCCGGATACCTCGGGAACGTGTGTGTGAGTTATCGTGTCGTTCAAAAAAAAATAAGAATGAAAAGTAATAACGGAAGCAAATTATCAACGGTCAATTTAATAGTAATGATATGAAGAATGGATCTCACCAGTCACGATAGTCATTGTATTACGTTTCAGATATGAACTTAAAATGGGATTTCAAATGAGAGAATATAATCCAATCACGTAGCTTGATCAATGGTTTTCTTAAGGTTTCTCACTCTTTCAAGATTGATCAAAAATCCTATTTACGAAGAACATTAGCAACATATTTATAGACTACAAAGGTTTAAGTCAAAACACTAGACAATGAGAGCAATCCACGAGTAAAGTGCTTTAACAAACTTTGAGTGAGAAACATTTGGCTTGAGCTTCATGTCTTCAGAGATACATAAGTGTTGACTGACCTTTGGAAGGTAGACTCAGAGATGGAACAAGGCTCTGAGGTCTTCTCGATAAGCTGATCAGAGACCAACACTAAGAAAACTTCATGATAGGTTATTCTTTACAATACTTTTACATGGGGATTCTAACAACCTCCCCATCATTGTCACTATAGCCACTATGTTCAAATAGAAAAACTTATTGAAATTGTTGTGTCGTAGATAAATAACAACTTCTTTGAAAGCGAAATTCGGTATGACCCTAATATAATCTAGAATGTCAGACCGCTCCCAAAGGTTTGCACAACGAACCTTCAAACACACACACTTTACATCTTTCATAGAACAATAAATGACCAACCGAAATCTATGATGTTTTCCATGTGTTTGTAAGGACGTTAGTAATTTAATTAACCATCATCAAGGAGCCTATATAAGTTCACATTAAGTTCACATACTAGCTTGGAATTATTCTTCATGTAGGTTTATGGAAGAACATTATAAAAACATTAATCTATTTCACCAATTAAAAAGGCAACAATTGAAGAAATATCATATACATGGTCTATATCTTACACGTAAATAGGTAATGAGCGTTAAAATGGAGCACTTAGAAAATCAAAGATACGTTTGTATAAGTATACATGTACTTACGGATCGTACGAGTATACCCATGAATTTTTAATAGGGATGACAGAAAACCCCGAACCCGACGGGGAAACCCGAAACCCGGCTAAGTTCGGGTCGGGTCGGGTAACGAGGAAAATTTCGGGGATTTTATCGAGTTCGGTATCAGGGCAAGGTATCCCCGCCCCGATATATATATATATATATATATATATATATATTAATAAAAATAAAATTATATATATTATTAATATTTAATATAAATATGTTTAATATATATTATTAATATAAATATGTTTAATATAAATTATTAATATTTAATATAAATTATATATAAAATTATATATATTATAAATATGTTCGGGTCGGAGACGGGGTCGGGGATTCCCCATCGGGTCGGGGACGGGGCATAAAAAGTCCCCGACGGGACGCCCGGAATAAAAACCTGACGGGGAACGGGACAGGGATGCATTTCAGTTTTGGGGACGGGGACGGCAAACCCGCCCCGAACCCGCCCCGTTGCCATTCCTAATTTTTAATTTCTAAAAGGCTATGTATTATATAAAGTCGTTAGCAGTAATACTAATAATTATTTATCACTTAAATTTTACTTAATTATCATGAATCTTGATTTAATACGAGTATGAGGTCCTTTTAAACTTGAAGTATATATATATATATATATATATATATATATATATATATATATATATATATATATATATTTTTTTTTTTTTTTTTAATTGGTAATATTTGTATGAAAATATAATTACTTGATGCTATTTAACTTTCAAAATGATTCACAAGTTTTACTTTTAATCATGTGCTTTATGTAATATTCAAACATTTATCAAATAATTAAAGACAAATTAATTATGTGTTAAATCAAATACCAAAAAGCACATTATAAGTAATAACATTTACCAGGAAGTGAACTTTGAATTATTTACAGATTTGATCCTTGATGTTTTTAGTAAATTACAGATTTGGTCCTTGAGCTTTTATCTTTTTTTCCCTATGTTTGTAGAGTTACAGATTTGGTCCATATAGTTTTATTTTCCTCTTGGATTTAGTCCCTATAGTTTGTTGATTCCAAATTAGACTTTTGATTTTGCATTTGCGTAACGTTTTGGTCCTCGAAACTAAAAGTTGTTAGCTCCTGACCGTTAAGTAAATGACATTTCGATCATTTATAACTTTTTCATTTTCTAATTTAAATAAATAAAAGTTATATTATAAAAATTATTTTTATTATATAAGCATAAAATAAAGATCCCTTAACATGCATCGCATCTCAATGACTGTGTCTTCTCCAACCCAAAACCTATGTAAAATTTGTTTGATTCATATTTTTATTGTAATTTAATTTAGGTTTAATAACAATATAAATTTTTTTAAGTTTAATGATGTAATGTACCATTTGCCAATTTATTTTCGCTTCCTATCATACACACACATCATCCTCATAGGGCATTTTGTAAATTATAGTGATGCTGCTAACAGACACAAAATGTTTTGTTCTCATAATTGGTCATGCTCAAATTTATGGTATTAATATTTCTTTCCATCCGCAGCAACGCACGAGCATTAATCCCACCTCGTTCATACTATGGTTAAAAGTGGTAAAATCAGATTTTGATCCTTTTCAAGTTAGCCATCCGTCGTTCGTATTGCTGGAAAGTTGGATCGGACTGATTTTTAACATGGGCTATTTGGGCCCATAATATATAGGTGGGTTGGGCCAAGCCTACACATGTTGTACAAGTTTTTACAATCCCTGTTCATTTGGGTCCTAATTGATGGGTCATGGCCCATGGGTCAAGGTAAATATTTTAAATGGGTTTTTGGATCGAAATGAGTACGTTTTGAAAGTTTATTAGTAATAAATATTTAAATATAATTACAAAAAATTATTATTAAATTAATGATATCAATTTTAAAATGTTTTTTTAAAGGGAAAATTGTATCAAAATGGAACCAACTTTTATCTTATTCCTATTTTGGGAAATAAAGTTTTAAAATCATCTTTTAAGGGTTTAGAAAAAACTTTTTTGTTTATTTAAGGTTTTGGTTAACCGGTTTAGCGGATAACCGGTAATTTAATATGACTTGCCAAATAAAAATTTTAAAAAATATTAGGTGGATATTATTTTGCTAAATGTGTATTAAAAAATATTAGGTGGATATTATTTTACCATCAAAATCATTATTAAGAAAATATATTAAAAATTAAATTCTAAAACACAAATATCATCAAGAACATGTATCAAGAACCATCAACAATGAAAACAATAAACTTGTATTAATCATTCAAGAAATTGTCATACAAAAATATCAAAACTGTAAAAGAAAATCTATATAAAAAACCTAAATCAAAGCCAAACCAACAAAAACCCCAAACCTAAATTTAAACCAAATCAACATTAATTCCAGAATCATGGATAGGGAGATTGAGAAGAAAATCGTTTGACTTCGCTTTCGATTTGTCATTCGATTTTGCTTAGGAAATATGAACCCAACAAAAACGATTTTTCGATTTGTCCTTTGTCCTTTGTTTTTGCTCCATATTTACAGAAGCCAGAAAAAAGTTAGGGTTCTTCTTTTCTTTGAACAAAACAGATCCGAAACGTATCTGTGTCGAGATTTGAAGTTGAGATATATGCGAGTCCAAATCTGAAACCTTTGTTGAGACCAGATCTGAAACGCCATCTGATTTGAAACTATGATTGGGTCTCTTTTATCTTCATCTTCGTTGAGACCAGATCTGAAGCTTGAAACTCTATCTTCTTTTATTCAACCTGGAGGAGCTATGAGTTGAGAAAGTTTGTTTCCTTTGAAGGTTTGGGTTAGAATTTTCGGTTTTGATTTTGATATTGGATGGATGTGCATCACAATCGTCCTAATCCTATTCTCTTCTCCTTTGAAGATAAAAAGTAAAATGGTGTGAGATTATGTTTTGGAGATGATGATGATGAAGATACGTTTCAAAGAAAAAAATCTTTAACTTGATATTTTATTTTATTTTATTGAAAAAAAAGGAGACGTACAATACAAAAAAGAGGAATTTATTTTGTTAATTTTTTATTGAATTAATTTTAGATAATCAATTTTTTATAATTATTTTTTATTTTAAAATATGGTGTAAAATTTTAGTTTTTAAGTAAAAGAATTTATATGCCATGTCAACATTTTTAGATTTAGATTTAGATTTATAATTATAATAATGACGTGGGATCCTAGCTGTTAAAAAAAATGGGTGAAGTCATTATTAGCAGGTCAACAAGTTAATCAGACTCTTAAATAAGTAAAAAGTTTGATCCAGACCCCTAAATTATGATTTTAAAATTTGTTCCATAAAATAGGAATAAGGTGAAAGTTTGTTCCATTTTGATGCAATTTTTTCTTTTTTAAATGATTATCATTTCAATATATACTTAGACCCGCATTGATAACTCGTTATTGTTGAGAATCACTTCGAGAGAAAAAACTTCGAGTGCAAACCGATTTCAAGTTGTAAACTGCGGGACAAAGGAGAGTGCGACACATGTCACCGAGTGTCCACATTCATCATGAATAGTGAAGGTGAACATTCATAAACAGTTCATGAGAAGTAACACCATTAATGATAAATAATACAACATTCACAATAAATAACACCATTCATAATCCATGACGAATTGATACATCATCCATATTGATACATCGTTCATGATGATTAACCCGTGAATATATATGACACATGGTACGTTCTCCTTTATCCCTCAATTCACAACCTAAAACTTATTTGCAACCGTACCCGCCGCTATATATATATATATATATATATATATATATATATAGGGTCAGGTTCACGTGAGACCAAGCTGTTTCCGTGAGACCGCGTGAGACCAAGCCTTAAAACATGAAACTTCACACCGAAACACCGTGAAGGTAAAAAACATTCGAACCTTCATAATGTAATCACACTATGAAGGTAAAAAAACCTAAACCAAGTTAAAAAAAAATCAAACATTCACAGATAAAAGACTGTGAAGGTATATCCAAACCTTCACAGTGAAGACGTTTTGAAGGTAAAAAAAACGAACATTCACAGCGAAAAACACCGTGAACGTAACATTTACGTTGTTTTCTGAAAAGTTCGATTTTTTTTACATTCACAGTTTTTTGGTATGAAGTTTCATACTTTAAAGTTTGGTCTCACCGGTCTCACGGAACCTGTTTGGTCTCACGCGAACTTAAGTCTATATATATATATATATATATATATATATATATATATATAGGGTCAGGTTCACGTGAGACCAAGCTGTTTCCGTGAGACCATGTGAGACCAAGCCTTAAAACATGAAACTTCACACCGAAACACTGTGAAGGTAAAAAAAAAAACCTAAACCAAGTTAAAAAAAATCAAACCTTCACAGATAAAAGACTGTGAAGGTATATCTGAACCTTCACAGTGAAGGTAAAAAAAACGAACATTCACAGCGAAAAACATCGTGAACGTAACATTTACGGTGTTTTCCCTATGAAAAGTTTGATTTTTTTTTTACATTCACAGTTTTTTGGTGTGAAGTTTCATACTTTAAAGCTTGGTCTCACCGGTCTCACGGAAACTGTTTGGTCTCAAGCGAACTTAAGTCTATCTATATATATATATATAATTAACAGTTAGTTGACTTGGGATCACGTGAGACCAACTTTTTTCGTGAGACCCGTGAGACAAAGAATTTACACTTAAACCTTCACAAGCAAACGATGTGAAGGTAAAAACCTTCACAACAAAACACTGTGAAGGTTCCGATTTTTTAACCTTCACAGTGTTTTGCTGTGAAGTTTCAAGTGTAAATTCTTGGTCTCACCGATCTCACGAAAACAGGTTGGTCTCACGTGAACCCAACCCACAGTTAGTTTGTCTTACTTATCTTGTCAATAAAGTAGTTATAGTCAAACTACGCATCAAATCCAATGGTGTTTTCAGACAAGAAAATTATATATATATATATATATATATATATAGACGGAGGTTCAAGATAAAACCTAAAAAAAACGGAAAACTGAAGAACACCCTGGTAGGCTTCCATCTGGACGGTATGCACTTGTGCATACAGGTAAATTATGTACTTTTTTGGTTTTTATGCACAATTGCATGATGCACTTGTGCGTATGCATGTGTGCATGTTACAAATTACCTGTATGCACAAGTGCATACCGTCCAGATGAAGGGCTACCAGAGTGTTCTTCAGTTTTCTGTTTTTTTGAGGTTTTCCCTTGAACCTGACCCTATGTATATATATATATATATGTATATATATATATATATATGTATATATATATATATGTATATATATATATATATATCCCCTTCATTTGCTAATTACGTCATTGGTGCTAACCGTGCTAACCAATTTTCAACCAATCAGAATCATTCTAGAGTTTATGTCCTCAAAGGGTAATATGGGAATTTCATAATTCACGCATATTTAATGTATTTGCATATTTCAAAGAGTTATTAATATGGTAGGTATCTAAATATTAAATATAATATTTAATATATTTCCATATTTCAAAAAGTTATTAATATGGTAGTTATCTAAATTTTAAATATAATATTTAATATTTAATGTATTTTCATATTTCGAGTGTGCATATATGCATGTCTAGATGTCAGTGTGTATCTCAACCAATGCAGAATAGATCAGCTGGTATGCACGTATGCACATATACAACATGTACATATTCACAATACTCAATGTGCACATATGCATATTAGATACCAGTGTGCAGATATACATATGCTCAATGTGCACATATGCATATACTCCATATGCATATTAGATATCAGTGTGCATATATGCATATAATATTTCAACAAACATATGCATATATGCACTGTATGCAAGTGTGCACATATGCATTATCCTGAAAATCGTTTTAACCAACTTTCCGGCCAAATTCCGGCGACCCCTATCTTCGTTCAATTCAACTCCAATCCATTTTCCGGTAACGTTGATTTATGCAGCGATGCGTTTAACCTCCCATGCATTATTTCTCCGTCTCCCTCTTTTTCTCCGGCGAACCCAACCCCACCCACCACCGCCGCCAAGAAATCGAACCATCGTCGGAAAATCAAGATTTTCATAATCTCCGTTTATGTTGGTGGGTTTTTGTTATTATACATCTTGGTTGCATTATTAACGATTTGTTTGAAAAGAAAAAAAGAAAAAGACGCCGACGGTGGGTATGAAAGGCGCAGAAGCAGTTCCAGCGGCTCGTGGTGGCAGCGGCAGCGGCGGAGGTGCGGCGAGTGGTAGTGGGAAGAATGATGGAGGTGGGTTTTCAAGTGAAGATGATGACGGCGGTGAGATTGGGAAGTTAGAGTTTTTTATGGGATCAAATCCTTAATTATTTGGGTTTTTAATTTGGTAGGCCAATGTTCCCCAAATTAAAAGAAATTGTATTTTGACCGAAATACCCCTGTGCATACATACATTGTATTTTTTTCAACCGTTTTTAATATTTTAATTTAATAAAAAATCAATTACTTGTGGACCATTGATCTCATCAATCTACGGTTGAGATTGGTTAGCACGGTTAGCACCAATCTCGTGGTTAGCAAATGAATGAGTCTCTCTCTCTCTCTCTCTCTATATATATATATATATATATATATATATATAAGGTTGGATTCCGGTGACAATGAAAGTTATGGTGAGAAAGGTTAGAAGTGATCTCTACCCTTGGATGCACATTAGGATAAGATCCACCAGATCAATCCCCCGTATCAAGCGTAATTCATGAGTGTGTTTTAGAGTAAAAATGATCAAGGGTCCAAATCCCTTCTTACCTTCTCACCTTAACTCTTCTTCTTACACGATCATTCGTCTCTCTCTCTCTCTATATATATATATATACACACACACACACACACAGACACACATATAGGGATGGTTTATTTTGCAACTCAGTAAAAAGTTACAACTCAGTGCAACCGTTATCTAAACCACTTATTTAGCCAGTCATTATGGATTGCATTATTGATTAGTGGTTTAAAGCAACAATTTTACCTGCAATGTATAGTATTTCATTAAATACAACATGGAATGCATATTGTTTCATGAAAATACCACTTTCATCCAATACATTGCATGACCCGTTACGTGCATCGACATATGCTTCAGAAGTTCGACGAAATCAGGTAAATTCATTTAGAGAATCAATAGGAATCCAAATGCAATGGGTTAAATGAATGGTTTAGATGAGGGTTGCACGAGGTTGTAATCTTTTACTGGGTTGTAAAATAATCGTTGTCTATATATATATATATATATATATATATATAGAGAGAGAGAGAGAGAGGTTCATTTGAGAAATGCTAAATATATGAGAAATAGAGAAGTAATCCTAGCCTTTCATTCGGTCAAGATCGGCTTTGACCGGTCAAATATTGCGTCTTTGACTGATCAACAATTACGGATTTGACTGGCCAAAAGTTGCGGCTATTCCAAAAATAGAATGACAGTTTCGTAATTTTTATAAATACATGAGACGAGTGTAATTCACATATTATCTCTTTTAACTGATTCATATATGAATCTTTATGATTCATATATGAACCAATTAACTGATTCACATATGAATTAATTAACTGTAGATTCATATGTGAATCACTTGAACTAATTAACATATTCATATATGAACCTTTGTGATTCACATATGAACTAATTAACTGATTCATATATGAACGTATAGTTCATATATGAATCACAAAGGTTCATATATAGATCAGTTAAAAGAGTTCATATGTCAATTACACTGGTTCATATATGAACATATAATTCATATGTGAATCATCCAGGTTCATATATGAACTCGTACCACGTATTTTATGAAACTACCCTTCTATCTTCTACAGATCACACAAGGAATTATCCGGTGCTTCACGGTCAAAGCCGCAAATGTTGACCATATAAAGGGCTAGGATAATTTCTTTATTTATCATATTTTTAGCATTTCTCAAATGAACCTAATCCTATATATATATATATATATATATATATATAGGACGGTAATCAAATGAGAACCGTAAAAATGTTGAGGACCGTGAGGACTAATCTCAATCATTCAAGGGGTTTTAAATCAAAGGTCATTAAAAAGGGTGGCAACTTTTGTAATATTAGTAAAGTTTTGGAAGTTCAAGGGTAAAGTTGTAATTTGAGATCTCAAACCCTAGAAAGACTCAACAAAACCAAAAACTCGTTCTCCAATTCCCTCTCCTCCGTCTTCGTCTCCATCCTCAACATCTCCATTCCTACTCTTCCCGATTCATATCATCCATCGATGCACCTACAATCGAAACGTTAATCCACGCAAAACGCTAATCCACGCTTAAATCCAACAATCCAGAAAAACTTTGTTCAAAAGCCGAAAATCACGGCGGCGAGAAAGACAACGCCATATCATGATTCGTGATTCAAGATTTCTCATCGTAATAGTGCTGGTAATGCTCCAGAACACGAGCAATCAGATCACCGAGCTCTTCATCGCAGGATTTATCACAACTTTGAAAAGCCGATAATAGCTCTTCCAGGTAATGTTCCTGACGAACTAACCCCCTTTGGAAGAAATTCTGAAACTCTCTTACATTGATGTTAGATGTTCTTTCGTGATTTCACCGCAATTTCTAATCAATGAGTGAAAATGAAACCCTAGATGACCGTAAATTGATCAAACACGGATCATCGTCACTGGAGGGCGTCATCTTGGTGGAAAAGCTGGAGAAGAACACCCCAACCATGGTGGTAATTGTCTCGCTCGAAGAAGGTGTGTGATGGCGAAGAACAGATTAGAAAAACATCTTCTTTGTTTGCGATTGATTTAGGCATTTTTATTTCCATTTTTTTTATTTCATGAGGTGAAATATATTATAGATGAAAGTTTAGTTTGATTTCATGTGGTGAACTATATTATAGATTAAAGTTGTATTTGATTTCATGTGGTGAAATAGATTAGAGATTAAAATTTTGTTTCGTTTCATGTGGTGAAATAACATGTGTATGAACATTTTTGTTTAGATTTCATAAGGTGAAATACCATATTTTGAAAATTTTGTTTATATTTCATGAGGTGAAATAGTATTTTGTTTCATCAAGTGAATCTTTGTTACTAAAATGATGATTATGCCCTTTTCATGTGGTGAAACAACCTTTAACTAAAACCATATGATCAAAACCAAATAACGACTTAGATCCATTATAGAATCAAGAAAAACGAGATTAGATGGATGAAAGGAGCCCTAAATTGAATCCAAATCTAAAACTCAAATTTACCTTACCATCTAGCGTCGCCAAAAAGAGTCGACGAAGGTTTTCTATAACTCCCGGATTTTGGTAAGTTTTAATTCACGTCTTTTTTCTCCTAAATCTATTTTGTTAGGGTCTAATTCCTTAGTAATATTTCTCTTCGAGTCGTGGATCGAGTCGGGAGTGTCATAGGACTGAAAAATCTATTTTTTGGGACTCGGGGGAAGTGGAGCGACAGTTCCCGCGACAGTGGCAAGAGTCACTATCGCCGTATCAATCTCGCGGAGGTGATACCAACCGCGGTACACTCCAGGCAATAGTGCCATGCGAAAGTGACCTAGGTCACAATCGCTAGTCACAGTCTAGGCAGATCTCACAAATCATAACTTAACATCTCAGCTTAAGTCTAGGCATCTTACATTCATACCTAGTTAGCTTAAACTAGAGCTCTGATAACAACTTATAATACCTCCAAAAAAGAGGTAAATTTAAACCTGAAAATAGCGGGTACAAAACGACTATATAAATGGAATCATCGAAGAAGGGGAACTGTAATATCGTTAACAACATCGAATGAATACAATACATGACAACCTACTAATCTATGCTATGTTAAACCTTGATTACATCTAAACGCTACCGTAACTGGAAGTTATAAAAGATGTTGCCATGTATGATTTGAATAATAGATTTGGACTATGTAGTCAAAGTTTATTCGTTCCTTTTGTCTATTAATGGAAAAGCGATATCTGTGGGCCCCTCGGTGATTTAATGACGACATTATAGTGCTGGGCCCAACCTGGACTAGATTGATGTGTTCAATTCAGTAGTCTAATAAAGTCCTCATAAATCGAAAACCGGGAAACAACCTTGAACTTGAGATTGATCCATGTCCATGACTCAGTTCATACGATATCTTGAAGAACGAAGGAATAAGCTGATCACTTATCTAGGGCTGTCTCTGAATCAGAGTTCGGCAGTTGCTAAGGAAGCACTCTCTGCTGATTGTTTGGTTAGTTTATGACTAATAGTAGTTAATGACTTGTCCAAGTGGGAGACTGTTGGAATGGGTGTCCAAAGTCATAACTAATTACTCATGACTTTTCATTAATAGTAGGGTCCTTTTTGGGTTGCCCTCGATTGTCCAAGGGTTATTAAAATAATTAAGAGATAGAGATAAATAGTTTATTAATTATTATTTGATAATAATTAATTAGAAATTATTATGGAAATTTTATAGAATTAATTTAGAATTAATTTAGAATTAATTTAGAATTAATTAGAATTAATTTAGAATTAATTCATAATTAAATGGAATTAATTTAGAATTAATTGGAATTAATTTAGAATTAATTGGAATTAATTTGTGCCAATTAAAAGTGCAAGTGAAAGGACTTTTCTCTAAATCCTAAAGCTACTTACCACTATAAATAGAGGTCCATGACTCCAAAATCAGGGGACCAACTCAAGCATTTTTCCTTGAGTTTTCTCTTCTCTCTTTGCTCCATTCCTTGTGGGTACTCTTACTACACTTGGGTGGATATTCCAAAGTCTAATAATCTTGGACAAATTGGGTACAAACCATTAGAGGTAATCTCCTTTGGTTACTACTTTCCTAAGCAATTTGGAATCGAAGTGTTCGAGTTCTTCACGTGAATAAATCCAATTACGAGTTTGGATTAAAGGTTGGTGATCTTTTTCTTTCTTGTTGTTAATATCATTCACTAAAGTTTTCCTTGTAGGGTTTTTGTTATAGTTTCCGCTGCATTGTTTATTTATAGTTTATATAAAACCCAACAGTGGTATCAGAGCCATTAGTTGAAATGATATTAGCACTTGTTTAAATCTTGTTTGTTAAATTTCGGTATATATATATATATATATATATATATGTTTGATCGAAAATTAGGATAATTTTATTAGTTAAAAATGTTGGTATTTTTGCTATTATCTCCTAACTTTTGGTAAACAGTTATTAAAGGACAATTATACAATGTTCATCTAATAGTCAAGATTTCCAAAAATCTTGAGGATTACATGAAAGATTGGGTAATTATGGCTATTATATTATTTGGCAAAATTGAAAGATTTAATAGGCTCATATTTTAAAAGGTTTAAAATTGAAAGAGTTTTTATATGCCAACCATGTTTTCGTTTTTAATCATTATCATATGTCCTCATATGATTTAAGTTTAATTGGCTAGATTTAAATTTCCATATGATTCAATCTGATAATTAGGATTAATTGAATTGCAAATAGTTTTTTTGCATGTATTATTTAATGTTAATTATTAACATGTGACCTCACATGTTTAGAATGTATAATTATAAAATTAAAGTTATCTTGTTAGGTTACTTGGTTAATTAGAATTAATTTGATTAAATAATTGGTAAGTTTTAAAATTTTTAAAATTTACCCTATACTTATAAATTGTTTATACAGTATATAGTATAACCTAAGGTTAAACACATCGTAGTTGGATCACTACTAGACCCATCAAACTCCTAAAACTATAAGAAGGTACTAGGAGTCTGCCTATAAAATGGCGGCAAATGAGAAGGGCTTTCAAAACGCCATACGTTGCCAGCTCACCGACCTTTTGTGTGAAGGAGTGCGAGTTATCGAATGGATCCAATATTGTCGATGTTAAGATTAAAAGTATTAATCTAAAACTTATATCTAATTTAAATTCCCTTCTTAGATACACATAAGAAAATGTGAATACGTATGCAAATCCATGAAAACGCACATCACTTCTAGATGGTCTATTAATGGAGCGTGCGTGGATAACCGGCACATTAATTTGAGACTATGAAAGGCAAGGTGATGTGGCAATTCGGTTTTATAGTTTATTGATGGAGCGTGTGTGGATAACCGACACGTCAATTTGAGAACTATAAATAGAATGAATGTGCCAACGCAATTTTTTGCATGGTTAATTCACAATCTTAATTGTGGTCTTCGGCGTCCCAGCCACAATGAGTAAGATGTATATCCGAGACTAAACATGCCCTTGAATGTACAAGGAGTCTCTAACGTTCCAAGAATTTCATAAAGATGAAATTGGCAAGGTGTATGCCTACCTAAATTAAATTCATATATAATTACGGCATCCCTCTTTATATAATGAATGTTAGAAATTGGATCCTAGCCTTAATATATTAATTGGGTAAATAGTTAAGGATTATTTAAATATCACTAACTAAAACCACTTGTCTTATAGATGTCTGGAATCAATAATGATCTTCCTCCTACTCTTGCTCCTACCGGAAACTCCGGTTTCACTCTCCTTCCTATTCTAGCAAAGGAAAAGCTTATAGGACCCAATTATCTTGATTGGATGTGTGCCCTAAGATTGACCTTACGCTATGAAAACAAGGAATACGTACTCGATGAACAAATCGTTGAAATCGATCAGAACACTGCCTCTCCCGAAGAAATTACTGCTTACAACAAGCATTGCACCGACTCTACCAAGGCATCTTGCATCATGGTGTCCACCATGTCCTCTGAACTTCAAAAGATGTTCGATGAGAGCTGGGCATATGAAATAAATGAGAAACTTCGCGAAATGTTCGCTAAGGGACAAAGGCAAGAGCGCTTGGAGGTTCTTAAAGCCCTGAAAAAGTGTCAACACAAGGATGGTGAGTCAGTATGTGCCCATGTGCAAAAGATGCAAAGGCTCATTGAAAGACTCGAGAAACTGGATGTGAAGTTTGACAAGAACTTGGCCATTGACATGGTCCTTGATTCACTTCCAGATTCTTATGATCCGTTCATTATGCAGTTTCATATGAATGATGGTGAGACCAATATGATGCAACTGCATAACCTTCTGCAAAGAGCTGAGCAAGGCATGAAGAAGTCTCATGTCTTATCAAGCTCAACTGTTGTTGCACAGGTAAATGCCATTCGAACTGGAAAAGGGAAGAAACGAAAAGCCACTACTCAACCCGTTTAGAAAGGGAAAGCCCATGTTGGAGAGTCCAACAAAGGGTCAAAGAGAACGGTTAATCATGACATCCCGCCTTCCAAAGATCCGAAGCAGGCAACGTGTTTTCACTGTGGACAACCAGGGCATTGGAGGAGAAACTGCCCAAAATACCTTCAAGAGTTGAAAGAAAGCAAGGGCAAATCGTCTGCCACTGTTTCAGGTATGTACTTAATCAAACACACTAATTTGAAATGTTCAAATTCCTGGGTCCTTGATACAGGATGTGGTGTTCACATCTGTTCTGTTTTACAGGGACTAAGTGAATGCAAGGAGTTGCAACCAGGAAAGCTAAATCTCATCATGGGCAATGGGCGTTCTGCACCTGTTACGAAGATGGGGATTTTTGAGCTTGTCTTGGATAGTGGGTTTAGATTAGAGTTAGTAAATTGTTGTTATTCATCCGATATGTCTCGGAATATCATTTCATTTCACGCATTGTTTAAACAAGGATTCCGTTATTACTTTGATAATTTGAATGGAGATATTTTGGGCTATTAAAGATGACTTGATTGTTTTTAAAGCTACTCCTTGTAATGGTGTTTATGAATTTGTTGTGTGTGATAATAACTTGAGTAATGTGCTAGCTATTGATTTTTCTAATGAGTTAGACCATGCATCTTTGTGGCATTGTCGTCTTGGTCATATAAATAAGAAACGCATCGCCCAACTCCAAAAGGATGGAGTTTTGGAATCATTTGACTTAAAATCGTATGATGCATGTGAGTGGTCCATTTAGATCCACCACAAAAGATGACAATCGCTACTACGTGACTTTTATCGACGACTATAGTAGATATGGTTATGTTTACTTGATTAAACATAAGTCGGATACTTTTGAAAAATTCAAAGAGTTCAAGAACGAAGTAGAGAATCAATTGGGTAGAAAGATTAAAGTACTACACTCCGATAGGGGTGGTGAGTATCTTAGTCTTGAGTTCAATGAGTATCTTAAGGAATGTGGAATTGTTTCACAATTGTCGCCTCCTAGAACACCACAACTTAATGGTGTAGCCGAGATATGCAATCGAACCTTGTTAGACATGGTTCGTTCCATGATGACTCGAGCTCCTCTTTCGACCTATTTCTAGGGATATGCCTTAGAGACAGCCGCCCACATCCTAAATCTTGTACCAACAAAGAAGGTTGAAAAGACACCTCATGAAATGTGGACTGGGAAGAAACCCTCACTCGCACATATCAAGGTTTGGGGTTGTGAGGTTTTCGTGAGACACGAGAGCCAAGATAAACTTGCCAACAAATCTGAGAAGTGTCTATTCATCGGTTACCCACAAAAGTCTTATGGTTATTTGTTTTACCGACCCACTGAAAATGTGGTGTTTGTAGCTCGAAGAGGAGTCTTTCGAGAAAGAGAACTTATAGCTAAAGAAGTCAGTGGGAGTAACATTGATTTTGAAGAAATTCAAGAATCAAATGATGAAATACCTGACGTTGGCACTAGCACTCAACCTGAGGTAGAAATACCTGTTAAGCCAGTTGACAAGTCATTACCTCTTCGTAGATCCTCAAGAGTTAGCCACCCTCCTGAGTTCTATGGTCTTCATATCCTTCCTCCAGCCTTGCAATCCTTTTCGTAATGACCTCCTCGGTGGCACTTGCGACATATAATGCAGTTTCCGACATGTGGCCTATTACACTTGTCACATCTTGGATATGTCCCTTTTCCCTTATCGGCTGCCTGCACCTGAACTCCATAGTTACCCATGATCCTCCGATCCTTTCCCCTCCTTCGGTCATCCTGTCTCCTTAAACCCTCTTCAACTTTCCTCTTTCCTTTGGCTTTGTCACTAGAGAAAAGTCCTGAACGAATTGCATTATTGGTGAGCTTCGTTGCTAAATCCACAGCCTCTTGAAGAGTTTTCGGTTTTCCCGAAGTTACATCTCCTCTAATTTCTGGTGCTAATCCCCAAATGTACCTGTCAACTCGATTTTCTTCTGGTGTCACCAGATGTGGTACAATTTTCGCCAACTCATTGAATCGTGCCGTGTATGTATCTACATCATTGCCTTTCATCTCATGATCCCAGAATTCCGCCTGCAACTTCTGCATTTCACTCCTTGAACAGTATTCCCCTTTTATCATCTCTTTGAACTCGTCCCATGTCAATCCATTTGCTGCAACTCTTCCTCTCGTTTGCACTTGGGTGTTCCACCAAGTCAGTGCTCTCCCTTGTAATAAACAAGTTGCAAATTTGACCTTCTTAGCTTCCGGACATTTACTGATATGAAGGACAGACTCCATTCCTTCTATCCAAGACAGTAATCCAACCGCTCCTTCAGTACCATGGAATTCCTTTGGATTACAAGTCCTAAAGGTCTTATATGTACATTCTCTTTCAACGTTAACACCAGCTCCTGGTTGGTTAGGTGGATTTGCATTTAATCCCGCTGCTATCTGGCTAACTATGGCAGGGAGTGTTGCAAGAATTTGTTCGTTTACAAGCCGAGCAATCTCGGGGTCTTCCCTTCTTGGCGGCATAGTTCTAATTGCAAAATTTTTTTTTTTTTTAAAATCTAATTAAATTCCATTCCACCATACTAACATGATACGATAATTAAATCATAAAGAATACATTCTTAAAGACTTAGAATCATGCATAATAAAATATATCATAAGCATCCATCATCAAGACATACATCATCCAAACATTTACAAAATATGACAATCCAAAATGAGTCAAGTGTTTTAAAGTCACGGGCTACAACCCCCAAAATAAATAATTCTAACAACCCAAATCATGCATCAATCACAAACTACATACGCCAATAGTGTACCATCACCAAAGCCAAAATCACTACTAAGAATCCCATCACGGTCGACAAACAAGTGTGCAGCCAGGTCACCATCGCTCTAGTCTCCGCTAGCTCTCCAAATATCTTCCCTATCATCTCATCACTAGATCCCATCATCGATATCATCCCTTTTGTAATATTGTCAGTCATACTCATCATTTCCCTAAGTGAGTCAATGGAATGCTCATGGTAATCAACTTGCAACCTAAACCGTTCCATACTCCGAGACAAACTCCTAACCCAGTATGTCTCAGCCTCAGTCATGCCGGCTAGTGGGAGTGCCGGTATCCTAGCAGGTGAAGGGGGTGATAACCTCAGACCCCTGGGCCGAGAAGGCCCTGCCTCATCTCTAGCTGGTATAGGAGTCTTCTTACACTCAGGTGTAGCACATGGTGTCGGATCTGGTGTGGGCGTAGCGGATCTTACTGGTGTATGCTCGGAATCGGAATACTCATGCTCAGAAGGGTCATATTCTTCACTAGGAGGAGTATTTCTCCCAGGTATGTGGGTGAGATAACCTGACTCATCAGGGGATTGCTCTCTAGGTGGGGAACGAGACATTTCGACTGCGATAATTAACAAAATTTAATTATTAAGCACATGATAATATCCTTTAATAACCAAAGATGTCATGCGAACTCACAAACAAAACATGCTTTATGTCTTTGAATTGAAAAGTTTCTATTTTTAGTAACTTTTAGCATACCCGATCCATGTCTCCATTATGCACACTCAAATTAAACAAAGGTGATCAAGCTTTGCCTAAGTTAGGGTGTGATTACGAAAGACACATCTTAGTCATGCTAGGGATGTACTCGGGTTCGTAATTTCGTTTGTAAAATAAAATAAAATTTTTTTTATAGGGTTATAGTGTATGGTTTTGTATAAAACCGGTATTCTCTATAACCTGTGGCTCTGATACCAAATCTGTCACACCCCGCTAAAGCGGAAACACGGGGTATAACAGTTTTCGATAAACAATCCACAAGCATAAAGTTCAACCACCATACATTTAATAAAAATATATTACAAATTTTAGTAGTAGAAAGTTTATCGTGAAATTACAATCCCGAGATATTTCAAGATAGCATTGTCCAAAAGTTTGTACATCCCCCAAGCATATTCGGATCATACGTAGAACGACCCTTAAAATTTACCTTCTTGATTTCCTGAAAAGCATGTACAAAAATATGGTCAACTACGAGAGTTGGTGAGTTCACAGGTTTTAAATATGCACAAAACATTTTATATGCAAGATTTGATAGTTGGAGCATGTTCGTGCTCAAAAGCTTAACTTGAATACTTAGAGCATATACGTGCTCAAATACTTGGAGCATATCCGTGCTCATTAGTTTAACTTGAAAATTTCATGAGTATTGCTTTACGTATGACTTGAGTCGGTATAACTTAAACTTGGTTGAGCCACTACTAAACCGTCCTCGACCCTTGCTTTTGCCCCGTGTGCCTTGACTCAGAGGTGGTCTCAAGCGCCACATGTTCAATCACTTCTCTAGTATAGTGCACTCCTAGCTCGTCAGCTGTAAGAAGTGGGGTTGGTCAAGCCCAAATAGCGCTATCCACTAATACTATAGGCCCAATTTTCTGGGTTAATAGTAGTGTCGTCTGGGGATTAACTCTTAAATACTCAACATACCAACTATTTAACGTCATACATCTTACTTTTTAAAATGCTTGAAAACAAGCCTTGGCGACTTAACAGCGCAAAACATTTCAATTAACTCATGAATCATTAAAATCGTACTTAAGCATGCTTTTCACCCCAAAATACGTAAAACGATAAAAGAGGGGCTGTGAATACTCACTTGCAGCGTAAAGTATACATACGATAGTGCATAAACAATTTAATTCAAAATTCGACAATTTTAACGAACAATCATTCGGTAATAACAATTTGTAAATTCACATGCTTTTCACCCCAAAACGTATAAAAACGGTAAAAGAGGGGCTGTGAATACTCACTTGCAGCGTAAAGTATACATACGATAGTGCATAAACAATTTAATTCAAAATTCGACAATTTTAACGAACAATCATTCGGTAATAACAATTTGTAAATTCACATGCTTTTCACCCCAAAACGTATAAAAACGGTAAAAGAGGGCTGTGAATACTCACCTTGAGAGTGAACTTGGAAACTTAATGATAGTGTTCAAAATAGGTGCCGCTTCCTTGGTTTCCTATAGTGAAGGTTGCCATAGAGGAAATACATTAATACCCGTTCCTATGTCCAAATGACCCGTCCCAATAACTTATGAAATGCCATTAAGTAGGTTTCAATAGCCAAAACCATATTTAGATCAATTATAGACTTATTATGCCTTAACACTATTTTAGAACTCATTATAATCACTTTTCTGAAAATTCAGCAGAAGCTGTCCAATATTTTGGTCAACAAAACCACTATAGAAACATATCTTCCCAAAGGAATGAATTCACCAAAATTTTTGTGGTAATACTATAGTGTGTCAAGAGTAAATCTGCACTTTTTCATAATTTTTGGATGAGTTTTGATACCTGAAATAATTTCCACAAAGCAGTGTGTCACTGATTTTCGGATCAGTGACATACCTCACTTGTAGCATGCTTTTGAGGTATCAATTCTTTGAATTAGCCCATAATCCTTATATGGGTGTAAACCTAACTCAAAATCCTATCATTTGGAAAAAGATTCACTTAATTTGGGATAAGAAATGAGGAAGTTATGGCCTCCACAAGATAGGTGTTTGAATCTGTCTTCACTGGACAGATTGCACCATTTTCTTGTAAAATTCATTTAAGTGCTCAAATCATCTCCAAAATTAGTGTTTTTGGACTTTTTAGAAAGCTAACACCTTAAATTGAAGTCTATAAGCAAAAAGCCCAAATTTTGACATGTAGAACATGATTTATGCATGTTGGAAGTAGGTCCATTTTCTGGACAGCAAATCTGCAGAAAGTTAAGATTATGACATTTTGAAATGGTGATCATTTTCCCATTGGTTTAATAAAATAACCATATGTTATCACACCATAATCAATCATCACATATTCTTGAGATGAAAACCTTTTGATTTATGGACTCATAGAAATCTTTAGATGCTCATCCAATACCCATATGAACAATCTACTAACTAAAGTGATATAAACATCACTTTTATGTTCTTAATCATTTGGATTTGAGAATTTCCATCTTAAGAACATATGCAAGTTAAACTATTCTTCATGCAAACATAATCACTATACCATTATCATCAATACTTCAAACTTTGTATGCATGCATTCTTTAAGTGAAAGAATAAGCCACTAATGTATCAAAATTCTTTATGCATGAACATCAACCCAAGATTCTTGATGAAAACCAATTTCTTTCTTTGATATTGAAATCAAAACTTGCAACATAACATTGTATCTACCAAAAGTAATCCATTTCATGAACAAAAATCCAATTTTCATAACCTCCTCATGCATAATTTCAATATTTCAAGTTAAAACCAAAAATACCTAAATGTAGATAATAAAAGTAGGTTTTTGGATGATACCTTGTGAAATTGATGTGCAAACTTTGTTCTAATCTTCAATTTGATGACCAATTTCTTGGTTTCACTCTTGATTTAGCTTAAATTTTGAAAATGATATGGAGATGGGGGTGGGGGTGGTTCGGCCGAAAGGGAGAAGAAGGAGAGGGAGATGAAGGGTGTTTTTTTGAATAAAATGAGATAATAAACTCATTTCTTGTTTTTAAATCAAAAGGTTTTAAAAAAAAAATATAAAATGACTAATTTTTAATGTCATGACAAGTGTCCATGACTAGTCAAAGTTAAAAAAAAAATATTAATTAAAATACTTAGTCTATTTCCTTAAAATATCAGATATATTCGAGAACCGAAATACCCGATTCTCAATTTTTGCTTAAAACAACTTTTATAACAAAAAAAATGAAAGTATTTCAACTAAAATAATATAACTTTATAACTTTATATATTTTATATATTTTGAACCTTAATTAATATTTTTGGCATTTCTGAATTGTGACGGTCAGTTACTGGACTGTTCCGGACATTCTACGCAACCTCCTAAATTTTTAGGAAACTTTTATCTTAAAAATTTTATGCAATTTAAGGAGTGGCAAATACTTAAATCTTAATTTTTATTAACTTAGAAATTAACCTGAGCACAAATCTTGACGGTTGTCACATGGTTTTACTTTCGTCATATTGTCAGGTTTCCAGGTTTTAATTTACTCTGATTTTTGAGGTGTTACAGACAGCGAGATTCAATCCATGTATGATAACCAAGTTTGGAATTTGGTTGATCAAACACCAGGTCGTAAGACGGTCGGTTGTAAATGGATCTTCAAGAAGAAGATCGACATGGACGGGAATGTACACACGTTCAAGGCTTGGCTGGTGGCAAAGGGTTATACTCAAACCCAAGGGGTTGACTATGATGAAACTTTTTCACCGGTAGCCAAGATCAAGTCTATTAGGATAATGCTTGCCATAGTCGCCTTCTATGATTATGAAGTATGGCAAATGGATGTCAAAACCGCTTTCCTTAATGGGAAACTTTCAGAGGATGTGTATATGACACAACCGGAAGGTTTTGTAGACACCAAGCATCCTAATAGAGTGTGCAAGCTTGAAAAGTCTATTTATGGACTTAAACAAGCTTCTCGCAGCTGGAATCTTTGCTTCCATGAAAAGGTCAAAGCGTATGGATTTTCTAGAAGTGAAGATGAGTCCTGCGTATATGTCAAAGTTAGTGGGAGTACGATAACCTTCCTAGTCTTATATGTGGATGACATACTCATTATAGGAAACGATATCCCAACCTTGAATGGTGTAAAAGCCTGGCTTGGGAAATGTTTCGCTATGAAGGATCTAGGAGAAGCAACGTACATATTGGGTATAAGGATTTATCGAGATAGAACAAAACGTCTAATAGGACTAAGCCAAAGTACATATGTGGATAAAGTATTGAAAAGGTTCAATATGGAAAATTCCAAGAAAGGGTCTTTACCCATTCATCAAGGCATAAAGCTTAGTAGATCTCAATGTCCCGTCACTCGTGATCAGGTGGACAAAATGAGTCGAGTCCCATATGTTTCGGCTATAGGATCGATCATGTATGCCATGACATGTACTCGCCCTGATGTCTCGTATGCTTTGAGTATGGTGAGTCGATATCAGGGTAATCCGGGCGAAAGTCATTGGATAGCAGTGAAGAATATTCTCGAGTATTTGAGAAATACGAGAGATATGTTCTTGGTGTTCGGTGGGAGTGAGGAACTTAGAATTAGCGGGTATACTGATGCCAGCTTCCAAACGGATGTGGATGACAGTTGTTCACAGTCCGGTTGGGTGTTTCTATTGAATGGAGGTGCAGTGACATGGAAGAGTTCCAAGCAACCTACTATGGCGGAATCAACCTGTGAGTCCGAATATATTGCAGCTTCTGAAGCTGCTAAGGAAGCTACATGGTTGCAAAACTTTATTGGTGATCTGGAAGTCGTTACAACTATCAGTGAACCCATAGAGATTTTTTGTGACAACACTGGTGCTGTCGCCCTTACGAAGGAACCAAAAGATCATGGAAAGACCAAGCACATCAAGAGGAAATTTCACTATGTACGACATAGAGTGGAGGATGGAGACATCTTAGTGAGTAGGATATTATCGGAAGAAAACCCGACTGATCCTTTCACAAAGGCACTTAGCAAAACCAAGCATGACCTGCATGCTAGGAGCATTGGCTTGAGACAAGATATTAGTTTTAGTAATTAAGTGATATTCGAAACATTGTAACAGTAATAAATTGTAATTGATTTGGTGATGAATAATATAGATTATTTATGTATTAGTGAACTGCCATCCGACTTATTTATTATTGTGTTTTTTTTGCATGTTTAACTTCCCGAGTATTAAGTCGATGTTTATAGAGATAAACATAGCATGAGAATGCGACTGAATATTCAAAACTCTACAATCGGTCATACTCTTGGAAGTAAGTATTAATTTAAGACTGTCATGGAGTGTTAGTTGATGTCTATAGAGATAGACATAGTATAGAGATGCATCTAACCCTCATGAGTACTTAAATTGAGATTTAAGTATTAGAGAAACCCGCACTTAGAGATTACTTAATGGATTAAAACCACAAGTAATTCTAAGATGATAATATCTGTTATTCTTCAAATGGAGATGCATGAGTTTAAGTTTATGATTCAGTTATGCATTGGTACATCTAAACGCTACCGTAACTGGAAGTTATAAAAGATGTTGCCATGTATGATTTGAATAATAGATTTGGACTATGTAGTCAAAGTTTATTCGTTCCTTTTGTCTATTAATGGAAAAGCGATATCTGTGGGCCCCTCGGTGATTTAATGACGACATTATAGTGCTGGGCCCAGCCTGGATTAGATTGATGTGTTCAATTCAGTAGTCTAATAAAGTCCTCATAAATCGAAAACCGGGAAACAACCTTGAACTTGAGATTGATCCATGTCCATGACTCAGTTCATACGATATCTTGAAGAACGAAGGAATAAGCTGATCACTTATCTAGGGCTGTCTCTGAATCAGAGTTCGGCAGTTGCTAAGGAAGCACTCTCTGCTGATTGTTTGGTTAGTTTATGACTAATAGTAGTTAATGACTTGTCCAAGTGGGAGACTGTTGGAATGGGTGTCCAAAGTCATAACTAATTACTCATGACTTTCCATTAATAGTAGGGTCCTTTTTAGGTTGCCCTCGATTGTCCAAAAGTTATTAGAATAATTAAGAGATAGAGATAAATAGTTTATTAATTATTATTTGATAATAATTAATTAGAAATTATTATGGAAATTTTATAGAATTAATTGGAATTAATTTAGAATTAATTCAGAATTAATTTAGAATTAATTAGAATTAATTTAGAATTAATTCAGAATTAATTTAGAATTAATTGGAATTAATTTAGAATTAATTGAAATTAATTTAGAATTAATTGGAATTAATTTAGAATTAATTTGTGCCAATTAAAAGTGCAAGTGAAAGGACTTTTCTCTAAATCCTAAAGCTACTTACCACTATAAATAGAGGTCCATGACTCCAAAATCAGGGGACCAACTCAAGCATTTTTCCTTGAGTTTTCTCTTCTCTCTTTGCTCCATTCCTTGTGGGTACTCTTACTACACTTGGGTGGATATTCCAAAGTCTAATAATCTTGGACAAATTGGGTACAAACCATTAGAGGTAATCTCCTTTGGTTACTACTTTCCTAAGCAATTTGGAATCGAAGTGTTCGAGTTCTTCACGTGAATAAATCCAATTACGAGTTTGGATTAAAGGTTGGTGATCTTTTTCTTTCTTGTTGTTAATATTATTCACTAAAGTTTTCCTTGTAGGGTGTTTGTTTTAGTTTCCGCTGCATTGTTTATTTATAGTTTATATAAAACCCAACAACTCATTCACTAGGATTACATTTACGGTCCATGTCTAGTATCCGGTCCCACATAACCGTACCAAGTTGCCTTTCGAGGACCCAATGTCTCAACTAGTTACAAACGAGAATTTATCCACAATTAAGCCGACTCTATACCTATGGATCCAATAGTAATAGTCTAAGGCTTGTCACAATTGCATTTGTGACCAAAACTATAATCACGCATATAGTTCATAACAATATTTGTAACGCCCCATTTTCAATATTCCAGTGGCGTTACTTTATTTATTTAAATCTTACAATAACCAAATCTTTACTTTATTTAATACTTCATTTATTACATCAAGAGTTAAAACATAGCTGAAACGTAACTAAAAGCTTGTAATATAATAAGAACTTCTTATTGAAACTTTGTAATACTAGTTCTTGAGGTCCTTCTTTACTTCTTCCCTGAGATGCATAAACGAAGTATATAAGCTTTAAGCTTAGTAAGTAGTCATGGTTTCATGAATAAATAACTTTCATAATGCTTGAAAAATACTTGGTGATAACATGTGTATCTAAAGAAGAATATAGTTGTTGGATTTTTTTTTATTGAGTCTTAATTTTTGTAGTTAAGGCTTAAGTTAAACTAATATAGAAGTAGGGTGTTACAAATCTCCCTTTCATACAAGAATTTCGTCCTCGAAATTTTACTCAAAAAGATGTGGGTATTTATTCCTCATTTCTGATTCAACTTCCCATGTTGCTTCTGATCCACGACGACAATCCCAATGGACTAATACCAAGGATACCTCCTTGTTTCGAAGTTTCTTAACTTTATGTTCAGTGATCGCTATGGGTTGTTTTACAAAGTTGAGTTTTTCGTCAACTGAGATTTCTTCAATTGGAACTACGACATCTTCTTTTGCAGCACATTTCTTCAAATTAGACACGTAGAAAGTATTGTGTATTCCCATTATCCCTTTTGGCAATTCAAGTTGATAAGCTACTGCTCCCACCTTCTTTTCTATCTTGTAAGGTTCGATATATCATGGTCGTAATTTACCCTTTATGCAAAAACGTAGTACTCCTTTCCACGGGGATACTTTTAGTAATACTTTGTCTCCTACCTGAAATTCAATAGGTTTCATTCTTTTGTCAGCATAGCTTTTCTGCCTATCTTGTGCGACTTTAAGTCTTTCTCTTATTTGAATTACTTTATCCGCTGTTTGTTGGATAATTTCAGGTCCAACTAATTGTTTTCTTCCAACTTCCATCCAACATACCGGTGTTCTGCATTTTCTCCCATATAAAACTTCAAATGGTCCAGCTTGAATACTACTACGGTAGTTGTTATTGTAGGCAAATTCAATAAGGGGTATGTGACTATCCCAATTTCCTTTCAAATCGATCGCACATGCCCGCAACATATCTTCTAAGGGGTATGTGATCCTAACTCCTTCTGAAAACTTATCCAAAAGGTTGAAGTAAAACGACTATCTCGATCTGAGACAATTGATAGAGGCATTCCATGTCTTGAAACTATTTCGTTTATATAGATCTTGGCCAATTTCTTCAGTGCATATGTCTCCTTTATTGGCAGGAAATGTGTTGTTTTTGTTAACCGATCAACAATCACCCATATGGCATCAGAACCTTTCAATGTTGCTGGTAATTTTGTCAAATCCATAGTAATATCTTCCAACTTCCAAATAGGAATCTAACGGCTGTAATGGTCCGTATGGTCTCTGGTGTTCAATTTTAACCTTTGAACGTGTAAGACATTTCTCAAAGTAATTTGCCACAGACTTTTTCATTCCAAGCCACCAATATAAGTCTTTTAAGTCTTTATACATCTTATTGCTCCTAGGGTGGACATAATACTTATATTTGTGTGCTTCATCAAGAATTATTTCTCTATATTTACTGACCTTTGGGACCCACGTTCCTCCATGAAATCTTTTAATTCCATGTTCGTCAGTTTCTAAAAGCTTGACTTGTCCGATAATTCTTTCCCCCTTTTGGTTGTCTTCCTTTAAAGCTTCTTGTTGTTCTTGACCAATTTGCTCCAATATACTGGTCGTAGCCATTGTATTTAATGCACATATCTTAATAGGTTTAATGGGGTCCTTTCGACTTAATACATCTGCCACGACGTTGGCTTTCCCCAGATGGTATTTGATTTCACAATCATAATCTTTTAACAATTCCATCCAACGTCTTTGTATCATGTTTAACTCTTTCTAGTCAAATAAGTACTTGAGACTTTTATGATCTGTATATAGTACACATTTGGTACCATACAAATAATGCTGCCAGATTTTTAGGGCAAAAACTACTACTGTTAAATCTAAATCATGTGTCGGGTAATGTGTCTCATGGTCCTTTAATTGTCTTGATGCAAAAGCAATTACTTTATTTCTTTGAATTAGTACACATCCTAAGCCTTGCTTAGATGCGTCACTGTAGACTACAAAGTCTTCAACCCCTTCTGGAAAACTCAGAATTGGTGCGCTACTTAACATGCTTTTTAATGTGTGGAAGGCTTTCTCTTGAGAATATTCCCATTCAAATTTACTGGCTTTCTTAGTCAGTGTTGTAAGGGGAATTGCTATTTTAGAGAAATCTTGGATAAATTTTCGGTAGTATCC
Source organism: Arctium lappa (assembly GCA_023525745.1). NCBI lineage: Eukaryota > Viridiplantae > Streptophyta > Magnoliopsida > Asterales > Asteraceae > Arctium > Arctium lappa. The sequence continues at coordinate 59,137,179 of CM042059.1, read as the reverse complement.
GGCTAATCCAGGAAAGCTCCGAATTTCAGTTGTTGATTGCGGAGTTTTCCACTTCTTTATACACACGATTTTACTCGGGTTTACCATGATACCCCTTTCATTGATTACATGACCTAAGAATTGAACTTCACGAATCCATAATTCACACTTTGAGAATTTTGCATAAAGCTTTTCTCGCTTTAATAGTTCTAATGTCATTCTCAAGTGTTGTCCTTGTTCTTCTTGACTTTTGGAGTAGATGAGGATATCATCTATGAACACAATGATGAATTTATCCAGGTATGACTTACATATCTGATTCATGAGATCCATAAACACAGCTGGGGCATTAGTTAAACCAAAAGGCATAACTAGAAATTCATAGTGCCCATATTGGGTTCGAAATGTTGTCTTTGGTATATCTTCCTTTTGTACTTTTAACTGATGATATCCTGAGCGCAGATCTATTTTCGAAAAATAACTTGCTCCTTGCAACTGATCAAATAAATCATCTATCATGGGCAAGGTATATCTATTCTTGATTGTGACTTTATTCAATTCCCGATAATCAATGTACATTCTCATTGTCCCATCTTTCTTTTTAACAAACAATACTGGTGTTCCCCATGGTAACGAACTTGGGCGAATGAATCCTTTATCAAGCAATTCCTGCAATTGACTCATAAGTTCTTGCATTTCAGAAGGTGCAAGTCTATATGGTGTTCGTGCTATAGGCATTGCTCCGGGTACTAAATCGATATGGAATTCTACTGGTCTGTCAGGTGGTAATCTAGGTAAATCATCAGGAAAAACTTTCGGATATTCACATACGACCAGTACTTCTTCTCATAATTTCTTTTCCTTCTTTGCATCCACTACATAAGCCAGATAGGTTTCACACCCTTTATGAATGCATTTTCTTGCTTTTAAGACTGAGATAAGGTTGAAGGGATATTCTTTGTGACTACCGTAAATAGTTAATATCTTACCATCTTTATTCTTAACTTTTACCATCTTTTTGTTACAAACTATATGGGCTTGGTTTTTAGACAGCCAATCCATACCCACCACAATATCAAAAGTGCTAAGGAGCATCGGTAGAAGCTTAGTGGTAAAATTGTTTCCATTGAGCAACCTTCATATACTTTATCTACCATTGTAATTCTTCCATCTGTTGTTTCTATTTCAATGGCCTAATCTAATTTCTTAGATGGCCAATTTAAATTCATGCAAAATTTTGTAGACACCATTGATTTATTTGCTCATGAATCAAATAATACTTGAGCAGGTTGTTTATTGATCAGAAAAATACATGTCACCACGTCAGATATTCCTTTTGTTTCTTCAGCAGTAAGTTGGAATATTCTTCCCTTAGCTTTTCCAGTTTTTGACTTGATTCTGCTACTCCCTGGTATTGCTGCTCTTCGTGGTTGAACACTTTTGGGCTTTGGGCATTTATTTGCAAGATGTCCTGTTATTTCACAGTTGTAACAATTCCTTTCAGGACAGTTCATACTCAGGTGACCATATTGACCACATTGATGGCATACATTTCTACCAATCATACATTCTCCAAGGTGATGCTTTTTGAATTGAGGACAAATAGATCTATCAAATGTCCTTATACCATTATCTTTGAGTTTCTTAAATTGATTGCTAAAATTTCTACCCTTAAACTTTCTTTTCTCTTGGGTCTTGTAATTGTTTGGTACATAACAATCTCTTTCAGCTAGAGTTGCTAGTTCCACATCCTCTTGGAAAGTTCTTGGTTGAGACATATTTACAAATCTGTGTAAATCTTTCCTGGGGCCAGGTAGAAAACGGTTCACCTTTCGAGTTTCTGTAGCGACTAAGTAGGTAGCGAATCGATATTTTTCTATGAAAGTTTCCACATAGTCTTCTATAGATTTGTTCCCTTGTTCTAACCTTACAAATTCTTCCTCCATCATTTTTAATCAAGTATCTGAGCAATACCTTTTATAGACTAAATCCTTAAACTCATCCCATGACATTGTGGCTGCTTCAGTGATGCCTCTTGTAGATTTAATAGTTTTCCACCAATGAAAGGCATTCAACTTACACTTAGTTGAAGCAAACCTCACTTGTTGATTAGGAGCACATTGACATGTTTGAAAACAGTTCTCCATATCATCCAACCAGTTCGTGGCAGCTACCGGCCCCCCTTTTCCTTCAAACGTGGATGGACTAGTATTTGTAAATGCTTTATAGTCGCATTCATGAGTTTGACCATTATGTTACTCATGCCTTGTCTGATTTCCTACCGCTTCATTTCTGAGTTTTGATTCATAGCGTTTTGAATTTGAGCTATAATACTTGGCAAACTTTCTTGAATACCTCGATAGATTTTTGTGGCTACGTCAATTCCTCCGGTAGATTCTTGTGGATTTTCCCTCTATCTATTTCCTTGCCTTGGTGGTGTATTATTTTCTGATTCATCTCTAGTTATCCTTCGAGTATTCATCCTACGAAATAAAATAAACACATAAATATAATAACCTTCCGCTTTTATATATAGTACATGCATTATACAAAATTTCGGGATATATTAATTTTCCTTTTTTTATCCCGGTACATCATAATTATATAATTATGCTACTAGGATTAAACTAAAATTTAACGTCATTACTAATGAGGGTAACGCCCCCTCGACATTCTACGAGACGTGAAACCTCTCATGTAAGGATCTCCCAAAAGTTCACTAGTCAGACAAGAAATTTCTTGGTAGCTTCTGACTAATTCTTCCTGGGTATAGTTAAGTTGGGCTCGAGTTTGATCTAGCATTCGACTGGCTCTTTCAGTGTCTCTTTTCGCTAGCCTTAACTCGTCTTCCAGTTGCATAATATACATGCATTGTACGTGCACTTCTTCTTGAGCTATTGTCGCTCTATGATTACTTGCAGTTATATTATCTAGAAGGACGTTGATATCAGCTTGCCTCTGTCCTGATGAAATTATGACCTCATTTATTATAGAAATTCCCGAACTAGCATCTTCAGGTGGCTCGTGCATTATGGCCATAGATGGTATGAATTTTGATACTTGCCACTCTGGTATATCCCAAGGGAATAGAGGTTGAAACACGAATTGATTTTCATCTAAATCTTCTATGATAATAACATTGTTTTGGTTTTCCTCGGATATCATCTGATCATCAGGATTTGGAATTTCAGGAATTGGAACTTCTAGTTTGACGATAATTTATTGGTTCATAAGTAAGGGTTATTCTAATAGTGAAATAATGTAAAGAAACTCATCGGAACATTTATCTTTGTCTCTTTCATTCATCTGAAATATATATATATATATATAAACGTGAATAATATATATATATATATATATATATATATATGCATCGTACAAAATTTGGAAAAATATACTTTACAAAATCCCCCCCCCCCCAATCTAATAGTGCTTATATTCTGAAGCTAGCTTTCTTAAATATCGAGAATTTCACATATCTACGTTTTAGCCATGCTTTGTAAGATAGGGACTTGATATTGTACTCTTTATTATGCACTATCCTGGTTTCATCCCATTCTAAGTCAACTTGAGTAGCCCTATATCCTTTAAAGATTTCTTTAACTTGTGTAATTAGGAAAAGACATCTATCCTTTATCTTGATAGTGAATGTCTGGGTCTTGAACTTTAACTCCATGTTTAAGCGCACATTTCTTTGTTGTAGGGTATTAATTATTACCCATCTCTCCCACTCCCTATTTATGTCTTCTTCCTCTTCAACTTCTTCGTTTCCTTCCCATTCTTCAGCGTTGTTTTCCATTGGTATAATATTATTTTCTTCATATTCTATTTCGATTTCGGATGGGTCGAAATTCGAGCGTTATTTTCCATAGGTATAATATTATTTACTTACATTGATTTAGCTTAACTTCTTCCTTGATCTTCTACTTCAAGCTTTGTAATATTGTAAGAGAGAATGATTTAGTATGAATTCAAATGCTTAGTTTCTACCTCTATTAATAGTTAAACATAAGGCATCAACCACTTGTTCTTTTTGCTTTCAAGATTGTACTCTTATAAGGTTTTGACACCTCACCCTTTTAGGATAAGAGAATATGACACATCGTGCTTCTAGGTTGCTTTGTCAAGCTTTTAGATTACCATGTCATGCATTTGTAGGATGTACTTGTTATTAGTTAGCTTTACCAATTCATCACATAGTCTTGCCATGTCATGCTTTTTAGTTTGTACTTGCTATTACTTATCTTTGTCATCTCATGCTTCTTAGGATGTACTTTCTACTACTTAGCTTTATCAATTCATCAATTAGCTTTGACAACTCATCATGTAGCCTTACAATTAATCATTTAGATTTGCTTTGTCATGCTCTTTAGGTTTTGCTTTGTCATACTTATGCTTGTAAGACACTTGTAAACTTTTTATTGGTGATAACATGTGTATCCAAAGAAGAAAATAGTTGTTGGATTTTTTTTTGATTGAGTCTTAATTTTTGTAGTTAAGGCTTAAGTTAAACTAATATAGAAGTAGGGTGTTACAATATTCCCATAAAATAGTTTCCTTGCATAGATAACATTCTACGAATTTAAATCCATAAGGTCCTACATAGACCATTTCCATTCCCAAATATGCATCATTTACAATAGTAGATTTTCCATTTGTTAAAAACTTTACAATAATCATTATTAATACCAAGGACAATACATATGCTCCATTTTCCAAATATCCACTTTTAACAAGTAACATCCAACATAATGAAAATTCTAAATATAACCAAGAAGGCCTCATTTCAAGTATTGAATCATAAGTAAGTAAATAAAATCACATTTTTTAATTAGGTTAAATTATAATATACTCGTATAAATATATAAGTTTAGACTAAAGTATTACAAATAATTAGTTCTTTAATATTAAAAGAATTATCTATAAAAATCAGCATCCATGTTTTGCAAAATACATCGCAATTAACTTACAACTAGTGTTATACCCGTCCGTTGGTCGGGTATACAACACGATTTTACTCTACATTCAGTTCTTTGATTGGTCACTTTTTTCATTATTGTCAAATATTGTTTTTCAATTGAGTAAGAACCTTAGTCAAACTATAACCGGCTTTCCCGTGCCTTCGACTCTCAGTTAAGTACCCTTCGGCTTGAAGGGTCTTTCCGTATCTTTCATAATAGATCAGTATACCCGTCTGTTGATCGGGTATACGACATAACTTTAATCTAGATTCATTTATTTGCGATTACAATTTCTAAAGTTATGTTTCTTTATTGTATTCTAGTTACGTACCCGTTGTGATGTAGCAGACATTTGTATGTAAAATTTTACATTTTCTTTAAACGAAAAGAGTTATATGTCACAAATTCCACCAACAAATCTCTAGTATCTACCTTGTTAAGCCAAGTCATACTTGATGATACAAAAATGCAGTAGAAAAAAGATGAGGTATCACACAACAACAATATTATAAATAAGTATAGTTGATATTTAGATATTATAAACTGTAAATTCCGAATTTAAAGGCTTACGGGAACTATTAAACTTTGAGAAAGTGTTCTTTTAATAAATTCGGATTTTACACTTTACAATATCTAAATATCAGTATTTGTATAATTTCTTATTCATAACTCTATTTTGTTATTTGCATTTTGACATAGAACATAGAAGATGAAACCAGGAAAAATAACTTTAAAATCTTTTAAAAAGCGGAGACAATTCCAGTCAAGGTGCGACGTGCGACCTGCTTCCTAACCGAACACTTTTCTCGGCTTTTCCTTCCTCACCCGTCTTTTTTACCCTTCCAACTTTAAACAAACCAATCCTGACTTGCCTCGAGTCAGGTCACGCCAGTGTTTGTGAGCACTGTAAAACCTTTTAATTTTGTAGAAGTGCCATATCATCTCTAGAATTCTGGATAAAGATAACATCTTATTGACCAACATTAACTCTAATTAACATCAAAAATGAAAAAAGAAGAAGCAACAACTCCTCTGCAACCTTCAACCTACTTGCCCTCTCATTCAAGTTCAAAAGAAGCTATGCTTCGGATGTTCCTCGACAATGTTAACCCTAATTGCCCTCCCATCCAAACTCGGCATCACATGAAGAAAACACCAAAAAGTTCAATAGTAACTTTTTGTGTGTGTGTATATATATATATATATAGATACACATTCATATTGGTTTGTCGATAGTAGTTTGTATACCTGTCCATCAAGAGCAGCAATGGCATCATATCATTCATTTCTGTCTCACTTGCCATTGTTACAAAACCGAACCCATGTGAACGTCCAGTTTCATGATCATTGATGACCCTTGCATCAACCACCTCTCCGTGTTCATTTAACACTTGCTCCAGGGGATCGTTATCCATTTACAAGGCCATGTATATAGTTGGAGTTATATACAACATTACAAACAATAATCAAATGCATAATGTTACAAACTAAAAAATAGAAGATGACTTTTTGAGCAATGTACATAGCTCTTCATTTGTTTTACAGGTAATTGCAAATTTTGTAAATTAAGCACCTTTACAGTGCCTTAGGTTACCATGATCCTTTTGTATGTGATATCTAAAAAAGACGACCCATAAGCATTCTAAAAATGAGTTTCCGACTTCTGAAGTCAATAAATGGGCAATAGATGTCATGAAACGGACGATATCGTGGTTGGAAAGCCAATAGGGAAAGGTATACCACATTCATGTTCTAGAGTTGCACTAATGAATCTACATATTGTAGACCTTAAATCTGTATAGTGTAGTGAAACATACTATTAAATATGACTTATGTACTAATGAATCTACATATTGTAGACCTTAAAATTCTCAATCCTTGTTATGCCTCTTATCGGGTGAGATTCTTGGTTATTGCTATACTCATACGGTAAAGTAAGTGACATCCATATGCGATTACCTAATAAACATTTGGTAAATAGTTTTTTACTCTTCAAACACATATATAAAAAGAAAAATGTTTCACAATTTATATCTTGATGCAAGTTGTACCATTCTAACCACAAAAATCAAAAGTGTTTCAATTTAGCGTTTCACCAAAAAGACCAAAGTTCCGGATTTATAAAGAAATTGTACAAAAAGAACCATATATATTTCGCTCCATCTTATATGTCCAACCATGCTTCTGCAAATATCCTTCTACTGCTGCTTCTTTTATTGCCATGTTCGGGACCAATTGCGATGGGTGAAGACTTTTCCGTGTTATCGGATTAAACATACCAACTTAGATGAACGGTTGATATTAAGTTTGTATGGTTTGTATTTAAAGGAGACTCTCTCTCTCCCTACATATATATATATATATATATAGAGAGAGAGAGAGAGAGAGAGAGAGGTTTAAGTAGTGAAATTGCAATGATATCGAAGCATCGAACACCACATTTTTCTTGGATAAAAAGAACACCTATATTATTGGAGATGTAAGTAAAGTAATTGAGGAAAATGACTCAGCTTTCACTACATGCTAAAGCCACAAATTGTTTAACTTTGCTGTGATCAACTTGGTTGGAGAAGTTGTGTTTTGTGATCATTGATTTGAAGATAAGAAGTAGGAGGCTACATTTTTAGGTTAGCGGTGGGAGAAGCTTTGCTTTTTTTATAATATTACGTCCACAACAGTAACAAAACCAGCACATATTTCAAATTCATATAATTAACAAAAATCTACAAGGCAAAATAATGTGATTTCCAGGTCATTAAATTTGATCAAGATGTTAAGCTGGTGAGCAGAAAAGTACGTTTGAACTGTTTAATCAATAAACTGTCGAATTGCAAAACATGTGATGATCTTTTCAGTTATTAGCGCTTCTAGAAAATGGCTTCAATTATATGAAACCACCCACCTACGAGTGCATCCCATGATTATCTTGGGTTCAGAGCACAAGAGAACCAATGATTTCTTTCTTGATAAGGGGCATATAGATCTTTTTCACCTTTCCGTTAAACTTTATGCATCTCCAACTCCCAAAATCTATGATGTAGTTTGAGACAAAAGGCCTTCTTCCAATTAAACTGTAAGCAAACTCATGTTTTTTTTTGTGGTATATAGTATCTATATGCGGGAAATTACTCACGCACACTCCTCATCTTTGATGAGGTTTGAACACTTGGCCTCTTGGAAGGCTAGGCTCTCGGGTACCACTGGGTCAATGACCCTTTGGTAAGCAAACTCATGTTAACAACATGCATCATAAGAACATCAATAAAATGAAAGGCAACATTCCATTTGTGTTCTTGAGAAACTTCTTTAAATCATGTGCAATATATATAAGGAAGAGACCCTTGTAAAGAATATAGAAAACAACTATTATAAGCAAAAGCCAATGTGTGGCCGAACAAAAAATATAGATGATAAAACGTTGGGAAGCATAAAAAGTTTTCACACTGTCAATATTTAGAGGCTTGACACCACTACCAGAGATACCAAAATTCTGGACACTATGCATATCTACAAGTGTATCCAGTTTTGTAGAAGGCACCAAATGAAGCGATAACACATTTAATCAAAAGATGGCCTCATAAAACCTTATATGCGCATCTTAATGGTGCAAGCAAAGGAGACCTTACAACCCAAAGAAGGCAGTCCATCTCCCTTTACCACATTTGTTTCTTCTCAGAAGGCAAGGGTTCCAATCTCCACAATTGACCAAATGCAGTGGTTGCACACATAAACGCCTTTTTAGGAAGTGGTAACAACGGTTTCTTTGAAGATTCCATTTTTCAGTAACACGAGCGTTTTCCTTACAGCTTCCCTGGCCAGATTTATGTGTTCCTGTTTTACTTCGTAAAGAAAATCAAGACTATCTTCGGTTCTTAAGGTTCGAATGTTCTGATCATATCGAAAAGGGTTACCTGGCTTCCGAGGTACTTAGCCATGATGTAATCAGCCAAAGGGTTTTCAAACAGACCCATAACGAACTTGACCCTTAGAATCCTCTTAACTGCATCATCTACACGACTCATGGATATGAACTTGTTCTTGACTAAATAAGCTAGACCATCAATGAACTTTGTGTAGTTATATGGAACCATGAACTACAAACAACCAACATGTTAGGTTCTCATAATTCATAAAGTTTAAATCTTTTTGGATACTATAATCGAAAAAAGAAAAAATAAACGGTCCATATCGATGTCGGCATTCATTCCAGCTACGATCGAGTACGTATAGTTAGCGTGTGTAGGTTCCGTGATCCTGTCGATCCCAATATGATATAACGAACCCCTGAAGTCATTGTACAACAAAAAACTCCATAAGTTGCTCCTTTTGTGTATCGATGTAAGCTCGAGATGTTTTTTTTACCTTGAATTTGAGTGTGTTCTTGAGGAAATCCGTGACAAGATTTCGGTTGGCGTGCATTTTGACCCCATTCCAGCTCGAATATGAGGTCATAATAGTGGCCACACCCTTGATGACCGAATCGTAGTATGCTGGCATGTGGATCCTGAATAACCCTTTGGCATCTGTGATCGTGTTTCCCTCATTCGTGCCCATGTGAGTACCGCCATCTCCCAAATAGTGCTTAGCGCAGAGAAAATAGGGAGTGGAGTCGTGGAGAGAAAATAGGGAGTGAGGGGAGGCATATCTGCAAGAGACGTAGCTAAAGTAGGTTGGAGATGATCGTCCGATTGAAGGGGAGGATTGGGGCTGGAACCCGTCCAAATCATCATCAAGTCTTCAAGGTTTCTATCGAGGATATTGAGAATTTCGAACCAGGACAACATCAGGCTCAACCATATCCTTTATAACCAAAATAATGAAAGAAAGAAAAAAAACTTGACTTAAAAATGGCACCTGAGTGAGAAGATCAAGAATGGAATTCGATCGATGGGTCATCGAACAAAACTACTAAAAAAAATTAATCTTAATGAGCACCTACAATACCTCATTTCTCTCCACTTTCTCCATAACCTAATAACAATGGTAGTGGATACATTAACAGTAGAAGTCGAAATCAATTCGATAATTTGTCGTAAAACAGTAACAAATGCACAATCGATAGTACAAACCTACAAAATGACAAAATGCATCCGAGTTGCTGAGAGGTTTAGCATCTTCAAGATAGGCTCTTCAATCTGCATAATTCCATGAGTCGAGTGATACGTAGGTATGATGATGAGCAAAAAGAGAAAGAAACGGGGAAAGATCGACTTGGTAAGCATAACTGATGTTCCAAAGAGAAACCCAGGTGGAAAATGAAACCATTACAGGATCTAAATAACAGAAAAACATACGGGTAAATTTTAGAAGATCTGCAGAATTTGATGATACCTCCGACTTTCAAGAGCTGCAAAGTAATCACAAAGAACAACAAATATACAACCAAGAGATGATCAACCCTATGTTAGGTTGTGACTGTTGGTTTCTTGAGGCTTTTGTTGTTCTTCTTGGTATGAACTGTCTAAGAAAACCATCAAAGAAAAACCCAAAATAGATAAGTAAGCACAAAAAAAAACAATTGAAGAAAAACACAAAATGGAGAATAAAACAAAAAACCATTGAAGAAAAAACATTTATTAGAAGAGAGTTCAAACCTGGAGAGCAATAGAGAAACCAAAATGCATAAATGAAAGCATCAAACAACAACAAACAATGAGAGAATAATTAAATTAAACATAAGAGAACCACAAATCAATCGAACATATTACCTCAAATCATCGGTAATAAGCCTGAGATGCAAGTAAAGCATAAAAGAAGAAACATATTACCTCAAATCAGTACGTACCCCACCACAAAAACAACACAAAAACAAATTTTGAACCGGAAATCAAAGAATAAATAAGAAATTAGATGAAAAGGGAACGAAACTTACCAGGCTCGAAGAAATCCATGGCTCTTCTTTTCCCTCTTTGAAAATACAGTTGCAGTTATCGAGATCGTTATGGGATTTCTTCACCCAATTGAAAACTAAAACTATGCCTTTTCTTGAATCAAATGCCTCCATAATCAGAGAAAGAAAAAATTGCTTGAATATTTGAAGATTAAGCAGTAGATAGCAAGGCAGAGAGTGAATTATGATAGCAGAATCGAACCAAAATCGTCACAGATGGAGCGTGAATCTACTCGTGAGGGTTTTGACGGCATCAGTTTAGGAGCAGTTTCTGATACGTGGTTGTGGGTTAAAAGGAGATATCAGAGGGAATTGGTTTGGAGCCAGTTTAATAAGTTGTATATGATGCAAACCGACTAAGAAGAGGAGAAGAGAGGGGTTTCAGGGTTGTAAGACCGTGGAGGGGAGGAGACGCATAAACAGGGGGAGGAGAGTAATCAGGGGAACATGGGAGAAGACAGAGGGATGGGGAGATGATCAAGGGGGCGTGAAATAAGGAATTTAAAGGGCTGAGATTAAATTTGAGATGATTTTAAACGGTCAAGATCAAATTACGAGACGGTTGACTCGTCTCCATCCATATATATATATAACTTGTTATTTTTTTTTTAAATCTATACCTATGTGATACCTGATAAACTGCTACTCAGTTTACAGACTCAACAAGTAAACCAAATAGTACCACCAGTTAATTAGTAACACCCCAACCATTGGGTTAGAGTAAAACAAAATAGATAGCAAGAGCTCGATGTGCAATACGTTGAAAGACATATTCAAGCATTGTTTGGTGTTAAAACCAAGGTTGTGGAATGTATGTGAGATTTTGTTTGAATAAAAGGAATGTGAGGGACACTTTGAGGGAGTTCGAGTCTCCCCAAAATTAGTGGAATGGTAGAACATTTGCCATTTGTATTTTTTGGAGAGCAACAAAGAAGGAGAGAAGAGCGATTGGAAAAGAATTCAACGGTTAAAAGCATTTTGGAAGCAAAATTTTGGAAGTGAAGTAAAAGAACCATAATAGTAAAATCAAAGTATGTTTTGAGTATCAAGATTTGGTTTTAACGCATGGATCATTAGAAAATCATGTTTGGAAGTGACAAGTATGAATTGTTGCATGAAATCAGCAAATATTACCAAGAAATGGTTCAAAAATGGAATTTTACACAATTTGTGTGATCAATGAGTTAATCTTGAATTAAAGTATATATTGGTATTTGATTTAGGGTTTCCTTTTCAATTAAGAAGTGGCATGTTTGTGTGTGCTTTAGTTGAAATAAACGCATTAAACATCAAAAGGGATCCTGAAGGCGAGCGAGTGAGCTCGGGTTGGTGAGATCGTAAAGAGGAAGAAGCGCACGAGTTAGGAATTGGCAGGCGAGGTCAAGGCGATGCGAGCTAGGAACTCTCACTTAGGTCGCTTGAGTAGTTAACAACAGTTAGTCAAGCGCGTTATCAAACTCATATAGATTGTGTTTACTTAAATGTAAGTAATGAGGTTGTGCCTAAAGTAGCGTTGATCTCTGAAGACTAGCGGTTGATCATAATCATTCTTTTCTACGAGTTATATAGTTATACATGTTAAAAATTAAAATTAGACGTGAAATGAATGTGTTTTTGCATGTATAGGTGTTATTTCAAAGGAGCAAATCCAGGGAACAGTATCAAGTAAGTTTCATATACCTTTTAGTAAGATGGTTAATACACTTGATCACATGATTTATGACTTGGTGAGTCAATGCATGTTATGCTTTGTTGGTGAATAATTGAGTACGCTAATATTTAGTGTATAAGAGGATGTATGTGGGTGAAAGTGGTGAACTATGCATTGGTGGTGTCTGCCAGGTACAAAAGCGCCCTAGGGTGATAATTCCATAAAGAGAGGATCATAATTAATCACAAGCCTTGTGGTGTGGCGGTAATCACCTGGGGACTTCATAGCGCTCAACCCGGGTTCGATTTCCTGCATTTGCAACTTTGTGGCCACTGGGTATAACTTCAGGGCTGCATGTTTTAGCAGTCGGTTTCATTGCTAAGGGATTAGTCTGGACCAAAGGCCCAAAACATCATTTTCCAAAAAAAAGAGAGGATCATAATTTCCGTGTCAATAGATGGAGTTGTGGTTGCATTTATTAACTACATCTAAGAGAGAGTCAGATGCATTATCTTGTGAGATTGATATGTGAGTATTTGATGATTCTAGTACATCCAAGTTAATGTTTATTTACTGAATGATAGATGTGTGAGAAACCTGTATTACTATTGTGATTGTTATGTGATTGGGTTGTTTCCTTGTAATTCGTGAACTCACTAAGCTTATAAAACTAACTATGTGTGTGCATCTAGGACAAGAAAGTCGAGGATTGATTAAGGAAAAAGACTGTTATAATCTTTAGCCAATGTTAGAGCTTACACATTCCTTTATGTAATTATATATGCTCTACTTTATTATAGTGATATTTAGTTCTTGTGGCTTTGTATACTATTTAAGTGATTGGTTGTATTTCTGATTTAGTTTGAAGTTACCCTTTTAAAAGTGACGTCATAATCGCCAAGGTGAAATAAGCGGTGGGACGTGGTTAATGATTTATTAATTTTTACTAAATGAATTTCTAAAATTGAAGTATTTATTGTTAAGTATATTTCATATGATAATTAAATTAACGCACTACTAGAAAAAAGGGGTATCAGAGCAATGAGCAGTTCATAAAGCAATGTTAATATAATAATACTTATAAATACGTAAATCCACGGCCAATAGTCATCGGGTTTTAAAGTAATGTTATGGTATTCGATAATTGATCATAAATTACAAATGATATCAATGAAATAATCTTAAAAAATAATTGCTATATAAAAAGAGTTAAAATATTATGACAATTAAATTTTATAATTCATATCATTATTAAAAGAACGTTAAAACAACAGTATTTTGTGTACTATTTATTCATGAGAAGGTGGCATAACTTCAAGTTTATGCAAAACAGTCATTAATATACATATATTGCACTTTTATGTATTGTTGGACTTTTTGAATAACAGTCAAGAATATCTCATGAAAATGGAGCATTTTCACATAGATCTCATGTAAGGGTCGGTGGTAGTTACTAGATCGTATTTCAAATTATTTACGGTCCCAAAGTGATAACAATAATGTGCATCTGATCCAGTACAACAAATGCGGTATAACGAGATCTAAATATTGTATATTTTGGTCTAATGATTCATACCTATGCACAAACCTAAATATAGCAGTTATCGAATATATGATAAAATAATAAACTGGCAAATAAATCGAGACAACAAGATTTAACGTGGTTTTACTATGGGTTTGATAGTGTACATCGACATGGAGAGAGATCTTTATATTACCAACCGCTTACAACGTGTTTACGAGATTCTTAGATCAACGAATCAACTACTCAAATGTTTCCTCAACGAACAAAATATATATATTCGTATATATATATATATATATATATATATATATATATATATATATATCAATTAGATATATAAATATCAACAAGATGAAAACTAGCAAAACAAGGGAGAATAAGAAGCTTGATGCTTTTTTGTGCAGATATCTAAACCTCACTTGGCATGCATATTTATATGCATGCATGGAGCTAAAAGACAAAATAGAGGAGTTGTCATCCATTTTGGGGAAAAGGAAATGGGTTGGCAAATTGGAGAAAGGAGGAATCACTGATGCCAACCTCTCATTTACTGATGCCACTCCATTTGCTATCACTGATGACTTAGAGTATTACTAATGCGACTACACTATTGTTGATGCCACAGTTTTGCTATCACTGATGGCTCATTTTGCTATCATTGATGACATATTTCCTTTCTTTTCTCATTTTCCCACAAGATGACAAAGTTGAGTTGTCATCCACAAGAAGATTCATTTTCATTCTCCACCAATTATTTTGTCTTCTAATAAGACAAAATAAAAGGTACACTTAAAATATATGGCTCTAAAAAATCTATAGTTTCATGCATCAAAACACTTGTACCAAGTGCATGGTGAGTTGCATAGCAACAAAAAAACTTATCAGATATAAGTTTTTCAACATTCCATCATGATGTGTAAATCACCCGACGAAACTAAAGCATGAACTAATCCAACGAACATAAACAAATAACTGATAAAAATTGTCACGAGGTAACATAATGCATTTTGATTGTGACGAGCTTCAGCTCAGCCATCACCCGTAAAAAACAAAAGCAAAAATCTTCAAGTGAGCAATCTCAATGAACGAATGAGTTAATCAACCTAAAAACACCTACCAAGTAATAACTTCACAAAGATGTCGCTATGTCATTTGTAGCAATATTCTCATCTCTCCCACAAGGTGCCAAACGACACTAACACAATCTGAGCTAGATCAAATTCGAGCAATGCTCGAATGCGGTTGGAGATAACGATTTGGTGAACATATCGACAACATTATCTTCAAATAAGGTTTCTTCAAATGCACAACCTTTACGTCGTGCAAAGCTACCAGAAATGCATCACACATATTAATGTGCTTCGTTCGAGAGCTCAACGCCAAATTTGTAGCCAAGTGAATAGCACTCTGGCTATCACAATTAATACGGACAATAGTTTGCTTCAGGCCCAAACCAATCAAGAGTTCCTATAAATGAACTGCTTCTTTATCATACTCGACTGTTGCAATAAGTTCAACTTCGGTAGTCGATAATGCAACAAAAGACTGTAATCGAGATCTCCAACTAATAGTTGTTCCACCTAATGTAAAAACATAACCAGAAGTGGACTTCCAACTGACATGATCACTTGCTGTCACACCCCGCTAAAGCGGAAATACGGAATATGACAGTTCGATAAACATAGCATTAGGAAATGATAAAATACCTTCATACATTTCAACCATAGTTTACATCATGTCCCAAAATAAGCTTTCTTTACAAAACCCAAATCTTAATTACAAGATACTATTAAACGATTAAGTGCAATAACTAAATCTCAATCATTATCCGGATACCTTCTTGTTCCCTGAAAAGCATGTATAAAACAAGGTCAACTACAAAGAGTTGGTGAGTTCACAAGTTTTAAAGATGCACAAAAATAAATTTTTATATGCAGAAATGACCAATTAAAAACATAATATCAATTCAACCCTTTGAACCATAATTCACGATTATAATTTTTAAATTATATGACAGAAAATATGCCTCAATAACCTTTTGTATGTTGAACCTCTACTAGACCGTCCACTGACCAAACAAATATGCCCCAAAAAGAACTACCGTTGTGGTCATGAATCACATTGATAGCCCCTATTTCTCTAGAATTAGTGCACCCTTACTCGTCAGTATAAGGTGGGCTTGTCACACCAAATAGCGCTATCCACTAAGACTATAGGCTCCCGCAGGAGTTAACTAGTAGAGTCGGGGACTTAAAGAAACAATCCAACATACTAATATTCGCATATATGTCATATAATATCCCAAAACAAACGCTTTATCACCAAAACAACCAAACTCATCCATGATAATCATAAACAAACTTCGTGAATTATTGAAATAAATAACATGCCTTTCACCCCAAAATATATAAAACATTAAAATAGGGGTTGTGAATACTCACCTTTTATGATGATGCAAAAGTATCACAACACAATTCTCTTAGCCCGGTCCTTAAATCCCTATAGAGTAATTGTACCAAAAATTAATACCCATCCTCAAAAACCTAACCCGACCATTCTTACATCTCAATATGTATATATATATATATACACATGCCATTATGTTTAACTTATTGTCTAGAATAAGATTTTAGAATTTACTATACCAAACAAATCACCAAAACATAAGCTTTTAAAGTTTTAGGATCACTTTTTGGATTCAGCACTTGCTGTCCAAAATTTGTGATCTCAAAATAAGCTTCAAAATAACATTTCCCAAATACCAAAAATAACCATATTTTTACAGTAATCAATATACTGAGTTATGAACTATTCTGCAAAATTTTATGATTTAAAGAAGTGTTTAAGTGTCCCAAATAAATTCCACAAAATAGATTGTCACTGATTTTCAGATTAGTGACACACTTCACTTGCAGCTTACATTTGGGATATCAAATCTCAGAATTATGCAATGAGCCATATATGGTTGTAAAACTAACTCAAAAATCTAACATGTGGAAAAAGATTCACTTAATTTGGACAAGAATTGAGGGAGTTATGGTCTTTGAAAGTTGGGTATATGATTCTGCCAATTCTGGACAGAATACACCACTTTCTTCTAAAATACAAATGAGTGACCAAACCTCCATAATTTTGAGTGATTCTTGATGCTATAAATCACTAATACCTTAAATTGAAGTTTTGTAACAAAAAGCCCAAATTTTTAAGGAGTATAAACTGACTTATAAAGCTTGAAAGTGAAAGCACAATCCATGACAGCAAGCTGTTGACATGATGAAGTTTGTATTAACATAAAATGATGATAATTTGGCATGGTTTTCATTAATAACTCATGGCCTCACATCTTAAATGAATATACAAAGATTCTAATAACACAAATATACATCATGGATTCATAGCAACTTCAAGTGCTCATCCAATCCCATGCATGACAACATAATCACTAAATAAGTGATATTACACCATTTTAGATGCTCTTAATCATTTGAGATTTGAGTAATCTCATCCTAAGAGTTTCTTTGTACCCAAAATTGTTGTGAATATGTAAATTTCAGTCCATATATCATCAAAATTTCGTGGACCATAATACCACATTTTATAACACTAATATTTTGATAATCTCAAAAATCTCACTTAAATTCCAAGTTTTATGGGAAGATCATTCAATGGTTTACTTGGCAAATGTAATATTTACCAAATGCATCCCATTTCTCTTCTAGATCATGGATTCTATAACTTCTACATGAGATGGTATGAAACCCTCACATTTTGAATAAAAACTTGAAAAATGAAGATATAAAGTGATTACCTTCTTACTTGGAGATGAGAACTTGAATCCTTGAAGTAAAAGAGTGTTTAAATCTTGTTCTCTTCCATGGTATTTTCTGAAAATTTGATGATAATGGTGGGGGGTGTATGGTGGCCGATTGAGAGGAAGAAGAAGAGAGAATTTGAGGAGTTTACTTGGAAAATGAAATGAGTTAACAACCCCTAATCTCTCAAATTTTAAATTTTAAAAAGAAGAAAGGGAGAGAGAGAGGAGGTCCAATTTTCGGCCATGTGGCCTTAATGACACACCTCAAAGAAATAAAAAAATATATATATAATTATGATGTATACTTGTTTAAAAATCAGATAAGATTGAGAACTGTAGCCCTAAATTCTCAGTTTACATCTAAAAATAAATATTATAAATGGATAAATATATTTTACTTTGAAATTAATAAAATCCTATTATTTTAGGTATTTTAGACTCACAACATAATTTCTGGCATTTTTGAGATGTAACGGTCAGTTATCAGTCCGAACCGGGTATTTTTACGCGTCTTCCGAAATTTTCGGGTAAACTTCTAATTTAATCATTCTAACTAGATATTAAGGAATTTAATTTCATAAATAAATTCTAATAGGTCAGAGATTGCTAACCTTAACATGCTGGTTATTAGGCAGTTGTCACACTTGCGTAATCTGAATCGCAGTAACCAACAATATCACAGTTATTTTTTCATACCATAAATGAGGTCGTGAGTTTCCATACCTTTCAAGTAACAAAATACAATTTTCACTGCATCCCAATGTGACTTACTCGGGTTCGATAGAAACTGACTAATCACTCCAACGGAATGTGAAATATAGGGATGAGTGCATACCATAGCATAGATGAGACTTCCGACTGCACTGGCATACATAATCTTTGCCATCTCAACCTTCCCATTATGGTCTACCGGACAATCATCTTTTGTAATCTTGATGTGTCTCCGAAGTGGCGTAGACACCGACTTTACTTCATCAAGATTAAACCGCTTCAGAATCTTCTGAATATAGCCCTTTTGTGTTAAATGGAGAGTACGACGAGACTTTCTGTCCCGAAAAATTTCCATGCCGAGAATAACACGAGTTTCACTGAGATCCTTCATTTCAAATTTTGATTTCAACCTATCTTTCAAACGGTTGATTTTAGAACGATCCCTACAAGCTAGCAGCTTGTCATCAACATAAAGAAGCAGATAAATATGAATGCCACCGCTTGATCTATGATAGACACAAGCGTCTTTCTCACTACACTAAAAAACCTAACGAGAGCATAAACAAATCAAACTTCTTGTACCACTGTCGAGGCGACTTTTTAAGTCCATAAAGGGACTTTTTCAATTTACAGACCCAATCAGATACGTTGTTAGAGATGAAACGTTCCGGTTTCTTCATATAGACGGTTTCCTCAAGGTCTCCATGAATAAAAGTTTTTTTCACATCTAATTGTTCGAGCTTCAGGCCGTGAATTGCCACAAGGGCAAGAAAGACCCGGATTGATGTGAAGATATCGTCATCCTCGATACCCTTCCGCTGTGCAAAGCCTTTCGCAACCAGGCGATCTTTATAACGCTTATCGTCTTTGACTTATAGACCCATTTGCAGCCAATTGCACGACTGCCTTTCGGTAATGGACAAAGCTCTCAAGTGTTATTTTTAGATAGAGCTTCAATTTCATCCTACATAGCTCCTAACCACTTATCATAATGGATCGAAGCTAGGGCCTCTGAATAGTCAATTAATCATCATGTACAACATGCAAAACATACTCAAGTTGGTCAGTAAAACTTATATTTGCAAAATCCCAATCACTATACCTATTAAGAGGATGAATAGTTCTCTGGATCTGCCTCGTAGGTACTAATACCGGAATTGTATCCCCTTGACCTCCACCATCATTCAGAACTTCTTCCTGAACTGAACTAACTGGATCAGAAGTAGATGTATGGGTGGACTAACATCTTCTTCAGTTTCTGACTCTAAAGTTAAACCACGAGCAGATGAGTTGGGTACAATAGGACTGACAATTATTTATTCTCCATTGGTTGTTGGAGAAACATAAGAGATAATTTTCAGTTTTGGAGAGGGTTATCGATTATGATTAGACTTGAACATAATCGACTCATCGAATGTCACGTGTCGAGAATGAATCACCTTTCGGGTGAGTTGGTTCCAGATTCGGTAACCCTTAATTCCATTTGTATAGCCGAGTAGGAATCCCTTGGTGGCTCTGGGATCCAACTTGTCCTGACCTGTCACATGAATATACACAGAACAACCAAATACGCGTATGTATTTCAAACAGATATAACCCTTACCCCTCCAAATTGCTTCCGGAATCTTTCCTCCAATGGCTGAACACGGTAACCGATTCACAATGTGTATAGTACTATGAAGTACTTCAGCCCAAAACATTTTAGGGAAACCAGGTGTAACTAACATACATCGGACTTTATCTAACAAAGTCCTATTCATCCGCTCGGAGACTCCGTTTGATTGCGGATCGCCAAGTGTGGTGTAGTATCGGTGAATACCTCTACGTGAACAACAATTGTTAAAGTTACCACTAGTATATTCACCACAATTGTCAGATTCATCACTATTGTCAGATCTTAGCATTTTTAATTTTATTTCAGTCTCTACTTCGACTAGTGCTAACCAAGTTTTGAATATTTTAAAAACATCTGACTTTAACTTAATCACATATACCCAAAGTTTTTGCGAGAAATCATCAATAAAAGTAACATAGTACTTACTTCCATTGAGGGAATGTGTCAAAGATGATCCCCAAACGTCTATATGAACATAATCAAGGATCCCTTTGGTGTTGTGTTTTCCAACACCAAAAGAACACGTGTCTGTTTACCCGAGACACATTATGAAAAAAAGTCCAGACTCGTAGGTGTGTCAACTGCAATGAGCTTCCGCTTGTGCAGAATCTCTAAATTCTTCTCTAAAGTATGCCCCAATCTAAGATGCCACAAACGGGTAGCATCTAAGTTTCTCGAACTATCCGCAACACATGCATTAGAACTGACTGTTTCGCCTACCAGATGAAACGGGTTATTTTCTGCCAGCTCACCTTTCATTAAAATAAAGTTCCCTCTGGAGATGCACATACTTCCATTCTCAATCCAAATCTTATAGCCAAGTTTGGACATTTGTCCAACATAAATCAAAGAACGAGCATTGACGGTATACATTTAATATTTATTAAAGTTCGAATAGTACTATCAAATATTTTGATTCTGACCGAACCAATGCCCCAAATGACACACGATGTATTGTCTCCCATATAAATATGGTTACCTTCAAACTCCTCAAAAGTAGTGAAACAGTCTCGAAATGGTGTCATATGGCACGAAGCTCCGATATCCAACACCCAACGCCTATCACCTTGCGGTGCAGTAACCATTGCTGAGAAGCCTGTATCTTTTTCGGTTGCAACTGCTGGAGATTCTGCTTTGTTCTTGTCCTTGTTTTTCAAACTCGGACAATCTCTGACCAAGTGACTTGGTTTGTGACAATAAATACAATTGCCCCGTTGCTTAGATTTCTCGCGATAATCATGTTTACGAGATTGGGAACGGCCACGAGTTCTTCCCCCTGAACTGATCGTCTTGGTCTCTTTCAGTAAATAGACCATGACTGTTGTGGTTGTTATCCCGCGAACTGTTGCGTATTTTCATCTAAATTCTTTGTTTTTCACAAATCATCCCTACTTTCACGTCAGACAAAGAAATGGAATCTCTTCCATAAATAAAACTATTAGTGAACTGGGAATATTATTTGTAGCAAAAAGAGAATATGTTGCCTTCAACTTCATGATGATGTCTTTGAATTCAGTCATGTGGTCCTGAATGGTAGTACCTTCCTTCATTTTGAGGAACAAGCACGACCTCGTCAATAACAGTCGGATAGTAAAAAATTTCTTGAGATAAAGATTCTCAAGTCTTTTCCAAATCCCTGCGGCTGTCTTTTCATAAACGATTTAAGAGATAACATTTGGACGCATAGCCATCTGTAAGGTCGTGAAGGCCTAAGCCTCCATTTCCTTAGCTTCTAAGGTGGACATATCCGAATCTTTTTCTCCATAGCAAAGACTACGGGATGAACATTGGTTTTCCTAAGTGTTTCTATTGTAGTGAACTGCCATTTACTAAAATCACCCTCCCCGTTCCATTTTTCTATTCTAATCCCGGAACCCAACAATTTAAAAGCACATTTTTGATAAACATTTGGGTTCGGGTTGGAAACGGAAACCAATGAACGAATTTCCTGAATCAACAGACATTTTTACCGAGCACCTATCGTACGACTAAAAATATGCAATCTAAGTCAAATTTAGATCTAATAACTATGATACCAATTGTAAGGGTCAGTGACAGTTACAAGATCGTATTTCAAATGATTTACGGTCCCAAAGTGATAATAATAAATCATGTGCAACTGACCTAATACAACAAATGCGGAATAACAAGATCTAAATATTGTATGTTTTGGTCTAATGATTCATACCGATCCACAAACGTAAATATAGCAGTTATTGAATATATGATAAAATAACAAAGCGGAAAATAAATCGAGACAACAAGATTAAACGTGGTTCCACTATTTGTTTGATTGTGTACATCTACAATGAGAGAGATCTTGATATTACCAACCGGAATAAATTACAACGTGTTTACGAGATCCTTGGATCAACGAATCAACTACCCAAATGTTTCCTCAACAAAAGAAATATATATTTGTATATATATATCGACGATATATATATATATATATATATATATATAGAGAGAGAGAGAGAGAGAGAGAGGAAAGTTCAAATGAAAACTCAATTTTCATTGTGTACGTGAGGACAAATCTTGGTCCATCCATCTCTATTGATCCAACAACTCATATTAAATAGAGATTTTCATTAAAATTAGATTAGGGGTAAAAATGGAAGACAATTTAAACTCACGTCTACCATATTTTACTTTTTATTTTCTGTTTTAATTATAAACTTTTACCCACTTAAAGTTCAAAATAAATTATCTTAAAAATTACTAATATTTTAATCAAACAAATTACATAAAAAAAGAGAATTCCGTGCTCTTCAATATGACATCCATCTCGATCTATTTTTTTAACCATTTTTTACATGAAGTGCTATATATGTGTTATATTCATTATTAATATTTATGTGCGTTCAAGTTTGTACAACACCTTGACACCGTAAGTTCGTAACTCGACATCACCTTCTTCAACACTTTCTTCAACGTCGTAAGACATCGTGTTCTTCATCACTGTAACCCAAAACCCATCGAGACGAATCGAGAACCTATCGAGTTTCAGTTGTGAACTGGAGAACAAAAGAGAGTATGATGTCTCCACACCTTCACGGGTCATTTATGTATTATTCATCATGAATAATGTATCATTCAGGATGAATAAGACACGATTCATGAATTTGTGTATTATTCATCTTGAATATTGTATTATTCCTCATGAATAATGAATGAACGTTCACATTTGTTATTCATACTGAATTTGGGACACCCAGGGATGCGCATACATATTCATAATGAATTAAATGAAATTTCGGTTGTGAATCGGGAAACAAAAGAGAGTGCGTCATGTATCCACACCTTAACGAGCCATTCTTATATTATTCATCATGAATAATGTATCATTCAGGGTGAATAATACATGATTCATGATGAATAATATATGAATCATGAATTCGTGTATTATTCATCTTGAATGTTGTTTTATTCATCTTGAATACTATATTATTCATCTTGAATAGTGAATGAACATTCATTTTTGTTATTCATACTGAATGTGGACATCCGGGGACGTGCATACATATTCATAATGAATATAACACATATATAGCATTTCACGTAAAAAAACGGTTAAAATAAAAAAAAAACTATATCGAGATGGATGTCATATCGAAAAGCACAAAATTCTCATTTTTTTGATGTAATTTGTTTGATTAAAATATTAATAATTTTTAAGAAAAAAGAAAATAAAAAGTCAAATAAGGCAGGCGCTGATTTAAATTTCTAATTTTGTCCCTGATCGTTTCTCAATTAATGTTATTATGTTTAAACCATTGATTAGTTTTCTATGTTTTGATCAATGTCTAAGGTTTGTCCTCGTGTGCATAATTAAAAATGAGTTTTCATTTGCCCCTATATATATATATATATGGAGAGGTTCATTTGAGAAATGCTAAATATATGAGAAATAGAGAAGTAATCCTAGTCTTTCATCCGGTCAAGATCAGCTTTGATTGGTCAAATATTGCGTCTTTGACTGGTCAAAAGTTGCGACTATTCCAGAAATAGGACAGTTTCGTAATTTTTACAAATACACGGGACGAGTTCATATATGAATCTGTATGATTCACATATGAACTATACGTTCATATGTGAACCAGTGTAATTCACATATGAACTCTTTTAACTAATTCACATATGAACCTTTGTGATTCATATATGAACCAATTAACTGATTCACATATGAACTAATTAATTATAGGTTCATATGTGAATTAGTTGAACTAATTAACAGATTCATATATGAACTAATTAACTGATTCATATTTGAACGTATAGTTCATATATGAATCATAAAGGTTCATATATGAATTAGTTAAAAGAGTTCATATGTGAATTACGTTGGTTCATATATGAACATATAATCCATATGTGAATCATACAGGTTCATATATGAACTCGTCTCGCATATTTTACGAAACTACCATTTTATCTTCTATAGACCACATAAGGAATTATTCGGTGCTTCACGGTCAAAGCCGCAAATGTTGACTGTTGGAAAATGTTAGTAAAAATATGGTTTTACTAACTT
This sequence comes from Arctium lappa, assembly GCA_023525745.1. Lineage (NCBI taxonomy): Eukaryota > Viridiplantae > Streptophyta > Magnoliopsida > Asterales > Asteraceae > Arctium > Arctium lappa. The sequence goes on along the minus strand of CM042059.1, from coordinate 59,112,499 downwards.
TCGACACATTTAAATACATGTATATGTATTAAATATATTTAACTCATAGTGGGTTTTTGTTCTCCTATATGAGAGCTTCGAAACGATATACTATGTGTCCAAAACGGAATATGTGTGAATGAGATATCGATGCTCAAAGTTGAGTGTTTGGGATGAAATTGGCAAAAATCAAGTGGGTGTGGGAATGTGTCCCACATAGGAAAAAGGAGTAAACATTCAATGGTTTATAACCATGAATGTGTGAGGGGCTTACAAGCTCCTTTGATTGGTTTTACTCCAACACCTACCCGCGTGTAAGGGGTGCCGATTGAGACTTTCGTAGGCTAAATTGCCGAACTTGTGCGTGGGCGTGACCTGCGGACACGAATGCAGCTCCGAAATCTCGGGCTCGTGCAACTTGGTTTTTGCTAAATGTTATTTTGATCCAGTAACCCGGGCGGGTTGTGTCGCGGGTTAACCCGCACAGCTACCAGCGCCGTGCACTGGAATGTTGTGACAAACTGTGGCTCGGACGCGTTGTGTCGCGGGCTAACTCGCACGGCTACCCGCGCCATGCACTGGAATGTTGACACGAAGCAGTGTCCTCGGCGGGTTGTGCCGCGAGATAACTCGCGCGGTAAACTGCATCATGTACTGTTTCAGATTTTGTAACCCCATATCAAACGTATTGAATTCTGATAATTAATATTTTAATTATCGAGTTAATCTTGTCGGTTTTAAAGATTAATTCTTTAATTATTGTTAATTACGTATTAATGTTGTCGATTTCGGTTTTCAATATAAAAAGGAGGGCTGGTTACACTAAAATGACACAACAGAGGACGACATCCCATATAACGAAAGACACTCACACATCACTCTCTCTGAAACTTTCTAGTGCATACGGTAAATCTGGTGGTTTTCAAGGCAAGTGGTCATCTCCGGCAGTACTACAGCTTTGGCTGTTGTACCCTGGGAACAAACGACGAATCTGTTTAATGGAATCGTGTGTAACACGAGCCTCAGCCTCTGTTCTATATCCTCTTCTATTTTCTTTATCGTTGTCTTAAAATCATTAGTTGATTTTTTCCGAGTTCTTAATCATTTGTTGATTAATTTTGTTTATTATATGTATTATTAAAATACATAGAGAAAAACCAATAATCTTAAACAGATTTATAATGAATTTATTTCGATTTGTTACGAATCGAGTTTTATCTCGATTTAAGGGTATAAGGATATGGTTGTATAAACGGATTGATAATCGAGTTTGTTTCGATTTAATTTGTTTTATGTGAAAAATAATTTCTATCGACTTTGGTTCAATTTAATTCTCTTAAGTTTTGTGTAAACAATTTTATATCAAATTTGTTTCAATGTTAGTTAACAGATTATAAATCGAATTTGTTTCGTTCTAATTATTTTCTGTTGTGTGGAAATAGAATCTAAAATCAAGTGTGTTTTGATATTGTGGAGAAAAATTCTAAATCGATTTTGTATCGATTTTGTGGAAATAGAATCTAAATCGATTTTGTATCTATTTTGTGGAAATAGAATCTAAATCGATTTTGTTTCGATTTTGTGGAAATAGAATCCAAATCGAGTTTGTTTCGATTTGTGGAAAAAAATTACTAAAATCGAGTTTGTTTCGATTTTGTGGAAAAAGGATTCTAAGTCGAGTTTGTTTCGATTTTGTGGAAACGGAATCTAAAATCGAGTTTGTTTCGATTTTGTGGAAAAGGTTCTAAATTGAATTTGTTTCGATTTTGTAAACAAATTCTAAAACGAGTTTGTTTTGATTTAAGTCCTTTTTGTTTGTACAAAAGGATTCTCAATCAAGTTTGTATATGGTTTAATTCCATTTCTGCTTTGTGTAAACAAATTGATATTTTGGTACTAAAACGTTCACGTGAAATTTGTTTTCCACGATGGTGAACGAGTACTTGGTGGCAATGATCATGGATCTCACGACCATGGTCTCGGAGGTGAAAGTGATTGGTGCAAACTCTAGAGAATGGTGGATTGATACCGGAGCGACCCGTCATGTGTGTCATGACAAGAGCAACTTCAACACCTATAAGGATGTTGATGATGGGCAAAAGCTCTTTATGGGAAATGCCGCCACCGCCGATGTCAAGGGTGTTGGAGATGTCATTTTGAAGATGACTTACGGGAAAGAGCTCAAGCTTAGGGATGTTTTGTATGTCCCAGAGCTACGGAAGAACCTCGTTTCTGGTTGGTTGTTAAAAAAGTTTGGTTTCAAACTAGTGTTTGAGTCGGACGAATTTCTTTTGCCCAAAAGTGGTATACATGTGGGTAAAGGATATGCCTTGAATGGTATGTTCAAGTTTAATGTAATGGTTTTCAATGAAATGAATAAAGCAACTTCAAGTTATGTTTATTTGCTTGAATTTCAAAATGTTTGGCATGGCCGTTTAGGACATGTAAATTTTAATTCCATTCGACGTTTAATTAAATTAAACTGCATACCGAAATTTGATTTTAACTCAAGTCACAAGTGCCCCACATGTGTAGAAGCCAAACGTACTAGATCTTCTTTCCAATCTGTTGAAAGGAAAACCGAACCCCTTGATTTAATTCACACTGACATGTGTGATTTAAAATCGGTTCCTACTAGAGGTGGAAATATTTTATCACGTTGATCGATGATAGCATGAAATATTGCTACATATATTTACTTAAGAGTAAAGATGAAGCAGTAGACAAGTTTATCTTGTATAAAAATAAAGTTAAAAAACAACTTAACAAGAAAATCAAGGTCGTTAGAAGTGATAGGGGAGGTGAATATGTTTAACCGTTTGTTGAGTTTTGGTCTAACAATGGAATTCGACATGAATTCACAGCACTCTACTCACCTCAGCAAAACGGTATTGCTGAGAGAAAGAACCGTAACTTGAAAGAGATGGTGAATGCCATGTTGATTAGTTCTGGTTTAAGTTAGAACATGTGGGGGGAAGCTATTTTGTCGGCGAACTATCTTTTGAATAATATACCCCGCAAGAAACAAGATAATACACCGTATGAACTTTGGATGGGTAGGAAACCATCTTATAAGTACTTACGAGTGTGGGGGTGCCTAGCTAAGGTGGTTGTACCTCCACCTAAGGTACAAAAGGTAGGACCCAAAACAGTGGATTGTGTATTCATTGGATATGCACAAAATAGTAGTGCTTATCGATTTCTTGTGTATGAATCTAAAAATCCTAAAATACACAATAATACAATTATGGAGTCAATAAATGCTTCATTCTTCGAAGACATGTTTCCTTGTTTGAACAAGGAAGATCAAACCTCATCTTCTAAGGATAAAGAAATTGTTCGAGAGGAAGAACAAATTCTATCTGAGGAAGATGTGGTGGAACCCAGAAGAAGTAAACGGGCTCGGGTTGAAAAATCGTTTGGTCCTGATTTTCTCACCTATGTGGTGGAAAGTGAACCCAAAACTTATCTTGAAGTGGTTACGTCTTCGGAGGGACCTTAATGGAAATAAGCCATCAAGAGTGAGATAGAATCAATCTTACAAAACCATACGTGGGAACTAGTAGACCTACCTCCGGTTTGTAAGCCACTAGGTTACCGTTGGATCTTTCAAAGAAAGATGAAAACTGATGGCAGTATTGACAAGTACAAGGCGAGATTAAGGATCAAAGGATATAGGCAAAAGGAAGGTCTAGATTATTTTGATACTTATTCGTCGGTGACAAGAATAACACCCATTAGATTGGTGTTAGTTATTGCAACCATTAGAAATCTGCAAATTCACCAATTGGATGTGAAAACGGCTTTTCTAAACGGAGATTTAGAAGAAGAAATCTATATGGAGCAGCCTGAGGGATTCGTTGCCCCAGGACAAGAAAACAAGGTTTGTAAACTTATTAAGTCCTTGTATGGCCTAAAGTAAACTCCAAAGCAATGGCATCAAAAGTTTGATCAAGCCATGTTAGAAAGCGGTTTTAAGATAAATGAGTGTGATAAATGTGTTTATATGAAAGACACCACTCATAGTTATGTCATCTTGTGTTTATATGTTGATGATATACTTATCATTGGCAGTGATGACAATATGATAAGGTCCACGAAGGATATGTTGAAATCTAAGTTTGACATGAAAGATATGGGTTTAGCGGATATGATTCTTGGGGTTAAGATCACAAGAACCCAGAATGGTCTAGTGTTAAATCAGACACATTACGTGGACAAGATTCTTGAGAAACTTAATGAAGGAGATACTGTTGGTTTTATATGCTCAAGAATGATTATAAAATAATATTGCCGGTAATATATGATCCTATAGGGTCACACCAAAACAAGTAGACACCTAATTAATATTTATAAGAATTCGATTGTTGATAAATATTAATAATTCTTGAAAATTATTATTGAATATGATTCATAATATTAGATGCAAATAAAAGATTCTAGAATATGATGGGTTCATATGCAACTAGAATTTAAAAGGAGGGACTATATATCATAAAGTTTAAATTGTTAAAATTTTGATTTTAACTAATTTAAACTAGGAGGGCTAAAGGGATATTATGCATGGCTATATTTTAAAGTGGAAGGGCTTGAATGAAAATATGCATGGAAGGGAGCATGCTCATTGGTTCTTTTGTGTGGTGGTTGGTTGTTTTTATTCAAGACTTTCCCCTTGCATTTTTTGTAGAAATATAGAACAAGTTTTTCAAAAAAAAAATCCTTTCCTCCTCCCTCTCTCTTGTGTTCGGCCGAAACCACCATAGTGGTGGTTTTGGTGTTTCTTGGTTAATCAAATCTCTTGTAGATTTGATTCAAGAAGACCATTGTTGCATCTTCTAGAAAAGGAACTAGCATTCAAGGTGTTGGTGCTTGTGGTAGATACCGATAGAGGAGCTCTACTTTGGGTTCTACCATCTTCATCAACTTCCAACTTCCCAAGAGTTTTCAAAGTCTACAAAGGTTGTTTTTTCTAAACTCCTTCTTATGTTTTATCTTTTTATTGCATGTAACAAGATCCTTGGTGGGAACATAAAATTGTTATGCCTTTGTTCTAAATATATTTTTGCTTCCGTTGCATAAAAGATTTTAGTCTTTTATGAGTTTTGAAAGCCTTTTTGAACATGTAATTCCCAACAAGTGGTATCAGAGCCTATGTTACATTCATGATTAGATAATAAGTTTTATTTGGTTGAAACTTGGTTTTTGGAAACCATGGATAAAAATTTCATCTTGTATGAAAAGGGTTCATGCATGCCTTTTTTTTTGGCAACTTTTTATGCTAGTCTTTATATTTTATGTAACAAAATTTTGACATGCATTTTTTGTTACATAAAAGTTGCCTTAAAAAAACAAGGTGTTGTTTTATTTTATGAAATATGTGCATAAACAAGTCATGGACCTTTCGTGTTTTTATGTGAGTTAAAAATTCGATATGGTTGTAATATTTTTTATTCATGTTGGTTTGTAATAGTAAATATGATTCATTATCTTCTATTATGTTCATTTTATAAATATTAGATTGGTTGTTAGAAATAGTTTCTTTATTTGTAAATTATAAATAAATGGAGACCAACATTGAACTTGAAGATGGAGTTTGGTGACTTGTTTGCATGGAGATGTCAAAGCAAGTGGGAGCATGAAGATCTTCTTTAAATGTTTTTTTTTTGTCCTTAGGAATGGACTTGACATTTCTTGTTTTGGCTCACAAGAAATGTCATTAGAAATGGCTTTTTTTATACACATTCTTTTGCATGTTGTTTGTTTATGTTCTTTTTTTTTATTTGCTTTAAAATATAAGATATTTTATAGGCTAGTAAAGAACATTAAATTGGTTCAAACGCACTTTAAAATTGTTTGAAAATTGGAGTGATAATTTTAAGATAAGTTTTATAATGAGATGGACCAAACTTTTAAATGGATATTTTAAATCCATAACATGCAAATTGGTTGAAATGTGTTTTAAATAAAATAGTTTATTGAAAAACACTCTAACTTTAAAATTGGATTTTAAATGTTAAATTTATTTTGAAGAAATAAGTTTTTCAAAATTTAGAGTACCTTGATTATTGGATGCATGCAATAATATGGTACTAAGAGTTTGGAAATCAAAATTTGACGAATTTTATCATAAGATGCTAAAATGATTTTATAAATTTTTGTTCTAAAAATTCCAAACGTCAAATTTTTGAAATTAGTAAAAAGAGTTAAAATAGAGATTTTAAGACTCATCCAAACTCAAAGTCTAAATAAATGGTTATTAAAAGACTATAAATGGTTCTTTTGTGACCAAACATAAATCTTAATATATGATATTAATAAATTGACCACAAATATTTAGTTGATAAAATAAGGATTTTATTTGACTATGGAACCATGTGATGAGAAAAAATATAGTACCATGTATTATTGGATGTATGCAATAACGCATGATACAAAATGTTTGTCAAAACTAGAATTGTAAAACTTAAAAATCCCTTTTAAAGGCAAGTCTAGGTCGTCCTTTTGAGAAACACTCAATACGTCACTATGGCACCCTTGTGGGATAAAGGTCACCTAACTGCTTGGATTGCCTTGTGATGGATGAGGTGATTCTTGTATCCTTGTGGGATAAAAGTCACCTAACCGCATGGATATGAGTTTCACATGTTGTCTCAAGTAGGATGACTTGATCGGGAATCTTTTGTGATAAAGGTCACCTAAGCATTAGAAACCCGAGGCATAGATGGGATCAAACATGCCAATTAAAAAACGTTGTTAAAGATCCCATATTACTAGGAATTACATTTGGATGTAATTGGTAAACGTTATCTACCTTGTTGAATTAAATAAATGGGATAAAGGTCACCTAACCATTTATTTGTCTTGCAACGTTGGATCCTAGACTTTTTATTATTAATGTTTAAAGAACATGAAGGGTATTAATAATTAAAGTTTTAAATATTGAAAATACTAAATGAACTTTGTTAAATTTTGTAGATGGCCCAAAATGCAAACACTACAATTGACACTACCCTAAGAGCATTCTTTTGAAAGAAAAGTTAAAATTTAGCACCGAAAACTTCCCGCTTTGTTTCGAAACTTCAGACGTGTTCTCTATCATAAAAGGAAATCTATAACTTGTCTTGCCTATTCTCCAAGAGCTACCTCTCACCTCCAAGGAATCCCACGATACTTGGTTGAAACATAATGATGATTCAATCAATGTATCACGTCTTATGCTTGAAACCATGGTTCCATCCTTACGGGAAAGAATGGAAACGTTTCCACTAAGGGCATTTGACATGGTAAACCGATTACGGGATTATTACCAAATGTATATGTTCGTGAATGTTTCGATACTATTGGGAGACTTCACAGGACAAAGATGGAGGAAGGCTAAGATGTAAGCTCTCATATTCACAAAATGAGGACACACCTTGACTATTTGCATAGATTTGGCTATCCTTATCCCAATGAGACAGCCATAGATGTGATCCTCAAATCTCTGACCAAAGCATTTGATGTCTTTGTCGAAAATATGAATATAGACCTCGAGAACATTGCAATCTCAGACTTGCATGGGATGCTAGTAGATACTGAGAAATATCTTCCCAAAGTAACAATTACATCTGGTAGATGTGGCAACATTGATCATTGAAGAGGAGACTGTCCTTTATGCAATAAAAGTTTCTAAACGAGGAAAGTCCTTCAGGTATCTATATGATAGACATAACTTTTACCTTTTCTATCTTGCACTTATGTATTTGATACTAAGTGTAGAACTCTATCTTGTAATATGTTACAGATATTCAAGAAAGGTAAGTGGCTGAAAGACAAGCATGATGGTGATCCATGTAAGCAAGGAAGCAAAATTGCATACCAAGCTTATAGGAGATTTAATTTTTGAAACCATATGGCTTGTAATGTTAATTTTTGAAACCATATGGCTTGTAATGTTAAAACAATGGTTGTTTTGAACAATGTTTAAATTTAGTTTGACTAAATTATTATTTCAGTTGCATGTTTTATTGATTGGATGAAATTCACTTAAGCGTTTTTGAAACGATCATTTTCATATTGAAAATGAATTATTCTATTTCGAGAACCAATTCTCTTAATCGAATAATAAAGTGAATCTCAATAACCCTCTAAAACATAGTTCAATATAATATTAACACCAAGGACTCAAATGAGATTTGAATCAAATCTATGGCAAGGCATTGATAAGTTGAATATAGCTCTTCTCTCTAGTTATTGTAACGAAAGAGAAAAGTTGAGATTGATACATTTGGATGTATATGTCTTCTTAATTCATTGTCTAGTTTTGGTGATAGATGATACAATATCTTCACTGATTAACGATTCAAACGTTGAAGTTGTAAACATGAAGCATTTGATATGATTCAAGTCGCTTCAAAGTAAAGATTAAGAAAAACATCACAATGTGATAACCAAAGTCTTTTATGATATAGAGGGATAGTATCTGAAACAGAAATTCTTGCATCATCTTAGAAATTGTGGGATAGTCTCACAAGCTCGGTTCATCTAAATCACTTTTTCATCTCGATATGTATGAAAGGATGAACCGAACCTTGTCAGACATGGTTCACTCTATGATGAGAGAAATTACTATTCCTATATGAATTAAGAATTCTTCCTTTAATTACTGTAAGTTGTATTTTACCAACCAAGACGTAGATAAGACACCTTATAAGATTTTGTATGAAAAGTTTCATCCATAATCTTAATTAAAGGTGTAGGATTATGAGGCTCATGTAAGACAATAAGCTTCAACCAAACTCGACCTAATATCTACTAAATGCATATATTGTAGAATATACTAAAAATGTTTAGTATACAGATTCTACAATCCCATAAATAATAAAAATTGTTTATTATTTGAACTCCGAGTTCTTGGAAACAAGTTTTCAAATGGGCAAGGAAAATGGTAGGTTTAAGGAATTGAAGAAATTCAAGAACCTCATAACCTAATGCACTTATTGGTTGACACTAGTTATCAAACAAAGGTTGTTGTAACTGAACAATTTGATTGATCAGAAACTTAGTAAATCACAAAGTATTCACAATCCAGTAGAATCATTCAGAAGCCGAGAAATGTCGTTTTCTCATGACTAATGAAGGATGATGTATGATAGGATTCTAGTAAACCCATCAACACTACTAAAGTGCTATGTCAGATTCTGAATCTGATGAGTGACTTAGAGTCATGAACACCAAGATGCAATCCATCCATGGATCAGTATAAGCGTCTTAAAGCTGGAATCTTCATTTTGACGAGAAAATCAAAAGTTTTTGATTTCACCAAAATAAAAGATTGTTCATCCATTTACTAAAAAGCTAGTGGGAGCACAGTAAAACTCCTAATATTGTATGTGGAAGACGTGCTAGTATTAGGAAATTAACTTTCCGATTTAGCAAGACATGATGTCCTTGCTCGGACACTATTTCCTTAATGAAAGACTTGTGTAAGGCTAATTATGTTCTTGAAATAAAGATCTATAGAGATAGATCAACACGACTTATAGGTTTAAGTCAAAGTACGTAAATTGACAAGATCTTGAAAGGTTCAAGATACAAGGAACTAGAGGTAGTTTCTTGCAATTATGATATCACATCATTTTGAGCATATCTCAATATTCTAGCACAAAGGTTGAGTTAGATAAAATGATTGGTATTCCATATGCTTCTGCAATTGGATCCATCATAAATGCCAGATATACACTAGACCAAGTATGTCATAATGCTTCAAAGCATTAGAAGAAGAAACCAACGAAATACATGGGAAGGTCATTAGATGACTGTAAAGAACATTCTAAGATACTTACGAAGAACCAAAGAAGTGTTCCTTAATTAAGGGTTGGAAGAAGATCATAGTAAAATGTTACACTGCTGATAGCTTCCATACAAATCGAGAAGGTTCTCGACCATAAAAAGGGGTATGTGTTCATTGTGAATGAAGAGGTAACTTGTTGGAAAGAGTTCCAAACAAAGGTAAATTTCATAATATACTACAAAATAAGAATATATTGCTGCTTTAGAAGCTGCAAAAGATAAGATGTTTTGGATGAAAGAGTTCATTGAAAAGCTAGGATGATACCTTTCATTCAGGATCACCTAGAAATCTTTTGTGACAATATGGGTGCCATTACGCAAGCTAAAGGACACTATGTCACATCAGAGTACCAAGCATCTACTCCAAACATTTAACTATGATCAGAATAAAGTTAGAGATCGAAATGTTAGTATTCACAAAGTTCACACAAATCAAATTTTAGATGACCCATTCACGAAGCTCTTTTCATATGCTAAGCTTGAAGGGTCATGCTTGAGCCATAGGACTTCGTTATTCTAGTGATGGGAATTGATTTGAATTTTAGTATTTGGATATTGGAACAAGTTAAGCAACAAGTATAGTATTTAGTAAAGATATATAGGATATGATCTCTTATACTTGTTGTGTTCTATATTAGCATGTTTAATCCGTGAATAAATCGCTTATTCTAAACTTCCATAGTCGATCATAGATGTGGGAGCAACTATGAAGAAAGACTAATATGAATTGGATTGGTTGACTTTTAAGAGGTAAAACTAGCAAGACGTTGTAACCAAGTTCATAGGTACCTGTTAGGGAACAAGTACTGGACATGACCCACTTCAAGATAACTCCATGGATCGTCGTCATGAGTGACACTTGAATAAAGGTAATATCTTTGTATCCTCTGACTTGAGATGCATATTAGGGACTTGAGTGTAGGGAGTACCATGCTTTGATATGGTTAACCGCTGATCTTGAAATAGTAGGCAGCTATAAAGGCCATCATTGGGTATACTATGAACTGCATAAGAGGTGTATGTAGTCAAAATGGGATTTGTTCCTCTAAATGGTTTAAGAGTGAGACATCTAAGGCGCCTTACCAAAAGTTGAACGACATATGAGAATGATAGTGATCCATGTCTCATGTTTAATATGATGTCCGAACAAAGGGATAACTGATACCACACCTTATACATCAATTGAAGCTTTGAGCTTGTGAGAATTGGATGTTGATGAATGGCACATACAGTCATACGTTGTTGGGGGTAGTGAGATGTTGCTAGACGTCCACCACTGTCTATATTATTCTATAACGCAATCTTGAGCAAGTGGGAGATTGTTGGTTCTATATGCTCAAGAATGATTATAAAATAATATTATCGGTAATATATGATCCTATAGGGTCACACCAAAACAAGTAGACACCTAATTAATATTTACAAGAATTCGATTCTTGATAAATATTTACAACAAAACAAGTAGACACCTAATTAATATCAACTTCCAACCTCCCAAGAGTTTTCAAAGTCTACAAAGGTTGTTTTTCTAAACTCCTTCTTATGTTTTATCTTTTTATTGCATGTAACAAGATCCTTGGTGGGAACATAAAATTGTTATGCCTTTGTTCTGAATATATTTTTGCTTCCGTTGCATAAAAGATTTTAGTCTTTTATGAGTTTTGAAACCCTTTTTGAACATGTAATTCCTAACAGATACTAGCTAGAACTCCGATTGACACTAGTCAACATCTATCTAAGAATAGAGGGGAAGGTGTTGAACAAGTGGGATACTCAAGAGTAATTGGCAGTATGATGTATCTTATGAGTTGTATTAGACCTGACTTAGCATATGCAGTGAGCAGGCTAAGTAGGTATACTAGTAATCCCAATTTAGAACACTGGAAGAGTATTACTAGATTGTTAAGATATTTAAGATACACACATGAGTATGGACTGCATTATGGAAGATACCCAGTGGTGATCGAAGGATACAACGATGCAAATTGGATATATGATATAAAGGATTCCAGATCTACAAGTGGATATGTATTTACACTTGGAGGTGCGGCTATATCTTGGAAATCATCCAAGCAAACTATTATAGCCAGATCCACGATAGAATCTGAATTTATTGCCTTGGATAAATGTGGTGAAGAGGCAGAGTGGCTATGTTAGTTCATGGAGGATATTCCCAAATGACCTAAGCCGGTAACGCCCATATGTATACATTGTGATAGCCAATCGGCAATTGGTAGAGCTCAAAGTACAATGTATAATGGGAAATTCAGACATATTAGACGTAGACATAATACGATTCGACAATTACTCTCTAATGGAGTTATCTCGATTGACTATGTGAAGTCAAAGGATAACATTGTGGATCCGCTTACGAAAGGCCTAAGTAGAGATTTGGTTTATAAGTCGTCGAAAGGAATGGGACTAAAGCCCTTGAATGAGTAATTCATGCAAAGGAAACCTTACCCAGAAGACTGGAGATCCCAAAATCTGGGTTCAAAAGGACAACCTAGTTATATGAATAAGGGAGGTCACTGTGGGGGAGTTAATAAACTTCCTACTCTAATTCTGGAATCAGTGACAGTAAGGCTAAGCTTGTGGGTTTTAATTATTATTGAAGATCACCTATGTGAGAGAGAAGTGGAGTCGCTTCGAAGGGAATTGTGGGGGCTCAAATCCTTACAGCTCTCGCTGAACCAGGATAATGTTCATGACCATAACGAACACGACAATGAGGATATGACCTTGTTAGGAAGAGTTCTGTGTGAAATGTATTGTCGTCTACATAAATGGCAGTTCAGTTCAAAGACATCGAGTCTACTGACAGCTAGGAGGCTAAGTATGTTTCACAAGGGAAGGTTCAAAGGGTAACATCTATCTATCCTATGCAATATTCGACTATTTGAAATTTCGTAGGAAATTTTTGTATGTAAAGATCGATATCCATTCATGAGGGGGATTGTTGGAAAATGTTAGTAAAAATATGGTTTTTACTAACTTTGGACACATTTAAATACATGTATATGTATTATATATATTTAACTCTTAGTGGGTTTGTGTTATCCTATATGAGAGCTTCGAAACGATATATTCTGTGTCCAAAATGGAATATGTGTGAATGAGATATCGATGTTCAAAGTTGAGTGTTTGGGATGAAATTGGAAAAAATCAAGTGGGTGTGGGGATGTGTCCCACATAGGAAAAAGGAGTAAACATTCAATGGTTTATAACCATGAATGTGTGAGGGACTTACAAGCTTCTTTGATTAGTTTTACTCCAACACCTACCCACATGCAGGGGGTGTCGATTCAGACTTTCGTAGGATAAATCGGCGAAACTTGTGTGTGGGCGCGACCTGTGGACACGAATGCAGCTCCGAAATCTCGGGCTCGCGCAACTTGGTTTTTGCTAAAATTTATTTTGATCCAGTAACCCGGGCAGGTTATGCCTCGGGTTAACCCGCACGGCTACCTACGTCGTACACTGGGATATTGTGACAAACAGTGGCTCGGGCAGGTTGTGTCGCGGGCTAACTCGCACGACTACCCGCACCATGCACTAGAATGTAGACACGATACAGTGTCCCCGGCAAGTTGTGCCGTGGGCTAACTCGCGCGGTAAACTGCGTCGTGTACTGTTTCGAATTTTGTAGCCCCAAATCAAACGTATTGAATTCTGATAATTAATATTTTAATTATCGAGTTAATCTTGTCGGTTTTAAAGATTAATTATTTAATCATTGGTTAACTACGTATTAATGTTGTCGATTTCGGTTTTCAATATAAAAAGGAGGGTTGGTTACACTCAAATGACACAACCGATGACGACATCCCATATAACGAAAGACACTCACACATCACTCTCTCTGAAACTTTCTAGTGCATACGATAAATCTGGTGGTTTTCAAGGCAAGTGGTCAGCTTTAGTAGTACTACTGCTTTGGCTGTTGTACCCTGGGAACAAACAACGAATTTGTTTAAGGGAATCGTGTGTAACACGAGCCTCAACCTCTGTTCTATATCCTCTTCTATTTTCTTTATCGTTTTCTTAAAATCATTAGCTGATTTTTTCGGAGTTCTTAATCATTTGTTGATTAATTTTGTTTATTATATGTATTATTAAAATACATAGAGAAAAACCAACAATCTTAAACAGATTTATATCGAATTTATTTCGATTTGTTACGAATCGAGTTTATCTCGATTTAAGGGTATAAGGATATGGTTGTATAAACGGATTGATAATCGAGTTTGTTTCAATTTAATTCGTTTTATGTGAAAAAGAATTTCTTTCGATTTTGGTTCGATTTAATTTTTCTAGGTTTTGTGTAAACAGTTTTATATCGAATTTGTTTCGATGTTAGTTAAAAGATTATAAATCGAATTGGTTTCGTTCTAATTATTTTCTGTTGTGTGGAAATAGAATCTAAATCGATTTTGTATCGATTTTGTGGAAATAGAATCTAAATCGATTTTGTTTCGATTTTGTGGAAATAGAATCTAAATCGATTTTGTTACGATTTTGTGGAAAAAGGATTCTAAGTCGAGTTTGTTTCGATTTTGTGGAAACGGAATCTAAAATCTAGTTTGTTTCGATTTTGTGGAAAAGGTTCTAAATCGAATTTGTTTCGATTTTGTTAACAAATTCTAAAACGAGTTTGTTTTGATTTAAGTCCTCTTCTGTTCGTATAAAAGGATTCTCAATCAAGTTTGTATTTGGTTTAATTCCTTTTATGTTCTGTGTAAACAGATTGCTATTGCGGTACTAAAACGTTGACGTGAAATTGTTTTCCACAATGGTGAACGAGTACTTGGTGGCAATGATCACTGATCTTACGGCCATGGTCTCGGAGGTGAAAGTGAATGGTGCAAACTCTAGAGAATGGTGGATTGATACCGGAGCGACTCGTCATGTTTGTCATGACAAGAGCAACTTCAACACCTACAAGGATGTTGATGATGGGCAAAAGCTCTTTATGGAAAATGCCGCCACCGCCGATGTCATGGGTGTTGGAGATGTCATTTTGAAGACTTGCGGGAAAAAGCTCAAGCTTAAGGATGTTTTGTATGTCCCAGAGCTTCAGAAGAACCTCGTTTCGGTTTGGTTGTTAAACAAGTTTGGTTTCAAACTAGTGTTTGAGTCGGACGAATTTCTTTTGTCCAAAAGTGGTATGCATGTGAGTAAAGGATATGCCTTGAATGGTATGTTCAAGTTAAATGTAATGGTTTTCAATGAAATGAATAAAGCAACTTCAAGTTATGTTTATTTGCTTAAATCTCAAAATGTTTGGCATGGCCCTTTAGGACATGTAAATTTTAATTTCATTCGACGTTTAATTAAATTAAACTGCAAACCGAAATTTGATTTTAACTCAAATCGCAAGTGCCCCACATGTGTAGAAGCTAAACTTACTAGATCTTCTTTACAATCGGTTGAAAGGAAGACCGAACCCCTTGATTTAATTCACACTGACGTGTGTGATTTAAAATCGGTTCCTACTAGAGGTGAGAACAAATATTTTATCACGTTTATCGGTGATAGCACGAAATATTTCTACTTATATTTACTTAAGAGTAAAGATGAAGCAATAGACAAGTTTATCTTGTATAAAAATGATATTGAAAATCAACTTAACAAGAAAATCAAGGTCGTTAGAAGTGATAGGGGAGGTGAATTTCTTTCACCGTTTGCTGAGTTTTGTTCTAACAATGGAATTCGACATGAATTCACAACACCCTACTCACCTCAACAAAACGTTATTGTTGAGAGAAAGAACCGTACCTTGAAAGAGATGGTGAATGCCATGTTGATTAGTTTTGGTTTAAGTCAGAATTTGTGGGGGGAAGTTACTTTGTCGGAGAACTATCTTTTGAATAAGAAACCCTACAAGAAACAAAATGAAACACCGTATGAAATTTGGATGGGTAGGAAACCATCTTATAAGTACTTACGAGTGCGGGGGTGCCTAGCTAAGGTGGTTGTACCTGCACCTAAGGTACAAAAGTTAGGACCCAGTGGATTGTGTATTCATTGGATATGCACAAAATAATAGTGCTTATCGATTTCTTGTGTATGAATCTAAAAATCCTGAAATACACAAGAATACAATTATGGAGTCAAGAAATTCTTCATTCTTCGAAGACATGTTTCCTTGTTTGAACAAGGAAGATCAAACCTCATCTTCTAAAGATAAAGAAATTGTTCGAGAGGAAGAACAAATTCTATCTGAGGAAGAAGTGGTGGAATCTAGAAGAAGTAAACGGGCTCGGGTTGAAAAATCGTTTGGTCCCAATTTTCTTACCTACGTGGTGGAAAGTGAACCCAAAACTTATCGTGAAGCAGTTACGTCTTCGGAGGGACCTCAATGGAAAGAATCCATCAAGAGTGAGATAGAATCAATCTTACAAAACCATACGTGGGAACTAGTGGACCTACCTCCGGGCTGTAACCCACTAGGTTACCGTTGAATCTTTCAAAGAAAGATGAAAGCTGATGGCAGTATTGACAAATACAAGGCGAGATTAGTGATCAAAGGATATAGACAAAAGGAAGGTCTAGATTATTTTGATACTTATTTGTCGGTGAAAAGAATAAAATCCATTAGATTGGTGTTAGCTATTGTAGCCATTAGAAATCTGCAAATTCACCATTTGGATGTGAAAACTGTTTTTCTAAACGGAGATTTAGAAGAAGAAATCTATATGGAGAAGCCTGAGGGATTCGTTGCCCCAGGACAAGAAAACAAGGTTTGTAAACTTATTAAGTCCTTGTATGGCCTAAAGCAAGCTCCAAAGCAATGGCATCAAAAGTTTGATCAAGCCATGTTAGAAAGCGGTTTTAAGATAAATGAGTGTGATAAATGTGTTTATATGAAAGACACCACTCATAGTTATGTCATCTTGTGTGTATATGTTGATTATATACTTATCATTGGCAGTGATGACAATATGATAAGGTCCACGAAGGATATGTTGAAATCTTAGTTTGACATGAAAGATATGGGTTTAGCGGATGTGATTCTTGGGGTTAAAGATCACAAGAACCCAGAATGGTCTG
Organism: Arctium lappa; assembly: GCA_023525745.1. Classification (NCBI taxonomy): domain Eukaryota; kingdom Viridiplantae; phylum Streptophyta; class Magnoliopsida; order Asterales; family Asteraceae; genus Arctium; species Arctium lappa. The sequence continues at coordinate 59,095,636 of CM042059.1, read as the reverse complement.
GTGTTAAATCAGACACATTACGTGGACAAGATTCTTTAGAAATCTAATGAAGGAGATACTAGTATAGCTAGAAATCCAATTGACACTAGTCAACATCTATCTAAGAATAGAGGGGAAGGTGTTGCATAAGTGGAATACTCAAGAATAATTGGCAGTCTGATGTATCTTATGAGTTGCACTAGACCTGACTTTGCATTTGCAGTGAGCAGGCTAAGTAGGTATACTAGTAATCCCAATTTAGAACACTGGAAGAGTATTACTAGATTGTTAAGATATTTAAGATACACACGTGAGTATGGACTGCATTATGGAAGATACACAGTGGTGATCGAAGGATACAACGATGCAAATTGGATATTTGATATAAAGGATTCCACATCTACAAGTGGATATCTGTTTACAGTTGGAGGTGCGTGTTAGAACATATATTTGTTGGATACCAGATCATAAAGACTGAAGATAAAGTCAAGCAAAGTTAAAGCTTAAGTCAATTCTCAAGCAGAAAGTCAAAGTCATTGTTATAAAGTCAAAAGTCAAAGCAAATGTTGTAAGTGTTTATGTAGTATGAGTGTTTCTTTAGTCTGCGTGTTTTAGTGTCTTGAGTATTTTATCCTTTTGTATAAATAGGAATATGACACTGTGTTGAGCGAGTAGTAATTCATAGTTCTATCTGAGTGTTGTACGTGTTCATGTGTTAGAGAGAGAAAGAAGAGAGAGCATATTTGTAAATAATTCTAATTGTGAAATACAATGGAAATTATTTGAAATCGAAGTTGTCATCTTGTTTACATTGTTATCTGGGATAACAATTGGCATCAGGGCAGATCAAAATTCAGAAGAAACATGGATCAATTTGAAAATTTTGATTGACAGTTTCACGAACTCGCAAATCGAACTGTGCTACAATGAATTTTGAAATTCAGTAATGTGTTGGTTTTAAATTTGGTATGTTTGTACTTGATTCTATGTCTAGAATGGATTTGATTTGAGTAGCTTTGTCCAATTTACATCAGAATCGTGTAAATTTTGGATTTGATTGCAATTTTAGTTTGAGTTTTGAAACGCACTGTAATTAGATCGAGTTGTAAATTTTTTGATGTTTTAGAGTCAAATTCATCAATTCTAGCCTGCTCAAGAGATGTATTAGAAGCAATCTGCAGAGTTACAAGTCAATTGGTAAAGATTATGGTGAAAATCAGAGGAAAAAGTCAAGTTTTTGGTTAAACAAGTGAAGAACTCGATAGATCTCAAGAACACGCTAAGGGAAGAACTCGTAACATTTGAAGAACTCGCACAAGAACAAAATTAGCAAAGAGATGAAGAACTCGCATGTTGTGTTGTGTGAGAAGTAGAAACTCGCAAGCCTCTTGGTGCAAGTTCTTACTGTTCAAATTCTTCTTTGTGCGCGAAGTGAAGTCTGCGAGAAGTGTTGGGCTTGCGCGTTTCCTTTTAGCGAGAAGTTTATTTTCTCAAAAATTTTCTAAGTCCTAAACTCGCAAGAGTTATGCGAGAATTGTTTTGCGAGTTTGCATTTAGCTCGATCTAGAAAATTGAAATTTTTTCTAAATCTGAAACTCGCAAAGGTCTGAGAGAAGTGGATAAAACACGCACATTGTATCGTGCGATAACCAGAAACTCGCGCGTTGCTTCTTGCGCGAACAAGACTTCTCTCATCCTTCATTATGCGTGAAGCTCAAACTCGCACAACCCTGTGTGCGAGAAATGAGTTCTCGTAGCCTTCCTTTGTGCGCGAAGATCAAACGCGCATAAAGGGCTTTGCGAGAAGTGTAATTTTTCTTTGTTATACGCTTTCTGTAAGAATATTTTTCTGAATTTTTCTGAAATTTGACAAAGTTTGATTTTTGTAGATCCAGTTTTATTTCTGAATTTTGACGATCATTACAAGCAGTGTAAAAGCAGAGATGACTTCCAAAGACGCTCTCTCCATTGGTACTGATGTAAAGCCCCCAGTTCTGTTCAAAGGGGAATATGAACAGTGGAAGGACCGGTTCCTTGACTTTGTTGACCAGCATGCAAACGGAGAAAACATTGTCTTGTCCATTATGGAAGGTCCAATGGTACCTCTTACCATTGAGATACCTGATGACGAATATTCGGACAGTGAAGATGGAGATGAAGATAGAATTAGAAAGACAAAGACTGTTCCGAAAGATCTTTCATAGTACACTGAGGAACAAAAGAGAAAATACAAGGCAGATAAGCAAGCCAGATCTTTACTCTTACAAAGCATTCTTAATGAGATATACATCAATATCGACAGCTACAAAGCCAATGCTAAAAATATGTGGGATCAACTTTAGAAGATGATGATGGGTTCAAAGGTCGGAAACAAAATGAAGGTAGCAAACTGTATTAACAGCTACGAAGAGTTTAAGGCAAAAGAAAATAAAAGCCTTGAGGATACATATGAGCGATTTGTTCTTCTACTGAATGAGCTTTGAAAGAACAAAGTAAAAAAGAAGCAAATTGAGAACAATGTCAAATTCCTCAGCATTCTTCAGCCTGAGTGGAAAAGGCACACGAGAAGAATGAAGCAAATGAAAGACCTCAGTGATATTCAACTCCATGAAGTCTATGAAACGTTAAGGCAGAACGAGAAAGAGGTTGAAGAGAAAAGAAGTGAGAAGAAGAAGACTGATAAAGTTGTTGGTCTGATTGCTTTGGTGGCTGGTCAGAAAGAGAAGGAGAAGAAAGAAAAGAAGAAGAAGAAGAAGAAGAAGAAAATTGTGCTCTCAAGCTCAGATGATTATGCTAATTCAGACTCTGACAGTGATGATGGCGAAAATCTAAATCAAGCCTTGTTGCTTTTGACCCGTGCCTTTCAAAAGAATTTCTACAAGAAGTCGGGTTCAAATTCTCAGAGATACTCATCAGGCTCAAAGAATCATGAGCACAGAGAAAGAGTTGAAGGAAGGAGATTTGAGGAGAAGAGATTTGGAGAAAGAAATCCTGAAGAGAAGAAGAGATATGTCAATGATTATGGGGCTGAGAAGAAGACAGATGAGTTGATTAAGTGCTACAACTGCGAAAAGGTTGGTCATTTTGCCAAAGACTGTCGAAAGCCTACCGTAAGAAATTCTGATTACTACAAACAGAAGATGCACTTAGCTAAACAGAAGGAATCGGGAAAGGCACTAATGGCTGAGGACGAGTTTTGGCTAGACCATTCTGACGAGGATGAAAAAGAAGAGACAACACACATGTGCTTAATGGGCAAAGAGGTGAAGTATGATGATTCGGAAGAAGAGACATTTGATGAGGTACTTAACTTTTCTGAATCTGATTTTGTAACCAAAATGGAAGCCATTATGATCGAACTTCAAGATCTTCAATCTAAACTGAAAAAGGAAAAGAGCAGAGTTGCAAAGAAAAGTCAAAAGATTTTTGAACTCAACAAGGAACTTGTTGGGAACAAAAGTCTGATTGACTCTCTAAACAAATCTGCTTCTGATTTTAAATTGCAAAAAGATTGTTTTGAAAGTAAGATTTCTGAATTTGTTACTAAGCTTTCAAAGTCTGATCTTGAAAAGCAAGAATGTGTACTAAAAGCTCATTAATTACAGGTTGAAAATAAGAGCTTAGAGAAAAAGGTAAATGGTTTGGAATCCAAGTTATATGCTAGAGGACAAACAGATCAAATCATTTTCTTAAACACACCTAATGAGAAAGCTGATGTAAAAGAGAAGTGGAGACTCGGTTATGATAACCCCCACTACTTAAAGAAAGCAATCAGAAAACAGCCAACTCTATATAACTTTGGTTTTCTATTTGCGGCTGGTAAATATCCTCATTTAAAACCCAAATTTGTTACCAAGTCATCTGAAGAGGTTAAGGCCAAAGAAGATGAAAACAGAAAGAATACAAAGAAAATGCAACTACCATTCTGCTATCAAAAGCTGAATGATGGTTATCTTTCAGAAAAACCAAAGTTTCTTTCAAATGATTATTTTGCAAGTTATTCTATACAAGAGTTGGAGGCAAAACCGATTAAAGCTAAACTTTACGTTCCTCCACTTGTGTTAGAAAGCAAAATAATGGAACTTGAAAATATTTTATCTGATGAAAGAATTTTGGTTGATATTGAACAAAATGTATTCTCTACTGTAATGAAGAACACCATGTTTAAAACTGAATCAAATGAGTGTTCAACATCTTCTAAGGCACCTTAAACTTCAGAAGATGATTTTGATGACTTATTTGCGTCTGCAAATAATTTTCTAAATTATGATGATGGGTGTGTTGAAGAATGTATTGATATGTTTGACTTTAATGCTAAACTTCCAGATCATTCTGCTTTTATTATTAACTCTGAAGCTTTACCAAGTGTTTTTGAAGTAGGTGAATCATCGACTAACGTTGGTGAATCAGTTTCTGTGAGTACTGATTACTATGAGAAAGGTAAGAAGCAAAAGAAACGACGCTCACAGAAACGGACCAACACTGGTAAGATAAAGAAAAGACAAACTCAGAAATCTGTTTTTCCTAACAAATCTAAATCTTTTATTTCAGATTTGAAAAAGAAAAGGTCGGAAGAACGAACTGAATGGCGACCAAAACGGAAGATTGATGAGAACTCAGAATCATGTCCTGATAATGTTTGTAATAGATCGACTGATAGTAGTTCTGATGTAGTTGGTACTATTGCTTCTAATAAACAAAAACTTGTAATTCCTTACAAGAAATATACAATAAAGCAATTACTCCAATTATCTCGGTCTACTACTAAGTCTTCTACATATAGACGGAATGATTTTGTTTCTCACCGATATTCTGATGATTGGTTTGGTACTTATCATGTCTATTCTTAGAAGTCATATGCTTCAAAGGTTTTTCAAAAGTTCAGAGGGTCCATATACAAATGGATGCCAAAATCTTGCACTAATCCGATAGGACCCACATTTAAATGGGTACCTAAAGTTATTGTTCCCTGATTTCTCCTATGCTGACCCGTCATATGTGGTACTTGGAATCTGGTTGCTCCAAGCATATGAGTGGGCAGAAAGATATTTTGTCTAATTATACAGAGAAATACTGCGGGAACGTGCGATTTGGAAATGATCAGTTTTCACCGATTTTGGGCTACGGTGACGTGATTCAAGATAAGGTGATGATTACGAAGGTGAGCTATGTGGAAGAATTAGGACATTACATGTTTAGCATTGGACAGTTCTGTGACAAAGACCTAGAGGTAAGTTTCAAGGCCAAGAGATGTTCTGTGCGTACTAAAGACGGTAAGGAACTCTTGGTCGGCACGAGAAAGTCCAACCTCTACACAATTAATCTGTCAAAAGTCCAGACTGACAATGAGGTTTGTCTATTGTCAAAAGCCTCGCTGCAACAAAGCTGGTTATGGCATCGAAGGCTTTCTCACCTAAATTTTCGTTACATCAACAAACTGGTCACGGGCAAATTAGTCAAAGGACTTCCTGAGCTTAAGTACGAAAAAGAACATATGTGCGCAGCGTGCGAGAAAGGTAAAATGATGAGAGTCGCTCATAAGCCAAAGCCTGAGCCAAGTACAAGTTCTCCACTTGAGTTGTTGCATATGGATCTCTTCGGTCTTATGCGTACGCATAGCATAAACGGAAAGAAATATGTATTAGTGATTGTAGACGATTATTCGCGGTACACATGGGTCAAATTTTTGAGATTAAAAGATGAGACGCCCGAAGTCATCATCAATTTCTTAAAGACTACCCAAGTTAATCTGCAAAAGCCAGTCAAGCTTCTACGAACAGATAATGGCACGGAATTCAAGAATAGCATTGTAGAATATTATCTCGAATCGGTCGGGATAACACATCAATATTATGTTTCCAGAACGCCAGAACATAACGGAATAGTAGAGAGACGAAACCGAACGCTAGTCGAGGCCACTCAAACTATGCTTAGTCAATCGGATCTACCACTGTTTCTATGGGCCGAAGCTGTATCGACTACCTGCTACACACAGAATCGCTTCATAATACATCGTTTGTTTGGTAAAACTCCTTATGCTTTGATAAATAATCGTACACCTAGCATTAAACACTTCCATATTTTTGGATGCAGGTGCTTTGTGATGAACGATAAAGAGAACTTGAACAAGTTCAGTCCAAAGGTTGACGAAGGCATATTTATTGGCTACTCTCAAATGTCTGTTGCATACAAAATTTATTTGAAGAAGTCAAAGACTGTAATTGATAGTGTCAACGTCACATTTGATGAGGAGTTGGCTTCTGAACAACACAATTCAGAACCCCTACTTACAAAAGTGCTAGCTTCTGGACAAATCAGTCCAGAACATGTGGTTAATGCACCTAATTCTGATAAAGCATCTACTTCTACTTCTCATTTATCATAATTAGATTTATTGTTTGAATTATTTTATGATGAGTTTCTTGGATCTAAATTGCCTAAATTTGTTGTGATTGACAGACATGAAGATTCAAATGGTCATCATCCAATCACTTCAGATGTATCTACTGAATTCGTTCCCCCGATTCAGCAAGAAACTCCGATTCAAACAACTACTCCTTCAGTTGAAGATGTACGTGACACTACCAAGATAGAAGTTGTTGACTCAGTTGGTTGCACTATAATGTCTACTCAACAGCCAGATATTGTTGTACCAACTAATGCTTCTACACCAAATACTTCAACTGAACCACTCCCTGAACAAGAAGAAGATAGTGGATACTTAGATGAAAATCATGATCAATCTACATCAAATCCACTCCCTCATGAACACAAGTGGACCAAAGAGCACCCGATAAGCCAAATCATTGGAGATCCATCTAAACCAGTGTAAACTAAGTTTGTTACATTAAACATGTGTATGCATGACTCATTCCTGAGTAAGATAGATCCAATACGTGTATCTGATGCTCTAGTCGAGTCAGATTGGGTAACTGCAATGCAAGAAGAGCTGAATCAGTTCGAAGCACTCAAAGTCTGGAGACTCGTGCCTAGGCCAGAAGGTAAAACTATAATTGGCACAAAATGGGTATTCAAGAACAAAAAGGACGAAGATGGTATCGTGATCAGAAATAAAGAAAGACTAGTGGCTAAGGGATATAGGCAAGAGGAAGGTATTGACTATGACGAGACTTATGCTCCAGTGGCACGCATTGAGGCTATCCACGTGTTTCTTGCATATGTCGCCCACAAGAACTTCACTTTATATCAAATGGACGTGAATACTGCCTTTCTAAATGGCATTCTCAAGGAGGAAGTCTACGTTTCTCATCCTGAAGACTTTGTCAATCCAGAAAAGCCAAATCACGTTTATATTCTGGACAAAGCTCTTTACGGACTGAAGCAAGCCCCTCGAGCTTGGTACGATGTGTTATCTAAATTCCTAGTCAAGTCTGGCTTCTCAAAAGGTAAGATCGATACTACTTTGTTTATCAAAAAGGAAAACGCCGATATCATTTTAATTCAGATTTATGTAGATGACATCATACTTGGCTCAACAAATCCCAAATACTGTAAGAATTTTTCTAACCTCATATTGTCTAGATTTCAGATGAGTATGATGGGAGAGATGAATTTCTTTCTCGGATTACAAGTCAAACAATTTTCAACGGGGGATTTTTATTAATCAATCAAAGTACATTTTCGATATTCTTAAAAATTCAAAATGGAAAATTGTACACCTATTGGAACCCCGATGGCATCAGGAACTATGATTGGCACTGATCCTTCGGGAAAAGCTGTCGATGTTAGAATCTACCGAGGGATGATTGGTTCTTAGATGTATTTAACTTCTAGTAGGTCAGATATAATGTTCTCTACATGTCTATGTGCTCGATATCAAGCTAATCCAAAAGAATCCCATTTATCTGTAGTTAAAAGAATTTTTAGATATTTGAAGAGCACTGCAGATCTTGGTCTGTGGTATCCTAAAGATAGAGGTTTTGAACTGACAACATATTCAGATGCAGACCATGCAGGCTGTATGCTTAACAGGAAAATTACGTCATGTCACATACAATTTTTGGACGATAAACTCATGAGTTGGGCTTCAAATAAACAACTCTGTGTTTCCACATCAACAGTTGAGGCACAGTATGTCGTTGCGGCGAGCTGTTGTTCTCAAGTGTTGTGGATGAGAACACAACTCCGAGATTATGACTTCAAATACAAAAAGATCCCGATCTACTGTGATTCGAAGAGCGTCATTGTTATATCTGCGAATCCTGTTCAACATACAAAGACCAAACACATCGATGTACGATATCACTTCATCAAAGATAATATATAAAAAGGTATAATCGAACTTTATTTTGTAAACACTGATTACCTACTTGCTGATTTATTTACCAAGCCTCTAGATGAAAAGCGATTTAATTTTCTCGTTTATAAACTTGGTATGTTAAATCTCAAGACTTAATCAGTGATTACCTACTAAAGTTTTCGTTATTGTTATTTTTCTTCATTTCTTTATTTTTAATCTAAAAGAAATTTGCACTTAAGTTTGTTCATGATCTCAGGGGGAGTGTGAGATGATACAAGAAAAGTTGATCTACATACATTTAAGGGGGAGTTTAATAAATTTTGCATATGTTTATCACTTATAAATTTTCTGATGCATAATTGCAGGGGGGGTAAGAGTAAGGAGTACTGAATATGACATAAAATGACAAGTTTTCACCATGTCTCAACTTGAAAATAAAAATGACATAATTGCAACGGTTTAACTTGTTGTTGGAAATGTTATCACCATGTCTCAACTTGAACAAATTTTTCGATGGTGATACACCCCGCTTGATATTCAAATTTTGAGCATGATTTCATTTCAAAACGTTTCTTTCAAGAGTGTCTATATTTTGATTCGTATAGACAATATCCAATTTTTGTTGACCAAAGCTTTATTTGCTAAATCATTTCAGATTTTGATCTTTTTCATACAATGTTAGATTTTTCAAACAAGTTTCTTGTATTCATTTCTTTTATTTAATATACTTGTTTGAAATATCTTCAATTTTTAAAATGCTCAAATCTTCATGATTATCTTCATGAGCATACATACATCTGACATGTATTGTTTGTGCTTTAACTGCGAAGTTAAACCATGTTGAGCAACTTGTACTTTTAGGATTACATGGTTTCATTGTGTGAGAACTTAACTAAACTTCTATGGATTCACGTTAACCAGTGTTTCCTACCCAAAAAGTTAATCCTCGAGTGATCGAAGAGTGAGGAGTCAAAATAACTAAGTATGGGTTGTGCGATGAGGTAAAATGAAAAAGAGAGTTTGGTTAGAAGTGAGCTCAATGTTTAAAAAGAAAGAGGGTGTGAGAACAGAGTAAAAGAATATCAAACTCTACACCAACTTTTTTCTGAGTCGGGCAGCCACATTGTTGGTGTTTCACAATTCTTCGTGAACATTATTGAAACAGACAACTAGCCCATGCCAACTCTTGATTAAAACGCCACCAGCTACTCATCTTTTTCTCAACAAGAAGATGTTTCATATTTCAAGGGGACGCAACATATAATCTATCTGATTTTCATATGGAAAATTTGGATATTGAAAAGAAGGAAGTATGCCCCATCTTCGCACTTCGATCCTGCACAATTGAGTATGTGTTTAACTGTTGTTGTCTCAATGGTTTACACAATGTTGAGCCTTTTAAAAGCAATCATTTGTGCTAATTCTTTCAAACACAAGCACGTACACACAGGAAATTCGTTTTTCTGTCAAAACATTCATAGAATAAACTTTTGTTATTAAATGATTTAATGGAAGACCTAGGGGAGTGAACATTACAAAATCTCCTTTCCATTGTGTATTCGTTACACACAGTGACTTCGTGTTACTGACAGACATTTTAACTGATTCATTTGTTGATTCAGGTGTTACACTCACAATTTGTCTGAATTTGTAAAGATTCGGATGAATATCTTTTTGGATCGATAGATGGTCAGCGGCTCATTGTGAAAGATCAGTGGTCAGAACAGATTAAAGAAATTTCTTGTAGAGTTTTGATGATTTCAATGCTTCAATCATCAAAAAGGGGGAGAGAGTTCAAGAAATGTTAAATATGGGAGAGATATTCAAGAAATGTTTGAAAGTGGAAAAGAAAAGTTAGAGAAATACAGTTGGTTTGAAGAAAGTTTTTTGAAAGCTGAAAGAGAAAGTTCAAAGAGTTCCGAAAGCAAGTAGATTTTACAGAAATTTTCTTTGAAGACTTTTTGCTGAAGTAAACTGAGCTAAATCTGAAGATAATTTCTTTCCGATGTCTTAAAGAGGTTTTACAACCTTGGAGGAGATTGTTACTATTCTTAAAGACAGACTTTGGGGAGATTGCTAAGAAAAAGAGGAGATTTAATCTGATGATATTCTGACGAAAGAGGGAGATTGTACAAATTGAGCTTAAGGGGGAGATTGAATTGCAAAATCTTTTAGAGATGATCTTGAATTCAAAGGGGGAGATTGTTAGATCATATATTTGTTGGATAAAAGATCATAAAGACTGAAGATCAAAGTCAAGCCAAGTCAAAGCTCAAGTAAACTCTCAAGCAGAAAGTCAAAGTCATTGTAATAAAGTCAAAAGTCAAAGCAAGTGTTGTAAGTGTTTATGTAGTGTGAGTGTTTCTTTAGTCTACGAGTTTTAGTGTCTTGAGTGTTTTATCCTTTTGTATAAATAGGGATATGACACTGTGTTGAGCGAGTAGTAATTCATAGTTCTATCAGAGTGTTATACGCGTTCAAGTGTTAGAGAGAGAAAGTAGAGAGAGCATATTTGTAAAGAATTCTAATTGTGAAATACAATGGAAATTGTTTGAAATCGAAGTTGTCATCTTGTTTACATTGTTATCTTGGATAACAGTGCAACTATATCTTGGAAATCGTCCAAGCAAACTTTTATAGCCAGATCCACGATGGAACCTGAATTTATTGCCTAGGATAAATGTGGTGAAGAGGCAGAGTGGTTACGTCAGTTCATGGAAGATATTCCCAGATGGCCTAAGCCGGTAACGGCCATATGTATACATTGTGATAGCCAATCGGCAATTGGTAGAGCTCAAAGTACAATGTATAATGGGAAATCTAGACATATTAGACGTAGGCATAATACGGTTCGACAATTACTCTCTACTGGAGTTATCTCGATTGACTATGTGAAGTCAAAGGATAACATTGCGGATCCGCTTACGAAAGGCCTAAGTAGAGATTTGGTTTATAAGTCGTCGAAAGGAATGGGACTAAACTAAAGCCCTTGAATGAGTAATTCATGCAAAGGAAACCTTACCCAGAAGACTAGAGATCCCAAGATTTGGGTTCAAAAGGACAACCTAGTTGTATGAATAAGGGAGGTCACTGTAGGGGAGTTAATAAACTTCCTACTTTAATTCGGGAATCAGTGACAGTGAGGCTAAGCGTGTGGCTTTTAATGATTATTGAAGATCACCTATGTGAGAGAGAAGTGGGGTCGCTTCAAAGGGAATTGTGGGGGATCAATTCCTAACCACACTCGCTGAACCAGGCTAGTGTTCATGACCATAACGAACACGACTATGAGGATATGACCTTGTTAGGAAGAGTTCTGTGTGAAATGTATTATCGTCTACATAAATGGTAGTTCAGTTCAAAGACATCGAGTGTACTGACAGCTAAGAGACTAAGTGTGTTTTACAAGGGAAGGTTCAAAGGGTAACACCTACCTATCCTATGCAGGATTCGACTATTTGAAATTTCGTAGGAAATTTTCGTATGTAAAGATCGATATCCATTGATGTGGGGGATTGTTGGAAAATGTTAGTAAAAATATGGTTTTTACTAACTTTGGACATATTTAAATACATGTATATGGATTATATATATATTTAACTCTTAGTGGGTTTGAGTTCTCCTATATGAGAGCTTCGAAACGATATATTATGTGTCTAAAACGGAATATGTATGAATAAGATATCGATGTTCAAAGTTGAGTGTTTGGATGAAATTGGCAAAAATCAAGTGGGTGTGGGAATGTGTCCCACATAAGAGAAAGGAGTAAACATTCAATGGTATATAATCATGAATGTGTGAGGGTCTTACAAGCTCCTTTGATTGGTTTTACTCCAACACCTACCCGATGCAGGGGGGTGCCGATTGAGACTTTCGTAGGCTAAATCGGCGAAATTGTGAGTGGGCGCGACCTGCGGACACGAATGCAGCTCCGAAATCTCGGGCTCGCGCAACTTGGTTTTTGCTAAATTTTATTTTGATCCAGTAACCTAGGCGGGTTGTGCCGCGGGTTAACCCACACGGCTACCCGCGTCGTGCACTGGAATGTTGTGACAAACAGTGGCCCGGCCGGTTGTGTCGCGGGCTAACTCGCATGGCTACCCGACCCATGCACTGGAATGCAGACACGAAACATTAATGTTGTCGATTTCGGTTTTCAATATAAAAAGGAGGGTTGGTTACACTCAAATGACACAACAGAGTAATTACGTATTAATGTTGTCGATTTCGGTTTTCAATATAAAAAGGAGGGTTGGTTACACTCAAATGACACAACAGAGGACGACATCCCATATAATGAAAGACACTCACACATCACTCTCTCTGAAACTTTCTAGTGCATATGATAAATCTGGTGGTTTTCAAGGCAAGTGGTCATCTCCGACAGTACTGCTGCTTTGGCTGTTGTACCCTGGGAACAGACGGCGAATCTGTTTAAGGGAATCGTGTGTAACACGAGCCTCAACCTCTGTTCTATATCCTCTTCTATTTTCTTTATCGTTGTCTTAAAATCATTAGTTAATTTTTTTCGAGTACTTAATCATTTGTTGATTAATTTTGTTTATTATATGTATTATTAAAATACATAGAGAAAAACCAACATTGACTAGATAAAGGGCTAGGATCATTTCTTTGTTTCTCATATTTTTAGGATTTCTCAAATGAACCTAATCTTTTATATATATATATATATATATATATATATATATATATGGAGAGGTTCATTTGAGAAATGGTAAATGTATGAGAAATAGAGAAGTAATCTTAGCCATTCATCTGGTCAACATTTGCGACTTTGACCGTTAAGCACCGGATAATTCCTTGCATGGTCTATAGAAGGTAGAGGGGTAGTTTCGTAAAATACGTGGGATGAGTTCATATATGAACCTATATGATTCACATATGAACTATACGTTCATATATGAATCAGTTAATTAGTTCATATATGAATCTGTTAATTAGTTCAACTGATTCATATATGAACTTACAGTTAATTAGTTCATATGTGAATCAGTTAATTAGTTCATATATGAATCACAAAGGTTCATATATGAATCAATTAAAAGAGTTCAGATGTGAATTACACTGATTCATATATGAACATATAGTTCATATGTGAATTATACATGTTCATATATGAACACAGCCCGTGTATTTTATAAATATTACGAAAGTGTTCTTCTATTTATGGAATAACAACAACTTTTGACCGGTCAAAGCCGCGATATTTGACCAGATAAATCCGATCTTGACCATATGAATGGCTAAGATTACTTCTCTATTTCTCATATATTTACCATTTCTCAAATGAACCTAAGGCTATATATATATATATATATATATATATATATATATATATATATATATATAGTGTTTGGTTCATGTGAGAAATGGTAAATATATGAGAAATAGAGAAGTAATCCTAGCCATTCATATGGTCATGATCGGATTTGACTAGTCAAATATTGCGGCTTTGACCGGTCTAAAGTTGCGGCTATCCCAAAAATAGAAGGACAATTTCGTAAATTTTACAAAACACACGGGCTGTGTTCATATATGAACATGTATAATTCACATATGAACTATATGAACCAGTGCAATTCACAACTGAACTATTTTAATCGATTCATATATGAACCTTTCTGATTCATATATGAATCAGTTGAACTAACTAACAGATTCATATATGAACCTTTGTGATTCATATATGAATCTGTATGAATCACAAAGATTCATATATCAATCTGTTGAACTAATTAACAGATTCATACAGATTCATATATGAACTCATCCCGTGTATTTTACGAAATTACTTCTCTACCTTCTATAGACCACACAAGAAATTATCCGGTGCTTCGCGGTCAAATCCGCAAATATTGACCAGATGAATGGCTAAGATTACTTCTCTATTTCTCATATATTTACCATTTCTCAAATGAACCTCTCCCTATATATATATATATATATATATATATATATATATATAGGGGTGGTATCAATTGGAAACCAAATTTTATTGGAAACTTTGGAAACCAAATTTCAGCTATTGATCTTTATAATCAATGGTTAATATTCATTTGAATTATATATGGTAGTAAATTAATTAATTTATTAATAATAAATAAAAATAATAGATGAAAAGGATAAATATATCTTTTGATTTTGTGTCTCAAATATGGCAAAAAATGTTTATTTTATTTAGATTACTTGAAACCAAAATAAAATTTCTCACGCAATCTAAATTTTGTTATTTTTTTTACTGTGAAAACGTGGAGCATTTGTCTTTTCATCAAAAAATTTATTTTTCTTTTAAAATGTAAGAAAATATTTTTTTTAATTTCATTTTATTATAAAATTTCCCCTGCAATCTAATATTGTGATGAAACAGAATGAATTTGTGGATTACAAATTTAATTGGATTACAGATTTCATCAGGTTAATCGTGTTAGCATTATTGTTTCATATTGAAAATAGATTCATCAGGTTAATCGTGTTAGCATTATTGTTTCATAATGAAACATGATAAATTTGTGCCATTTTTGTTAACTTCCCATTTTTGTTTCATTACCTATTCAGTTGCATATCCGTATATGAAAATAGATTAATCAGGTTAATCGTGTTAGTATTATTGTTTCATAATGAAACATGATAAATTTGTGCCATTTTTGTTAACTTCCCATTTTTGTTTCATTACCTATTCAGTTGCATATCCGTATATGAAAATAGATTCATCAGGTTCATCGTGTTAGCATTATTGTTTCATAATGAAAATATATTCATCAGGTTAATCGTGTTAGCATTATTGTTTCATTATTACCATATATAAGCTAAATTAAAATTAAATAATTTACCTAAATTAAATATCTCATTTTTAAATTAATCAATGATTATTATTACCATATATAAGCTAAATTAAAATTAAATAATTATTAATATAATAATAATAACAGTTATCATATATATTATGAAATAATGTAAAAGACAAAAATAACCTTTTTAATTAAAAAAAAATTGTTGATTTTGGTTTACAAAGTTTCCAATGTAATACTGGTTTTCCAATTGATCGCTCCCCTATATATATATATATATATATATATATATATATATATATATATAAAGATACATAAATATCAACAAGAAATTAAATAACAATATGTAAATTATCTAACCCAAACTAGTTGCATCAAATTTATATTCGAAAATTATTAAATTTGGGAATTTAAAAAATAAATTCGTAATTATTTTTAAAGAATTAAAGAAATTTAATGCATTGTCTTTGTCTTTGTCTTATTTAACTATTCCCGTGTCCCAACGCGGTTGCTTAAGATAATTAATTAATGTCATGATTAATTATAAAGGCCACCGTCATTAAACTTAACGATTAATGAATAATTATTTGGGAAAAGTTAGAAAAAACCCAACAAATTATCTCATTTTTATTGATTAAATTCTTAAACTATTTTTTTGAATGATAAAAATTATAAATTTTCCAAAACCGGTTAAATACATCACTGTAACCTGTAAAAAAAGTTAATGTGATAAAAATTTAGGAAAAGTCTACAAAAACCAACAAACTGTCTTATTTTGAATGATTAAATCCCTGTTTTTTTTAAACAAATAAACCCCTAAATTTTTTCCTAAATCTTTTTACCAAATAATTTGTTGAAGTTTTTTTTGAACAAAAAAATCTCAAAGTTTTTTTTTTAAAGAAACAAAATCATGAATTTAATTTTAACCAAATAAATCCAATTTTTTTAACAAAACCATGAACAAAACATATATACAAATTCTCTCGCCGACAACAAAGTAAAATGAACCAATTAAACAGAGAAAATTATACTATTTCCGTTACTAACGCCGAAACATTCCAAAGTTATGCTTAAAACATAAATAGATAAATACAAAAACTATATTCATCATTTCATATACTAAAAAAAGTCAATCATTTCACGAAATATACCAAAAAAACATTCATCCCTTTTCAAAATGTACCAAAAAAATGTCATTTCGTTCACAAATATACCAAAAAAATGAGTCTTTTTTGGTATATTTATGAACGGATGGACATTTTTTTGGTATATTTTGTGAAAAGATGAACGTTTTTTTTGTATTTTATGAAGGCAAAAATATAATTTTTGTATGCATCTATTTATACTTTTGGCATAATTTTTGTATGCATCTATTCTAATGGAATTTATTAACGGCTGTTAGAGGCAGGGACTAAATCCGGTCGTTTTTGTATACATCAATTGTGAAACTATAATTTTTAAACTGTAGGGACCAAAAGTGTTATAAACAATAAACCATAGGGACCAAATTTGTAATTTACTCTATACCTTATATATTGGAATGCTTTACATATGATGCACAATTGTTTGATTATATATTTTTTGAAGTGATAAAAGAGTCTATTAATGACACTTGAATACTTTTGGCGTATTATAAACTCGATTTTATTGTAGTATTAATTTTTCATCTACAAATAAAATATACAGAGAAATTAATTAAAATAACCGTATTTGAACATCGTATTACCGAAATGCCCCAAATCTCGTCGACTTTGCCGAAATACCCTTTAAGTCCGGGAAACGTGGCCGGGATGAACATCGATCCCGGGGTTGTTTCGGCCGGGAAAGGACTCGATCCCGGGGTTATGTCCGGGAATCCCGGGGTTGGGGGCCGGGACGTGTTATTAATTGAGTGAAGTTTTACAAGTACATGTGTGTAGATACATATATGGGTGTGTGTGTGAGATACATATATGGGTTTCCCGGACATAACCCCGGGATTCCCGGACTTAAAGGGTATTTCGGCAAAATCGACGAGATTTGGGGTATTTCAATAATACGATGTTCAAATACGGTTATTTTAATTAATTTCTCTAAGGTTTTTATATACAAATAAATACTGATTTTTTTGCTTTTTCTTTTTGTAATTTGATTGGTGACTTTAGATTTGGTGGAGGTGGGATTGTGTTTGACGTTGGTGTCCACTCATGATGCATGGGAAAGACGTTTATAGAACAAGTTTTGATGTGATAAGGAAATTAAAGGTGGTTTTGGCTTGGAGATGTTTCTTTACTTTAGTGGTTTTTAGAGTATTGTGAGACCTTTTCCCCCTCTTTAAAGCATGATTTCATTGCTTAAGATTGTTGGTTAATGCCTTGAGAAAAGAGAAAAGAACATGTCTTACAATAAAAACATTATTGTCTGCATCAAAATAGAAAACCATGACTTACGATTGTAAAGAAAAGCATGTGTCATCACGTAAATCCATTAATTAGTAGATCTCAAAATGCTTTCAAACCATCTCACCCACATACGATTTCATCAAGATACAATTATTTTGAAAAACCCACAAAACCCTATGTAAAATAAATAGGTAAAATCATATATGTGGAAAGTCTCGTATCATGTTAAACAACCGATATATCGATCAAGTTGATACAATCTTTTTCAAGAAAACACACAAAACCCGAACTAAAGGTCAGTAAATCGGATGTGGGAAAAGTCTCGTATTATGTTTAACAATGCATATATAGATCAAGATAATCTCTTTTTGAATCCAATAAAACCCTACATAAAGGTCGGTAAACCAAATGTGGGAAAAGTCTCGTATCATGTTAAACAACCTAAAAATGTAAAGGTCGAACTTCATATTTCTTGATCCTTCTTGGCAAGTAAGAGAAGGGTTAAACAAGTTGAAGTAAAGATGAAGGATTTAGGGTTCACTTTTCCACTTGATAAGAGGATTTGGTGTCACTCATCACATGGAGGAAAGGGAAAAGGGAAGACAAATCCAAATCATGGTTTCCTTAAACAATTGTTTAAGACACCTTGCATGTCTCCTCTTCCACCTTCATACCCATACAAAATCAATCTTGTCTACAAATCTAAACCACTAATCACATTTTAAAATTTTATATAAATTTCAATCAATGGTTATTTAAAACATACATGCAAAAAACGTCAAATTACCTTACAGACCATTTTAACCTGGTGTTTATAACTCAAGGATGGCAAGATTCATGTCATAATCTTTGAAGATATTATACCTTTTTAAAGGAGTGATGTTTGTCTTTGAGAAGAGGAAAATTAAAAGAAAACTAAAGTTATTTACATAAACACTGTTAATTGAAGGAGGTAATGAATCTAATGATACCAATTAATACCACAATATAAAAATTAAAAATTAATGGGTCACATAAATCTTGTGTTTTACAGAATTATAAGATAGTATAGTTTGTATGTATTTAACTTAAGGATCGAATTATTATATGTTAACGTTTAAGATATATGTTCGTCGTTTTGTATGTATTTATAACTCCTTTAAATACAACAAATTAGATGAATGTGGTTATCACAGATTTGTGCTTCTTTTAGTTACATATAAAAAAATTAATCACTTATACTTGTACTATCACACTACTAGAAAAATCCTTAATACCGACCAAAGTTTATCCACGGACTTAAGCCGTCGGAAGAACACCGACGGAAAAAAGAAATTTGCGACGGATAAACAATCCTTCGGTAAATAAAAACATCCGACGATTTACCGACGGGCATAAAATTATTTTATTTTAAAATTTTTAAATATTACATTCCGTCGGTAAACTTAATAATTTAATTATTTATTTTTTTAATAAACATTCCGTCGGCAATCCGTCGCAAATTACCGACGGATTTCCGACGGCCGTTAGAAAATCCGTGGGAAAATATTTTTTTCAAGGTTATATGTATATATATAGTACATATATATATTGCTTGTATGTATTTAGTATCATGTATATACGTGTATGTCGTATGCATATAAGTGTGTATGTGTATGTCTACATCATGTATTGTATACATATATATTGTTTGTATGCATGTATATAACACATATGTCTATATCATGCATATCTAGCTATGTATATATGTGTGTATGTATGTATATATGTCTATAGATCATGTTTATGTATGTATGTCTATAGATCATGTCTATGTATGTGTGTATGTATGTATGTCTATGATGTATTGTATACATATGTATTGCTTGTATGTATACAGCACATACGTCTATATAATGTATATGTATGTGTGTATGTATGTATGTCTATAGATGTATTGTATACATATGTATTGCTTGTATGTATATAGCACATACGTCTATATCATGTCTATGTATGTGTGTATGTATACAGTTGTATTATAGTTACCCTCTTGAGATGGACGGCGACGTATTATTTACATTCTGGTGTACCCTGACGAATAGGTACGCGGACATGATGAGAGATGCCCGTAATTCGGCCAGGGATAGGGCTTTAGCCATTGATGGTGTCCGGTTCGATGGACATGAATACCTGATTCTAAGCGCACACAATCCAGAGTGGATCCGACATGATTTTTAGGTCGAGATGATTAATTAGGTTTGTTTTGTTTTGAATACTTATATCTGGTTGTAATAGGATTTATATTGATTTATGTCTTGTTTTTAACAAGTATGGAACACCAATGCGTTCAGGCGTGTATCTGCGGCCAATCGGGCCACTGAGTATGAGGGGATGATATCCAAACACACGTGCGGATCTATTAGTACCGTTATGCATCGGGACCGCATGGTAACTTATCATCCACTAGACTAAATGTATATAGTTGATGAATATATATATATATATATATATGATTTTGTTACCTACTAACAATTTAAGTTGTCTATTGTAGAGAGATGCATGGGGTCGTGAGCCTACTAGCGACGAGGTTTGGGAGGCTACACATTGCACCAACAGGAAGCTTGTTCCAGGTGCGACTGGTCCACCCACGGATCTTCCGATCTACGTTTACCTAAAGGCAGCTCATATGGCGGTAAGTTCAATTATGTATGTCTAGATTTTTGTTTGTTTTATAAGATAGATAGAAATTATAGCAAACTTAGTTTGGGCTGCCATTGTTGGGCAGACGATAGGATTGTTTTGATAAAAGCAGGTCATGGATATATATGTTCAAATTACAGTTGAAATGCTACTGAATTTTATATACGTTAGTTGACTTAACAATGTCTAATTTGGTAAATTGTAGGATAACTACCATCGGATTAGGGAAGAGGAGTACCCGGACTTAGCTCCCAACATTGTACCTCCCAATGACGTCGAGTTGTGGGAGTGCAGTGTCGGAGGACAGCGTAAAGGTCGTCTGTTTGGATGGGGGACTAGTCAGGATCCCTATTATGCTATGACAGGTGATTCAGGTGCCAATACGAGCGGGAGCTCGCTCGACCGTCGCGATGAGGAGGTATGCTTGTCAAACGTTGTTTAACATTGTTAATTATATGTTTGTTAAATGTTGTCTAACATTGTTATATGTTTGTCAAATGTTGAATTTCAGTTGGATGAGATGGGACAGAGGGTAGAGAGACAGGAAGAAGAGATGATCCAGATGCATGAGCGACTTGACCAGTTTGAGACGTTCATGAAGAAGTTTCAAGATCAACCCCCCCTGATGTAGGATAGTTTGTATTACGTTATACTTGTTTTAGATATTACGTTTTAATTTCTAGATATTAAATGAAAAATGGGCATGTTTTGAATAGTTTTAAACTGGATATTAAATGAAAAATTGACAGGTTTTGTACAGGTTATAAACTGACATTTATTAATTTTTAATTATTTTTTTAATAAAAAATTAAATTACCTACGGATAGTCCGTCGGTAAATGTTTTTTAATTTAATTTTTATTTATTAATTATCCGTAGGAAATCCGGCGTTAATTCCGTCGGTAATGATCTGTCGGTAATCCGTCGGTAATCGAAGACCGTCAATAATATGTCGGAAATGTCCCAGGCCGTCGGTAATCCATCGCAAATATAAGCCGTCGGTGATCTATCGGTGATCCGTCAGAAATATAAACGCCGACCACTTACTTTCCGAGGGCCACTTACCGACGGATCACCGACGGATTTTTCCGTCGGTGATAGGTCTCTGTTTTGTAGTGTCACTATCATATATATACTAGAAGTGTACTCGCGCAATGCAGCTAGATACATCACGATTTTAATGTTTCATTTTATTTTCTGTTTTTTGTCGATTTACGTTACGATTTTGGATGGTTGTGAGAGACTGATAATGATTTTTTTTATATAAATTTGTTTAATTTAGACTTAATAATATAATGTAATTTATTTTGGTTTAATAATATAATTTTTTTATAGTAAGATTTTTTAATTATATTTTAGATTTTTTATATCTAAAATATGCTGAGAGTTATTTTAGGGGAGTTAAAGTGGGAAATGATTTTAGGGGAGTTAAAATGGTTAGAGATAATGATTGAAAATTAATAAATAGCATTAAATGTAGTACATACAGCTTTTATGGTTGTTTTTTAAGTAATTAACATTAAATAGCGGTACATTAAGCTTTAAGACTTGTTTTTAAGAGTTTTTTATGCTCTCTTTATAATATAGTATAGATATATATATATATATATATATATGTGTGTATATATATATATATATATATTAGTATACCATTTTGTGATATTTCATTTACATTAAATAGTCGGATTGCGATAAGAGGAGTAAGAGAAAAATAATTGGACAAGAAAATATTATTCATATTACTTCTAACTTATGTCTTGTTAATCTGATTAAGATTTAATAAAAATGATTTAACTAATACAGTTCCAAAAAGCATAATGTAAATATGTAATATATACATTTGTTATTCAAATATGTGACTACATGTGACATTTTGTGTATAAAAAATTCAAAATTTACCATTAAATGTTTTATTTTTTATTTTTAAATAAGATGTACAAGGATTGCTTTTAAGTAATGTTAGAATGCAAACTTAATTATTACAACTTGAATTTATAATAATCAAAGTTATAGTGTTTGACAAATTCAATTCTAATTCTATGTTTTATAGTAGATAATAATTAGATTTTGAGAAACATGTTAAAACAAAACTTAATTGTTAAATATAAAATTACATAGTTGTCCTAACTTTAATCACTTAGGGCAAGTTTGTTAGCAGCTTAATGAGTTTAATGGGACTTACAATTTATTTGGTCAGCTATACATGACTGTTTGATAGTGGCTTAATGATATAGAAAGTGGCTTATTCAGTAAGCTTCTATGGAGAACTTTATGCAGAAAGCCAAGTTTTTTTCAAACTTCGTCATCTCAATTAAAAAACATGTTCCTTCCATCTATGAAAAAAATTCCCAAAGAAAAATCTCCTCAATCTATACAGACAGATTAATCCACACAGACAACTTTATCCATACATGACTTAATAGAAAACCAACCAAACAACCCCTTAATGGTGTACACGGTGGGGTTTGATGTGGTTTGGGGAAAAATCGCAAACCGCATTACATATGTGGTTTGAACATTTTTCTAAACTGCAAACCAGACTGCTTATATCTCGTCATTGAATACTAATAATACTACATAAGTTTAACATTTTTATGATGAATTACATTAGTCTTCGATTTTTTTTTACAATAATATTTTACATTCCGCTTCATTGCATTGGTACAGATGCACTTAGTAGTAATTTCAGGAAACAAACATACACACTCTCTTGATCTTTTTTTAAAACACAAGAAAAACCACAACAGAATGATAAAACTTTTGCAACCACTACAATAAAATTGGGTTCACATGACGTCAAAAATGTCTAAAGTTTTTAATAGACTACTCTATAAGACTTAAGTTTATAGGATAAAACAATAAAATGTCCTATCTGAATGTATTGTGAGGAGTCTATAAGACATTTTTGGGCGTCACAACAAGTGTTTAGAACTATTTTGTAAAAAAAAATGCCGTATTAGCTATTTATATGACACTATTTGAAAAAGTGTCTTATAAAAGGAATGTCTTATAAAAAAGATGTATTTATTAGAAACTTTTCAAAAATGTCCTATAAATACTTGTTAAATTGTCTAAAAGCATCATATAAACTTATTACACCTTTAGGTAGAAAACTTGTTTGGTCCTACTAAGTCCTATAAAACAATCTACTAGGACATCTAAAAATTGTTGGCATCCTATAAACCGGATTTTGTTGTAGTGAACCAATCTGATAACTCATCATTTTCCTATATTAATTTGTTAAATCACATCAAAATATCAAGTTTCTAACTCAAAATCTATGTATAAACTTATTTTACAATGTGTTTAAGTTAAAGAATTGTTATCTTATGGTCTCATTCTATGCATGTTTTTTTTTGAAAGAGTATCCTGGGCCTATGGTCCAGACTAATCCCTGGTAATTAGGGCATTTGGCCCAGCTGTTAAAGCGTGCAGTCCTGAGTTTATCCTCAGTGGCCACAAGTGCTGCTAGTGGGGCTCGAACCCGGGTTAAACGCTATGGACTCCCCAAACCTTTACCACCACACCACATCCCTTATGGTTAGCTCATTCTATGCATGTTAGGTCTATAGAAAGTGACAATATTTTAAACCAAACACCCATAAGACATTCAAACAATAATGGGTTTAATAGTTTATTTCAAGTTGCATGATTGGAAAATTTTAACAAAAAACATTGCAAAAATTTAGCATGATTATGCCTTCTTTTTTCATTTTCTAACTTATAGGATCAATTATTTGGTGGCGACGTTGTGCGGCGGAGACGGTGGCGCATGTGGTGTTGAAGGCGATGGTGGTGGTTGAGGTGGCATATCGATTGATTATGGTTGTAATACTATTGATAGACCTTGTATAATAGACCATGATAGGTGTCAATTGAAAAAAACTCCGTGTAAAATATTAAATTTTGTATTATTTTAAAATAAAAATTTAATGTAAACAGTAAAACTATTTTTAATATATTACACTACTTCTAATATTAAGAAAAAATATTTCAAAGTATATATTTTTTTTATCTTATTGCGTGTATATCCTATATATAGGGTATACATATATATATATATATATATATATATATATATATATATATATTGTTTGGTTCATTTGAGAAATAATAAATATATGAGAAATAGAGAAGTAATCCTAGCCATTCATATGGTCAAGATCGGATTTGACTAGTCAAATATTGCGGCTTTGACCGGTCAAAAGTTACGGCTTTGACTGGTCAAAAGTTGCGGCTATCCTAAAAATAGAAGGACAATTTCGTAAATTTTACAAAACACACGGCTGTGTTCATATATGAACATGTATAATTCACATATGAACTATATGTTCATATATGAACCAGTGCAATTCACAACTGAACTTTTTTAACTGATTCATATATGAATCTTTGTGACTCATATATGAATCAGTTGAACTAACTAACAGATTCATATATGAACCTTCGTGATTCATATATGAATCAGTTGAACTAATTAACAGATTTATATATGAATCTTGGTCATTCATACAGATTCATATATAAACTCATCCCGTGTATTTTACGAAATTACCCCTCTACCTTTTATAGACCACACAAGGAATTATCCGGTGCTTCGCGACCAAAGCCGCAAATGTTGACCAGATGAATGTCTAAGAGTATTTCTCTATTTCTCATATATTTACCATTTCTCAAATGAACCTCTCCCTATATATATATATATATATATATATATATATATATATATATATATATATATATATATGATCAAATGTAAAATGTAAACCACCTCTATTTGTACAAACTTATAAATTAATTTCAGGCGTCCATATAGTCGAATATCTAATTTTATTTTGTTTCCTTAACCAATGTCATCATCATAATAAATGAATCTTATCCTCTTCCATATATATCTCAATCGTATTTAATAAATCATGATTATTATCCATAAATATCTCAATTATTTTCTAATATAATGGTTTTTATGGTTTGTACAAATGTCTTGGTTTGTACTATAACTCATCCCTATATATATATATTGTTTGGTTCATTTGAGAAATGGTAAATATATGAGAAATAGAGAAGTAATCTTAGTCATTCATATGGTCAAGATCGGATTTGACTAATCAAATATTGCGACTTTGACCGATCAAAAGTTGCGGCTTTGACTGGTCAAAAGTTGCTGCTATCCCAAAAATAGAAGGACAATTTCGTAAATTTTACAAAACACACGGGCTGTGTTTATATATGAACATGTATAATTCACATATGAACTATATGTTCATATATGAACCAGTGCAATTCACAACTGAACTCTTTTAACTGATTCATATATGAATCTTTGTGATTCATATATGAATCAGTTGAACTAACTAATAGATTCATATATGAACATTTGTGATTCATATATGAATCTGTATGAATCACAAAGATTATATATGAATCTCTATGAATCACAAAGATTCATATATGAACCTTTGTGATTCATATATGAACTCATCCCGTGTATTTTACGAAATTACCTCTCTAGCTTCTATAGACCACACAAGGAATTATCCGGTGCTTCGCGGTCAAAGCCGCAAATGTTGACCAGATGAATGGTTAAGATTAGTTCTCTATTTCTCATATATTTACCATTTCTCAAATGAACCTCTCCCTATATATATATATATATATATATATATACACACACACATACGTATATAGGATGGTAATTAAATGAAAACCACAAAAATATTGAGAACTTTAAGAACCAATCTCAACCATCTAATCACTCCAATCTAACAACCTTAATTAATGTTCCATTTATAACTAAGAGAGGAAGTGATGGTAATTTTTTCTTTTTTATATATATCAAAATTTAGAATCAATTATTATTTTATTTGTTTTCAATCTTATGCGATGTAATTTATATGTAATAATATGATATTAAGATATTTTAATTTTCATTAATTGATAATAATCTTTGATATTTCATTAGTTGATTGTATTATTAATTTAATTTTTACTCGTTTACTTTCTCACATATACATTATTTAATGGTAACGTATAGAAAATCATACATCATTATAAAATCTATGTGACTATTTTAAATAATAAAAACATCACATGGGAAAAGAAATTATAGTAAATATAAAGATATTGCAATTAAAACATCACTTGCAATTAAAGTTTTATTTCACACCACAATGTCGCTAAAGTTAAACATTTTAGTGTTGTTTGAGATTGTGAAAACAAAACATAGTTGATGTAAAATGTGATGTGAAATTGAAACACTAAAGTGTTCTTTCATATTGTGAAACAACATAATATAGCTAAAATGAAACAATAAAATGTTGTTTCACAATTTTGAAAACAAAAGTTGACGTGAAACTAAAGGGGTGTTTCATATTGTGAAACAACACAATGTTGCTAATGTGAAACAATGTACTGTTGTTTCACATGGTGAAACAATGTAGTGTGTTTTCATGTCGTGAAATAATGTAGTGTTATTTCATATTGTGAAATAATATAATGTTGCTAAAGACAATATATTCTTGTTTCACAAGGTGAAACAATGTATTCTTGTTTCAGAATTTGAAAACAGAATAAATCAAAAGTTAACGTGAAATGTGATATGAAACACTAAAGTGTTGTTTTATATTGTGAAACAACACAATATTGTTAATGTGAAACAATATAGTGTTGTCTCACAATATGAAAAGAAACCAAAATGACGTGAAATGTGATGTGGATTGCTAAAATGTTTAAATCAATCTTATTGTTTCATGGAAAAATTGCAATTATTAAAGAAAATGTAAAAAGAAATATATAATAATACTCGTGTCAAATTAAAGAAAATAAAATTCTCGTTTTTATATAAATTATTTGATATAAAATTTTATTGTAATTAATATAATTTTGATTTAAAAATGAAATGGTGTTTAATTTAAATTATATAATTTCAATAAAAGATATAAAGTGAAGAGATTTACTTTTATGCCCTTTCTAAGAACTATGTTTATATGTAAAATGTTACCTCCTAGCTCTCACCATTCATTAATTTTGATTGTGGTTGAGATTAGTTCTTATGGTTCTCAATCTTTTTGTGTTTATCACTTGATTTAACCCATATATATAGATTTGTAATAATACCTTTATATCTATTAACTTTATATTACATGATATCCATATATTTTTACGATCATTTTATTATCATACTATATAAACTAAATTGTATTTCATAGTTAATTACGTAAAATTATTCAACAAAAATTCCATCAAATAAAAAGGTTACATTTTCCATCTTGGAGAATCTATTAATAATATAGGCTTTTACAACGCTTTTAAACAATTAAAAATAAAACTCTATAATTATTTATATAACTTTCAACGCACTAGGACTTTTAGTCCTAACAATCTCCCCCTAAAGTTCTATAAAGTGATGGGTAATCTAAGATTTGAAGATAACTTCTCCTTTAGTTTGTGTTTGCTCTTATGTAAATGATTGTACATCTTATAATTAGTATAGTTCTTTGTAAAAGCTTAGTTATGCACAAACATATTGGTAAGTTGAAGACATACCAAAATCAAGTCTACTTTGCGGATTGAGATTAACTCCAAGAAAACTAAGCTCTATGTGTCGAAATCATTTTCGGCAAACTACTTATCTGTCGAACCCTCTTTTGTTCGGCATCCTTCTGCCACTCTTTCGGCATAATCTAACCTTGTCGATTCTCTTTGTGTCGGCAACACCCCTTTATGTCAAACCCTCTCGATTTGACATACTTCATCATTCCCAATGTACTTCTAACAATGAGAATGGAAGCTTTCTTCTCCTAGAAGATATTCACTTGAGTTCTGATTTGATTGAGACATTTTTTTTTAAAAGATCTCAAAAAGATATGAATCAAATATATTTTATTAAGATATTGTACTTTCATAGTACAAAATTTACCTTTTGTAATGTGATAAGTCACCTCAAATATTTTATAATTTATTAGCAATATCTCAACCACCCTTGCTTTAAATGATCAATGTCATTTGCACACATTGCCTTGGATAGTATATAAAGGGTGAAGCTAGTTCCTTGCTTCTCACGCTTTCAGCTCAATATTTCTCCTTTGCAAGATATCAAGTAGGTTGTTAGCTATTACTTTCTTTCTAAGATTTATTCTTTGTGTTCTATAAGTCTTTCTTGTATTAGATTGTTTGAGTAGTTCTTAGTTATTCTATTCCGCAACAATCTTTTACTTTCTTTGTGTAATTATTGATATTTATATCAATAAAAGAATTAAAAATTAAGTAAAATTTGTGTATTGTATTCAACCCCCCTTTACAATACTTGTTTTGCTAACTCGGGACCAACAAGTGGTATCAGAGCGGTTGATTTAATTTGATAAATCAGATCCGTAATGGCATCTTCGTCCAAAGTTGATCCTTCTTCTATTTCTTCTTAAACTGATAATGGTTCTATGGTAAAACCTCCTAAGTTCAATGCTAACAACTTTTCTCTCTGGAAAAGTCGAATGATGCTATTCTTAGAAGGACCTGACAGTCGTTATCTGATCATTCTTCGTGAAGGTCCTCTTGTCCCTAAAGTATGGGACAAATTTATCAAAACTTCTAAAAATAAAGACAAAGAAAAAGATCCTCTTTTCCACGTTTTCGATGACTCTTCTGATGAGGAGCGAAGTTCTGATACTGGTAGATATATTCTGAAGCTTGAAAAAGAATACAATGATGAAGACAGACGCATCATTGGACTCGATTCCAAAGTGCGAGCAATAATTGCTCAATCTCTTCCAGATGAAGTGTACCACTCTCTTGTAAACTTCTCTACTGCTAAAGAGATTTGGACAACCCTATGTGTTCTGTACAAAGGTACAGATGAAGTTAAGAAGTCCCGAAAAAAAGGCCACTTTGCTTCTAAGTGTAGAAGCAATCTTCTTTGGATCTCTAAATCCAACTCTTCTAATTCTTCTAAGAGAAGAAATCTTATATCTGTTTCTACAGGTAGATCGCAGCCTCGAAAATCTTCTCCTTCCTCTTCCTTCAAAGAGATCTCTGACAAAGCCGATAAGTATAAGGCTAAGTACAAAAGAGAAAAGGAAAGAAACTTCCACTCTCAACGACGAGGAAAAGGCTTAATGGCATAAACTCTTGACTGGGCTGATGATCCTACCTCCGACAGTGAAACAGAAGTGCCAAGTAAATGCCTTATGGCAAAACTTGATGAAGAAGCTAAAGACTCCTGCTTAAGGATGGACTTTACAGCTGAGTGCTCCTCCTTCTCTTCTCAGGTACACCCCTTCTACTCTTTATCTGATGAAGAAAAGATTGAGGCATATGATTTAGTAATTGTACTTTTTCACAATGAGAAAGATGCAAAGAAAAAATCCAATGCTCAAATCAAATCTCTCTCTTTCCAACTTCAGGTTCTCTCTCTCAACTAAAACATTTTGACAAGATAAAAGCTGAGTTGGAAGACTTGAAAACGATAAACTATGTGTTGGCTAAAGAAAAGAATAAACTTCTCAAGCGGCTTCAAAAAGAACAAGAGATAGTAAGCAAATGGAACACCTCTTCCAAAAACCTTGAGAAAATTTTCAAAGACCAAGTAATTGGTGATGAAAAATTTGGGCTTGGTTACTGGAAAGAGGACGTTGACTATACTCCTTCTGAAGATGTCCCTTCCCCTTCTCAAAATCCTCCTCTTTTTTCTAAGCTTCCCTCCTACTATTCTGAATGGAATGATACCAATTCAGAAGATTCTAACTCTGTTTATTCCATGGATCTTCGAGATTCAAGGAATTTTGGTATCTTTGTGTCTGCCAAACCTTCTAATATAAGATCAAGATTCAAATGAGTTTGTCAAACCTGTTAATGATCTTCTTAAATCTTTGAAACTAAAGGAATGTTCTTCCTCTTCTTCCTCTTATTCTCTTTCTCCTAAGAAAGCTCCTTTTCTTAAAGGAAAATCTGTTGTTGTTGATCTTCCCAACAAAAGAAATATTACACCTTCCTCCAAAGGTAAATCTCCCATGAACACAACAAAAATTTATTCTAGAGCTTTGAAAATAAAAAAGTCCAATGGAATCTCCATAGATCCTCCTCCCTCCTCTAAAAAGGGAATTCTTGGACCAATACCTCGAAATCCTCACATTCCTTACAACTATCCCATTCTTCCTCACTCTTCTAAACCCCTAAAGTCTAAAACCCAAGGAAAAGTGAAAGCTTCCTCTCTTGAACCCAAGAAAAGGTTCATCTACAGAAAGTGCTACAACTGTGGTGACACTTTTCATCTAGCCAAGGACTGTCCGAAAGACCGTATTGAAAGATATGGTCAAAATAAACCTTCTTCTTCTTCTTCTTCTAACCCTAAAGGACCCACCTCAAAAAGGGTTCCAAAGGACTAATTTGTTTGTGTCTACAGGTCTTTGGGCATCATCATACATGGTATCTTGATAGTGGATGCTCACGACATATGACAGGAAACAAATCTCTTCTCCTAGACCTTGTGAAAGAAAAGGGACCAACTGTAACTTTTGGTGACAAATCTCGTGGTTCCACTAAAGGTTATGAGACTCTTTCTAATGGATCCATTACTTTCAAAAAAGTCGCCTATGTGGAAGGACTAATGCATAATCTTCTGAGCATTAGTCAACTGTGTGATTTAGATTACTACGTGATTTTCAGAGAGCACGATTGTCTCATTACTGATAAAAAGTTTCACACTGTCCTATCTGGCTTTAGAAAGGACAATGTGTACGTCATCAATATGAGTGTCAAATCAATTGAAGACGAAAGCATATGTTTCATTTCTGAAGACTCAGAAAAGAAGAACCGGCTCTGGCATAAACGTCTCTCTCATCTCAACTTCAAGACGTTGAATGCCCTCTCTAACAAAGAGCTAGTTGTCGGCTTGCTGAAAATCTCTTTCTCTAAAGAGAAGCTATGTGCTGCATGTGAGACAGGCAAGCTGACAAAATCATCTTTCAAGTCAAAGTAGTGTTTCTCTATCTCTGCACCTCTTCATATGCTGCATATGGATCTTTGTGGGCCAGTCAACACACCTAGTCTTGGTAGTAAAAGGTACATTCTTGTAATTATTGATGGATTCACACGTTACACTTGGGTATTCTTTCTCAGATACAAAAGTGATACATCTGAAGAAATCATCAATTTCATCAAGAAATCTGAAGTTCTCAACGGTCAACTAGTCAGATCTATCAGAAGTGACAACGGGACCGAATTCATAAATGCTACCTTAGATGCCTTTCTTAGTGACAAAGGTATCTCTCAAAACTTCGTAGTAGTCAAAAATCCGCAACAAAATGGTGTTGTGGAAAGGAAGAATCGTATACTATGTGAAGCTGCAAGGTCTATGCTAAGTGAATCAAACCTACCTACCTACTTCGGGGCTGAGGTTGTCAATACAACCTGCTTTACTCAAAACTGATATATTATTGTGACAAGACACAACAAGACTTCCTATAAAGTCTTCAATGGCCGAAAACCAAACATCGGTTTTCTTCATGTTTTCGGCTGCTTTGTTTCATTTTAAATGATCGAGAACATCTTGGGAAATTCGATCCCAAAGTTGATGCAGATATCTTTATGGACTACTCTCTGTCTTCTAAAGCCTATAGAGTCTACAATCTAAGGAGAAAATGTATTGACGAATCAATACATGTGAAGTTCGATTATCATAAGATATCTTCCTTATCTTGTGATGATAATGAACTTCATGAGTGGATCACTTCG
Source organism: Arctium lappa (assembly GCA_023525745.1). Lineage (NCBI taxonomy): Eukaryota > Viridiplantae > Streptophyta > Magnoliopsida > Asterales > Asteraceae > Arctium > Arctium lappa. The sequence continues at coordinate 59,063,820 of CM042059.1, read as the reverse complement.
TGTGTTGGAGAAGATTCCGCAAATCTTTTGTCTGCAGGACCTCCCTATGTTCCATTTTCGGCATCTTCAACTTCCTTTAACCATAGTTCGGCAGTTCCTCTACAGACTGCGGAACCTATTGCCCCTGTCGAACCAACCTTACATTCTTCTCCTCTTCACCATACACATCTTATACCTACCGATCCTTCAACCCATATTCTCCTAGCCTATTTCCTGCACCTCTTCCTCCATCTCTAAAATGGACCAAGGATCATCCAATTGATCAGATTATCGGTGATCAGCAAACAGGTGTCCAAACTAGAAGAGGCGTTGGAAACATTTGCCTCTATGTGAACTTTCTCTCCATAATAGAGCCCAAGAAAATTTAAGAAGCTATAGCAGATCCTTGTTGGATCACTTCCATGCAAGAAGAGTTGTCTCAATTTGAAAGAAACAAAGTATGGAGACTTGTACCTCGTACTTTCGGTAAAACTATTATTGGCACTAAGTGGGTCTTCCGAAATAAGATGGATGAAGTTGGCACTGTTATTCGGAACAAAGCCAGACTTGTTGCTCAAGGATATAGACAAGAGGAAGGTATCGATTATGTTGAAACCTTTGCTCCTGTTGCTAGACTTGAAGCGATAAGGATCTTTCTTGCTCATGTTGCTCACCAAAACTTCAGGGTTTTTCAAATGGATGTTAAAACTGCATTTCTCAATGGAGAACTTGCTGAAGAAGTCTATGTGAAACAACCTCCAGGTTTTGAAGATCCATCTCATCCATACTATGTGTTCAGATTAGACAAAGCTCTTTATGGTCTGAAACAAGCTCCTCGTGACTGGTATGACACTTTGTCAGATTTTCTTTTCTCAAACCGATATACCAGAGGTAAAATTGACAATACTCTCTTTCTCAAGGAAATCAAAGGTAATATCATTCTTGTCCAAATCTATGTTGATGACATCATCTTTGGTGCCACTGATGAATCTCTTTGTCAGGAGTTTGCCTCTCTCATGAAAAGCAAGTATGAGATGAGTATGATGGGTGAGCTTACTTTCTTTCTTGGTCTTCAAATTAAACAAACTTCTGAAGGTATTTTCATAAATCAGAGTAAATATATTCGTGATTTATTAAAGAAGTTTGATTTTGAAAATTGCTCTCCCATGAAAACTCCAATGGCACCACCTCTTAAGATTTATGCTGATCTAGTTGGTAAGTCAGTTGATATCACGAATTATAGAGGGATGATAGGGTCTCTTATTTATCTTACTGCTAGTAGACCTGACATCATGTATGCCACGTGTCTATGTGCGCGTTATCAAGACAATCCCAAGGAATCTCACTTGGCGGCTGTGAAACGCATTTTTCGGGACCTAAAGGGTACTATGAATCTGGGTCTTTGTTATCCCACGGACTCAGGTTTTGATCTCATTGGCTATTCAGATTATGATTTTGCAGGGTCTAAGGTAGACAGGAAAAGTACAACTGGCAGCTGTCAATTACTAGGTGGAAATTTGGTCAGCTAGTCCAGCAAGAAACAGAATTCGGTATCTACCTCTACTACTGAAGCTGAATATGTTGCAGCTGGCAGATATTGTGCACAGATCTTGTGGATGAAAAATCAACTGCAAGACTATGACAAGTTCTACTGTCATATACCTATCATATGTGACAACTCCAGTGCAATAGCAACTGCTAACAATCCGGTGCTGCACTCCAGATCTAAACACATTGATATTCGATATCACTTATAAGAGATCATATCTCTAAAGGTGATATTGAACTTCATTTCATCTCTACAGATCTTCAGCTTGCCGACCTTTTCACTAAACCACTAGATGAAACCAGATTCAACTACCTAGTTGGCTCCTTAGGTATGTTAAATCTTGTTTAAGTTTAAAAAAAATCGACTACTTTCGGTAAACTCTCGTATACCGAATCTTCTCTCCTTTTCTTTCAGTTTCCCTAACAATTGATGAATCACCCCCTACCGAAAATCCCTTTCTCTCTTACTTTCGGTATATCTTGCCGACATATTACTTTCCGAAGTATCTCTCATACTTCGGTACTCTTCACCATGTCCATACCGATTCATTCTTTGCTGAATATTCTATACCGAATCATCGGTAGTGATGATGATGTTTCATCCTTATCCACATCTCTCATACCGAACATCTTTTCGGCACCTCTTCCTCGACCAATCAGATCATGCCACATGGCTTCACAGGGTTCGTGTGTCAGTTGATGGGATGTCCACGACTCTGACATTAGCCGTTTTCGGCTGTTCCACTTCTCCATGACGTACGTTTTCGTAGTACCATCATTACCTTTTAAATATTATTAAATTCTTTTAAAACTCAAATTTTTCCCTCCAAGTTTCCTATATATATATATACCTTCATCTTCTTCATTTCTTACGTTTTCCAACTTCTCGAGTTTTTCTTCTCTCTAACAAACCTGCAACTCCATTCTCTCATCTTTCTTTCTTTTTCAATGGCATATTCAAGATTTTCCAAAGCTTCCAAGTCCACTCCAATCACTTGGGAAACTCTTGCATTCCCTGCATGCAACCAGGTTGCACGGCGTTCTGCGGATGTGGACCACCCGGAGTTCAATCAAGTCTCACTTTTTCTTAGAAAACACCTCTACAACATGCTCTTACGTCTTCTACAAAGTTGAGCAAAATGGTACTTAGTAGCTTCTGGCTAACTTGTAAGTATTATTCTGAGACTCACCACGTCTCTGCCTCTGTCATCTCTTCTGAAGAACACCCCGACCTTTCATTTGGGGTCGAGGATGTTCGATCAATTCTACGGATTCCGGAGTTTGATGTCTATGCTCTTTTCCCTACTGGTCGGGAACACGAGGAGGTAGTTGCTACACTAAACTATGTGCACGAAGGGAAGACTAAGGGTTCAGACACTCTTCTTCGCAAGAACATGGGTGTTGTTTGGAACTATTTCTTCTCTCACCTCATCTACTGCATTTACCACAAAATATCTAGGTGGGATCAATCACGTGCTGCTATCACCAGGTTGGCACATGCTCTCATCTTTATGAGGCATATCGATTTTGGTGATTTTTGATTCCTTGGTCACTGCAATCACGCCACCTCGGACTTACAACGTGGCCCTTCCACGGTTCATCTCTTTCATCATCAACGAGAAACTTTATGCACAGCTTCGTGCCGATGCAGGTCTGTCCGAATCGACCATCGCATATGACTTGCCTATCTTTCAAATAAGCAAGAAGACCATCTTCAAGCTGATCAAACCTACCGACACTCCAATTACCTCAGGTATGATCAAACCTTACTTCTCCCAATCCGATTTGGGGTACTCTTTTGCAGAGTGGTACCGAAAGGCTTCCACTTTCTCAAAGTTCTCCCTAATTGGTGGTCCCTTCTGCCCCTAAAACTACCCGAGCAAAATCGGTGGCCATTAAGAAGTAAATGGCCACCGGTAGCATCGCAATTGCTTCTATGACTATGCCACCGAAACAACCATCGGTGGCTGCCCCAGTCATTTCCTCCACTTCTTCAAAGCGACGGGGCTCAAAATCCCCTCCTAAGTCTTGTTCTAAGAGGCTTAGGAAACCAATAGCCGAACCACACACGCCTTCTACCGATTCTCAAAAATCGGAGGAAGTTGAAATTTCCCCTTTTGGGCCGCGGGGATCTGCTGAACCCCATCCTACCTCCTCCAAATCCTCTCCACAGGGTTTGGTTGTACAGACGGAGAACCTTGTTATCCCTTCTCCTCAATTTAAATTAAGAGATGAAGATGACTTGGCCTCCTCTCTAGACCAACGCCCCTCCTCTCCACAGCACAACCTATCACCCGGGGTCATACCCAAAGATATTGCAGATATCGATAGAAATACCATGGACATGTTCGATCTTTTATTTTCCATTGCAGGGGACGTGTTACCCCCTCCATTCGAAACTATAGCCTCACCAAAACTAACTCTCTCTCCTAAACACTCACCCCCTCCTTCACCAAAGAAAACTCCTTCCCTTTCTCCCAAACACTCACCCTCTTCTTCAGATTCCTTTTCGGATGGCTTCCATCCAGATTTTCCACCGAAGAGGCAATCTCCACTGAAGGATCGCACCTTGCCCCATTATACCCCTACTCCCACTGCCGACAGGTTTGGGCCTTCAACATCTTCTTCTTCAGCTCCACAGGTGCCGATCTCCATGCCTGCCGATTTCTTTGCCGAAATTCTTGATACCAATCGGCAGGTAAAGATGCTTGGTACTCAGTATGAGTTGCTTCGCAAATCTTTGCATGAGCCGGAGCTGCTAAATTCTCTGGACATCAACAACACTTCCTTAGCTGAGCTCTTGCAGCTAGTCAAAGAGCAGAATTCTGAGTGCTTAGATCTGAATAGGGACATCTTTTGGTGCTTGGATGTTTTGCATCATGAAGTTGATGGTCTTCGTGCCCCTCTCTCCGATGCTCTGGATGTTGTTCTCAAGGAGGTTATCAAGCTAATTGATAACAATACATCCTTGACTCTTTCTGTGGCCGCTTTCAAGGCTGCGTCTGATGCACGGGATCAGGATCTTATTTGTCTTCGGCAACAGGCCTCCGATCAAACTTCTGTCAACTCTTAGATTCTAAGTGCTCTACAGGGTATAAATCAACGCCTTGACTCGATGCCTGCCGATGTGACTCAGTACTGTGTTGTGTCACTTGATATAGACATCACTGAGTCTGCCTTTACTCCAGACGACAGAACTACTCTTGATTGGATAGACTCGGCTAAGGCTGATCTTTCTTCCACGGCACGTACTAAGGGGGAGAAACAAGTTGAGGGGGAGCAAATTACCCCTCAAATTATCATTACTAGTATGAGTCGGGGAGAACCTTCTACTGCCACCGCCGCTCCTACCGAAACCAAAACAGCCAAAGTTTCGGCATCTGCCGAAGAGGAGGGAACCAACCACCTTAAAGTGTTCGAAGAATCCGAGGGGGATCCTTTGCCTAAGAAATATAAAGGCAAAAAGAAACTAACACCGGATGAAGTAGATACAGAAGAAAAGAGATTTAAAGACGCTATGATAAAGAAAGTTGTCGACGGTGGTGGAATTCATCTTCCTCGCCCGAAGATTACTTCTCCTGACTTGGGTTTGTATGAAGAAGAACTAAAAGCTGCAAAGTTGGCCCAAATGGCTCGAGATGAAGATACCAAGCTAGCTCTAAAGTTGGCCGAGGAAGAAGCCGAAATCACAAAATCTCCTACTGACGCTATCAAGGCTCATCTGAGTGTGGAGGATTCGGCAAAGAAGAATGAAGAAATCAAATTTTTGTGTGTCGATTGGTACCAAAAAGTACTCACCAAACGCCGATCCTTTGCCAAAATCACAGACGTTAAAATCATCAAACCATCTTCTAGCTGCAAAGATATTCGCCTAACGATTACAAGGTATGATGCTTCAAGATCAGTTGACAGGCTGGATTATCTTGTTCACTTTGAGGTTTCAGAATGGATGGAGATTGGTATCTGCTTGGTGAATAGCAGAAATGCTCTCAAGCTTGAAGTTGATAAATACCTTGCAAATCTCCAAACAAAATTTAGAACCTACCGAAAGACCTAGAACATTGTCCACACTCCAGCCAAAGAAGAGCTCATCAAGAATCAAAAGACTGGTATCCCTCCTAAATCGAAGTCGATATCTAAAAAGGAAGATGTGTTTGTGAAAATGGCAAGGGAAGGAAAGGTTCCAGATGTTTCAATTCTCGATCTATCTTTACCAACCCTGGTTCCTCTCCCTTCCACCACTGTGATTAATGAGACTACTCGTGGGATCTTCTTCAATGATGCATTTGGGCAGATCACTTTCTTCAAAACAAGTCAGATCCATCTTGTCGATATTGCCTTTCTTCATGGGATTATCTCAATAATCCCACTTTCTGCAAAGGATCTCTATGTGGCGGTCACCGATGAACTCAAGAAAAGGGATGCCGATCCTCATCTGCCTTTTGCAAATCCTAAAAGGATGCGGTGATTGGTGCGGTGTAAGTGGGAATCGGTGTGTGTATCGGGACATGGACCGGGATGGTGTGAAAATGTGGTTGTGTGTGCGTACTGACCAGTGGTGGTGATATGGTAAACACTGGCTCAAAACCCGGTGTGGGCATAACAGTCGGCGCATTTGGTGTTACCACATTGCTGGTGACAATAGTGGTGAGCACAGTGTTTAAGATGGTGGTGAAGGCAGTGGTTTGTGGTGGTAATTCGGTGACAAAACTAGTCATCTGTGGTAATTATGAAAAAGGTGGTGTAGAGGGTAGATGTGTGTCTCCCATGGTGTGAGTGGGTGTTGTGAATGGTGTGTCAAAAGGAGCAGTGCGAAGCTCCTCATTGAGTTCCCTATACTGGCATAAATTAGGTGTATGTGACTGTGTTTGGCCAAAAGTGGTAAAGATACCACTTGTCTCCACATGTGGGTAGGGCCATTCCAATAGAAAAATAGGAGCAGACTCCTCATTTAAGAAAGTGCCCATGCAAATATTATCAGTTCCCAAAAGTGTGTGTTGTGCATTTAATGGCTCCACAGTGTGTGTTGTGTTAAATGTGGAGACAAGAGAAGGTAAAGGCAAGGTTGGTACCTCCCTCCATAAATCAGTGTCTGCCAAAGTGGGAGTTTGATCGTTTGGATCATTGGAGCTTCCAACACCCTTCTCAATTTTCCGAGCCAATCTTCGTCTTCGTTTGGCTTCTTGAACTTCTTTGACCGGAACGTATGTTTCTACATCAATGAATGCTCCTTCCTTGGACATCATTGGTTTTGTGATGTGCCGCTCTGTCGACCGTGTTGCCGGTCGTCTACTCCTCAGTCAAACACTCATGTCCCGTTTCCGTTTGTTCCCTTGTCCCTCGGTTTTGCTTGGTAAAGAGATAGACGAACCCAGGGGCTGTGTCGGTGGTGATGAACCAGAAAAAAAAGTTTTGGAAAGGAAGTTAACAGGGGATGAATGGGTTGGGGAACGTTGTCCTATTGACGGTGGTGCGAAAGAAATCGGGTCGGCGTCCAATGGTGCACTAGACAGTGGCATTGGGCAAGGTGGTTTGGTGGTGGAATCACTCACAGGAGGCTTCATTTCTAGGTTTAAGTATTGCCAATGCGGGGTTTGGTTGGGTTAGTCATCGACCAAAAAAGGGAAGAGGGGTGTGAGGTAAGAGACTGGAAAGACGAATGAGTTTTGTTTGGATTGGCGAAGAGGATGGAATGCTCATTCCCATTGATTTGAGCAGTATGGTGGGTCGATTTCGACTGTGGTAGAAATACTATCGAGCGATGGGTTTGTGCAATCAATCATTCGAGTAGAATGGGTGGTAAAAAAAATGTCACTGTTGTTGTACCTGGTCACTGCTTCACCCACTCTCTGGAGTATTCATGTGATGGCAGTAATAACAACGGTGGTGAGATGGTCACCGTCGAAGATGGTGCCGTCGAAGATGAAGACAGACAAAGGTCTGTCGGCACGTGGGTGGCGAAGGTCACCGCGATATTGACGGGATGGTGGCGTCGCAAGTGAACGAGATGGAGAGACGAGGGTGGAGGTGTGTGCGTGGGTTTCGATTACTGGAGGTCCGACGAAGGGAGTGAGCGGCGGTGGTGAGTGTGGTTCGTGATTTCTGCAGGGCCGGCGAGATGGTGACGGTGGCCGGTTTTCTTGGCTGGTGGTGGTGGTGGTGGGTTTGTCGGAGGTTGAGGATGATGATGATGATTTGCCTTGGGAAGGAAACAATAGGAAAAGAAAATGTCAGGCCTTATCTGTTAAAATATTTTTTGTTTTTCTTTTGTTTGTTTTTTTTGTTTGTTTTTGATTTGGTTTAAGGTTGGGAATGGGTTAATTTAAAGGGGAGACAATATCTAAAAAAATATTTGAAGTACAACATCAGATTTTTCTAGATTTGAACCATACAACAAAATCTTTTTTTTTTTTGTTTTTTTTTGTAAAATACTGTTTTGAAATTTTCAAATATTTATATATATGTATTTATATATATATATATAATAACTCTCAAAAATAGAAAAAATAACCCCTTTTTTTTCTTTTTTTTTCGAAAATATATTATTATATATATATGTTATATATATATATATATATAAAATTTCAAAATCCTTTCCGCACAAAAAAAATATCCGTTATTTTTAACATAAAAGGTAAAAGAAAATTAAGAAGAAGAAGGAAGGAAAAAAAATCATAAGGTAAAAAAAAAACGCAAAACAGTTATATACATTGATTGGACTTTTTAAAAGTCCAGTTTCTCAGATCAACTCACACAAAGCCACGGACAGGTTTCCATGGCTTTCCATTCCTTCGAAAAATGCCTTTATTCTTTGTCCATTCACTTTAAAAATGCTACCGTCTTCTGGGTTCAAGAGATCCACAGCTCCAAAAGGGTAGATTTTAAATATTTTGAATGGACCGGACCATCTACTTTTTAGTTTTCCCGGAAAGAGTTTAAGCCGCGAATTAAAAAGTAACACATTTTGCCCCTAAAAAATTCTCGTTTGTGAATTCTTTTGTCATGCCAGTTTTTTGTTTTTTCCTTATAAAGCTTGGCATTTTCATAGGCGAAATTCCTATGCTCGTCTAATTCACAAAGTTGAATTTTTCTTTTAATTCCTGCCTCAGAGATATCCATATTCAGCTCTTTAATTGCCCAGTATGCTTTGTGCTCCAATTCCAGAGGTAAATGGCAGGCTTTTCCAAAAACAATTTTATACAGAGACATACCAATGGGACTTTTAAAAGCAGTACGGTAAGCCCTCAAAGCGTCATCTAATTTAAAAGCCCAATCTTTTCTGTGTGGTTTAACGACTTTTTCTAAAATTCCCTTGATTTCTCGATTGGACAATTCTGCCAAACCATTGGTTTGGGGATGATAGGCAGTGGCAACCCTATGCTTGATATTATATTTGTCCAAAACGCTTTTTAACAAATTATTTATAAAATGAGTACCCTCGTCACTAATTAAAGCACGAGGAGTACCAAATCTCGTAAAAATTTGCTTTTGGAGAAATTTAATAACTGTTTTAGCATTATTTGAGTGACATGCCACTGCCTCAACCCATTTGGACACATAGTCCACTGCAACTAAAATATACTGGCAATTTCCTGAAATTGGGAATGGTCCCATGAAGTCAATCCCCCAAACATCGAACAATTCAACCTCTAAAATTCCATTTAGAGGCATTTCATTCTTTTGGGAGATTGATCCAGTCCGCTGACATTCGTTACATGTTTTGACAAAATCTTGAGCATCTTTGAACAATGTCGGCCAATGGAATCCAGACTGCAACACTTTTGCGGCCGTCCTTTGTCCACCAAAATGCCCTCCATAATTAGAAGCATGACAATTTTTCAATACGGTCAGTACTTCACTTTCAGGAATGCATCTTCTCAGCACCTGATCTGCACATGATTTAAATAAAATTTTCAATAGAACTTAGAATCATGCCTGAGTTTTTGAATTTGTTGTTTATTAAACTCAGGGGGAATAATTCCAAAGGCTAGAAAATTGGCAATGTCTGCAAACCATGGTGTCTCAGAATGTTTTAACACCAAGAGTCTCTCATCTGGGAATGTTTCTGTTATTTCCATTTTTTCCAGTTCTTTATCATGTTTTCAATTCTAGACAAATGATGAGCAACCTGATTGTCCACTCCTTTTCTGTCCACAATTTCAAGATCAAATTCTTGCAACAACAGAACCCATCTTATTAACCGAGGTTTTGCATCCTTCTTTAAAATTAAGTATTTAATGGCAGCATGATCAGTGTGTACAATGACTTTTGTTCCCATTAAATAAGATCTGAATCTCTCAAAGGCAAAGACTACGGCTAAAAATTCTTTTTCACTGTTGTGTAATTAATCTGAGCTTCATTTAGGGTTTTGCTTGCATAATAAATGGAGTGGCAAACTTTTTCTTTCCTTTGGCCTAGGACAGCTCCTACAGCCCAATCGCTCGCATCACACATGATTTCGAAAGGTTTTTCCTAGTCTGGAGTAACAATCACAGGAGCAGTAACCAAAGCTTTTTTCAAAGTGAGAAAAGCATTTCTACAATCCTCACTAAAATAAAAATTTTGATCATGCTGAAGTAATAAACACAAAGGTTTTGAAAATTTTGAAAAATCCTTGATAAATCTTCTGTAAAAACCTGCGTGTCCAAGAAAACTTCTTATGCCCTTGACAGTGGTTGGCTCAGGCAATTTTTCAATCACTTCAAGTTTTGCCTTATCAACCTCAACTCCTCTTTTTGAAATCAAATGACCAAGAACAATTCCTTCCTTGACCATGAAATGACACTTTTCCCAATTTAAAACCAAATCAGTTGCTTCATATCTTGCAAGACCTTTTTCAAGATTTTTCAAACATTGATCATATGATGTGCCATACACAGAAAAATCATCCATGAAAATTTCCATGGAAGTTTCAAGCATATCAGAAAATATGGACACCATACATCTTTAAAAAGTAGCAGGTGCATTACATAGACCGAAGGGCATTCTCCTAAAAGCAAAGGTTCCATAAGGACAAGTAAAGGTGGTCTTTTCTTGGTCTTCTGGGGCTATTGCAATCTGGTTGTACCCTGAATAGCCATCTAAGAAACAATAATACTCCTTTCCTGCAAGTCTGTCTAACATCTGATCAATGAAAGGTAAAGGAAAATGGTCTTTTTGGGTAGCTTTGTCAGTCTACGGTAATCCATACAAATCCTCCAACCAGATGCAACTCGAGTGGGAATGAGCTCATCTTTCTCATTTTTTATCACAGTGACACCTCCCTTTTTAGGGACACACTGTACAGGGCTTACCCAGGAGCTGCTTGCTATTGGGTAGATTATCCCTACATCCAACCATTTTAAAATCTCCTTTTTCACAACTTCTTTCATGATAGGATTTAACCTTCTTTGAGGTTCAATGGAAGTGGAGTTCTTGTCTTCTAGGATGATTTTGTGTTGACAAATGGAAGGGCTGATACCCTTAAGGTCAGAAATGGTCCATCCTATAGCCTTAGTGTGTAGTTTTAACAAACTTACCAACTATTCTTCCTGATGTGTTTCTAAGGTGGATGAAATGATGACACGCAATTTTCCTTCTTCACCTAGAAATGCATACTTTAGATGCGAGGGGAGTGGTTTCAACTCTAGGTCGGGTGGTGACTCAACTGATGGGATATGGCTCTTTTTATCCTCATTTTCTAACAACTCAAAAGCTGCAGTATGTTGTAACATGGTGGTTTCACCTTCTTCTTCCCATTCTATTTTCTCATCAACCTCAGTTTCTCTCAAATCTAACATTTTTCCAATTTCCTCTTTATGGCATAAAGACTCAATATCACTCAGGGTAAAACACTCTTCTTTATCATCAGGATATTTCATTGAGTTAAACACATTGAAGGTGACATTTTGCTCATTCACTCTCACAGTCAACTCTCCTTTCTGAACATCAATCAAGGTTCTACCAGTTGCTAGGAATGGTCTTCCTAGGATGATTGGAATGTCTTTATCGGCCTCAAAATCAAGAATGATAAAGTCGGCGGGAAAAATGAATTTTTCCATTTGGACTAATACATCTTCAATTTTTCCTTTTAGATGAGCTATGGACTTGTCGGCTAACTGCAGGGTGACTGTGGTTGGTCTAGCCTCACATATGCCTAGGGTGTTAAAAACAGACAAGGGCACAAGGTTTATACTAGCTCCTAGGTCACATAGTGCCTTTCCAATCTCTTTCCCACCTATTGAGCAAGGAATAGTGAAACTCCCAGGATCTTTGAGTTTAGGGGGAATTTTATTTGAAAGGAGGGCACTACAACCTTCTGTTAAAGCAACAGTTTCATATTCATTCAACTTCTTCTTTTTGCTCAGAATGTCCTTGAGAAAATTTTGCGTAACTTGGCATTTGTTCAATTGCCTCAACCAAAGGAATGTTGATATGTAGTTGTTTAAACACATTAAGGAACTTTTTGAACTATAGCTCCTCCTTTTGATTTCTCAACCTTTGTGGAAAAGGTATATAAGGGGGAACAGGAGCTACAATGGCTTTCTCAGGGGACTGTTCTGCAGGTGTTGGGGTGATGACAGGGTTAGAACTTTTGAGTATGGGAGTGACTGGTGAAGTGATAAGATTGTCAATCTTGGTGGAAGATGTCGATGTTTCATCCTGAAATGATACCTTCTTTTTTCCATCATATGGGAATAATAAAGGGAAGTCAGTTTTCTTAGGTAGCGATCCTATGTCTACTGGTTTTCCTTTATCCTTCCAAGTGGGTGTGATAACAGTGGGTTTGTGTGATTCAATGGGCTTTTTCACTTGTTCATTTTCTATCAAGCTCTTTCCACTTCTTAAAGTCACTGCTTTCACATGTTCTTTCATGGCGGGTCTTGGGATCTCTGTATCACTAGGCAATGTACCAACAGGTCTATTCCTTAACTCAAGTGCAAGCTGACTGATCTGAGTCTCTAGAGATCTGATGGTGGTGTTTTGATGGTTCATTGCTGAATTGGTTTGGTTAATGAACCCTTTTAAAATTGTTTCTAAAGAGGTGGATGACTCAGCTTGCTGGTTAGGTTTGTGTTGGAAAGACGATTGAGTTGATGGTTGATGAAAAGTCTGTTGGTGATGGTTTTGAGGTGGACTTGGGTGTTGTACTTGTTGTGGTTGAAAATTTGAAACTCCTTGTGGTTTAGGTGCAGGTGGATTTAAACACGGACTGTGCCAAGAAAAGTTTGGGTGTTGTCTCCAACTAGCATTGTAGTTGTTGGAGTAGGGACCAGGATTGTTATGAACATAGTTTACTGATTCAGTATTTTGCGGGCAATGTTCATAAGAGTGTTCCCCACCACAACAAACACATTGCACTGAGAGTACTGCTGGAATAGGTGTAGAGGCAGTAGACTGCACCCCTTGGCCAGAAGTTAAGTTTTTTTAGCATTGTGGCCATGGAAGTGAGTTGTGTTGTCAATGCAGTGTATGTATCTACATCATGAACTCCAGCAGTCTTCTTTTGAGGTTGGGCGCATGGATCAGCCCAATGTCCATTATTGGTTGAAATTTTTTCAAGAATTTCATACCCGTCATTATAGGTATTAGCTGTAAAGGCCCCTCCTGATGTCGCATCGAGCATTTGTTTTGCCATGGGGTTTAGACCATTGTAAAATGTCTCGAGTTGAATACAGTAGGGAATGCCATGGTGAGGGCATTTTCTCAACAGCTCTTTAAACCTCTCCCATGCATCAGGAATTGCTTCATCATCCATTTTTTTAAACATGCAAATTTCATTTCTGGATTTGGCATTCCTGGTGGGTGGAAAATACTTTCGCAAAAACGTTTCAGCCATATTGTTCCATGATGGTATAGAACCAGGTGCCAATGAATTAAACCATGACTTTGCTCGATCCCTTAGAGAGAATGGAAATAGAGTGAGTCTCAAGGCATCGTTAGATACCCTAGGGATCAGAAATGCATCGGTGATCTCCATAAAAGATTTTAAATGAGAATGAGTATCCTCCGATGGCATTCCGACAAATTGCCCATTGGTTTGCAACATATGGAACATGATGGGTTTTAATTCAAAATGGAGGGCGGAAATATGGGGTCTAACTATCCCTGAGTTCAATTGCTCAAAATCCGGGCTAGCGTAGTCCATAATTTTTCCCTCTTTGGAATTTTCTAGATTAATAATGTTCGGAGCTCCATCCCTATTTTCATTGTTATCCTGAGATTCCACATCATCATTGTTAGGAGGCTGATTTTGGTTTTGTTGAAAAGGGAATTCGGGCAGATTTTCAAAAATGGGTGGTGCATCGTGGAATATTGGTTGTTGTCTTGGTGGATTTTCTATTCTAGGTACCCTATTTTCAAAACCTGGTGGGGGTGGTTCCATGATGGGAGGATCTATGGTCAATGAAATTCTTTGTGCTTTCCTCCTATTACGAAACGTCCTTTCAATGTCCGGGTCAAATTCGAACAATTCCCCACGTGGTATTCTTGGCATACGCCACTTCCAAAAATAGATTCGAACGGTGTTAGAAAAATCAAATCTTTTAGAAAACTTTTACAGACTTTTAGCGAGCCAAATCCCGGCAACGGTGCCAAAAACTTGTTACGAGATTTATATGAACTTAATCTCTTGGACTGTTATCTAACGGTGAATAGTGCAAGTATACACTTATCAATCCGTTGTCGTCTTTTACAAGTAATAAAACGGTAAAATACCGAGTATCGATCCACAGGGAAAGGTGTAAAAGCTTAATAAAAGTCTAATAAAAGAAATGATTTCAGATGACGAATTTGAAGAAATATTGTTGGGTGTTTTTTAATAACTAATTTGACAGAAATTAATTATTTTAAAAAGGAGCAAGGGTGTAGGGATCCGTTAAGATTTTTGACAATTAAATCAAGTGAAACGTCGTAATTAATAAATATCCAACCATTAGCTTTTCTAAGGCACTCTTTCGAGATTGAGAAAGGCTCGCATCCATAGACTTGATTCTAATGTTTCCAAAATAGAAAAAAGTCTAGACAATGGCACAATCTATTCCTTGTATAAGCTATATGGAATGAAAACGAGTCTCCTTGTATCTAAATAACTCTCTCGAGTATATCTCCATATCATTCAAGTTGCGATGTCATGACGGCTTATCTCTAAGTCCGTCACACTTTAATCATTTTCAACAACGATCAATTTGTTAGGAAATGAATTTTATAAAAATAACCTTGAATGAATGATTGGAAATAATTATTAACTACTAATTTCCACCATCAAAAATTGGTTTTAATCTTAACTTTACCCCACACCCAAGCTAAGGTTGTTAACCTATCATCGCTTGGGGTCCTTGCATTTTTAAAAAGAAGAGAATACGACTAAAAATAAAAACTACTGTAGATTACGAAGATTAAATAAAAAGAACAATGGTAGATTAAAGGTAACAAAAATTATAAATAACGATGACGTAATAAGGCGAACAATTAAAATGCGATAAAATAAAGACGTAAAATTAAAATGCAATAAAATAAAGACGTAAAATTAAAATGCAGTAAAAGAAAGACGTAAAATTAAAATGCAGTAATTAAAGGAGAAGTAATAAAGCAGATAATAAAAACTGAAAGTTAAATGCTATATAAAATTAACTAGTCTTCCAAATATTCTCCCAATGATTGGAGAATAAAAAGTATACTTAGAGAGGATTTTTTAGGATTGATGAGAGAATTGTGTGCTTACAACCAGAGATCATGGCCTTTTATAGCCAACCAAAAGATTGGACAAAGCTATTGCCCAAAGGATAAAACAAAAGATCTAATTGACAAATATCTTCCAAGATTTCCTCTAGCTAATGCAAGGTTGGAGGAATATTCTAGGAATATTCCAAAAATCCCGAGATGACATCAAGCTGCAGCAAGCTGTTGTCCCTCTGTTTTTCGGCACACGAAATCTCCCAACAAAAATGCCTAGAAGCCAATCTGCAAGCCAAAAAAACAACATAAAACCAATGATTCAATGCCCAAGTAATAAATATATGAGTTTTGCTCAAAGGGTTTTGATTAATTAAATATTCGCTTGCAAAAAGTTGAGATATGCTTTTAAAAAAAGAGCATTTAAGTAATAAAATGAACGCATATCAGCTCATGTGGCCAAAATGGGTTTATTATTTTGCTAACGCCTTATGATACCTTATGTCTTGTTTATCACTCAAATAAGTTTTGGGACGTCGTCCGGTCTAAATGGCTCTATGGAGCACTTTATGGAAAGGTAGCTATTAAAGAAATGTTGGTTATTACATGTTTGAATGCATTAGTTCATTCATTTTGAGTCATGTAATGTTTAGACTGTAATGCAATGGATCCATAGGCATATGAGTCGTTATGTTCATCATGGTGTCTTTGATTTCTATGTTTGAGTCTAGTGAGTGGTCCCCAAGTCATGTTGTTATGCGATAGGTGCTCTGCAGAACCGTATACGGAGCTAAGTCTTGCGGTGGTGCCCATGGTGAGCCAGATACGGGGACTTGTAACTTTTGTGTTGACACTCATCTAGAGGTTGAGTAGACTAGGGTCATTTGGGTATCTTGTGGTGGTTGCTTAAAGGAGCCGTATACGGGGATCCATTACCATGGTAAATCTCGTGAACGTTGATAAGTGACTTAACTTTGTGTTCCGCCACATTCAATGGAATTCGGGTCTACCCCATCACCGAAAGGTGTTATTTTCGGGTATTCCCTTACCCACACTTTCGGTGTTGAAACATACCATTTATTTATACAAATAGCTTTGATAAAATATTTCATGGGTGCATTTTGGGAAAAATTAAATGGTGTTTAATTATTTAAAAATGTATTTGGCATGGGTAGAGACGTGATATGGAAATAGAACCCTTATATCTGATGTTTCAAGTATGGATGCTTTTAGAGTGCATTATTGTTTTTAAAACGTCTTCTTATTTATATATGATCAAATTGCTTTAACTCACTAGGTGTTAAGCCTAACACTGCTTCTTATCAACATGTATATCAGGTCCTAGATGGATCTGAGTGGCGAGTAAAGCTGGGTAGAAGTTCCGGTAGGATGACTCTAGTGACGTCATCCGATTTGAGAAGATTAGCGGACTTGGTGATTGTAGTAACACCCGTCAGTCTTTGTTTTCGTTTGTGGGATCAGATAGTTTCATTAGAACTCTGATACATGTTGTTGTGTTTCTTCCCTTGTAACTTTAGATTTTTCGTGTTCCAAGTTATGTAATTAAGAGATTTTTGGAAGTTTTAAATTGTCTGTTGTTTTCCATTTTTAGGGGTGTTACACCATGTATTTCATCTTTACAAACAACTTCATCCAAACAAAACCCTAAAAATCTCCAAAACAAGCTTTAGGTTAAAAGTTCATCAAATCAAGAATTTATAATAGATGAGATGTTTAGAAGTTCAAGATCCAAAAGTTTTAGCATGTATAAAGTTTAAAAGTGTGGATGAACTTACCTTATTAGGTTTTATATATAAAACCTAGGTAGGGATGAACTAGAGAGAGAAGGAAAACAATTGAATCTTGATTGATTTGGTCTATTAATCAATGCCAACAATCCCTACACCAACCACATTAGAGTTCTTAGTGATTCCCTTTAATAGCATTAAATGAGGAGGGGAGAAACCCTACCTTAAGCACCAAGAAAATCACCTCTCCAAAAGCTCTAGGTTGGAAAAATGGTTTAGAAATCGGGCTTGTTGCATTTAATGGTTTGGGTCGCGATAGTGCCCGGCGATTATGACAATTTTCATAATCGCTGGCATAGTCGCTGCAATGAGGGACCCCTTGGTACCACCTTCGTGACAATGCCCCGTGAAAGTGACAAGGTGTCACAATCGTAGGCACAGTCTCCGCGCCACTTCTATCCACGGTACATTCCACGCGGTTATGCCCCGCGAGAGTGACAAGGTGTCACAATCGCGGGTATAGTCGTCGGTGTGGTACCGAACCTCGTTTGTGGAGTTTTCTTCCCGAGGGCTTCCGATGCAAAGGCTTGAGATCTAACATCCACATAACTACTCCATGGCTTCCCATATTGAAAGTTTAACGAAACCAATACACTTTCCCCAAAATTTCGGGTGTTACAACATACAAGAATATAATATAGTCAAAGTCAACGACTTCAAATCTAATCCGAACGAAACTCGATTATGACAAGAGTTACTATAACTCTCACTGAAGGCCGCTATCTCCAACAATACGAAAATGTTCCAAAGATTTAAGTCATTCATAACTCTCTAACCAGCACTCGACTTAGCTCAAGTGTCGCTAATACCGTCCCCTTGGGAACGTGATGCACATGTCAATAATAAAAAGTGTTAGACTTAAAGTCTTTATTAGTTCAAGTTCATAATAAACATAAAACGGTAAAACAAAAAAACTGCTTATTTAAATCACAATTTCCTAAATGAAACGTCTTTACCATAAAAGCAACGTATTTCCCAAACCCACCATATTCGTGATGAGAACTCAGTGACCAAAAAAAATCATTTGAATATGAAACAAAAACCCTAATACTCATTCAAAACATAAATAAAGTTTAATATTCAAATAATGAAAACATGGAGACAACTCTATTATCCAAAATACCAAAATATTAATAAGGTTTGATATCTAAATCCCAAATTATGGATAACACTCTATACCGAAAACAACAATGAAGACATGGATCATACTCTATATTTAACATATTTCGGTGACGGGGAGTCTTGTTTTCATCGATCATGGTGAAACAAAAAGTAAGCCATTTATGAGCATTATTGAATATCACCACAAGATCAAGGTTATGGTGTCTAACTCCTTATGAGTGTCAAGGTACCGGAGTCCGACCCACACGAGTTCATTTCCATAATACCCCTGATCTTAGTGTCTACTCACACATAATAGACTTCATAATGATCTTGGAGCCCGACTCTACACGAGTTCATCCCCACAATACCATATATGAATAAGTGTCAACTCTATTAGGCCAAGTCCTCAAATCAAGGGTCCTGGTGTCCAACTCCTCAAGAGTTTATCACTATAATACCTAGGGCCCCTCAATCTTACTAAACAAGAGATCACCTTGGAAATATCTATGGTCCGGGAGTCCGACTCATAAGAGTTCATCACCGCAATACCGAGATGACCACAACACTTACTCAAGCATTGGTCACCAAGTGAGGACGTCAAAACTCCTCACTTATTAAATACAACTGACTCATATGTCTTTTGTAACACCCTCAATCACAATCTAAGATTTAACCTCAATACACACAATCATTCTATACATAAAGTCTATGATACGGACGGGTGCTACTAAAACCCAATAGAAGTCACTATCTCCAAACTGCGGAAGACTTCACCAAATACTTACACTCGCGAAAGACTAAGCACATATCTTCATAAAATTGCTAGAACCAACCCCCACCTGGAACCTGATGCACATGTCGACAAATAAAAAGGTTAGGCTTAACGTCCAGTGAGCTCAAGAGTTTTCGACATATATAAATTAATCGTTTAAAGAGAAAGAATGCGGTTAAAATCATAATCTTTCAATTTGTTATGTCTTACATATGAAAACGACTCATTTTCCCATGATATGCATTTTAGACAAAGAACACCAATTTACGTTTTCCAAATCAACTACTTCAAGGATGAAGAAACCAACATAAACCGCCCATTTATAAATCAGGTTTAACACAAAACTCACTCGAAACGTGAATAGAGATTGAACTCTCCATTTATGACAATACGGTTAAAACTTTATATCCCGAAACACCCAAAACACGGGTGGGTCATAATACTCAACCCATAAATCAAGGATAAAATCCAAATATACACAACGCCACCGAAAACTTGTGATAATAAAACTTAACACCCCAAAACAACACCTTTCGGTGACGGGGGATACCCGAATTCCATCGAAAGTGGCAGGCAAACAAAGTTAAGCCACTTATAAATGTTCTCGAGCTTCACATAAGACCATGGTTCCCCGTATATGGCTCCTCTGAGCTACCACCGCAAGACACCACTGATCCTAGTGTCTACTCGACCTCTAATGAGTGTCACAACCAAAGCCACAAGTCCCCGTATCCGGCTCATCTGAGCTACCACCGCAAGACTTAGCTCCGTATACAGCTCTGCAGAGCACCACCGCAAGCTTACATAATCAACCACATGACTTGGGGATCACTCACTAGAATTCAAACGCGGAAACTAAATTCCACGATGAGTAACCAGACTGGACGACAATCGGGCATCGAGTTCAACCACCCACGATCTCTACCTCTAGCCCATCAATAAAAGTTACGCGGTTAACGAGTTCAACCACCCACGATCTGTACCTCAAGATCCCGCTAGCCATAAATAATGTCCAGTTCCAAAACGGGTGTTAGATTGAAATTGTATTCAAGATTAAATGTGGGTCTTTATTGTATTTGTTGTTTGTGTGTATGTTGTAATGAGCTTAGAAGGTTTGACCTTGCTTCGTCATGTTGACCTATATATAAGCAAGTCTTAGAGTGGTTGTAAGAGTAGTTTTAATAGTTGAAAGTGAAGTAAGAAAGTTGAGAGAGATAGAACACATAGTTGCACACCTTGAGAACACACACAAACACTCTGTCTTGCAAAGATTAACACAAATAGGTATATGGCTTGATGTAATCTGTGTGATTAAGTAAAGAAAAGTGTTTTGTGTAAATCTATATGTGTTTATGCTAGTAATTCTTGGGCCACAATTTGTATCAGAGCCAAATCCATTTTGAAATCAAGAAAATTTTGAGTCGGTATTGTTCATCGTCACTGTTCACCAAAGTCAGAATCAATTTTGAATTTTAGTGAAAATTTCGAGTTGAAATTGATTGATTTGTGTTCGTTTATCATTTTTGATCAATTCTGTGTGTTTTGATTTGTGAATTGCACTGTGATTGAGTTTTAATTTTGATTTTTGGTTGAGTTTTATTCACGAGTTCATCGTACTGTTCTTGAATCAAATTGTCAATTTGTATGTTTTTAATCGAAATTCCTTGTCAGAATTAGATTCTAGATGTGTAGGTGAGTAAATTGTCAAGTTTTCAGATCGAGATTCGAGGTCTAGATAAGCTTTTGGTGAAGGTTTGTTCGGTTTTAGAAGGTTTGCGTGAGATCTAAAGTTTGCGCCAGTTCATCATACGTTTGAGCGAGTTCATCTCGGTTTGCGCTAGTTCTTCAAGAGATTCATCAAGTGGTTCTTCCGAAATTTGCGAAACAAAAATTTGAGTCTTGCGTTTTCAACGAGAAACGCAAAGTGGTCTTTGCGTCTTCAACAACAAACGCAAGTTGAGCTTTGCGTCATCAATGAGTAGCGAAAACCTTGGTTTGCGCTAGTGACAGTAAGAGTATACTAGTGTACTTTGTTCCAACAAAGTTTAAAGTAAAGTTGGTGTTTGCGTTATCAGTAGTTAACGAGAAGTTGGTGTTTGCGCCTTACACTTGTCACGCAAAGTTAGCTTTGCGTCAGTAACATATAACGCAAAGTTAGTTTGCGTCACACACTGGACACACAAAGTTAGGTTTGCGTCACACACTGGACACGCAAAGTCAGGTTTGCATCACACGACAATCACGCAAAGTCAGGTTTGCGTAACACACTAGTCATGCAAAGTAAGGTTTGCGCCATACTCTTCTTGCGAGAAGTGTAGTTTGCGCTACAACCTGTTCACGCAATCTTCTATCTTGCGTTACATACAGTGTTATACTTGAACTTTTTTTCGAGTTTTCTTGATTTGTTGGATTTAAAGATCTTTACTAGCTAATATTTTTCATCTTGTGTAGGTTTATACATCTTTCAATCATGGCGAATGAATTACTCTCTATGGGATCTCATCTGAAGCCTCCGGTCTTGTCTATCGAAGAATACTCACAATGGAAGAAAAGGATGACTCAGTTCTTGAATCTAAAGAACAGAGATTACATGGAGTCTATCTTAAATGGTCCGATTGAGCCAAAAATGCATGTACCTAGACAGGCAGCCTCAGCTACATCTCCAGAAATTCCAGACAGATATGTGCCAAAACCATATGAATTCTTCAGTGAAACAGAAAAGGCAAGACATAAGATAGATGAAGAGGCACTTATCTATCTCTCCATGGCAATTCCTAATGACATCTACAACCGTGTAGACAGTAGGGAATCTACAAAAGCTTTATGGGATGAACTGGAGAGACGGTTTCAGGGAACAAAGAAGTCAATTCAGACAAATCTGAATCAAAGTATAAATGCGTATGAAGGCTTCCATGCAAAAGAAGGAGAGACTTTGTTGGAGACATATACTCGTTTTAATGTGATTCTGAATGATTTAAGGAGAAATTGAATGAACAAGTCAGTATCAGAGATCAATTATAAGTTCATTAAGAACTTGAACCCAGAGTGGAAAAGCTATGCTATCAACATTCATATGACTAAGGACATGGCTCAAGAAGAAGTCAATGATATCTTCACAACTTTGTCTTAGCATGAGGATGAAGTAAAGCAGCTGAGTGCTGAAAAGAAGATGGTCAAGGATTCTCTAGCCCTAATGTCTGAACGAAAGAAAGGGTCAAGTTTCAAGTCCAATTCTTCTTATAAGACAAAGTCAAGGAAATCCAAAGCTCTTCTCACTGAAGTCACTGATTCAAGTACTAATGAATCTTCTACTAAAGTTGAAGAAAATTCAGATGAGAATATTCAACGATTTGCTGAAAATCTGGCTCTCCTAACAAAGCAGTTTCAGAAAACCTTTGGTAAGAACAGATTTTCAAAGCCGAAATATGAGAGTTACAAGAAACACAAGTACAAACCAAGGTCTGAAAAGAATAACGAGAAGAGAGGAGAGAAAAGAGATTAAAAGAGAGAAGAGAAAAGAGAAGAGAAGAGAGAAGGCAAGAAAGAAGAGTCTGAACCGAAATATGAACGATGCTATAACTGTGGAAAACTAGGTCATTTTTCCAAAGATTGCAAGTTCAAGCGAACAAAGAATTCAGAATACTATGCTCGGAAATCACTAATTGCAAAGAAGGTGGAAGATGGTCAAAACTTAATGGCTGAAGAGTAAAATTGATACTACTCTCTTTCTGAAAAAGCAAGGTGATGATATGATTCTAATACAGATTTATGTAGATGACATAATTTTCGGTTCTACAAATCCAAAGTTTTGTAAAAACTTTTCAAGAATAATGGAATCTCGCTTTGAAATTTCAATGATGGGAGAACTGAATTTTTTCCTTGGTCTTCAAGTGAAACAGTTACCCGAAGGCATTTTCATTAATCAATCAAAATATATTCGAGATATTTTAAAGAAATTTAACATGAGTGACAGTTCAGTGATGAAAACACCGATGGTAACGGGCACACTTTTAGATGCAGATCTTTCTAGCAAATCAGTAGATCAAAAAGTGTACCGTAGTATGATTGGTTCACTGCTGTACTTAACTGCAAGTAGACCGAATATTATGTTTGCTACATGTTTCTGTGCTAGATATCAGGCCAACCCGAAGGAATCACACTTGGTCGCTGTTAAAAGGATTCTTAGGTATCTTAAAGGTACTACTGAGTTAGGCCTTTTGTATCCTAAGGGTTCGTCTTTTGATTTAACTGCCTATACAGATGTTGATCATGCAGGATGCAAGTTGGATAGAAAGAGCACCTCTGGTTCATGTCAGTTCTTAGGTGATAAGTCGGTTAGCTGAACGTCTAAGAAACCAAATTGTGTTTCTACATACACTGTCGAGGCTGAATATGTAGTTGCCGCAAGCTGCTGTTCACAAGTCCTCTGGATGAGAACACATTTAAAAGATTTTGGATATACTTACCAACGAGTCCCTATCTACTGCGACTCCAAGAGTGCAATAGCGATAACAGCTAATCCAGTGCAACATTCCAAGACGAAACACATCGACGTGCGTTATCATTTTATAAAGGATCATGTCGAGAAGGGTGATATTGAGATGCACTTCGTGACTACAGACTACCAGTTGGCTGACCTTTTCACCAAGCCGTTGGATGAGAAGAGGTTTAACTTTTTAGTTAGCAAACTTGGTATGTTAAACGCCACTTCATGATTCTAGGGGGAGTTTTCTAATCTTGTGCATATTTCAATATATCTTGGCTATTTCATTACATGTTGATTAACTAAAGCGGAATCATTTTTATAATGATTACCAAAATCTTTTTATTGCAGGATATTTTATGTGACAATGGCTTTTGGACAATTCAGTTCAAAACCCGTATTCAAATGTTTTCTTCTGAAGGATGCTTTCATGATTACATCTTTTCAGGGAGTTTTTCGTTTGAAAGAGTGTTTAGAAATTATATTGTTATTCTTTTTTATAAGTTGACTGTTTCAGATATCAAGGGGGAGGATATCTATTGTTTGTCAAGGATGCTTTCACTGCTATATTCATTCCAGGGGGAGTTATGGATTTTGCAGTACAAGTATAAATTTCTAATCCTAATACTCTCACACTTGTGAAAGAAGAACGACTTTCACTTGTGAAAACAGATTTTAAAAACGTTCAAACCACTTCACGTTCTTAAACTGTTTTCATGGATTGAGAAGTGTGATTTTTTAACTGGTTTTGGATACTTATATGTTTATCTGACCGTGTGTTCTTTAAAGAATAACACTTGTGTATTTTCTTTTCTATATACTTTGTCGAGTATTCATACACACACTGGTTCAGTATTTTCTAATTGACTTTGTTATTACCATGAATCAAATGATATATCTTTCTATGGTAATACTCCCGTTTGATATTCACAGTTGTTTGAATCAAACGTCATTTCATCTTTAATGTGCTTTCATTTATCATATGTTTATATATTGTTCATATAAACAACATACGTCTTTGAATTCCCAAATATTTTTCTTCATGATAATTTGATCTGATCTTAATCATTGTCAGATTCTCAAAACATTTCTATTCTTTCATGGTTATTCATTCATATAAAGTTTTGAGATATCTTAAATGTTTAAAATGCTCAAATTTCATTTCTGATTTTTGATGAGCATACATACACTGACATATGATTTCTTGTGATTTACATGTCAAGAAAATCATTGAACAACATGTACTTTTAGGAACATGGGATTCAGTGTGAGTGCTTAATAGATCTTCTATGGATTCACGTTAACCAGTGTTTCCTACCCCGGAAGAAATCCTTTGAGTGATTGAGGGGAGAGGGGTCTAAAAGAATTTAGTATGGGAGTGAGCAGAGGTAAAATGGAAATAAGAGATTGGTTAGATGTGAGCTTATATGTTTAAAAGAAAGTGGGTGTGAGAACAGAGTTAAAAGAATATCAGAACTATGCACCAAACATCTTTCTGAGTCGGGCAGCCACATTACTGATTGGTTCACATTTCTTTGGTGACCATCATTGAAATAGGCGAATACCCCATGCCATCTCTTGCATATAGCCCCACCAACTACTCATTCTTTTCTTAAAAAGAGAATGTTTCACATTTTCTGGGGACGCATCACATAATCTATCGGATCTTCTCTTGGAAGATACTGATATTGAAAAAGAAGGAAAGTTGCCCCACCTTCGACCCTTTATCATGCACATTGAGTCCATGTACAATCATTGTTGTCTCAGTGATTTACATACTTTGAGCCTTATGAAACACAATCATTGTGCTAATTCTTTCAAACACAAGCACAAGCACACATAGAATTTGTTTTTCTGTCAGAACATTCATAGAATTACTTTGTGTTTTTCAATGATTGAATGGAAGTCCTGGGGAGTCAACATCAAACCAACTCCTTAAATTGTACATTCGTTGTACACAGTAACTTTGTGTTACTGACAGACATTTCTAACTGTTTCATTTGTTGATTCAGGGTTACAACTCTTACTTCGTTTGAATTTGAAAAGATTCAGATGAATACAATCGTGAATCAAAGGCCAATCCATATCAGATGTCAGATTCTCTCATATTCTCATAAAAGGGGAGATGAAAGCTCATGAAGCATGTGTTTATTGGTTATTTGGGGAAGTTCATTCAACGACAGATCTGACCTTGATGTGTTTTAATGATTTTAATTCGTACAAATCATTAAAAAGGGGGAAAATAATCAAAGTTTAAGATCAGATTGAAGATCAGATTAAAGTTTTAAAGATTTCAAGATTTCAAGATTTCAAGGGAGATATCTATTTTTCAGATGATCAAAGTCAAAGGTTAAAGAAAGCTTGTCGAAGAGAAAGTGAAAGAAAGTCAGAGTTTGAAAGTAAAGATGTCTATTCAGAATATTCAAAAGCTAATTCAAAGGAAGAGACAAGTTTGAACAATTGTCAAAGATCATACAAAGTGTAAAAAGTCTTAAAGATATCAAAGTTATGGAAGAGCAAAAGCTGAAAGCTGAAGACAATTCTGAAGATATGAAGACCTGAAGATTATTGCCAATTTTTTTTTTAATCTTGAATCCAAAGGGGGAGATTGTTAGACTGAAATTGTATTCAAGATTAAATGTGGGTCTTTATTGTATTTGTTGTTTGTGTGTGTGTTGTAATGAGCTTAGAAGGTTTGACCTTGCTTGGTCATGTTGACCTATATATAAGCAAGTCTTATAGTGGTTGTAAGAGTAGTTGTAATAGTTGAAAGAGAAGTAAGAAAGTTGAGAGAGATAGAACACATAGTTGCACACCTTGAGAACACACACAAACACTCCGTCTTGAAAAGATTATCACAAATAGGTATATGGCTTGATGTAATCTGTGTGATTAAATAAAGAAAAGTGTTTTGTGTAAATCTATATGTGTTTATGCTAGTAATTCTTGGGCCACAATGGGGATAAAGTCCCCACTAACCAACTGACTCATATTCCTATGGATCCAATGCATTACAGTCTAAAACGTTACATGACTAAAAAGAATGAACTAACGCATTCAAAACATGTAACTCCCAAATAAGATGCAACTAAGTACATCATACGTCCAAGGCTCCTTAACGAGCAACCAAAACTGAACAAATGTTCCAAAGACTCCACCGAGTACAAATCAAGCCCCAAGAGGCTTAATGGAGGTTCGGCTCAACACGAGAGCCAAAATGGTTACACAAACCAAAATACTCATTTTCCCAAAATTTTTGATTCTCAAATTACCGCTGGCCTTCGGCCCAAACCCAAAAGGTTTTCCATTTCTAAAATGTTCTCCAACGTCGGAAATGACCCAAAACCAAAGAACTCACACATTCGTAGTTTTCCAAATATTTCATTTCATGAATGATGCATAAATACCCGACAAACACTTAAAAGTATATTTTTGACCAAGTACTCATTTATGCAAATGTCAATAAATCCCAAAATGTGTGCTTTATAGGTTTATAAAGTTAAATATATCCAAATAACCAACTTATCAGCAGTTAACAATTTAATGTAAACACAAAAACTTTAAAATAAACATTTTGGCATGCACACCGTTTTCACAAATCAACCTGAACTCACCTTGCTAAATTTAGGCTAAATCTAGATTTTCCCCCCAACTAGAGCTCCTTTGAAGAACACTTGGATTCTCAAGAGAAAACTTTCAAAAACCTAAATCCATACATATTCAACCATAATTAAACATAATCAACCACAAAGAATCATTTCCCAAACCATATACATGAATACCTCAACTAATACCGAAACCCTAACTTCCATAACTGAAGAGAATAAAAGATTACCTTAACCCAAGCTTGAATACACCAACCAAAACACTTCTAGTTCACCAAAATGGTTACAAACCTCCAATCTATGAAAGGAAGCACAAAGTGTGGATGAAACCCTAGAAAACTTTGGTGAAGAAGATGAAGAGGGAGGGATGAGGAGCTTACCACCACAAAATACTCTTGTATACTCCAATAAACTTCCAATATCTTGCTAGATCCTTGAAGAGCTCTCAAAAACGAAACCGTGTCAATTTGAATCACCCAAATCGGAGTTGGGATGAAGGAGATATGAAGGAATGAAGTTTGGTGGCTGAAAATCGGTTTTAAGCTCTTCCAGGGGGTTTCACGACTTGTGCCTCGACCTTAAGTCGCGGCATAAGTCGCCCGCTACCCCTGGTTTTTCTTCTCGTTCACTGTTTTGGCCATAACTTCTTCGTTATAGCTCCGATTTTGCTCCGAAAAGAACCGTTGGACTCGTAATTGAATCCTTCATCCATCTAGACTATAAAATCCAGGATTCAAGTCCAAAATATTTTATCTTATTTTTCTCTAATATAACGGTTTCGGTATTAACTCGAAATGATACCTTTCGAATACCGGGGTGTTACATCTTTGGATCCACTGCATTATAGTCTTTACATGACTCCAATTGAATGACAAAGGCACTTAAAAAATGTAACTTTCAAATAAATATGCAATAAATGCAAACCACGTTCATAACTTAACATTGAGAAATTTAAACAGAAAAATATCCTCAAAACTCACTAGAGTTGAAATCAAACCAATAAGCTCCACAACTCACTTGACTATTCAAATAAAGCCAATATAAACCAATAGAATAAAAAAAAACATTTATACAACTTTTGCCCCAAAAGGTTTGAATATTTGTATTATCCACTCAAAAGTTGGGAAAATTCCCAAAATGCATTTAAAGAGTTCAATAAATATCATAACCATAGTACCACAAAATCCAGCACACTCAATTAATGCAACAAATCTCACTAAGAGTGAACCCCTATAAATTAAAGCTCAAAATACACCATGGCTTCAAAGAAGAATTTTGAATAAGTGGTGACACCCAAAAAATGCACCCAACAACCCAATCATATGTATTTTCGAATCATTTATAAAATCAATACATCAAAAGTGCATTAACCTCAAAAATCCCCATATGATCAATTAATCATCAAAATTCACACACTTTATGATTTATTATCAAAATATCCAACCCCTCCCCCCTCCCCTAAATACATGTAATACTCCAATTTTATAAAACTAAATGTGCAAAAGATATAATTTCCTCAAATAACTAACAACATTTGATATATCTTAAAGAAAAAGCACTTTAAAACTCCAAAATGAACATTTTTGGAATGTACAAGTTTTTCACAAAGCAACTTGAAACTCACCTTGCTAGGTTAGGTTAAACTTAGTTTCCAAACCCAATATCATGCTTCCAAAGTGACAACTTGAGATACACAAGTAAATCTCTCCCAAAACCATCTTAAAACCACATTCCAAGGCTAGAAATAAACCAGATATGAACATAAACTTTATATCCATAACGATCCCCAAAAACGGATCTCAAAAATACTTATAGAACTTACCTCATCCAAACTTAAAATCTCCCAACCGAAACTCTAGAATGGAATATCAAACCCATTGAATACAATGCTCCTCTAACTCTTAAAGAACACCAAAAATGCTCCAAAATGTAATCCAAAATTAAACCCAAGGAGAAAAAGAAAACATAATGAAAGAAGATGAGAAAAGTGAGAAACCCTTGAATTTCGGCCCCTTTTTGTGCCAACAAGCAAGGTCACGTGGCAATTCGGCCGCTTCACTCTCCCCCTTTGACACCAATGACACGCACGACCTAGGACGTGGCTTAGGTTTACCTTCTATCCGTACCATGGTCTAGTGGACACTCCAATGACTCATGCGACCTTGGCCGCAACCTCAGGTCCCGGACCAAGTCTCATAGACCAAATTTTTGGCCTAAAACCTTAGGTTTCACTCCCCTTCAATGTCAAAACTGACCACAAAATTAACCACAAGTTTAAATCCTTTATTAACACTTTTATATTGAAAGTCGAACGATTAAATCCCGACTTCATAGATTTCTAAAATCACAGGCACTATAAACATCGTTAAAAAAAACTCTGGTAA
This sequence comes from Arctium lappa, assembly GCA_023525745.1. Taxonomy (NCBI): domain Eukaryota; kingdom Viridiplantae; phylum Streptophyta; class Magnoliopsida; order Asterales; family Asteraceae; genus Arctium; species Arctium lappa. The sequence continues at coordinate 59,034,484 of CM042059.1, read as the reverse complement.
CTCAGTTAAGTCATCGGGCATTTTGATCTTTTTTTCACTTTTTGTCGTTTTCCTTTTGAGAATTACAAAAACAATTATAGTGTAGAATTATATATATATATATATAAACACATATTTACATACAAAGTCGTTGACGCATCCCTTCCGCTTCCCACTTCACTGGCCTCTATCTTAGCCTCCCCCACACATGAATGTATGACACACATAAATGTCTTTTCTGATGGGTTTTTTTAACATATAGTCCATTTTTTACTGATAAAGTTATTGATACAGAACAAACAAGCAAATGGGTCTTGTGAAAGTATCCTCTTAGATCTTTCTTAGAGATTAGACCTTTCATGTATCCTCTTCTTCTATAGCCACCAAATATCACCTATGCCCTCCCTTCTATATCTATATATTGTCTCTGTTTTTCTTGTGATTTTCTTTCTGTAGTGGGTGTGTCTTGCAGAGGGAAGAGGGTCATGGTGGGGGGAGGAGATAGTCGTTGCTACCAAAGACATGGAAAAAGAAGACGTCTTGGAGGCAACGGGGAGGGAAGTGGTTGGAGTCTACGGTCCCAACTCTCAATCTCCATCTGGCTCTTTGTCACACCCTTAAAATTTGAGGTAAAATTTAACCTAAAGAAAAGTATAAGATCACATCTATATAAAAGATAACCACTCAAGATGGGAAATTGTAATAGTGTTTACATTTTAATAAATGGAAATGATAGTTAACAACCTACTAAAATAAAATATACTAGCTTAGATTAAAAACAAGTGTCATTATAATTTCCCAAAAGAATTTGTCAATGGTGTGTACACCCCAACTGTTCAAAAACCGACTACTCCTAAAAGATTGCCCCTAACGACATCCAACTCTTCTCTCATGGCTTCGCAACCCTGCCGCTAAGAGAACTTGATATACATGTCAGGTTAAGAAAAAGTGTTAAGCTTGGAGCCTAGTGAGAACAAACAGTTAAAAGATAAAGCCATAAAAGTTGTCGAATAGTTTAACATAGCTTTTAAATCAGACATCTGGAAATAAAACGTGTAGATCCCAGTGCAATGCAAAACAGAATAATCAGCAATCAAAGATGAACAAAATATAGGCCACAACAACTAGTCATATGATTGATATTACTTCAAAGGGTTTAGGTTTACAGAGAGAATTTCTGATAAGGATTTGTAAACCTAATGACTAGAAAACAGAATAATGAAATTATGAACTTCTAACCTTACAAATGAAATAGAAAAAAACTTTAAATACTTAGGCACGCAGGCCTGATGGGCTTATGGGCTTTTAGGCCCAACAAGCTTACAACTTTGAATACTTGACATTTTATACCCTGAACTTCTATTTAACTAACAAAATAGCCCTAACAATCTCCCCCCTTTAAATAGAAGTTGAAACTCACGCCAGTTAGAAACATATATCTTCCGAAACCCAAATACTATCTATAGCGATTGGTTCAAATTTATAATATATCTATAGCGATTGGTTCAAAATCATAATAGCGACTTGTTCAAAACCAAAATTCATACATTAATTCCAGTAATTTGGTATGTTCCGATTCAATAACATAACCAAATATGAATAATGAAGGTGGATTAAATCACAACATAGGGCATTGATAGGTGCAATTTTATCGGTATGTTTCATCAGTGAATATTTTTATTGGTTCACTAATAAAATAATGTGTTTCCCCAATGGATCTGTATAGGTTTCTTAATGAACCTCCAACACCATGCTATTTTTCACTTGTGAACATTTTTATTGGTTCACTAGTGAAATCTTGTGTTTCTCAGTGAATCTCATACAGTATCTTATGTTTCACTTGTGAACATTCTTATTGGTTCACTAGTGAAACATAAGTATTATTCTCTTATGAAACAATTAGCAACAAATGCCCTCATTTCGTATTCATTTGTGAAATATATGTTTTTCCCATGTGAAATTATAACAATTTGATAATAACATTGTTTTGTCTGTGATAAACTGTACTAGAAGCCCTTGTGGCGAATGCATTGGTTCAGTTGTGTACTAATGTTGTTTTAAACAATGTGTCATACATTCGAATCGGTTTTTAAACAACAATGTAAAATTGTTGAAATAGGTTCAAAACACAGGAACCTAGAAAGTGTATTCAAAGTTAACGAAAGATGAAAGGATGCCTATAACGATTGGTTCAAAACTATAGCTACCGGTTCAAAGCCAAAATTTTGGAAAAGATGTTAATACCATAGTCGCTTGTACTTGCAAAGTCAAATTTATACGTTGATTCCAGTAATTTTGTATGTTTTGGTTTATTCACACAACCAAATGTGAATAACAAAGGCGGATTAAATCATAACAAAGGGCATTTATAAGTGCAATTTTATTGGTGAAGATCATCGATTGCCATTATTTTGAGAGATTAATGGAGAAGGCGTTTGTTTTCCAAATTTAGACTTTGAATATGATACCAACTTACCCTTATGGTCAATTATTTTATTATAAGAAAACTTACAGTATTCACATATATGCCACTGCTTCATTCACAACCTCAGATTAAAATGTGAAACACTTGAGATGGGTTAGCATAGTTTGTATGAATTTCATGGTTTGCAGAAGAAGTTGTATGTATATATATTTATATATATGTATATATATATTTATATAAGAATAATCAAATGAGAACCACAAAAAAAAGTTGAGAACTGTGAGAACTTTTGCCTTAAGGTATAATTTCACATAAATTTTTATGGAAGACTATGAATTAAGGTATTGATTAACAATATATTTGTTCCACAACATATTTAATAAACCATAGTTGGTGTATAACATTGTCATTTGTTTTGTTAAGAATGTTCTTGGGTGCTCAAAAATGTGTTCACAAAGTGGTATGTTTAGTTATAATTTTATTAGGCTATCTAGTGTTCATAACGTGCTCACAAGTTATACCATATATTGCAGATCCACAATATGTTTACACTGTGTCCATAAAGTGGTACTATACGTTTAATTGTAGTTTTATTAGGTTACTTGGTGTTCACAACGTGCCCATAACTTATATCAGATATTGCAGATCCACAATATGTTCACATTGTGTTCACAAAATTAACTTGGTGGTTACAAGATATATGTTTTTTTGGTGTTCACAAAGCTTTATTGGATTGTTTGTTGTTTACAATGTGTTCATATTGGTGTTCACTTGTGTGCAAAAGCAAATTAAGTTTTCGGTGTACTATATTTTTGGTTACGTTATTAATGGTAGGACAGAGGAGAGAGAAGATTTGTGAAATACCCAGAATGCCCTTTCTTTAAGCTTTTAATTCAAAATTACCAAAATTATTAATTTTCTAATTTAACTCTTAATTTAATATTGTGTGGTTTATATTGGATCTCACTGATCTCATAAGTTACAAAGTTCTTAAAAAACATTCTCCTATATATATATATATATATATATATATATATATATATATATATATATATATATATATATTATGTATGTGGGGGTGTCTTTTTTTAAGAATCCACTAATTTATGAGATCCGTAGGATCCAATTTAAACCACAAAAAATTAGCTGAAAAAATAAATTTAATATAAATTAAAAACCTCTTTTCTTTCTCCTATCTCTCTTTTCCTATTTTTCCCCCATAGCTTATCTCTTCTCTAACCTATTTTCTCTCTCCTTTTTCCATAGCATACATCACACATAATTGAATATGAACTTAAGGAGAACACATTGTGAACACTTTCTTAAAATACTATTATAGTTTATGAACACATATGAACATACTCTAAATCTACAAGATTTGGTATCGTTTGTGAACATATTGTGAACACAAATTACACCTAAAGATATTACTAATTAGGCGAGAGATGAGTAAGAGATAGAGAGAGAGGACCAGTAAAGAGAGAGAGAGAGAGAGGTCCGGTGAGGGGGTTTACGAGAGAGAGATCTGGCGAGGGTAGGGTGAGTGAGGGCAGAGTCTCAGGGTATCGGAAATGGGAGGAGTATAATGAAACAAGACTCAATCAATGGAACTACGTCAAGAAGAATCCAAATGTGTTAAGTCAGATTTTATAGTAATCATTGTATTTATAGTCTTGTGCTAATACTGTGTTCTAAGAGGTTTTATATCTTGTATTGGCCAAGGGTATTTAAGTCCCTTGTGGCCTTTGTGTTTGAAAGATCTTTAGCGCATACTTCAATAATACGCACACTTTGCATCGTTTACTTTCTCTCTCTACTTTCTCTCTCTAAGATTAGATCGATCTTGGATTAACAATTGGTATCAGAGCCTAATCTAATTCTGAGAGGATTTAGAGAAACAAGATTTGATTTCTGAATCTGAGTTTAAATCAGAAAATTTGATTGATTTTCTTGATTTTTTCAAGAAAATCTCATTTTTCGATTTTTCATCAAATTCAGATTGGATTTTGATTGTTTTTCCTTAAGAATTGGTTTGTTGGATCCAGTTTCAGTAGCAGAATATTTTTAATTCACATCGATTCGCAAGAAAAACGTTTTTTGGAGGTCAATTTCAAGGATTACGAAATATCAGTTTGTTCGACACCAGACTTCTATTCGTTCATTGAATTCTTTATTTTTACGATTTATGTTTGTAATTGGTTGTTCATTTTGTTTAGAAAAGTGTAATCGATCATATATGAGTAGTTAAAAATCATTAGATTTGAGTTTGTGTTCAGTTTTGGAAGGATTCTCAAGATTTTCGTCAGATCTGCATTTTGCGCAACTTCATCCTAATTTTGCGCCAGTTCTTCAAAGTTTTTCGCCAACATCTTTCAAGTCATCAGGGGTTCATTTTCTGGAGTAAAAGTTAGAATCTCGCCATCTTCAGTAGCGCAAATCTCAACTTTGCGCCACTACATATTAGCGAGAATTTCAATTTGCGCCACACCTGGACACCGGTCAACACCGGTCCACATCCACACCGGTCCATACGGGTCCACATCGGTTACTCAACACCGGTCACACCGGACACCGGTCGCTCAGGACACCAGTCGCTCAGGATACCGGTCGCATAGGACATTGGTCGAACAGGACATCAGTCACGTTACTCACACCGATTAGCCATCAAGTTCTTCGCGCAAATCTCTTCTTTGCGCCATCTTCTCCTCGTGCAAATCTCAAGTTTACGCCATCTTCTTCTAGCGCAAAACAAGTTTGCGCCAGTTTCTGTTAGCACAAATCTCCAGTTTGCGCCACCTACATCTAGCGCAAAACCAGTTTGCGCCAGCTTCTCTCTGTTTCTAGTCTTAGCATTTTTCTGAGTTTACTGACATTATGGATATTTCAAAGTTTTCTCTTCAATCTCAAATCTACAAGAACGACATCATGATGTCGTTGGGAACAGATACTCGTCCTCCGGTTTTGATCAACGATAATGAGTTCACTCAATGGCAAGATCGATTCATTAACTTCATCGAGCGTCAAGCAAACGGAGAAAACATGATGAAGTCACTTACTCAAGGACCTTTCGAAAATCCCTTTAAAGAGATTCCCGCAACTACAACTACACAGGTTGCTAGGATTTTGAAGCCTACTGACGAGTACACACCCGAAGAGTTTTTGCGATATAAAGCTGATCATGAGCTAAATTCTAATCTGATCCTAGCCTTGCCAAATTCTGTTTACAATCGGATTGACTGTTACAAGAACAATCCAATGCAGTTGTGGATACAATTAGAGAAGATTATGCTTTGATCAACGGTTGCAACACAACTCCGGCAAACGCGCTACATGAACAACTTTGAGGAGTTCAAAACTAAGGATGGTGAGTCTCTGAAGAGTGTCTTCGACAGGTTCTGGGTAGTGCTGAACGATATGCAAAAGATCAAAGTGACCAAGACTGAGCTAGAGACTAATCTGAAGTTCCTCAACGCTCTTCAACCAGAATGGAACAAATCATGCCACCGATTGAGGAATGATATTCGGGTCTCTACCATGCAAATCCAAGAGCTTTATGAGATTTTGTTGATAGATGAGAGCATCGTCAAGGAGAAGAAAGCTAAGCTTGATAATAAGAACAAACCAACGACAGTGAACCCGGTTGCACTCCTCGCGAGCCAATTGGCTGAACAAGCATTGTCTGAGAATGCTTATGACGGGGCCACTGATGACGATGGTGAGGCACTAGAGAAAGCGATGATTCTTCTCTCTCAGCACTACAACAAGAAGTTCCAACATCGTTCGGGTTCCAACAACCTTTGCTTTACTTCAGGGTCTAAAAAGTACAAGCCTGCCAAAGTGCCCGAACCTAAGAAAGCTACTACGTGCTTCAAATGTGGAAAGTCGGGTCACATCGCAAAGGAGTGTCGAGTAAAGGTAGTTCGGGATTCGGCGTATTATCGAAAGAAGATGGAACTAGAAGAAAAGTGAGAACGGAATCATTTTTCTAGCTGAGGAGGAACACTGGTTAGATCACTCCGATAATGAAGCAAAAAATGAGGAAACTGTCGTCATCTGCTTTATCGGAGATGATGAAAGTGATGATGATGATGATGATGATTCTTCAACTGATGAATCTGAGGTACCTTCCGAATTTGATTACAAATTTATTTCTTCACAAATGTACGTCATTATAACTGCCTTACATGATTTACGTTCAAAGTTTTTATCTGAAAAGCATCTTAATCAAGAAAAGTCTATCTTGATTGAAAAATTGCAAATTTCTTTGAAAAATGAAAAAGTCATTTTGACAGATACAAAAGAGAAATTTCAAAAGAAATTAAATGACTTAGAAATTTCAAATCAGACTTATCTTGATTCTTTGACAGAAATGACCAAATTAAAAGAAAAAATGTCGGATAAAATAAATGAGTTGGAGAACAAATTATATCTACGGGATCAAACTGAACAAACAATATATATGAATAAACCGAGGAGTTATAAGTCTATAAAAGAAATATGGGGACTTGGTTTTGAAAATCCTCATTGTTTAAACAATACTAAAACGAAAGCCCCCACTTTATATGAATTTGATTATCTAAATCTTGCAAAATATGCTCTTCAATTCAAAATTGATTGGATGAATGAAAAGAAAATTTTAGATATCGAAAATGAGAAAAGGATGAACAACACTAAAATGGAACTACCGTTTGTTTATACTCGTGAAAATGCTAAATATTTTCCGGGAGTTTTAAAGAAAAATCGAAAATCCATAAAAGATTTAAAAATTGTTTCTTCTGTTAAGTCCTCAATATCTAACGACTATTTCGATATATATGCCATTAATGCTAATGAGGAAAATATTTCTCAAGTTTCTTATGGTACTAAGAAATATATTCCTCCATTGGTGCTTAAGGGAAAAATCGTTGAACTTGAGGATAAAATAGAAGAACAAAATCTTGCAAAAGAGTTTGAAAAAGATTTAATTTTTTCTTTCATGACATCAAGTCTTGAGGAAAATTTAAGTTCTCAAAAACAAGATTTAATCAAAGATTTTGCTTCTGGATTTTCATCAACTTTTAAGGAAAATACGCAAAAAAAGTTCCAATAAGTGATAGTTTGTGCCAACCACTGGTAGAGCACAGTTTGCGCCAGCAGCTGGTAGCGTAAAATGCAGTTTGCACCACCAGTGGATCGCGCAAACTTTGTTCAGACTTGTGTTTTTCTGAAAATTATGACTCCGAGGCTAGTTCAAAAACTATGAATGATCAGTTTGGTTTCTTAGATAAAATCTCTTCTTCACATTCTAATCTTAAATCGGAATTTCTTGATGAATCTTTTACGCTAAATGATGAGTATTATAAACCAAAGCGTAAAAGAAGAAGGTCAAGGAAGTCAAAGAAGAAAGCTAATGTCAGTTCAGAAAATTCTAATTCTTTCGATTCTAATGTTTCAGATAGGACTTTGAGGACTTCTACAAGGCAGATATGGAGGGTCAAGCAGAAATCTGATGAATCTGTGACTATTGAGGATCGATGTGTAGATAATCTTTGTAGTAGTGATTCATTTACTGTTTGTAATAAAATTTCAAAATACTCAATAAAGCAAATGATTCAAATTGCAAAAGATGTCTCATACTCTTCCTCTGGTTCTAGTTCAGATGATTATGCTTCGTCTTCTACTGATGGTTATGTTTATTTCTCTGATAATTTGTTTGTCAAATCTAACAACTTTTCTTGTTTTAGAAATGCAACTAACAAATCTGGATCCAAATTTAAGTAAATTCCAAAAGTTAAATCTATGTTGCAGGCATCCAAAACTTAAAGGGAAATCATAACATCGACTTCTAAACATATCTGTTTAGGACTCGTTCTTCAAATGATTACTGACTTCTGAGTAAAGCAGCTCAGGACTTGCCATTCAATGTGATCAACTTATGGACAAATGAGAAACTGTGAGCACATATACTTCAAATTCCGTTGCACCTATCTCTGACAGTGATGTTGTTCTAGTTACATCAAGTTTTTCAAGAATCTGAGCTAATTCGACCAGAACCTGAATAAGTGCAAACCAAACACATTGATATGAGATACCACTTCATTAAACATCATGTAGGAGAAGATAATAATGAATTTTATTTTGTTCCAACTGAATATCAACTTGCCGATATTTTTACAAAAGCCTTAGATGAAAAATGATTTAATTTCCTGCTTTCAAAACTTGGCATGTTGAATTTAAAAGTTTAAACCTTCACAAATTTTATTCTATAAAGTCAAAAAATTTACAATTTTTCTTTCTTTTGAATAAAATGTGTGTCTAGGATAAATTTTCAAGTTGCTTTGTTTATATCTAAGTTTTATATGTTCAACTTTCAAGTCTTACAAAAATCGAAAGGTCAGCAAAACATGTTTGAAATTTTTGAGAATGCTTTAAAATTGTGTCATTCGGAATATTTATAGTTTACAATGCTGAGAAAACCTAAAAAGTCAGAATTATGGATCGTAATGAAAATATGGGCTAAGCACTTAGATGTAAAACTGAGTGATTGAGATGAATCGTAAATATATAAAATACAGAAATCACTAAGTGTAAAAGTTTGTACATGTGACCTTTCTGGTTTGGGAAAGTAAGTTCCGTGGGATGTTTGTCAACTGATCCCCTAAGGTCAAATGGTCTAGGAGTGATCGAACCCAAATCTTTCTATAAATTCAGATCGAAAGTCATGTTCTACTGGTATGAATGGGTTTAAGATGTGTCGATGTAGCCTTTCTGATCTGGGAGAGTAAGTTCCAAGGGGTGCTTGACACCTAGTCCCCTAAGGCCAACTGGTCTGGGAGCGACTGACCCAAATCCTGCAATAGGATTAGAAAGAAAGTTACGTTTACGACATATTTTTTACTTACAAAATTTTTTGGTTAAAAAGATGCCAATGTGCACAAGCTTAAAAGATGCCAAAGAGCACAATCATGTCAAGATGCCAATGTGCACAATCAATAACAGATGCCAATGAGCACACATCTCATGATACTTGGTGATATTTTTAAGTTACGATAAACCTATAAATTTGTGAAAGTCTTAATTCTTGACAGCTTAGTGTGAGTAAAGGCAAAGTTCACTATTATATTTTTAGAATTGCATTTACTTGAAGCTAATCAAAGTTCGCATGCTAGCACGCTGAATAGATTGATGAAAGTTTTTGAAACTGAACATGTATTAATTTGATATGCAATGAAACTTGTATCTTTATCCACAAACATACATTTGATTTCAATTGATTGATTAATTTGTGATATTTTACTGAGTATAATTTAATTTGTATAGTATTTAAAATTGTATATATTTAGTTGTTTCAAAATACATATTCAGTATATTTTTCTTGCTACGTTGATGCTTCGCTTCTTGTGTTCTCATATCTGTGTAAGTGGGTATGTGCATATTTCGAGGGGGAGTGAATAAGGAGAAAATTTTGAAAGAACATCTGATCATATCTCATTTCGAGGGGGAGTCCATAAAGTGCATTTGTGTAGGGGGAGTAAAAGAGCTCAACAGGTGAATCATTTCAAGTCCGATTTGCGCCTCCTATAGATTTCATGCTAGCTTCTTCGACTCAGTCTTGCAGATCTGAAGTTGTCTCTTCTCTAGCGTAGACATGAGATGATTCAAATCATCAAGGTCATGAGGGGGAGAAGTTAAAAAGAAATTTAAGAGACAAAGAGTTCAAAGTTTATCTGCTCAAGATTCTATTTCTTCAGCTATACTAGTTCTTTTGCTGTTCCAGCTCCGACCACCACAGCTACTTTGAGTACATTTGGAAGAGGTGCGTCATTTAGAGCACAAGTTGATGTTCCTGTTCTTGAACCGATTGTTTGTCCAAGCTTATTACAAACAGGTCCAGTCTTGTCTAGACAGCAAAGACAACATATATTGAAAGATGCTGAGAAGAAAAAAAAATTAGTCAAGAAGCTTCGCTAAGACGCTATGAAGGTCTGTTTTGAGTTCAAAGATGGATGTAACAGTCTACATTGAAGACCGAAGCACCAATGATTACTAAGGGGGAGATTGTTAAGTCAGATTTTATATTAATCATTGTATTTATAGTCTTGTGCTAATATTGTGTTCTAAGAGCTTTTATATCTTGTATTGGCCAAGGGTATTTAAGTCCCTTGTGGCCTTTGTGTTTGAAAGATCTTTAGCGCATACTTGAATAATACACAGACTTTGCATCGTTTACTTTCTCTCTCTACTTTCTCTCTCTAAGATTAGATCGATCTTGGATTAACAAAATGAGATTTCGTTTTTGTTCTTTAACTTTCTAGCGAATTAGGAGGTATCTCAAATGTGGAGGACTTTTAAAATATATGGAATGGTTTCAGACATCTATATGTCTAACAAAAGATTAAAAAATGGAGAAAGGTTCGGATTTGTTCGAATCAAACTAGTTCAGAATGAAGCTGCTTTAGAGAGGAATTTCAGAGAGATATGGATTGGATCTTACAAACTTTGAATCTTCTTAGTGAACAAAACAAGAAGAATGGTGACTGGAGGGAACCGAATAGTTGCAGAGATGGGTAAGTCAATAAGAAATCAACAAGAAGGAGTAAGGAACCTGAGGGAAGCAACATATGCAGAGGTCGTCAAATGCGGATCATCGGAAAGAAATTCACATACATAAGGTTCTAAGAATGTGGTGGGATGCTGGGAAGCCGACAACTCGGCAATGGAGTTCTTACAAAGGTGTGCAGTTGGGAATGTGACCTCCTTGGACAGTGTAGAGGCCATCCAGGCGTTATTCAAGTCAAAATCGATGGAAGAATGCGGAATTAAACTCTTAGGAGGCAGTTGCATTATGATCAGTTTTGGAACTAAAGAGACGATGGAAAACGTGATTAATAATAAGATCCATGGGTTACATCATTGGGTAAAAGATCTGAGAAAATGGGCTATGGGTTTCGTCCTTCTGATAGACTTATTTGTCTTAGGATCGAAATAGTTCCATTGCACATCTGGAAGGAGGAGGTGTTCAAGAAAATTGCGAGTAAATGGGGTAAGGTCCTAAACGTTAGAAATTCTCAAATGGAGGAAATTGCAAGTCTTTTGTGGGGTAAAGTTCTCATCAGTTCAGGACTTGTCAATAAATTAGTGAAATAAGAAGCATAAAAGTTGGTAATCTGTTCTATGTAATTAAATTTGAAGAAGAAGACAACGGGTTTCTGGAACTCCAAGTGGGAATAGGGGATGAAAGTTCGGTGGGTGACGTCGAGGAGGATGGAGAAGATTCTTTCAATCCGTTAGAATGGTCGGAAGAGGATGAAAGAAGGGAGGAAGATTGGATGGCTCAAGAAAGCACTATCGAAGGAAAAAATCAAGATGATCGGGATGTATATCAGAAGAAAGGTCAGGAAGATGAATATAGGGAGCCGATGGTAAACGAAATAGATAAAGAAAAGGAGAACATTTATGAGACAGAGGGGGAAACTAAGTGGCAGAGGAAATCACTGGTGACCAGAAAATTAATAGAGGAGGCAGAAGTCAATGTGGGAGGAGAAGAGTCGCCGTAGGTGGGGAACACAATAATTACCCCAAATCCCAAAAACCAATCTGTAATTCCTAATTTGAATGTGAAGTCTAAAGCGGTGGCGGATTCAAAATTATGTGGGAGGCAGGGAAGTTTCGTAGGGAGTAAAGGGTTAAGTGACTTGGGCCTAAAGTGTGGGCCTGGAAGGAATTCAACTTATAGGTCAGATAGGGTATTTGAAGACCATATGGGGGAGGTATTTAATAACAAGGCAACTCGCAAAGATTTAGATAACAATGATAAGGCCCAAGAAAAGAAAAGATTAAGCCTGAATAAGGAGACCCATATTGGCATATCTTTAAGTGACTCACAATCAAATATGTTGAAGGATTCCAGATCGTATAAGGGTTGTAGAGCCTCTTCGCAGAACACAGGTGGGTAGAAATCGAAATGCAAGAGAAAGGAAAGCTTTGTTTTTGGTAGGGGAAGAATAATCTTTCACTATCTTAAACAAAAGACGAGAAGCAATCATCAGTCCAAAAGATCCCAGGAAAAGCCACAAAAGGCAGTTGACTCTCAGAAGGCAGAAAGCTCAAAATCGACAGGGGAAGGGGGGATCAAAGACAAACCCAATTTATCTATCGAATGAAATTAGAAACATGGATGCAACAGAGGGATTGGAGGAATTTGGGAATTTAATTGGGGTTACTTGGGAGAATGAAGTCTGTTCAGGACGAAAGAAGGGAGAAGCCAATAAGTAAATGGAATTGTTTGGTAAAGTGTTGCTTGTATTTAATAAATATGAGATTAATTTCAAGCAATGTGAGAGGATTAGTCTTATTTAAAAAATTAAGTAGGTTAAAGGAGACCTGCAGAAAAAAAAATCCTTGTATGATGGGTGTCCAGGAATCAAAATTTGGGAAAATTAATAATTGTTATGTGGATAATTTATGGCGATCAAACGAGGCAGATTTTGCTTGGATTGCGGCATCAGAGAAATCGGGGGGGGGGGGGGTTGCTTACGATATGGAATAGAAATAGGTTTCAATGTGATTTCATAATTAAAGATGACAACTTTGTGGCGGTTGTGGGAAAATGGGAAAAGATAGAGAGGCTTGTCGGTTGTGTAAATGTGTACGGGCCACGGGAGCGGAAAGATAGGGCGGCACTATGGGTCAAACTGGAGAAATTGTGCATACAGGGGTGTTCTTTAGAGATTTCAATGAAGTTCTGGGATCGCTTGAGAGATTGAACTCGGCAACTTGCAACAAACGTACAGATGAATTTTATGATTTTATTCGTATAAATGATCTTAAAGATGTTCGCTTGGGGGGGGGGGGTAAGAAAATTCACAAGAATTAGTGATGATGGAAAAAATCTAGCAAACTAGATAGATTCTTGGTTTCTTATGAATTTGGGGCTTGTTGGAAAGATTTGGTTGCAATTACCTTGGAGAGAAAATGGTCGGATCGCTACCCGATTATGCTATGTAACAAGAGGGTAGAATTTGGTCCGCCTCCCTTTAAATTTTTTGATGCATGGCTTAGTGAAGGTAGTATTGAGGAAGTAGTAAGAGAAGCTTAGGGAAAGGAGGTATCGTTAGTTAGACCGGATTGTAGATTTCGGGATAAACTTAAGAATGTGAAATCCATGTTGAGAGTTTAGCGTAAGGATAAGTGGGGGGAGGTTGATAGAGATGTGGTGACTATGAAAGAAGTAGTGAAAAAATGGGAACGTAAAAATGAATCTAATCCTTGGGGAGAAGAGGAAATAAAGCGATGGGTAGAGGCTAGAAGTAAATGGCTCGGCCTGGAAGAAAAGAGCTTGGAGATGGCGAAACAAAAAGCAAAGGTTAAATGGGTTAAAGATGGGGATGAGAATTCAAAACTTTTTCATATGGCGTGCAAATATCGGGAAAGGAAAAACTCCATCCGAGGACTAAGTATAGATTCGGTATGGATAGAGGGCCCTAGCAAGATCAAGGATTTTGTGTTCCAATTTTTCAAAAAGAAGTATGCTAAATAAAGAGCTCGAGCGCCTAAACTGAAGTTGGACCGTATCCAGAAAATCTCGATCGAGGAGGCCAATTTTTTTTAGAGAAGGATTTCGGAAGAGGAAGTATGGGGTGCGGTAAAGGAATGCGGGAGCAACAAATCGTCGGGTCCGGATGGTTTTACGATAGGATCTATAAAAAGATTTTGGGATATCGTAAAAGTCGACCTTATGGTGATGGTAGATTGGTCTTGGGAAAAAGGAGGAGATAAATGAAGGGTGTAACGCATCGTTCTTGACTTTGATTCCAAAAAATGCAAATCCAATAGGTTTGAATGAGTTTAGGCCAATTAGCCATATCGGTATCCTATACAAAGTGGTGTCGAAAATTTTGGCGGAAAGAATGAAGATGGTGATGGGAAAGATTATTAGCAAAGAGCAAAGTGCGTTCTTAAGAGGTAGATCTATTATCGACGGGATACTTATAGCTAACGAGACGGTGAACTATTTGAGAAGGACAAAGAAGAGAGGATTAATCATTAAAGTTGACTTCGAGAAGGCATACGATACAGTGGAATGGCCTTTCCTATTGGAAGGCTTGAGAAATACGGGATTCAGATCAAAATGGAGGAATTGGATAGAGTCATGCTTAAAGACATCAAGAATTTCAGTGTTAGTAAATGGGTCTCCAAAGAACGAGTTTCAAATGGAGAGCAGGCTAAGGCAAGGAGACCCTCTTGTTCCTATTCTTGGTGGTTGCCAAAAATTTACACATTATGATGGAGGAAGCAGTTGAGAAAAAATTATTCCAAGAAATAAAAGTAGGTAAGGAAGAGATCGTGATATCGCACCTCCAATACACGAATGACGCCATTTTCTTTGGGAAATGGTGCTCTTCAAATATTATAAACCTAATGAAAGTTTTGAAGTGCTTTCATATGGTATCGGGATTAAAATTGAACGTGAGCAAAAGTATAATATTTGGAGTGGGTGTTCTGGACGGGGAAGTTTAATCTTGGGCACGAGGGTTGGGTGTGACCGTGACATTTTGCCTTTTTTATATCTTGGGCTTCCGGTAGGAGTGACAATAAAAAAACTTTCCCATTGGAAATTGGTGATAGAAAAGATGAAAAGAAAGCTAGCGGATTGGAAAGCAAAAAAGGTCTCATTTGGAGGAAGATGGACGTTGGTTAGATTGGTTCTTGGTAATGTTTCATTATATTTTTTTCATTGTTTCGTACTGTAACGCCCTAAAAATTGATGTGATTTAAAACTTAAAATTTTGGCAATATAACGACTGTAAATTGATGAAACCTGTAGTACAAAAACCGCCACGGTAGCCCAAAGTATCAACCCAAAAAGGGGATATAGTATAATGTGCACAAACTAAATAAATGAGGCATAAAGTTAATACAACCTAAATAATCTAGATTTCCCTATCAGATTACAATCGGGTGTCACTATCCTCCACAAAATGGTGACTATTCATCAAGTATACCGGTCTCTAGATCTCCCAAAATGACCGCTCTCGATCGCACGATCGACCACTCACTCCCGTAGATTCCCGCCACTAGAGTTTCCTGCCATACATAACAACCAAAGAATCAAGCGTTAGGCTAAAGCCTAGTGAGAACGCATAAATATAATTTAATTTATAAAATGTGGCCTTGGTACAATAACACCGTGTTTAGATGACGGACTATCAACTTGCCTCCTGTCATAAAATAGGAAACGCAATGTAATATTATCAGCGCGTTCATAATTTCTCTCAGATCATTTAACTTGATCAGCATCAACCCAAATGAGGTCTTTAGCTATTTGAGCACTCAACCCAAACCGGGTCTTTAGCATACACACGACATCAACCCAAACCGGGTCTTTAGTCTATTCATGACCTCAACCCAAACCGGGTCTTTAGTCTATTCATGACCTCAACCTAAACCGGGTCTTTAGTCTATTCATCAATTCCCAAATGCAACTAAACATACAACTTATTACTTTTACATGCCTTTTTCTACATGTCTTGGTCAAATAGCATGTTTGACACTCTATCATTGCAACTTTACCCACAATTAGGGTTTTAGGTTAACTCCACATGAACTAATAAATAAGTAACCAAAATGCACATAAATACTAGCACGTTATTAAACATGTATGAGAATGGAAGAGTCAAGAAACACTCACCTTGGTTATTTCTCACAAGAAATCAAACCCTAAAGTGGTAGATGAGAAGTTGGAGACTTGAGGAGTGGTTACAAGCTAGAATCCTCCCAAAATCACACCTAAGGAAGCATTTACTACACCATTAATACCCCCATAAGATCATTAAATGTTATGGTTGAAGTTGGGGTAGAAACCTTACCAAAATCGCTGGAGAGAAACCTTCTATCAGTTCCCAAAATTAACCCTAAATGATGAAATCCCGTAAATGAGGCATTTATACCCGGCTGACTGCCGGCGATTGTGCTTCGGCGATAGTGACATTGGTCACTATCGCTAACAAGGTCGCGGGGATCACCCCACCCACGGTACAAGTTGGGCGATTGTGCCCTCGCGATTGTGACCATGTCACTATCGCGAGCATTTTCGCCGAAAAGGCCCCGACTGTCCCAAATTTACCAGTTCTGATATTTTAACCCGCGAGGACCAAAACTGATCGAAACCCCAATTACATTTAAATCCCAAAACATGATAATTCAAACACCAAGTTCTAAAATTCGGGGTGTTACAATCCTCCTCAACTTGGAAACGATTTTGTCCTCGAAATCTATACTATATAAACATGCGAGGATATCTACGCTTCATGTCCTCTTCCGACTCCCATGTCACGTTCGTGCCTCGGTGGTGTCTCCATTTTACCTTGACCATCACGACTTCCTTATGGCGAAGTCTCTTAGTTTCCCTTTCCAAAATAGCCTCGGGTTCCTTCACGCATCGGTTGTCCTCCACACAAATCTCGGATAGCGGTATGACGCTCTCTTCCTCCGCTAGACACTTTCGCAAATAACACACATGAAACGTAGGGTGGATTCCATCCATCTCGGGTGGCAAGTCTAGCCTATAAGCTTGAAGCCCAATATGCTCTAGGATAGTGAACGGCCCGAGGAAACGGGGACTTAGCTTCCCACGCTTCCCAAAACGGATCAAACCCTTCCAAGGAGATACTTTCAACATTACACGATCTCCCACTTGGAACTCCACCGGTCTTCTTTTCTTGTCGGCGTAAATTTTCTGACGATCTTGCGCCGCTTTCAACCGCTCTCGAATCGATTTAACCTTGTCAGCCGTCTCTTGTACTATTTCCGGACCGGCAAACTGCTTCTCCCCCGTTTCTAACCAACACACGGGGGTTCTACACTTCTGCCCATACAAGGCTTTAAAAGGTGCCATCCTAAGACTGGAGTGGTAACTGTTGTTGTACGCAAATTCTACCAAAGGTAGGTGGGTATCCCAACTACCGCCAAAATCAATCACATAAGACCTAAGCATGTCTTCAAGCGTTTGAATGGTCCTTTCACTTTGTCCGTCCGTTTGTGGGTGATAAGTCGTGCTTAAATTTACCCGCGTGCCCAACTCTTGGTGTAAAGCTCCCCAAAATCTCGACGTGAACCGACTATCATGATCGGAAACTATCGACAAAGGTATACCGTGTCTAGAGACTACCTCGTTTATATAGAGTTTTGCCAACTTATCCATCGGTAAGGTTTCCCGCATCGCTAGAAAGTGAGCACTCTTGGTCAAACGGTCGACAATAACCCAAATAGTGTCGTTCCCTCTCAAGGTCTTTGGTATTTTGGTCACAAAGTCCATGGTAACTTTGTCCCATTTCCACTCGGGTATTTCAAGCGATTGAAGGCTTCCATAGGGTCGTTGATGCTCGGCCTTCACTTGTGAACAAGTTACACATCGCTCTACGAAATGGGCTACATCCAACTTCATAATCGGCCACCAATAATGCAATTTCAAGTCCCGATACATCTTGGTGCTTCCCGGGTGGATGGAATACTTGGATTTATGCGCATCTTCCAAAAGGAGCTCCCGACAACCACCAAACTTCGGTACCCAAACTCGCCCATTTAAGCATTTGATCCCTCGACTATCTTCGGTCAAAAGTAACCGTTGCTTGGTCATCACTTCTTCCTTGAGGTTTTCTTCCTTTAAGGCTTCGGCTTGCGCCCCTTTGATCCTTTCTATGAGGCTCGATACTAACTCAATCCGAGTGAGTTTGGCTTGAAGCTTCCCGCTATACTCTTTCCGACTTAAGGCGTCGGCCACCACGTTTGCTTTACCCGGGTGGTAGAGTAATTCACAGTCGTAATCCTTAAGTAGTTCTAACCACCTTCGTTGCCTCATGTTGAGTTCTTTCTGATCGAAAACATACTTCAAGCTCTTGTGATCCGTGTACAAGGTGCATTTTATACCATATAGATAATGTCTCCATAACTTTAATGCGAACACTACCGCCGCCAGCTCTAAGTCATGAGTGGGGTAGTTTTTCTCGTGCACTTTCAATTGCCTAGATGCGTATGCGATCACCTTCCCTCTTTGCATTAGTACGCATCCAAACCCCATTTTGGATGCATCGCTAAAGACCACAAAATCCTCCGATCCTTCCGACAAGGATAAGATCGGAGCTTCACATAATTTCCTTTGCAAAGTCCGAAATACTTTCTCTTGATCTTCGGTCCACACAAACTTTACATTCTTCTTGGTCAGCGTTGTCAACGAGAAAGCAATCTTGGAGAAATCTTGTATGAATCTTCGGTAATACCCTGCCAAGCCTAGAAAACTTCGAATCTCGGAGGGGCTTTTGGGAGGTTCCCAATTCGTCATAGCTTCAATCTTGGCCGGATCCACCTTCACTCCATCCTTCGAAACTACGTGCCCCAAGAAGTGCACTTCCTTTAACCAAAACTCGCACTTGGAGAACTTTGCATAAAGCTTCTCCTTCCTTAAGATTTCCAACACCTCTCGAAGATGATGCGCATGTTCGGCCTCATCCTTCGAGTAGATAAGAATGTCGTCGATGAATACAATGACCGACTTGTCAAGAAACGGTCGGCACACGCGATTCATCAAATCCATGAACACCGCTGGGGCGTTCGTCAAACCGAATGGCATCACTAGAAACTCGTAGTGGCCATAACGCGTCCTAAAAGCAGTTTTAGGAATGTCTTCCTCTTTGACTTTCACTTGATGATAACCCGAACGGAGATCGATCTTTGAAAAGCAACCCGCTCCTTGCAGTTGGTCGAATAGATCATCGATCCTAGGGAGTGGGTATTTGTTTTTCACAGTCACCTTATTCAACTCCCTATAGTCAATGCACATCCGCATGGTGCCGTCCTTCTTCTTCACAAATAAGACCGGTGCTCCCCAAGGCGAGGAACTCGGTCTTACGAACCCCTTCTCTAAAAGGTCTTGCAATTGACTCATTATCTCCTTCATCTCTGATGGGGCCAAACGATATGGAGCTCGGGCTATAGGAGTCGCTCCCGGTGTTAGATCGATCTTGAACTCCACTTGACGATAGGGTGGTAAACCAGGCAAGTCGTCCGGGAATACATCGGAAAACTCCCTTACCACCTCGACATCTTCTAGTTTCTTCTTCTCGATTTTGGCATCTATCACATATGCCAGAAAGGATGGACATCCTTTTGCAAAGCACCTTTGTGCCTTTACCAAGTTAATGATTGCTACCTCGCCCTTCCGTCTTTCACCGTACACAGTTACCGAGTCGCCATCCGAGATCGGAATTCGAATCAGTTTCTTTGCACAAAGGATTTCGGCCTGGTTATCAGCTAACCAATCCATCCCAATTACCACATCGAATCCCCCGATAACCATCGGCATTAGATTGACCAAAAACTCCTTCCCTTCAATCTCCAACTTACAACTTTTCAGAATATTCCGAACCACTACTTGATCGTCGTCCGGTAATTCTACCACTACAGCATTTTCTAAGCTACTAGTGGGCACATATAACTTTTGACAAAATGAAATTGATACAAACGAAAAGCTCACGCCGGAATCAAACAATATACACGTAGGTACGGAGTTTAGAAGAAACATACCCGACACTACATCAGTCGAAACCTTTGCTTCTTCGGTGGTCATTTGAAACGCTCTTCCCGTCGCCCTCGGAGGATCCACCTTCTTCATTTCTCTTCCTCCTGTCTTCAACTTCAGACACTCACTCCGAATATGACCTGGTTCCTTGCACTCAAAGCACGTAATCCCTCGGACCGGGCAATCACGACGATCATGCCCCGCCTTTCCACACTTGAAACAATTTGACCCTCCTGGATTGCACGGGCCAACATGCTTGCTCCAACACCTAGAGCACCCTCTAGCTTCGCGTCCCGATTCGCTCCCACGTAATTGTTGTTGAAAGGCTTTGTCCTTCTTGGAGGTGCGGAATTTCCTTCCCACCTCCTCTTCTCAGCCGGTCCACTCCTCTCTAATTTGCTTGGGCCATAGGAGTCTTCCACCAATTGAGCCTCTTCGATAGCTTCACGGAGGGTAGAGGCTTTAGACACTCGAACAAGATTCTTCATCTCGCTCGACAATCCTTTGGTGTAGGCCTTGATCTTTTCCTTCTCGGTCGGGACCAGATGTCCCACCAGACCGAGCTTATCCATGAACTGACGGTTATATTCTCTCAATGACATGTTCCCTTTTCTCAGATTTCTAAACTCTTCCTCCATTCGATCCAAGGCCCGTTCGTTGCAAAACTCTTCCATCAACTTCTCCTTAAAGGTTGACCAACTCAGTTTGGCCAACACCGTGGCCTCTACTAACGAGGAGTAAACGTTCCACCACGTTAGAGCCGTTCCCCTCAACATCTGAGAACCAAAAATTGCCTTCTGACTCTCCCCGCATTCGCTTGATCTGAAGGCCTGCTCCATCTCTCTTACCAAGTTCATACACACTAACGGATCATCGGTACCTTTGAACTCTGGGGGTCGGCATCCAAGGAATGTCTTAAAAGTACAAGTCTTAGGTTGACCGGGAGGAGGAGTTTCATTAGAAGGGACAACGGGCTCCGAACCTCCGGATCCCGCCACAATCACATTCTCTGCAACCGTTTCAGGTCTACGGTTACTGGATTCCCGATCTTCCAGTAACTTCATGAACATTTCTTGCTGTTGCGCCATAGCTGCGTTCATGGCTTGCATCATTTTGTCCATCATTCTTGTCTCCGGCGTCACTTCTTCCATGACCGGGTGAGTTGCAGCTATGTTACGATAAGGTATGAACTCCGGTCCTCCACCCAACACGTTTACCAGAGGTGGGGGCAATTCATTAGTCGTTACCCTCGGTTGGTCAGCCGTAGACACTATCGCCTCCTGCCCTTCTGACCGATTACGCGTATTGACCATAGTCTGTCACACACGCGAGAATATAGCTAAGATGAGACTATGCAACTTATAAGCAAGAAAACGTACTACCACATTCATTAATTATCATAACAACGGAAAACAAGCATAATCACGTAAAACATCTTCATAATAACGTTAGCTAGGCGAAATTATGAACATGCAATACACAAGAATTTTCATCTCCATCACTATAACTTTCAATTCATGTAGTCGCCGACGACTCTAGAACCATCCTATCTTAGGATCTCTACCCATCTCACAATCGTTGCCTAATATACTCAGTCTAAGTCTAGACATCTTACATTCATGCCTAGTTCACTTAAACTAGAGCTCTGATACCAACTTGTAACGCCCTAAAAATTGATGTGATTTAAAACTTAAAATTTTGGCAATATAACGACT
This sequence comes from Arctium lappa, assembly GCA_023525745.1. Classification (NCBI taxonomy): domain Eukaryota; kingdom Viridiplantae; phylum Streptophyta; class Magnoliopsida; order Asterales; family Asteraceae; genus Arctium; species Arctium lappa. The sequence continues at coordinate 59,012,811 of CM042059.1, read as the reverse complement.
GTAAATTGATGAAACCTATAGTACAAAAACCGCCACGGTAGCCCAAGGTATCAACCCAAAAAGAGGATATAGCATAATGTGCACAAACTAAATAAATGAGGCATAAAGTTAATACAACCTAAATAATCTAGATTTCCATATCAGATTACAATCGTGTGTCTCTATCCTCCATAAAATGGTGACTATTCATCAAGTATACCGGTCTCTAGATCTCCCAAAATGACCGCTCTCGATCGCACGATCGACCACTCACTCCCGTAGATTCCCGCCACTAGAGTTTCCTGCCATACATAACAACCAAAGAAACAAGCGTTAGGCTAAATCCTAGTGAGAACGCATAAATATAATTTAATTTATAAAATGTGGCCTTGGTACAATAACACCGTGTTTACATGACGGACTATCAACTTGCTTCCTGTCATAAAAGAGGAAACACAATGTAATATTATCAGCGCGTTCATAATTTCTCTCAGATCATTTAACTTGATCAGCATCAACCCAAACGAGGTTTTTAGCTATTTGAGCACTCAACCCAAACTGGGTCTTTAGCATACACACGACATCAAATCAAACCGGGTCTTTAGTCTATTCATGACCTCAACCCAAACCGGGTCTTTAGTCTATTCATCAATTCCCAAATGCAACTAAACATACAACTTATTACTCTTACATGCCTTTTTCTACATGTCTTGGTCAAATAGCATGTTTGACACTCTATCATTGCAACTTTACCCACAATTAGGGTTTTAGGTTAACTCCACATGAACTAATAAATAAGTAACCAAATTGCACATAAATACTAGCACGTTATTAAACATGTATGAGAATGGAAGAGTCAAGAAACACTCACCTTGGTGATTTCTCACAAGAAATCAAACCCTAAAGTGGTAGATGAGAAGTTAGAGACTTGAGGAGTGGTTACAAGCTAGAATCCTCCCAAAATCACACCTAAGGAAGCATTTACTACACCATTAATGCCCCCATAAGATCATTAAATGTTATGGTTGAAGTTAGGGTAGAAACCTTACCAAAATCGCTGGAGAGAAACCTTCTATCAGCTCCTAAAATTAACCCTAAATGATGAAATCCCGTAAATGAGGCATTTATACCCGGCTGACTGCCGGCGATTGTGCCCCGGCGATAGTGACATTGGTCACTATCGCTGGCAAGGTCGCGGGGATCACCCCACCTGCGGTACAAGTTGGGCGATTGTGCCCTCGCGATTGTGACCATGTCACTATCGCGGGCATAGTCGCCGAAAAGGCCCCGACTGTCCCAAATTTACCAGTTCTGATATTTTAACCCGCGAGAACCAAAACTGATCGAAACCCCAATTACATTTAAATCCCAAAACATGATAATTCAAACACCAAGTTCTAAAATTCAGGGTGTTACACGTACCCCAATAGGAGTGTTGAGAGCATTGGAGAGTGTGAGGAGTTGGTTCTTTTGGGGGGTCGGTGAGGACAATCATGGGAGAAAAGTGCGTTCGTGGGTAAAATGGAAAAAGTGTTGAGTTTGTTTGGGAGGGGAAGGTTGAATATCGAGGGGCTTAAAGAAGCTAATTGGGGATTGCTTGGGAAATGGTGGTGGAGGTTTCACGATGAACCGAGTGCTTTGTGGGTTAAGGTAATAAAGAGTATCTATGGGTGGGATGGGGGATTAATGGAAGATGTAGCAAGGGGACCGGGGGGAAATACGATTCGGGCAAATATAATTAAGGTGGGGAGGGATATAGACAAGACCGAGATTCGTTTTTCTGATTTCTTTGACTAAAAAGTGGGGGACGGCTCGGACATAAGATTTTGGGAGGATAGGTAGACTACAAGTGGAAGACTAAAGGAGAGTTTCAATCAACTAGAAGAGGATAAAGGGGTAGCGGTGGTGGATAGAGGAGAGCGTCAAGGTGATGAATGGGTATGGAAATGGGGATGGAGAAGGAAACCAAGGGGACGGGAAATTGGAGAGTGGGAGGGACTAAGGATAGTATGTCATGGAGGTTAGACCCTCAAGGCAGGTTCTCGGTAAAGAAAATAAGGGAGTTAATAGAGGAGAAGCGAAATTTGGAGGAAGGAAACGCAGCTGTAACATCTTGGGTAAAAGCGGTTCCGAAGAAGATTAGCATATTTGTGTGGAGAGATAGTCTAGGTCGAATACCCTCACGTACGGTCGGTGTTGGAGAAGATGGGCATTGATTTGGATTCTTCTCTTTGCCCAAGATGTGAGAAAGAAATTGAATCGATTGAACACGCACTTGTCAATTGTGAAACGGTCAAGAATTTGTGGAGGCTTGTCGGAAGATTGTGGAAGGTAGATATGGAATCGGTAAATTCCATGAACGAGTTAATCGGGGCGAGTGATCAATTGGGTAGACCTGGCAAACGTGTCGTGTCATGTCGGGTTCGTGTCGAGTCCATAGTTAAACGGGTTGAGATTGTCTAAACCCGACCCGTTTAATAAACGAGTCAGAAAATCTCAACCCTAACCCGACACGACCCGCCTAACCCGTTTAACCCGTTTAACATTTATAAAAATAAAATTAAAAATCGAAAATTCACAAAAAGTACAAATCCAAAATTCAAATGAATCCATTAGAAATCCAAATTTTATAGTTCAAACTTATATCTAACCAAATTTAAAACATTAAAAATCCAAAGCATTAAAAAGAAGACTTATTATACATATATATATATATATAAACGGGTTATTCGGGTCATTTTCGAGTTGAAATTTTTGACCCTGGCCTTACCTGTTTAATTTTCGTGTCGTGTCATGTCAACCCGTTTACTTAAACGGGTTGAAATGTATTACCCAAACCCATTTATTTCGTGTCAAGTTCGTGTCGAGTTAGCCTGTCGTGTCATTTTTTGCTAGGTCTACAATTGGGTAGTGACAGTAAAGGCTCAAGAAGATGGACGGCCGTGGTTTGGTGTTTTCTTTATCTAGTGTGGGCAAACCGGAACAAGGTGGCCTTTGAAAAGATTAGAGGAGACATAACGGAGCTATTCTTCGAATTCCAAGTAAAAGTGTTCGAATAGGTGACAAGAAGGAATAAGGACTAATATTTGGACAGGGTTACGTGGCTCACGGAACCTTTTGGATCGTGATCGTTGGCTTGGGTATAAAGGAGGACTAGTGAGAGAGTAGGGCCGGTCGCGGCTGGAGGGGGTGTGTAGACATGCGGTTGCAAGCAACTCAGGTCGAGTAGTCTACAAAATTCTAGTTGTTATTGGCGTCGGATACAGCAAGTAGCTCGGCTGTATATGGGAGTTCGAGAGTAGCTGTATTTGGGTAACGGATCGAAGGTTATCTGGTGCACGCATTCGGACTGTGGGGTGCGGGAATGGTCGTGTTTGGGAGCTGCGGAGTGGTTCGGAACTTTCTCCCGGCTTAGCGTTCGGTGTTTTTCTTCCTGCGACAGCTGCTGTTTGCCTCTCGCAAGCAGCGTCCTGGTTGCTTGTGTTCGGTTCTTTCCTTGTTTTTTGGATTCGTTTCGCTTTTGTTGATTTGGTTTGTTCAGTTGTAATTCCTTGTACTTTTGGTTGGTTTTAATAAATTCCTTGATGCTGGAGTTCAAAAAAAAAAACAAATTACACCTAAACATACTACTTGTAAACACAATGTGAACCTTGTGTTGTGAACACCGTAGTAAAAAAATTATTAAGGTTGTTTACATTGTTTTCACAATGTCTTCACCTTGTGTGCATGATGTGCATGTTAATACGGAGATACGAGAGTGAGAAAGAGATAAGCATGGAATTGTCTTTAAAATACAATAACTTTTATTTAATAAATATTAATAATTATCTCCTTAATTAATAACATTAATTATCTTAAATTAGTAGGTTAGATTAAATCTCAAAGATCTTACATATTTTAGAGTTCTCAAATGATTAAGCCACTTATATATAATATAAATAGATATATTTATTTTAAATAATAATTTAATCAACATATTATTCTTAGGTCTTTAAACAAAATACTTTAATCATATATTATTTAATTTCATTTTCTCAGTTGAAATTCATATATCTAACAAACACATTAAAAAATCTGACGAACACATTCTGAATATATGTTTTACTTAAACATTATAAACACCACTACTTCTTACCGGAACCACAAGATTTTCTTTGTAAACACCTTATAAAATCTAGGATTTTGGTACACAATTTTTTGTTTCCCAAGAAATTGTAATTGAAAACATAGAAACACTATGAACGTTATCAAAAATTTGAAGAACATAAACAGAACTTCAATAACATAATGGGAAAATAAATTTAATCAAATTGCTTTCCTAAAATAATATCAGTAATTGGTTTCTTAAAATAATGGGAACATAAATTTAAATGTTTTGATGAGGTGTCAAAAAAGCAAAGAAATAACATTGATATCATCAAACGATAGGTTTACATTAGAGCATCTACAGTCATGGACCTCTTAAGAGGTTTATGATTTTGTCACATCAGTTTTCTCTCTCCACCACATCAGTTTTCTCTTTCCTACACATTTTATAAACCTTTTACTTTCAATCATAAACCGATCCATTGTTTATATAATAAAAAACTATAATAATAAAAATTGTAATGCTTAACTTTTACTTATTATATTTAAAAAACAATAATTAAAAACTAAACGTAAATAATATTTACAATACTGAAATTCATAATAATTAGAAACCCAAAATTGCTTATATAGTAAAAATAATTAAAAGTTGATAAAAAAAATAAATTAATTAATTTAATTAACTTCTTTTTGAAGATTGTATATTAAAAATAAAAAAAAATAAAAAAAAAACTATTTTGGTTTAAATATCATTGATTAAATAAGATAAACAAATAGATATATTGGTTTTTTTAATGTAGTTTTATTTGTGGGACCCACACTTTTAAGCTTAAGGAGTGGTTCCTTGTAAGGACCGCTCCATTGACATGGCACAACCAGCTTACTCTCTCAATAACATCTCAAAAGAATGGACCGATAAGATGGCAAAAAGAACTTACCACTGCAAATGCTCTTTAGATCTCACTCATCTTACAATATTAGAGTTCTCATTTGATTATACCATATATATACATATATATATAGAGAGAGAGAGAGAGAGGGGGGGGGGGAGAGGGGGGGAGAGAGAGGGGGGCGTTCAAATGCAGCCCTTTTATATGGTGCAACCTCATGCAACCCCTCTATCCACTACTCATTTTATTTTCACTTTTTAATTAAAAAATGTGAAAACAAAATGAGTGGTGGATAGAGGGATTGCATGGGTTGCACCATGTAAAGATTGCATAATAACCTACCCATATATATATATATATATATATATATATATATATATATATATATATATATATATATATGGTGTGTTTCATTTGAAAACTAAACAATTCGTGTAAACTTTGCAAACCACTATTTTAGGAAACAATATATATATATATATATATATATATTTCTTTATTTATGGATAATTATTATGATTCATTAATAATGATTGTGATATATATGAAATATGATAAGGTTTATTTATTATGATCATGACTTTAGATTAGGAAACATAATAAAATTAGATATTTATTAGACTTGATGACGGCTAAGATTGGTTTGCAAAGTTTACACGAATTGCTTGGTTTTCTGTAACACCCGTAATTTTTGGTAAGTAAAGTTCACCTAGACGTTTTTACAACTTGGAAATGGTGGTATTTATGTTGGGAAAGCATTATGTAAAGTCCCTAAGATATCGGGAGTGTTGGCGTTGAAAAAGTTGGGTTTTGGGGCTTTGAAAGGGTCCGGCTACAATGCCCGGCGACTATGACAATGTCATAATTGCACGGTCATAGTCGCACAAGTTGGAACGCCCACGGTACACTTGTGCGACTATGACACACGACAATGACCGTGTCATAGTCGTGTGTCAATGTGGCACAAAGTGTGCGACTATGACATGCGACAATGACCGTGTCATAGTCGCGTATCATAGTAGCACCAGGGGGAGGACATGCTAATAAAAATCGGATTTCGTACCTTTTCTTCATTATTCACTTTCCTCTTCTTCCTAAACTCTCTCTAGAACAAACCTAAAATGTATGTGGCGATTTTGGGTCATCTTTGGCTCAAATCCGTGGATATTATGGAGGTAAACCATCATCAAGTGGTAGATTGGAAGCTATGACCAAGAGTTCACCATCTCCATCTTCATCTTCAACCTTAAGCTCCATTTTAGGGTTTTCTAGGTTTTCACCAAAACCTAAGTGGTAAGTTTATCCTTTCCATTTTTAAACCCTATTATAAGATATAAATACTCCATTGATGATTTTCTAGTGATTGGTTCCTCAAATTTCAGGTTTGATAATTTTAGAGAAATTAGGGTTTTTGGCCAAAACGAAGATTTTGATATAAGATGTTTGGGGAAGGGTTCTAAACACTTAGATACATGTATTTATGGTTGGAAATTTATGAATCTAGGTTTTCGGGAGTTTTGGCTTGAAGATTCGAGTTTCTTCAAAGGGACTCCAGTTGGGGAAAATCTAGATTTAACCTAAATCTAGCAAGGTGAGTTCAAGCTGATTTGTGAAAATTGTGTACATGCCAAAATGTCAAATTTTAAATGTTTATATGTTTTACATGAAATTATCGATTGTTGTATTATTTGATGAGTTTGGATTATTTGAAGTGTTTAATTTTATAAACTTTGTAAAATACCCAATTTTGGGATTTTGGACATTTTGACAAACAAATCTCAAGTATTTGTGTTTTAATGAGTTATTTTGTGGAAGTAAATGTTTTGAGTGTAAATGTACATTTAGTGTGTGTTTTGGGGAAATGATTGATTTTATGTTATGGTACGTTTTTGAAAGAGTAAACGGTATAGACTCATTTGGAAAATGATTTGTCCTAATCTAAATTATATTGGAGTTATTCATGTATTTTGGAGCATGTGTTTGCATAAATGTTGGTCGATTGCGTTCTATTTCATTTGTGGATCTTAACATATGGTCATTGGATTTTAGGCTTAAAGCTCAATTTTCGTATGTATCGGGTCTTGAGGACATTTGTCCCGCTTTAATAACGTAATACGGCATTTTGGTGTGAGTTGCGTTTATTGCACTATATTTTGGAGAATACATATTTTGAGTGTGTGTGTGTCATTCATTTGGAGTTAGTGTTTAGACTGTAATGCATTGGATCCATAGGCATGTAAGTCAGTCGTATCTAAGGGTGAGAAGTCTTAATATTCTCACCTTGGGAATTATGTCGTGTTGGCATTGTTGTTGTCCCGATTGTTTTACAGAGAGGAACCTTTATGGGTTGTACTTCGGGATCATGGGTTTTGTGATTTGATGTTCTACTTCTTGTGCACGAGGGTTAAACATCATGAGTTATCAAGTAAGGAGCTGAGGCTCCTATCTTGAATAGTAGGGAGTAGGCACTAGGGGTCGAATGAGTACCCTGAGGATGAAACTCCACTAGAGAATGAAAAAGCAATAAGATCGCATATCTTTGAGGTGTAGCTCGACGGAGCAGGCAATAAAGGATACGGTGTTTAGGACTTGGAATACAGTCCGACTAGAGGTGTAGCTCGGCAGAGCAGGCAATACAGTTACCATCTGAGGTGTTGTTCGACAACGTGGCTATGTGGCTTAACTTTGTGTTCCGACACGTACAACGGAATCGGGTCTCCCTCGTCACCGGAAGGTGTTATTTGGGTATTAAATTGTATTATTTTATTATCCATGTTTCGATGACGTTTTGCATATATGGATTTTTATTCAAGGTTTATGGGTTGAGTATTATGCCCCGTCCGTGTTTTTGGTGTTTCGGGAAATAAAGTTTTTATCCGCATTTTATAAATTGGTAGTTCATTTTCTATTCACGTTTTGAATGAGTTTGGGGTTGAAGTTGTTTTACGAAAGAATGTTTATGTTGGGTCACTTGTTCTTAAATGTTTGTTTCATGTTGAAAACTCTTGAACTCACTAGGTGTTAGCCTAACCTTTTTATTTGTCGGCATGTGCATCAGGTTCCGGATGGAGGAAATGGTTCTAGCGTTTCTGTGGAGTGATGAGTGCTAGATGTATGTGCAAGAGTGAGTGGCTTGGTGAAGTCTTCCGCATTAGTCTTTGAAAAGAACAATTGTTAATGGGTTGTAGTAACACCCGATTTTAATTAATCTTTATACAAGACTTGACCTATTAATTGTTGATGTTTAACCTAGGTTTCTATTCAAGGCGACTCTAGTGATGATTAGTAGAATAGATTCTATCCTTAATTGATGTATATTTGAAAGTTTTATATTAGTTGCTCTTTCCATTTCTGAGGGTGTTACATTTTCAAATGAAACACACCCTATATATACATATATATATATATATATATATGTGTGTGTGTGTGTATATATGTATAAGTATAAGGATTTCATATTTATAAATCTACTTTATAGTAGACCATCCACTACGGTAATTTTTTTTTATGGATTTCTTAACTATAAATTATGATAGTTAGGACTTGTGAGTACGATTTCATAATAGGAAATTGATTTTTGGTAATTCCTAATGTTACATCAATATGTTTTGTTGATGTAGCAGTGAATAATATAAGAAAGGGAAATTGATTGAAATAACCTATCTCATCAACCAAATTCAATTTTAGCCATTTTTCAGAGCCTCTTCCCAATATAGTTAGTCTTTATGCATTTGCATAAATAATGATTTCTGGGAAGAAAAAAAAGAAGTAAAGAAAAAAAGGATTATACAAAAATTTGAATCTTTTACACAAAAATTTGAATCTTTATGCAAAAAAAAAAATCTTTATGCAAAAAAAAAATCTTTTTTTATAATCTGAAAATCTAGTCTACGCAAATGCGTAAGACATTTTTGTAAACTCTAGCTAAAATAGGAATTCAATTATAAAAATGGCTAAAAAGTGAAGTTGGTTAGAGCATTTCCAATAGCTATGCTAATTTTTTTCTAAAATAGAGTACATTAATAAAATATTATTTCTCTTTCCTAAATATTTATTTCAATCTCTCTTATTGTTGAAAATATTAAATATTATTTCTCTTTTTTAAAAAGTGAGTTTTAGATATTTCTCTATATTTGGAGATTTTTTATCGTCTTTCTCCTTTTTTTTTCCCTTCCTAATTTAGCATAGAAGATAGCATAGTCGTTGGAGTAAAAAAGTTGCTAAAATTTCACTTTTATCCATTTTAGCATAGCTGTTGGAGATTCTGTTAAGAAAATTGACTATTTTGGTCATTTTCATTATAAGAAATTATAGGTATAATTTCTTAATAAAAAATCCTTTTATGTCATATCATTTTTTTTAGATGTTTTATGAAGTATGTTTATAAAAAATGTATAATGAGATTTTGGTTATAAAAAATTACAAAGAGTTTGATCATTAATTAATATTTTATTTATTAAATAATATATTTGACATTAATATATTAACAAATATTACAAAAATGCAAAATATAATTAATATTATCATACAAATAAAATATGTTACATAATTATGCCTTTTGTTTTTTATTAATAAATAAATATACGTAAATACAACAAAACTATAAGAAACATTAAAAATTACTTTAAAAAATTTTAAATCATAAATATAAGCATTTATTTATTGAATCAAAAACATTTTATAAATTAAAATAAAATATTTTATTTAATTAATTAATTTTAGTTTATAATAACCATTCAATTAATAAAAACTAAATTACGTTTTTCTCGTTGTGGTTTTTAATTATGATTTTCGTCCTTATGGTTTGTAATTAATTATTATTTGCGTCCTAATGAGAGTACAATTTATTGTTGTTTCGGTCCTTATAATTTACAATTCTTTACTGTTTTAGTCCCTTATATTTAAAGTAGGAATTAATACAGGGACGAAAATAGCAATAAATTGCAAATCATAAGGATAAAAATCGTAACTTTTAAACCACAGGGATGCAAATCAAATTTACTAACAAACCACATGAATGAAAATCATAACTTACTCATTAATAAATTATTGTAGTTTTGTTATTATTTGATTAAAATATAATTTTGATGATGATGTGTAAGAAATTAGTTAGAATTCATTATAGTGAAAAGTAATTTCTAAATTGCCATAACATTTTACAAATTGTGTTGGAAATTTTATTGTAATGGATAATCTAACAAAAATAAAGCAAGTTATAAAAACAACTAAATAATATGATATGTTAATTAAAATAAAATATAATATGATATATTTAAAAGTACAAGAATATAATACACTGATTCAATTATATTTTTGGAAATATATTCATTTTTATTTTGTTTATTAAGTTTAGGTAGTATAAAATATTACTAAAGATTTACTGAGAGTTTATTTTTATTTTTATAATTAGTTAAATATTATAATCGTTATGTTTTAATAGTAAGGTAACTAGAAGTGTACTCGCGCAATGCAGCGAGATATATCACGATTTTAAAGTTTCATTTTATTTTTTTGTCGGTTTACAGTACAATTTTGGATTGTTTTAAGAAAGTGATAATGTTTTTTTTTTATAAATTTGTTTAATTTAGGCTTAATAATATAATGTTTTTTTATATAAAAAAATTAAGTATTTTGTTAGAATTCAATGATTATCTTATATATTTTAATAACATCTAGAAAAAATAACCAATTACATATTTAATAATATAATTAAAACAAAATTATAGTAATATAATATATTAATCAATAGTGATACATGGAAAGGTCTGCATAAAAGGAAGACCATGTACATACCAAATTTGTAGGTGTTAGAAGCTTGTAGTAGTAATATGTAACTTGTGTTTTGATATTTGTAAACTAAGAGATTTTTAAAATATTGCATAAAATGATGGCACCTTGTGCCTAATAATTTGTATTTAAGAGTTTTTTATCCGTGCTTTATAATATAGTATAGATATAGATATAATACTGATAATAATATAAAAAATAGTAATGATAATTGTAATTATTAATATATTATAATAACTTTAATAAATAATAATAAAAATATCTATATAAATTAGTTTGAAGAACTTGTTTTATTTTAAGAAGCGTATACTTTTTGGTTATTTAGATAGGTGAATTCTATCCATACCCCCTCCTATAGGGGTATGTGAGTGAGTTAGGAGGGGGTATGTGAGTGAGAGATATAGTATTGTAATAACTTAAATTCTTAATTGCAAAGTTTTAGGGGTTTAGGTATAATTTTGTGAAAACTCTCAATCTACAAGGACTAGAGTGCAAATAGGGGTTGATGAGGGTAAAACCCTCAAAACCCTTCTTCTTTTCTCCATATCACGTACTAGAGGTTAGAGATAAATTAGGAGAGAAATAGTATGTATTTATGTGTGTTCTTGAGGACATTGAAGAATAAAGCTGATTTGGGTGGATTTCTCTTTATCTTCATCAAGTAATTATCTGCTCTATCGTCTTCCATGTTTTTGGTGGGTTCTATAGTTGAGGTTTTTGGGAGTTTCTTTATTGAGGTGTTTTGGATTAAAAACCCTTTGGAATGATTGTTTTTTTTTTTAAGTATTGGTTAGTTTTCATTGAAGCTTTGTGCAAAAACTTCCATTATTAGCAAGTTCTTCAAGATTACTTCATGCTTATGATTTTGAGAAACGGGTTTTACTTCATGCTTATGATTTTGAGAAACGGGTTTCCTTCAATAGATGGATTGCAATGGACAAATTAATGTTTGGATGTTTGGATATTGATCAAAATGGTTTGGGACATTGATTCTCTCATTTTTAGGTATTAAAACCGATTTGGGAAGCTTTGGGAAGAAAGGTTTTTGAGGGTTTTTGAGGAAATCTTTGTGTAGGTCTAGGACCTGATTCTAGAAGGTTGTGCGGGTTCTTGCGTGGCCTAAAACCGCGAGCCAGGGTGCGCAAGTCCTTGTTGGTCATTCTCTATTTTCAGCTTCGTTTCTCGTTTGAAGCTAGGATCGATGCATCGATTAGGGGATTGTCTTAGGGATTGTTATAGATGGTTTTGAGGAGTATTTAGGTGATTTAACACCAATCATTTGTCATGGAATTTAGGTGTTCGTTTGGGAACTCGTATGTAACACCCCGATTTTTAGGAAGATATAATTTCAAGTTATTACAGATGGAAATTATAAGGGAAAAAGAAGAAGTGGGATTTTGGACTCAAATCCTACATTTTATAGCCTTATTGGATGAAGGGTTCATTTACGAGTCCAACGGTTCTTTCCGGAGTAAAATCGTAGTTAAAACGAAGAAGTTATGACCAAATCGGCGAGTGAGTAGAAAACGAAGAAAATCGGGCGGCGGTGTTCCATGCGGGTCTCCGCGCAGGTGGACCCGCGCCGCCACCCGTGCGGAGCCACTGCAGGCACAAAAAAGGGGAAAATCGGCCAAGAACCCCATTTTCTCACCCCAAACCCAAATCTATTCTCCTTTCTCTCCCAAACCGACCCCCAAACCCAAAAATCAAACCCTAACTCATTTTGGGTGTCTTTCTCCTAAAATCAAGTGATCCTTCTTCATCTAGCAAGCTTGGGGGTTAGAATCATAATCTCTCATCTGCACCTACTTCATCAAGATATCTAGGGTTTCATCCACCCTTGTTCTCCCCTTTATAGATTTGGAGTTTGTGATGTATTTTGGTAACCTAGAGGTGTGTTGGTGGTGGATTCAAGCTATTGGTTAAGGTAAGCTTCTAATTCTTCATCTTTGGAAATTAGGGTTTTTGGGTATAGATGAGATCTTCATGTAATGTGTTGGGGAACGATTCAAATCGATTGAATATCTATGTTTATGGTTGGATTCTTGTGAATCTAGGTTTTAGAGGTTTTGGCTTTGAGGATGCAAGGTTCTTCAAGGGAGCTATACGTGGGTAAAATCTAGATTTAGCCTAAATCTAGCAAGGTGAGTTCAAGTTGCTTTGTGAAAACTATGTACATGCCAAAATGAGTATTTTGAAGTAAAAATATGTTTTTTTCCTTGGTAACTGTCAATGTGTCGAGTATTTGGATAAGTTTTCATATTTGATAAATCTGGGTTGTTTTAGTCTCATAAAATGCCCATATTTGGGATTTGGATATATTGATAAGTAAATGGTATGATTTTTGTATTTGATGATTTTGTACAAATGAAGTATATTTTATGATTTATGTATTTTTGGTGATTTTTGTACATATGAAGTCTAATCTATGATTTATGCATTTTTGGTGTATTTGATTTCATAAATCATTTAGAAAAGGCATGTCTCCGTGTTATAAGGCATTTTGGAAAACATAAGGGTATGTGCCTATTTGGAAAACCTTTTGTCCCAATCCGTGATGAGTTTTGGGTTAATCACATCTTTGAAGTATGTGTTTGCATAAACGTCATTTAAATGCGTTTTTCTCTATTTAGGGACTGATATTTGTTGGTCAAATGGATTTTGAGCATTTTAGCTCGGTATTGATTTAAAAGAGTCTTCAGGACATTTGTCCGGTTTTAATGGCTCGATGTAGAGTCCGTTTATGAATTACATACTAATGCATTGTGTTGCATTTTGATGATTAATTACATGTTTGAATGTGATGGTCACTCCTGTGTAGTCATGTAATGTTAGACTGTGTTGCATTAGATCCATAGACACGTAAGTCAGTCTTTATTTGATGGTCAATTGGGTATTACGGGGTTAGACTCCGGAACCTATGTTTTATGACCTTAACTCTTCAAGTGTACACTAAGAGGGCTGAGTCTGGTTGTGCTATTATGATTATGGGCGATTTGGACCTCCGCCATTCGGGGTAATGCCATAGTTGTAGTCCTTGAATGTTGTCGGGCCTTTGGCGGTATTTATGGTAATATTCGCTAAGGTCAGTTGTCTCTTTGGGTGTAGCTTGGAGGGAGTCGTAGGGGCACTTGGGCTTGCGTGTCGTGAAGTGTCATACGACTAACGTTGTATGAGTGGCATACTTTTGTATTCCTCTACTCTCAACGGATACGAGTCTCCCCTGTTGTCAGCCAACAGTATTTTGGATATTTAATTGTCCATGCTTTAATAATTGGATTTAATTCCATTTTATGGTCGCGTGAGTATTGAATTTCAGTTCCATGTTTTCGATGACATATTATATTTATATGGATCGTTTTCCATTATTTAAGAGTTGAGTATTATGCTAATAATCCACCCGTGTTTTGGTGTTTCGGGATATAAAGTTTTATCCGCGTTTTTATAATTGGGAGTCCGTTTTCTATTCACGTTTGAGTGAGTTTTGGGCGGCATCATTTTTATAAAGAAAGTTTTGTATTGGGACATTCGTCCCTAAAAACGCATGTTATTGGAAAACGAGTCGTTTTCATAGTTAAGGGAAATCATTTTGAAAGATTATCATTTAAAGTGTATCCCTTCCTTTTAACGTAATTTTTATTCATGTTGAAAACTCTTGAACTTACTAGGCGTTAGCCTAACCCTTTTTATTTGTTGACATGTGCATCAAGTTCTGGTTGGGAATGGTCCTAGTAACACCATAAAGGGAGGAGTGCTAGTAGTGTGCTCGCGATGTGTTTAACATTGGTGAAGTTTCCGCTTTGGTTTATGAAGAGCAGCTAGCTTTGAGGATTACGTAGCACCCGACTTCGATATAGCCCTTGTTAGATGTTGGGGTTTACCATTGCTTTGAGGTTAATTGTAGAATTTTATATTTGAGGTATGAAGAACCTTTGATTTGTATTGATATTATAACGAATTTTAATTAGTTGCTCTTACCAAATTTGAGGGTGTTACATCGTAGCTTCAAGTGTGAAATTTAAGCGTGGACGACAGGTGAGTTTTCTTACTTACCCTTATTTTACAAGCAAGCTTTGATTATGCATGTTGGTATTTGAAATGATTGTTTTACAATTGCATATATCATGTTTTGGTATGAATTGACATTTAAAGTGTGTATTCATTTGGGGTGGGGCATGTGATGGCTTGATATAGGAGGTGTGACCCATTTGTAATGCATGAATTCGTTTCATGTCATTTATTTGAGGGCAGGTGTGAGCCCGAACACGTTGTCATAGGTGTACATGACTTTAAGCGTGTGCCATCTACATGTGTTGAGTGTGTGTGCATGAAGGTGTAAAGATGTGAATCATTCCTAAATGTTCTTATATCGCATTGTAAGTTATTATATGCCCACGACACGTGTCACACAGAGATACTGCTGAGGAGTATGTAAACCTATAGTGTCGTACACAAAGAATGCGTTTGTTTCCATTATTTTAGAAACCCGGATTAAATCAAGTTGATTAAGAATATAATTATTCTTAAAGGATAATTATGAAAATATGTGTTAAACTGTAATTATGATAATTACAGGGTGAAAACGTAATTATGTTAATTACGGGGATTTATCTGTAATTATATAATTATATTTTAAAGTTTAAAAGAATAATTATATATATATATATATATTTGAATTTGAATATTACAGATAATTATTAAACCTTATTTAATCCTTAATTGAATTATAGTCTAACTATAATTCTTCTGGTATAAATAAGGGGTTAGGCTAAAACATTTGATATACAATTGAATTAGAATAGCCTTTCAGAGAAATACAGAAAAGAAACACTTTTCTTTTCTGTAAAACACATATAGATCTAGGGTTATTGGGCTAGCACCCGGTGGAATTTCGCGTGTTCGTGTTTGGATATCGCTAAAGGAAACCTCGATTGGTTTATAAGTGCTCAACTAATTCAACCACAACAAATCTGAAAGGTACATCTCTGAACACCCTATGGTGTGGTTTTGAATTTTTGATTAAATACATCATTGGATCCGATTGGGTTTTAATTGTTTAGAAATATTTCGTTGTAACCAAAATTCTTTAAAATTCCGCTGCGTATATCGGTTACAATTCTAAACGAAAAACCCTTCAGTGATATCAGAGCCACTTTGATGTTATTTAATTAAAAGATACACAAATTATATATGGAAAAATAAATTGATCCTATTTTTAATTAGATTTAAAATTAGAAACTAGTTGGGTTTCCATATATGTACCCAAAGAGCCCAAAGAGTTTTTTTTTTTGGTTAACAAATAAAAAAAGGGGATTTATAACCCTAATCGTGTATCCCTCCCACACAGCCGCTAAAGTGGCCTTCTCCTTCAAACAACCGGTCGTCGGTCGCCGACGGTGAACTACGGCTGTTGCCGCCGGCTATCATTCCTTCCATCTCGTCTCTCTTTCCCTGAAAGGTATCGTTTTCTATTGTCAATCGAAACAACAGAGGACTGTTGTCCTCATCGTTTTTTTTTCTCAAGTTACAAATGACTTCTTCCGGCAGTCGGTCGTCCAAACCGCCGCCCTTCGAGGGTGGTGGTGTTGGTCAATTTTTTTTCCTCTCCTAGTCGCCGATTCCCTTTGTGGCTATTGCTATTCTCACCGCCGACCTTGTCGCCGGTATTCTGCGACGATTGGAGCTACTATTGTCACCACTTGGGCCACAACCATGGAGCTGGTTTTGTCGTTTGTGTCTAGGGTTTGTTAACTCTAGTTTCACAACCGCCGTCGACATCCTTTTGGACTTGTCGTTTTCTTCTGCTTCATGCCACCACGGTGGTGTTGTTTTTCTTTTGTAATCGCCGACCACCACTATATGTGGATTGGTCTCGATCTCTGGTGGCCCACGGCTCCACCCTTGGTCGAAGCCAAGAGGCTGTTGTCGTTTCTTATGCCGCCACCGACGACAGCCGATGACTGCTGTCACAAGTTTTTCCGGTCGGTATGGCGGTGATGCAGGTACCTTGTGCATCTGGTACCGAGCAGCTTGGTGGTGGGTTTGTTGGTCACCGCCACTGGCCACCAAGCTAAGCGATTGGTTCTAAATTGTCAGTAGCCTTGTGCTAAAGTGGACTGTGTTTATTTATGTGGGTATCAATGGTAAAATTGCTAGTCTAGGCTGTTGCCGAATATGTTTTCTCAATTTTGTTCCTGCCATTGATTGTTGCTAAATTGATTCGGCTTAGATCCAAAAGTTTCGGGTCATGGTTTATTAACCTACAACTAATTAGGTCAATATTTTTAATTTTGCCATATGAAAATTTGTTCTATCAATCGGCCTTTTAATTATGTTAGTTATTTCGGCTGTATGTTTTATTTTATGTGTAAAATATTGTGTAATATTTGGATTGCCCTGATAAGACCCGTGGTTGTTTTATTTTATTTTGGAAAATAAAAATGTATTAATTGCATGGGATGTAATTTTTAATTTAATTTTCTAGATAGGGACAAATGTAAATAGATATAATTTGTTGTATTTTTCTTTTATCCGAAGACGGAGTTTCAAGAAAAATCAAGACGGAGACCCTGGAGTTCACCAAGGTGGCGAGGCCAGTGGGAGAAGATTGAAGATGTCCTTAGAATTGACTGTGGTTGTTGTGTTGGCTCACAACACCACATTAGGGGCAAATCCATATATTATCTTGTGTGTTTATTTTGTGTTTGCTTTATTTTATTGCTTTTATTATTGTTATGATAATTGCAAACAAAATATTTTATAAAAATCAAACACATCATAAATTCTAATCGGTAATTAAAATATGATATTTTAAATCTGATATGTTTATCAAAGACAAACCGATTTTGAGTAAAACTTTTATAACAAGATTTTAAAACAAAATCAAACATTTTAAAAGATCAGAGTTTTCTAAAATTTAAACCTTTCACAAATGTAAACTATGTGTCATCCATTTAAGATACTTGTTAAGCCTACAAGAGTTCGGTATGGTCAGTGCTTAGCCAATCATATCGGATGATTGTAGTGTAAGACAAGGCGCCAGGATAACGAGATTTAAGTGGACAGTTGTTTGGTCATTCACTTAAATAGTCGTATTTTGGACGATTGATCCCAATAAAGCCTAAGTTAAAATTTTAGGTGGGATCATGATATCTTAGTATGGTTAGTTTACTTGAAAATATCATAGACAGTGCTTGGCCATCTATGAGTACTTTCAAGGCGTTGTAGTGGGATTAAACATGCTTTTAACATATGATTTATTAATAAAAATCTCACGATATCTAAGAGTTATGTTGAACATAATTGGATGATGCCTACCTAAATAACCTAGTTCCATAAACAGTTGCATGGCCATTTATGGAAATAGGTGATATATGGATCTTAACTCAAATTAAAATTTTGAAAGGTTAAATTAATTAATTAGAGATTTTAAAAGAATTACTAAAATTGAACTTATTTTGTAGATGGCCGCTAACGCCTCCAACCAAACTGTATGCACAAACGGCTTATCCCAATTTACATTACGATCAATCCTTGACAAGGATAAACTGAACGGTACGAACTTCGTCGACTGGTTTCGTTTCTTGAGGGTCATCCTTAAGCACGAAAAGAAGTTGTACGTTCTCGAAAACCCCCCGCCAAACCCTCCTGCCATAAATGCTTGAGCTGAGGTCAGGGCTGCTTATGATAAGAATCTCAATGACTCACTAGATGTTAGCTGTCTAATGCTAGCATCCATGGCTCCTGATCTACTGAGGGAACATGAAGACATGAATGCTTGGGATATGATATCCTCTCTGAAATCCATGTTTAAGTTACAAGATGGCAAGATAGGTTCGATACAGTCAGGGCATTGCATGCCTGTATGATGACTGAGGGTTCATCAGTCAGTACCCACGTTTTAAGAATCAAAAGGGTATATTGACCGATTAACCCGTCTTGGTTACCCACTGGGTCAAGAATTGGCAACCGACACGGTTCTCAATTCTTTATCCAAGTCATATGACCAGTTCGTTCTGAACTACAATATGAATGGTTTAGAGAAAACTCTCACATAGCTTCACGACATGCTTAAAACTGCTGAGAGAAATATGAAATCCAAGTTGGATTTATCCAAACCAAAACAGGTGTTGATGATCAAACCTAAAGGTGGGATAAACAAGAAGAAAAGGGTGGTTACCAAGGGTAAAAGAAAAGTTGGAAGCTCCAACAAGGAAAAGAGCAAGGGAAAGATTCCTGAGGAAGCAGTTTGCTTCAACTGCAACCAGAAGAGTCACTGGAAGAGAAACTGCCCCGCCCTATTGGCAGAAATGAAGAAGCAGAAGGCTAATGGAGTCGGACCTTCAGGTATGTTTACCATTGATTTATTCACTTCTGACTCTGATTCCTGGGTATTGGATACTGGTGTGGTACTCACATTTGTACTAGTTTTCAGGGACTAAGAAGTGAAGAGAAAATGAAACCAGGCCAGAGAGAGCTTCGAATGGGGATGAAGCTAAGGTAGCTGCTATTGCTCAAGGGACTTATGCCATGAAGCTGCCAAATGGTCTTATTTTAGCACTTAGCAAGTGTTTATATGTACCTAGCATTACTAGGAATGTTGGACCCGGAGGTGCTTAACAAGTTTGTAGAAGGGGGGGGGGGTTGAATACAAATACAGAATTTAAAGTTTAATAAATTGTTTATTGATAAATCAAACACAATTTACAAATCTGTTGCGGAATAAGATTAAGTAGAACTCAATCTAAACAAACTTAAGAAAACACTAAGATGGTTGCAAAAGAATATAGAGAATGGGGATTAAAGAATATAGAAAGCAAGGGTTTCTATGAAGGTTCAAGAATAGAGCACACTTTCAGATGGAGAGGTGATCTTTCTATTTATACCCTATGCATTAAATGCATGGCAGGGTACTTTACACGTGTCATTCATTGATTGGCTTTGGGAGTCTGACTTTGGGAGACATGCTTTCGGCCGTATCATGAACAATATAGTTGACAGATTTGTTGTACGAATTGTGGCAGAGGCATGTCCGTTCTGACACATCGAACTGGGTGTGCAAGGAAAGACAAAAGAGACTTGAGGCATAAGCTAAGTGATCATCGATCGCTGAATATCTCTTCCTTTAGAGATACAAAGAAGTCCAGCTATCGCTGAAGCTTTTCCTCAGGTTTCTTCGCGTATGAGTAGAGTCGTCTTTGCTTCACTGATATCCGCATCAGGTCACTAGTAGACTTGTCTTTATTCAGCTGCTTCGTATTCGATTCAGATATGAACATCTGTTGACGTGAAACTTGTCTTCAAGGATTATGTTTACATCAGAGACCATCAACAATAACTAAACAGGCTCAGTCTAATCGCTGATAGTGAAACACTAATACATATGAGCATTTATAAGAGAGATCATCAGCGATAACTGAACAGACTCAGTCTGATCGCTGATGGTGAAACACTAATACATATTAAAACGTAATTTTCACTAAGTATAGAAGAGGGTCGTTATCAAATCATTGAGAGAGTTTGGATCAACAATCTCCCCCTATTTGATAATGACAAAGTAACTGAAGAAAATTACTTTATAGTTCAAAATAATGGAATAATCAGGACTCATAACATACATGTCCCAATTACTATTTTGAGGGATCTTTTATATTACTGATAGAGTTAAGTACTTCACTGAAATTTTCATTAATTCAAAGATAGAATTACAAGGTATGAAAATTACAAGTACAAGTGAGGAACTAACTACTGTAAGTTTAACTAATAGATTACAAGAAATAGAAAACTAATCTATCAGCTATCTAAAGAAGATTTTGGAGGATTAACCATATAGTCAGGTATTTCTTCTCTTCTTTGCCTTCGATCTGAAGATACTTGACTGATGATTGCTTTGATCGGTTCCGCAGAAGGAGATAAGTCACACCATAAGCATAGGAGATCCTTGAGATGGCTGAGGGGACAGATAGGAATTTCAGAGACTCTTTGGAATCTGAGTTGTTCCTCATCATATCTGAAGAAGATACCAAAAGGATCTTTAATTACTTGCCCTGCAATATAAGGACCACCAGGGGGCAGGGATAGATCTAGAACTGAGAGATCAGGAGGAGGACCGAACAGAGCTTCTTTTGAGAACTTGATGGAGGTGTCGTTTCTTATTGCAGCGTCATTTTCAGATGAGGAGGAGCCAGGCTTTCTTTTGAGATGCCTTGGCTTAGGAGGAAGAGTAGATGGCACCTCTAATATAGCAGCGACTCTGTTGATGAGAGCATCATTTATCCCTTCAACATAGCCTATGTAGGTTGACTTGGATTTCTTCGGCGCATCTTTGAACTCTAGCCATTCCATGTAACCGAAGCTTTCCAGCTTTGAAACGAACATAGCCTTACCGCTTCCATCCTCTCTGGTTATCTCCATTGTGACAGAAGTTCGGTCCTTCTTCTTTTTCCCTGAGATGACAATGGCTATGATATTCATTGGGTCAGAGCGATAGTCGACTTTATGTTTGCACCATTCGACTGAGTTATCGCTGACTGCTAGTTCTTTTGAGCGCTCCTCTTTAATTTCCTTTAATAGAGCATCCTAGACTTCCACTGGTTTCTTTTTCAGCTTTTTGTCTTTGACTTGAGAGGACTGAATCTTGAGAGCAAGAGAGGCATCTCTTTGACAATTAGCTATCAGTTTCTCAGCTCTGACAGATTCTTCAATTTCAGCTTCAGTCAGGTATTCTAGTTCTGTAGAAGTTGTTTGAAGATGGACCTTCAGCCGTTGACATTCTAGATGAGAGATCATCTCTGTTCTTCTCTTCATCTCTTTCTCTGACCAGTGAGATTGTCTAGGGGTCCTTCCTGGATGGTGCAGGGCTTCTTCTTCTTCTTCATCAATCTTATTTACGGAGACTGGGATTATTGAGTCATCAGCTATAGAAGCTGAGATTATTTGTAGTTCCTTACCCTTAAGCAGGGGAGAGAACTGTCTGGTCAGAAAATAGATAAAAGAAGTTAGTGTTTGTTTTGGGAAGAAGAAAGATAAAGGCTAGAAAAAAACAGGGGTTGGGGATTTATAGAAAGATACAGGGACAAGTGAATGGCATACCTGAGAAGGATTCTCCTCAGATAGTGAAACTTTAGTCAGGCTTCCCTCAGTAGTTGTACCCTTAGATTTGCTTTGGGAAGGGGTTCTTGAAGATGTTTCTTTACTCCCCCTGTTGTGACAGCTTCTTTCGAAGCTATCACTGATGATGTGGCGGCTACAGAAAACCATAAATATTGGGCATCTTCATCGTCATCATCATCATCTTGATGGTGTTGCTCTTCATCCTGATCTTGAAGATCAATATCTTCATCTTCTTCATCCTCCTCCTCTTCTTCTTCATCCACAAAGACTTGGTCGTAGGAAGAAGATGGAGGGGCTTTGTCAGCAACCTTCTCCCCCTCAACATGAGAGGGAGGATCTTCTGGGTGAACCTCAGCAGCAGCTTCCTCTAAATTTTCTTCAGCAACTTTCTCATCCTCTTTGTCATTATCAGCGAGGGAGAGGACTTTAGGTGGAGAGGAAGGTTGTGCAGTGGCCAACTTACGGACTTCTGCCTCCAGAGTTTCCAGGTGTCCTTCAATCACAGGGATGTCTAAAGTAGCATGATGAATAAATTCAATAGAGACATTCAGAGAAGTGCGATCATCCTCTGTGAAAGAAGGAGTGGGCATCGGAGCTGGTGCATTCATCTTCTCAAGGACTTGCTGTAGGATGCTTGTGCATGAATCGATCTTTGCAGATAATCCCTGGACATTGTTGCTGAGAGTATCGACACATCCCAGAAGGAGTTGAGAATCCTCCTTGACTTTGACATGCTCGCCCTAAAGAGAGGTGATCTGGGAGGCTTCGGCTTTGGACGAGCAAGTAGCTGTAAGTTTCTTCAGCTCTTCACCAGCGGTATTCACAACGCTGGTGGTTTCGTTGATGGAGGTGGTGAGAGAATCCACCTTCACACCTAAACTGTTGACATGAGCGTCAACGGTCGCCATATTAGGACCTGAAAGAAAAGTTAGTTTATGAGAAACAGGCTTATATAGAGAGTTGGGAGTAGTATTTGAGGGGTTAGGTATACCTGATGGTTCAAACATATTGAAAAATTGCATGTCTCTTTCAAAGGTTTGAGCATCAAGTCCTAAGAATGAAACTTGAGTTTGTTGTATGAGAGGAGGGTTAGATACCAAAGAGATGGGAGGACTAGTAACGGGGATAGAACAAGTTGGGAGTTGGGTAGTTACCTCAGTTGTTACTGAGATGGGTGGTTTCGTCAATGATGGTGTGACAGCGACCGAGATCGCTGGAACGGTTGATGATGTGATAGCTGAGGATATGGAGGAGAGACCCACGAAATCATTCAAGGAAGTTTGTCGAGAAACTACCTCAGGCATTGAATTAGGGGCAATAGTCTCCTTAGTCAATTTGGCCTTCTTCGAAGGACCAGAAAGACTAGCTGACGGTCGTTTTAAAGTGGTTGTAGCGACAGGGCTAGCAGAAGAAAGAACCTCCTGCGTGGCCGCTGAAGTAGAAGAAGTGTGAATAAAGAGTCAAGAGCGAAGAGTAGAAATACTTACCTCGTTGTCGAGCGGTTTGACCTCCAACGATCGCTGACCCACTTTGGCGAAAGAGCCATCAGAAGTAGTGGGGTAAGAAGCAGGGTAGAGGAATTTCAGGTATGCACAGATGAACCGTACATATGGGTGTAAGATCCCACATTGGTTGTGGAGGGGAACACAAGTTACCTTATAAGGGACTGAGATACCTCCTCTACCAGACGCGTTTTAAAACCATGAATCCGAGTCTGTGGACAAAGCGGACAATATGTGGTACGGTTGGCCTGGGATGTTACAGATGGTATCAGAGCCGGGAGTCGGACTAATGTGCTAGCGAGGACGCTGGTCTCCCAAGGGGGTGGATTGTAAGATCCCACATTGGTTGGGGAGGGGAACAAGTGTTGCGTTATAAGGGTCTGGATACCTCCTCTATCAGACGCATTTTAAAACCGTGAGTCCGGGTGTGTGGACAAAGCGGACAATATCTGGTACGGTTGGTCTGGGACAATATCTATATAGCGCTTATTTAGGTGTCGAGAAGTGATTTTGGAGTTGGCTAGCTCGTGTGATCGTTCGAAATTTCTACATTGCTTTTGAGGTGAGTTCACTCACTATGTAGAACTATGGTTATATTTACATTACTGTAGCTTGCATGTGATAAGTGGTATTACTTATTGTGTGGTACTAGATAGTGTTGTGTCTAGTATGGACCTTGGGTGTCGTGTAAACTCGGTGGGACCGAGGATTGTATACATGAGTGGCGTAGGAACTCGGTGGGACCGAGGGATACGTGCACAGTTATCGTGTGTCATCGGCGAGACCGGTGGATGCTTGTTTAGGTGGGTTGGTGTGAGTATGCTTATTGAGGATGCGTTCTTAGAATTGCATGCTTGGTTATGTGTATCTACCTATTAGGGGTAATGTTATATAATTGTGTTGTACGTGGTGTTGAATTCACTAAGCTTTGTGCTTACCCTTTCCCTATAAATTGTGGTTACAGGTACTAGTGGCTCCAAGGCGTGATGGTACACACTGGCGCGTACGAAGGGCTCTTTGCAGTCATGAGATTTAATTTATACTTAAAAACAATTTAATTCCGCTGCTTAGTTTAAATGAGAACATTTATTATTTAAGTTTGCAAACGAAACGGTTATTTGGATTATTAATAGTGTCTTATGCAATTAAATGGTTATTTTTAAAAGTTCAATTTTTTTTTGAAATTTTTGGGATGTTACAGATGGTATCAGAGCCGGGAACCGAACTAATGTGTCAGCGAGGACGCTGGGCTCCCAAGGGGGTGGATTGTAAGATCCCACATTGGTTGGGGAGGGGAACTAAGGTTGCCTTATAAAGGGACTGGATACTTCCTCTACCAGACGCGTTTTAAAACCATGAGTCCGAGTGTGTGGACAAAGCGGACAATTTTGGTACGATTGGCCTGGGATGTTACAATGGGATCTTGGGATCCCTCTCCGTCTTCTCTATTTTTTACTTGAGATCGTCAAAGATAGCAGTGGCATAGTCAAAGTTTCTTCTAGCGAGCACAGAATAAGCCACCTGGACCTGAACCTTCATAGCCTGATCAAGTGAACCACTTTTCCCACTCATACATTGAATGAAGTGAGAAAAAATAAAGTTCAGTTGAGAAGGCATGTTCGCCTTCTTGATGAGAGTCAGACGCTTGTTGAGGATGGTCGTTCGGGGCTTGTTGTCCCAACAATATTCCATAGCATCCAGAAATTTAATGAGTTCAGCATCAGTTGGCAGAGCGTCAAATCTACTCTTGGGTTTGTCAGGAAATCTGAGGGCCTTCCTCAAGCTGAAAGCGGTCATCATCCCTGATCCTAAGTTAGTGCTGAAAGAAATTGCAGGAACCTGGTCACCTTTCTTGTTGGTGATGGAGGTTTCTTCAGTAGTGAACCAAAACTGTTGGAGAAGCGTTTTGGAAGGCTGAGGATCTACAGTGAGGACATAAGCAATGCAAGATTGCTTCAGGAACTTAGCAGCTTCCACTAGGTGTGGGTATTTGACACCATCAAAGTCCAAGCGTGGAAGATGGTTGTTCTTGGGAATCTCTGATTCAGTGAGAGCAAACTTGACTGACTTGGAGGCAATAAGATATGATTGTGCCATTTCTGAATATGGAAAGAATGAG
Source organism: Arctium lappa (assembly GCA_023525745.1). NCBI lineage: Eukaryota > Viridiplantae > Streptophyta > Magnoliopsida > Asterales > Asteraceae > Arctium > Arctium lappa. Next base: position 58,987,336 of record CM042059.1, on the reverse strand, counting down.
AGTAGAAGGAAAGGATTAGAGTCTAAAAATAAATAAGTTTTTACCAGTTTCTATTTGGAAAAAGAAACATAGAAAAACCAAAATATTTGAAGATTAAAACAGTGTTCTTAGTGAAAGATGGAAGAACAATGAGAACACCAAAGGTTTGAAAGAATAAAATCAAAAGAATGATTTTATAAGATAAAAAATCTTATAAAAACCCATAATGATGGAACATAAATAGGATTTAGTAATAAGATTTAAATAAGAAGAAGATCAAAATAACCTGTTGATCTTGAATGGAGATGATGCAAATGCTTGAAATTTCTTGAGAGAGAATTCTTGCTTTGAAAGGATTTCCAGAAAGCGTAAAACGATAAGAATGGAAAAAGCATTATTTTTATATGTTTGAGAGTGTGTGAGAGAATGAGGCGGGAAAACAAATGTTCATCATGACATGGACACGTTCCACGAAGTTGATTGGATTGAAGGGCAATAGACAAACATGTCAGAAAAAAGGCATGTCGTGGATTGTCGGTTCAAATGACGTCACGAGGAGAGAGAAAAAAAACGTTTTATTTGTCCTTTTCGAAATTATCTCTGAAGAAAAGTCAGAGATAGGTTTTCTTTTTGACAGAATCCCTGATAGGAATTCAGAGATTGATTTTTCATTTCAGAAGGATCACTGAAGAAAAATGTCAGTGATAGAATTTGTTTATCAAAAAGTTTTTAATCATTTGAAGAAAGAAAATGATTATTTTTATTTTTGAGAGAAAAACAACTTACTGAATGAATATTCAGTGATGGAAAATAAGAGAACATACCTGAGAGTCAGAAATTTATTTAGAGATAGAGTGATAAAGGGGAACTTAGAATCACTGACATAATGCAGGAAGATGAAGAGTTACTCTTCAAGATTCAGCATTCCAAGCTCACTGATGATAAAGTTGAACCTTGTCTCATCAAGAGGTTTGGTGAATAAACCAGCAAGCTGATAGTCAGTGGGTATATAGTAAAGTTCAATATCACCATTCATCACATGATCTCTGATAAAATGATATCTGATATCTATATGTTTCGTCTTTGAATGTAGCACTGGATTGTTTGCTATAGCGATAGCACTAGTGCTGTCGCAATAGATTGGATTCTTTGATAGCTGAAGGTCATAGTCTAATAGTTGATTTCTCATCCATAAGACCTGATCACAACAACTTCCAGCGGCTACGTATTCAGCTTCAGCTGTGGAAGTGGACACTGAATTTTGCTTTTTGCTTGTCCAACTTACCAGTTTTCCTCCTAGGAGTTGACATCCACCAGTGGTACTCTTTCTATCGAGTTTACAACCTACAAAATCACTATCGGGATATCTAGTTAGATCGAACCCTGAGTCCTTGGGATACCAAAGACCGAGGTTAGGAGTCCCTTTGAGATCTCTGAAAATTCTCTTAACAGAAATCAGATGGGATTCCTTGGGTTCAGACTGATAACGTGCACATAAATAAGTAGAGTACATGATGTCAGGTCGGCTCGCTGTAAGATACAGCAGGGAGCCTATCATTCTTCTATAGGCAGTGACATTAACAGGTTTTCCAAATGGATCTTTGTTGAGTGTCAGAGGAGGTGCCATAGGAGTTTTCATCGCTGAAGTTTGTGTTAGATCAAACTTCTTCAGCGTATCTTTAACATACTTACCTTGGCTGATAAAAGTGCCTTTATCAGATTGTTTAATCTGAAGACCAAGAAAATATGTCAGCTCACCCATCATACTCATTTTGTATTCTTTCTTCATTCTTTCAGCGAAGCGAGTACATATAGATGGGTTAGTGGAACCAAATATGATGTCATCGACAAATATTTGTACAAGAATAATATGACCTTTTATCTTTCTGAAAAATAATGTATTATCAATTTTGCCACGTTCAAAATTTTCAGAGATGAGAAAAGATGAGAGAGTGTCATACCGAGCACGAGGGGCTTGTTTTGGACCATAGAGAGCCTTATCTAATTTATAAACATAATTTGGATACTTAGGGTCATAGAACCCTGGAGGTTGTTCTACATAGACTTCTTCATTCAGCTTTACATTTAGGAACGATGATTTTACATCCATTTGATACACAATGAAGTCTTTGTAGACTGCATAAGCTAAGAAGAGTCGAATTGCTTCGAGCCTAGCCACAGGGGCAAAGGTTTCATCATAGTCTATGCCTTCCTCTTGTCTGTATCCCTGAGCAACAAGTCGAGCCTTGTTGCGGGTTACAGTTTCATGTTCATCTAATTTGTTTCTAAACACCCATTTGGTGCCTATAACAGTTTTATCAGATGGTCTAGGAACGAGATTCCATACTTTGTTGCGAGAGAACTCAGTCAGCTCTTCTTGCATAGCGCTGACTCAGTTTGGATCCCTGAGGGCATCATCAGCCTTCTTTGGCTCTATTAAAGAAATAAAGTTGACAAAGAGACAAATATTACCTGAACTTCGTCATGTCTGAATACCTGCATCGGGATCACCAAGAATTTGATCTATAGGGTGATCTCTGGTCCATCGCTAAGCAGAAGCATGATCGCTCATTTCAGAGGTTGGATCAACAATAGGAATGTTCACTGATGAGGAAGCTTGAGGTTCATCAACTATTCATTGTTGAATGTCAGACAAACCATTGTTTTCTGAGAGGTGTTCAGACGAAGATGGATCTGATGGAGGAAGTGTGTTTAGAGGCTCAGCTGAAACCCATGAAATGGATTCAGCGTTCGGAGGTATGATGTTTGGATCATCATCAGTAGTAGGAGGATTTGTGTGCTGATGGTTTAAAAGAAGGGTTATGTTTCTCTGTAGTGAGAGAACATCCAAGCATTTAACTCTTCATTGTCAACAATTGGTTTAGAGTTCGCTGAATGAGTTTCATCAAAGGTGACATGAATTGTTTCTTCCACAGGTTGTCTTCTCTTGTTGAAAACTCTGTAGGCTTTGGAGATGGAGGAATATCCTAGAAATATTCCATCATCAGCTTTTGGGTCGAACTTTCCAAGTTGATATTTGTTGTTTAAAATAAAAACTGAGAACCAAAGATATGAATGAAACTGATAGAAGGTTTTTTTCCATGAAGGAGTTCATAAGCTGTCTTCCCAAATCGCTTTACTATTAGCGATCGGTTTTGAGTAAAACATGCAGATGTTTACAGCTTCAGCTCAAAATTGAGTAGGGAGGTGAGAATCGCTGAGTATTGATCTAGCAGCTTCAATGATTGTTTTGTTTCTTCTTTCAAGACTCCGTTTTGCTGAGGTATTCTTACTGAAGAGAAGTTATGAGAAATTCCCTTGTTCTCAAAGAAATTGTTCAGAGAACTATTTTTGAACTCAGTTCCATGATCACTTCTTATTGAACGAACAGTAAGATTATTCAGCACTTCCATCTTTTTAACAAAAGATATTAGTTCTTCTGGAGTATCACTCTTGCAGCGAAGAAAGATAACCCAGGTGTAGCGAGAGTATTCATCTACAATGACAATCGTATATTTCTTTCCAACTATTGATTAGATGTTGACAGGGCCAAACAAATCCATATGCAAGAGTTGAAGAGGACTTGTCACTGAGGAAACTTGTTTAGACTTGAAACTAGCTTTTGTCTGTTTTCCTTTTTCACATGCTAAGCAGAGAGATTCTTTAGCATATGAGTGCTGAGGAAGACCAGAAACCAATTCCTTAGATGAGAGAGAATTCAGGGTTTTGAAGTTTAGATGAGAGAGCCTTTTGTGCCATAGCCAGTTGACATCAGAAGAGACTTTGGAAAGAAAACATATGTTTTCAGTGGTAGTAGAGTCCATATCTATTACATAGACATTTTCTTTACGATAACCACTGAGAGTAAGTTTTCCTTTCTCATTTACCACTGAACATGCTTTCTTGGTAAAGCGAACTTCATAGTCTTTGTCACATAGCTGACTGATGCTTAGAAGATTGTGCTTCAGTCCATCTACAAAAGCGACTCTTCTGAAGGTAGTTGTCCCATTGCTGAGGACACCAAACCCTTGGGTATATCCTTTTCCATTTCCACCGAAGGTCACAGAGGGACCTTTCTCTTCCTTGTATTCACTGAGCACGTCTTTTTGTCCAGTCATATGACGAGAACATCCACTATCGAGATACCAGATGCCCTTTGATCCCTACAAACATAAGGAAGATTAAGCTTTGTTTGGTACCCACTTTTCAATAGGTCCTTTAAGGTTAGTGGAGATGGAAGGTTTAGCAATCTTCACAGCAGATGAAGATTCAGCTTCAGTGGTAACCTTCACCTTGGTTAATTTCTTAACCTTAGTGGTATTTTTCACCTTGGTAGATTTTTCAGCTTTGGTGACCTTCTCAGCCTTGGAGGCATTCATCTTCACTTTAGCTGATTTATCAGCTTTAGTGGCAGTTGGACATTTTCTTGCGATATGGTCAGTAAATCCACAGTGATAGCATTTTCTATATTTGAAAGTGGTTTTAGGACCATGAGTAAAAGGTTTTAAGAATTTAAGATGAGCAGGTCCAGCTCCAAGAATGCTTTTTGCATGAGATCTGGGAGGTATTTTCATTTCTTCAGATCTCTTAGGCTTAAGATCAACCTTTAACTTTGGAGGACAGAGATCAATGATTTCTATCACAGAGCAAGACGATTGATTCGCTGAAGGTTTTGAAGGAACGTTAAGCTTTGCTTTAGCCTTCTGAGGACGAAGAATGGATTTTCCTTTATCCGCAGACTTAGAGCCTTTGGATATTTCCTCAGGGATGGGATTAGAAGAAGAAGGATAAAACTTATTATAAGAATTGTCAGAGATAGAAGTGACAAACGTTCCAAACTTAAGGATGGAACTGTCTTTTTTAGGTTCATCCTGTGGTTTCCAAAAACCAAGACCGGTTTTATCACGGCCAGGAGCTTGAGCGTTTATTATCTCAGTGATCTTTGTTGAGGAATTGCACCATCTTTCAACAGTAGCCTTTTCTGCTTTTAGAGCAGCGATGGCTTTTTTGCGTTCTATGTTGATGATTTTATTTACAACAACTTGATCTTTCAAACATTCCTCTAAAAGAGTCAGTTCTCTGATCTTTTCATGGCATTTTTCCAGATGTTCAGTTAAATCATTGTTTTTGCTTTCAGCTAGAGATTTTCCGTTTAGAGCATTGTAAAGATCAATCTTCAGCACATCAATTGCGCGACTTCTCTCTGATTCAGGTAGAGAGGGATTAGTAGAGATAGATACCTGAGATGATGTATAGCTCATAGAAGTTCCAGTTGGTTCTTCCACTTCTTCTTTAATCTCAGCCATGAGGCAGAGATTAGCGACTTCTTCATCAGAACTTGATTCTTCTGATTTAGCCCAGTCATGTTCTTCAGCGATGAGACCTTTACCTTTTCGCTTGTAGTTTTTCAACTTTTGATATTTCTCTTTCAGCTTAAGGTATTTGTCATCGCTGGTTCTTCTCGAGGTAGAAGGTTTGAAGACTTTCTTCGACCTGCACTCACTTGCAAAGTATCCAATCTTTTCACAGTTAAAGCAAGTGGCAGTAGCCTTATCAACAGGGGTTGATTTTGGCTTGTCAGTGAGGGAGAGAGGCTTATTTCTTCGGAAATTGCTCTTTCTTGCAAATCTCTTAAAAGAGTTTGTCAATAGTGCTAAGGACTCATCAAACTCTGAAAGATCAGTGTCTGATAGATCCTCAGATTCAGAATCTAACTCTGTGATGGTGAGAGTAGATCGCTGAGATGGAATTATCTCTGAAGAGACTAAAGCAATAGGAGTGCTTTTGGAGACTTTAGAATCTTTCACCAGATTCTTCTTCAAAAGATTTGATTGCTCATAGTTGAGCAAGATTCCATACAAGGTACTGAGAGAAAGAGAATTTAAGTCTTTTGTCAACTTAAGACATATTGAATAACTGTCCCAGCTTTCAGGAAGACATTCTAAGAATTTTGTTAGGACCTCAGAATTAGAATAGGTCCTGCCAACGGTTCTTAGATCAATGACTAAGCAGTTAAACCGCTGATGAACATCAGAGAGAGATTAATTCTTACCAGCGATAAAACTTTCATACTGTCTTACCAAGTTAACCTTTCGAGTCTCTTGGATTTCAATGGTGCCTTCATATTGAATACATGTGGTTTCCCATATTTCTTTAGAAGTTTTAAGATGCATGATGGAATGGAAAACTTCATCAGGTAGAGCCATAGAGATAATGGTCTTTGCCCTTGCATCTATACCAACCTTCATTTTGTCTTCATCACTCCATTGTCTGGTTTTCTTAGCAAAATAGCGTTCAGGAATAAAAGGAGTGGTGGCAGTAGCTGGAACGGAAGTTATGATTTGGACAGGTTTATAGGGTCCGTTTGCTACGTACTCAGGAATAGTGGGATCGACACCTTCAAGAAATAGCATCATTCGATTTTTCCAGAGAGAAAAGTTATCTCTGCTAAATCGAGGAGGTTTAGAAACTGAACCATTATCATAGTAGTTTGTGTTAAGTGCCATTTTAGAATAGCAGGGAAGAGAATAAATCAAGATCTTGTTTATCAGATTAAACAGTCTGCTCTGATACCACATGTTGGTCCCGGAGGTGCTTAACAAGTTTGTAGAAGGGGGGGGGGGTTGAATACAAACACATAATTTAAAGTTTAATAAATTGTTTATTGATAAATCAAATACAATTTACAAGTCTGTTGCGTAATAAGATTAAGTAGAACTCAATCTAAACAAACATAAGAAAACACTAAGATGGTTGCACAATAATATAGAGAATGGGGATTAGAGAATATAGAAAGCAAGGGTTTTTATGAAGGTTCAAGAATAGAGCACACTTTCAGATTGGAGAGGTGATCTTTCTATTTATACCCTATGCATTAAATGCATGGGAGGGTACTTTAAACGTGTCATTCATTGATTGGCATTGGGAGTCTGACTTTGGGAGACATGCTTTTGGCCGTATCATGAACAGTGTAGTTGACAGAGTTGTTATACGAATTACGGCAGAGGCATGTCCGTTCTGACACATCGTACTGGGTGTTCAAGGAAAGACAAAAGAGACTTGAGGCATAAGTTAAGTGATCATCGATCGCTGAATATCTCTTCTTTCAGAGATACAAAGAAGTTCAGTTATCGCTGAAGCTTTTCCTCAGGTTTCTTCGCGTATGAGTAGAGTCGTCTTTGCTTCACTGATATCCGCATCAGGTCACTAGTAGACTTGTCTTTATTCAGCTGCTTCATCTTCGATTCATCTATGAACATGTAACGACCTCAAAAATCAGAGTAAATTAAAACCTGGAAACCTGACAATATGACGAAAGTAATTCCATTAACTTCCCATAAATGGGATCGGTCCTGAAGACTATACGATTCTATACAAGGATTTCATCAAAAGAATGGGACTTAACAATGCCCAACAACAATACTTAAAACATCTCCAAAAACCCCGAGACTCAAAACTCGTCTCTCCAAAAACCCCGGCACCCACCGCTAATGGAAACCTGTTATACACATCATTTGAGAAAAAGTGTCAGACTATAAAGCCTGGTGAGAACATACAGTTTATAAAGCTCGAAAGATATAAACATCAGTATCATACAGAAATCTTTTCATAAAGGTTTAATTCGTAAAGATAACATTTCGCCACAACCGGGCCTCTTCGGTCCAAAACTCTTAAATGGTGATAAAAGGACCATTTTACCAAGGATAGTGGTGTAACACAAAGTAGACCACAAATCCGAGTTACGAGCTAAACCAATTGGAATCCGCGGATACGAATCACAAAGTCCGTGCTTCAACGTGAGATCAAGCCCCAAGCGCAAAACCAAAGTATACTCCTTCGCTAGGATCACCATGAACCATGACTAGTATCCGGCCTCACATAACCGTACCAAGTTGCCCCCGAGGAACATGAGATCCATAGCTACAAATTTGGGGAATGTAACATCCCAACAAAACAGTCTACTCCAAAACCTAGGGATCCACTAGTAATGGTAAGGATTAGTCACAACAACATATGTGACCTACCATAAATAAATATATGGTAATAAGTACATTTTATAAACAAAATGCTACTTCCAGTTCAACTTCTGGTAAGAACGAAAACCATTAAAATGAGTTCATAAACATTCTTTTTACATAATCACGTAATGTGCAAGTAAAACATCATTTTACTTCAATAGGGCGGAACCCGTCATTTTGGTCAAAACTGACCGGGAACCCCGAGAAATACCAAAAACTTCATTTACAACAAAGTGTAGAGAACATAAAATCATACCGTATAAATACTTTAGATTTCGCAAATAAGAGTTTTGACATGTATAAAGTTTGTAAAATGATAGTAGGAACTCACCGGTAGGTTTTCAGAATAAAACCCGGAAAACCAGATAATGACCACGACGTAGAGGTGAAGCTTAAAACACCGACCTCTTGCTAGAAATACCGAAAAGTAGCAACCAAACGAACCTTCGAAGATCGAAAGATAAAAGAGAGAGAGAACAAGAGAGAGAAAGATATTTAGATTTAAGATTAAGTGATTTTGGGAAATTGAACCATTATAAGACGGTCTATGCAACTTCGCGGGTTATGCCGCGACTTCAACCCGCGGCATAACTCGCCCGTGTCCAAAAACCCTAAACCATCTAGTGGGTTACGCGGGTAATGCCGCGACCTCTAGTCGCGGTGTAACTCGCGTAGTTCTCAAAATCCAATATCCAACAGAGGGTTACGCGGGTTGTGTCGCGACCTCTAGTCGCGGTGTAACTCGCGTAGTTCACTGTTTCTCCCCAAACTTCACAAAAACCAAAACGAGAACCAACCAAACACGGAGCTAACGACAAAAGCTTAACATAAGAATAGTAAGGTTACACAACTGAAATCCGGGGCGTTACAATCCTCCCCAACTTGGGAATGATTTCGTCCCCGAAATCCAAACTATTCGAAAAGATGAGGATATCTTCGCTTCATATCCTCCTCGGCTTCCCACGTCACATTCGCTCCCCGATGATGCTTCCACTGCACCTTGACCAAGGTGACTTCTTTATGACGCAACTTCTTAGACTTTCTGTCTAAGATGGCGTCGGGTTCTTCCACACAATGGTTGCCTTCGTCCACCCTTAACTCGGAAAGGGGAATGACACTGTCTTCCATCGCCAAACATTTCCGGAGGTAGCAAACATGAAACGTGTTGTGTATTCTACTCAACTCCGGTGGCAGTTCCAACTGGTAGGCTTGCAAACCCACCCGTTTAAGCACTTTGAAAGGTCCGAGGAAACGGGGACTCAACTTCCCACGTTTTTCGAACCATATAATGCCCTTCCAAGGCGATACCTTAAGCATAACGCGGTCGCCTACTTGGAATTCCATCAGTCGCCTCTTCTTATCGGCATAGCTCTTCTGACGATCTTGAGCCGCTTTCATTCTTTCACGAATACACTTGACCTTATCGGCAGTCTCTTGCACGATCTCAGGTCCGGCGAATTGCTTTTCTCCCGCTTCAAGCCAGCACACAGGAGTCCGACACTTTCGCCCATACAAAGCCTCAAAGGGTGCCATACCGATACTCGAGTGGTAGCTATTGTTGTAGGCAAACTCCACCAAAGGCAGGTGAGTGTCCCAGCTACCCCCGAAATCGATGACACAAGACCTCAACCTGTCTTCCAAGGTTTGGATCGTTCGCTCGCTCTGCCCGTCGGTTTGCGGATGGTAAGCCGTACTCAACTTCACTCGAGTACCAAGCTCTTTCTGAAATCCATCCAAGAAGTTCGAAGTGAACCGACTGTCGCGATCCGACACGATCGACAATGGTATGCCGTGCCTCGAGACTACCTCATCGATATAAAGCTTCGCTAACTTATCCATCGGTAGAGTCTCGCGCATAGCCAATAAGTGAGCGCTCTTCGTCAATCTATCAACTATCACCCAAATGGTATCGTGACCTCGAAGAGTTTTAGGTAGCTTCGTCACGAAGTCCATGGTGATATGCTCCCACTTCCACTCGGGAATCTCTAAAGACTGAAGACTCCCATATGGTCTCTGATGTTCGGCCTTAACTTGCGAACACGTCACACAACGCTCAACGTAACGCGCTACATCAAGTTTCATTACTGGCCACCAATAGTGCAGCTTCAAGTCCCTGTACATCTTTGTACTTCCCGGATGAATGGAATACTTGGACTTGTGTGCATCTTCCAGTAACAGCTCACGGTTACCCCCAATCTTGGGCACCCACACACGACCGCTGAACAGTTTCACTCCACGGCTATCTTCCGTTAAGAGCAAACGTTGTTTAGTCATGACTTCATCCTTTAGATTCTCTTCTAGCAGTGCTTCCAACTGTGATGTCTTGATCTTCTCGACAAGACTAGACACTAGTTCGATTCTTGAATGGGTAGCTCGAATGCTTTCGCTATAGTCCTTCCGACTTAGCGCATCGGCCACCACGTTCGCCTTACCGCGATGGTAAAGCAATTCACAGTCGTAATCTTTCAGCAACTCGAGCCACCTCCTTTGCCTCATATTCAGCTCTTTCTGATCAAAGACATACTTCAGGCTCTTGTGATCCGTGTATAGAGTGCACTTCGTGCCGTAGAGGTAATGTCGCCAAAGCTTCAAAGCGAACACCACTGCTGCTAACTCCAGATCATGGGTTGGATAATTCTGCTCGTGTATCTTAAGCTGCCTCGAGGCATAAGCGATCACCTTGCCTCGTTGCATCAACACACAACCCAATCCTATCTTTGAAGCGTCGCTGTAAACCACAAAATCTTCCAACCCTTCATGTAACGTCAAGATCGGAGCTTCACACAATTTCTTTTGTAGGATCCGGAACGCCTTCTCTTGGGTTTCGGTCCATTCAAACTTCACATTCTTCCGAGTCAGAACTGTCAAGGAAGAAGCGATCTTGGAAAAGTCTTGAATGAATCTCCTGTAGTATCCCGCCAGACCCAAGAAACTTCGGATCTCGGATGGACTCTTAGGAGGCTCCCAATTCATCATTGCTTCAATCTTGGAGGGGTCAACCTTCACTCCGACCCGAGTGACTACATGACCCAGAAATTGTACCTCTTTAAGCCAGAAGTCACACTTGGAAAACTTGGCGTACAACCTTTCTCTTCTCAATACTTCCAGAACCTCACGTAGATGCTGTTTGTGCTCTGTCTCACTCCTGGAGTATACGAGTATGTCATCAATGAATACAATGACCGACTTATCGAGGAAAGGTCGGCACACTCTATTCATCAAGTCCATAAACACAGCTGGTGCGTTCGTCAGGCCAAAAGGCATCACAAGGAACTCGTAATGGTCGTAACGCGTTCTGAACGCTGTCTTCGGAACATCTTCTTCTCTTACCTTCACTTGGTGATAACCTGAACGTAAGTCGATCTTGGAAAAACAACCCGCTCCTTGAAGTTGATCGAACAAGTCGTCTATTCTCGGAAGCGGATATCTGTTCTTCACTGTAGCTTTGTTCAACTCACGGTAGTCAATGCACATTCTCATTGTGCCATCCTTCTTCTTGACAAATAAGACCAGAGCTCCCCAAGGTGACGAACTCGGTCTTATAAATCCCTTCTCAAATAGCTCTTTGAGTTGTGCTCCCATCTCTTGCATCTCCGATGGCGCTAAACGATAAGGTGCTTTAGCAATCGGTGCAGCGCCAGGCACAAGATCAATCCGAAACTCTACCTGCCTATCAGGTGGTAACCCGGGCAAGTCGTCCGGAAAGATGTCTGGAAACTCACGCACGATCTTCACATCTTCCAGCTTTGACTTCTCTAACTTGGCATCGATCACATAGGCTAGGAAAGACGAACATCCTTTTACTAGACACTTGCGTGCTCTTGCCATTGTGATTAATGCTACTTCACCCTTTCTCTTTTCACCATAGATGACAACGACCTCTCCGGAGGGGTTGGGAAGTCGAATCATCTTCTTGGAACACACGAACTCGGCCTGATTGTTTGACAACCAATCCATACCGATTACCACATCAAAACCCCCGATTGACATTGGTAGTAGATCGATCGGGAATTCTCTCCCTTCGATACTAAGAGCACACTGCTTCAGAACTTCGCGGATCAGAACTCGTCTACCATCAGCTATTTCTACTACTAACGCATCCTCAAGACTAGTAGTGGGCATAGCAATTTTCTGACGGAACAATTCAGATACGAAAGAGAAACTAGCACCCGTATCGAACAAAATACGAGCAGGTACAGAGTTTATAAGGAAAGTACCCGATACCACGTCTGCTGATGCTCTAGCCTCTTCAGCCGTCATCTGAAAAGCTCGACTCTGAACCTTAGGAGGGTTCTCCTTCCTTGCTGGCGCGCTACCCGACACAAGCTTCGGGCAATCTCTCTTTACATGCCCCGGTGCCTTACACTCGTAACAGACGATTCCACTGACTGGGCAATCTCTGACAGTATGACCGGGCTTCCCACACTTATAGCAAACTTGAGAATTGTTGTAACAGTTACCGTGATGCTTGGTTCGCCACCTCGGGCACCACTTAGCTTCCTGATAATTGTTGAAGTTGCGGTTCCCAACAAAAGGTCGGTCCGCTTGGGAGGTACTGAACTGTTCTCCCACTTTCTCTTTTCAGGCACCACCACTGCCTTCTCAGATTTTCCCTTCGCGAACATCTCTTCCATAAATTGAGCTTCCTCCACCATCTCTCGGAGGTTAGAAGCCTTGAAATTATGGACCATGGATTGCATGTCCGCAGGCAAGCCGTTGAGATAAGCTTTCATCTTGTCTTTCTCTATTGGGGCAGCATGCCCCACCAGACCAAGCTTCTCCATAAACTGACGGGTGTACTCCCTCACCATCAGGCTTCCCTTCACCAAGGACCGGAATTCTTTCTCAATTCGGTCCATGGTCCTCTCGTTGCAAAACTTCTCTAGCAGCTTCTTCTTGAACTCGGCCCACGACAACTGAGCCAGTACTTCCGGAGATAGAGTGGATTGGATGATATTCCACCAGATGAGTGCAGTGTCCCTCAGAAATTGGGTACCAAACCACACCCTCTGATCATCACCACATTCGGAAGAGCCAAAAGCTTGCTCAACCGCTCGGATCCACTTAACGCACACCACCGGGTCGTCAGAACCGAAGAATTCTGGTGGTCCGCTGCCCAGAAAGGACTTATAGGAACAACTCTTCCTGTTCCCCGGAGCATCAGAAAGCATGCGCTCTACTACCGTGACCATTATACCATCATCACCAGAACCTACTACGACGTTCTCCACCACCGTCTCACTTCTCCGATGGTTCACGTCGCGGTCCTCCATCGCTTTTAGCAGAAACTCTTGCTGCTTAGCCATCTCTCCTCTCATCGCCAACATCACGCTGGCCAACAACTCTGAATAGTGTAGTTGACAGAGTTGTTATACGAATTGTGGCAGAGGCATGTCCGTTCTGACACATCGTACTGGGTGTGCAAGGAAAGACAAAAGAGACTTGAGGCATAAGTTAAGTGATCATCGATCGCTGAATATCTCTTCTTTCAGAGATACAAAGAAGTTCAGTTATCGCTGAAGCTTTTCCTCAGGTTTCTTCGCGTATGAGTAGAGTCGTCTTTGCTTCACTGATATCCGCATCAGGTCACTAGTAGACTTGTCTTTATTCAGCTGCTTCGTCTTCGATTCATCTATGAACATGTAACGACCTCAAAAATTAGAGTAAATTAAAACCTGGAAACCTGACAATATGACGAAAGTAATTCCATTAACTTCCCATAAATGGGATCGGTCCTGAAGACTATACGATTCTATACAAGGATTTCATCAAAAGAATGGGACTTAACAATGCCCAACAACAATACTTAAAACATCTCCAAAAACCCCGAGACTCAAAACTCGTCTCTCCAAAAACCCCGGCACCCACCGCTAATGGAAACCTGTTATACACATCATTTGAGAAAAAGTGTCAGACTATAAAGCCTGGTGAGAACATACAGTTTATAAAGCTCGAAAGATATAAACATCAGTATCATACAGAAATCTTTTCATAAAGGTTTAATTCGTAAAGATAACATTTCGCCACAACCGGGCCTCTTCGGTCCAAAACTCTTAAACGGTGATAAAAGGACCATTTTACCAAGGATAGTGGTGTAACACAAAGTAGACCACAAATCCGAGTTACGAGCTAAACCAATTGGAATCCGCGGATACGAATCACAAAGTCCGTGCTTCAACGTGAGATCAAGCCCCTTGTCAGGATCGAATTCTTAACAAGAATAAATTCTCAAAAACTAATATCAAAGAAGTTGCGGAATAACACTTTGATATTCAATAAAACAGTAAACAAAACAGTATATGATCAATAACTTGCAAACTTGTATTGAATGCTTGAAGTTACAAGATTAAACACACAGCCTCAATATTGATGAACAGGCTCACCAATACGAATTCTACTTCTCTAGAATTAGGAACTATGCCTTGAAGTTGATTTTCTCTAAAAACATAGAATGAATAATTCTCAAAAGTTATCTAACTATTCTAAACAATACTATATATATATATATATACTGAAGATAAAAGCTAATTACAATTAATAAAATATCTTCAGAATATCTTCTATCATTATCTCCAAGCTTTCCATAATATTCAGTCCATCCAGCTGTCATCCTTCCATGCGAATTCTTTATCACATAAGCAGCATTATTCTTTAGCAGCATTAATACTCTAAGCAGTATTAACTCTAGCAGTACTAACCATGCTCAGCAGCATTAATCTCTTCAAGTAGTACTAACTTTGAACTAGCAGTACTAATCTTGTTGAGCAACATTAACCATCAACTAGCAGCATTAATAACAGAAGTACTAACTAGAAGTATTAACTGTTTTCTTCTAGCAGCATTAACTAGAAGTATTAATAACAGAAGTACTAACTAGAAGTATTAACTGTTTTCTTCTAGCAGCATTAACTAGAAGTATTAATCACAGAAGTACTAACTAGAAGTATTAACTGTTTTCTTCTAGCAGCATTAACTAGAAGTATTAATCACAGAAGTACTAACTAGAAGTATTAACTGTTGAACTAGCAGCATTAACTTTGTTCCAGCAGCATTAACTACAACTGGCAACATTAACCACAGAAGTAGTAACCATGTTGAACTAGAAGTAGTAACCATGATGAATATTTCAGACCCAACAATCTCCCCCTAACTTAACTTTTCAAAACTGAGAAGTTAAGTTCTTCAACATAGGGTCTTTATGATAATTTCAAAACTTTCTGCAATTACTAGTTCTTCTTGATTCAGTTTATGCTATTATCTTCTTTTCTGTTTCTGTTGTTATCTTCTTTTCTGTTTCTGCTGTAGTTGCTGCTTTGTTTCCCCCTCAACTTCAACTTCCTTTACAGTTGAGCTTTCTTTCTCTGTTTCTCCTTCTGGCATCTCCCCCTTGTTGAAAGGATCTTGAACATTTGCCCTCTTCTTCAGCACAAATTGCTTCTTTTTCTTTTTAAGTACCAATCTTGTTACCAATTTCTTTAGTTTGGTGATCTGAACTTGTTGAGATAGAATAACCAGTTTCAGCTCTTCAATCTCTTTCCCATGCTGCTGTAGTTGCTGCTTTGTTTCAGCTTCTTCACTTATCTCCCCCTCAAAATAAGATTTCGTATCAACTTGATTCTCCTTCTCATGTCTTCTCAAGTTCAGATGTTTAAGTCTCCCCCTTTTTGAAATGATCTTTTCATCTCTTTTATCTCCATAATTTGATTGTGAACTTTCAGACTAATTGTACCAAGTGTATCCATCAATTCTTTGTAGTTAAACTGTCCTCACCTCCTTTAGGTGTGTTTACCACCCTTGAAGGATCCTTGGATCTTTTAGTAGAGATCTTCTGCCTAGCAGAAGCACCTTCTACTCCCTTGGTTTCTTGGCACCTGGGACCTTTAGATAATTACTCATCTAAAGTTTCCATGGGGAAGGTCTTAGAAATGTTCACACTGTCCTGTCCTGCACTTTGTGCAAAGTCAGTAGTGTGAGCCTTACAACCCATATGCTCTTGCATCTCCTTATCGAGCACCTTCTTGAGGTTGGGATACACCTCTATGGTTTCCCTTTGGATATTCTCTGATGAAAAATGCTCCATCAGAGGGCTTGTAGGTTTTGAGGTTGAAGATACAAGAAGGGAAGGAACCTTCTGTATCTTTTCCTTATATAGTATGGTAATGGGGAATGTGGTTTATCAAGAAGAGACTAGAGAATTGATTTAGAGTGGGAAGGTTGGGATTGGCTAGCAGTGGGATGGTCTAATGGGGGCCTTGACCCTGCTGCCATACCTTCATCGGTGTGGGACACCACCATCATTGTAGAGAACAATGGGGTGCCAACTCTTTCCGAGTCCCTAGCAGATCTTCTCATATTTTAGAAGACCTTGCCTTTAGGGGGTTTAGGTACATATATCTCATTAAAATGAGGTTAATCCGTCAATTCCTTATTAAGTACTTCTTGTACAAACCTTGGATACAGATAAAATCTTTTTGATTGATATCCAGGTTTGACATTAAATCATTGAAGATCATTTTTAGGTATAGGAAACTTACATTAGCAGTAGTAACACTTATCAGCAGCATTAACACAGACTGGCAGTAGTAACACATACCAGTAGCATTAACACAGTCTGACAGTATTCATTGAACTAGAAGTACTAACTACCTTTCAGTATTAGCAACCTGAAACACTTTTTCACTTTTCTTACCTTCTGCTGGATCAAAAGTAACATGTCCTCCATCAAATCTTTTAAAGAATTTGAAGGCAGTCCATGTTCCTTGTTATGTGCCAAGAGCAACCATTATCTTCATTCCAAATGCTCTTCCTCTTGAGCTTTTGATTGCCCTGCACACTTGATAAATCAGTTAGTCTTTGATGGAACCCAAGCCAAAGTGGTCTTGGGTTGTCCTTTCTCATTTATATAATCTGTCAGTTTGGTCTGAATGAGTTGTTTAGGAATCTCATGGCTCGAATACTTTGTCAAGATTATAGGCTTTGCAACATTAATACTAGTAGAAGCACTATCCTTGTTAGCAGTAGTATTGGTTGCAGCAGCACTATTTCTGTTAGCAGTACTATCTGGGATAGCAGTACTAACAGGTTTCTTTACAATTGGAATCCAAACTTGAACAAAGTTGTTTGCTTTCTTTGTCTTTAAATTACTCCTTGGCTTATTTGGAGCATTTTTCTTTGTATTAGCAAACTTGTTCTGAGCATGAGACTTTAAAGGTGCTCTTTTCTCAGCCAATTGATTCCTTCTTTTATTCCTATAACCAAAAGAGTTTTGTGGTTTTCTTTGAAAAGTGACTCTTTGGTTGATAGGGTTGAAATAACAGTGTTTGGCAAGATGATTCAATTTACCACAGATAAAACAAGGTTTTGGTCTATTGATTTTACTCAAATCAACCCCTTGTTTTTGTGCCCACTGATTATTCCAATTTCTCTGATTTCCCCTTGGTTTATCATGTTTTTGGGGCTCAGATTTATTGCAAGAACACTGTTTACAAGGGACAGGATTCACAACTATGGTTTGCTTATAATGGACCTTCTCAGACTTTCCCTTAGTCTTTTCTATGTCCTTAGACTTGATCCAAGCCTTTCCACATCCCTCATTGGTGATAATGTTATTTTCTAGAAGAATCTCACCACTCACAGTGTTCTTCTTACTCTTTTCATTAAAGTTTTCTTCTTCAGAGTCTGTTTCAACCACCACTTTGTCTAATGGATCTACCTTAGTGGCTTCATCAGACAATTCCTTCCTATTCTTGGTCTCTAGCAAGTCTGATATAGGAGGGATGTAATTGTTGTTGTATGGTGGTGGTGTGGTGTTATAACCTATTCCTCTTCTAAGTTTGTCATGGATTTGAGTTTGGAGCAAAGAGTCCATTGCTTTAGAAGCATTGGAAAATTTCTCAATATCCAGCTTGGCTTTCTCAAACTCACTATTTATCTTCTCATTCTCCTCTTTAGACTTTTTCAGCTGAAGTTCTAGGTCATTCTTCTCCCACTTCCAGTAATTTGTATCATAAGAATGTTGAAGTTCATTGGCTTGGAAACTCTTAATCTGTTCCTCAAAACTCTCAACAATTCTTACATAGTCTTTTATATCTCTCTCTAATCTTTTAAGGTCATCACTCATTGTTTGGTTGTGATCCCTGTACCTTTTAACAGTTTCCATACAGGTTTTAGAGCAAAGATTAGACATTACCTCTGTGGGGATTTCTGTGCTTGAAGAATCTGAAACTTTAGCCATTGATGATTTCTGATTTCAAGGAAGAATGATGATTGCAGGTTTCTGAGAATACTTGCTCTGATACCACTTGTCAGGATCGAATTCTTAACAAGAATAAATTCTCAAAAACTAATATCAAAGAAGTTGCGGAATAACACTTTGATATTCAATAAAACAGTAAACAAAACAGTATATGATCAATAACTTGCAAACTTGTATTGAATGCTTGAAGTTACAAGATTAAACACACAACCTCAATATTGATGAACAGGCTCACCAATACGAATTCTACTTCTCTAGAATTAGGAACTATGCCTTGAAGTTGATTTTCTCTAAAAACTTAGAATGAATAATTCTCAAAAGTTATCTAACTATTCTAAACAATACTATATATATATACTGAAGATAAAAGCTAATTACAATTAATAAAATATCTTCAGAATATCTTCTATCATTATCTCCAAGTTTTCCATAATCTTCAGTCCATCCAGCTGCCATCCTTCCATGCGAATTCTTTATCACATAAGCAGCATTATTCTTTAGCAGCATTAATACTTTGAGTAGTATTAACTCTAGCAGTACTAACCATGCTCAGCATCATTAATCTCTTCAAGCAGTACTAACTTTGAACTAGCAGTACTAATCTTGTTGAGCAACATTAACCATCAACTAGCAGCATTAATAACAGAAGTACTAACTAGAAGTATTAACTGTTTTCTTCTAGCAGCATTAACTAGAAGTATTAATCACAGAAGTACTAACTAGAAGTATTAACTGTTTTCTTCTAGCAGCATTAACTAGAAGTATTAATCACATAAGTACTAACTAGAAGTATTAACTGTTGAACTAGCAACATTAACTTTGTTCCAGCAGCATTAACTACAACTGGCAACATTAACCACAGAAGTAGTAACCATGTTGAACTAGAAGTAGTAACCATGTTGAACTAGAAGTAGTAACCATGATGAATATTTCAGACCCAACACCCCAAGCGCAAAACCAAGGTATACTCCTTCGCTAGGATCACCATGAACCATGGCTAGTATCCGGCCTCACATAACCGTACCAAGTTGCCCCCGAGGAACATGAGATCCATAGCTACAAATTTGGGGAATGTAACATCCCAACAAAACAGTCTACTCCAAAACCTAGGGATCCACTAGTAATGGTAAGGACTCGTCACAACAACATATGTGACCTACCATAAATAAATATATGGTAATAAGTATATTTTATAAACAAAATGCTACTTCCAGTTCAACTTCTGGTAAGAACGAAAACCATTAAAATGAGTTCATAAACATTCTTTTTACATAATCACGTAATGTGCAAGTAAAACATCATTTTACTTCAATAGGGCGGAACCCGTCATTTTGGTCAAAACTGACCGGGAACCCCGAGAAATACCAAAAACTTTATTTACAACAAAGTGTAGAGAACATAAAATCATACCGTATAAATACTTTAGATTTCGCAAATAAGAGTTTTGACATGTATAAAGTTTATAAAATGATAGTAGGAACTCACCGGTAGGTATTCAGAATAAAACCCGGAAAACCAGATAATGACCACGACGTAGAGGTGAAGCTTAAAACACCGACCTCTTGCTAGAAACACCGAAAACTAGCAACCAAACGAACCTTCGAAGATCGAAAGATAAAAGAGAGAGAGAACAAGAGAGAGAAAGATATTTAGATTTAAGATTAAGTGATTTTGGGAAATTGAACCATTATAAGACGGTCTATGCAACTTCGCGGGTTATGCCGCGACTTCAACCCGCGGCATAACTCGCCCATGTCCAAAAACCCTAAACCATCCAGTGGGTTACGCGGGTTATGCCGCGACCTCTAGTCGCGGTGTAACTCGCGTAGTTCACTGTTTCTCCCCAAACTTCACAAAAACCAAAACGAGAACCAACCAAACACGGAGCTAACGACAAAAGCTTAACATAAGAATAGTAAGGTTACACAACTGAAATCCAGGGCGTTACAGAACATTTGTTGACGCAAAACTTGTCTTCAGGGATTATGTTTACATCAGAGACCATCAGCAATAACTGAACAGGCTCAGTCTAATCGCTGATAGTGAAACACTAATACATATGAGCATTTATAAGAGAGATCATCAACGATAACTGAACAGACTCAGTCTGATCGCTGATGGTGAAACACTAATACATATTAAAACGTAATTTTCACTAAGTATAGAAGAGGGTCGTTATCAAATCACAGAGAGAGTTTGGATCAACAAGGAATATCGTTTCTTTTTCTCGGTTGCAACAAACTGGATTTATGTTTACTTTCAGTAATAATTCAATTTCAGCTTATCTTAACACTGTTTTGTACTTTGTGGACAAACCACACAATGGTATTTATGAAATTGATATGCAAAATAGTTGTAATTATGAATCAATGTATAATGTAAACAATAAACGAATTAAGTGAGGCTTAAACCAGACCTATTTGTGGCATTGTCGTCTTGGACACATAAACAAGAAACGCATAGCCAAACTCCAGGCAGACGGAGTGTTGGAATCGTGTGATGATTCATATGATGTATGTGAATCTTGCTTAATGGGCAAGATGACAAAAGCGCCTTTTAAAGGCAAACCCGAAAGGTCAATAGAACTATTAGGGATTATACATATTGATGTGTGTGGGCCCTTTAGTTCAACCACAAGAAATGGTCATCACTACTTCATTACTTTTATTGATGACTTCAGTAGATACGGGTATGTTTACCTAATGAAAAAAAATCTGAAAGCTTTGAGTTTTTTAAAGAGTTTCAGAATGAAGTAGAGAATCAACTTGGCAAAAAGATAAAGATACTTCGATCAGACCGGGGTCAGGAATATCTAAGCCAAGAGTTTATTGACCATCTAAAAGATAACGGGATAGTATCCCAATTAACTCCTCCCGGAATACCGCAACATAACGGTGTGTCCGAAAGAAGGAATAGAACCTTGTTGGACATGGTTCTCTCTATGATAAGTCGTACCAATCTGCCTAAAAGTTTCTGGGGTTATGCCCTAGAAACAGCTGCCCGAATACTAAATAATGCGCCAACCAAAAAAACCAATAAAACCCCTTTCGAACTATGGACCGGGAAGATCCCAAAACTGTCATATATGAGAATATAGGGCTGTGAAGCTTATGTTAAGCGAGAAGCTTCTGGGAAGCTTGATTCAAGGTCTGAAAAATGCATCTTTGTAGGATATCCAAAAGAGACAGTTGGATATTATTTCTACAAACCCAGCGAGAACAAAGTTTTTGTTGCACGCCGTGGTGAGTTCTTAGAAAATGATTTTCTATCGAGAACCACAACGGGGGATACAGTAGATCTTGAAGAAATTCAAGAACCACAAGATGAAACAATGGTTGATACTGACAATCAACATGATGTTGATCCTCAACAAGTTGTTGAAGGTAATGATGAGATACAAACAATCCGAAGATCGAGTAGGAGTCGTCAAGAGCCTAAGAGATATGGTTATCTCATTGGCAGTGACGATACGGTTCATGATGAACCCGTAACCTACCAGGAAGCCGTATCAGGTTTAGAATCTGATAAATGGCAAGATGCCATGAAGGCTGAAATACAATCCATGTCAGATAACCAAGTTTGGAACTTGGTAGATGCACCAACCGGCTACAAAGTCGTACAGTGCAAGTGGGTATTCAAAAAGAAAACTGACATAGATGGGATTGTACATACCTATAAGGCTAGGTTGGTAGCTAAAGGTTTCACTCAGACTCATGGAATAGATTATGATGAAATTTTTTCTCCAGTAGCCATGATTAAATCCATCAGGATACTTCTTGCCATAGCTGCATTTCATGACTATGAAATATGGCAAATGGATGTTAAAACCGCGTTTCTTAATGGAACTTTAAGCGAGGACGTGTACATGGTACAACCAGAAGGTTTTAAACATCCAAATTTTCTTGAAAAGGTATGTAAATTGCAAAAGTCCATTTATGGACTGAAGCAAGCATCTCGTAGTTGGAATATTTGTTTTGATGAAAAGATTAAAGAATTTGGTTTCTTAAAGAACGAAGATGAACCTTGTGTATACAAGAAAGTCAGTGGGAGCATAGTAGTATTCTTGATCCTATATGTCGATGATATATTGATCATCATAAATGACATCCCTACCCTTAAAGGTGTAAAATCCTGGTTAGGGAAGTGTTTCGCGATGAAGGATCTAGGAGAAGCAGCTTATATCCTTGGTATTAAGATCTATCATAATAGATCGAAACGCTTAATTGGATTAAGCCAAAGTACATATATTGACAAGATTTTAAGACGCTTCAAGATGGAGGGTTCTAAGAGAGGAAACTTGCCAATGGTACATGGTGTACATCTGAGCAAAACTCAGAGTCCTATATCTAAAGAGGACATGAACCGCATGAATGGTGTTCCCTATGCTTCAGCCATCGGTTCAATTATGTATGCCATGTTATGTACTAGACCATATGTCTCGTATGCCCTAAGCATAACGAGCAGGTATTAGTCAAACCCAGGTGATGCTCATTGGGTAGCAGTAAAGAATATTCTAAAGTATCTGAGAAGAACTAAAGAAATGTTCTTATTGTATGGCGAACAAGAAAGAGATATGTGTATTCAAGGATACACAGATGCTAGTTTCCAAACTGACCGAGATGACTATAAATCACAGTCGGGATACGTGATTGTGTTAAACGGGGGTCCTGTGAGCTGGAAGAGCTACAAACAAAGCACAATAGCGGATTCAACTACAGAATCGGAGTACATTGAATATTACGGATAATTATTAAACCTTATTTAATCCTTAATTGAATTTGAATTTGAATATTACAGATAATTACTAAACCTTATTTAATCCTTAATTGAATTATAGTCTAACTATAATTCTTCTGGTATAAATAAGGGGTTAGGCTAAACCATTTGATATACAATTGAATTAGAATAGCCTTTCAGAGAAATACAGAAAAAAAACCATTTTCTTTTCTGTAAAACACATATAGATCTAGGGTTATTGGGCTAGCACCCGGTAGAGTTTCGCGTGTTCGTGTGTGGATACCGCTAGAGGAAACCTCGATTGGTTTCTAAGTGCTCAACTAGTTCAACCACAACAAATCTGAAAGGTACATCTCTGAACACCCTATGGTGTGGTTTTGAATTTTTGATTAAATACATCATTAGATCCGATTGGGTTTTAATTGTTTAGAAATATTTCGTTGTAACCAACATTCTTTAAAATTCCGCTGCATATATCGGTTACAATTCTAAACGAAAAACCCTTCACTTATATTGGATGACACTTGTGGTGTGGTGTTGGTACTTGAGAGAACTCACTAGACCTCCGGTCTAACCCTCGCTTTTATAAAACTAAAAACCACTTTTAGGTAAACAGGTTAGTGAGGGCTCAAGTAAGGGGAAGGGCAATTTGTGAGCTCAGATCCTAGAGGATAGATTGTTGATGCATAGTCTTTTGTTTAAACTCTCCAGACCTAGTTTGTCTTTAAGATTCTCAGTTGTGGAGTTGTTTACCCGCAGTAAACTTATGGGATTTAATACAATATTTGACTTGATGTTTTGTGGCCGTTTTGGCATTAATTTATGTTATGTTTGGTTTTGAGTTTTGGTTTGTTACAAGTATTAATAGCATAATTGGAATAAAGTGAAAAAAACTTATTGAAGCATATCGAAACGCTACTTGATTTATCGTTCTAATAAACTACTTAATAACATACCGAGCAAAACTTTTTCAATAAGTTTAAAATATAAACTAGTTGATGGTTGTCAAACTCAAACATAATTTGATAAAGAAAAGACAAGTTGCATGAAAATGCAACATAATTTTGATAACATCCAGTGTTCTAAAATACATGCCACGACGTGCATCTCTGTCGTTACGATAATTCCTATATCATTTGCGTAAGGTGTGACTCACGTCATGAAATATTGCGATGTGCGTTTTTTACAAGGCATTACTTTTTTCTATTTTTTATTTTTTGTGTTTTTACATTTTTTTACTTTAAATTTTACACTTCCATTGATTAACAGTCACATCACTTAGAGTTCCATTGATTCACACGCGTCACTGACTCACAGCTAAAATGAAATTGCAAGGCCTTTCCAAATTCTATTTTGAACATTTGATCACAAACTTTTTTATAAAATACTACTAACATATATGACTTTTCTTCTTCTAATATAAATGTACTTTTTAGTATTGTTATCTCATTGAATAATAAATAAGAAATCATATGTGTAGGAGTAGTTTCATTTGGAAACCACCTTAATTTTGAAAACCATGGAAACCGTAGATTTCATTGGTTATGTTAATGAAATTGTTTTATGAATTTTTAAAATTTGATAAATTGATTTATATAATTCTTTTCTTGATAAATTGTTTTATATATATTTGTGTTTTTTATATAAAAATGAAAAAATTTCATTAGAATTAGAAAATGCATGAAACAATTTCATCAGAATGAGAAAATATATGAAACAATTTCATTTTTACATAAAAAACACAAATATATGAAACAATTTCATCAACAAAAGAATTATATGACACAATTTTAATCAAATTAAACAATTTCATGAACCAATTTCATGAACCAATTTCATTAACTTACCAATTAAATCGACGGTTTCCACGGTTTGCAAAATTAGAGTGGTTTTCATTTGATCTCTCTCCCTATGTGTGTATGTGTGTGTGTGTGTGTATATATATATATATATATAGAGAGAGAGAGAGAGGGTGGGGGGGAAGTTCAAGGGAAAACCTCAAAAAAAATGAAAAACTAAGGAACATCCTGATACTTTAATCTGAACGGTGTGCACTTGTGCATACAAGTAAATTAAGTTGTTTTATTTTTATTTTTATTTTTAATTTTATTTTTATTTTTATGCACATGTGAATTATGCATTTGTGAATTTGTGCATATTGCAAATTACTTGTATGCACAAGTGCATACCATCCAGATGAAGGGCTACTAAGGTGTTCCTCAATTTTTCGGTTTTTTGAGGTTTTCTTTTGAACCTGACCCTATATATATATATAAATATAAATAAATATATATATATATATATATATATATATGGTTGGGTTCCGGTGAGAAGTTGAGTTAACGTGAGAAGTGGTTATTAATTGTTGAATGGACATTAAGATGATATGCGCCGAGATAAGATGTACCGGGATACACCAGATCAATTCCCTTATGAAGTGCGATTCATGGGTGGTTTTGAGATTATAAGTGATCAAAGGTTCAGATCCACTTCTCACGTTAACTTAACTACTCACACAATACTCCGCATATATATATATATATATATATATATAGATAGATAGATAGATAGATAGATAGATAGATAGATAGATAGAGAGAGAGAGAGAGAGAGAGAGAGAGACTTTGGTTCACATGAGATCAACATGTTTTCGTGGGACTCGTGAAACCACATTTTTCACATTTGAAACTTCACAGCAAAACACTGTAAAGGTGACCTTCACATTGTTTTTTCTGTGAAGTTCGGATTTTTTTTTACTTTCACAGTGTTTTGTTGTGAAGTTTCAAGTGTAAAAATGTGGTCTCATAAGTCTCACGAAAACAAGTTGGTCTCATTTGAACCCAACCCTATATATATACATATATATATATATACATACATATATATATATATAATGGGTTAGGTTATGGTGAGAATGAAATTATAGTGAGAAGGGTAAAAACGAATATTCACCCTTGGATGCACATTAGGATGAGATGCACCGAATCAATTCCCCTATCAACTGCATTTTATGGGTGGGTTTGAGATTAAGGCGCCGTTTGTTTTTTAAGAGGTCTAAAGTCTGAACTCTTATTTTAGTTATGATTAATAAGAGGTGGTCTGTACAAAGGTCTGAACGATTCAGATTTAAGAGTCATTAAGAGGTTTTTTTTAAAACAAACAACCCCTAAAAGTGATTAAGGGTCTAAATCGCTTTTTACCTTCTCATCTTAACTATTCTTTTTACACGATCATTCGTCTATATATAATTTTGTGTGTGTGTATATATAATTGTAAATTTAACATACAAATTTGCTATCTTATGTCAAGCTTTGAAAAATACTTGCATCCTCATCGTGGTATGTAAGGCTTCAAGTTTGACCTTGCCATGACGTCATGCCTCAAGCCATTTTTAACCTTAGTAACATCTTAAAAATTTAGACACCTAGGGGTTGTTTACCAAATTTTCCATTAAGTCCTGTATGGATAAATATGTCTGTCTGGATAAATTTGTCTGTCCAGATAAATTGATGTTGTTGTTTACTTTTTTTATCTGAATAAACAATCTGAATAACATAAATGACCAATTTACCCCTCAATCAAATCTCATAACCAAAAATCAATCCAATGCCAAAAATCAATCCAATGCTTGAACTGGTTTTTGTTTACTCCCATTTCAATCAAAATCAAACAAAAGCAATCCAATGCTTGAACTGATTTTTGTTTACTCCCATTTCAATCAAAATCAAACAATAGCAATCCAATGCTTGAACTGGTTTTTGTTTACTCCCATTTCAATCAAAATCAAACAATAACAATCAAATGAAATATCAAAACCAAAGGTCAGAGATCCACTATGAGGTCGAATGAAATCTCAAAACCAAAAATTGAAGTACAACAAGATAATCCAATGAAATCTCAAAACCAGAAATCGCAGAACCAGATGTGGGGAGGAGATTCAAAGGTTGAAGATATCTAAAAACTAGATTATAAGGGGAGGAGATATCTAAAAACCAGATTAGGTGTTGCTCTCGATGATGCAGGGTTTCGATTATGAGGGAAGGAGATGTAGGGTTTCAACTGTGGTGAGAAGCAACTATGGAGGACGAGGATGCAGATAAGAGAGGGTGACACGAGGAGTGTTGTCGACGGGGAACGAGAAGAGAGGGTGATCAGGGGAGCAAGGTCGCTGGGGAATAGAGAAGAGAGGGTCGCCGAGAACATATACAGTCGCCGGAAATAGTCGTCGGAGGGAAGCCTGGATGATGGAGCGGTGGCCGGTGGATGATGGAGGCATGGAATGTGGGAGGGAAGCGATTAGGGTGAGATATCTAAATAGGTTTTTTTTTGTTAAGGGTAGAAATGTCAAAATCATGTTTTAATGGGGACAACACCTATTTTCTCTACTGAGCGAATAAGCCGTTTTCGTCTGTGCGAATAAGCCATTAAGGGCCTGTTCGTTTGTGGCTTAATGGTCTGTATGAAAGATATGGCTGATTCGCACAGCCATATCTGGGTGTTCGGAACCGGCTTATTCGGTCAGCCCATGGCTGAATTGGTCAGCTAAAAAATTGAAGTCCTTTAGGTTCAGCCATAATTTTCCAAACCTACCCTTTTAGATCACTGCTCTCACAGCTGCTTCTCTCCATCGTTGCACCTCACACATAGATCTGCTTCTAACCTCTCCATTGCTGCTTCCTCACACCATGACTCACAACGTCTAATGAAATATTAATATTTTAAATAATACAAGTAATATTACTAATATATATTTTATATATAATATAATATTTTAACGTTTTTCACGTTAACCTCAATGTCTCACACGATCCTTCACTTATATATAATATGTTAGGTTTAAATGAGAATTCTTTTAAGAATGGAAGAAGCAATCTTAATCATTGGTTTAAAATTTTAATTTTTAAATATTTTTTTTAATAATTTAGATAACTATGAAAAAATCGATTATTATTATGCTAAATCAAGTTGTTTTTTATTTAAAAATGTTTAAATTGATATTTTTTTATAATTATAAGTCATTTATTCAAAAATTTTATCAAATAATTGTTTTATTCAGACAATAATAAAGATTGGGGTAAAATGGTCATTTATGACATTCAGACTGTTTATTCAGCACAACAACCGAACAACAACTTATCTGTTAACATTCAGACAACTATATCCATACAGACAGCTATATCCATACAGGTCTTAACAAAAAACGAACCGAACAGCACATAAGCCACAAGTAAACATCCCAAACATCTGTGCAAATAAGTCACTTTTGTCATTAAGACCATTAAGCCACAAGTAAACACCCCCTAGCTTACATTCAACAATACATCAAACTACAACATACTTTAGTCAAATCCTTATTTTATGAAACATAATTGAATCTAAATATTTGAAAATATCACATATAAAATACCAAACTAAATATTCTCAAAAGAGTTTTACACAAAATAAATATCAAATCAAAATAATTTCTTTTTCATGCAATTTAGACAATTAAAAAATAATAATAATTACAATAATATTTTATCTAAAAACAGTAACAATAAAGTAATATTTTAAGGATGTTTTTTTAAGAAAATATTGAAAGAGAGAGAAGATGAAGGGCACTAGACTACTTTTTTATGTTGCACGCATCCATCCATACATCCATACATACCACAAAAAACACAAAATCACAAACCAAAACCCTCCTCTTCCTTCTTCTTCTCCTCCTCCTCCTCCTCCTCTTCTTCGATGTTGCAAAAGTTTTCATTTTTTGTTGCCATTTTCAACATGAACTTCCATTTTTAACCTGTTTTTTTTTTTTCTGAGTTTTCATTTTAATCACTTTCAAAACTGGAACAAAAGGGGATGCCCTTACCCTTTGAATTGGAGGGGAAGGGGGTGGTTTTGTTGCAAGATTTAGTTGTACCTTATGCAAATCAAGTTGTACATGATTTGGTGAACAAGAAGAGGAAGAAAAAGTACATCATCAACGAGCCAACCTCGGTCCTGGATAGCATCAACACCACTCCAAGTCCACCAGCCTCTACTTCAACCCTGTCGTCTTCTCTCGGCGGTGGCGACACATCCGGCGTGGCGGCGCTCTCTTCAAAATGGCCACCGCCGGAGAATCAAGAAACCAGCACCTCCAATGCCGGAGTTGTTGACCTTCATCACTTTCAACAGCCGTCTCTCGACGAGAAATGTGGCGGGATGGAGGATTGGGAGACCGGAGAGTCCGGTCAAGACCAGGCCATGCTCCGGTGGATCATGGGTGATGTTGAAGATCCATCCATGGGTTTAAACAAAGTGCTTCAGGGCGGCGGTACGGCGGCGGACTTTGAATTTACCGGTGGGTTTGGTGTTGTAGATCAAGGTTTTATTGGCCTTGATTCTTCCGGCAACCAAATCGTAACCAATCACAAAACCACAAACCCTCCTCAACTATACCCTTCTCAAAACCAGATCTTTTCATCACCGTTAAACGAACCCCAAATGCTTCCGTTTGATATAAAACCACAACTTTTCAACCCTCAATTGCTAATCAACCAATCTCAATCTCAGCCATTTGAACATCAACTTTTAATGCCACCACAACCCAAAAGGCACAACCCAGGAAACCCGTTTCTTGATTCGGGTCAAAACCCGGTTCAATTGCTTCAAAAGTCGCCGCCATCAATGAAGAAAATGGCGGACATTAATGAAGTTGGCAACCACCACCATTATCATCACCAGCAGCAAGGGATCATCGATCAGCTCTTCAAAGCCGCCGATTTGATCCAATCGGGGAACAATCCGATACTCGCGCAAGGGATATTGGCGCGGCTCAATCATCAGCTCTCTCCAATCGGTAAGCCATTCGATAGGGCTGCTTTCTATTTTAAGGAAGCTCTTCAATTACTCCTACATTCAATTCTCAACAACATTAATCCCCAAATTACCCCCACTGCTTCACCTTTTACTTTAATCTTCAAGATCGGTGCTTACAAATCCTTCTCAGAGATTTCCCCTTTTCTTCAATTCGCGAATTTCACTTGTAATCAAGCGTTACTCGAATCACTAAATGGGTTTGATCATGTTCATATTATCGATTTCGATATCGGTTATGGTGGTCAATGGGCTTCTCTTATGCAAGAGCTTGCTTTACGTAACAATGGCGTTTCATCCTTAAAAATCACAGCTTTTGCTTCCCCTTCCACCCACGACCAGCTCGAACTCGGGTTGACCCGTGAGAATTTGATCCATTTCGCAAGCGAAATCAATGTCGGATTTGACTTTGAGATAGTTAACATTGATGTTCTTGCTTCTTCTTCATGGTCTTTACCCTTTCATGTATCTGATACAGAAGCCATAGCTGTGAATCTACCAATTCATGTGTTTTCGAATCACCAAACTCAAATCCCGTCGGTTCTTCGATTCGTCAAGAATCTGTCTCCGAAAATCGTGGTTTCGGTTGACCGAGGGTGTGATCGAACCGATTTACCATTTTCTAATCATCTCATTCATGCCCTTCAATCCTATTCGAACCTGCTTGAATCGCTGGATGCTGTGAACATGAACCTCGACTCGTTGCAGAAGATCGAGCGGTTTTTGGTTCAACCCGCCATCGAGAAGATCGTTTTGGGACGGTATATTTTCCCCGAAAAGACTCAGCATTGGCGAACCCTTTTCTTATCTGCCGGATTTTCGCCCTTGTTGTTCAGCAACTTCACCGAGAGTCAAGCCGAGTGCTTGGTGAAACGGACCCCGGTTCGTGACTTTCACGTCGAGAAACGGCAATCGTTGCTCGTTCTCTGTTGGCAACGTCGGGAGCTCGTGTCGGCTTCCGCTTGGAGGTGCTAAAGATGTCGATCGATCGAACAAAAGGTGTTTTATAACTTTTTGGCGAATTTTAATTTACGTTCTATGTTGCTAATCGTTTCAGATCCAAGAAAGAACAAGATACAGTAGTTGTTGATGTTCTTGGTACGTTGGATGTGATTATGAATGTATTACTGTTGATCGTGTTTTCGAGCTGCTTATGGCAGCTAAAAACATTAATCTCGATTCTAATTATCTTTAGGTTATGTCTTTCATTGTTGTAATCTTGACGGAAAAATCGAAATCAATTCGAATTGTGAAAAGAAAAAACAATTTGTGTCGTTAGGCTTAGGCCAGGGCACCCACTCTATCGCAATGGAAATTCTTTTAGGTAAAACATCTGTTTTAATTTGATATTTTATATATTAACAAAAATGGGATACATAACATTTGGTTCCTTCATGTTGTAGCCCAGTGGTAAGGTAACATCCCGGGGGTCAGTGGAGTGGATGGTATCCCTGACTACCCAGGTTCGAACCCCGTGGTGAACATCTTGTGACATCCATTATCATGGGCCCTGCCACATAGTGGTACCCTTAATTGGGTTGGGTCGTGATCGACGGGGATTAATCGGATGCACTCTTAAGTGGGAGCCCGGATACCCCGGAAACGTGTGCATGTGTTAACTTGCCGTTCAAAAAAACATTTGGTAGTGTTGTAGTATTAGAAGTTGAATATGGAGGATGTGGTATTACAAGTTGAACTATTGAGCATGTGGATGTTACAAAAATTTCAATGGTATGTCAATTTTTTTATTAGCTTTGTATATTTATAATTAAATTTGTTTTATTTTATATTATGTTATTTGAAAATTTTCTCGATTCACTTCTACATTCGACTATTGACCTTTTTGTGTCGGTGGAAATGTATAATGTTGTCGATCGATTGATTTTGTAACTGTTTTACGGCTTACACCAAGGAACCATTCGTCTATTAAGCAGTTTTCTAGTGCAACCCTGAAGTTAGGAGGGAGTGGTTCAGCTATGAATCATCATGTACCGACCACTCGTCTAACTTGGCCAAACATTCGATCACGAACTCAATTCAGTTTTGGTCTCAATTTGATACCGGATAGACCAACCACTAGCATGCGGTCTTATTTTGTTCAAACACCCTGTCTTAGAACTCGGTTCAATTCGCGGCTCGGTTCGGAACTTAATGAACCAACAACTGTTTAGTAATCTAAGGGGTTGTTTGTTTACCTCTTAATGGTTCCATTAAGAGACAACATCTGAATCGCTAAGAGGTGAATCTTATTTGGTAAAAAAAAAAATATGTCTCTTAATGGTTCCAAAACCCTCTGAATGATTTTGTATACTGGGTCTCCCTTAACCATTAAGAGCCCTGATTTTATTATGAACAATTACCAAACAATCATATTTCATTTTGCACTATATCATGAGAGCCTCTTAATCATTCTGACCACTTAATCAGTCTGTACCAATCCATTCAGTAATTGTCAAACATCCCCTAACTCGGTTTAGATATTCGATCTCAAATTTGGTTCTGAGGCTGAATGTCTGAACCAAATTAGGTCTTGAAATCCTTGGAAAACTAATCACCTTTTGGCATTTGAGAGTCTCAATGGTCATGGTCGGATGTTGTCCCCAACTCCTCATAGAAAAATGTAATATTTTTATTTTAGATATACGTTATATTTTTGGATTTACAATAATACCCTTCAGTAAATATTAAGAAAATTGATCATGTTTTTCTTTAAATATTTATAAAATCCACAGTTTTTTGTTGGATGTTGGGAGTATATGATATGATATGCATCAAATTTGGTGCTTTTTTAGGCTTAATTAATTTATTAATTAAGCACTAATTTTAATGACACTTCTAATCATATCACATGCAACTTTTCTTATTGGACCTCACAAATACTTGTTTATCCTCTCTTTTTCCAAAAAATCTGATTTTACGAATTTTAAATTAAATATTTTAATTTTAAATTTATTCATTAATTTAGAATTCAGAAAAAGAAAACTAGGTTCGTATTTAAAAAGTCAATTATGAATTAATTAATTTTTAATATAATCATAAAAAGCACAAAATCAAATGATTTAGATCATGGTGTCTCTAATCCAAGGGGGAAGTTATGAATGAATGAATGAATTAATTATAATTAAATTGCACTTTGTTTTATGTGAGTTTAAATAGGGAGGGCATTTTGGTAATCTTGCATAAATTTTGTCTTTTTGCATTACCCTTTCACTATGCTATAACCTTAATTTTGATTTAACTTTTTTTTTAGTTATTTGGGTAAGCTAAATGCAATCATATATTGTTAAATATATTTTTACCTATTAGTTTTTTCAAAATTTGTTTTTTACATTTTTAATGATGATTTAATTTGATTCTAACATAAAAAAGATGTATATATAGCATAACTGTTTGTTATATGAGCTAAATTAATTGTTGTTTAGATATCTAAATGTTAGGGGGCGTTTGGTTCGCTGGATTCCGTCGGAATCTGATGGAATTGGAATGATCAATTCCATTGACCAAATTTCATCCTGCTGTGTGGTTACCAATAGAATGGAATTGAATTCCATGAATTCCTTTAATTATGGATTTAGTCATTCCTTCTTAAAATGGATGGAGTTGAATTCCATTCCATCAGATTTTCTCAAAATGACACAAATACCCTCCTTACCTTTTCTAAAAACCCTAGTCGCTTCTAAAAACCCTGTCTCTCTCCTCTCTATCTCTCTCTCTCCTCTCCTTCCTCTCTCACAATCTCTCTCTCCTCTCTCCCCACTCTCTCTCCTCTCTCTCTCTCTCGGCATTTAAAAAAATAAAAATAAAAGAAAGGGTATTTTTGTCATTTTTCATAATTCCATTCCAATTCCTTTGCAAACCAAACAGACAGATTCCAATTCATTTGACTGATTACATTTCATTCCTGCCAACCAAACACTTGGTCAAACCTGATAACATTTCATTCCAATTTCTTCCAGATTCCAATTCCTTAGACAGATTTCATTCCTTCAGAAATCATTCTGCGAACCAAACGCTCCCTTAGTTGATAAACTTATAATGTTCGATAAAAAATATTTATCACGAGCTACATGACTATTTAAATTGATCTAAAAGAACACGTTAAAGAGGTAACATAAAAAATTTATAGGGTATAATTGTAAATAAGTGAAAAAAACCCATTGAAGTTTATTTAAAATGTTGTTTGAAATAGTTTTTCAAAAAGACATTTATAATAAGTTAGATAACAATGTTAAATAACTTAACTAAAAAGAGTTTTTCAGTAATTTCAATAAATAAGGTAAGTTATGGTTGTCAACTACTCCAAGGGATTTCTAAATCCAATGTTTGTGGGATTTTATTGAAATTATTATAGGATTTCAATTTTTCCTTCAATCTAAACACGGAATTGGTATGAGAATGAATTACAAATCCTATCAAATCTCACAAACAAAATGAACTTTAATGTATTCTTTATCTAGAATTTGTTAATTTCTTCAAAGTTCAAGATATTTGGGCAAAAAGTTGATTACCAACAAACTCATCCGGTCCCATGTATAACCTGCCTCCAATCACACCAATGTAAGGAGAATTTTTATGCTCACTCAACGGCTGAGGCTAGCAGGGAAGATTGAACCCGGGATCTGTTCCACCCTTTAGAGCATCTCCAACAGTAATGCTAAAATAGAAAAAAGAGGGATTCTAGCAATTTTTTGCTCCAATAGTTATGCTATCTTGCATGCAAAAATGGAGAAAAGAGAAGAGAAAAGATAAAAATCTTCAAATTTAAAGAAATCTATGAAACTCACTTTTTAAGAAAGAGAAAATAATATTCTAATCTTTCCACCAATAAGAGCTATTGGAGTAAAATATTTAGGAGAGAGAAATAATATTTTATTAATGTATTGCTTATTTTAATAATATAATCAATGTTACAATTTATAAAATATAATAGTTGTTGGAATTAGAAGTGATTTTTTTAGAGATATTTAATTTTTGATACTCTATCTTAAAAAAAGTATATAATAACCGTTGGAGATACTCTTAGGGGCTGTATGTTTACCTCTTAATGGTTCCATTAAGAGACAACCTCTGAATCGTTAAGAGGTAAATCTTGTTTGGCAAAAAAAAGGGTTGTCTCTTAATTGTTTTAAAATCCTCTTAATAATTTCGTATCCTGAGCCCCCTCCCCTAACCATTAAGAGCCCTGATTTCATTATGAACAATTAGCAAACAACCATATTTCACTATACACCATATCATAAAAACCTCTTAATCATTCAGACCACTTAATTATTCTGCACTAAATCATTCAGCAATTGTCAAACAACCCCTTACTAACTAAACTATCTGCAAGAGACTTTAAACTCAAGATACTAAAATCATCTGTCATTGACACACCATATTATATAAATCCATTTGGTTATTATTCATTCAAAAAAGATGTTTCTCAAAAATCATATAAATTAATTAAAACAAAGATGTCAAATATTTTGATTAAAATACAGGTTTGATTATGGTTGATTTTTGTTTAAGGTTGTTGATTGAAATAGAAAAGGACATGAATGTCTTTTTAAATAATTAAAATATTAAACAATTAATATATGATTAAGACAGACTGACGAGCTTTATGTCATCTTTAGTTTACTTCCCACCTAATTCAATCACCTCTTCCTTTAATTACCTTATTAAATAATTATTTATTTTTAAATTTATTTAGAGAAAATTACACTTTTGGTCCCTGTAGTTACCATCCACTATTAATTCTCATTCCTATTTTAAACTAATTACAGTTTTGGTCACTGTGTTTGCCATTTTGTTTCACTTTGGTTCCCCATATTAACTTTTATTTAACAGGTCTATTAACTAACATGTATCATGGTCTTTTCATTTTATTTCATTTTTCTTTAAAAAAATAAAGATTAAATTATAATATACTTAAAACATAGTAAATTACTCCCAACCCCACAGCCATACATAAAACATCTTTGTGTCCCCCAAATCCTTATAACTGCTTTCCTCAACCACCATTTTTGGCTTTGCCTCTGGCCACCAAAGCTCGACCATGCAACTCAATTTCGCTGCCAAGGTTGAAGCTTCGACCTGTTTCCACATCGACACAAATTTGTTCCCCATTTACCAAGTAGTTCATCTAGTTACCTTTCCCACTGTAAACCCTTTGGTGACCTGCAATACCTCACAACCGTTAACCCTCTACTCCAATCTCCTCCTACCTGTATCACTTATCTACACTTCTCACTCAACTCCATCACCGATATGCACCTCCTATCTGCATCGTTAGACTTATTTGTTTCTTGACTAAAATCACTACAGTAAACCATTATAGCTTCAATATTATTTTGTTTTGATTTACCTTCAAATGATTTTTGGTCTATGGTTTTTTATTTGGGTCAGGGATTTCTTATGTAAATTTGTTGTTGGGATTGTAAAATTGGGTTTTATTTTCGTTGGTGTTTGATTTGGGCTTGCTTTGTGGTTCATCAATACCGAGAACTTAGGGGTTGGTCTCTAGTTCACCACCTACAACTCCCATCCCCCTCCTCACTTAAGTTTTTTTTTTTTTTACTGTTGATGTTAATTTTCCTACTATAAACCCTTCGGTGACCTACTGAGCATCGTTCTCTATGTTTTTTTTAAAGAATTTCATCAAATGGTAAAGATGGGTAAGGTCGTAAGGGTAAGCATAGTTGACGGATATTATTCAGAAACAAGAGTTACTCTTTGAAAATGATCTCTTTTAGGACCCTTGTAATATTTAAAAACTACAATTGGGGCATTGAAGTTGTAGTTGTTTGAACTCCCTCAATTAGGGATACTTGGTAGTGGCGGTGGGTGTATTTGATCTAGCGAAGGAGACAATGGTGAAGGTCTTGGGCAAAGAAGGCGACTACAGTGAGGGTCTCCTACGAAGAAAATGACGACCTACGACCAATCTGTTAACAGTCGACCGCTCTACCACTGAGCTACTGAAGAACAATGGAAGATTCGATCTCAAGGTCTCCTTGTTGTTTAAGTTAGATTTGTGTGTGTATATATATATAAACAATAATAATATATAATATAATAATATTTGTATTTACTTTTAATTTAAAATTAAATAAATAAATAAAAGACCAAAAACCCCCCGAGTCTAACAAACCCTTTTAACAGAAGTTAATCACCAAAAGTGAAACAAAATGGCAACCACAGTGACCAAAATTATAGTTAGTTCAAAAGAGTAACGAGAGTTGATAGTGGGTGGAAAGCACAGGGGCACAGGGACCAAAAGTGTAATTTACTCATTTATTTATTATAGTAAGAGTAAACTACAAATTTGGTCCCTTCTTTTTTTTGTGGTAACCATGGGTTTCTGGGCCAACTTACACACACCGACTGATCCCTCGGCTGACCACGAACGGCCTGGAGTCATCACAGGTGAACCTTCATGGCCACAAGGGTTTTGGCAGCGCCTGGATTTGAACCTAGGGTAAAGATTTTCCACTAAACTACCCGTCATCTAACGGGATTTTTTTAACAATCGTTAGAGGCAGGGACCAAATCTGGTTCTTTTCGCATACCTCAATCGTGAAATTGTAATTTTGAAACTGTAGAAACCAAAAGTGTTACAAACAACAAACCAAATGGACCAAATTTGTAATTTACTCTTATATTAATTACATGATATTAATGAAAGTTTTTGTAAATGTCTATTTTAACCTTACATTTGTTTCACATGTCTATTTAAACAAACACAGGCCTGTATCAATAGTTCGATCAGTTGATGTGGACCAAACCTATTTATGTGTTGTTTTCTCTCGACTAACATCGAAGCATAGCAATCTGTTTATGTAAAGTGCGTATTAAAGAAAGTATTCCAGTATTATTTTTATTGGAACTGGTCATATATATATATATATATATAGGGAGAGGTTCATTTGAGAAATGATAAATATATGAGAAATAGAGAAGTAATCTTAGCCATTCATCTGGTCAACATTTGCGGCTTTGACCGCGAAGCACCGGATAATTCCTTGTGTGGTCTATAGAAGGTAGAGGGGTAATTTCGTAAAATACACGGGATGAATTCATATATGAATCTTTATGAATCACAAAGATTCATATATGAATCTGTTAATTAGTTCAACTGATTCATATATGAATCTTTGTGATTCATATAGATTCATATATGAATCTTTGTGATTCATACAGATTCATATATGAATCACAAAGGTTCATATATGAATCTGTTAGTTAGTTCAACTGATTCATATATGAATCACAAAGGTTCATATATGAATCAGTTAAAAGGGTTCAGTTGTGAATTACACTGGTTCATATATGAACATATAGTTCATATGTGAATTATACATGTTCATATATGAACACAACCCGTGTGTTTTGTAAAATTTACGAAATTGTCCTTCTATTTATGGGATAGCCGTAACTTTTGATCAGTCAAAGCCGCAACTTTTGACCGGTCAAAGCCGCAATATTTGACTAGTCAAATCCGATCTTGACCATATGAATGGTTAAGATTACTTCTCTATTTCTCATATATTTACCATTTCTCATATGAACCAAACACTATATATATATATATATATATATATATATATGTAGGCAGGTTCAAACGAGAAGGTAAACATTTTGCGAGAATGCGAGAAGTGTTTAATCATATATGATTAAACACATGTTATATTGGCAATATATAGACGTTTAATCATATATGATTAAGCACACCCACAGACCGTGTAATCATATATAATATCACACTTCTCGTCTTCTCGCAAAATGTTTAACTTCTCGCATGATCCTTCTCTCTCTCTCTCTCTCTCTCTATATATATATATATATATATATATATATAGAGAGAGAGAGAGAGAGAGAGAGAGAGGGAGGTTCATTTGTTAACCAACATTTTCTTGTTAACTTTGTGAACCATAGCCAACCAATAGAATCGCTCCTTCATATGTTATTTTTATTCCTCTAACCATTAATAACAAAGGGTAGAAAAGTAAATCTTAATATATACAATATTTATTATACTTATGTGGGAGTTACAAAAATTAAAATTCCACAATTATAGCTAATTCTTTGATAACAAAATATTTTATATAATCAATTGCTAAAATCGTATGAACATCACAAGAAGTCTAGTAGTTACTTGTTTCAATTCAAATCTTTTGTCCACCGATTAAGTATGATGATTTCTGCAAATCCAGGTATAATTGTCCCTTTAAACCACTCAGACGAAACTATGTGAACTATAATATAAAATCATAAGGAACCGTATTTTTGGTCAAAATTTCAACTTTTAAAAGAAATAATGTTCATATTTTTTCATTTGAATATGATGTTCAGTTAAGGTGGTTCGTATGTAAGTGCATACACACATGTTCGAGGTGATATTTAAAAGTAATAATGTTCATAGTTCTTCATTTGAATATGATGTCAGTTAAGGTAACATTATGAGAAATCGGTTTATGAACATATGATATCGTTTATTGAAACAAAACCGGTGTGCAATTCTTATAATATGTCAAATGAACTCTAATGAATGATCACAGATGTTCAGTCGTGATATATATGTATATTCATGTTTATATACTTTCAACAATATGTCAAATGAACTCTAATGAATGATCACAGATGTTCAGTCGTGATATATATATCCATTCATGTTCATATACGTTCACTTTCTCGAATGAACACTAATTTAACATATACATGTTCATATCCGTTCCCTTACAAATTCTTTTACTTTTTTCCCATCTCATTCATACTAATTTTGTTAATCTAATTCAACCAATAAGAAGCCATTGTTAGTCTTGTTTTAATATATATGTACAATAAATATGAGGTCATTATTGATTTTTTTTTATTTTGTTAATTGTAACATTTATTTAATGAGGGAGTTACAATACTATGATCCCTAATTTTAGCTATATTTTTAATATTAAAAATATGAAAAAGGGTTGTGAATTTCCTCAATAGCCCCTATCATATATCTTCAATATAATTAATTATTACAAGGCTAATAAATATGAGTTAATGTAAATTGGTTTTAATCTCATCCCTTCATCATAATATCAATGGTTAAGATTCGGTTCACAAAGTTAGTACAAAAAATCGGGTTAACAAATGAACCCGACCCTATATATATATATATATATATATATATATTAGTTTAATTTGGAAACCACCTTAATTTTGAAAACCATAAAAATAGTCGATTTCATTGGTTAAGTTAATGAAATTGTTTCATGAATTTGTAAAATTTGATAAATTGTTTTATATAATTATTTTTTTTGATGAAATTGTTTCATATATTTGTGTTTTTTATGTAAAAATAAAAAAGTTTCATCAGAATAAAAAAATGCATGAAACATTTTTATCAGAATGAGAAATATATGAAACAATTTCATTTTTACATAAAAAACACAAATATATGAAACAATTTCATCAACAAAATAATTATATTACACAATTTTATCAAATTAAACAATTTCATGAACCAATTTCATTACTTAACCAATGAAATTGACGGTTTGCACGGTTTGTAAAATTAGAGTGATTTTCATTTGATCTCTCTTCTATATGGTTATATATATATATATATATATAGAGAGAGAGAGAGAGAGAGAGAAAGAGAGAGAGAAATATGTATGCATCTAGATATGTGCATACATTGCTATAAAAATGTTTTTATATTCGAGATCAAACCATAAAAATGTAGGAATTAAACTAAAACGAACTAGTTAATTTTGACATGATTTAGACACTTTAGTTCAACAATTTAAATTCTTCCTTTTTAATAACAAAAAAATTTATTAAATAAAATACTCCTATATACGTTAAAGTGACTTAATTCTGAAATTAAATTATAAACAAACATTAAAATGTAAGATTTGAAATTTATTATAGAAAACTGAAAACATTTTACCTTGATTTTAGTTAAAGATTAAATAATTCGAGTTTCGTTTAAATAATAATAGTAATAAAATAAATGATTTTTAATTAATTTCCATGTGGTATGAATTATAAAATAATAAAATTGATTTAAAAATAAAGGAAAAGTCACCGGGTTGGCTTTAACAGCTCGGCTCTTGCACCGTTACACGCAAAGTCTGCGTAGAGATACTTTTTCCTCAATTTGCTCTTTTTTTTTCTTTTATAACATAACGTTATAAAGAAACTCCAAATAAATAAAATAAGGGGAGGCTAATTGCATCATTGACTTTGCTAAATGCACCTTTATCATTAATTTTTTATTCACATACATCAACATCAAAATCAAAATCTGCTTTTTACATTCCTTATACATGAATTGACCTGATTTTGACATTTAGTCATATTAATATTTTTTACGCATCAATCAAAAATATTATATAGAAGTAAACTCTAATTTTAGTCCTTGATGCTTAGTGAAATTTTTTAAAAGAAGACTTGAACTTTGATAAATTTATAAAACATTATTGTGGTTCTCATTTTGTAATGAAAGTGATTCCTGATTATTAACTCTGTTTATTTTCTCTGTTAAAGGCCGAGACATTTCTAATCTTTTAAAAAAATATTTAATTTTCTTTTAAAAAAAACATAAAATAATATTTATTTTGTATTATGTATTTTGTTTTTTGTCTAAAGACAAAAATATACAAATATGGGCAATAAGGCTCCCAATCCCATACTGAAACCTCCTACGCCGATCATTGTCTTTCTCACACGACCAACGATACTAGAAACCAAAAACAAAAAGAAATCCAAAATCTCTTCGGCTTCGGCCAAGTACTATCACCGGCCACTCATCCCCATCGCCCCTGATAGTTGGTTTTTACACCCCTTAATCGGACTGCAAGTGTACGGTGTCGACTCAAGTAATACGTACGGAAGTACAAGTATCGAACCAAAGAAGACAGGTACTAATTAACACAATGACTATATTAACTATTAACTAAACGGTAAAAAGTTTGGTTTGAAATTGCGATAACAATAAATCACAGAATAACTAACGGATGAGAACGATTAAATCTTGCAAACAAGCAAAAACGGTTTTGGAAAAACTGTTGGGGGATTGGAATCCTTTTAGGTTGATTTATCACATAACACATTGATTGACAAGGAACCGGGTTAATGATCAATGAATTAATCACGAAATAAGCTATTATACTCTCTCGAGCTATAACAACAATTATCATTAGAAAGAATTGTTTCATCTCTCGATCTCGACTATTGGTACCCAATCATAATGCAAAAACATGATTAAAACGATCTAGAGTTGAATTGGTATATCTCTATCCAATTCTTACTCTAGGCATACAACATTAACATCAAATCTTAAAGAACTTTTCTCAAAGAAAATTAAGATCAAGAAATCATTCACTAGTTGATCAGGCTAATGAAAGCATTAAAAACTATATCATATGCTTCATTGAAAATAACAATAACCCAATACAATGTTGAATCACATAATCATATGGTTATTCAACCCAAAATTCATCCAACCCCTAACATGTAAAGATTAGTTCATGTTGGGGGTGTTGGAAAACAAAATACTACAAGAACAATTTGAAAACCCAAACATTGTTTAGATAAAAATGCTTAAAAATTAACAAACACTCCCTAAGGTATCACTTCTCCAATCACACCAATTTGCAATTAGCTTCAATAATCTTTATCCACAAGATCTTTCAACCTTTTTCGCTTCACCATCACTTCTTGGCTTCAAAAACCGTTCTTCAAACAGCCGTCAATCCTTTGCCAAAGCGTAATTGTCAACCCTAGCTGAAAAATTCATCAAAAGAGGCTCAGATCGTGGCGCGGGTTAGGCCGTGCGGCAAGTCGCCCGCTTCGCCCAAACCCGCACGGATCCAGAAAACCCACGCGACAAGTCGCTTCGACCACTGTCTCTTGCTTTAAACTCTTCATATTTCTCATCAACTTCCCCAAGCTTGATACGCCTTCCCCCATCAACATTTTAGTTGGTTTTACCTTGAATTTTTCTTCTTCTTTTCATTTCGTCTCGACCTGTACTTTTCTGTTGGTGATTTTAGTGAAATCATCGGTCATTTTGTGTAATTGGATTCACAAGATAATAATGGGGTTGATAGCTAAGCTATAACATGAGTTAGGAGGTGTGGAGTGCACGCTCGTGTAAGCTAACTATGACCCGAGATAGTTGGACGGTCGTTTGGTGGTTTATCAATTTGTTACTGAAACAGTGCACTAGACAGGTTATGCCGCAGGTTAACCCGCGTGGCTACCCGCGTCGTGCACTGGATTGTGGGTTGAAACAGTACACCTGGCGGGTTCTGTCGTGGGTTAACCCGCGCGGCTACCCGCCCCGTGCACTGTTTGTGGGGTTAAAACAGTGACCCGGACGGGTTATGGCGTGGGTCAACCCGCGCGGCTACCCACGCTGAGCACTGTTGCAAATTTCGTTTTGTAACCCCAAAATCTCTTTGTAACTCTCAAATTCTCTTTGTAACTTCCACCATAATGTCCAGCAATTAATACCATTAATTGGGTAATTATTATCGGTCTTAATATAGCTTCGGTTACGATTCTCTTGGTGTTTAAATGGGATCGATTTATGCCATAATCGATCCCGGTGAATTTGAGATTATCCTCGAGTGAATTTCGTGATACCCAGGCAGAATAGGGTCGAAATATCACTTAAGGAAAGTGAGTTCTCACGCGATCTCACATTCTTATCCAAGTTCCGATCACTCCATCTTTTCTCTCTACCCATCGATTTCTGCACACACTCCCCAACAATCTTAAGTGATATTCGTTCATCGTGAGAGAGATGGCGAGTGATCAATCTGTGAGAGACATGACAACCACGTTCACGAAATTGGAGAAGTTCAAAGGCGTCGACTTTCGGCGATGGCAAAACAAGATGCACTTCTTGTTGACCACGTTGAAGGTCGTGTTACGTGTTGAGCACGCCGATACCGGAAGTGATGGAGGACGAGACGTTGGAGATGACCCGGCGTCGCGGCAAATGGGAAAACGACGACTACATATGTCGCGGTCACATCTTAAATGGTATGTGTGACTACCTCTTCGATATTTATCAAAACGTTAAATCCGCTAAAGAGCTATGGGACTCTCTTGAGTCCAAATACATGGCGAAGGATGCTTCTAGTAAGAAGTTCCTCGTTAGTAATTTTAATAATTACAAAATGGTGGATTCAAGGCCTGTGATGGAGCAATATAATGAGATCCTACACATTCTAGGCCAATATGCTCAGCATGATATGAAGATGGACGAATCCATCTCCGTATCGAGCATAATTGATAAATTTCCTCCCTCTTGGAAAGATTTCAAACACATGTTGAAACACAAGAAGGAAGAGTTGTCTCTTGTACAACTTGGTAGTCACTTTCGCATAGAGGAATCTCTTCGGGCACAATAGGCTGAGAAACCTCAGATGAAAGAGATTTCTGCACCTTTGGTGAACATGGTGGAAGAGGGAAGATCCAACAATTTCAAGGGAAAACGTAAGTTCAATGAATCCAAGAAAGGTCCCAACAAAAAGGTTAAATTAACCTGTTGGACTTGCGGGATGACCGACCATATCAAGAGGGATTGTCGAGTT
This sequence comes from Arctium lappa, assembly GCA_023525745.1. Classification (NCBI taxonomy): domain Eukaryota; kingdom Viridiplantae; phylum Streptophyta; class Magnoliopsida; order Asterales; family Asteraceae; genus Arctium; species Arctium lappa. The sequence goes on along the minus strand of CM042059.1, from coordinate 58,942,928 downwards.
GTCAGGAATAAGAATGGAGCAAGCTCAAGTGGTGGTGGGCAAAGATCCAATGATCAAAACCCACAGCAAGGTCAGTTTCTTGACTTTGGTGTTAATTCAAATTTGAATTATGTACCACTAATATCCGAATCATTTTATGTACAGGATGATGATGATGCTTGGTGGATTGACACGGGTGCCTCGAGTCATGTGTGTAAGGATCGACGTTGGTTCACCTCTTTGGAACCGGTTGAAGACGGATCCGTACTACACATGGGGAATGAGTCAAATGCTCCCATTCTTGGTTGTGGCTTAGTTAGGCTAGAATTTAGTTCTAGTAAAATAATTGAACTTATTGACGTTTTGTTTGTACCACAAATTCGAAAGAATTTGGTTTCTGGTAGTAACTTGAATAAGTTAGGATATAGGCAAGTTTTTGAATTCGGAAAGTTTACCTTGTCGAAAGGTGGCTCTTTTGTAGGATTTGGTTATTTGAATAATAATAATAATATGTTCATGTGAAGTTTAAATAAAAAGAATTTTGTTTCGAATTCTATTTATATTGCAAATGAAGTTCTTGTTAATTCTAGTTTATGGCAAGCAAAGGCTTGGTCATGTTAATTTTAAAAGAATGGTTGAAATGTCAAAAGACGGTCTTATTCCGACTTTTGACGTTAAAATGTAAAACTTGCATGTTGACGAAGATCACTAGGCAACCGTTTCCCAATGTGGAAAGGGATTCGTCGGTGCTTGAACTAATTCATAGTGATCTTTGTGATTTGCATTCAACTCCGTCTTTTGTTAATAAAAAGTATGTAGTTACTTTTATTGACGACGCTTCACGATTTTGTTATATCTATTTATTGCACTCAAAAGATGAAGCGTTGGATAAATTTAAATTTTATAAAACGGAGGTTGAATTGCAAATGAACGGTTCAATTAAATGTTTACGCACCGATCGTGGTGGAGAATATTACGACCTCATGTTTTTCCAATCCGTTGGAATAATTCATCAAACTACGGCGCCTTATACACCACAAAAAAATGGTGTGGTGGATTGAAAAAATAGAGTTCTCAAAGAAATGGTGAACTCTATGTTATCCTACTCGGGATTGAGTGATGGATTTTGGGGTGAAGCCATGTTAACGACTTTTTATTTATTAAATCGAGTTCCCAATAAAAGGAACAAGATTACCCCATATGAACTTTGGTTCAAGAAAAGGCCTAACTTGAATTATATTCGAGTTTGGGGTTGTCGAGCGGTTGTTCGACTACCCGAACCCAAAAGGAAAACCTTGGGTGAGAAAGGTATTGATTGCATATTTGTTGGATATGCCGAGCATTCCAAGGCATATAGGTTCTATGTTATTGAACCTAATGATTCTATAGCGATTCACACCGTTATAGAATCGAGAGATGCATTATTTGATGAGACTAGATTCTCTTCAATGCCTAGGCCGAAGGATCTTGTTCCAAATACTCGTAACTAGTGAGGTTGAAGAACAAACAATTGTTCCAACAGAATCTCCGATGCTTCGAAGGAGCAAAAGAGGAAGGATTGAAAAATCCTTTGGTCCCGATTTCCATGTGTACTTGGTGGAAGGATCAAGAGATGAGATTGGGTCACAATTCTCTTACTGTTATAGTATTGAGGAGGATCCAAAATCATTTGATGAGGTTATGAAGTCTCAAGATGTTGCTTTCTGGAAAGAAGCAATAAATGATGAGATGGGCTCCATCATGGGAAATAATACTTGGGTATTATCGGACTTGCCACCGGGTTGTAAACCTTTGGGATGCAAGTGGATCTTCAAAAGGAAGATGAAAGCCGATGGATCAATCAACAAGTTCAAAGCTTGATTAGTAATCCAAGGCTTTAGGCAACGGGAGGGTATCGATTATTTTGATACCTATGCCCCGATTGCAAGGATCTCTACGATTAGATTGTTAATAGCCTTAAGAGCTATCCACAATTTAGTGATTCACCAAATGGATGTCAAAACAACATTCTTGAATGGTGACTTGGAGGAAGAAGTTTACATGAAACAACCAGAAGGTTTTATTATGCCCGGGATGGAGCATAAGGTGTGTAAACTTGTAAAATCATTGTATGGGCTTAAACAAGCACCTAAACAATGGCATCAAAAATTTGATGAGGTTATCTTGTCTAACGGTTTCATGTTAAACCAAGCGGACAAGTGTGTATATAGCAAATTTGACACATCCGGTAACGGAGTAATCATTTTCTTATACGTTGATGACATGTTGAACTTTGGCACCGACCAAAATCAAGTTGATAAAGCCAAAGAGTTTTTGTCATCAAGTTTCTCCATGAAAGACATGGGAGAGGCGGAGGTGATCCTTGGAATAAGGATCAAGCATGAGAACAAAGGGATTGCAATTACGCAATCTCATTACATTGAGAAAGTACTAAAGAAATTTAATTACTTTGATTGTTCTCCGGTGAGTACTCCATTTGATCCGAGTGTGAAGCTCATACCCAATTCGGGTGAAGCGGTGTCACAACTCGAGTACTCAAAGGCTATTGGATGCTTGATGTATGCCATGACAAGCACTAGGCCGGATATCGATTTTGCCGTAGGCAAGATGAGTAGGTATACTAGTAACCCTAGTATACATCATTGGCAAGCGCTAAGACGAGTATTTAAATACTTGAAGAAAACCATTGATTATGGTTTGTCATATGTCGGGTTTCCTTCGGTATTAGAGGGATATTCGGATCCAAGTTCGATTACCAACTTAGAAGATCACTCTTCTACGAGTGGTTGGGTATACTTGCTTGGGGGAGGTGCCATCTCATGGGCTTCCAAGAAGAAAACTTGCATCACAAGTTCGACTATGGAGTCAAAATTTATGGCATTAGCCGCTGCCGGTAAAGAGGCGGAGTGGCTAAGGAATTTAGTCCATGAAATTCTGTTATGGCCAAAACCAATATCACCTATTTCTATCCGTTGTGATAGTGCGGCTACCTTGGCTAAAGCTTATAGTCAAGTGTATAATGGCAAGTCTAGACACTTAGGTGTTAGACATAGCATGATTTTTGAGCTAATCACTAATGGAGTGATTTCGGTTGAATTTGTTCGGTCGCAACAAAATCTAGCGGACCACTTGACGAAGGGGTTAGCTAGGGACTTAGTTCACAAGTCGGTGATAGGGATGGGATTAAAGTCCATTTGAATCTCTAATGGTGAGATACCCAATTCCCTTCTAATACAACGTTAGAAGTTGAATTCAATGGGAAAGCTCACTCTAAGGGATTGGAGCACAAGATAATCATTCCAAGGTATGTGCTTGGTACTGCAAGCGATGAGGTAATTGTTCTTTTATAAAAGTGCATGTGCAGGTGCATGATGAAAGGAACTACCTATATGAGTGTGAAGTGTGGCCGCTTCAAGAAGCTTGGACTTGGATTTGATGCACTCACGAATGGATAAGGACACATGGCCTGTATAGTGTCAAGTTTAAACTTTAGAGAATTTTAAATTCATGTGTATGTTATTTTCTGGTACTCAAATGGGTTGAAGGGTTCAATCCATAGGACACCCGAATTCTCGAGTATTTGAAATGTGTAATGTACTAAGATGAGAATTCAATCTTCTAGATATTTTCATTTATGCATGAGTTTGTTTTGCTATATCAATTTTGTTTGTGAATTAAGGATTGTACTAAAATGGGGGAGGAATGTTGGTGATTTTAGTGAAATCATCGGTCATTTTGTGTAATTGGATTCACAAGATAATAATGGGGTTGATAGCTAAGCTATAACACGAGTTAGGAGGTGTGGAGTGCACGCTCGTGTAAGCTAACTATGACTCGGGATAGTTGGACGGTCGTTTGGTGGTTTATCAATTTGTTACTGAAACATTGCACCGGGCGGGTTATGTCGCGGGTTAACCCACATGGCTACCCGCGCCGTGCACTGGATTGTGGGTTGAAACAGTGCATCAGGCGGGTTCTGCCGCGGGTTAACCCGCGCAGCTACCCGCACCGTGAACTGATTGTGGGGTTAAAACAGTGACCCGGGCAGGTTATGGCGCGGGTCAACCCGCACGGCTACCCACGCCGAACACTGTTGCAGATTTCGTTTTGTAACCCCAAAATCTCTTTGTAACCCCCAAATTCTCTTTGTAACTCCCACCATAATGTCCAACAATTAATACCATTAATTGGGTAATTATTATCGGTCTTATTATAGCTTTGGTTACGATTCTCTTGGTGTTTAAATAGGATCGATTTCTGCCAGAATCGATCCCGGTGAATTTGAGATTATCCTCGAGTGAATTTCGTGATACCTAGGCAGAATAGGGTCGAAATATCACTTAAGGAAACCGAGCTCTCACACAATCTCACATTCTTATCCAAGTTCCGATCACTCCATCTTTTCTCTCTACCCATCGATTTCTGCACACACTCCCCAACATTTTCTTCCAAAAACCAATTAATTTGGTCACTATTTCCCTTGGGATCACGTATTTTCGACTAGGTTTAGATCATAAATAATGTTGGATTTCAGCATTATCAGCCCCCTCTTCTCTTACATCTCAATCTCCATCCACTACCTCTCCTACATCTTAATCTCCAACTCCAAGCTCCAGGGATGAAATCCTTGTTCTAAATAAGAAATCTAGGACAAAATCATGAAATCCACCACCAACGATGAACCCCGCCTCCCCCATTGAACCCCCCTGTGAGATTTCATCCCTGCAGTGTTTGAATAGATTCAACATAAACACCAATGGTTCAGGGATTCGTACCTGTGTGTTTGTACGGTGACCTCCATGTGATCTCCCCCATGCAACATGCTAAAGAAACTAGGTTAATAGGATTAGTTGTCCCTATGATTTGTTCATCGGGGGCAAATTTTCCTGATGTGATTTGTGAGGGGGACAAAAACCTTCGATGGTGTGAAATGTTTGGTCGAAGGGCAAGGGGAAGGGGGGGGGGTGAAGGGTTAGGCTGACGATGGTGTAATGCTTTTGTCCCTGTGAGATTTTATACATACATACATACATACAAACCCACACACATATTTATATATATATATATATATATATATATGTATGTATGTATATATAATACAATATATTTTATACATTTAATTTTTTAAAGGAGAATTAGGGTAGTAAATGAAAAGAAAAAATATCCCTCTTTTAACGAAAAGCATTTAACGGATTTAGTGACCAGGGACCATTTTTAGAGCTAAATGAGAACCACAAGGATGATTTCTAGACTTATCAAAGTTCAGGTCTCACTTTCAGACTTTTCACTAAACCTCAAGGACCAAAATTAGAGTTCACTTTATATATATATATATATATATATATATGTGTGTGTGTGTGTGTGTGTATATATATATATATATATATATAATATCTAGAGAGAGATAGAGAGACTATTACACCTTTGGCAGAGTATCAAAATGTTGATAAGTTTTGGGGTGAAAATCTACGAAAACACCGTGCGATTCTTAACTTAGCAAGCTGGTTTATTGATATCCCGATTTCTAAGTAAAGAAACATTCTCCTTAAATACTAATTGTACTGGGCTATCTAATAACTAGAGATAAAGATAAATACTAGAGATAAAGACTAATGAAGCTAAACATAAAGATAAAGATTATTAACGGGTTTCCTTATTTGACAAGAACTAGTCCATTTTCCTTTATTTGACGTAAGTCCGTTTCGAAGTTCGAGTTGATCTCCTCAAGGTGGTAACCTGGGAATGTCGTCTTGAAATTGTCCGTATCTTCTTAAGAAGCGTCCTTAGCCATTTTATCGCGCTACTTCACCAAAACTTGTTGTAGTTGTCTCCCTTCAATGTCTACCATTGGCATGCTAATCACAGCTTCAGGTTGCCTTGAAATACCCCCAATGTCATCAGGAATAGGTGGAGTCTTTGTGCCCATATAAGGATCTCCCTTAAAGGCCTTCAACAAGGATATATGGAATACATTGTGAATTATAGCGTCGTCTGATAACCGTAAACGATACGCAACCAGTCAAATCCTTTCCATCACCTAATAGGGACCAAAATATGATGGCGCGAGCTTGTAGGGTTCTTTTTGGGATGCTGATTTCTACCTATAATGATGGAGCTTAACCCATACCCAATCATTGACCTGGAACTCCAATTCCTTGTGCTTGCGATCGACTACTTGTTTCATCCGGTTTTGTGCATCATACAAGTTTTTCTTCAGCGTCAATAAGAGTTCGTCTATTGTCGTTAATAACTCATCAAAATTGATTTATTTGGATGAACCCCGGTTGTACATCGGTAAGAGTGGTTGTTTCCTTCCATGTAACGCCAAGAACAGACTCATCATAGTACTTTGATTGTAATGTGTGTTGTAGCTGAACTCTGCCCAACTTAAGAACTGGTACCAACGACTTGGTTTATCCGAGCAAAAATACCTTAAATATTTCTCTAGTACCTTGTTTCACCACTTCAATTTGTACGTCGGTCTGGGTGTGGTACGAGGTGATGTTCTTCAGCTTTGTATCGCTCAACTCGTTTAGTCTCTTCAAAAATTGGCTAATGAAAAGTTGGGGGTCGATTGGTTATAATGGTGCTCAGGTAGCCATGTAGTTTTACTACGATATCAACAAACAATTGGGTTACCTTTATATTGGTAAAATTCTGTGGAAGGGCCCCAAAACGGGCATATTTTGTTAGTCGATCAACGACCACAAGTAAGATGGTGTAGCCCCGTGAGCTTGACAAACCACAATTTAATTCATCGTTATGTCTTCCCATACCTATTTTGGAATTAGAAGTTGGAGTCAGTGTTTGCATCGAGAACTTTGTTTGTTGACACACGACAAAACCATCCATAAAGGATTTGACACCCTCTTGCATTTTTTGGCCAAAGGAAGAATTGAGAGAGTCGTACCAAAGTTCTTTTAACGCCACCATGGCCAGCCGCATGCGAGTTATGAAACCCTTCTAGCAATGTTTTTTTTTAATGAAGAGCTTGCACCTATGTAAATGTGGTCCTTAAAATATAGGACGTCTTTTTTTACGTCATAGGCCGCTGATAACACCCATGCTTGTACCTTGCTATGCAAGTCCTTTAACTTTGATAGTTGCTAATTTTAATTTTTGATTGTCACCTAGGTGGATGAGACGAGTTGGCTCAAAAGTGAGCAAATCAGATGTGACTAGGGGGCAAATTAAGCGAGTCAAGCTCGAGTATTACTATACTGATCACTCGAACTCGATATCCATTTCCCAGGCTCGTACTCGACTCGAAAACTAGGGAGTATTTAAAAACTAAAATCGACTCGAACTCAATTGTAGTTTTCTAAACTCGAACTCGAGCTCGAACTAGTTTGAAGCTCGAAACAATCTCAAACTAAAACTCAAATCAGGTTCGAGCTAAAACTCATTTAAAGCTCAAAACAATCTCAAACTCAAATCAAGCTCGAGCTCAAACTCGAATTTCAATCAATCTTATACTGAGCTTACCCGTTTAAATTTATGAAATTTAAGTATCTCCTCTTATAAGTTATAAAACATAAATGTGTACTCTTAAATTTATATAACTCAAGGGATGCACCTCAACGTTCATCACAAAGAATACAAAGTTATCAACTCCATATACCGCATTTTCTTTTTATTACATCCCTCCACCCTTTACCATCTCTCTTCTAATGTGGGACCCTTCATAAACACTTTTATAGTTTTTTAATTGCTTTTCTTTAAATATGATTTTAACAAAAAAATTATTTAATATTTATAGATAAAAAATGTACAATTTTTATTCGATACTTTAAATATCTAAAATCTTTTATTGGTAAGTTTATTAATAAAACTCGAAAAACTCGTGAGATAATCGATTTGTATATATATAATTAGTTTCATAATGTAAAGTATCGCGAGTTTTCTCGTCTCAGTTACACCCCCTAGATGTGACATTCTCCTTCTCTTGTCGTGAAAGGGCATCAATCACCTTGTTCCTAATCCCAAATTTATATTCAAATGCAAATGTGTAGCCTAGTAATTTTGGGATGTAATATTGTTGCTCAGGGGTCTATATCACTTGTGGAAACAACTCTTTTAAACTTCTATGGTATGTGCGAATGACAAATAATTTCCCCATGAGGTACTGCCTTCATTTTTAACTGCTTCAGTCACCACAAATATCTCTTTCAGATATGCCGACTTGTTTGTCATTTACAACTCCATCTTTTTGCTGAAAAAACAACCAGACACCCTTCTTACATTAAGACGACCTTAATTCCACTATTTGAAGTGTCTGTTTCTAACACAAATAGGATAGAGAAAATAGGAGAGATGAGAGAGAATATAGGAGAGAGGAAAGAGAGGGAGAGATTTTTAATTTTTATTATTTTTAATTTTTCAATTAATTTTTTGTGATCCAAACTGGATCTCACCAATTAGAAGGTTCTTAAAAGAAGACCCTCCCTCTTGTATGTGTGTGTATACACACGCACACACACATTTGTATGTGTTAGTGATTGAATAATACCGTAGAACAATGTAAATTCATATAAAATCAAAAGGAAAGAAGAACCATTTATATCAAATATATCAAGCTTATAAGAAAATGATATAAAGAGTGCAAGTGCAAGAGGATTGAATCTCTTGAGTCTCTACTTACAACTTTTTTCAATATTCAAAGAACTCATGTTCGACTTACCGTGCACGTGAATAAGAGTAAATATTTACCTATTTAGGGTTTTAGTTTTTATATTTCCTTTTAATGTTTATTTAAGCCTCACATGTCGTACATAACTATCATTTATCCTCCAAGTTATATGTTTAAAAAACGTGCCATGACACGCCATAACACATTACAACAGAAGCCAAGCCTTAGAGTGGAACACAAGGGTTAACTTGGCGGCGAAACCAAGCTTTGGTGCCATAACACGCCATAACGAGGCCATAACAAGTTTTTTAGAACCATGTTCTTAACACAAGCTTATTATTAAATTTCTATTTTTAATCATAAAGTTAAAATTAATACTTAAAACAAACATGGATTAAAGTAGATCTACAATAAACGCTTTTGATGTATAATGTACTATCCACATATCAGTATTTTACAAAAATATTGGAGTTTTCAAGAACCATCCTTGTCAAACTTGATGATCAATGGCCTGTTCCTTAGTTTTATTCAATGCTTTTTATGATCAGGTAGTGTATTAAGTTTGGCATGATCAAATGTACCTTACATTTGACATATAAACTCATAAGGAAGTTTGAAACCCATTACACATTTAAACTATATGGAAGTTTGAAACTTGCGACATTATTAAACTAAAAGTGCAGTAAAGAAAAACATTTATAAAAAAGAACCTAAAATCGATACGGGTAATTAAATGTTTAATGAGAGAAAAGAGGAACTTACTATGACGAGGACGTTGAGGGAACAAAGAACGACATAAAGGGAAGAGCAAACGACGAATGTAGAATGGTGATGGGAGAATGATTGGATGTAATAGCAAGCAAGTAAAAAGTGAAGCTATAAAAAATTAATGAAACATAAAATCTTGTTCTTTTTTCAAAAATAAAACAAAATAAAAAGTATAATAAAAAAGGATAAAATTGACAACTTGGCAATTCATGTAATCAATTTGACATTATAATTGACAACTTGACATACACATCATATTACATTAGTGGATGAGTAAATTACCCATAAAAATGTGCTTAAAATAAAAGAAAGAGTGAATTATAGTTTTGGTCCTTGAGGTTTGGTACTTTCTTTAAAAGTGGGACCTATACTTCAATATCTCAAATAATGGTACATGAGGTTTGGATTTTGCTTTGAAAGGAGGACCTCCTCACTAACCCCATTAAAAAACTCAGTTAGTAGGAGGGGTATTTTTGTCAGTTCACTTTTTTCCCTCTCAAGCCAACCAAACGAGCTAATTGATTTAGCCAACTCTTGGCATCCCCATAGAACGACACCCTCACTCACTGATACCCTCACCATTACTCTCACTCATTGAAAATCGACCAAGAAACTGAAGGAATCTCAAATGCAATGTCATCTTCATGGGTTTTAAGAAGGGAACTTGATGAAGGATGGAGTCTAACATATGTTTATAGTAAGCATTTCCCTCTGTTTTTTGATATTGACATTGTCGATCATTTTTACAGTGAAATTAACCTTATTTTACCTTCTATTTTGATCATAGATATTTATGCAACATTGATAACAGCAAAAATCAACCATGGAGGTGTGTTTACAAAATTTCCTGGAAGAAGATACATAAATGGTAAAACTGATTTAGTTGATTTGATTAACACTATTCACCTTTCAGTTCATCAGTTTGACAATATCATGATAGCACTAGGGTACGATAAGAGAGAAATAATGTACTACCATTTCTTGATTCCATCTAGTGACCTAGATACAGGGTTGAGAGCTTTGGGGAGTGATAAGGATATTTCAAACATGTTAAATTATGTCCCTATGGTGAAGCTAATAGATGTTTTCATAGAACATGGGAAAACAAATTTGACAACTTACTTTTCACCCCCAAATTCCACTAATGTTGTTATTCAGGAAAGGAATGCTGAAAACATAGACTTGAATCAAAGTTTTGATCATTTGCACTTTAGCTTTGATCCTTTCATAGGGTTGGATTCTGGTTTACCAGAAGTGGGACAAGGGGTTGATTTGAACCAAAGAGTTGAAGTGAACATTGTGTTAGACTTGAACCAGGGATTAAGAGTGAACAATGTAGTTAATGTGAACCAATGAACCATGGAGTTGATATGAATCAGGGAGATGGACAGGGGCAGTTCATGTGTGATGAAGATCTATTGAACCAGGGAAGTGGCAACCATGGTGAACTTGAGAGTCATGATAACAATTACTATGATTCATTTGATAGATTTGATGCAGATATGGAAGATTATGTAGATACATCTGGAGAGTGGTTGGGATTAGATGGACAAGAGAGTGATACACTGAATATGCAAGGTGACATTGACCCTTTTGAGCTAGACAATTTTGATTCAGTAGATGGGAATCAAGAGGGTAGTTATTACAAAAGAGGTAGACATAGAGCAACAAATGGACAGAGGGTTGACTTTTACTTAGGGCAGTCATTTGGGAACAAAGAGACAATTAAGAACTTAATCAAAAACCATGCAATTGAGACTAGGAGGGACATAGTTGTGGTGAAGAATGACTCATCAAGGATCAGGGCTGTTTGCAGGGGTATATTGCCTCATCTAAGGGATGATTGTGAGTCTAATAGGACTGGGAAAGGGAGAAAGAGTAAATGGAAAAAGTCCAATGGGTCCACTTGTCCACGGGTTTTGTATCTATTTACCTTTAAAAAGGAAGAAACTTAGAGAGTCAAAACCTACTTCTCCACTCACAAGTGTTTCCAAACAAGGGAGGCTGGTATGGCTACTGCAACTTTTCTCTCCAAGCATATCATAGAGCAGCTGAAGACAGATCCAAATATGCCATTGAAGGAAATTCAAGGCCACTTGTCTTCGAAGTTTGAGATTCTTGTATCACCTTCCAAAGCCATGAGGGCAAATCAGATAGCCACCAAGAAGATCTAGGGAGACTATGAATTACAGTACTATCAACTTAGGGATTACCTACGTGAGGTGCAGAGGTGCAATCCAAATACCACTATCAAATTGGATGTTGAGACAGAGCCTAATCCAGAGAGTGGTACAAGGCAATTCAAAAGGGTATACATTTGTTTGGGTTCTTTTAAAAGGGGATTCAGAGCTGGAAAAAGAGATTTGTTGGGTTTAGATGGGACATTTATGAAGGGTACTTTTCCAGGACAAGTTCTAACAACAGTGGGTATTGACCCAAATCATGGTATCTATCCAGTTGCTTATGTAGTGGTAGAGTCTAAGTCAACAATTTCATGGACATGGTTCTTAGAGTGCCTTGGAGATGATCTTTATCTTCAATCCAATTCCAACTTCACTTTTATCAGTGATAGGCAAAAGGTATGATTCTAACTTCACTTTTATCAATTATCTGTTAATACCAAATCCATGTTAATTTGCATCACTTTTTATTTGCATATAGGGTATCATTCCGGCTATTCAGAGGTTGTTTCCCTCAGCTGAACATAGATACTGCCTTAGGCACATTCATGAGAATATGAAACTTCAATGGATAGGTAAAGCATAAAAAGATTTGTTGTGGCAGTGTGCAACAACTCCCACTGTCCCCCCAATTTAGAACAACAATGGATAATTTGAAAATATTCAATCTGAGTTGTTATGAATGGTTGAACAAGACCCCCCCCCCCTCAACATTGGACCAGAGTTACTTATTTTAATCCCAAATCCATGTTTATTGTTGTGAACTTGTTTCAGATTCTGACACTTAATATGTTTTTTGTTTGTTGATGAATATAGGTAGATGTCACTCTGATGTCCTCCTAAATAACATGTGTGAGGTGTTCAATAGGCAGATCATTGATGCTAGGGAAAAACCAATTCATTCTTTCTTGGTGTTAATCAGAGTGTATCTTATGAAGAGGATTGTGAATGTGTTAAAAGTAATTGATGATTGTGATGGACCACTGACCCCAACTACAAACAAAATCATGGATAGTGTCAAGAAAGAGGGAGTCAAATACCAGGTGGTGTATAATGGTGGAGATAGGTATGAGGTATATTGCAGTTTCATTCTTCAATCCATGTCCCAAGTAATGTGCTCCTAAATAACTTATGCATAAGCTAATAGATGTTTGTTATTATAGGTATCTGGACCTTGGAATGACTAGTGCATAGTTATGTTAGAGCAAAGACATGCTCTTGTAGGAGGTGGGAATTAACATGAATTCCTTGCAAGCATGCTATGGCTACCAACAGGAATATGGCAGTTAATGGATATGATACATTACCTGAAGAATGGGTGGATCCATCATACATGATTACACATGGAATGAGATGTATAGCTTCAAGAGTGAACCAATAAATGGAAGTATGCTGTGGGATAAATCTAATTGTCCAACCACTTTGGTTCCACCAAAGCATCATAAACAAATTGGCAGGCCAAGGAAAAAGAGAAAGAAGACAGTTGAAGAGATGTTTTAGAAATCTAGGAGCACTGGCAAACTATCCAGGAAGGGGACTACTGTCACTTGTGACAAGTGTAAGAATCAACGACATAATTCAAGAACTTGTAAGGGCCAAGCAGGACCTTCACAGGGTAGGGCATGATATGGTTGATGTGGTTGTTAGGTTGTTGTTTGTTTAGGTGAAATGTCTTTTGGGTAGTCAAACTTATGTAACAGGTTGTTGTTTGTTGTGGTAGTACTTTGTTATGGACAAAGTACCATTTTGTTGTTAATGTTATGGACAAGTAACTTATGTTAATGTCAGTTAACGGTATGGCAATGTTTTGGTTTCTATGTTCTGTGGTTTGTATATGTTCATCTATACAATTTAGAATTCTACAAAATATGGTATGGCATTTTTGTGGTTTGTATGTACCCATATTTTAACACATTACAGTAAAACAGAGTATGTGTCAAAAAGGAAATTGCAATTGATTGATAAACTAACAAAACCAAATACAGAGTATGTGTCAAAAAGGAAATTGTATCGATTGCTAAACTAACAAAACCAACTACATCAGTTCATCACTAATTCATCATAAATACATCCATTACATCATAAACTAACCCACTTAGTTCAAAGAAAGATACAAGCAAAACCCAAAACATAGCCAACTAAGAACCAACAACAGCTGCAAATTCCAAATTTTCCTTTCTATAGCTTTGATACATTCTTCAAGTCTGTTCTTTGACCTCAACAACCCAGGGATAGCATCTACAGCCCGAGAACAAATTGGTGGATCAAACCACCCAAAAAAGGAACATTTTTCACTCTATTAAAAGAAAAAAAAGGGAGAGGTTACCATTCTTCACTTTGTTAATGCCTGGACATTCTTTGAGAAAGAAATGTAAGAAATTGAGAAAGGAAAAAAGCTTACCAATCTTGAACATGTGTAGAACCTACGGCCAGGGTTTGCATTTGTCCATGATGTTCTTAAAGTTGCTTGAACACCACAGTGGCAAATCATCGTTATCGAACCAAACCAATGTTAGTAGAAAAAGTAGAGCAAAAAATCGATTTTGGGTAGTGATGAACCAGGGAAGAAAAGAAAGAAGAATAAAAGAAAGAAGGGAAGTCGTTTATGTGATTTAAAAGGAAAAAGTTAACTGACGAAAATACCCCTCCCACTAACTGAGTTTTTTAACGGGGTTAGTGAGCAGGTCCTCCTTTCAGAGCAAAATCCAAACCTCAGGTACCACTATTTGAGATATTGAAGTATAAGTCCCACTTTAAAAGAAAGTACCAAACCTCAGGGACCAAAACTGTAATTTTCTCTAAAAGAAATTGAAAACTTATTGCATTGATTGAAAAATAAATAGTTTTTTTTTTACATTAAATAGGAATTAAATCACAATTTATTATATTTTAAGGCATTTTGCCTTGTATAAGAAAGGAAATTTTTATAGTAATTTTGGGATATGGACGGACCCAAAATTTGAATATTATTGGATACTAATTAATATTAAATACAATGTTTAATTAACTTTACATGTTATTTATTTAAGAGTAAATTATGGATTTGGTCCCTGTGGTTTTTAGAAATTTTGGATTGGGTCCCTCATAGGAATTAATTACATTGATGGTCATCGTGGTTTCAAATTTATTTCAGATCAGGTCCCTCCATCCATTTCCGTTTACTTAACTCCGTTAAACCCCTCACGTGCCTCCCACGTGAGGGGTATTTCCGTCATTCCAAAATTATCCAATTTTTTGATAATAATATTTTAAAAACCCTATTGGACGTGTCCAACTGCCAGGCTATGATCGAACAGGTTATGATCGAACATCGATTTCATCTCCTTCTCATCGAACAGGTTATGGTCGATCACTGATTTCATCTCCTTCTCATCGAACAGGTTATGGTCGAACAGTGATTTCATATCCTTCTTATCGAACATGTTATGGTCGAATAGTGATTTATCTCCTTCTAATCAAACAGGTTATGGTCGAACAGTGATTTCATCTCCTTCTAATCGAACAGTGTCTCATACGTTGCTTTCATCTTCAATCCAATCGTTCATTTAAACTCAAGATTATGGTGGGTACGTCGTGACTACTTCGAAGCAACTTAACAGAACAACGCATTCTTGACGTTTACGGTAGGTTCATCTAAAACTCATTCCATTGTTCTTCTTTGAAAACCCACAATTTTTTCATTGTTGTTATTCGAATAATAGTTTTTATCGACTGATATATGGAGTCCGAGGGTGGAGATGTTGATGCCGTCAATGATTTTAATCCAATCGTTCACTATCGAATAACTTTTTCATGTAAGACTCAAGTTTGAATATTATTTGATTTACCAAGCTCAAGTTCGCCGTTCATTTATGGGCTCGCTCGATCAATCAACTCTTTTATTGACTCGAAATTTATAATTTTTACATTTCATATTACGAATGAGCCGAAACGAGCATCGATTTTATGAAGTTCAACTCGTTATATTAAACGGGTTTTATTATGTATTCGAGATCGACTCAAGCTAGATAATTAATAATACCAAGCTCGAGATAAATGAGTTCGAACTTGAGTAGTTGGTTAGAAACTTGACTCGTATACTCGAAATTGACTGGTATCAAGATATCAGGTTTGGAGCCCTTGTTTTCTTCTTGTTGGGGCCCAGTAAGAAAATTTAGTAAAAAAATTTGGTACTTGTATTTTTTATGACTTTTTTGTAGAAAAATTGTGGATTTTGTTTGGGTCCTAGGGACCCCTACCACCAACATGTACATCTGCCACTGTCCTCACAACCCAACATTAAAGAACATTGATTCACATAAATAACCATAAGGTTTTCAGTTTTTGGAGTTAAAGATAATTGCAAGTTACATATAAATCTTTTAGCTCTAAATTGCCATGAGAAAGCCAATTTGAAAGGGGGGTGTCTTTTTTCACCCATTCGGCTCATGATGGTATCTTGGTGAACTGTGTAATCATTTCAACAAAAACCATTCGGTTTTCAACAAAGCAACTCATGTTCAAAGCCCAAACCAACACTCCATGGGGTGACAATTCTTTCACTAATTCGAATGGAAGAATGATTAAACTTATTCAAAATTTTGAATGATATATATATATATATATACGTTTCACTTATCGAAATGATATATAAGTTTGTTTGTTTGATTTTTTTAGTTGGTTTTATTACTCATAATAAGTTTCCACTTAGTAGTCTTGTAATTAGCTTTGTTCATTGCTTTTGTTCTAATAATAGGCTTCATTGCTTTTATTTTTAGATGATTATCCGACATTGATTACATTGAAGATTTATCATGGAGGTGTTTTCACGACTTGTCCTGGTAGGGAGTACGTAAATGGTAAATATCAATTTGTTGATTTAGTTGACACCGAGGAGTTTTCAGTACAAGAGTTAAGAGCTATGATGAAAGAAATAGGTATCAAAGATGATGCATCTATCGTTTGTCATTTTAAAATTCCAGGCAAGGACTTAGATTTTGGCCTACAATCTTTGGGTAATGATCTTGATGTGTTGAATTTTTTAAAATATGCTCCCGAGTGCAAAATAATAGAGGTTTACACTGAATTGAGTCCAGAGGTAAATAAGGGGATGATTCTTCAATGGGTTGATAAGAATCAAGATGTTGGAGGTTTTGATCTACTTGATGACTTTAGTCTATTTGATGAAACAATGGGACATCAAGACGATGAGGTAAATGAAGAGAGAGATAGTGGTTTGTTTGTACTTGATGATGAAAATATATTAGACGATGGTGTAGTTAACAGTGAGGTAAATGAAGAGAGTGATAACGATGCATTGTTAGAGTTGGAAGATTTTGAAAGCAACACTGATGAATCTGATTTTGAGATCAAAAGGTTTAATTACTTGAAGAAGTTAAGAAAGGAAAAGTGACCTAACACAGGACTTGAAAAGCGTGTCAACTTTTATGTTGGCCAGGTTTTTGGTAGTAAAGAAGGAATAAAGAAGATGATTGATCAACATGCCATTGAGACTAGAAGGGAAATTTTGGTGGTGAAGAACGATGTTTGTAGAATAAGGGATGTGTGTAAAGGAAATATTCCAGAATTACAAGAAGAAACTGTTGGTTCAAGCAAGGGTAAAGAGATCAAGGCAAGTAGGCCATGTTGCCCATGGGTTTTGCACATATCCACAGGTAAATATGATGATACATGGATGGTAAAAACGTATGTGGAAACCCACAAATGTCTTCATTCAAGAGAAGTTACCGCATGTACAACAACTTTCTTATCTCAACAAATTTCAGACACACTAGTTGCAAACCCAAATATACCGGTGAAGGCTTTGCAAGTTAACTTGGAACAGAAGTATTCAATTAAAGTTTCAAAGATGAAGTCTTTTAGGGCAAAACAATTGGCACTCAAGAAGCTTATGGGAGACTATGTAGAGCAATATAGCGTGTTGAGGGACTAAATATTAGAGCTGCAAAGAACAAACCCAGACACAACTGTGAAGTTGGATGTAGAAACTGATCTAAATCCGAACAATGAAACAAGAAAGTTTAGAAGGATTTATGTTTCTTTAGGAGCATTAAAGAAGGGTTTTATGGCAGGTGGTAGAGACTTGTTGGGCCTTGATGGAAGCTTTATGAAAGGACCTTTCCCAGGTCAAGTCCTAACTGCAGTTGGCATTGACAGTAACCATGGTATATATCCGTTGGCGTATGCAATTGTTGAGGCCGAAACAACATGCTTATGGACTTGGTTTTTGGAATGTCTTGGAGATGATTTGGACATGTCTTCTAATTCCAATTTCACATTCATAAGCGACAGGCAAAAGGTATGTTTACTATGCTTTGAGATATGTCTTACTTTGCTTTCATGTTCTAACATTTTAATAATATTATATCTAACTTAGTATGCTTTAATATAGGGCATAATTCCAGCTATAGCAAAAGTCTTTCCTTGTGCTGAGCACATGTATTGTTTAAGACATATACATGAAAATATGAAACATGCATGGAAGGGGAGGGTATACAAGGAGCATCTTTGGAAGTGTGCAACATCATCGACACTACCAGAGTTTCAACAAGCCATGAACAATTTGAAAGCTTTCAATGTGTCTGCATATGAGTGGTTGAACAAAATACCTCCACGTCATTGGTCAAAGTCACACTTTACAGGTAATGCTTTATAACATACTAGTAATTTTCAATGTTACTTAATTACTTTATCTCATTTCAGCAATTTTCAATGTTACTTAATTACTTTATCCTATTTCAGGAAGATGCCACGGTGATGTCCTGCTGAATAATATGTGTGAAGTCTTTAATAGGCAACTAGTTGATGGGAGGGACAAACCAATTATCACAGCATTAGAGTACATAAGAGAGTATTTGATGAAAAGAATTGTGATTGTACAAAATATGATTCAAAAGGCTGATGGTCCTCTTACATCAGTGGCTACTAAGATGTTGGATGCTATCATGACAGAAGCTACCAAGTACATTGCTATTTGGAATGGAGGGGACCAATACCAAGTGAATGGTCCATAGATGGACCAATGCATAGTTGATGTGAAGAATAGAGTTTGTTCGTGTAGAAGGTGGGAGTTGACTGGAATGCCTTGTAAGCATGCAGTTGCAAGTATTTGGAACATGGCAGTGAATGGGGCAAATGTGGGCTTACCAGAGAAGTGGGTTAACAACACATATTGGCTAGATACTTGGAAGGTATGTATGCTTTCAAGATTTTTCCAACAAATGGAAGAAATTTGTGGCCCAAGTCTCTTTGTACAATGACATTGACCCCACCTACACACCATACTCAAGTAGGCAGACCCAAGAAAAGAAGAAGAAAGGCATTGGATGAGTTGGCTGAAAATGCTGTGAAGGCAACAAGGACACAACTCAGGAGGGTTGGGAAGACTGTTACGTGTGCCAAGTGTAATAAACAGGGGCATAATTCAAGAACATGCAAGGGACAGGCAATTGGGAGTCAAGGGTTTGATGGTTGAATTTTGATCTTCTCGTTTGAAACTATGTAGCTTGTTTGGTTCAACAATGTTTAATGGCTTTTGGTTTTATTTCATTATTACACATATTTGGATTTGTTGGATTTATTGGATCTATTGGTTTAAATCAATTCTTAAACATATTGTATAAACCACTTATGTATCATAAACCACTTATGTATCAGGTTTGTGTATCTACCATCTTTGTGTATATATTGATGCAAAACAGGTTTGTGTGCATAGGTTTGTGTATATATTGATGCAAAACAGGTTTATGTGCATAGGTTTGTGTATATTTTCTTGCTTTGTGTATATATGTGTGCAAAACAGGTTTGTGTGCATAGATTTGTGTATATATTGATGCAAAACAGGTTTGTGTGCATATGTTTGTGTATATATTGATGCAAAACAGGTTTATGTGCATAGGTTTGTGTATATTTTCTTGCTTTGTGTATATATGTGTGCAAAACAGGTTTGTGTGCATAGATTTGTGTATATATTGATGCAAAACAGGTTTGTGTGCATAGGTTTGTGTATATATTGATGCAAAACAGGTTTGTGTGCATAGGTTTGTGTATATACCAGGTTTGCGTATACATGTTTTCGGACAAACCTGTGTTTGCACATTTTCATACTAAACATATTGGTTTGCAAAAAACAGGCGTGTATAAACACAGGTTCAGATCCATGTATATATGACATGTTAAGTTGGTCCCTGTGTTGTTTGGAACCTTCAAAAGCAAAAATAGTATACTAACTTTGGTTTTGACAGGTGTGTAACCATAATTCCACATTGAACAAAGTGAGTATAAACATTCAAACTGCGAATTTTCATTAATGAAATATCAAGAGTACATAATTCCCAAAGATTGTCATGTATGAACAATCAAGAAATAGCAACATTACATAAATCCTAACATTGGATAATTCCCAAAGATTGTCATTCAAAAAAAAAATCTTCATTTCTTTGATTGATGCTTCAAGTTCTTGCTTGGAGGCTTCAAGTTCTTGCTTGGATGTTTCAAGTGGGAGTAGGAGGAATGTTGATGTTATAATAGAGTGACCCTTGAAGGTTCTGATGGGAAACTGTACCATCAAGTTGTTGCTGCATGGGGACAGGCATGCTTGCTTGTACGGGAATTGGCAATGGCATCGGCATCGGCATAACTGTTGTCTTACTTGCTAATTTAGGTTGTGTATAGATCACATTACAGTTCGTATATCTACTAGAAATGATGCGGTATCTTTCTTTTGATCACTGTTTGGTATCAAATCCCTCAATATTTGGAATCTGATAAAGAAGAAAAGAAGGGTTAACAAGTTATGACTTTGTTTTCCAAGGGGGGCCAAGAGATGGATCAAAACCATATCAAATAGCAATAGATAAATATGTAATATCAAAACCATATTCAAACCTACAACAATCCAATAAAATATTTAGAAAGTATTTAAAATTTGCTAATTTGAGATCTAAAATTTTTCTGGTAACTATAATTGTTATGTCAACTTTATAAGATTAAGACCTAGGGAAGTTGAATGATCAAACATTTTGATTTGTGACTTCATCGAAGGTTGAAGACACAAAGTAATTAGAATACAACTACGATTACTATATATCCTGTGACCATGGTAACCTGCAAATTGGTTCATGTGGATCTAGTTAGTGGTGTTTGCAAACCAATTTGTGGAATCCAACATACTCTATGCACACCAAGCATGTCTACCAGTTTTATCATACTGAAGTTCTATATCAACACTCCAAGTCTCCAAGTCTCCAACTATATAAATTAGTGGACTGTAAGTCGAACTCTCTATGTGTTCATAAATGATGTTCATCAGACTTGAATCAGACTGAGGACCAGAACCAGAGACTGGACTTACGTGGCTTCCAGTTTAGAATCGGTATTGTTCCAAGTCGGATTAAGAAATGAATACAACATTGGGCCAAAGAGAAATCTGAAATATATGGGAAATATGAGATATACGGGGTTCACATGGTTTGGTTTTTATACGAAATATGCATATGATGCATCAATTTTAAATGGCGAGAATGAAGAGGACCTAAGATTCTTGGAAAAAACGACATCTCACCCTTGTGCCAGACACAATGTCAACACCATTTTTGGCATTGTTGAGAGCTTGGACCATCGTGATGAGAGTTGATCAAGCATCCCCTTCTTCGTAGACACTGGTCAGATAATTATGCATCTCTATCACACCCTGCACATAACCCATCTTCATAAACACAATCTTTGAATCTTTAACCATAAAACTATTTCATAAAGACTTGAATCAGACTGAGGACCAGAACCAGAGACTGGACTTACGTGGCTTTCAGTTTAGAATCAGTATTGTTCCAAGTCGGATTGTGAAATGAATACAACATTGGGCCAAAGAGAAATCTGAAAAATATGGGCATACAGGGTGTTGTTTGAAGTTTGAAATAAAAAAGAAACCAGTTTGGTTCCAGTTCCAAATCAAATGGAAAACCAGTTTTTCTAAAAATTCTATAAGCAACGAATACACAAATTTGCTATACTGACAGATTAATCCACAAATTTGCTATACTGACATAACAATTATAGTTATCATCATTAGAAACCTCAAGGGTGGGTACAGCAGAACCACATCCAACTAATTTGCATCCCTTGCCAACAGCCTGCAAAAAAAAAGAATGAGAAAAAAAACTTGAATTATACGTGCTAAATGCTATTCTACAAAGATCAAATCGAAATCAAAATGGAAATCAAACTTGAAATCAAAATCAAAATCAAAATCGAACTAAAACAAAGGGGAGAGAAATCAAAATCAAAATCAAACTTGAAATCAAAATCAAAATCGAACTAAACTAACAAATGGGAGAGAAATCAAAATCAAAATCGAAATCGCAATCGAAATCAAAATCAAAATCGAAATCGAAATCGAACTCGAAATCAGCTCCTGAAGTCGAAAAGATATCGCCTCTCAAATCGAAAATCAAACTTTGAAATCAAACCTGCACTTATCAGTCTGAGCTTAATCGAAATCGACATTGATGGTCCTCAAATCGTATGAGGAGAAGAATAGAGTATCGAACTATCGATCGTTTTTTGGTCTGGAACCGAAATCAACAAGGTTTTCAAAAAAAAATTATTAGAAAAGAGGAGAAGAATAGAGTATCGAAGTTTTTGGGTCTGGAACCGAAATCAACAAGGTTTTCAAAAAAAAAATTATTAGAAAAAATTGGATAATTTTGGAATGACGGAAATACCCTTCACGTGGGTGGCATGTGAGGGGTTTAACGGAGTTAAGTTAACGAACTTGGATGGAGGGACCTGATCTGAAATAGATTTGAAACCACAATGACCATCAATGTAATTAATTCCTATGAGGACCCAATCCAAAATTTCTAAAAACCACAAGGACCAAATCCGTAATTTACTCTTTATTTAAAATATTCAATTATTAATCGTACTCGCGCAATGCAGCGAAATATATACATCACGATTTTAATGTTTCATTTTATTTTTTTTGTCGATTTACAATACTATTTTGGATGGTTTTGAGAAAGTGATAATGTTTTTTTTATAAATTTGTTTAATTTAGGTTTAATAATATAATGTTTTTTATATAAACAAATTAAGTATTTTATTAAAATTCAATGATTATCTTATATATTTTAATGACATCTATAAAAAAATAACCAATTACATATTTAATAATATAATTAAAACAAAATTATAGTAATATAATATATTAATTAATCGTGATACTTGGAAATGTCTGCATAAAAGTAATGTCCTGCACATACCAAATTGGTGGGTGTTAGAAGCTACAGTAGTAATATGTATCTTGTGCTTTGATACTTGTAAATTAAGAGATTTTTAAAATCTTGCATAAAATGATGGTACATTGTGTCTAATAATTTGTATTTAAGAGTTTTAATACTTGCTTTATAATATAACTAGAAGCGTACTCACGCAATTCAGCGAGATACATCACGATTTTAATTATTCATTTTATTTTTTGTTTTTTTGTCGATATACTGTACGATTTTGGATGATTTTGAGAAAATTATAATTTTTTTTATAAATTTGTTTAAGAGAGAATTACAGTTTTGGTCCTTAAGGTTTTGTATTTTCTTTGAAAGGATGACCTATAGTTCAATATCTCAAATAGTGGTCCCTGAGGTTTGGATTTTTGCTCTGAAATGAGGACCTCCTTACTAACCCCGTTAAAAAACTCAGTTAGTGAGAGGGGTATTTTGGTCAGATCACTTTATCCTCTTAAATCACATAAACGACTTCCCTTTTTTTTCTTTTCTTCTTCTTTCTTCTTCTTCTTCTTCTTCCCTAGTTCATCACTACCAACTGGGTTAAGCAAATGGGTGTGTACATATATACATACATACATACATATATATATATATATATATATATATATATATACACACACACACACATGGACCTCTTCATCTTCAAAACTTCCTCACCAAAAGGTGTAACACAGAAGCACACATACCACAAGGACGAAGGACACATGGTTTTACGGTGAACAAAAGGACGAACGATGTGCAGACAAACCATAGGGAAGTGTCGCCGGAAAAATGGGGGAGTAGTGGGTTACGGTGGTGATGGGTTACGGTGAATATGGTGGGTCACGGTGAAGATGGTGGTTTATCATAAGGATGATGATGACTTTTTGTTCAATATCATCGCAACCTCGATTATTTTCATGTAACGAGCTCCGATTACCTTCGAATGATGTCGATTATTAAAATCAGATGATATATTCATCAATTACATATCTCCAACCAAAAAACTTAAAAATTCAGCACCAAAATTATAAGACAAGGATGAATCAACGACATCGATTCGCACCAGAGCTACGATCTTCGGTCGTTATCCTTTCACCCAGAACCATCAATGGCCGCAAGAACGACTTTGGTCCTGTTTTGCCAACGAAGATGGCCGACGAAGATTTGAATTTTGGTCCCTGTTTCATCTCTGTTGGTCCCTAAACGAAGATGGCCGACGATGCATATATTATCTGGGAGAGGGTGGTGCTATTCTTGAAGATGGTCCCTTGAAGCAAAACACTTCGAAATTGCTATTCTTGACCTTAATACAACGAGCTTCGATTCTATGTTTGTATATTGGCTAGTAAATTACAAGAATGGATGAATATATATATATATATATATATATATATATATATATATATATATTACAAAAAAAAGGAAAAACGAAAAGAATTGCAAAATTAGACAGAAAAGGTGATATGACGAAAATACCCCTCCCACTAATTGAGTTTTTTAAGGGGATTAGTAAGGAGGTCCTCCTTTCAGAGCAAATACCAAACCTCAGGGACCACTATTTGAGATACAGAAGTATAGGACCTCCTTTCAAAGAAAATACGAAACTTTAAGGACCAGCAGTGAAGTTCACTCTTTGTTTAATTTAGGTTTAATAATATAATATTATTTATATAAAAAAATTAAGTATTTTGTTAGAACTCAATTATTATTTTATATATTTTGATGACATATAGAAAAAATAACCAATTACATATTTAATAATATAATTAAAACAAATTTATAGTAATATAATATATTAATTAAATGGTGATACATGGAAAGATCTGCATAAAAGGAATGTTCTGTACATACCAAATTGGTGGGTGTTAGAAACCTGCAGTAGTAATATGTATCTTGTGCTTTAATACTTGTAAATTAAGAGATTTTTAAAATTTTGCATAAAATGATGGTACCTTGTGCCTAATAATTTGTATTCAAGAGTTTTTTATCCGTTATTTATAATATAGTATAGATATAGATATCTATACTATATTATAAAAACGACATAAAAAACTCTTAATTACAAAATTTTAAACATAAGGTACAACTAATTAAAGCCAATTACTTAATTTACAATTTCTTAATGCTTTGGTACAACCTTTCCAAGCACAATATCTCACATAATCATCTATTTGTGGAATGGATACTCATTTATTAATATAAATATTTGTTTTTTTGGTGGAGGATTTTATAAAATAGATTTTATATTAGCGTAATCTATTTTAAATGTAGATTTTACATTTAAATCTATATTAATGAGATGTAATATAAAATGTTTTTTCTTCCGTATTTTTTTATATTAAATCTAATAATGATTTTTTCATATTTTATTTTATAAAATATTTTTCCATATTTTATTTTATAAAATCTTTTTACATAATGAGATTTGATGTAAACTCTTTTTTCTTCCGTATTTTTTTTGCTAATATAAAATCTATTTTATTTTATAAAATATACGCGTATTTTATATTAACATAATATAAAATCTACACGTATTTTTTTTGCTAATATAAAATCTACACGTATTTTTTTTCACGAGCATTAAAAGAAGAAAAAAAAGGTTGATATGAATAAAAAATAAAAAATAACGAGATACACTAATAAATTATCGTATTCTTTAAAATAAAAATATTTCGAAACACTTTTGAAATTAACCAAGTGTAAAGAAAATAAAATAGAAACGATGTAGATATAAAAATATTCTTCCATATTTTTAATATATTTACATTTAAATGTAAAATCGAAAATGAAAATAAAAGATTTTAAAATATTCTTTACATTCAATATAAAT
Source organism: Arctium lappa (assembly GCA_023525745.1). Classification (NCBI taxonomy): domain Eukaryota; kingdom Viridiplantae; phylum Streptophyta; class Magnoliopsida; order Asterales; family Asteraceae; genus Arctium; species Arctium lappa. Next base: position 58,917,275 of record CM042059.1, on the reverse strand, counting down.
ATATATAGCTTCTCTATGTATCATCCGAGTACAAGAAGAAGATGAACGATCGGATGTCAATGGCGGAACCTGCAACTGAACAAAAGGTATTTCACTATATTTTTGTTTCTTTGAAAAACTACTTTTTTATATTTTATTTTATTTACTGAGGATTTGTTTATATTTTTCAAAACCCACAATCATATTTTTCGAAGTAGGGGAATAAGATATATATATACATATCTTTATTTTTATCGACTAATACTATGAGGTCTTGAAGTCAATAGTCAGATAAATTTTCAAGTGGTACTGAGTGAATTTGAACTATACCAGTTGAGTTGCCGGTTACAAAAGATAGAAATCATTTATTTTCTTTGTCATATTTGATGTGGGTTGAATGCTGTTAATTAATCTACAGATTTATACGTTCAAAGTGATTGTCAAATGTTGTCGAGAAGGTTTCAGAAAAATTGCAAAATCTGTAAAAACATATGTTCATAATTATAATTATTTCAATAATAGTGATATGTTGTGAGACATGACGTTTGAGTTTTAAATAATATAATACAAAACTATTGCCAATATTATTGCATAAACTCATAACAACAAACGATTAAGAATATATGCAAGTTAACCACTTATGAAAATACATTCGTTTTTCACATTGTATTTCATTAACTGTTAACAGAGAAATTATGTTTCGTTTTAACTCGATTCAATATTCCAACGAAAAATTTATCCTCCCGTACAATGCACGGACCAACACTAGTAGATAAATATATAAATATAAAAGCCAGAAGCGTCTTGTTACTAATAATTGCCAAAGAACAAATTTATTTTTTGAAACTTCGTTAAAATTTTTGTATATATTTGAAAACATTTTTAAAACAACTAATTAATTTATTTTAAATTTAAAGTAATACAATCTGTTTATAATAACACTTTTCCTTTGGACCACAACCATCATTTTTGACATAATATTGCTCTTTTGACATTTTCAAAATTACGCTTAACACAATATAAAATACGACCCGAATTTAATTCATGGTACATTAACCATGACATCAAGTTTACGATCTCAAAAGTATGTCATCACAATCTTTACGAAAAGATTCGTGGTAGATTTTTTTTTTGAACGGCAGCTTAAACGCACACACCCGTCCCGACCGAAGTCGACGAGGTATTCGGGATCCATACGGGCACCCGACTAATCCTCGCGACCATGGACCGTTACCGATCCATAGCCTCGCCTATGCCCGACCCGAAGGCCGACCCATGGACTGGGGTATCGCCACCCGTTCCCCCTAGGAATCGAACCCGGGTAGACAGGGATGCCATCCACTGTCCCCCCCAAGGATGTTACCGACCGTTGAGCTACAAGGGCTTTGATATTCGTAGTAGAAAAATGCTATACTATTTCTCATGTTTTTGTAATTTACGTTTTACAATTTGTTATTTTGAAAAAAAATCCAATCGATAGGGATATCAAAATTTTAGTGTCACCAACAATAATAATTGTGTTAAAGGGAAAAACAAATGGAACAACAATATGGAGAGAATAACAATAAGACAGAGAGAAGAAGTCTATATTCTCATTAATCATAAGCTCTTTAAATAAGGAGGAGTTACAAGTAGATAGTTAGGAGATATTTCAGTTATAATCTAACTCTGATATATTTATCTCTATCTCTATCTCTATCTCTATCGTCATATTCTTTAGACGATGACACACTTATCCTACAACACTCCCCCTTGTGCCGAGTTAAAGGAGTGGTGGTGCACAGTTGTTGCCTCGTTAAAACCTTACGCCAAAATAAAACCCAGTGGGAAAAATAAAAATATGACGAAGGAAAGAGTACAACGCACCAGCTTCTTTGCAATACATAGACTTATCCTTCAGTCTAGTTTTCTCTTAGATTCATACTTTAATCTTGAGAGTTAGGAAAATATGATGGTATATAAACAATTGCCTCACTAAAACCTTACACCAAGGAACAAAACCCAATGGAAAAAATAAAACCTTGGTTGAAGGAAAGAGCACAACATACCAATATCAAATATATAGTAGACTCCCCCTTTTGTATACTACTCCCCCTGATTCATGCATTAATCAAGGGAGTTTGGAAAGCATTTCCATTTACTTTCTACACGTTTCCCAATATATGGTTTTAGGTAATGACTTGGTAAAATATGTCACATTCTTTTGACACCTTACTTGATTCACTTGAATCTAAAGGAGAGTCTTTTATTGTTGATTGTATAGAAACTTAAGCAGAATATGCTTTGTGTTATTACCCCTGATGTATCTTATGTTCATTTCTTCGATACATGATGCATTATTTCCATATATGCAAGTAGGATACTGGTTGAACCCAAAATTACTAACTCCTCTAAAATATGTAATGATAGTCCTTAATCATATACATTATTTTATTATCTCATGGAGAGTAATATTCTTGGATTAGTTCAAGGAGGTAGTTACAAAGGATTGCTTAGTTTACTTCCAAGCAATCGACGTGTTCCCTGTGGTAATTCTTTATCCAGTTTGGGAACAACCTTTGTATGTGTCAGACAGATACCTAATATCAGCAAACACATACCAAGACATTGTTTGGTGTTTTTCTATAAGAGCTAGTACTTTTGCTGCTTACATTCTAAGTAGGTATTGAAGTTCCATTATCAATCCCATTTTTCTTTCTATAGGGAAAGTATAAACCATGTCAATGGTTCCAAAAGATTAATTTAATATCATTCCAATGATTTTGCGTTGGCGCTGAGCTAAATCTAGCTAACAAGTTCACTGAGAAATACAATATATGGTCAAGTGTATTATGTTAAGTACGATAATGCGCATATTGTACTTAGATAGGGAATTCCAGCTCCCAGCATCTTTCATCATCATCATTTAGACGAAATGGATCTTTCCTTATATCCGACACTTCGACCGATCATGGGAGTGCTAACCGGATGCGCTTTGTCCATACTAAATTGCCTGATTATTTTCTGGACATATGCGATCAGTGAATTAATATTTCACAAACTCGGTGTCCTAGCTCAAATATCTAGACAAAACCAAGTTTTCCCAAGATCTTTCCTCTCAAAATCAGATTTCAAGTAGCTTGTGGTTCCTCTCATTTCATCAAGAGTGCCTATTATGTTCATAACATTGACATATAGAGAGCTACTTTGAAAATCTGGAACTTGTTTTCCATAATAAATAAGCAAGAGAACATTTCATCGTTCTTATATATCCTTTCCTAATCAAGTATTCCATTAGGCGGGTATACCACATCCACTTATATTGTTTTAATCTATAAAGTGGGCGTTTCAATTTATTGCAAACGCATTTCGTGGTTTAGAGTTGTTTGATTTTGGTAATGTAATATCATCAAGCACTTTTATATATCTCTAAATCTAGATCCCCGTATAGATATGTGGTAACCACATTCATGAGTTGCATTTCCAGTCCTTCGGAAACTACTAGGCTAGTAAATTATACGGATGTCATAACATCCATCATGAGAGAGTAAGTCTCCTCGTGGTCAATCCAGGGCGTTGTGAGAAACCTTGCGCCAAAGGAGAGTCTCATACATTATGACTTAATTATTCTCATTACGCTTTAGGACAGATGATTTATCTATGTCTTACAGGCTTTACACTTGGTGGGTTAGCACTACCAAACCAAATACCTGTTCATTTGTCAAATAATATGATTCTCCTGGATTGCTTATTTAGGCCAGTTTGCTCTTTGTTGATATTTTCCAACTAAGCATGGTTCGATGTCAATGTGCTCTATCACCTCATAAACAATAATATATGCGAAATATATCATCAATAATTATATATGATCTGTCCATCGACTTATATGTGCTCTCATAGTTCATTTGAGATTAATATTCATCTCTAGAATCAATATTAACTTCGGAGCGTCCTCTAGTGATGATTCATAGACATAGTTTAATCAGAGACAATCTCATGAGAGGTTTATGTATTGATGACAAATAGTTATGCCTTACTCTTCTCTTCCTTTAGATGAGTATCTATCGAACCAAGTAGTTTCCCCCATTTCCGTTTGGGAGCTACGACCTCAACCACACCTCCACTATGTGTGATTGCAACACACTTTCCAATGGCGTTGTGCCCTGTTGGGGACTTTTTAACCTTGCAAGTATATTTGCAGCTCGTATATGTGATCTTGTCACTTTTGGAATATTAAACGTATCAGGTATCGAGTCTGATTCGTTTGACTTCAACATTACGTTGTGAAGTTTTGGGGATCGAAATGAGACAGAGTGGGAATATTCAATGACACTTCCTGTCGTTCCCATGGAAAATCCTTTTTCCTATCTCCCCCTAACGACAGGAAGACTGTCTCATGAAAGTGACAACCCGCAAATCTAGCAGTAAAGAGATCACTAGTCAAATATTATAATTAGCGGATAATTGTTAGGGATTCATATCCAACATATACCAAATCGTCTTTAAGGACCCATTTTGATGCGCTGTGGGGGCGCAATTGGCACATATAATCAAATATGCGTAAATGTAAAGTATCAGGCTTATATCTAGTTACCAACTGGTGCGCATGAGCAAGTAGTGGGTCTAAAAACGAAAAAAAACTGCATATAATAATTGCATAACCCCAGGTAGATGTGGGTAAATTGGTGCGCATTACTAATACTCTAGATATCATCATATTCTTTTGATAACAACTTCTATGAGACTATTTTATATATACACATGGGGTATAGGAAACTTTACATTGATCCTAATACATATGCAATTAACATCAAAACCTTATGATATAAATTCTCCAGCATTCAAAGTCATATAGACTTGATGAAATAATCAGGGTGGTGAGACCTTAAACGTATAGTTAGTGCTAGTAGTGCAGTATTTCATGTGTACAATAATACGACATGCGTTAATCGTGTCGAAACCAGAACCATAAAGTACTTTAATGGCCCGCATTCTGGATGTTTATGTCCATAAATATGACCTTGTATTCGTTGTAACAATGGAATATTTTTGTATTATGTCCTTAGCTTTAGGATGGTCTCAATCATGTCTTGGCTAAGGAGTAGGTTATATACAAAAGTTTTAGGTATTCGAGAGGGCATATAGCAATGTTGTTTCTTATGCTACAGAAGTCAACAGTTGCAATTTTCCTTATTCTGCCTTTCACTCGAAAGAGAATGTGTCTATGTGTATTTTGCAATACACGGATCACTATGTCATAACCACGGTGTCCCACATGGTTATGACGAAATATATATGTGTTATTGCCCCCAAAAGTTCTTTATTGGTGACAAAATATGTTTCGATGACCCAATAATCTACTAGTTTGACACATTAGTTTCCATGATATATGTTTCCTTTCATATTCATTGGAATTTATGTATATATGTTCATTTTCATTTCCATTCGATACAAATATCTTTACAAGGTTCCTATTAATTTTGTACCAACAAGAGAGTGACAGTCCATCGTCTAAGTAATTTGGTTGGATGTATTATAAAACAAGTATTAGTCTATCTTTTTTTTTCCGATTGTGTGATAGGTAAAAAAAATCAATTCTCCTCGATACATTCCTACACGGAACGGAGAATATTGAAATTTTTTGTATTTATTTTGATGTATTTCTTTACATTTATAATGGTTATATATTTGATTTTACTTTAGCAAAGAAATTAATTTTGGTACTTAAAATTTATTTCAAATAAACATATGCTTAATCAATATTAAATATTAAATTAATATGTTATAGTTCATTTTCAACGCGTTCCCTTTTTGATAGAATCACTTTTTAGTGCATATCTTATTTGATTGTCCATTATCACCTGGGTAGTAGTTGTATCCTACTCCAGGTGTTGAAAAATCATTCATGACTCTTACCAATACCCTGACCCTTTTTAGGGTCTCGTCCACATGGTGCAGAAATGTCACATGTGTGAAATTGTTTTTAACTCACAGTCCTTTGGAGTTGTTTCCACCTCTAACACTTTCACTATCGATATCGGGAATTTTCTTTATCCCGACATATGTGGTGTTATTCGAAAAAACCTTGTTATGTCTCTCAAACACTTTCATTAGGTTGATGAGTTTGTCTAAAGGTTGCATTCCAACTTATAATTATTTACTTATATATGAAAGGTGGAAATAATGTTAAAAATCATGTCATCTTCTGTGAGTTCCTTGCCACAGAGATTGAGACGCGTTTTGGATATAACATTTCTTTGTTGACATCAGTTATTTTTTTGTAATCGAGTAAGTGGGTTTCATTCCACTGTACGATTAGTTCGGGAAGTACATATTCATAAGTACTCCCGATTATCTCTTTCGAGACATCCCACATTTCTTTGGGGGTTTCTAGTGAAGGTATTCCTTTGAAATTTAGGATTTATATGTCGTCTCAAAACATGAAGGTGTTTGCTTGTACCTTTTCAAGAGTTTGGTTTTAGAGTCAATAGGGAGTTGATGAACTTTAGGTATTTTCTTGTACCTTTTCAAAAGGAGGTTTATATACTCATTTATAATACTCAGATTCTTTTGAGTTTACGACGTTGATTTTGGGATGAGTTGTTTCAATCATTTACATATATTAAGGATAATATATGATTTTCTTTTTGATAAGAAAATGGATTATGGTTATGAAATTTCATTATCATAACAATATTGGATTTTGTATGCTTTAATTTTATTGATAATATTTCATCAATATTTCAATTTTTGCGAAAAAGAAATCACTCAATCTATTGGATTTTCAGGTAGTAGGGGAATCACATGGATTTCTTAAGTCCCTAGTAACCTTAGGGTTGTTTACACCCGTTTGACAAAATCTAGTCGATATCTTGTGATTTATTTCATTTAGATATAATATTGTTAATTATAGAGCATTTGGCATGAGGCCAATGAGTTTGGCATATGAAGCCAACTTTAAAATTTTAATACCTTAATAGTATTTTTAGAGTTTTTGGTAAAGACCAAAATACATGGGGTTGGAAGTGTAACTTCCAAAAATTAGTTATAAGATTGAAAATTATGAGTAGGAACTCATAATCAATAATTCAATATAAACATTTGAATTTAATTATAACAATTATAAATTATAATAAATATTTAAAATAATAATCAATTTTGTCTCAAATAACTAAATAAGTATTGACAGAGCATGTTAACAATTATATGACCCCAAATTATAAATATATAAAATAAATTACTAGAGGAATTCAAATATAACATGTTAATATTACAAATGAATTTACATTTAAATATTAACGTTAAATAAAAATTAAACCCAAATCATTGCAATTAGTGTGCTTACAATTATTAAATCAGTATTGACCAACTAAGATCATATATTTAATAAATGCATAATCAAACCAAGAAATAGTTTAAAACAAACAAAGGATGAGACTTGATTTAAATAAATAGAATAAAAATATTAACTACTAAAAAACTTATTAATATAGTAGACACGTGGTCTCCTTAATCACCATCAAAAGTAAAAAACTAAATATTTTATTTTTTTCTACCCACCGGTGCTCAACTTAAGGGGCGACAAAACAAGCAAAAAGAAAACTCTCCGACTAAACTTCGATTAACTGATACATATTAAATTTCAAGGTTTATGTATATCATATTTTTTTTTCTCTTTGGTTTTCTCTCCTGATCTAATGTTTGTCTTCTTTTTGAAACAAATTAAATAAAAGCTTAAATATATATTCTGGTGGTGATTCAAGAGGGAGCAAAATTGGTTTATCTTTAAATAGAACAAGATTATTACAGAATAATGGTAACCTATAACAACTATAGATGTAGTAGTATCATGCGACAGACAAGGCACAAGCAAATCGAAGAATGGAGATTAGAATACAAACTTACATCAATTTGTGGTATCCAAATAGCTTTGTTTATGCATTGTGACACTAACAACAAAATAATTCGTATAGATATACTTACTTGAATTGTGGTATTGGGAAATAAACTTGTCAGCAGCGGTAGACAACGGGACAGAATGATCGTTCAAAGAAAGTCACGGGTTTAATTTAAGAATTTTACATGAGTTTAATCTCGAAGCATTCGTGCTGATAACGTGTTAAAGGGAAAAACAAATGGAACAACAATATGGAGAGAATAACAATAAGACAGAGAGAAGAAGTCTATATTCTCATTAATCATAAGCCTTTTAAATAGGGAGGAGTTACAAGTAGATAGTTAGGAGATATTTCAGTTCTAATCTAACTCTGATATATTTATCTCTATCTCTATCTCTATCTCTATCTCTATCTCTATCTCTATCGTCATATCCTTTATACGATGACACACTTATCCTACAACAAATTGGACTTTTTTATGTTTACAAGTGACTTGTTTTTCATCAGTTTTTTTTGGAAAGGGTATCCTGGGCCTATGGCCTAGACTAATCCCTGGAAATTAGGGCCTTTGGCCCAGCTGCTAAAGCGTGCAGCCCTGAGATTATCCTCAGTGGCCACAAGTGCTGCTAGTGGGGCTCGAACCCGGGTTGAGCGCTATGAACTCCCCAAGCCTTTACCACACTACAAAATTTACGACCTTTTCCGACGGCCAAATCCGCCGGAAATCCGCCGAAAAACACTGTTTCAGGCGGATTTTCGGCGGATTTGGTCCGTCGGAAACGGGGGCGCCGCAAACCTTCGTTTTCGGCGTCGTTTTCGGCGGATTAATGTTTTCGGCGGAATTTTCGGCGGATTATTCCGCCGAAATAGAATTCGAATTTTTTTAAAATTTCAACGATTTGTTTAATCCATAAAATTAATTTAGTAGTTTTGGCGGATTTTCGGCGGAATATTCCGCCGAAAATTATTTTTATTTTATTTTTTTATTAATAAATTAACTTATTTTTTTATTTTCCTTTATAAATTCGTCGAAAGTTTGCGGCGGATTTTCGGCGGAATATTCCGCCGAAAATATTTATTTGTTTTTTAATTTAATTTTTTTATTTTTTTATTTAGGTTTCGGTGGAATATTCCGCCGAAAATCCGCCGAAAATATTAAAAATGGAAACCAGAAAAATAATGTTTTTTCATTAAAAAACTTTCTATAAAAACCTGCTAAAAACAGTAAAAACCTGTTGAAAGCTGTAAAAACTGCCAAACTATAAAAACCATAAAATACAACTAACATAAATAAAACATAAAATACAACTAACATAAAATACAACTAACGTAAACATAACATATATTGTTCAATTGTCAAAGTACTGTTCCTAAATACATAATGGGTTGCGAAATCTTAAGCAAATATCATCACATGGGTGGTGGCGGTGGCGGTGCCCCTGACGACTGTGAAGAATAGAATTGCTTTACCAATTCACACATATGCTCGTACTGGGCATCACGTTCCCGCTGACGTGCCAATTCCTCCGCCCGGCGTGCCTCTTCCTCCACCGTACGTCTCTCTTCCCGCTCCTTCAACTCCTGAAGTTGAAGCTTTAGATCCTCAATTTCCTAAAAAATAAAATAAAAAAAGACGTTAGAAGAAGTTTAACATGAATTATAAAATAAATTGATAAAACTCATGTAATGAAATGTGGTACGCACCTGTCGGGCAGAAGCAGCACCACCACCCGAGGATGTCCCAGCCAAGATCGCGTTGGGATCTGTGTGGTACCCGAAACCAAACGTACGGCCTTTCTTCACTCCTCCAGAAACCTCCTGCCACAAGTCGGTATCAAAAGTCGGATGTTGGCTGGGGTCCTCGCCGTACCTCTGGGTGACACAGGTCGAATACCCATACTGTGGTTTACAAAATACACACAAGTCAATTTCGACAGCATAACGACTGTAATGGGGACATACCCAACTATGTTAAACAATCCTAATGTTTGCCCAACAAATGGCAACCCAAACTAGATAGATATATACATAAAGGCCCTAAATGCACATATTGGGCTATTTGAAACCCAAACCATGCATATAGAACATATAAGGTTGGGTTTGTGCGCATAAAGGCCCTAAATGCATATTTTGGGCTATTTGAAACCCAAACCATGCATATAGAACATATAAGGTTGGGTTTGTGCGCATAAAGGCCCTAAATGCATATTTTGGGCTATTTGAAACCCAAACCATGCATATAGAACATCTAAGGTTGGGTTTGTGCGCATAAAGGCCCTAAATGCACATATTAGGCTATTTGAAACCCAAACCATGCATATAGAACATATAAGGTTGGGTTTGTGCGCATAAAGGCCCTAAATGCACATATTGGGCTATTTGAAACCCAAACCATGCATATAGAACATATAAGGTTGGGTTTGTGCGCATAAAGGCCCTAAAAGCATATTTTGGGCTATTTGAAACCCAAACCATGCATATAGAACATATAAGGTTGGGTTTGTGCGCATAAAGGCCACAAATGCACATATTAGGCTATTTGAAACCCAAACCATGCATATAGAACATATAAGGTTGGGTTTGTGCGCATAAAGGCCCTAAATGCACATATTAGGCGATTTGAAACCCAAACCATGCATATAGAACATATAAGGTTAGGTTTGTGCGCATAAAGGCCCTAAATGCATATTTTGGGCTATTTGAAACCCAAACCATGCATATAGAACATATAAGGTTGGGTTTGTGCGCATAAAGGCCCTAAAAGCATATTTTGGGCTATTTGAAACCCAAACCATGCATATAGAACATCTAAGGTTGGGTTTGTGCGCATAAAGGCCCTAAATGCACATATTAGGCTATTTGAAACCCAAACCATGCATATAGAACATATAAGGTTGGGTTTGTGCGCATAAAGGCCCTAAATGCACATATTGGGCTATTTGAAACCCAAACCATGCATATAGAACATATAAGGTTGGGTTTGTGCGCATAAAGGCCCTAAAAGCATATTTTGGGCTATTTGAAACCCAAACCATGCATATAGAACATATAAGGTTGGGTTTGTGCGCATAAAGGCCACAAATGCACATATTAGGCTATTTGAAACCCAAACCATGCATATAGAACATATAAGGTTGGGTTTGTGCGCATAAAGGCCCTAAATGCACATATTAGGCGATTTGAAACCCAAACCATGCATATAGAACATATAAGGTTAGGTTTGTGCGCATAAAGGCCCTAAATGCACATATTGGGCTATTTGAAACCCAAACCATGCATATAGAACATATAAGGTTGGGTTTGTGCGCATAAAGGCCCTAAAAGCATATTTTGGGCTATTTGAAACCCAAACCATGCATATAGAACATATAAGGTTGGGTTTGTGCGCATAAAGGCCCTAAATGCACATATTAGGCTATTTGAAACCCAAACCATGCATATAGAACATATAAGGTTGGGTTTGTGCGCATAAAGGCCCTAAATGCACATATTAGGCGATTTGAAACCCAAACCATGCATATAGAACATATAAGGTTGGGTTTGTGCGCATAAAGGCCCTAAATGCACATATTAGGCTATTTGAAACCCAAACCATGCATATAGAACATATAAGGTTGGGTTTGTGCGCATAAAGGCCCTAAATGCACATATTGGGCTATTTGAAACCCAAACCATGCATATAGAACATATAAGGTTGGGTTTGTGCGCATAAAGGCCCTAAAAGCATATTTTGGGCTATTTGAAACCCAAACCATGCATATAGAACATATAAGGTTGGGTTTGTGCGCATAAAGGCCCTAAATGCACATATTAGGCTATTTGAAACCCAAACCATGCATATAGAACATATAAGGTTGGGTTTGTGCGCATAAAGGCCCTAAATGCACATATTAGGCGATTTGAAACCCAAACCATGCATATAGAACATATAAGGTTGGGTTTGTGCGCATAAAGGCCCTAAATACATATTTTAGGCTATTTTAAACCCAAACCATGCATATAGAACATATAAAGTTGGGTTTGTGCGCATAAAGGCCCTAAATGCACATATTGAGCTATTTGAAACCCAAACCATGCATATAGAACATATAAGGTTGGGTTTGTGCGCATAAAGGCCCTAAATGCATATTTTGGGCTATTTGAAACCCAAACCATGCATATAGAACATATAAGGTTGGGTTTGTGCGCATAAAGGCCCTAAATGCACATATTAGGCTATTTGAAACCCAAACCATGCATATAGAACATATAAGGTTGGGTTTGTGCGCATAAAGGCCCTAAATGCACATATTAGGCGATTTGAAACCCAAACCATGCATATAGAACATATAAGGTTGGGTTTGTGCGCATAAAGGCCCTATGTTAAACAATCCTAATGTTTGCCCAACAAATGGCAACCCAAACTAGATAGATATATACATAAAGGCCCTAAATGCACATATTGGGCTATTGGCCCTAAATACTTACCGCAACCCGGCTACACCTCGTAGTCACGTAATCCCCGGATGAAGACATGCTATCCGAACCCGACCGCCTCTTTGGTTTAGTCTTGTGGGTCGCATCGAAGAGCTCCAACCCCGACGGTGGCACACCCTTTTGTCTAGTCTGCAAAGGCAAATAATACAAACATGTGTTAATTATAACATATTAAATAACGTCTCTCTCACACAAACACACACACACACACACATCGAGAGAGAGAGATACGTACCTGTTGGAGAAGACGAGAGAGAGAGAGAGAGACCTGTTGGAGAAGACGAGAGAGGTCTATGTTTGTGTATGTGTGATATGTGTATTTGAACGACCAAATCGAGAGAGAGAGATACCTGTTGGAGAAGACGAGAGAGAGAGACAGTACCAAATCGATTTTCAGTACCAAATCGATTGTGACGGCTGAAGTGTAGGAGGTTATAAGGGTTTCGTGTTTTTCGGCGGATTTTCGGCGGAAAAATCCGCCGAAAACTTTAAAAAATTTTAAAATTTTAAATTTTTTTAGAATTTCCGCCTTTTTTAGAAGAATTATGAAAAATTTTAAATTCGGATTTCGGCGGATTTCCGACGGATTTTTTTTATTCTTTTAAAGACGAGCCGCTAAAAGTTTAAAATCATAAAAAGAAAAAACGTACAAGTTTTAGTCGGGTACATTAAAGTCCAACTGGATCCGTTAAAGCCATACTGGATCAATTAAAGCCCAACTGGATCCGTTGAAGGCCAACTATGAACCAGTCAACTACCAGTATAGCCTAACTAGGTACGTTAAAGCCCAAGTTGGTACGTTAAGGACCAACTGGACCCATTAAAGGCCAACTGGATCTGTTAAAGCCCAACTGGATCCGTTACAGCCCACCGGATCCGTTACAGCCCGACTGGATCCATTAAAGCCCAACGGTATCCATTAAAGCCCAACTGGATCCATTAAAACTCAACTGTGTATGTTAAAGACCAACTGTGTAGTTAAAGCCCAACTAAATCCCTTAATGATCAACTGTATACATTAAAGCCAAACTGGGTACGTTAAAGCACAACTGGATCCATTAAGGCCCAACTGGATCCGTTAAAGCCCAACTATGTACGTTAAAACCTAACTGTATCCATTAAAGCTCAACTAGATCCTTTAAAGACTAATTGGATCTTTTAAAGACTAACTGAATTCTTTAAATACTAGCTGGATCTGTTGAAGCCATATTGGATCCATTAAAGCCAAACTGTGTACATTAAAGCCCAACTGGGTACGTTAAAGCCCAACTGGGTATGTTAAAACCGAATGGATATGTTAAAGCCCAACTGGGTACGTTAAAACCCAACTGGGTACGTTAAAGCCCAACTATATCCATTAAAGCCCAACCGGGTACGTTAAAGCCCAACCGAATCCACTAAAGCTCAACTGTACCCATTAAAGCCAAACTGGATCTATTGAAGCCCAGCTAGGAACGTTAAAGCCCAACTTCATCCATTAAAGCCCAATTGGATACATTAAACCCCAACCGAATCCATTAAAGCCCAGTTGGATCCATTAAAGACCAACGGGGTAAGGTAAAGCCCAACTAAGTACGTTAAAGCTCATCTAGATCCGTTAAAGCCAACTGGATATGTTGAAGCCCAACCGAATCCATTAAAGCCCATCTAGACCTGTTAAATCCCAACTGGATACGTTAAAGCCTAACCGGATCCATTAAAGCCCAACTATGTAGTTAAAGCCCAACTAAATCCCTTCAAGCTCATTTGTATCCATTAAAGCCCAACTAGGTGGGTTAAAGCCCAAATGGGTATGTTAAAGCCAACTGGATACGTTAAAGCCCAACAAGATCCATTAAATACCCAATAGGATCCATTAAAGCCCAACCGAATCCATTAAAGTCATACTGGATCAATTAAAGCCCAACCAGGTACATTAAAGCCCAACTAGATCCGTTGAAGCTCAACTAGGAACGTTAAAGCCCAACCCGATCCGAAAATTAACTATTTTCGACGGATTTTATTTTTTTAAATAATATAGAATCTCCGCCGAAAATCCGCCGAAAATGTTATAAATTTTCCGACGGATTTTTATTTTTATTTATTATTTTTTTTAATTCATTTAAAAATAATAATTAATTAACTATTTTCGACGGATTTTAATTCTTTAATTTTTTTAAATAATATAGAATATCCGCCGAAAATCCGCAGAAAATTTTATAAGATTTTCGGCGGATTTCCGACGGATTTTTGTTTTTATTTTTTATTTTTTTTAATTCATTTAAAAATAATAATTAATTAACTATTTTCGGCGGATTTTCGGCGGATTTTAATTTTTTATTTTTTTTAAATAATATAGAATATCCGCCGAAAATCCGCCGAAAATTTTATAAGATTTTCGGCGGATTTCCGACGGATTTTTGTTTTTATTTTTTATTTTTTTTAATTCATTTAAAAATAATAATTAATTAACTATTTTCGGCGGATTTTCGGCGGATTTTAGTTTTTTATTTTTTTAAATTATATAGAATATCCGCCGAAAATCCGCCGAAGATTTTATAAGATTTTCGGCGGATTTCCGACGGATTTCCGACGGATTTTTGTTTTTATTTTTTATTTTTTTTAATTCATTTAAAAATAATAATTAATTAACTATTTTCGGCGGATTTTCGGCGGATTTTAGTTTTTTATTTTTTTAAATTATATAGAATATCCGCCGAAAATCCGCCGAAAATTTTATAAGATTTTCGGTGGATTTCCGACGGATTTTTGTTTTTATTTTTTATTTTTTTTAATTCATTTAAAAATAATAATTAATTAACTATTTTAGGCGGATTTTCGGCGGATTTTAGTTTTTTATTTTTTTAAATTATATAGAATATCCGCCGAAAATCCGCCGAAAATTTTATAAGATTTTCGGCGGATTTCCGACGGATTTCCGACGGATTTTTGTTTTTATTTTTTATTTTTTTTAATTCATTTAAAAATAATAATTAATTAACTATTTTCGGCGGATTTTCGGCGGATTTTAGTTAATTAATTTAATTAATTAAAATCCGCCGAAAATCCGCCGAAAATAGTTAATTAATTATAATTAATAAGAAAAAAATTAAAAAAAATTATATTCCGTCGGAAATCCGTCGGAAATCCGCCGAAAATAATTGATTTTTTTAATAAAATTAAATTTAAAAACAATTCCGGCGGATTTTCGGCGAAAGTCAAAGTGGGTTGACCCGTTTGACTTCCGTCGGAAATCCGCCGAAAATTTCCGGCGGAAAAATCCGTCGAAAAAATCCGCCGAAAATAGTCTTTTATTTAGTAGTGCCACCAAGCCACATCCCTTGTGGTTAACTTGTTTTTCATCAGTTATTGGTAAGATTTTGGTTTGTCTTATAGCGATTAGTTTTTCTCTTTGATAAGGTTTGATAACGACTTTTGTATTTACAATCAACGTCTAATCAAATACGGTTTGATGATAACGATTTGGATCTTTAAGAAAAAAATTAATATGGATGTATGAGGGATGATAAATAATGAGACATTTGCTATCATCTATAGATGGATCAACTAGAGGCGGATCTAGAATTTATTTTTTAAATGTGGGAACCAAATAACTAACATACTATAAAATAAAGCAAAAGTTAATTAAAAAAAGTACGGTTTAAATAAATATGACATACATATGGTTTTTTGCAAACACTCAAGTGAGGTTTTTAATTTTTTTCCTTTTTCCATTGTTGTTATCAAAATATTTTTTTAAAAGATACGATCGAACTTGCAACATTTAGGTGTCGTTTATTTTTTAAGAGATTTAAAGTCTTATTTTAGTTATGATTAATAAGAGGCGGTGTGTAAAAAGGTCTGAACGATTCAGACTTAAAAGCCATTAAGAGGGTTTTTAAAAAAAACAAACAACCCCTTAGTAACACATGAAATGACACTAATCAGTAGGTTATAACTACTTTTTGTTTAACTTAGACATGAAATGACACTAATCAGTAGGTTATAACTACTTTTTGTTTAACTCATATGAGCAAACATTAAATTAAAGTAAGTACCCCTTTCAGACTCCTAATTTTTCCCCATCTCATGGGGACGATAAATTGGGGGCAGGGGCACCCCTTGCCCAATCTACCCCTGTGACCATGTAACCTTTTATAAATTGTATAAACAATGAGGGTACTATAATTTGAAGGCATACAAGATTGATCAAATGAGGATGTACTGATAGTTAGAAGAACTCATTTTTATTTATGAAAAACGAGTTTTCAAATAGATAAATTCCAAAAATGTTGATCACCATTTTGTAATGTTTAGAAAACAACATTTCATTTTAATATGAATAAATGTAAATTATTGTATTTTCTATTACAAATAAACGTGTTTAAATTAGTTGACAACACAATCCTAATCAATTGTTTCCACCAACTCAAAGTATTTGAGACTACAAAGCTAACAATCCCATGATCCAATAGTTTCTAATGCATAAAGATAACAAAATCCTCAGTGTAGCATATATACCAAATAGGAAAGTAATACAAAAGTAAGGTGTAAAGAGAACGAACAACATCGGGATTTACGTGAAAACTCCAAGTGAGTGAAAATCATAGGTGAAGAAGACCACCATGAGAAGTTCATTAATCACAATGATGATTAGAATACTTACAATATAGAAACAATGGTGAAAATCTCAAAGTTTAGCATATGCATCGTCTATATATGGGCATGGCCGCCTGAAGTATCATGTACAAAGTATTGGAGAAGATAACCACGAAAATTATCTAGAAAAAAAAATAAAAACATCAGGGGACGCAAGCAACCCGTCGTGCGACTTGAGGTCACTTGGCTAGCTCGTCTTGTTCTCTCAGAACCTCTATGTGATCTTCATAGGCAATCTTGGTGTAGTCGCTTGGCTCCATGAGATACCACATTAGGTTGAGAGTTTCTCCTTTCACAAATCGCAATAAAAAAAACCATAACTCCGTGTCTATGATAAGGGGTTAACCTATGTGTAAACAAGGATATAAATGTCGTGAGGTGTTGCGTGGTGGCAAGATCAAGCCTCAAGCCTTACGAGTTATGGTGATGCTACGACATTTTCTTGGGGTACTTAAGGCGACATATATATACATACCTACATACCTATACACACATGTTATTTTATCCCAATACAGTATCACATGTAATGGTTGCTAGTTTTAGATGTCTTGTGTTTCATAAAATGGTACAGTTCTCGTTTGAACCTCCACATATGTGTGTGTGTATATATAAATATAAATAAATATATATATATATATATATATATATATATATATATTGTTAAATAAGAAAATAAATCTTAAAAACAATTTTATATCAGATAAATCAAACCGGATTGCTGAGTCACGTACGGGGTCGCTTTCTTTAAGGAGATTTTCAATGCTTTGCTAATTTTTGCTGCAGTTTAATAGCGGTGTCTGTAACACCCCTAAAATAGGAATAAATTTTAACCAGAAAATTTACGTAGAAATAACACCTATATAAATAAAAATCACCCAAGAAGGTGAAATTGTAAAGCGGTTACAACCCAAATAAATAAAGACGATAAACAACAACCTACTAATCTAAACTATACTAAACTTAGATTAAAGACGGGTGTCCCTATCATCTTCAAAAGAATCCTATCAGTATGTATAACGTCAAATTATCCAAAAGTCAACAATTCCCAAAAGTGGATATCGGCATCCAACACTCCACTCAAGACTTTGGAGCCCCACCGCTAAGAGAACATGATATACATGTCATTTGAAGAAAAAAGTGTTAAGACTTAACACCTTAACGCCTAGTGAGAACAAACATTTATAATGAGAATGTAAATATTCGAACAATAAATGTTTGTGAGCTTGGTGCAAATTTTAGTTCCACATAAGGACCATATGGTCCAAAATTCATTTTACGATAACGGGGGAGACCCAATTTCCATGGGTAGTGGCGGAACACAAAAGTAAGTCACGAATCCACGTTATAGAGCTTTTACTAAGGATCAATGGCCAACGAGTTATCCGACCCGTAATATAAATGGATAAGGGACCCTGATGATTCTAGTCATACTCATTTGCTAGAATTTACATTTACGGTCAATGGCTAGTATCTGGCTCAATAAGACCGTACCAAGTTCCCCCGATGACCCAATGTATAGTTCTAGTTACAATCGGGAAGACTATCGCATTTCAAATAAAATGACTTTTATGCCTATGGATCCATTGTATTATAGTATAAGAATATGCCTTACTCTAAATGGCCAACTATGATCAAACACATAGTCCCAAATCAAACAAATATTCTTGTAAAGTCATTTTAGCTCAAAACTTCACCAAATAGGACAAAGTCGTCATAAGTTCCAATAGTCATTTCTAAATCAAATACCACATTTCTTTCCTTGTCATTTTCAATATTTCTAATGTAAGTTTATCCTTGATTTGCCAATGAAACACTTCAAATTCTTAATATACTCGTTTCCATGAAATGTCCCTAAATTATGTAAAATCAATAATTTTCATGGATCAAAATATTTATTTCAAAACCACAACCATGCATTCCAAATACACTTAATAATACTAATATTGAAGACCCATTATTTTCAAGCAAAAAGGGGGTGAAACCCTAAATCTTCCAAAATACTCAAATCAAGTCAAAATGCATAAATATGTAAAACATATCAAAAGGGATGTTTTAGGAGATTAAAAACAAGTATTTGGCAAGTATAAAGGTTTAGAAAAGTTAGGATGAACTCACTTGATAGGTTTTCAGAGAAAACCTACAAACTTGACAAAACCCCCAGATGTGGAGATGATGACTTGAAGCTTGGTCAAGACTTGAGTTTCTTCACACTTGAATGCTAGCAAACCCTAGGAGATGAACAATAAAGGCTCTTAGTAGCTTCCCAAATGAAATAAATGAAGAAAGAGGGTGGAGATGAGAAAATTGTCCAAATGGAAGAGAGAATCGCACTTGGAATTGATCTGCAATGTGTCTTCTCTAAAATAAACCGGTTTTGGCTTTTAAAAATGACTTGGCCGACCGCAACCCCAACGGACGATTGTGCCAATGGCACAATAGCAAGGCACTATCGCCCTGGATGTACCGCTACTTGTACACTCCATGCAATCCTGACAGGCCATCGTGCCAATGGCACAATCGCATGGCACTATCGCCCCGTGTTTATCGTGGCTTGCACTCTCCAGGCGTACTAAGCCATTTTGCCCTCAGGAACTCTTGCGGGTACAATCACATAAAATGTACAGGGACAAAGTCTGATTTTTCACCAAATGGGGTTTTCTCGCCTAACGGATGCTAAAATGCGCACAACCTAAAATACTACATCACCACAACATACTTAAAGGAAGAAAATAGTAACATGGAATTTACTTACAAAAAATTTCGGGTGTTACAGTGTCCCCCCAGGATAAAAACAACTCAATCTCAATTGAGTTGTACAAATCAATTGGTATCTCTCTGTTATTGAATTTATGATATGCTCAAGAAGACTAAAAAACTCAAAATTGTATCTTTCTATTAATTCATCAACAATATTTATGATGATGAAGAAATTAACCGCTTCGAAATATCAACCTAAAAATAGCTTTTTTCATTTAGTAAGTCAGACGTTTTAAACTTAAAATTAAAAACGTTTTAATTGACTTGAACGTTTATTTTACAAAACTTAAATTATCAACAAAAATTTATGTGATTAAGACAGACCGATCAAGACATCATCCTATCCGAAGATAACATCTAATCTTACCAACATCCGATCAGTTATAAAAATTGACAAAGCCATCCGAATTGTTGTAAAATTTAATACTTAAATAAGTATAATAAACATGAAAAATTGATGCATCATCCGGATATGCAACATCCGAATTTTTTCTTTAAAAACCAAAATGTAATATGCTTCCTTCCTTTTTTCTCCATGCCATTATCGGATGACATCCATCTGAATCCACCATAAACAAAATTTATAATTTACAAATGATATTATGTTTAAAATATAATATATCCAACAATCCCCCACTTTATATTCTAAAAATAATAAATTTGAGCAAAAAAGACATAGAGAGGCGTGTAAGACAAGGTATCTCCGGTTTCGAACCCTTCGTAGTGGATATGCTTTCTAAGTATAAGAATGTGAGGTGTTTTTTGTCTTGAACTCTCACTCCATGGATAAACAAAGATTACACACCACACACAACTCTACTTGTACAATTTCTAGTTTTCAAATGATTGCACATTACACTCATGTGCTTCTATCACATTTTAGTGAACATTTTGGAAAAAAACTTGCCCACAGTTCTTAAAGAAAGCGATCTCACTCTCTCGTTCACCAAAGTAAGTCTTTTAAGAATATCCCTGTACATATTCTGCTTAAACAAGAGTTACAGACTTATTAAGAGTTTTTAATTCAACCTTAATATCTTGTAGGATATTCATGCTCTATAGGATGGACTTGGATATTAACTCCACAATTTTCATATTTTTCATACCTTATCACCGTGCAACTTGTTTTTCGCTTTAAACCTATATCTTCGGATCTCCAGTCAATAGGTTGGGCTCCTATCATATATGACTCAATTCTCTAAGGGTTTTAGCCCCACCCCTTTCGAGGTGTATTGTCCCATAATTCTTGTTGGTTAATGATCAATATTATAGCGGAAGCAATAAAGTATTGATCAAAATAGAAAAGGTAAACTTGATGAAAGAGAGAATACAAACAATTATAGCCATCGAAGTCATTGGTATTGATTTGAGCAAAGGATCTGAAACTACAATGATGAACACACCAAGAACACGTACTTGAGTGTGTGTAAAATACTCAGACTTACTCACTCTCTCAACAGTGTGTGAAATCAGTAGGTGTGATTATGTGAAAAGATTTGCATGCTTACTTTCTAACTAACACAATCTTCCTATTTATAGAAGAATAATCTTAAAGACAATCTTATAGACAATAGAGTGATTCCACCTGGAAAGGTGAAATAACCGCTTCTACTGATGTGGCATGCTATCATTAGAAGACTTCACTGTGAGAGAGAACACTTTGTTGATTTCCAGAACATTGATATAGAGGGGAGACAGAGGCTCTGCATCCGAAGGCCATCTTCTGGTTGGGCACTCTCTATATGTAAGACATGGTAAATGTAGGCTTTGGTTTAACATGATGGTAATGCAGAGGTCCTCTTGCTTCAAGACTTATCATATTTTTATAATACTTTTACATGATAAAGAGTGGGGCTAACAATCTTCCCCTAAGTATTGGAAAAAAAAATTAGAATATAAAGATCTGCACTAGAAAGCAAGAGGTGAAAATAAAACTCTATAGAATATGTTTCATTAATTACAAGTTCAAAAGAACAATTACAGAAGACTTATGCAAAGTCATTTACAACATTGACAAAGGCATTTGCTAGAATATTGTGATAGTTCATAATAAACTATCTGAATCTGATTGTGGAATGTGGCATCTATGTCAGATATGATGGAGTTGGCATGCTCTGTACGGACTGTAGGTCTTCCGATTCTCTTCGATATCTCTCTTTTGAACCAATGCAGAGTGACATTGGAGTACTTTTGGGATTCTCTTGGCCTATAAAGCTTCTTTTCTTTATGTTCATTTTTGTAGATAAACCCAAGTCTGGTTCAACAATTACAAAGGTTGTGGGTGCCATATCAAGATTTTCAAGATCTTCATGAGCAGCAGTGATGGACAACTTTTCTACACCAATATTTAGAGTAATCTGGAAATCCATTTTGCTGAAGTACTTGACCCACTCTCTCATAGTTTCTCTGATCTTCCCATTAGCAATAATGTACTCTTTCTTCTCTCCTAGCTTCCGTTCTGTGAATCCAAAGAGTTAGTGAAGATCATAGGGATTAAGATTCATCAGATCTGCATCTGTAAAGGTACACAGAGACCCATATTCTCTTTCAATTGCGTATTCTGAATATATTATCGATTTATGTGCAAAGGAGTAAAGGGTTATGCCAAGAACCCTTTTGATATCAGAGTTAGAGTATACCCAATGCTTCTCCTCGGATTTGGTTTCAAGGAATCTTCTCTTTATGTCATATTGCATACCAAGACGAAGGTTTGGCTGGAAGTAAACCTTCTCTTTCCTCTCATTATAGAGATATCAATGGATATTCTCATTTAGCTTCAATTCAGGATCTCTTGGTTTATTGGGGTTCAGAGGAATCTTCTTTCTCAATTGATCCATCTGTTTCTTCACTCACCATCTCTGTTCTCGGTGACATGAGGAAGAGTGGTGGTAGCGATTTTTGGTGGTGAGGTCTTTAGTGGTGATGGAGCCTTGGGTGGTGCAAACACAGAGGCAAAGGTAGAAGCAGGGGCCTTATTGGATCGCTTGAAGATAGTCTCTTCTTCTTCTTCTTCTTCTTCTTCTTCTTCTTCTTCTTCTTCTTCTTCTTCTTCTTCTTCTTCTTCTTCTTCTTCTTCTTCTTCTTCTTCATCATCATCATCCTTGGTTTCTGTATTCACAGGTCTTTTTGTGCTCTCAAAAGTCACAACCTTGGGTGCAGCTGTTGGCATTGTAGGTTGTTTAGCAGAGACCGGATGTCCTCTGGTTCATTGTTCTTCTGCAAATTTAACTCAGAGACAACTGACTTTTTCTTTTATGTTTGTGATTGCTGTGGCTTGAGGGGAATAACACTGATAGGTTTGGAAGGAATTGGTGGTTGCTGTGGATTCTCCCCCTTTTGATGATCTTAAGGACCAGAGACACCTGGTCCCTCTTGGTCATCAAAATTAGATTTCTTTGCAGCTTCACCCCGTCAAGAGGTTGCAACTTTCCTTTTATAATGTGTAATAGGTAGATTCTTTTTGACGCACCCTTCAATCATCTCACAAATATCTCCAGCAGCAAGAGGTGCCTTGTTGATTTCAACATTTGCCTTGAATCTCAACAGAGCGATACCCTTTTTAACCTATGTGGCTGCAGAGTTTGTAGAAGTAGTGAACTTATCACCTATATCATGTATCTTCTGGAGTAGTTTGTCTCCCAGCTGGTTGACCTTGGTTCTACTAATGTAATTGTGGTGGAAAAGAAGCAGGTTGTATAGCTAAAATGATCATGGACTTGATTTCATTGGAGAGCTTGTCAAGAACCTCTTGGGATGATGGTAGTTGTGGTACTGGTTCTTCATTTCTTTTCCTGATAGCCTCTATTAGGCACTTAACTGCATCTGAATTAGCTTTGACCTCTGAAGCCAGAGTATTGGGTTGCTCTTGATAGTTTGGAGTGGAGTTCTGGCTTTGGGTGATCTGGGTTTGCAGAGCATCAAGCTTGGTTGCATTCGAGGTTGAGATGGATTGTAGAGCCTCTACCTTAGATTGTAAGGCTTGGAATTCAGAAGATGAAGCTAACGTAGAGGGCTCTGTTCTTGTACGTAGGAGTTTTAAGTCATCCAAGGATTTATGGATTTTGTTAGCAAAGGTTTGGAACTCATCCTTTGTAACTAATTATGTGGTAGTGACCTTTGGATTAACACATGATCCAAAGTGAATCCCTATTACTGGTATGCCTTGGTACCCCTGTTCTAGATTGAAGGTAGAAGGACTTCCGTCTAATCCTTGCGGCTCTTCCAAAGAAAGAGAAGCTATAGAGGTTCTGACAATCTTGTTTGCATTTGGGGATCCAGAGTCCACCATATGTTCAAGATAGTGAGGATTAGAAGGCTGTTCAAGAGCCTCTTTGTCATGTGCATTTATCGATGATTGCTTTGGACAATCATTTGGAGTTATGGTGTGTGGAGAGTCAACACATGCCTCTGTGCGGGGTGGTGATGTACCGTAGGGAAAATTGGTACTTGTCTTTTCGATGGTCCCATCGTTTTTAGAGGATGAGCCTAGAAGTATGGCTTCCCCTAGGCTTCTAATTAGACCAGAGACAAGAATGAATGTCTCTATCCGTCTAGCTGGGTTAGGGATCGAGGTGTGCACCTCTTCTTCAATAAGCCTAACTGCTTGACCAGCAGGGTTAGGTAATGTGTTAGCACTAGGGGGTGGGTTTGGTGGTGTGTCTTCTTCCTCTTTGGCATCTTCTTCATCTTTACTCTCAACAACTCTTAACCTTCTTCTAGTAACCCTCTACAAAATTGGGATTTTTGTATCCTCTGTAATTTGAGCATTTGTTTCTTCTTAAGCCAAGTTGCAGAGGTAGTCTTTCCTCTTCCACTTCGCCCCATATTTCTTTGTCTTGATTATCCACTTTTGTTTATCTTACCTCTATTTCCTGAGCTACTTCTGCTCTCACCTCCTCTTGATTCTCAATCTCTCTAACTACAATATTGTTATGTCCCAATTTCAAGTTCTAATTCACAATTCAATCACAAGATAACAAAACAAAGATTATGTTAATGATAAAATCCCAAACATATCAAGCAAATCTCATATACAAAGATATTACAATCAAGAACTAGAGAGAGAGAGAGTAGAGAGAGAAAGTAGATCTTGAATTCATTAGTCACAAGTCTGAATATTGCAATACGTGCTTACAAGATTCTTACCACAAGATTACAAAGCAAACCTACTTAGACCATCTATCTAATACAAGACTTAACAACTAAGGAATCTAAACATACTTTGATATTCTAAGACTTTGACAATGTTGACTTTTACAACTTTGACTTTCCATATTAAATCTTGGATACAATATTTAGACTTAACAATCTCCCCCTTTGTATTCAAGATTTAATAAAAATTTGACACTGATCTTCAGCTCTTGATTCTTCAGCTTTTGTCTCTTTAACTTTGAACTTTGAAGCTTTCACAGTCTTTACTCTTTCAACCTTTGAAGAATCTTGAAAAGTCTTTTGCACTTGAAGCTTTGAAAGTCAACATGTCATGAATAGGAAACATAATACTTGAAACTTTTCTTTGAACAATGAAACAACTTTGAGAAATCTCTGATATTGAATCTTCATCTCTTTGATCTCTGGACTGTCTTCAGAAAAACAAACTTCTCAGAAATAACTTTCAGAAATATCATCAGAAAAATCACCATCAGTCTTTTGAACTTTGTAATTGATCTTTGTAAATTTCTCCCCTATTTTGATGATTGTGAGCATCATGATCATAAAAACATCTTCAATTTCAGCACTTTCTTCCTTGTCATCTTTGACTGATTTCTTCTTCCAGATCAGTTCCTCGTTCTTGTAACTTCTTCTTCTTGGATATGTACCTGAACCATCTAAATTTCTATCATAGAAAATGTTAGTTCTACGAATCTGATCAAAAGATTTAACTGACCTTTGTGAAGAGACAGATTTCTGATTTGAACTTGAAGCTGTCTTTTCAAGCTCTTTAATATTTGAAACAAAGTTATCTCTTTCTTTAACAAGCAAGTCAATCTTCTTTGAGAACCCAGACTTCGTTTTCTACTCTTTCAGTGCATTAGCAGATAGTTCAGATAACTTGGAAGTCAACTTTTTGATTTCAGTCTCAAAGATGGATCGTTCTTCTTCAAATCCTTTCTCTGAATCATTTCTTTGTCCAGATAGTTCCTTGAAGAATCCCACATTCTTTTGTTCAATGGCCTTCTTTTCTTTAACAAACTTCTCTCTTTCCAAAATAAGTACTTTCTCAAAATCTGAAACTTGTTGAGAAAGTTTTATGCATTTAAGATCAATTGACTTCTTCTCTTCAAAACACTTTCTTGAGAAATCTGAGAACTTCTTTGAAAAACTTTTCTTTTCATTATCAAAATCAGCTTTATTTTCAGCAAGTTGTTGTTCCAAATCAGATATATTCTTTCGAAGCTCTGCATTCTCAGATTCCAATCTCGTTATCTTCTTATCATTTATTCCAGAAGTTCTCTTCAGAAGATCTTCATTGATGGACTTTAAAGCACTAACTTCTTCTTTCAGTTTAATGAGTTCAGCATAATACTCTTTTGACTTATTCAAGTGAAAGTCAACAGCATAACCCAGATTTACTTTCTCTAATTCAAGCTTTTTATTCTTCTCTTCAAGCTCTGTAAAAAATCCCATATTGAATTAGTAATCAGCTTGATATAAAAAATCGTTCCCAAACTGTTAATCAGAAAAACAAAAATCAGATCAAATTGAAATCTTGTACAAAATTTAAAATTTGAACACTTGATATGCGCTAAAACATGGTAGCGCAAGACTTCACTTTGCGTGAACAGTACGAAGCGCAAAACAGACTTCTCGCGATCAGAGTATGGCGCAAAGTCAACTTCTCGTGAACAGTGGATAGCGCAAAGTACGATTCTCGTGAGCAATGTAAGGCGCAAAGTAAGCTTCTCGCGAGCAGTGTAAGGCGAAAAGAAAGCTTTTCGAGAGACAACCATGGCGCAAAGTAGGATTTGCGTGACCCACTGAAGACGCAAATGTAACTTTGCGTGAGATCTTTGTAGCGCAAATGTATCTTTGCGTGAGAGCCTTGACACGCAAACTTAGAGTTTCTTGAAGTGATGCACACTGAACTTTACGCGAATAAAGATTGATGATTTGCGCGATATATGGTTGGCGCAAGATAGACTTTGCACAACCAGACTGAAACACAAACTTTGATTTGCGTGACTCTAAGAAGACGCAAACTAAATTTTGTCTTAAAGCCCTGAAAAACTCGCGCAAAACTGATGAACTCGCGCAAATGAATATGAACTCGCGCAAATCGTAGATCTAGCGCAAACTTGGCTCTGACTTGCACAATTCGATCCAAATTGATTCAAATCTGCAAATTGGTTCTCAAAAACTTATCAGCATCATCGAAAAATAATACTAAGCACAAATTTACAATCAATTTTCGAGTAAAACCAACAAATTCCACAAAAACGATCAAGAACAATGTTCGAACTCGACTTTTCAAGAAAATTTCAAAAATCAAAAATTGACATCGATTTAGTTCGTATTTCAAAATGAAATCAATACAAGAAACAATCCTAAACACAAATCGAATCCAACGAATCCATTTTCTTGCATCAAAAACGATTTTTCAATCAAATTCGAATGAACAGTACACGTTCTTGAAAATTTTTCAGAAAATCAATTTTTCGATTCAAAATTCAGATTTCAATTCAATCCTTTGTTCAAATCATTTCTGAAAATGTTTGGTTCAGCTCTGATACCAATTGTTAATGACAAATCCCAATCAATCAAGCTTTTCTCACAAGATTAACAATAAAGTCTAGAGAGAGAGAGAGAGTAGAGAGAGAAAGTAGATCTTGAATTCATTAGTCACAAGTCTGAATATTGCAATACGTGCTTACAAGATTCTTACCACAAGATTACAAAGCAAACCTACTTAGACCATCTATCTAATACAAGACTTAACAACTAAGGAATCTAAAAATACTTTGACATTCTAAGACTTTGACAATGTTGACTTTTACAACTTTGACTTTCCATATTAAATCTTGGATACAATATTTAGACTTAACAATCTCCCCCTTTGTATTCAAGATTTAATAAAAATTTGACACTGATCATCAGTTCTTGATTCTTCAGCTTTTGTATCTTTAACTTTGAACTTTGAAGCTTTCACAGTCTTTACTCTTTCAACCTTTGAAGAATCTTGAAAAGTCTTTTGCAATTGAAGCTTTGAAAGTCAACGTGTCATGAATAGGAAACAGAATACTTGAAACTTTTCTTTGAACAATGAAACAACTTTGAGAAATCTCTGATATTGAATCTTCATCTCTTTGATCTCTGGACTGTCTTCAGAAAAACAAACTTCTCAGAAATAACTTTCAGAAATATCATCAGAAAAATCACCATCAGTCTTTTGAACTTTGAAATTGATCTTTGTAAATTTCTCCCCCTTTTTGATGATTGTGAGTATCATGATCATCAAAACATCTTCAATTTCAGCACTTTCTTTGACCACCCCTTTGTATTCAAATAACAATCTCCCCTTTCAAAGATAATTTGACAGTCGCCGCGCTTTGATCTAAGTAACTGAAACATGAACTGTATATACCCGAATCTTTTCAAATTCAAATATAATGAACGTGGTAACCCTGATTCAACAAATGAAACAGTTAGGAATGCCTGTCAGTAACACAAAGTTACTGTGTACAACGAATGTACAATTTAAGGAGTTGGCTTGATGAAGACTCCTCAGGACTTCCATTCAATCATTGAAAAACACAAGGTTTATCTATGAATGTTCTGACAGAAAAACAAATTTTCTGTGTGCTCTTGCTTGTGTTTGAAAGAATTTAAGCACAATGATTGTGTTTCATAAGGCTCAAATTGTGTAAACTGTTGAGACAACAACAGATAATACACGGACTCAATCTGCATGAAAGAGGTGTGAAGGTGGGGCAACTTTCCTTCTTTTTCAATATCTAAATCTTCCGAGTGAAGATTAGCAGATGTGCTGCGTCCCCAATGAAAATGAAACATTTCTTTTCCGGGAAAGAAATGAGTGGTTGGTGGGGTAATAGCAAGAGTTGGCATGGGCTTACTGCCTGTTTCAATGATGGTCACCAAAGAATGTGAACCAATCAGTAGATGTGGCTGCCCGGCTCAGAAAGTGGTTGGTGCAGAGTTCTGATATTCTTTTAACTCTGATCTCACACCCTCTTTCTTTTTAACATTATGCTCACTTCTAACCAAACTCTCATTTCCATTTTACCACTCCACACAATGAGAAAAACTCAACCGGATGAGTTATCTCCCCCACTCTTTGATTTTGACCCCTCACCCCTCAATCACTCAAGGATAACTTCCTGGGTAGGAAACACTGGTTATCGTGAATCCATGGAAGTTCTATTTAAGCTCACACATGAATCCCATGTAAGTCCTATAAAGAATAGTTGCTCAACAGTTTAACTGAAAAGTTAAGTACAAAGTGTATGATATCATTGTCAAAAAGTATGCTCATGAAATTTGAGCAATTAAACTTTGAAGATTTCTCAAAACAATGATATTGAATGAATGAAATGAAATCAAAAGACTTGTTTTGAGAATCTGACAATATATCAAGTAGATCAAATGAAAAGGTTAGGGTATCAACGAACTGGATATTTTGTTTATATGAACGAACATAAACAATTTATCAATGAAAGCACAAATATGAAAAAGATGAATGATGCTCAACAACTTTGAAAGCAAATGAGGGTATTACCATCAAAAAATATGTTCGATATGAGACATAGTAATAGCAAATCAAATGAAATATTGAACCGATGTGTGTGAATACTTTACAGTATATGGAAAAGATAATACACGAGTATTGATCTTTGGAAACACACGGTCAGTTAAACATTAAGCTCAAAATTTGAAAAACATTTAAAAGCTCACTTCTGAATTCATGAAATCTTTTGAGAATAGATAAGTGGTTTGAACATTTAAGAACCTGTTTTTCATGCTTGAAAGTTGTTCTTCTTTCAAACAATAAGAGATCTAGGACAGAAGATAGTTACCTTTAAACTCCCCCTCAAAGCATGATAGAATGATTTAGATCTTTTAAGCTCCCCCTGGATATTAGCAGAATATCCTTCTTTGATCATTTAAAAATGGGTCCTGATCTGTCATGTGATCAGAAGCCACTTTATTCACATCATTTATTAAAAAAATGACAAAAAGCAGTAAAACAGTTTATAGTATGAGTTCTGATCTGTAGTAATTAGAAGTCATCACCTTTACTCGCCCTTAAATTAGGCATCTGAAATATGTCAGTTAAAACACAATATAGAGATCAATACAACTTCCGTTTGAAGTGTAGACCATCATATCGTAAGTATATTGCAATGAAAAAGTACATGATAGAGATCAATACAACTCCCTTGTGAAGTGTAGACCGTCATATCTTATCGGATTCAAAATACAGGAGTAAGATCTTTTGATCGCTGAGGTCCGAGCCCTAAACTGTTGTGTTTAGAAGTCAATCTCCTTTGAAGAACGGGTCCTAAGATGTGTACTTAGAAGCCAAAGTCTTTCAACTTTGAAGTTTGGGTTTTGAACTGAATTGTTCAAAAGCCTTTTGTTCTCTTACTCCCCCTTGACTTGAGGTGCATGCAACACGGAATCAGTTTTCTTCTTTGGTACCCACTGGTATTTAGGTCCATAAATGTTAGTTGCAGTTCGTGTAGGGGTAATCGAGTAAGAACCATACCAGAAATGATCAATGGTCTTGTGAATATGATCATGTGTACAACAATAAGAACAATAATTTTTAATACCTGAAAACCTGAGTAATTGATCTCTTGAGTATATATGGTCAAGTTTACCTTTATGAGCTTTGTTCTTCTTGGCTTTGTGAATATGTACACATGATGTCTTTCCTTTCATCTTATCTGACATCTCATCTTTAACTGGTTTCTTCTTCCAGACTAGTTTCTCTGACTTGTAACTGCTTTTTCTTGGAGATATATCTGAACCATCTAAATATCTATCATAGAAAATGTTAGTTCGACGAATCTGATCAAAAGATTTAACTAACCTTTGTGAAGAGACCGATTTCTAATTTGAACTTGAAACAGTCTTTTCAAGCTCTTTGATCGTTAAAGAGAAGTTGTCTGTTTCTTTAACAAGCAAGTCAATCTTCTTTGAGAACTCAGACTTCGTTTTTTGCTCTTTCAGTGCATTAGCAGATAGTTCAGATAACTTGGAAGTCAGCTTTTTGATTTCAGTCTCAAAGATGGATCGTTCTTCTTCAAATCCTTTCTCTGAATCATTTCTTTGGCCAGATAGTTCCTTGAAGAATCCCACATTCTTTTGTTCAATGACCTTCTTTTCTTTAACAAACTTCTCTCTTTCCAAAATAACTACTTTCTCAAAATCTGAAACTTGTTGAGAAAGTTTTATGCATTTAAGATCAATTGACTTCTTCTCTTCAAAACACTTTCTTGAGAAATCTGAGAACTACTTTGAAAAACTTTTCTTTTCATTATCAAAATCAGCTTTATTTTCAGCAAGCTGTTGTTCCAAATCAGATTTATTCTTTCTAAGCTCACCATTTTTAGATTCCAATCTCATTATCTTCTCATCATTTATTCCAGAAGTTCTCTTCAGAAGATCTTCATTGATGGACTTTAAAGCACTAACTTCTTCTTTTAGTTTAATGAGTTCAGCATAATACACTTTTGACTTATTCAAGTGAAAGTCAACAGCATAACCCAGATTTACTCTCTCTAATTCAAGCTTTCTATTCTTCTCTTCAAGCTCAGCAAAATATCCCATATTGAATGAGTAATCAACTTGATATGAAAGATCGTTACCAAACTGTAAATCAGAAAAACAAAAATCAGATCAAATTGAAATCTTGCACAAAATTTAAAATTTGAACACTTGGTGGCGCAAGACTGAGTTTTGCATGAACAGTGGGTGACACAAAGTACGATTCTCGTGAGCAATGTAAGGCGCAAAGTAATCTTTTCGTTATCAGTGTATGGCGCAAAGAAAGTTTTTCGCTATCAGTGTATGGCGCAAATAAATCTTTTCGCGAGACAACCGAGACGCAAAGTAGGATTTGTGTGACCCACTGAAGACGCAAATGTAACTTTGCGTGAGAGCCTTGTAGCGCAAATGTATCTTTGTGTGAGAGCCTTGACACGCAAACTTAGAGCTTGAGATGATGCACACTGATATTTGTGCGAATAAATGTTGGTGATTTGCGCGATATATGGTTGGCGCAAGATAGACTTTGCGCAACCAGACTGAAACGCAAACTTTGATTTGCGTGACTCTAAGAAGATGCAAACTGAATTTTGTCATAAAGCCCTGTAAAACTCGTGCAAAACTGATGAACTCGCGCAAATGAATATGAACTAGCGCAAATCGAAGATCTAGCGCAAACTTGGCTCTGACTTGTACAATTCGATCCAAATTGATTCAAATCTGCAAATTTGTTCTCAAAACCTTATCAGTATCAATGAAAAACAATACTAATCACAAATTTACAATCAATTTTCGATTAAAACCAACAAATTCCACAAAAACGATCAAGAACAATGTTCGAACTCGACTTTTCAAGAAAATTTCAAAAATCAAAACTTGACATCGATTTAGTTCGTATTTCGAGATAAAATCAATACAAGAAACAATCCTAAACACAAATCGAATCCAATGAATCTATTTTCTTGCATCAAAAACGATTTTTCAATCAAATTCGAATGAACAATACATGTTCTTGAAATTTTTTCAGAAAATCAATTTTTCGATTCAAAATTCAGATTTCAATTCAATCCTTTGTTCAAATCATTTCTGAAAATGTTTGCTTCAGCTCTGATACCAATTGTTAATGATAAAATCCCAAACATATCAAGCAAATCTCATATACAAAGATATTACAATCAAGAATTAGAGAGAGTAGAGAGAGAAAGTAGATCTTGAATTCATTAGTCACAAGTCTGAATATTACAATACGTGCTTACAAGATTCTTACCACAAGATTACAAAGCGAACCTACAAGACTTAACAACTAAGGAATCTAAAAATACTTTGACATTCTAAGACTTTGACAATGTTGACTTTTACAACTTTGACTTTCCATATTAAATCTTGGATACAATATTTAGACTTATGTTAAGACACAGTCTCATTGGATTCAAGATCATCCAATATAAAGATCGCAATCTAAAGCTAAAGCCGGAACGTCGACTCTCGATATAAAAGTCTATGTCTATTTGCAATAAATGTCAATGTAATCAATGTATTTGTTTATTATTGGAAAAGTTAACTTAATATCTTGTATGTTAGATATTAGTTAACTTAGGTAACTTAGTTAGTTATATATTAACTTAGTTAGACATAATATCTATTTGTTAGATATTATGTAGTTATATTAGTTTAATACTACAACTTGCTCTTGCAAGTTGTTAGGTAGATTAGATTTAGATAATATCTATTCTAGATATTATCTAAGTGTATCTCTCTAATCTCTCACACATCAGAGAAAAAGAACACATACAAACACACACTAAAAGGTGTATTTGAGAGAAAATCATAGAGAACACAATCAAAGCTTAATCGATCAACCTTGTAACTCGTTTGTTATAATCAATACAGGTTGGTAATCATATTGTGTTGTTGTTTCTATAAAGTTGATAAGTATTGTTGGACCGACAATTGGTATCAGAGCCTGATTAAGATAAAAAACAAGTTTATGAGAAAAACGACTATGTGTTCTTGAACAAAATTCGATTTTGTGATTTTGAGTGAGAAAGACGTTTGTTTGCTTGAGATAACAACTCTGACTTGCTTAAAATATTTCTTTTATTCATATCGTTGTTCAGAGTACAATCACAAGCATTACAGATATCAATATTTTCTTTGCAACTATCTAGAATTACATCAACACTAGTTTTCTCTTTTGAAATGTCTTTCTTCCTCCATAGTAAATTCTTCTTTCTTTTGTTTTCTGGGAAAAGAAAAACACTTGAATTAATATATGACTTGAGAGAGATCTTCTTATGTATAGTAGAGTCTTTAAAACATAGATCTGATTTGGTTCTAGAAGACTCTCTTATTTCAAAAGTACTTGGTCTTTCTTCAGAAATTGGATCAATAACAGTCTTTGATTTATATTGAATTATAAACTCTGGATTTGAATGAATATTCCAGTTTCTCTGATCAAAAGTCATTTCTTCAGAATTTGAATCACGAAGTTTTCTTTTAAATTCTGAGACTTCAAATTCTGAAACTTTCTTTGAAAGCTCCTCATTTTCAA
The DNA here is from genome assembly GCA_023525745.1 of Arctium lappa. Lineage (NCBI taxonomy): Eukaryota > Viridiplantae > Streptophyta > Magnoliopsida > Asterales > Asteraceae > Arctium > Arctium lappa. Next base: position 58,883,270 of record CM042059.1, on the reverse strand, counting down.
TTAAACTTTGTTTAAGTTTAAATTGAATATCAAACTTTTCATCTTCTAATTCTTTAATAATTTTTTTTAGTGATGAAATTTATTTTGTAAGATCAAACAGTTTATCTTTTAACTATGAAGATGATTTATCTGTGTTCTAAGAATTCTGAGTAGTGTTGTCAGACTTCTGAACAGAGTCATTAGTGTTCAGAACAACTTGTTCAGACTTGGGGTTTTCAAGATTAATTTTTATGTGGGAAACAATGATTCATATTCAGTGTAACAAAGTTGAGGCTTTTTAGTCTTGTAACTCAAATTCAAATCATCATATTTAAAACCCACAAAATTAAATTTACAAGTCTGAGCTTTTTCACTGGTCTCAGATTTGTCAGAGTTATCAGAAGAACTACTAGACTTAACAAATACTTCATGTATTTGAGGAATTCTTTCTTTATAAGATCCAAGTTCAGAAAAATCATATAGAGATGCTGGAGGCTTTTTTAGCACTGTTCTCATCCAATCCCAAACCCATTTTTGGATTATAAAATCTATTATATTTGGGATTGTTTGTTAACAGATTCAGAGTTTGCCGAGTTTGACCTCTTTTGTAACTTAAATCTTCTAACTGATTGATCTTTTTATAAAGATCTTTCCTTTCATTTAAGCTCATTTCAAGCTTAAGTTGAAGATCAATCTTTTCATCCTCTATACTCTTGAAACCTTTTTCTAACATATTTTATATCAGATTTTTCTTTCTCTGAGTCTTCAAACATGACTTTGTAAAGCTCTTTTTCTTGTCTGAGTTGATTTACCAAAATCCTTTCACCTTTAATTTTCTTTTTCAAAACTTCAAATTCATCATTCATGACATTTTTATTTCATTAATAAATCAGATTCTAGAGAAGAATGTACCTCTGATTCATACTATGATGATGAAGTTTCAGAACTGTTTGTCATCTTTGCCATCAGGTTGTAATGAATTTTTGTAATATGTGCTTCCTCGTCTTCATCAGTAGTGTCACATAACCAGTTCTCTTCCTCTGCCATCAACACCTTGCCATTTTCTTGGCTTTTCACCAAATGTGCTTTCTTAGAGTAATAATGAGAGTTATTTATCTTCTTGAATTTGCAGTCTCTAGCATAATGTCTAGACTTTCGACACTTGAAACATCTGTTGTTCCTTTCATCATTCCTCTCTTCTTTCTCTCTGTCCTTACTTTCTTCTATCTCAATAGTCTTCTTTTCAGATCTATACTTATCATCAGAGTTTCCCTGATACTTGTCAGACTTCTGATAATCTGACTTAGAGCTAAACTTTTTCTGACATAATCTTTTGTTAAATGCTTTTTTCAACAAAGATAGACTCTTAACTATTCTTTTCAAATCCTCATCACTGTCAGACTCATCACTTTCTTTCTCTGACAAAGCTTCAGGCAACTCTGAGATCAATGATGACTTGTATTTCTTTTTCCTTTCATCCGTAGACTTGATTTTCCTATCAAATAACAATGCTAATGAATATGCTACTGGCTTCTTCTCACTGACTATATCCTTCACCTTATCCTCATACTGACTTAAAATACAAAACGAATCAAGTATATCCTCTTCACACATGTTTTTGTTCATCTGAAGATTCACAGCATAGGTGTCCCATTCAGGCTTTAGATTTTTCAGAAATTTGTACTTGATTTCAGAGATAGTCTTCTGTAGTCCATTCCTTCTTAGATCATTCAAAATAGCATTGTACCTGTTGTAAGTTTCTGGAAAAGATTCAATTTCTTTGGCCTTGATACCCTCATATGCACTAATGCATTGGTTTAGCTTGGTTTCCAATGATCCTGAAGTCCCATGCATCTGCTTCTCCAGTTCATCCCACATAGCCTTAGCAGATTTTCTGCTATTAATTATGTTGAATAGTTCATTGGGAATTGCCATTGTCAGCAGGGTCATTTATCTCCTATCAAGATTATGTCTCTTGTTTTGAGCTTCATTGTAATATCTCACATCTTTCTTCATTTGTGTCGCTGGAATCTCAGGAGTATCAACAATTGCTGCGATTCCTTGGATTATGATGAAAACTTCAATTGGACCTTCAATAATTTATTTCATGAGATCCTTATTTATATTGTCAAGAAACTGAATCATCCTCAATCGCCATTGAGGATATTCTCTAAGAACTAGAACCGGTGGTTTGGTCTCTGACCCAATACTCAACAATTCTTTAGACATCTTCAAATGATTGATTAGATGAATCATTAAAAAAAATTCAAATATTTTTCAAAATATCTTGATCACAAATTCAAAACAGAATAGAATGCAATGAATTAGTTGAATTTGATCAAGAATTGAATCAAGAAGCACTTGTCTGCAGATCGTCGAAAGAAAATGATCTTGAATTAATGTTGTTTTCTCTTATACCAATTGTTAGGTTCCCAACAATAAATCAATTGAATATCAATTAAGAACACATATCAAGATTGGAGCCACAAGCCGTATTGTATTTTGGTGGAATTGTTTAAACTACAGTGTTCTTGATATTTTCAAGAACATTCGACTTTTTGATCCAAAAATTCAGAAAATCAATATAATTTTCTGTTCAAATCATTTCTGAAAATGTTTGGTACGGCTCTGATACCAATTAAAAATGTCCAATTCAAGCTTTAGTATCAATTAACAACAATTACATTCAAGAATGTAGAGAGAGAGAGTGTAGAGAGAGAAAGTCATATGTCTGATTGATTCCAAAAATGATAAGGGTACAATGACAAGTTACAAGATACTCTCAAAGGCTTTCTATTTAAACCTGGACTTTCTCTCAAAGCAACATTACATTTAAACCTCACTACAAAGTTCACTCATAAAGTCAAACATAAAGTCAACATACATTGATCTAAACCAAAATACAGTAACAATCTCCACCTTTTAGATCAATTATGAATAATTGGTCTTCCCCAACGTGATAGCCTTCCTTGACGAATTCCCAACAAAGACTCGAAGTTTCTGATGCCGCGCCTGAAGATGAATCGATCATAAAGAGCATCAACTATCTTTTCAGTGTTGAGTTTAAGTTGCCTGGGCATACCTTTTTCACCTTGATTCTTTTTCTCCTTGTTATCTTTGAGTTTACTCTCCAACTGCAGCTTTAACATCCTTAAAGTTCCATCTGAGAACTTGGAAACTTCTGACAATCTGAAGAACCTTTTCTTGTTCTCAGAATTCTTGTAAACTACATGAAGTTCAGGTTTCTCAAGCACAGTGAACAAACTATACTCATCAATATTATCCAGACTTAGATTAGGCTTTATCATGTTGACTTTGCTTTGGTTTGTCTCAATTCCAAGCTGGAAGTCATAACAATACGTGTAGTTCACTTGCCTTCTCATAAACCTCTTTATTGCATCCAAAGCCACCAAAATATTGTCTTTTCTTACAATCATATTTCTGAAGAGATGATAGAGATACTCGATATCATCTACATTATATCTCTTCTCTGAACATGAAACACCGGATACCATAAGTGAACAAACGACACAAGTCTCACCAGCTTTAAAGAAACAATCCCTGACTTGTTCCTCACAATACTTTCCCTTTGTCTAGCCTAACTCATCATCCTTGCATATTCTTCTTGATAATCTGGATGTTGATCTGCTACACCCAAGACTTTAATTTTGTCCATCTCTCTGATCCTGTGAACAAATATATCTCTCATATCCTCCTCCAAGAATGGTTGCCTCAAACGGTTTCTCAACTGTCTTACTTGAGAATCAGTAAGAACAGGAGGTAAGAATGGTTGGTTTGAAGAACCAGTTTGAGTTTCAACAGGGTTTGAAGGAAAGAAAGGTTCAGGTTCAAGTTCAGTTTGAACTTCTGGTATGTTTTCAGGTTTGGGTGGTTCTTCATGAATTGAGCTTGGAAATCTTTGAGGGCTAGGTAAACTGGTTTGAATAGGTGAAATAGGTTGGCTAGAAGGAATAGGTTGGGTTGAAATTGGTTGGGTAACTTGAACAAATTGGCTAGGTTCAACTTGGGTAGGTTGGGTAGTTTGTTTGGATAGGGTAAGTTTGATTAATGGTTGGTTGGGAAGTTGTTGAACATTAGATTCTGGAAATTCAGTGTTCACAAGACTCAGATGAATGTCCTCTTGAGAGCACGCTAGGATGTCTAGAATGCTAGCTTCTCCTTCATATACATCCATCTCTTCTTCTTTAATCTTCCAAAACCTTTCATATTTCTCATCATAGGATGCTCCATCATCAGATGACAGATCAATAGCAAATATTTGGAGGCTATTGTTTTAATTCCACATATCATAGTGGATGGAAATGAAATATCTCCAACTTTAAATAAATCTGTTTCAAATTCTAAATTGACAAACTCTGATAAAATTCCTGTTTGTGCAAAATGTACTGATAATGATAAATCTGATTTTGCAGGTATTATCAGAGCAAGAGAGAAAGAGATTAAAGAAAGAGATAAAATCATTTCAATAAAAGAAAATTCAATTCAGAGTCTTGAGAAAGTTATCAAGATCAAAGAGTCTAATATTGCAAATCTTCAAAGCCAACTGAAGAAAACTGAACAGAAATCATCAGAGTTGAAAGATGAATCAGTTGAGCTTCAACACAAGTTAAAGGCTTTTGAAGATCAGATATCTACATTGGAAGCCAAAAATGCCGATCTGATGAAAAGCTTCCAATCAAATAAAGACAGAACAAATTTGGAGAAATCTTATACTCAAAATTTGTCTGATATTTCAAAGAAAGCTAACCAAAAGAAAAAGGATCTTGAGCTAGATGTTCAAAACTTTCCAAACAAGTGTCGGAATTTGAAAAGATAATAATCACTGAAAGAGACACTTTTGCGAAAGAAAGACAAGTTCTTGAAGATAAAATTACTGAATTTCCCAAACAGATTTCTACTTTACAAGACTTGCTCGAAAAAGAATGACAAATTTTCAAAGAAAAGAAAAAATCTTTTGAGCTTGAAAAGAAAAATACTGAAAAGAGAAATACTGGGATTTTCAAAGATATTTATGAGAAAGCCAAGAACTTGGAAAAGGATTTTTAGCTTGAACGTTGACATTTTGAATCTGAGATATCTAAGCTCACATCCAAAATAACTGTTTTATCATCAGATGTGCAAAAAGAACAGAAGGCCAGATCTAATTTGAAACAAAAGTTTGACATACTTACTTCTGAAATAAACATTTTATCTGAAAAGATAAAAGACTTAGCAGCTACAAACGTTGATTTGTTAGAAAATATTACAGCTGGTGTGATTCATCAATCACCTGTTGATAATACAACAGAATCAATCTGTTCTTTCAAAACAACTTCATGTTCTATTCATGACAAAAATTGTCAGGATCGAATTCTTAACAAGAATAAATTCTCAGAAACTAATATCAAAGAAGTTGCGGAATAACACTTTGATATTCAATAAAACAGTAAACAAAACAGTATATGATCAATAACTTGCAAACTTGTATTGAATGCTTGAAGTTACAAGATTAAACACACAACCTCAATATTGATGAACAGGCTCACCAATACGAATTCTACTTCTCTAGAATTAGGAACTATGCCTTGAGGTTGATTTTCTCTAAAACTTAGAATGAATTATTCTTAACTATTCTATCAAATCTATACATATATTGAACAAAAAGATAATTACAATAAATAAAATATCTTTCAGTATATCTTCCATCATTATCTTCAAGCCTTCCATGAATATCTTGATTCTTTCCAGCTGTCATCCTTTCCATCCGGATCTTTAAGTCATAAGCAGTACTAACTATGCTCAACAGCATTAATTTCTTCAAGCAGCATTAACTTGGTCTTAGCAGCATTAACTACTAAGCAGCACTAACCACTAGCAGTACTAACTAGCTAAGCAGTACTAACTTTGTTCAAGCAACACTAACTTTGACTAGCAGTATTAATTCTACTAGCAGTAGTAATACTCAGCAGTATTAACTTTGAAGTCTTCTAGCAGTAGTAATTCTGAACTAGCAGCATTAACCATACTTGAGCTTTTTTCAGTTCCCAACAATCTCCCCCTAACTTGACTTTTAGGAAAAGAAGTCAAGTTTTTCAGAATTGATCTTCAAGATGCTTTCAATACTTCAGATTCAGTTTCCCAAATTTGGATCTAAGCCCAAACTTTGATTGACAGTTCTTCTCACCATAATCTTGGCCATCTCTGAATCCTTTGTGCATACTAGTGTAGCTTTCAGCATCCATTCTAACTTCTCTTTGCTATGCTCATAAATTCTATCTACCAGGTAGTATTCATGATAACAATTGTCAATAGTAATCATGTATACCCCACAGTTTTCAAAAAGTATCCATTCATCAATCTTCTTAAATATAAACTCATGCTGATGATCTTTAATCCTATAAGCCACTCTTTCTGGATCAAACATCATGCACAAGTATTCCATTGCTATCTTGAGAAGATTCTCTTCAGTACCTTTCAACACAGGCTCATAGAGTTTTATCCCCACTTTGTATAATTCTTCTATGTCAGCTCTTGAACAACTTCTGACAACTCTCCCCCATGTTGAAAATGCTTCAAATGAACCATCAGCTCTTTTTATTCTAAAGAATTCCTTTCCATTAACTCTTAGAATGTCCCAGAAGGTAATCTCAGGAGCTTTCATAGAGATTGGAACAACCTTCAAAGGTTCTACTATTGTCATGTAGAGATCCATACTCTCAGTAGTTGACTTACTTGATTGTTCTGGAATTTGTACTGATTCTACTATAGGTACCTCTGAATGCTCTGCTGCAGATTCTGCTGTTTCTTCCACTCTAGGCCTTTTAGACAGCCTTTTGGAAGTAATTGTCTTCACCCTTTTTCCAGCTTTTGCTTCTACACCAACACTCTCAGGTTCTTCCTTCTTCTCTTCTACTTTATCTTTTGAGGGTGTGGTCTCCTCAGAGAATGGTTTTTGAATATTCAGGTCATGCCTTTCCTTCATTCTTCTCTCAGCCTCTTCCCTTTGTGCTGAATCCCCTTGAAGCTTGGCCATTTCCTTTTGATACAACTCTTCAACCTGAGTGTATGCCATGTTGGTAAACATCTCCCCCTTAACACCAATTGCACCATTCAGGAAATTTATCATTTTTCTTCTTTCCTGATTGGCCAAAAATGTTTTGGAGGGTTGTCTTTTCTGTTTCTGTGTTTGAGTTGGCATCTTTTTAACTGGAAGTTTCTTGGCCTGAGCTACTGTCTGAGCTGCTTCTTTTAAGCTCTTTTGGTATTCTGCATTTAACTTCTTGGCCATAATCTTTGCAAGTTCTCTATCTTTTTCTGTTTGCCACTGTTCCTCCTTCTCCATTTGGTCTTGAAGCTGCTTTGCTATTGCCTCATCCATTTCAATCTGAGACTTCTTCTTTGCAGGCATTTCAGCTTCAACCATCTTCTCCTTTCCTTTTCCCTTTGACTCCTTTGCCTTTTCTTTTTCCTTCTGATGAATTTCTCCTTCATTGATGACTACTCCCTTGGCCTTTTGAGTAGCCTTAGGAGTATCATTCTTGGCTTTTACCAAGGTTTCAGCTATTTCCAATTCTTCAACAGATAGCCCTGTTACTGCTGCTACCTGTTCTGTTACTGCTGCTGCTTGAACATTATCTGTTTCCACTGCTTGTGCTTCTGTTTCTGCAGCTTTCTCCCCCTTAACATCAAATCCCATCTCAGAAATACTCTCCTTTTCTGCTTCAGCCTCTGAACTCTCCCCCTTGTTGAAAGCATCATTAGCAGTTTTCCTATTCTTCAAAACAAATTGCCTTGTCCTCTTCTTTTGCAGCAATCTTGTGATCATTTTCTTCAATTTGGTAATCTGTACTTGTTGAGACAGAATCACCATTTTCATCTCTTCTATGTCTTTGCCTTGTTTGATGACATCCATATTGATGTTGCCCATTGTTTCCATCAATTCATTGTAGTCATATCTGTCCTCACCTTCTCCAGGAGTGTTACCCCCTTTTGAAGGATCATGGGATCTTTTAGTAGTAGAAGCCTTCTGCCTAGCAAAAGCACTATCCACCCCCTTGGTTTCTTGGCACCGGGGACCTTTGAATGATTGCTCATTCAAAGTTGCCATGGGAGAGGTCTTATGTATGTTACCACTGTCCTCCTCTGTGCTAGCAGGAGTAGTGGCAGCCTTCTTACCCATATGCTCTTCCATCTCCTTAGAGAGCACCTCCTGAGGGTTGGGAGACACCCTGTTGGTTTCCCTTTGGATATTCTCTGCTGGAGAGTGCTCCAATAGAGGGCTTTGAGGCTCTTGGTTAATAGTAGGTACACCAAGGGAAGGAGCCTTGTGTACCTTTCTCTTGACATAAGTCTTGGATATTCTGGGAGTGGGTTTAGCAGTAAAGGACTGAGGAAAAATATGAGAGAGGGAAGGTTGGGATTGGCTAGCAGTGGGTTGGTCTAATGGGGGCATTGACCCTGCTACCATACCTTCATTGGTTTGGGACACCACCATCATTGTAGAGAACAATGGGGTGTCTACTCCTTCCGAGTCCCCAGCAGATCTTCTCATATTTGAGAAAACCTTGCCTTTAGGGGGTTTTGGTACATATATCCCTTCAGAGTGAGGAATATCCGTCAATTCGTGGTTGATTACTGCTTGAACAAACCTGTGATACATATAAAAGCTCTTTTTGTTTCCCATGTTTGAGACAAGATCATTGAAAATCATTTGTGAAAAATTGTACCTTCTGGCAGTGGCCAAACAGACCAAAGCATAAGCAATGGGACTGCTGAACTCACTCCATCCAGTAGTCTTTTTAGAAATGCAGTGCATCAAGGTATGAACAAGAAAACGCCATTGGGGTGAGAATTTAGCTTTTGAGAACTTAAAAATACCCAATGGGCCTCCATACCCCATTCTTGTAAGAGTAGAAAACAGTTCATCATTAGAGATAGAAGTTATACCAGAGGCATCGTCTAGACGTAGACTGATGCGAATTACCTCTTCAGTAACTGTCAATGGCTTGCCACACACTGTCGTCTTGATCATTTGCACACCATCCTCAATAACAATGGTGGCATGTGCCCAGAATTGCCTCTGATGCTCTATGAAGATAGTAGGAGACATAGTGAGAGCATGGGTAATGTGGCTAGACTTCAGAAAGTTGACTATCTGATGAAAACCTTCAGCTTGTTTTGGCTTTTGGAGCATCGCGATTTCATTGTGCTTGTCAATGAACGCCATTGATGCCATGAATCTTTGAAAATTCTTGCCTGAGAACTTTGAACTTGAGAGAAAGAGGGTTTAGAGCGCAAGAGAACAGTATGCAAAGAGTCGTTATGAACTTTTAGGCGGGCAAATAGTATTTATAGTATTCGGAACATAAGCAGTATTAACTACTAGCAGTATTAACTAACTAGCAGTATTAACTAACTAGCAGTATTAACTGAGAGCAGTATTAACTGAGAGCAGTATTAACTACTAGCAGTATTAACTAACTAGCAGTATTAACTGAGAGCAGTATTAACTAACTAGTAGTATTAAGTGAGAGCAGTATTAACTACTAGCAGTATTAACTACTAGCAGTATTAACTAACTAGCAGTATTAACTGAGAGCAGTATTAACTACTAGCAGTATTAACTAACTAGCAGTATTAACTGAGAGCAGTATTAACCACTAACAGTATTAACTAACTACCAGTATTAACTGTGCACTGGCAGTATTAACTACTAGCAGTATTAACTACTAGCAGTATTAACTACTAGCAGTATTAACTACTAGCAGTAGTAACTGTGCACTGGCAGTATTAACTACTAGCAGTATTAACTACTAGCAGCAGTAACTGTGCACTAGCAGTATTAACTATACTTACTCCTTTAATCTTGCGAAACACTGAGTACTGCTATACATATCCTGAAAAAGAAGATTAGTAACACCAAGAATAAACAATATACAGGTATAGAACCACTTTTTGAGAAGGGGCTTATTCAGAGTTGATCATTCCCACACTTGTTACCAAGAAAGTGAATCTACCCACATCAAAAGCTTTAGTGAATAGATCAACAAACTGGTTATCAGTGTGAACTTTTACAACTTGAATAAGTTTCTTTTCATTACAGTCTCTTATGAAGTGATACCTGATCTCAATGTGCTTTGTCTTTGAGTGCTTGACAAGATTATTCACAATGCTAATAGCACTGCTATTATCAATAAAAATTGGAGTGTGTAGAAAGGTTACCCCATAATCCAGCATTTGATTCTGAATCCATAAGACTTGAGAACAGCAACTTGCAGCTGCTATGTACTCTGCCTCTGTTGTAGATGTGGATATTGTGGTTTGTTTCTTGCACTGCCATGACACTAGTCTTGCACCCAAAAACTGACATCCTCCAGAAGTAGATTTTCTGTCCAAGTTTGCTCCACCCAGATCACTATCTGAGTATGCAAGTAGGTCAAAGGATGAGTCACGAGGATACCAAAGTCGCAATCTAGGTTGCCCTTTGAGATATCTGAATATCCTCTTAACAGCTTGATAGTGAGATTGCTTTGGCCTAACTTGGAATCTTGCACATACACAGACTGGAAACATTATATCTGGCCTAGAGGCTGTAAGATACATGAGAGAGCCAATCATGGATCTATAATGATGAACATCCATATCCTCCCCCTCAAGATCTGCTGTTATCTGCTTGTGTGTCTCCATAGGTGTGCTAGCAGGTTTTGAATATGAGAAACCAAACTTGGTTAGAATGTCCTGCACATACTTGGACAGACAGATGAAGATTCCATCTGACTTTTGTTGAACTTGGAGTCCAAGGAAGAAAGTAAGTTCCCCCATGGAACTCATTTTGAACCTTTGATGCATTAGTTCCTCAAACTCCTTGCACATGTTGTCTCTTGTTGATCCAAAGATAATATCATCAACATAGATTTGGACCAGCAAGATATCCTTCTTTTTTCTCTTGATGAATAGAGTCTTATCAATGACTCCTCTTTCAAAGCCATTTTCCAAGAGATAGGATGACAAAGTGTCATACCATGCTCTTGGAGCTTGATGTAGTCCATAAAGTGCTTTCTTCAATTTGTATACTATGTCTGGATAGCTTGGGTTTTCAAACCCTGGTGGTTGACAGATATATACTTCTTCTTCAATTGAACCATAAAAAAATGCACTTTTCACATCCATTTGATAGACTTTGAATTTCATATAGGAAGCATAAGCCAGGAATAATCTAATTGCTTCTATCCTGGCCACAGGTGCAAATACTTCTTCATAGTCTATTCCTTCTTCTTGTGTATACCCTTGAGCCACCAACCTTGCTTTATTCCTTATCACTATACCTCTTTCATCTCTCTTATTCCTGAAGACCCTTTTTGTTCCTATTGCCCTTTGGCCTTTAGGAAGGTCTACCAGATCCCAAACATCTTGCAGCTTGAACTCCAGTAGCTCTTCTTGCATGGCTTCTATCCAACTGGATTCTTTCATAGCATCATGTGCCTTTTTAGGCTCAAGCTGGGATAAAAAGCAAGAAAGCACTGTGTGTTGTTGATTTTGTATTTCTTGAAGCCTACTTTGATTTCTAGTCATCATAGGAGAGGATATATCTCCTATTACCAGCTGTGGAGGATGATTCTTTTGTATTCTGGTGTGATGACTAGGTTCTTCATTAAGTCCCACCTCTAGATTAGAGTCATTCAACTCAACTGAAGTGTTTTCAGTAGCCACTTCTGGTTCTTTATTTTCTTGAGTCTCCTCATCTCTACTTTCTTCTTCACTTTGACTTGGTCCAGTAGATGGTTCCTTTTCACAGTCTTCAACAGGATCCACTGTGGGTATGGGAAATATCACAGATTGAGATATACTTTCTGAGACTTGTGTAGTCCCTGATCCTCCATTTCCTGTACCTGCATAATCATCACTACTGAAACCAAAAGAGTTAGTTAGTGAGTCAATGTCAAATAGCCACTGAGGACCAGACCCAATAGGATTTGGTATGTTCTCATTGCATTTGACATTGTCACTTTTTTCAATTATTCTGGAAGAAGAGTTAAAAACTCTGTAAGCCTTACTCTGAGATGAGTAACCAACAAGAAATCCATCATCTGCTTTGCTATCAAACTTACCTAAGTGAGATTTGGTATTGAGAATTATACAAGGACACCCGAATGGTTTGAAAAATCCAATGAAAGGCTTTCTTTTATTTAAAAGCTCATATGGGGTCTTGTTCTTTTGCTTGACCATTAGAACTCTGTTTTGGACATAACAAGCAGTATTAACAGCTTCAGCCCAGAAGGTAATTGGTAGTTTTGAATCAGCCAACAGAGATCTAGCAGCTTCTATTAGTGTCCTGTTTCTCCTCTCAGCAACTCCATTCTGTTGAGGAGTCCTAGGAGCATTATATTGTCTCTCAATGCCTTTCTCTTCACAAAAGGTGTTTAGATCAAGATTTTTAAACTCAGTCCCATTATCTGATCTAATGACTTTTACTTTTTGATTAGTTTGGTTTTCAATTCTTAGGATAAAGGATTTGATCAGTCCACTTGTCTCATCCTTAGTCCTTAGAAAATATACCCGGGTAAATCTAGAGTAATCATCAACAATAACCAAGCAGTAAGATTTCTTGCCTATACTCATAACATTTGTAGGACCAAACAGATCCATATGCAGTAACTAGAGACAAGAAGAAATTGAGTTTATCTCTTTGGTCTTATGAGAAGTTTTGTGCTATTTGCCTTTAAGACATGCAACACAATGATCATCACATGAAAATACTTTTGAAGGTAAACCTCTTACAAGATTGTTTTTAACAAGTTTGTTCATGGTCTTGAAATTCATGTGACACATCCTTCTGTGCCAAAGAGAGGATTCATCCACAGAAGCTTTTGAAACAAGACAGTTCAGGGATGAATCACTATAAACATTGTCCATATCTAGACAATACACATTGTCCTTTCTTGGAGTTCTAAGTAGTATCATGCTTTCATCAACTACCTTGAACCCTGGAGCAAGGATCATACACTCAGTATTTGTAAATAATATGCTATGTTGTTTGTCACAAACCTGTGATACACTTAACAGGTTGTACTTCAACTGATCAACATAGTAGACATCCTCAAATGTCATCTTACCTTTGGTGACATTACCTTTTCCACTTATTTTACCACCAGTAAGATTATCTCCAAATGCAACATGTCCTCCATTGATATGCTTGAAATCCTGAAGGCATGACATGTTGCCTGTGATGTGCCTAGAGCAACCACTATCAACATGCCATATGCTCTTCCCCTTGAGCTGTTGGTTGCCCTGCACATAAGATAGATTAGTTAGTATGAAATAGGAACCCAAGCCAAAGTGGTCTTTGGTACCCCTTTCTCATCAAAATACTTGCATTCTTTCTTGACAAGATTGTTAAACTTTGACTCCTCATTCTTTTAGTACTTTGTCACAATAATGGGCTTGGAAACATTTTTGCTAGAAGCAGTACTGGTTTTAGAAGTACTAACTGCCTTAGCAGCACTTGCATGCTTAGCAGTACTAACCTTGTTAGCAGTAGTAACTGTGTTAGCAGCATTAATATTTTCAGCAGTACTAACACTGTTAGCAGTAGTAACTGTGTTAGCAGCACTAATATTTTCAGCAGTACTAACACTGTTAATACTTCTAGGCACCCATAGTAAAACACTTTCTTTTAAAACCTTATTTTTCATAGGGCCTTTACTTTCAACAGATTTCTTCATCACATGTTTCTTTCCAGCCTTCCTATAACCAACAGGTTTTTGCACAAATCTTTGAAAGTTTATCTGTTGATTAATAGGGTTAAAGAAGCAATACTTAGCCAAATGATTCAACTTGCCACATATGAAACAAGGTTTTGGTCTATTGATTTTATTCAGATCAACTCCTTGTTTCTGAGCCCATTGATTATTCTAGTTTCTTTGATTACCTCTTTTTATACCAGAATTTAGGCTCTTAGCTTTATTGCAAGCACACTGTTTACAAGATCCAGGATTCACAACCGTGGTTTGTTTGTAATGGACCTTGTTATCCTTTCCTTTGGTCTTCTCTATCTCCTTGGACTTGACCCAGATTTTCCCACATCCCTCATTGGTGATAATGTTGTTTTCTAATGGTATCTCTTTACTCACAACATTATCCCTATTCTCACTGGCTTCTTTCTCAGTCAAATCCTTAACTACTACCTCATCCAAAGGATCTATCTTAAAAGCTTCCTCAGACAAGTCCTTTTTCTCCTTGGTTTCTAACAAGTCTGAAGTAGGAGGGATATAGTTGTTGTTGTAAGGAGGAGGTGTATTGTTGTATCCAACACCAGGCTTCATCTTATCATGAATCTGAGCCTTTAGAAGAGAATCCATTGCTTTTGAAGCATATGAAAACTTTTCTATGTCAAGCATAACTTTAGACATTTCCTCTTTCAGCCTATCATTCTCTTCTAAGGACTTAGACAGTTTGGTCTCTAACTCATTCTTTTCCCACTTCCAATAGTTTGTGTCATAAGAGTGTTGAAGTTCATTAGCTTGAAAGCCTTTGATTTGCTCTTCAAATCTCTCTACTATCAACACATAATCTCTTATGTTCTTTTCTAATCTTTTGAGGTCATCACACATACTTTGATTGTGATCCCTGTATCTTTTGACAGTGTCTATGCAAGATTGAGTGCAAAGATTAGAAATTACCTCAGAGGGGAGATCAGACACTTCTGCCATAAGAGCTTGATTCTGAATGGCTTCCTCAGCTTGATCACTCCAGTCAAATCCCATTCCTTGTTGAGAAACAAGGGCTTGAGCAGGATTCTTGTTTTGATTGTATCCTCCATTCTGAGCTTGTTGGTGGTTGTTGTTTGGAACAACACTCCTGCACTCTCTAGCAAAGTGTCCTTTCATGTGACACTTATATCATTCCACCTTAGTCTTGTCAAAACCAGCTCCATCTTCTCTTCTTTGAGAGAAGTTGTTCCTTCCTGTTCTTTTAATAAACTTCTTCACCCTCATAGATAACATGGCCATCTGCCATTTAATGTCCATCTCCTCCAGGTCATCAGGGTGAAGTTGATCCAGATCATCATTAATCAATGAATTGTTGCTATGACTGGACAAAAAGGCTTCAAAGATAGTTTCAGTGCCTTTTTCTGAATTTACTCCACTAGCAGTACTAACTGCTTCAGGGTTGGCAGTAGTATCAGTGGATGCTGAAAGAAGTGCAGCATTGTGGATATAACCAGTGGGCTTCTTCTTGGATTCTACCTCAGTTTCAAAAACTCTTAGATCATTATATAGATCATCAAGTTCCTTCTCTTCCAGATTGTCACCTGTCTATATGAGACAGTGTACATAGTCCATTCATCCCCAAGAGATCTGAGGAACTTTCTGTTGATATCATCTTGTTCCATCTTCACTCCTATAGTATCCAGTTCACCAATGAGCTTGTTGAACCTATCAAAAGTTTGAGTCATAGACTCATTCTTTGAAGAAGTGAAGTTCTCATACTGCTGCTTTAGAACATCTCTTTGATTTCTTTTGATGCTTTTAGTTCCAGCAAATCTTTTCTCTAGAGCATTCCAGAGAATCTGAGCATCAGTGCAATTGCAAAATTGATGCTGATATTCATTGGGGATGGCCAAGAGCAGAGTGCTCAAGGCCTTCATCTCTGTCTGTCTGATCTTCCTCTCACCATCTGTCTTTGGTGGAGGTCTTTTCCCATCTGGTCCTATCTTTCCTGCTTCAGAAGGACCATTCTCAATGATATCCCACATTGAGTAGTCAGTGAGAAGAATGTATTGTCTAATTCTGATCTTCCACATGTCAAACTCACTGGGTTTGAGCATTGGAACCTTAGAGACCAGAGTACTGTTTGATTCTGCAAGGTTTTCCATGATGAATGAATAGATGTTTCTGAGGGAGTTTGGCTCTGATACCACTTGTCAGGATCGAATTCTTAACAAGAATAAATTCTCAAAAACTAATATCAAAGAAGTTGCGGAATAACACTTTGATATTCAATAAAACAGTAAACAAAACAGTATATGATCAATAACTTGCAAACTTGTATTGAATGCTTGAAGTTACAAGATTAAACACACAACCTCAATATTGATGAACAGGCTCACCAATACGAATTCTACTTCTCTAGAATTAGGAACTATGCCTTGAGGTTGATTTTCTCTAAAACTTAGAATGAATTATTCTTAACTATTCTATCAAATCTATACATATATTGAACAAAAAGATAATTACAATAAATAAAATATCTTTCAGTATATCTTCCATCATTATCTACAAGCCTTCCATGAATATCTTGATTCTTTCCAGCTGTCATCCTTTCCATCCGGATCTTTAAGTCATAAGCAGTACTAACTATGCTCAGCAGCATTAATTTCTTCAAGCAGCATTAACTTGGTCTTAGCAGCATTAACTACTAAGCAGCACTAACCACTAGAAGTACTAACTAGCTAAGCAGTACTAACTTTGTTCAAGCAGCACTAACTTTGACTAGCAGTATTAATTCTACTAGCAGTAGTAATACTCAGCAGTATTAACTTTGAAGTCTTCTAGCAGTAGTAATTCTGAACTAGCAGCATTAACCATACTTGAGCTTTTCTTCAATTCCCAACAAAAATGTTTTCAAAAAAAAATGTCAAACCAAACACTGTCAAATCAAGTAAGATCAGATCATCTAATCTATTTTATGACAAATCTGTTGATGGTTCAACAAGCTTTTATGTTAAATCTATTGGGAAGCAATGAAAGAAAAATCAGATGGTCTGGAGGGTGAAGAGTTCTTCAGATGAAGAGAAGAAGAAAGACAAAACATCTGCATCCACATCTAAAGCCAAAAGGAAAGTGCACACAAAGGTAAATCTTTTGATAATCTTGATATGTATTATTCTACTAACCATTTGATCAGGGTTGCTCAAAAGAAGATTTGTTGTTCTTACTGTAGAGCACATGACTTTGTAAGTAAGAATTTTGTCAATTACTGGTATGGTTCTTATTATGTAAACCCCACACGAACTTCAACTAACACATCAGGACCCAAATACAAGTGGGTACCAAAAGCTAAAACTGTGTTGCAGGCACCCCAAGTTTAAGGGGGAGCATGATGTTTGACTTCTAGACAAATTAGTCTAGGACTCGTACCTCAAAGAACAAAGGCTTTTGAACAAAACAGTTCAAAACCCGAACCTTAATGTTAAAGGACTTTGACTTCTAGAAAAATCAGTCTAGGGCTCGTACCTCAAAGAACAGAGGCTTTTGAACACAACAGTTGAAAACCCGGACTTAAATACCAAGAATATGGTTTCTGATTACAACAGATCAGGACCCGTTCTCAATGTTCAGATAATGATATTTTAAAAATATACAGGGGGAGCTTATCTGACCTAAATCATTAAATCATGATTTGAGGGGGAGCTTAAAGGTAAATATCTTCTTATCTTGATCTTCGATTGTTTGAAAGAAGAACAACTTTCGAACATGAAAAATGTTATCTGAAATGTTCAAACCACTTCTGGTTCTCAAAAGATTTTATGAATTAAGAAGTGTGCTTTTAAATGTTTTTCATAATTGAGCTTCAATGTTTAACTGACCGTGTGTTTCCAAAGTTCAATACTTGCGTATTATCTTGTCTATATACTGTAAAGTATTCATACACATCGGTTCAGTACTTCATTTGAATCAGTTATTACCATGTCTCTAAACGAAAAAAATTTCGATGGTAATACCCTCGTTTGCTTTCAAATATTGTTGAGCATCAATCATCATTTTCAATCTTTGTGCTTTCATTGCTAAATAGTTTATATTCGTTCATATAAACAAAATATCAAGTTCTTTGATACCCTAACCATTTCATTTGATCTGATTGATACATTGTCAGATTCTCAAAACAATTCTCTTGATTTCATTTAATTCATTCAATATCTTTGTTTTGAGAAATCTTCAAAGTTTAATTGCTCAAATCTCATGAGCATACATTTTGACAATGTTATCATATTTGTGCTTCATTGTTCAGATAAATTGTTGACCAATCATTCTTTTTAGGACTTACATGGGATTCATGTGCGAGCTTAAACAAAACTTTCATGGATTCACGTTAACCAGTGTTTCCTACCCAGGAAGTAATCCTAGAGTGATTGAGGGGCGAGGGGTCATAAATCAAAGAGTGGGGGAGATAACTCATCCGGTTGAGTTTTTCTCATTATGCTGAGCGGTAAAATGTAAATGAGAGTTTGGTTAGAAGTGAGCTAAATGTTAAAAAGAAAGAGGGTGTGAGAACAGAGTTAAAAGAATATGAAAACTCTGCACCAACTTCTTTCTGAGTCGGGCAGCCACATCTACTGATTGGTTCACATTCTTTGGTGACCATCATTGAAACAGGCAGTGAGCCCATGCCAAATCTTGCATTAACCCTACCAACCACTCATTTCTTTCCCGACAAAGAAATGTTTCAATTTTTCTTGGGGACACAGCACATATGCTATCTGATCTTCACTCACAAGATTTAGATATTGAAAAAGAAGGAAAGTTGCCCCACCTTCGCACCTCTTTCATGCACATTAAGTCCGTGTAATACTTGTTGTTATCTCAACAGTTCACACATTTTGAGCCTGAAAAAGCTTTAGTAGCTTCAATCATTTCTACACTAGCACGTACACACAAGGAATATGTTTTCTTGTCATAACATTCATAGAAAGTTCCTTTGTGATTTTTCGATGACTGAATGGAATCCCTAGGGGAGTGAACATCACCAAAGCTCTTTTCCAATGTACATATGTTGTACAAAGTGGCTCCGTGCTACTTACAGGCATGTTAACTGTATCATTTGTTGATTCAAGGTTACCTCGTTTATTATATCTGAATTTGAAAAGATTCGGGTATATACAGTTCATGATTCAGCTATTCAGATCAAAAGGGCGGAGAATGTCAAACTTTCCATAAAAAGGGGAGATTGTTAGTTTCTTACAAAGGGAAGATCAAAGAAAGTGTTGAAATTGAAGAGTTTTGATGATCTTGATGTTCACAATCATCAAAAAGGGGGAGAGATTTACAAAGTTTAATTTCAAAGCCGAGATATCAAAAAGTGGAAGAAATTTATGAAAGATTCAAATTTCAAAGCTGATTTGAAGAAAAGAGACTTTCTAAGAATAATTCTGAAGATAATTCTGAAAGTCCAAGCCAGATGAAAGTTCTGAAGATTCGTGAAAGTTTGTTTTTCCGAAGACTGATTAGAGATTGTAGAGATGAAGATACATATTTGTCAAAGATTCCTCGAAGTCTCGAAGTTTCAAAGATGAAGATACAAAGCTTTATTCAAGACTTGTTGATTTTCTAAAGATACAAAGTGTTAGAGACTTTTCAAGATTCTTCAAAGACTAAAAGACTGAAGATTGTTAAAGCTTCAAAGTTTTAAAGATGTCAGAGTCAAATGTTGAAGAATCAAGAGCTGAAGAGTAGTGTCAAATTTTTATTGAATCTTGAATACAAAGGGAGAGATTGTTAGTGTATTAATTGTATCCAAGATTTAATAGGAAAAGTCAAGCATGTAAAGTCAACAATGTCTAAGTCAAAGTTTGTAATGTCAAAGTCTTTATAAATGTTGTTTAGACATGTGAGAGTTTATCTTGTATAACATCCTTGGTATAAATACCTTAGGTGTCTTGTAATAGTTAGTAAGTACACATTCATTGTTAAATCAATATACATATGACTAGAGCCTTTATCTCTCTACTCTCTCTCTACATCTTCATATTGTCAAATATTGAATTGAGAATTGCTTGATTGTAATTGGGAAATACAATTTCAAACACTTTGTGAAATCTTCAGTCCAAATCTTTGAGATATCTTCTTGAAAACACAGATAGACTTATTTAGACTTAACTACTTAGGCGATAGCGATCTTCCACAACTCTGAGCCTTTAGTGTCAGAGCTCTGATGAAAGTGATCAGAGTTGAACACTTAGACAATATTGACCAACTTCAGATCTAATATCACATCTCCCTCATCTCGTACTTCTACTCCCTCATTCCTTACATCCTCTTTATCGTTGGTTTTTGTTGCTATTCGCACTGGGGTCTCGGGTCTCAGCTCTGAGTTCTCGAGAGTGAGCCTATACGCTCTCCTCACTTTCTTGTCCTTCATGTATGTTCTCATCTTTGAAGATAGAGGTCTGGCATATGGATATCCTCCAGAGACAGTTGTAGGCCTCCAGTGAGTTTTTATCTCATATATTGTGACTTTCTTCCCAGTAAGAGGCATTTCTAAAATGTCTAGGCCATGCCTTAAGAACAATGAGAGGAATTGAGGGAACATAAAAGTAGGTAGAGCTTTGCTTTTGCTCTAGTCCTGGTTCTTCTTGTAGATCGGAGGTAGAACCTCGTTGTAAATGAGGTGAGAGTAGTTCAACATGAGATCGAAGTAAACACCATACATGATAGTGAGAATATTGGTGCTTGACATGTCCATGCTTCCCAGTTTACATGTCAGAGCTCTGTTCAGAATGCTGAATAATACATTCCATAGAGGAGGAAGATATTGTATTCAGAATTCAGAAGGAGAGTTATTCTCCTTGGCATAGCCTATAAATAGTAGAAATCCAACTATTTCCTCAGATTTAGGGTCCTCGGCCTAGTGCCTAATCTTCATATCCTTCCTAGTTGGCAATAGCAGAACTCTAGATTTGGTACATTAATCAAAACCTATTCTGCAGACATCAGCTTTTCCACAACTTATAAATCCTATGACTACAGGTTCATCAACGTCAATGGCACAAGTTTGCCAAAATTATTGAATGTATCGTTTAGGGACTTTTTCGTTTGACAAAATTAGGGCAGGATGAAGGAAGTGGTTTTGAAGGGTGTTGATTAAAGGGGCATATGAAGAGTCAAATTAGTTCATTTCCAAGATGATTTTATGGTTATTAGGTTTTAGAGGAAGAGGAACATACACAACATTTGTTTCTTTGGGTCGATTGAACCTGTAAGGTTTGTTCTTGGGAAGCGTCAGAATCAGATTCAGGTCTCTGAACATGAGGTTAGGACACCCTTATTGCAGGTTTGAAGAACTCAAGAAAGATTGAGGATTCGAATGAGAAGAAAAAGGATGGAATATGAGAGTGGTAAAATCAATTTCTAGGGTAATATGGGGGTTTTTATGGTGGTGGAGGAGAAGGTACTTAAATGAAAACGTTGGAGTTTTGATCTTTGAGAGCCACAACCTTTGGAAAAATGACCTGTGGATTTGGGCGGTTCAAAATGGAGGATGCGTGTATACGTCACAACCCACGTGCGTAGGGAAATTGGAAATACCAGGGTTGTCACCTGGAAAATAACCTGCATCTCAATTCAGAGTGAAAACACATAAATCTTTTTCAACCAGAGGAGGCTCTATACAGAGAGAACCTCTAGATTTGGAATACAGAGATGGGTTCCTCTTGCTCTTCAATATTACACCTTTTTTATACCTAAAATCGTTTAAAAATCCTTGACTTGGCATGAGTGGATTTGTTGCAAATTTTTTTGATTTTTGAACTAGAGGCTCTGGATCTATTGACCAGAGGTTCTAAGTTTAAAATTTTCCAAATTTAGAAACCTCTTCAAAGCATTTTTAGATCAATCAAGGTTTGCTTCTTTTGAGAGTTCAGAGTGCTATTTTAGTGATAGAAATCATACCTGAAATGTGTATAGAGTGACTAGAAAGTAAAGACAGAGTACCTGAACATTGATTTGGAACAAATCGATGGAACAAATTGTCTGTACAATACACCTCGAAGCTCTTCATACGAAGAATTGGCTGCCCCTCGAATAGTCGATTTGTTTTCTCCCCCTTGTACTATGCTGGGTTCAGAAAGAAATAAGATTTGCAAAAGCCATAGTTTCAAAATACAAAAGCTCTGTAATATATATACAGAGGTTCTGGTTGACAAAGAAAATGGACAAGGATCATGTATGCTTAAAAGAAGTATATTGCAAACTAAGAAACATGGTACATCTCGAATACCCAAGTTTTGGGTTTCAGAAGCTCTGTATAGTGCATACAGAGGCTCTGGTCAATTAGCTTGGGACTTAAGTAGACATGTTGAGCATACCCAACTTGCTGATGAGGAAGTTAAATCTTGTCTCATCGAGACCTTTTGTAAAAATGTCACCAAGTTGGTATTCTGTGGAGATAAAGTACATTTCTATTGTACCTTTGTCCACATAATCCTTAAGAAAGTGGTGCCTGACATCAATGTGATTTGTTTTGGAGTGTTGTACCTAATTTGCAGATATGGCTATTGCACTTTTGGAATCACACAAAATTTGAATCATGTCAAACTCAAGACCATAGTCTTTGAGTTGAGTTTTCATCCAGATGACTTGTGAGCAACAATTAATTTGTATTTAGTTGAAAGTTATTTGTTATTGGGCCTCAAGCCCATTAGGCCTTTACGACTTAATATTGGGTTCAGAAAGAAAATAAGATTTGCAAAAGCCATAATTTCAAAATACAGAAGCTCTGTATTATATATACAGAGGTTCTGGTTGACAAAGAAAATGGACAAGGATCATGTATGCTTAAAAGAAGTATATTGCAAACTAAGGAACATGGTACATCTCGAATACCCAAGTTTTGGGTTTCAGAAGCTCTGCATAGTGCATAAAGAGGCTCTGGTCAATTAGCTTGAGACTTAAGTAGACATGTTGAGCATACCCAACTTGCTGATGAGGAAGTTAAATCTTGTCTCATCGAGACCTTTTGTAAAAATGTCACCAAGTTGGTATTCTGTGGAGATAAAGTAAATTTCTATTGTACCTTTCTCCACATAATCCTTAAGAAAGTGGTGCCTGACATCAATGTGATTTGTTTTGGAGTGTTGTACCTAATTTGCAGATATGGCTATTGCACTTTTGGAATCACACAAAATTTGAATCATGTCAAACTCAAGACCATAGTCTTTGAATTGAGTTTTCATCCAGATGACTTGTGAGCAACAACTAATTTGTATTTAGTTGAAAGTTATTTGTTATTGGGCCTCAAGCCCATTAGGCCTTTACGACTTAATATATATAGGTTTTAATTATTAGGTTTTAGGGTTAATCCTTAATAATAATCATAATTTTAGTTTAGAAGGTAGCCGTACATTTTCACTATAATTGTGCGCATCAATGTACCAAGAACATACAAGGTTTTCATTGATTAATCAAGGGATCGTGGTATGCTATTCTGATTTATTCATCTCTTGATCTGTATTGTGTTGTGTGATTGTTTATCAACTAGTATTCTGGGTTTAACAAGTGGCATCAGAGCCATTGAATCAAGGTTTTGTATTAAATATGTGTTATCGATACCTTATCTGTGTAAAAATCGATTCTTCAATTTAATGTGTTTTTGAAGCTGAAAATCGTTGATTTATGTGCGTTTTATGCTATTGAAAATCATATGATTGTTTAATTGCGCTTAAAATCAGAAATCGATCGACTTTTGCAAAATCTTTGGTTACTGGGTTTATAAATTGTCGAGTACTGTGCTACTCAAATTGAGTGATCAAAAGTTAATTTTAATCGTTGTTTTTGTTTAGGATTTGATCGATACATGTTTATGGATACTAAAGTATGATTTTTGCATTGAGTTTGAGTGTTTCAAGTGGGTTTCTGGGTTGATAATCGAGTTCTAGGTTGAACTGTTGAAGAACATGCCAACTACCCAGTTTGCGCCAGTTCATAGTAGTTTTTGGGCCAGCCTCTATTAGCGCAAACTGTATTGTGTGCCATCTTCTTTTGGCGCAAAGTTGTAACTTGCGCCACATACTACACCGGTCAACATCCACCCTGGTCGCAAGACACCGGTCAGGTCCGGTCGATACTAGGTCCGGTCGACGGTCACCGGTCTAAGGATCCGGTCAACAGGACACCGGTCGCTGACACCGGTCGGACAGAACTCCGGTCGACGAGACACCGGTCGCATCACAACATCGGTCGGTCAGACCCCGGTCCCGACTTTCTTTTGCGCCATAAGCTCTTCGTGCAAATCTACAATTTGCACCACCCATTCTTCGTGCAAACCTCACTTTTGCGCCACCTTCTAGTCGCACAAAATCCATCTCTCGCGACCCACATCTCGCGCATTCCTCAGATTCTTGCTAGCTTCAATTAGCGCAAAACTCAGTTTTCGCGCCAACTTCTCTTAGTGCGAGTTGACTTTTGCGTAAATTTTTTCTCTAGGGGCGCTGCCCCCATACCCCCGCAAGGGCGTTGCCCCTTGACCCCACCCGCTAGCGGGACCCCCGTGCTAAGTCTGCGGAGGGGGACAAAGTTCTGTTCATGATCAAAATTTTCTTATTTTCAGTATTACTCTGTATTTAATTGATTTTATCTACTGTTTGCGATATCTGCATTTGATTAATTATGGAAATTTATTTTTCTGAAAATTTTTTAGTGTAGTTTTTATCCAAATCTTGATTCTAAGATCTTACAAGTTGATTTAAGTGGTACAGATATCATTATGCCTTACATAGATGAGAAGGGAAATACAATGCTAACCAAGAGAGACTGTGCTTTAGCATATATGCCAGAGATTCCAGCACTAGAAGCTGAGAATGAAAATCTGAAGATTCAGAACTCATCTCTTCTAGAACAGATTGACAAATTGAAAAATGATAAGGACTCAGAGAAAGATTTTGTTTGCTCATAATGCATTAATGATTCTAAAATTAATTTTGCAGGAATAATTGAGTCTAAAGAAAAAGAGATCTTACATCTTCAAGCAAAGCTGAAAAAATTTGAAAGTATGAATTCTAGCTCAAGCTGGTCAAAGAAGGAATCAATGCAAAGAGAGCTAGATAAACTGATAAGAAGAGCAAACATTGCTTGTGTCACATCCGAAGGGCTTAGAAAGATAAACTCTCGAATTGTTGCTGAAAGAGACTCTTTGAAAGATAAAGTTTTCAGTCTTGAGGTTGAGATTAATGTGCTGAAAGAAAAGACAACCCAAGACAGAAACAACACAAAAGCCCAAGATGAGATGTTGAAGATTGAGAAAGAAAGAAAAGAATTTGCTAAGAAATTCTCTGATTTCTCAAGAAAAGCCTTTGAAGAGAAGAAATAATTAGAGCTTAAATGTGTTAAGCTTTCTCAACAAGTTTCAGACTTTGAGAAAGTTATCATTCTAGAGAGAGACAAGGCTGATAATGAGAAGAAGAAAGCTGAGCAGAAGGATGTAAATAAAGACTTTTCTAAAGAAAAGAAAGATTTAGAGACTGAGATAGCTAAGCTAACAAGAAAGTTATCTGAGTTGTCAACAAACATCTTGAAGGAGAAGAATGCAAAATCTGATTTGCATAAGAAGTTTGATCTGATTGCAAAGGAAAGAAACAGTTTGTCGTCAAAGATAAAGGAACTTGAAGAGATCGTATTCAAAGTGAAGCTGACTGAGCACAAGACGCTAGAGTCAATAGCTCAATCTCCGAGAGATGATCTAATTGCATTCGAATGCTCATTCAATTCAGCAGCAAGTTCAAGGTTTACTAATGTTTCTAAGAATCCTTTGTTTGATGTAATTGATGATCATACTTCTGAACGTAAAGATCAGATTTGTCCTTCTAACCTTTTCTATGACAAAGATGTTGATGGTCCAGGTAACTTCAAGAAGAATAAGTCTCGGAAGAAAAGGTTTTGGAGAAGGGAAGATGAGAAAGACAAAGGAAATTGAATCTGGAGAGTTAAAGGATCTCCAGAGGAGAAGAACACCGATAAATCATTTGTGCATACATGTAATGCAAAATGGAACAATGCCTCAAAAGGTAAAACTTTTGGCAAACCTGATCTGGTTTACACAATCAATCATTTGATCAGGTTAGCACAAAAGAAAATTAGTTGTTCCTATTGTGGCTCAAATGATTTTTTAAGAAAAGATTATGTGAATAACTGGTATGGTTCTTACTTTATATCTCCCACTAGAACTGCAACTAACCCATTAGGACCCAACTACCAATGAGTACCAAAAGCTAAATCTGTGTTGCAGGCAACCAAAGTTTATGGGGGAGAAAGAACAATGACTTATGATTACTAAAAATCAGGACTCTTGCCTCATTGTCAACAAGAGGACTTCTAAGTACAACAGCTTAGGACTCGATCTTCATTGGTAAAAATGAATGATACTATTTTCGTCGGAGAATAAGTAATAATGGCTTCTAATCATATCTTATTAGAACCCGCACTTCAGTGCTTTGTTTTCTATTTATATATAAAAAAATAAAAAATAAAAAATAAAAAATAAATAAAAATAAAAAATTTATTATTATTAAGTTGAGGGGGAGCCTAATTGTCAAAGAGCTTAATTGCCAACCACCTTTAGTTTGAGAGGGAGAATTGCATCGTCAAACACACAAATGTTTTGATTTCTCCAAAATTTTATTCTTCATGTTTATTCCTTTGTGCTTACATGTACGAAAGACTGTTGAACAACATGTTCTTTTAGGAAAATACATGGGATTCAGTGTGTGAGCTTAACAGAACTTCCATGGATTCACGGTAACCTGTGTTTCCTACCCAGGAAGTATTCCCTAAGTGATTGAGGTGAGAGGGGTCAAAAGATTTGAGTGTTGGTGTGTGAAGAGGTAAAATGGAAAAGAGAGATTGGTTAGAAGTGAGATTTAACAGTTTAAAAGAAAGAGGGTGAGAGAACAGAGTAAAAGAATATCAAACTCTGCACCAAACTTCTTTCTGAGTCGGGCAACCACATTATCTGTTGTTTCACATTTCTTCGTGAATGACATTGAAAAAGGCACCTAGCCCATGCCATCTCTTGCATACAACCCCACCAACTACTCATTCTTTTCTCTAAAAGAGAATGTTTCACATTTTCTGGGGAAGCAACACATATGCTATTGGTTCTTTATTTGGAAGATACTAATATTGAAAAAGAAGGAAAGTTGCCCCACCTTCGAACCCTTTCTCATGCACATTGAGTCTTTGTATACTTTGTTGCTGTCTCAACAAGTTTACATACTTTGAGCCTAAATTGAAAAGCAATCATCTGTGCTTAATTCTTTCATACACATGCACAAGCATACCGAAATTTGTTTTCTGTCAGAACGTTCATATAACCATGTGTTATTCGATGATTGAATGGAAGTCCTAGGGAGTCAACATCAAAACCAGCTCCTTATACAGTAACTTTGTGTTACTCAGTGACTTTGTGTCACTGACAGGCATTCCAAACTGAGTCATTTTTTGATTCAAGGTTACCACATTTATTTTATTTGAATCTGAAAAGATTGAAATAATCACTTTCTCCATTTGGAGAGACTGCTCTTTTTTCCACACAGGGATATATACATGAAGACAGTGCTTAATTGATGATGTTGGTCCCGGAGGTGCTTAACAAGTTTGTAGAAGGGGGGGGGGGTTGAATACAAACACAAAAATTAAAGTTTAATAAATTGTTTATTGATAACTCAAACACAATTTACAAGTTTGTTGCGGAATAAGATTAAAACAGACTCTATCTAAACAAACTTAAGAAACACTAAGATGGTTACACAAGAATATAGAGAATGGGGGATTAGAGAGTATAGAAAACAAGGGTTTCTATGAAATAGAAAGATGAAGGCAGAGGTGAGCACACTCTCAGATGGAGAGGTAATCTTTCTATTTATACCCTATGCATTAAATGCATGGCAGGGCACTTTACACGTGGTGTTCAGTGATTGGATTTGGGAGTCTGACTTTGGGAGACATGATTTTGGCCGTATCATGAACAGTGTAGTTGACAGAGTTGTTGTACGATTTGTGGCAGAGATATGTCCGTTCTGACACATCGTACTGGTTGTGCAAGGTAAGACAAAAGGAGACTTGAGGCATAAGCTTCATGATCGTTTGATCGCTGAATATGTCTTCCTTCAGAGATATAGAGAGGTTCAGCTATCGCTGAAGCTTTTCCTCATGTTCCTTCGCGTATAAGTAGATTCATCTTTGTTTCACTGATATCTGCATCAAGTCACTAGTAGACTTGTCTTTGTTCAGCAACTTTGTCTTCGATTCAGCTATGAAAATCTGTTGATGCGAGACTTGTCTTTAAGGATTACGTTACAATTTACATCAGAAACTATCAGTGTAACTGAATAGACTCAGTCTGATCGCTGATAGTGAAACACTAATACATATGAAATGTTTACAAGAAAGGTCATCAACGATAACTGAACAGACTCAGTCTGATCGCTGATGGTGAAACACTAATACATATTAAAACGTAAATTTCACTAAGTATAGTAGAGAGTCTTTATCAAATCACTGAGAGAGTTTGGATCAACAATCTCCCCCTATTTGATAATGACAAAGTAACTGAAGAAAATTACTTTATAGTTCAAAATAAGGAATAATCAGGACTCATAACATACATGTCCCAATTACTATTTTGAGGGATCTTTTACAGTACTGATAGAGTTAAGTACTTCACTGAAATTTTCATTAATTCAAGAAAAGAATGACAAGGTATGAAAATTATAAGTAGAAGTGAGGAACTAACTACTGTAACTTTAACTAATAGATTACAAGAAATAGAAAACTAATCTATCAGCTATCTAAAGAAGACTTGGGAGGATTGATCATATACTCAGGTATTTCTTCTCCTTTTTGCCTTCGATCTGAAGATTTTTGAGAGATGATTGCCTTGATCGATTCAGCAGAGGGAGATAAGTCACACCATAAGCACAAGAGATCCTTGAGATGACTGAGGGGACAGATAGGAATTTCAGATACTCTTTGAAATCTGAGCTCTTCCTCATCATCTCTGAAGAAGATTCCAAAAGGTTTATTGAGTACTTGTCCTGCAACATATGGTCCACCAGAGGGCAGAGATAGATTGAGAACTGAAAGATCAGGAGGAGGACCAAACAGAGCTTCTCTTGAGAACTTGATGGAGGTTTCTTTTCTGATCACAACCACATTTTCAGACAAGCAGGAGACAGGCTTTCTTTTGAATTGCTTTGGCATAGAAGGAAGAGCAGATGGCACCTTTAGGATTGCAGTGACTCTGTTGATGAGAGCATCATTTATCCCTTCAACATAGCCTCTGTAGATTGACTTTGATTTCTTCAGCGCATCTTTGAACTCAAGCCATTCCATGTAGTCGAAGCTTTCCAGCATAGAAATGAACATAGCCTTGCAACTTCCATCTTGTCTCGTAATCTCTATACTTTATCCTTCTTCTTTCTTCCAGAGATAGAGACTGAAACGATCTTCATTGAGTCAGAACGATAGTCGAGTTTATGTTTACACCAATCGACTGAGCTATCATTGATCCTTTGTTCTTTTGAGCGTTCCTCTTCAATCTCTTTCAGTAGAGCAGCCTGGAATTCAACTGGTTTCTTCTTTAGCTTTTTATCTTTGACTTGAGAGGACTGAATCTTGAGAGGAAGAGAGGCATCTCTTTGACAATCACCTATCAGCTTCTCAGCCCGGACAGATTCTTCGATTTCAGCTTCAGTCAGGAACTCTAAATCTGTTGATTGAGAGGGGATATTTAGTCGTTGTTTCTCTAGATGAGAGATCATCTCTGTTCGTCTGTTTATATCTTCCTCTGACCAGTGAGATGGTCTAGAGGGCCTTCCTGGATGTTGCAGGGACTCTTCTTCCTCATCTTCTTCATCAATCTCTCTTACAGAGATTGTTATTATTTTTTCATCAGCTATGGCAACTGGGATTATTTATAGTTCTTTACCCTTAAGCAGGGTAGAGAACTATCTGGACAGAAAAAAATAGAAAGAAAGGATTTAGTGTATGTTTTGTGAAGAGAGAAGATAAAGGCTAGAAAGAGATAGAGGGTTTGTAGAAAGAAACAGGGACAAGTGGGAGGAATACCTGAGAAGGATTCTCCTCAGATAGTGAAACTGTCTTCAGGTTTCCCTCAGCAACCACACATTTGGATTTGCTTTGGGAAGGGGTTCCTGAGGATGTTCCATGACTCCCCCTACTGTGACAACTTCTTTCGAAGGTATCACTGAAGATGTGATGGTTGCAGAAGAACACCATAAGGACTGATCTTCTTTATCGTCATCATCATCATATTCTTGATGAGGTTGCTCTTCCTCTTGATCTTCAAGATCAAGATCTTTTTCATCTTCATCCTCCTCTTCTTCTTCTTCGACAAAGTCTTTGAAAGAAGGAGGGGCTTGGTCTGCAACTTTCTCCCCCTAAACATAAGAGGGAGGATCTTCAAGTTGAACCTCAACAGCAGCTTCAGCTGTTGTCTCCCCCTCTTTGTCATTATCAGCGAGGGAGAGATCTTTGATTAGAGAGGAAGGTTGTGCAGAGGCCAACTTTCGGACTTCAGCCTCCAGACTATCCAGGCGTCCTTCAATCACTGGGAGATCTGAAGTAGCCTGATGAATAAATTCAACAGCTATGTTCAGTTGGGTGCCATCGTCCGATGTGAAGGAAGGAGACTGATTCGGAGTTGGTGCATTCAGCTTGGTGAGGACTTGCTGAAGAAGAGCGGTGCAAGCATCAACCTTTGCGGATAAAGCATCAAACCGACACTGAGAGTCTTCCTTGGCTTTGACAATCTCTTCTTGAAAAGCAGAGATTTGAGTAGTTTCAGCTTTGAAGAAGCAGCTAGCTGTCAGTGTTTTCAGCTCTTCACCAGCGGTATTGACTGCGCTGGTGGTTTCGTTGACATCGGCGGTGAGAGAAACCACCTTTTCACCCAAACTGTTGACATTTGCGTCAACAGTTGCCAAACTAGGACCTGAAAGAAAAGTTAGCTTCTGAGTAACAGGCTTAGATGGGGAGAAGGAAGGTGTATTGGTGGGTTTAGGTATACCTGGTCGTTCAAACATGTTGAAAAATTGCATGTCTCTTTCAAACATTTGAGAATCAGGTCCTAAAAATGCAACATGAGGTTGCTGCATGAGAGGAGGGTCAGAGACCAAAGAAATAGAGGGATTAGAGATGGGGATAGAAGAAGTTTGGGGTTGAGAAGGTACCTCAGTTGATTGAAGAATTGAGATTTCAGGTTGAGTCAGTGTTGTTGTGACAGCGACCGAGGTCGCTGGCACGGTTGATGTTATTACAGCAGTAGATGTGGAGGAGAGGACCACGAAATCATCCAAGGAAGTTTGTCGAGAAACTTCCTCAGGCCTTGAACTAGTGGCTGGTGTCTCCTTTGTAACTTTGGCCTTCTTCGAAGGACCAAAGGAACTAGCAGATGGTCGTTTGGAACCAGTGGTAGCGGCAGGGTTAGCAGAAGAATGAACCTCCTGCGTGGCCGCTGAAGTAGAAGAAGTGTGGAGAGAGAGTCGGGAGTGTAGGGTAGAGATACTTACCTCGTTTGCCAGCGGTTTGACCTCCAGTGAACGCTGACCCACTTTGACGAAGGAGCCATCAGCAGTAGTGGGGTAGGCATTGGCGTAGAGGAACTTTAAATATGCACAGATGAATCGTACATTTAGGATGATGGGATCCCTCTCCGTCTTCTCTATCTTTGACCTTAGATCGTCAAAGATAGCGGTGGCGAAGTCAAAGTTTTTGCCAACAATCACCGAGTAGGCCATTTGGAGCTGTACTTTGTTGGCTTGATCAAGGGAAGCACTTTTCCCACTCATATACTGAATGACTTGAGAAAAGATAAAGTTCAGCTGAGAAGGCATGTTCGCCTTCTTGATGGGAGTCAACTTCTTGTTGGGAATAGTGGAGCGGGGCTTGTTGTCCCTGCAGTACTCCATATCATCCAGAAACTGGATGAGTTCAGCGTCAGTTGGCGAATTTGACGTTCTTGGAGGGAACAAGTGCTGACTGTGCCATTGCTGAACAAGGAAAGAAATAAAGAATAGAAGGGAATGATTAAAGTCTAAAAATAAAGAAGTTTTGACCAGATTAAGATAAAAAAAATATTTGAAGATTAAGACATTGTTCTTAGTTTAAGAAGGAAGAACAATGAGAAAACCAAAGGTTTTGAAAGAATAAAATAAAAAAGAATGATTTTAGTGAGTAGAAATCTTATAAAAAACCATAATGAAAGGACATAAATGGATTTTAATAACAAGATTGAAATGGAAACAAGATTAAAGATTAAAATAACCTGGTGATCTTGAATGAAGATGATGCAGAAGCTTGAGAGAGAATTTCTTGCTCAAAAAGTTTTTCAGAAAGCGTAAAAGATATGAATGAAAAGAAACATTCCTTTTATACGTAGAGAGTAGGAGAGAGAAAGAGGCGGGAATACAAATATTCATTATGTCATGGACACGTCCCACGAAGTTGATTGGATAGAAGGGCAACGGATGATCGTGTCAGAAAAAAAGGCATGTCGTGGATTGTCGGCTCAAATGACGTCATAGGAGAGAGAAAAACGTTTCATTTGTCTTTTTTTTTGAAATTACCTCTGAAGAAAAGTCAGAGATAGGTTTTCCGTTGAAAGAATTCCTGATTAAAATTCAGAGATTGATTTTTATTTTGGAAGGATCACTGAAGAGAAAAATCAGTGATAGATTTTGTTTTTCAAAAAGTTTTTAATCATTTGAAGTAAACTTCAGTGATCAAAGTTTTATTTAAAACGTCTTACTGACTGAAGATTCAGTGATTGAAAGTAAGAGAACATACCTGAGAGTCATAGTTTTAATCAGAGATTGAATGATAATGGGGAACTTATAATTACTGACTTAATGCATGAACGCTGAAGATTTACTCTTCGAGATTCAGCATTCCAAGCTCACTGATGAGAAAGTTAAACCTTGTCTCATCAAGAGGTTTGGTGAATAAATCAGCAAGCTGATAGTCAGTAGGGATGAAATGAAGTTCAATATCACCATTCATCACATGATCTCTGATAAAATGATTTATGATCTCTATGTGTTTAGTCTTTGAATGTTGCACTGGATTGTTTGCTATAGCGATAGCAGTAGTGCTGTCGCAATAGATTGGAATCTTGGATAGCTGAAGGTCATAGTCTAGTAGTTGATTTCTCATCCATAAGACCTGAGCACAACAACTTCCAGCGGCTACATATTCAGCTTCAGCTGTGGAAGTAGACACTGAATTTTGCTTTTTCCTTGTCCATCTTACCAGCTTTCCTCCTAGGAGTTGACATCCACCAGTGGTGCTCTTTCTATCAAGTTTACAACCTGCAAAATCACTATCAGAATATCCAGTTAGATCGAACCCTGAGTCTTTGGGATACCAAAGACCTAGGTTAGGAGTCCTTGGGTTCAGATTGATATCGTGCACATAAACAATTAGAGTACATAATGTCAGGTCGGCTCCTGTAAGATACAGCAGGGAGCCTATCATTCCTCTATAGGCAGTGACATTAACAGGTTTTCCAGATGGATCTTTGTTAAGTGTCAGGGGAGGTGCCATAGGAGTCTTCATTGCTGAAGTTTGTGTTAAATCAAACTTCTTCAGCATGTCTTTAACATACTTACCTTGGCTGATAAAAGTACCTTTGTCAGATTGTTTGATCTGAAGACTAAGAAAATATGTCAGCTCACCCATCATACTCATTTTGTATTCTTTTTTCATTCTTTCAGCGAATCGAGTACACAGAGATGGGTTAGTAGAACCAAATAGGATGTCATCAACATATATTTGTACAAGAATAATATAACCTTTTATCTTTCTGAAAAATAAAGCATTATCAATTTTGCCACGTTCAAAATTTTCAGAGATAAGAAAAGATGAGAGAGTGTCATACCAAGCACGAGGGGCTTGTTTGAGACGGTAGAGAGCCTTATCCAATTTATAAACATAATTTGGATACTTAGGGTCATAGAACCCTGGAGGTTATTCTACATAGACTTCTTCATTCAGCTTTCCATTTAGGAATGCTGATTTTACATCCATTTGATACACAATGAAGTCTTTGTAAACTGCATAAGCTAAGAATAGTTCGAATTGCTTCGAGCCTAGCCACAGGGGCAAAGGTTTCATCATAGTCTATGCCTTCCTCTTGTCTGTATCCCTGAGCAAAAAGTCGAGCCATGTTGCGGGTTGTTAGGTCATGAATTCTCAATTAATCAATGCATGAAAGATTGAACAAAGGTAGATTGGGAAGGAAATGATTGTATTATTCACAATCTAGAGAGAGAAAGAGTTTCTCTCACTAGAAACACTAAGAAAGCTTTATGTCTACATTGTGAATGAAAGGTTACAAACAAGATTACAAAACACCTCCTATTTATACCCCAATCACCCATGTTACACATATTAGCCTAACCCATTATGCTAATGACAAAGCCTATTACACAAATGATGACTTTACAATACTTTGTAAATACTTCTAAATACAGTACATTAACATTCTCCCCCTAAAGTTTTGTAAATGAATCATCTCTTATCAGCTTCAGCTCTTCTCCCCCTTGATTTCTTTGAAAAACTTTAGCGTTGCTTAAACTTTAAAACAACTGTGGCTCCCCTTGTAAGTAGCTCTTATCCTTAGAGTATCAACTGAAATATCAGATCTGATGTGGACAGTAACCTCGACTGAGTGCACATAAAGACAACTTTTAATCTTTAGTAAATCCAACGCATTCCTTAACGCCCACAAGAATGATATGTGTGGACTATGACATGACAACCAGAGTGCATCTTCAGTATATAACAGCAAATCTGTCTTTGACCGCGAGTTGAAAAGGAATTCAGCTTAAGAACTTAATCTTATAAGCTTGTAGGAGGATGCAACTTGTAGCAAACACTACTAGGCAGGGTAGAAGATTTATCTGAGGAAATATTTGACAGTTAAATCTCATAACGCAATTTGTCGCAAAAATGGGTGTGAACAGTAATTTGTCGCAAAAACTCAGAACTCGCAGAACAAGTAAACTCGCAGAACAATAAACTCGCAAAGCACTGTTCATGTGCTTCGTGCTAAACGTGATGTGCGTGTTCTTGAAACTCGCAGGCCTTGACGTGCGCATTTTATGCCTTAGAAAAAATTTGACAGTATCAAAACTCGCTAAGCATGAAACTCGCAGACTGAATGAAGGTATTCGCCCAAACTCGCATGCTACGTCTTACGCGTTTTGCAAACTCGCACGACTCACCTTGCGCGTTTACTCAAACTCGCTAGCTTCGTCTTGCGCATATAGTAAACTCGCACGCTTCATCTTGCGCTTTTGCCTCAAACTCGCACGCATGATTTGCGCGTTTTAGGACTTAGAAAATTTTGACAATATCAAACTTGTAGACGCCATTTGCGCGTTTCTCTATCCATGCGCGTTCTTCAGCTAGCGCGTTTTTCAGATGAACTTGCGTGTTCTTCAGTTGAAGCTTGCGCACTTTTGGGATCTTGCGCGAGTCGAGTTCTGAAAACTTGAAATCATCATATCTTTCACATTTCATCGAATTTTGAGATGAAACTTTGAGAGTATGTTCGAAATTCACTTCTGAACATCTTTGTAGTTGATGATCTTGTCTAAAAACAACTCAATACAAGAATTCGATCACAACACAGTGAAAAAAAATTAGAACAAAAAAATTCAAATTTGACTAATTCTTCTAAACTGATTGAAATCACACAATGTGATTGATTACAAATGATTCAACTCTAATTACATAATCAATCTAATCATCAAATCTCGATCAATTAAGCTCCAAAATGAAGAGATTTAAATCCACGATACTGTTTATGCGACCAGAACACTGTTCCATTGAAAAAATTACGAATTCGATCATTTCGATGAAAGATTTCTTCGATTAGGCTCTGATACCAATTGAAATTATCCTTTTAATCAAGCAATTCAAACAAAATCAAACAATTATGGCATTTATGTTCATGATCTAGAGAGAGAGTAGAGAGAGAAATTATGTAGTCATATATCTGACAATGTAAAGCGTACAATACTTCTAGTTACAAGATTATACAAGACATAGGTATTTATACCACAAGTCTATACAAGATACAAATACTCACATGACTAAATACCATATTGACTTAACTAATCTTTGACCTTGTTGACTTATCTTAACTTGACTTTTCTCACTTATATCTTGGATACAATAATACACTAACACGGGTTACAGTTCCATGTTCATCTAACTTGTTTCTAAACACCCATTTGGTGCCTATAACAGTCTTGCATAGCGCTGGCCTAGTTTTGATCTCTGAGGGCATCTTCAGCCTTTTTTGGCTCTATTAAAGAAATAAAGTTAACAAAAAGACAGATATTACCTGAACTTCGTCATGTCTGAATACCTGCATCGGGATCACCAAGAATTTGATCTATGGGGTGATCTCTGGTCCATCGCTGAATGGGGACATGATCGCTTACTTCAGAGATTGAATCAACAATAGGAACGTTTACTGATGAAGAAGCTTGAGGCTCATCAGCGATCAACTGTTGACTTTCAGACAAGCCATTGTTTTCTGAGAGAAGTTTAGACAAATATAGTTCTGATGGAAGAAGTGTGTTTAGAGGCTCTGCTGAGATCCATGAGTTGGATTCAGCGTTAGGAGGTATGATGTTTGGATCATCATCAACAGCCGTTGGATTTTATTGCTGATGGTTTGAGAAGAGGGGTTTTGTTTCTCTGTAGCGAGAAAACATCCAAGCATTTAGTTCTTCATTGTCAACGATTGGTTTAGAGTTTGTTGAGCGAGTTTCATCAAAAGTGACATGAATTGTTTCTTCCACAAATTGTCTTCGCTTGTTGAAAACTCTATAGGCTTTGGAGATGGAGGAATATCCAAGAAATATTCCATCATCAGCTTTTGGGTCGAATTTACCAAGCTGATCTTTGTTGTTTAGAATAAAACACTGACAACCAAAGATATGAAGAAAACTGATAGAAGGCTTTCTTCCATGAAAAAGTTCATAAGCTGTCTTTCCGAATCTCTTTACTATCAGCGATCTGTTTTGAGTAAAACATGTCGTGTTTACAGCTTCAGCCCAAAATTGAGTAGGGAGATGAGAATCGCTGAGCATTGACCTAGCGGCTTCAATGATCGTTCTGTTTCTTCTTTCAGCAACTCCGTTTTGCTGAGGAGTTCTCACTGAAGAGAAGTTATGAGAAATTCCCTTGTTCTCAAAGAAATTGTTCAGAGAGCTATTTTTGAATTCAGTTCCATGATCACTTCTTATTGAACGTACAGTGAGATTATTTAGCACTTCCATCTTTTTAACAAAAGATATTAGTTCTTCTAGAGTATCACTCTTGCAGCGAAGAAAGATAACCCAGGTGTAGCGAGATTATTCATCTACAATGACAAGCGTATATTTCTTTCCAGCTATTGATTGGATGTTGACAGGGCCAAACAGATCCATATGTAAGAGCTGAAGAGGACTTGTCAATGAGGAAACTTGTTTAGACTTGAAATAGATTCTTTAGCATATGAGTGCTGAGGAAGACCAGAAACCAGTTCCTTAGAAGAGAGAGAATTCAGGGTTTTGAAATTTAGATGATAGAGAAAACATACGTTTTCAGTGATAGTAGAGTCCATATCTATTACATAGACATTTTCTCTTCGATAACCACTTAGAGCAAGTTTTCCTTTCTCATTTACCACTGAACATGTTTTCTTGGAAAAGCGAACTTCATAGTCTTTATCACATAGCTGACTGATGCTCAGAAGATTGTGCTTTAGTCCATCTACATAAGCGACTCTTCTGAAGGTAGTTGTCCCATTGCTGGGGACACCAAACCCTCGGGTATATCCTTTTCCATTTCCACCAAAGGTCACAGAGGGACCTTTTTCTTCCTTGTATTAAGTGATCAGATATTTTTGTCCAGTCATATGATGAGAACATCCACTATCAAGATACCAGATGCCCTTTGATCCCTGAGATGATATATAGCTCATAGAAGTTTCATATGGTTCTTCCACTTCTTCTTTAATCTCAGCCATGAGGCAAAGATTAGCGACTTCTTCTTCATCAGAACTTGATTCTTCTGATTCAGCCCAGTCATGTTCTTCAGCAATGAGACCTTTACCTTTTCGCTTGTAGCTTTTCAGCTTTTGATATTTGTCTTTCAGCTTTAGGTATTTGTCATCGCTGGATCTTCTTCAGGTAGAAGGTTTGAATACTTTCTTTGACCTACATTCACTTGCAAAGTGTCCAATCTTTTCGCAGTTAAAACAAGTAGCAGTAGCCTTATCAACAGGGTTGATTTTAGCTTGTCAGTTAGGGACAGAGGCTTATTTCTTCTGAAATTGCTCTTTCTTGCAAATCTCTTAAAAGAGTTTGTAAAGAGTGCTAAGGATTCATCAAACTCTGAAAGTTCAGTGTCTGATAGATTCTCAGATTCAGAATCTAACTCAGTGATGGGGAGAGTAGATCGCTGAGATGGAATTATTTTTGAAGAGACTAAAGCAACAGGAGTGCTTTTGAAGTCTTTAAAAATCTTCAACAGGTTTGATTGCTCATAGTTAAGCAATATTCCATACAAGGTGCTGAGAGAAAGAGAGTTTAAGTCTTTTGTCAGCTTGAGACATATTGAATAACTGTCCCAGCATTCAGGAAGGCATTCCAAGAATTTTTTTAGGACCTCAGAATTAGAATAGGTCCTACCAACGGTTCTTAGATCAATGATTAAGCAGTTAAACCGCTGATGAACATCAGAGAGAGATTCACTCTTACGAGCGATAAAACTTTCATATTGTCTTACCAAGTTAATCTTTCGAGTTTCTTGGATTTCAGTGGTGCCTTCATATTGAACACATATGGTTTCCCACATTTCCTTAGAAGTTTTAAGATGCATGATGGAATGGAAAACTTCATTAGGCAGAGCCATAGAGATAATGGTCTTTGCCCTTGCATCAATACCAACCTTCTTTTTGTCCTCATCACTCCATTGTCTGTTTTCCTTAGCAATATAACGTTCATGAATAAATGGAGTGGTAGCAGTAGCTGGAACGACAACTATGATTTGGACAGGTTCATAGGGTCCATTAGTTATGTATTCAGGTATGCTGGGATCTGCACCTTCTAGAAATAGCATCATTCGATTTTTCCAGAGAGAAAAGTTATCTCTGCTGAATCGAGGATGTTTAGAAAGTGAACCATTATCATAGTAGTTTGTGTTTGTGTTGAGTGCCATTTTAGAATAGCAAGGAAGAGAATAAAGTAAGATCTTGTTTATCAGATTAAACAGTCTGCTCTGATACCACTTGTTAGTCCCGGAGGTGCTTAATAAGTTTGTAGAAGGGGGGGGGGTTGAATACAAACACAAAAATTAAAGTTTAATAAATTGTTTATTGATAACTCAAACACAATTTACAAGTTTGTTGCGGAATAAGATTAAGATAGACACAATCTAAACAAACTTAAAAAACACTAAGATGGTTGCACAAGAATATAGAGAATGGGGGATTAGAGAGTATAGAAAACAAGAGTTTCTATGAAATAGAAAGATGAAGGCAGAAGTGAGCACACTCTCAGATGGAGAGGTAATCTTTTTATTTATACCCTATGCATTAAATGCATGGCAGGGCACTTTACACGTGGCGTTTAGTGATTGGATTTGGGAGTCTGACTTTGGGAGACATGCTTTTGGCCATATCATGAACAGTGTAGTTGACAGAGTTGTTGTACGATTTGTGGTAGAGATATGTCCGTTCTGACACATCGTACTGGTTGTGCAAGGTAAGACAAAAGGAGACTTGAGGCATAAGCTTCATGATCGTTTGATCGTTGAATATCTCTTCCTTCAGAGATATAGAGTGGTTCAGCTATCGCTGAAGCTTTTCCTCATGTTCCTTCACGTATAAATAGATTCGTCTTTGCTTCACTGATATCCGCATCAGGTCACTAGTAGACTTGTCTTTGTTCAGCAACTTTGTCTTCGATTCAGCTATGAACATCTGTTGATGCGAGACTTGTCTTTAAGGATTACGTTACAATTTACATTAGAAACTATCAGTGATAACTGAACAGACTCAGTCTGATCGCTGATAGTGAAACACTAATACATATGAAATGTTTACAAGAAAGGTCATCAGCGATAACTGAACAGACTCAGTCTGATCGCTGATGGTGAAACACTAATACATATTAAAACGTAATTTTCACTAAGTATAGTAGAGGGTCTTTATAAAATCACTGAGAGAATTTGGATCAACAGATGACTATACACAAACGGGGAGATTGTTTTGATATGTTTCGATGATGATGATTCTCACCACTTATCAAAAAGGGAGAGAATACAAAGAGGGAGACTATACAAGAATGTTTGCGAAAGATATCAAAGTGAAGAACTAAGACTGTTGAAGATTTCAAAGTTTCAAAGATATCAAAGTTATTTGATTTATCAAAAGTATGATTGAAGATGATCGTCAGAAGGACACTTCAGTTAAAGAAAGACTACAAGTTTTCAAGAGAAGAGAAGACCCGAAGACAATTACCAATTTTTTTAATCTTGAATCCAAAGGGGGAGATTGTTGGATCATAAATTGTATTTAAGATTAAAGTTAATTAGGGGGTCTAATTTGTATTTAGTTGAAAGTTATTTGTTATTGGGCCTCAAGCCCATTAGGCCTATATGGCTTAATATATATAGGTTTTAATTATTAGGTTTGAGGGTTAATCCTTAATAATAATCATAATTATAGTTTAGAAGGTAGCCGTACATTTTCTCTGTAATTGTGCGCATCAAGGTACCAAGAACACAGACAAGGTTTTCATTGATTAATCAAGGGATCGTGGTATGTTATT
Source organism: Arctium lappa (assembly GCA_023525745.1). NCBI lineage: Eukaryota > Viridiplantae > Streptophyta > Magnoliopsida > Asterales > Asteraceae > Arctium > Arctium lappa. The sequence goes on along the minus strand of CM042059.1, from coordinate 58,842,673 downwards.
CTGATTTTTTTATCTCTTGATCTGTATTGTGTTGTTGATTGTTTATCAACTAGTATTCTGGGTTTAATAGCTACGTATTCAGCTTCTACAGTTGATGTTGACACACAATTCTACTTCTTTGAGGTCCAACTCACAAGCTTGTCCCCAAGAAATTCACAACTTCTAGAAGTGCTCTTTCTGTCGAGTTTGCATCCGACATAATATACATCTGTGTATGCTATTAGCTCAAATCCAAAATCTTTAGGATACCTGAGACCAAGGTTTTGAGTCCCTTTGAGGTATCTATAGATCTTTTTAACTTCAATTAAGTGAGCCTCTTTGGGATTTGCTTGATATCTAGCACAAAGACATGTTGCAAACATGATATCTGGCCTACTTGCAGTTAGGTACATAAGTGATCCAATCATGCCTCTGTAGTTCTTGACATCCATTGGCTTACTAGAGGAATCAGGGTCAATCTTGCTACTAGTGGCTATTGGAGTTCTCATTGATGAGGAATCATTCATTTTTCATTTGTTTAAAATATCATAAACATATTTAGATTGATTAGTAAAGATTCCTTCTGGAGATTGTTTGACTTGAAGCCCGAGGAAGAAGGTAAGTTCTCCCATCATCCTCATTTCAAACTCACTCTTCATCAATGCATAAAACTTATCACAATATGTTTGATTTGTAGAACCAAATATAATGTCATCCACATATATTTGTACCAGAAGCAGTTCATTATTATGCCTCTTAATAAACAAAGTAGTGTCGATTGTACCTTTCTCAAATTTGTGTTTGATCAAAAAAGAGGAGTGTTAGATCCCAATTCAAGCAACAAATGAAGAACTCCATAGAAATGTAGATACAAGATAGAAATTAACAAAAACAATCATCAAAATCATCTCATATGCTTGGATTGTTTAACATGGAGGGGAAATTGTTGTGAACACCACACTAAACATTTAGTCGACTCTCATAAGGCTCACCTAGTCGTGTGTGTAAAATGTGTAAACTCTCCAATTATCAAAATGAGAAATGAACCCATAGGCACCAATTTATAGGGCCCATTTACAAACCAATTATCTAAATCCCATAAACTACCCAAAAGCCCAAAATATAATTTCTTTATAAAACATTCATTAAATTAGGGGCTAATTTGGTCTAACAATCTCCCCCTAATGTTTTATAAAGAAAGAATCATCATATAAACTCCCCCTTGCTTTATTTAAAAGCTCGGGTGTGCCACTCTTCAAGTTTTTAGAGCATTACAAGTTCCCCTCAAATGTAGGCCCATATTCTTGTAAAATCGAGACATTTTACACTTTCTTTCCAGCTTTGATGACTCAACTTCGCCTCTGTTTTTAACCATCAAGGAGCCTGATTGAGAGAAAACATAGAACACGCACATTGAACTTTGGCCTCTTGGATTTTGAATAAGCTTGATTCATCCATTTTGGATGAAATATGAGTGAGTTGTGCAAGGTTTCCCTCAGTTCCACAAAACGGTCTTCAAAACAGAAAACTTGACACTTCAAACGTAGTTGAGTAAACATTAATCTCCGAGCTTTAATCTTGAAGAATAGAGAGGTGAGTGACATATAATATGTCAAAATCGTAACTTTAATTCATGAAGAACATACGAGAGGACACCATTCTGAAATCAGGAAGAGTACGAGTGAAATACAATGCTTTATGTCCAACACCCTTCTGCAGACTTTGACTGTGAATTAGGCATATCATCTGACGGAATTTTAGAAAACTCAAAGATTCAAAGTCTTGCATCTGTGTTTTAGCTTTTCAACGCAACTGGATTCATGTAATTTGGAGCTTCGAGGAGAAAGTTATGCGCGTTTTTCTGAAACAGCGCATAGCTGTGAAAAAATCTGAAAAAATTAGGCTACGGGCTCTGGTTCATTGCGACCTCGAGACCACCGACATATGATGTTTAACCTCTGGCCCCCCTCTCTGGTCGCTTCTCTTACCTTTGTGGTTTTGGTCCACAGAGCCTCTGTTGATGTTTCTGCGTAATTCTCGGTCAGAGCCTCTTGGGACAACTTAAGTGCATCTCTTTGCCTCTTAAGAGCATCTCTACTTATACTTCTGCACGGAAGCTTCTGCATGTGCACAGAGGCTCTGCACAAACCTCTGCGCATAACAACCTCTACACAACTCTCAACAACCTCTTGATCAACCTCTGTTCAACAACTTTACACCGACTTTGGGACTAAATTAGACCATGATAGTTCTAGAGTTTGTAAAAACTCAAAACATAAAATGTGTGCATTGGTTCGTTATCTGTTCATAGAATCTGAAATCACCTTCTTTGGATCTAAAATGAATAAGATATGACCAATATACCACAATTGCGCAAACCTGTCCAACAACTTTGCATCAACACACTGCTGTCCACTTTAACGATGCATATGACCCTTCTACAATTTGAATATCTGAATGCTTAAAACATGAAAGTTTCTAATCCATCTATTTTTCTATCCGGAACCTTTTTATTTGCCTCAATTGATGCCTTGATGATTGAGATAAGATCAATTTACTTCAGCACCGCAAATCTGTCAGCAAGTTGATTTTCATAATATCATCCCGAAATTGAACCAAATCGTGCTCATGCAATTCATCGAGCAATCAGAGTGCAAAAACTGATCATATTTTTTACACAAAGAGAGTCTCAAATTGGTAGCTATTCTTGGTAGATCTGAGATCAACATCCATGGTACCTATTTGTCAAAGAAAAAAAAATGAGACTAGAGCATTCATCATGGTAGGATCAAAAGATCAACCACCAACTTGAAGATTTGATAAAAGAACAATAAATGAGGGGGATCAAAAACACATACACACATGTAATAAAACTAACCAGATACAAACAAAATAGAATTAAATCTTCACAAAGGCAATTCATCAAACATGTGGTGTGCAGAAATCAGATTTGGTGTATAATCAATAAAATCTTTCCTCAAATATCATCCAAATCTCATCCAAATGAAAGAATGGATCTCAAATAAACGCAAAACAAATGATAAAACACATAAATGATATTTGAGTTTAGGATAATGTGATTGAATCAATCTAAGCACCAAAACATCAAAATAATCATTTAATCTTCAATTGCTGCCATAGATGACCGAATTGAAGAAAAGTTTCTTCAATTGACTCTGATACAAATTGTTAGATCCCAATTCAAGCAACAAATAAAAAAAAACTCCATAGAAATGTAGATACAAGATAGAAATTAACAACAACAATCATCAAAATCATATATCATATGCTTGGATTGATTAACATGGAGGGGAAATTGTAGAGAACACCATACTAAACATTTAGTCGAATTTCATGAGGCTCACCTAGTCTGTGTGTGTAAAATGTGTAAACTCTCCAATTCACAAAATGAGAAATGAACCCATAGGCACCTATTTATAGGGCCCATTTAAAAACCAATTATCCAAAGCCCATAAACTACCCAAAAGCCCAAAATACAATATCTTTATAAAACATTCATTAAATTAGGGAATAATTTGGTCTAACAAGGAGAGACACACATATCATGCCCTTGAAGACTATTTTAATCCATATAGAGTTTTATCCAAGAAGTAGACATGGTTTGCATATGCAGAGATCTCAAATCCTGGTGGCTGCTGGACATATACTTTTTCTTGCAATTTGCCATTCATGAAGGTCGATTTTACATTCATTTGATAGACTCTAAAACCTTTGGGTGCAACGAAGGCCAAGAATATGCTGATTGCTTCGAGCCTTGCTATGGGGGCAAAGGTTTCTTCATAGTCTATCCCCTCCTCTTGGCAGTATCCCTTGGCAACCAACCTTACTTTGTATCTGATCACAACACCATCCTTATTCATCTTGTTCCTAAAAACCCATTTGATCCCAATGGAAATTTTAGTCTTAGGTAAAGGGACAAGGGACCATACCTTGTTGCGCTCAAATTGGACAAGATCTTCTTGCGTAGCTTCTATACAACTTGGATCTTGTAGTGCATCAGAGACTTTGTTGGGTTCTACCATGCTTAAAAAGTTCAATAAGAAGCCTTCATTATCAGTGGCAGATCTTGTGTTTAGTCCATCTATAGGATTGCTAATGATTTGGCTTGAGAAATGATCTTTTGTCCACTTTGTCAATCACGGTTCATGTATAGAAGGAGCTTCACCTTCTGTAATTGAAGGACTAGGTATTTGAACATTGGAGCTCTATATGCATGATGCAGCCTCTACATGCTCTCCCTCGAAAATATCTGATGTGCTTCTTTCTGGACATGCACATGAAGAAGTAGAGGGTGAAGCATTAGAAGGACCAGTTAGTTATATACCTGTTGATTCTGGAACTTCTAAGGCTTGGTTGGGAGCACCTTTGTCGATTTGACCAGAGGGCTCTTCATCACCGAAGATGTCCTCTAAAAGTAAATCGATTTCCGACTCTATGGACATAGAGGAGTCCGAATTCACTTGGTTTTGACCAAGTCCTGAGGTGGTGCATTCAGAAGTCTCTTGTGTCTTGTCATCAAAAGACACATTGATGCTTTCAAGGATCATCATTGTCTTCAAGTTGAATACTCTGTAGGCTTTTGAATTTAAGGAGTATACAATGATCTTTCATTTTTCTGCCTTTTTGTCAAATTTACCAGATGGTCCTTATCGTTTAACACGAAGCACCTGCAACCAAAGCCACAAAAATATTTTATATTAGGCTTTATTTGGTTAATCAATTCAAAAGGAGTCTTCTAATGTCTTTTAACTATGATTAATCTATTTTGAGTAAAGCAGACAGTTGAAACTTCTTCTACCTAGAAGCTTGTTGGAAGATCAGAGGCTGCTAGCATGGTTCTTGCAGCTTCAACTAGTGATTTATTTCTTCTCTCAAAAACTCCATTTTTAAGGGCTTCTAGCCGCAGAGAATTTTTGTGAGATTCCCTCACTAATAATGTATTCATTTATTTTCGCATTCTTAAACTCAGTGCCATTGTCACTTCTCAGCTTCTGAATCTTGCAGTTAAGCAGTATCTAGATCATTTTCATCAAATTAATTAGTACTTCTTCTACATCAGACTTTGACCTTATGAATTCAATCCAAGTATATCTTGAATATTCATCTATGAGTACAAGGATATACTTTTTTCCAGACAGACTCTGCACAGAGATAGGACCATAGAGGTTAATATGAAGCATGTGCAGAGGTCTGCAGCATGGTAAACCAGACTTTGTGTTGTGAGAGGCTCTCTTGAGCTTGCCCATCTCACATGCAGAGCATAGGTTATGTTTGTCAAATTTCAGATCAGGAAGCCCTCTTACCAAGTTAGATTTTACAAGTTTGTCTAAAGTGGAAAAGTTCAGGTGAGAGAACATTTTGTGCTAGAGCCATGCCTCTTCATTTTTCTTAGAAATCAAGCAGAGCTTATCTGCTTCATCCATGTCATTGAAATTAATTAGGTAGAGATCACCTTTTCTATATACTTAAAGCAGTTCTTCACCAGAGTTTGTTAGTAAAGAGCAAAACTTCCTTTAAAACTTGACATCAAACCCATTGTCACAAAGTTGACTTATGTTGAGTAGATTATGCTTTATGCCATCAACATAAGCAACTTTTGACACTGCAATATTACCTTCTGTGAGTATTCCATACCCCTTTATTTGACCCTTTTTATCATTACCAAAAGTTAAAGAGACTCCAAATTTGTCTTTGAAGGAGGTTAGAGTGTCTTTGTTGTCAGTCATGTGCCTCGAGAAACCTAAGTCAAGATACCAGATCTGCACACACTACTTCTGCAACATAAACTAGAGGGATTGAGGTACCCATCTCCATATGGGTCCTTTCTTGTTAGTTTTTAGGGTAGTCTTAGAAGCTTCTGTTTGCTAGTCATGACTGGTTTTCTAGGTTCCTTCCCTTTAGGTTGTTTCTTCCGACATTTGGTTTTACCATTTTTGGATTTCGCCTTTGAGAGGAAGCAATTGGGATTTGAGAAATGATTCTTCAGTTGATGTAATAGTTTAAACCAATGACATTTATGCACACAAGTGGAAGATTGCTTGAAACTTTCATTAAATTTCCCAAAATTTGGTACATTGGCCTTATGATTTGAATCTCTCCTAGCATCAAAATTTTTCTGAACTTCCTATCTAGGTTAGATTGTTTATTTTAAGAGCTCTTATTTCTGGCCAAGCTTGCTTCTATATCCATTTAGCTTTTCCTTTGGAACTTGAATTCACTGTAATAGAAGGAACAAAAGTATTATTCTTTTTCCATTTTCCCTCCTGTTCTTTTGTGAAATTTATAGGTTTAAAAGCATAAGGTTTAGAGGTTTCTGGAGCTGTCTTTTCTAATTTAAGAGATGTTTTTGCCTTTAAACACATGTCAATGAAATCTGGGCAGATGGGTATTTTAAAGCACTCTTCTTTGTAGAAACATGCTTGTTTGGAATTCTAGAGAAGAGCTTAGTCTCCTCTGACCACTAGCCACAATCTTTGGTTCATCAACAACATACTCTAGTTTAGTGATGACACACTTTGGTTCAACTATTATGATGTCTTCATCCACTAGAGATGATTTATCTGACTTAGAGTCTGAATCCGAATCAAGAAAGTCCTTTTCTGACTCTCCAGAGGTTGGATCAACTTGATATATGATAAAGTTATCACATCCTTTTTCAAATCATGTATTGAGGAAGGGATTATTTCTAGTTTAATAGACAATTGTTTCTGTTCCAATGCCTTCAGAAGATCATTTTTGTAACAACCCAAAAACAACTAAGCAATAAATATAAGCATAGCATTCCCCAAAAACGGGTCCCAATACAAAACATCGAAAGTAAAGGATTAACATAGTTCAAGTGTATAAGTTCTTTCACAACCGAGAAACTCTAATTGCATCTACACCGCGACTAAGGCTTCGCTTCTCGCCTAGCTAGCTCTTAACATTTCTCCTTTCCCTTTGAAGAGACGACAACAGACCCCTTACTTGAAAAGGGTTTTTAAAAAAGAGAAAACGAGGGTTAGACCGAAAGGTCTAGTGAATTCCCAACCCTCAACTTGATGATAAGAAAATGATTATTTTGAGAACAATAAATAAGAATGATTAAATAAACACATCAATTAAATATTACTTGAAACACAATTCCAACATTCTCACGTTTGCTTTCTCGGGCCCCCCAGTAGATCCCCATACGGCCCCCTCATAGATGTCGTCGTCCGTATACAAAGGAAACAAATTCTAAATATACGAACCAACCATCCCCGATGGTTAAAGTATAACCATGGCTCGCACACAACAGTTACAACACATTCTTGCCATAAAGGCGATATATGTACTCATATGCACAAAATAATCGACAATAGCTCTAATGATCATAAAGTGTGATCCCAAATTTCAAGCAATCATGACAGTCAAAGATCAAACACAATAAGAATCTAGAGAGATAAATAGTCACAAGTGCGTAGTCATATATATCACTTAGAAAATGTTACAGTCATAAATATGACTTGAGTTACACAAAACAAGACTAAAGGAAACACTTATATAGGGTCAAACAAAAACATGACCTCTACACAAGCTTACATTGAAAAGTCAAACACAAAGGTAAACTAACTAAGCAAATTAACTCAAAACATGATCTAACAATCTTCCCATTTTTGATCAATTCGCTAGTCTTCAACTGGTCCATTTCTTCATGCAATTCCTCGTTATTCCCATGTAACCTTCAAACCGCCTAATGGTTAGTCTGAATCTGATTCTATCTTTGATTGCATCAATGAAATTTTTTGTCCAAATCCTTTGAATTGGCTTGTAGCTTCTCAACAACATCTTTTAAAGTACCATCTGAATACTTTGAGATTTCAGCTGCTCTCATAGACCTTTTATGCTTCTTGTCAACATTCTCATACACAACTCCTAGTTCTAGCTTTTTGAGAACTGTGTAGAGAGGAGTTTCTTCAAGAAGTGGATGAGTCATATCAGGTGCAAGCAGATTTATTCTCTTCTGATTGGTCTCAATACGTAGCTGAAAATCATAGCAATAGGTAGCATAGATATGTCTTTTGATGAACCTCTGGATAGTGTCTAGAGCATACACTACATCAGGATATCTTCTAGGTCTCCCTATGAACTCATGATACATAAACTCAATATCTCTGAAGTTCAGGTTTACAAAATCATCTTCATCGAAGATATAAATCTTCAAATCCTTCCTTTGAACAGTGAATTCAGGACACCAGATCTTTGGATATCTCTTCAACATAACTTTGTCAACTTGCAAAATATATGCTCTGCTTCTAACTTCTTTACAAGTTCTTCCAATCACTTGAGGCATCCTGACATACTCATGCTGAAATTCTGGAGATTTATCTTGAATCCCCAGGATTTGAACTTGACCTATCTGCCTTATGTAGCTAACAAAAATCTTAACTCCTTCCTCAAGATAAAAAAACTCCTAGAGCATTTCTGATCCTTTTGATTTCTTCCAAGGTAGGACCAAACTCATCATAACTTGTATAAGGAGTAGAACCCACTACAGCAGTACCTGAAAGACTTGCTACTGGTTCTGGAACAATAGGCTTATGTAGTGGTTCTCTCTGAAACTCTGTTTGATTCAAAGGACTATCTGGCTTTCTCTGTTAAGGCAGTTCTTCTTCAACAATAACATTAGAATTCAGATTTACATTAGGCTCAGCATCATCAGCTTGACTTACATTGGCTTCAGGAAATTCAAACTCTCTGAAGGATGGAATAGTTGGAATAGCAGAAGTACTTGGCTCTGGCACTTGCTCATGAACATTACTTAGATGAAGATCATCTGGAGTTCTTTGAGTAAACATTGCATTTAAAGCTTCAGTGTCTCTGTCCTAAAATAGATCATCAAGTACACTTTCTCCATAAGCTGGTACCTCCTCAGCTCTTTTGACAATCTCAGTTACATCCAACACTTCATCATATGATCCTATATCAACAAAATCATTCTTTGCTTCTTCCTCCTTTATTTTCCAGTACATTTCATACACTGCATTAACTTCATCATCATCATCATTCTCCAGAACAATGATATCAACATTTGGCAATCCAGTTATCTCCATTATCTCTAGCCTAGTTGCAATCTTAGGTTTTTCAACCCTTGATTCAACTCTTTCATCAATATACAACACCAATTCCATTTGATCATTTTGCTCAGTACCGTGATCAACTCCTTCTTCAACATTTTCAGCACTACTTCCAGCTCTTTCCTCAACCAGAACAACATCACCTGATCCAGCAGCTGTCTATTTCTCTCTATTCTCCCCCGCATGATCATTATCAGGATCATGCTTTTTAGTAGAAACAACTACTTGGGCTTTACATGAAGTTTGCACAACCTGTTTAAGATCAGATAGAGCAAACAAAATGTCATATTTAAAAGAATTAAACTCTATGGAACTAACCAAATCTGTTGGTTTCACAGATTGTGGCTATTGTTGTTCAAGGTGGGATTGCAGAAGGTTAAAAAGATCTGCATCTTGCTGGTTATCCGGAGGTTGTGCTAATAATTTGTAAAATAGCAACGACTTCAGGTCATCATTGGACAAGTCAACAGGCTGAGTGTTTGGAAGTGACTGGGATTTTGGAGTAGGTTCAGGTTCAGATATTGGATCCTTCCCTTTAAACAAACGTTTAACTCCGTTTATCTCCTCCTAAAACTTCTGGTACATCCTGGTTTCAACAGCCTTTAAGGCGCTGTCGAGAGTTTCCTTAGACACAAAGTCTGGGTGAATAACTCCGGAATCACGTAGATTATCCGTTTGCATGACAACTGTAGAATCAACTGCATGGCCAGTTTTCATTGTTGGCAGTGACTTGTCAATGACAGGACTTCCATCCGGTCCTCGTAGTCCATATTGCGGATGTACTCTAGATGTTCTGATCAGGTCACTAAGACAACCGATGGTCGCATATTCAAAAAGTGTCCTAGAAATGACAATTGGAATATCAATAAGCACTAGACTCAACTGGGCATTCAAAGAAGTCGAGAACGGGGGCTGCTGTTCTCTTTGTTCAATACCTTGAATCTCCGAGTTAGAAACCGGTAGATTGTGAGCTAAATCCCCGTGTGAAGATGAAACTATTTCTTGTTGAGAAGAAATAGAGTGGGTGGTTGAGGTGTGCGATTGCATAAGCGGGCAACTTATTTCTTCTTTAACACCTGCACACAACAAATGCGGTGAAGTGGTAGATTTGGCTGCCCTTTGGGATAGGTAGGTTCGTTTATACACACACTCTCCATGTTCTTTTACAAAATTCTCACTCTCTCTCTCAACATTTTCAACTAATACGCCCTCATTTCTCCTTATGTCCCCCATAACATCTCTAAGAATAATGTCAACATGGGTTAGAGCATAAATATGTTGGATACAAGATCATAGAAGACTGATGATTGAAGTCAAAGCTGAAGTCAACACTCAAGCATCAAAGTCAAAGTCTTATGTAATAAAATTCAAAGTCAAAGTTGTATTTTGTTTTTAATTATGTTGTGCGCGTTTTAGTAGTTTGAGCGTACTTGTATTTTGCGTGTTTTGTAGTGTTTGTATATATGGTGTGTTGTGCGTGTTAGATGAGTAGCAGTTCATAGAGCATCATACGAGTTTCAGAGTTAGAGAGAGAAAGTTTTAAGGGTGTTTTGTAATTGAAATTTGAGATTAATTCAAAGTGAGATTTGATGGAATTGATTGTCATCTTGTGATTACATTGTTATCTGGGATAACAATTGGTATCAGAGCAAGTAAAATTCAGAGAAAATTGGATCTAATTCAAGATTTGTGATCGACAGTTTTTCAAGAACTCGTAAGTTCCTGTTCAGAATCAATTTTTACAATCTAGTAATGTTTTTGATCTGAGTTTGACTTGTATGTACTCGATTAGATGTTTAGGACAAATTACGTTTGAATTGTTTTGTCAAATTCACAACTTATCAGTGTGAATTTTGGATTTTGTTAGATTTTGTGTTCGATGTTGATTACGTACTGTGTAAGAATCAAATTTGTAATCTTGATGTAATAGTTTGTAATCATTTACTTGTAATCTGTTCGAAATTAGTCCTTGAGAGAATCTACAAAATTTCAAGTCAAATGAAGAACATTTGCATCGATTTCAGTTCGAAAAATGGAGTTTTTGTTCTTCAAAGTGAAGAACTCGCTAGATCCAACAAACTCGCTAGTGAAGAACACGCAAGGTCAAGAACTCGCAGAGACCTTGATTTGGTGTTTGAAGTGAAAAACTCGCAAAGAGTTGTGTGCGTGAAGAAGAAACTTGCACATCACTAGGTGCGAGTTTGTACTGTTCCATCTCCTTGTCGTGCGTGAAGTGGCAATTGCGAGAAGTGTTTATCGTGTGCGTTTACATTTTGCGAGAAGTGAATCTTGTCCTAATTTTTCTAATTCTTAAACTCGCAAGCCCTGTTCTTGCGCGTTTACATTTAGCGAGTTTCAAGTTTTCGAAATATTCTAAGTCTAGAACTCGCAAAGTTTATTGCACGAAGTATTAGAACTCTCACATAGTGGTGTGCGAGAACTAAGAACTCACATCAGCCTGCATGAGCGAACTTTGGTTCACGCAACCTTTGTCATGCACGAAGCTGAAACTCTCACAACCTTGGGTGCGAGAAGTAAGTTCACTCAGCCCGTTTTGTGCGCGAAGTTCAAAACTCGCACACATGTTCTTGCGTGAAGTGTCTATTCTATTTGATATGCGCGTTCTGTACTTTGTGAAATTTTGTAATTTTTCTGAAATTTAACTGAGTTTGATTTTTGTAGATCTAGTTTGTTTTCTGAATTTTGATGATCACAGTAAGCAGTGTAGATCAAAGATGACTTCCAAAGACGCTCTCTCCATCGGTACAGACGTAAAGCCTCCTATTCTATTCAAGGGTGAATACGAATAGTGGAAGGATCGTTTTCTCGACTTCATCGACCGGCATGGAAATGGGGAAAATATTCTGCTATCAATTACAGAAGGTCCCATGATACCACCTACTGTCGAAATACCTGATGATGAATCTTCAGACAGTGAGGATGGAGACAAGGAAAGAGTGAGAAAAATGAAGACAATTCCGATGGAATTTGCACAATATTCTGATGAGCAGAAAAGCAGATTTAAAGCTGATAAGCAAGCCAGATCTCTTCTACTTCAGACTATCCCGAATGAGATATACATAAATATAGACAGCTACAAAGCGAACGCGAAAAAGATGTGGGATCAGTTGCAAAAGATGATGATGGGCTCTAAGGTGGGAAACCAGATGAAAATGGCCAACTGTATAAACAACTATGAAGAGTTTAAGGCCATAGAAAATGAACGACTTGAGGAAACTAATGAGATATTCGTGCTTCTTCTGAACGAACTATCAAAGAACAAAGTCAAGAAGAAACATATATAGAACAACACCAAGTTCCATAGCATTTTCCAACCCGAGTGGAAGAAGCACACTCGCCGGATGAAGCAAATGAAAGATTTGAGTGACATACCCCTCCACGAAGTTTATGAGACTTTGAGACAGAATGAGGAGGAGGTTGAAGAGAAAAGAAATGAGAAGAAAAAGAAAGCTGAGAAGGTTGCTGACCCCATTGCACTGGTAGATGGAGAGAAGGAAAAAGAAAAGAAAGAAAAGTAAAGGAAGAAGAAGATAGTGATTCCCAGTTCTGATTCTAGCTCTGATTCGGATAGTGATGACGGTGAAAACCTCAAACAAGCTATGCTTTTACTAACCCATGCATTTCAGAAGAAATTCTACAAGAAACCGGGTTTGAACTCACAAAGGTATTCCTCGTCTAGATCAAAGAATCATGAACACTGGGAAATCATAGAAGGTAAAAGATTTGAAGATAAAAGATATATGGAGAGAAAGAGAGATGAGAAGAAGAAGTTTGTGAATGATTATACTGGGGATGAGAAGAAAATAAACGACCTGATCAAATGCTACAACTGTGGTAAGGTCGATCACTACGCCAAAGACTGTAGAAAGCCCAAAGTCAGAAACTCAGAGTATTATAAGAACAAGATGCTCTTGGCCAAGCAACAAGAAGCTGGAAAGGCACTCATGGCTGAAGATGAGTTCTGATTGGATCATTCGGATAAAGAGGAAAGAGAAGAAACTACCCATATGTGCTTGATGGGAGATACAGTGAAGTATGATGACAGTGATGAAGAGACAGCTGATGAGGTACTTAATCTTTCCAAATCTGATTTTATGACCAAAATGGAAGCCATGATGGTCGAACTTCAAAATCTTCAAAATAAGCTGAAAAAGGAAAAGAGCAGAGTTGCAAAGAAAAATCAAAAGATCTTTGACTTTAACAAAGCAGTTATTGGAAACAAAGATCTGATTGATTTTCTACGCAAATTTGCTTCTGATTTTAAACATGAAAAAGATTGTTTTGAAAGTAAGATTTCTGGTTTTGAATCTAAAATTTCTAAGTCTGATTTAGAAAAGCAAGAATGTGTTCTAAAAGCGTTTAAATTATAGGTTGAGAACAAGAATTTAGAGAAAAAGGTAAATGGTTTGGAAGTCAAACTATATGCACGAGACCAAACAAATCAAACCATTTTTCTAAACACCCCTAATGAGGAAACTGATGTTAAAGGGAAGTGGGGTCTCGGTTACGAAAACCCATATTATCTTAAGAAAGCCATAAGAAAACAGCCTGCTTTATATAATTTTTATTTTTTATATGCGGCTGCTAAATATCCTCATTTGAAACCCAAATTTGTTACCAAGTCACCTGATGAGGTAGAGGCAAAAAAGTTTGAGAAAAGACAGAGTTTAAAGAAAATGCAACTACCATTGAAATTGTATTCCCAATCACATTCAAGCAATCAATCTCTAAACAAGATCTAACAATGTATATTCTAGAGAGAGAGTAGTGAGAGAAAGTTCTTCATTCATATATCTGACAATGTTAAAGCATACAATGAACTAATACAAGGCCATAGGTATTTATACCAAGGACTAAATCACAAGCTTAAAAGCTAAGTAAACTCATATTGACCTAGGCTAGACTTTAACTTTGACTTCGTTGACTAATCTTGACTTGACTTTTCCTATTAAATCTTGGATACAATAATACATTAACAATCTCCCCCTTTGTATTCAAGATTTAACAAAAACTTGACAATCGTCTTCAGCACTTGATTCTTCAATCTTTTGTCTTTTACAGTCTTGAACTTTGAAGCTCTTTCTGAAGTTGTTGAAGAATCTTGAAAAGTCTTTAACACTTTGCAGTTTGAAAAGTCAACCAATCTTGAAAAACGAATCATTTGAAGTCTTAAATTATTTGAACTTTGAAATTCTTTAACTTCTTTGAAACACTTCATCTTTGAAAAACTTCGAGGGATCTTTGAACTTTGTATCTTCATTTCTTCAATCTCTTGACCGTCTTTGGAAAAACAATCTTTCTCAAATCATCTTCAGAATTTGACTTTGAATAATCTCAAAATGATTTCTTTTCATCTGATGTGAACTTTCAGATTTGGACTTCTCTTCAGAATCTTTTGAGAATGATTTCTTTTTTCCTGATGTGAACTTTCTGTGAACTTTCAGAAATTCTTCACAAATCTTGACTTTGAACATTCTTCAGGACTTTGAAATTGATTTGAAATTGAACTCTGTAGATTTCTCCCCCTTTTTGATGATTGTGAGCGTCATAATCATCAAAACATCTTCAATTTCAACATAATCTTTGATTCTCCCGGTTGAAAATACATTCTCCTCCTTTTTGATCTGAACTGAATCATGAACTGTATATACCCGAATCTTTTCAAATTCAGATATAATAAACTTGGTAACCCTGATTCAACAAATGAAACAGTTAGAAGTGCCTGTCAGTAACACGGAGTTACTGTGTAAAATGAATGTACAATTTAAGGAGCTGGTTTGATGATGATTCCCCAGGACTTCCATTCAATCATTGAAAAACACAAGGTTTATCTATGAATGTTCTGACAGAAAAACAAATTTTCTGTGTGCTCGTGCTTGTGTATGAAAGAATTTAGCACAATGATTGTGTTTCATAAGGCTCAAATTGTGTAAACTGTTGAGACAGCAACAAGTATTACATGGACTCAATGTGCATGAATGAGGTGCGAAGGTGGGGCAACGTTCCTTCTTTTTCAATATCTAAATCTTCCGAGTGAAGACTAGATAGCATATATGCTGCGTCCCCAAAGAAAATGAAACATTTATTTGTTAAGAAAGAAACGAGTGGTTGGTGGGGTTAATGCAAGAGTTGGCATGGGCTCACTGCCTGTTTCAATGATGGTCACCAAAGAATGTGAACCAATCAGAATATGTGGCTGCCCAGCTCAGAAAGTGGTTGGTGTAGAGTTTTGATATATTTTTTAACTCTATTCTCACACCCTCTTTCTTTTTAACATTATGCTCACTTCTAACCAAACTCCCATTTACATTTTTCTGCTCCACACAATGAGAAAAACTCAACCGGATGAGTTATCTCCCCCACTCTTTGATTTTGACCCCTCACCCCTCAATCACTCGAGGATAACTTCCTGGGTAGGAAACAATGGTTAACGTGAATCCATGGAAGTTCTTATAAGCTCATACATGAATCCCATGTAAGTCCTATAAAGAATGGTTGCTCAACAATTTAACTTTAGTAGTTAAGTACAAAAATGGATGATGACATTGTCAAAATGTATGCTCATGAGATTTGAGCAATTGAACAATAAAGATCTCTCAAAACAAGAATATTGAATGAATGAAATGAAATCAAGAGAATTGTTTTGAGAATCTGACAATGTATCAATCAGATCAAATGAAATGGTTAGGGTATCAAAGAATTGGATAATTTGTTTATATGAACAAATATAAACAATTTCGCAATGAAAGCACAAATTTGAAATGATGAATGATGCTCAACAACATTTGAAAGCAAACGGGAGTATTACCATCGAAAAATTTCTTCGTTATGAGACATGGTAATAACAAAATTAAATGAACTACTGAACCGATGTGTGAATACTTGACAGTATATAGAAAAGATAATACGCAAATATTGATCTTTGGAAACACACAGCCAGTTAAACATGAAAGCTTAATATGAAAAACATTTGAAAATCACACTTCTTAATTCATAAAATATTTTGAGAATAGAGAAGTGGTTTGAACATTTACGAAACCGTTTTTCTTGCTTGAAAGTTGTTCGTCTTTCAAACAATCAGAGATGTAGATTAGAAGATATTTACCTTTAAGCTCCCCCTCAAATCATTATAGAATGATTTAAGTCTATTAAGCTCCCCCTGGATATTTTGCATAATATCCTTATCTTTAAACATTAAAGAACGGGTCCTGATCTGTCATGTGATTAGAAGCCACAGTCTTTTAACTTTGATGTACGGGTCTTGAACTGAATTATCCAAGAGCCATCCTTCTTTATGGTACGATTCCTAGACTGATTTGTCTAGAAGTCAAACACCTTTGACTTTGAAGTCTGAGTTCTAAGTTGTAGTACTTAGAAGTCATAATTTTGTACTTTGAAGTACGAGTCCTGATCTGTACATGATCAGAAGTCAAACATCTTGCTCCCCCTAAACCTGTGGTACCTGCAAAACAGATTTAACAGGTTTTGGTACCCACTGGTATTTGGGTCCTGGTATGTTAGATTTAGAAATCCACCTCTCATTAGATTTATATCTTTTAAAATCCGAAATCTGAGAAGTAATTCTGTAAGAACCATACCAGTTATGAGCAGTTTCTTGTTGGACGAAATCATTCTCTCCACAGTAAGAACAACAGATTTTCCTTTGAGCAATCCTAATCAAATGATTAGTCGAGTAATATATATCAGAATTACCAAAAGATTTACCTTTATGCATTTTGTTCTTTTTGGCATTTGTTGTGAAGTTGAATGCTTTGTCCTTCTTCTTTTTCTCTTCAGAAGAATCTTTAACTCTCCAGACCATTTGATTTTTCTTAGAATTCTTTCCAAGAGATATTACATAATAGCTCGCTGAACCATCAACATATTTGTCATAAAATAAATTTGATGGTCTGATCTAACTTGATTTGACAATGATTGGTTTGACACTTTTATTTTTCAAAACATTTTTATCATGAATAAAACTCGAAGCTGTTTTGAAAGAACAGACTGATTCTGTTGAAAGATCAACAGGTGATTGATTAATCACATCAGCTGAAATCTTTTCTGATAAATTGACGTTTGCAGCTTCTAAGTGTTTTATCTTTTTAGCTAAAATGTTTCTTTAAGAAGTTAGTGTGTCAAACTTCTTTTTCAAATCAAATCTAGCCATCTGTTCTTTAAGAATATCTGATGACAGAACATATAATTTGGATGTGAGCTTAGATATTTCAGATTCAAAATATGAACGTTCTTGTTCAAAATCTGTTTCCAAGTTCTTGTTTTTCTTAGAAATATCCTTGAAAATCCCAACATTTTTCTTTTCAAATAATTTCTTTTCTTGCTCAAAAGACTGCTTCTTTTCTTTGAAAATATTTCTTTCCTTTTCTAGCAAGTCTTGTAAAGTAGAAATTTGCTTGGGAAATTCAGTGTTTTTATCTTCAAGAACTTTTCTTTCCTTAGCAAATGTGTCTCTTTTAGTAATGATTATCTTTTCAAAATCAGACACTTGCTTGGAAAATTTAATGCATCTCAGCTCAAGATCTTTCTTCTCTTGTAAGGTTTTCTTGGAAATCTCAGATGACTGTTGAGTTGAAGATGTCTTCACATTTGATTTTTCTTTTTCTGCTTGGAGTCTTGTTTGCAGTTCAACATTTTTCTTCTCCAAAGTAGATATCTGATCTTCAAAAGCCTTAAAATTTTGTTGAAGCTTGACTGATTCATCTTGCAATTCTGATGATTTCTGTTCAGTCGTCTTCAGTTGGCTTTGAAGATTGCTTATCTTTCTCTCTTTTTGTAAAATTATTTTCTCTTTTACCCCTATGATTTTTTCTTTTATTTCAATTTCATTCTCACTTGCTCTGATGATAGTTGCAAAATCAGATTGAGAATTATTAGCACATTTTGCACAAACAGGAGTTTTATCATAATTTGACAAATTTAATTTCAACTCCTGAATCTGATTTAGAAGCTTTGAATTCTGATTTTTCAGCTTGTCTAATTCAGCTTCCATCTTTGGTATTTCTGGCATGTACAAAACAGCCATATCTCTTGCAGATAAAATAGTATTTCCTCTCTCATTTGTAACAGGCATCTTGACAGATTAGCTTAAAAAAATAATCGTCAAAAATCAAAAAATTATGACCACTATCAAAATATATCCCCCTCCGCAAACTTAGCACGGGGGTTCCGCTACTCGGTTAGCGGATGGGGTCAAGGGGATACAAGATCATAGAAGACTGAAGATAGAATTCAAAGCTGAAGTCAACTCTCAAGCATCAAAGTCAAAGTCTTATGTAATAAAAGTCAAAGTCAAAGTTGTATTTTGTTTTTAATTGTGTTGTGCGCATTTTAGTTATTTGCGCGCACTTGTGTTTTGCGTGTTTTGTAGTGTTTGTATATATGGTGTGTTGTGCGTGTTAGATGAGTAGCAGTTCATAGAGCATCATACGAGTTTCTGAGTTAGAGAGAAAAAGTTGTAAGAGTGTTTTGTAATTGAAACTTGAGATTAATTCAAAGTGAGATTTGATGGAATTGATTGTCATCTTGTAATTACATTGTTATCTGGGATAACAACATGAGCTTGCTTTTCCACATTGGCACCATAGAATGGTTCAAATAAGTCAAATTCCTCATCATCTTGAACATCAGCTTGTTCTTCAGAATGAACACCACCACCATCATGATCATCATTGTCATCGTGAGAATCATCAACACCGTCAGTTTCTGTGTCCTCATCATCTTTAGAAGCAACTTCTGTATTACTTGTAGCAGATGGAATGTCACTTGATTTACTTTCATTACCTACCTGATTTGCTTGATCCAGTTCATTATCAGATACATGACCTTCATCAGCAGGAGGTGTCACTGAACGTGGGGTTATCACCCGTAACCCTGATGCCTCCACTCTAGGTCTCCGACCCCCTCCAGAGTCCCTCTCGGTATTTTTCCTCTTCTCTCCCCATTTTTGTACTCCCTCAGTAGTAGAAACCCTTACCGACTCCGCTCTCATAGGGTTTGAGCCTTGGGTAGGGATAACCGGTTTAGGTTGTCCCATAGACTTTCTATATTCAACTATATTATCACACTCTGGATTAGAATAATCTAATAATCTCTCTGGCACAGGCATAGAATATGGAAATTCTCTCTTTTGCTTCATCAGATACCTCATCTCGTTTACCGGTGCAAGTGGATGGTTGATCCTAGTAGGAATCTGTCGGTTACTTCTCAGCCTACTTCTGACAATTAAAGCCATGAATCTCAGGTACAGAATGTAATTTGGAGCTTTAGAAGTCTTATTTGCTACAACCTTATCATACAACTCAGTCCAAAAGATAGATGAATAGTCTATGTGAAGATCATGGACTATGGAGTAGAATAACTTGAGGATGTGGATGCTGGCATTGTCAGCTCCATATATCTTGGCAGTCAGACACCTGTTAATGACAGAGAACAAGGTGTAGTAGAATGGCGGCAGATTGTTCTTCTTAAAATGATTGACTAGAGTCAGTTGGCCAATGTACCCCATGTCTCTTATTCCTTTGAAGACCTCTGTGTCTGATGGAAGTTCATCATAGGATGTTATGCCCTCTCTTCCAGTCTCAGAAGGTAGACTTAGATTGAATCTTAGTCAGGCAAGAGTTAGAACTGATGTGAAGTGATCAATCTCCATCTTGAAGATTGGAATACTCTCTGTTCCTTTGTATGGCTAACCCTGATAGTCTTCCAGGCTTGCTGGACATAAAGTTCAAGAACTGCAACTTGAGCTGTTAGAGCATTCCTGAGTGGATGGTTTCTCAGAATCTAGTACTAGTGGATCAATCTTGTTGTTGAACTGAAGATGATGGTTATTTGGTTGCTGAGGCTTCATCTCAGATGGTGATATAAGAAACAGATCAGGATTGGCATTTTGAGGAATTTGGAAATTTGATCTGGATGATGGCATAGGGAATTGCTCAGATGCCTCAAATGGTGAGTTCTCATCCATCTGGACATTAGTACCTGAAAAAGATTAAGAGTTTTGGACAGGGCCAAATGGTTAGTGAAAAACTAAAGTTTTGACATTGAAAAGCCACTTTTGAAAATTGGCAAGTGTAGAATTCGCATCATAGGGGTGTGCGAATTACTCACTTATGGAATTAAAATCAAAGAAACAATCAAGAATTCGTATGACACAAAATTCGTATGAAATAGTATACAAACTCTTCACTTAGAAGAATTTAACAATACAAACCCAAGAATTCGTATGAACAAGATATACAAATTGGTCACTTGGAAAAATTTGACATTGAATACCCAAAATTCGTATGGACCACATTATCAAGAATTCGCATGAACCTTAAAAAAGCTTTTCTTGAAAAATTTCTAAGTATTGAATATGATCATCAAGAACATTTTTTGAATATCTTCAAAAATTCATACGAAACCCAGATTACCAAAATTTTAAACTTTGAATTTTAACCCAAAATCTTTAATCTTTATAATCGATTAGTGATTAGAAACCACTTTAATCCATGAACTTTGAGATTAAAACATATACCGAGCCTTGATTTTGATTTTCCATCATGAACACATGAAGAACAGTCGATAAGTCCATATTTAAAATCAAATCCCAAAAACATTGATTTAGGTTAAAATTAGTGGTCATTAGGGTTCGATTATATCCTATTAATGTTTCTTTTCAGTCAATATCGATAATTAGAAACTAATCAAGTTCAAATTTGTTCAAAATTTTCAAAGTCCAGTCGAAGTTCTTAAAGACGAACAGTCCATGAATTCAAAACCTAACTCTAATCCAGTCGAGGTATCCCTGCAAAGAAACATAAACAAACAAAATAGCAACACAAAAATACAATCAACAAGAATAAAATAACACCTTTAATCAAGAAATCACGAAGAAGATGAAAGAAATGTGGAAATCGCAAGTACGGGTTTAAGGGTTCGTGTGCTCTCAAAGAATCTGTATACTCAAAGATTTTACGAAAAGTGAGGGTTTCGTAGACAACAAGTGTATTTATACTCTGGAATGATCAAGACACGTGGCACGAAGTTATTGGACCTCCCACTTTTCGCAGATGACATGGATATGAACTATCTATGAAAAATTAGACAATGTGTGTGAGAATTCACATGACTCGATATGCAAATTCTGTGTGAAAACAAGAATTCGTATGACAGTGTGATGCGAATTCTTCATTTTTCGCATATAGGCACATGCGAAAAGTTAGATTTCGTATAACTCTGTTATGCGAATTTCAACAATTCGTGTAACAGACACATGCGAATTCCTCATATTTCACATGATAGTGTTATGCGAATTCTAGAGTTAGCAACTTTTTCAGCCTTTTGAAAAACATTTTAAACATGGAAATTTTCTATTTTAGGAAACTTTTCAAGATTTGCCAAAAATTGAAACTTTCCTTAAATTGAAAATTTCCAAAAATGACATTTTTTTAATTATTTTAAGTTTAAAAAACATTTACACACACTATCACACTTACAACCCTTTTGAGATTTGTCTGTATTGAGCCCCCCCTTGACTTAATGTCTGTCTCTTCTTTCTCTTGTCTTGAAATTGTTCTTTCTTGATGTATCTTGTTTTATTTCCTTGTTGGCTCCCTCTTAACATGATATGGATCTTTCTTGATGTATGGATGTGCTCCCCCTTCATATATTCATATATATACAAATATAACAATTCAGATTTGTTTCTCCCTTTTAAAAAATATTCTTTAATGTACAAGTTCCCCAATCATTAAAACAAATATTCTCTCCAATCATTTAAAATGAATAATTAATAACACTCAATGATGAGAAAAACTCCCAGTTATGATTTGACATTCAAAGATCATCACTTGAACATTGAAGAATGAGTCCTAAGTTGTTGTACTTAGAAGTCATCATCCTTTGACATTGAAGTCCGAGTCCTGAGCTGATTTACTCAGAAGTCATAATCCTTCTCACTCCTTCTTGAGTGCAGATTGCTGCAATACAGGTTGAACTGGTTTTGTTACCCAGATGAATTTGGGTCCAGTCTGGGTAGTATGTGAAAACTTCTTTGAGTGGTTTTCACCTCTGTGAAACGCAGTATCATAATAGTTCTTATGAGAATAATACTTTTTGTTGATGCGTGCTTTGTGTACAAAATCATCATTGCAACAGTAAGAACAACAAAGTTTGCTTTTACCTAACCTGATCAGATGCTTTGTAGACTTAACAGCATCAGGAGTAAAAGCTTTACCTTTTGCAGATATGTTCTTGTATCTCTTTGCAGCTTGTGCAGATGATTTATGGTATTTTAATGATTCAGGAGATCCCTTAACAACCCAAATCATCTTCTCTTTATTGAAAGCTTTAGAACCAGATTTTGAAAAATAAGCATGATTTTCAACAGATTTGTCATAAAATGGACTATAAGGTTTAGTCTGATCTGTTTTCAAGATTTCAGGTTTGACATTCTTTTTCTTGAAAATCATCATTTGAAATAAGCCAGATACTGATTGAAATAAACATATTGATTCAACTGAATCATCATCATAAGAAGATAAGACAAGTGTTTTAGATGCTATCTTGCGAGATAAATCAGAATTAGCTTTCTCAAGTTGTTTGATCTTGTCATTCAACTTGGATTTCTCATTACAAAGTTTATCAAATTTACTTTGCAGATCATATTTATTCTTCTGTCCTTTATGTATATATGAAGATAAGGTAGCCAACTTGTTAGTGAGTTTAGAAATCTCAGATTCAAAAAATTTTCTCTTAGTTTCAAACTCCTTTTCCAAATTTTGATTTTTCTCAGAAATCTCTTTGAAAAGTATAGTTTTTTCTTTTCCAAGTTCTGATTTTTTCTCAAATTCAAAAACTTGTTTGGAAAGTTTGGCACATCTGATTTCTAATTCTTTCTTTTCTGTTTCTGCTTTTCTAGAAAGATCAGATAATTTCTTATTGAAAGTTTTCTCATATTCACCTTTTTCTAGTTTGCTTCTCTCATTAACTTTCTTCAGCCATTCTTTGCCTTTTGCTTGATATGTAGATACTTGTATATTATTCTCAGCTTCAATCTTTGGAATTTCTGGCGTATATGACAATGCACAATCCCTGTTTGTGAGAAACATATTTCCTTTCTCATCTGTATAAGGCATGATTAGTATTTATCTGAAAAATATTGCTTGAAAAGATTGTTAGTCAGAAAATCATAAAAATCAAATGTGATTGTTCCAGATTCTAGTTTCTAATAAAAGATTAATCAAACAAACAAGAATAAGAATCAAATACCTGTTTGATTAACTTCTCAATTTCAAGATTACAATATCTCTCTCTCTAGAACTCTCTCTAATGACCTCTCTTTCTCTCTCTAACTTTCTCTCTCTAGATGCAACTGAATATTCACTAATTAAGTTCGTACATACAAATTACAAAGACAAAAACTATTAATACTAAAACCTAATACAAGGAAAATACAAAATACAAAATACATTGACTTATTACAAATAGACTTTGACTTTTAATAAGATTTGACTTTAGCAGCTTTGACTTTCTCAACTTTGACCTTCAGTATTCTTGATCTTGTATCCAACAGATTTATGCTATAACAATCTCCCCCTTTGGATTCAAGATCACTGTTGAAAGATCTAGCAATTCAGTTCTTCACTTTAAGCTCTGTCAAAATAATCTCCCCCTTTTTTTTTCCATTGATAGTCTTCTTTCCAAAACTGTCTTCAAATGATGAACAATCTCCCCAAAACTTGCATAGAACACTTTCAGACTTTTGGAAAGAAATTATCTTCAGAATCAACTCGAATGCTTTAGCAAATAATCTTCAAAGAAAATTTCCTCAAAACTTCAGAAATTCTTTGATCATCTTCAAATCTTCAAATCTTTATCATTTATTTGAAACCATCTCCCTTTAACTTCAAAAACTTTAACATTTCTTCATACCATCTCCCCCTTTTTGATGAATGGAGCATCTAGATCATCAAAACTTTGCTTCCAAGAAATGTCTTTGACCATTCTAATCTGATAACGAGCCTCTGATTCTGTGATCCACAACCAGTATTCATCCAGATCTTTTCAAATCCGAACAAAATAAGAACATGTAACTCCTGAATCAACAGATGAATCAGTTAATATGCCTGTTAGTAACACAAAGTTACTGTGTGTAACGAATACACAATATAAAGGAGTTTTTTAATGTTCACTCCCCCAAGGCTTCCATCCAATCATCGAAATACCACAAAGGCAATTTCTACGAATGTTATGACAAAGAAATGAATTCCTTGTGTGCTTGTGCAAGTGTAGAAAGAAGTAAGCACGAAAATTGCTTTTATAAGGCTCAACATAGTGTAAACCACTAAGACAACAGTAGATAAACACAGACTCTAAGTGCATGATTGAAGTGCGAAGGTGGGGCAGACTTCCTTCTGTTTCAATATCCAGATTTTCCAAATGAAAACCAGATAGATAATATGTTGCGTCCCCTTGAAAATGTGAAACATTTTCTTGTTGAGAAGAAAATGAGTGGTTGGTGGGGTTTAAACCAGAGTTGGCATAGGCTATTTGCCTGTTTCAATAACATTCACCAAAGAATTGTGAAATGCTAGTAATGTGGCTGCCCGGCTCAGAAAGTAGTTGATGCAGAGTTTGATATTCTTTTACTCTGATCTCACACTCTCTTTCTTTTTATCAATAAGCTCACATCTAACCAAACTCTCTTTTCCATTTTACCTCACCACACCCACACTCATTTCTTTTAGACTCCTCACACTCAATCACTAATGGATTAACTTCTTGGGTAGGAAACACTGGTTAACGTGAATCCATAGAAGTTCAGTTAATTCCTAGCACAAAGAACCCATGTAATCCAATAAAACATGAGTTGCTCAAATGGTTTAACGATATGAGTTAAAACTCATATACAAATGTCAGATGAATGTATGCTCATAAAATATAATCATGAATATTTGAGCATTTTTAAACATTGAAGTATTTTCAAACAAATATATTGAATGAATGAATATGAATGCAAAAGACTTATTTGAAAAACTGACATTGTATAAAAAATAATCAGAAATGAATGATATATCAATTAAGGCTTATGGTCAAGAATAACAGATATTTGTCTATACGAAATAAAACATAGACATTCTTGAAAAACCGTTTCAAAATGAAAAATTGCTCAAAATTCTTTGAATACAAACGGAGTGTCTTACCATCGAAAAATTGTTTCAATTTAGAGACATGGTAAGAACATGTTTGAACAAAGTCAAACCGGTGTGTGTGAATACTTGAAAGTTTATAGAAAACAAAATACGCAAGTATTTATTTTTGGAAGCACGCGGTTTGTAAACATATAAGCACAAAATAACAATGAAAACATTTAAAATCACACTTCCAAATTATAAAATCTGTTTAAATTCAGGAAGTGGTTTGAACATTTCAGAACATGTTTTCTATATCTGAAAGTTGTCCTTCTTTCAGATATATTTGAGATTAAGATAAGAAATTTACCTTTTCGCGCAATCTTAATTCTCATGAAGTCAAGTTGTAGTCATTTAGATATGATCGTGTCAGCTTCTCTCATCCTGCATAAGTCTCAAAGTCTAGTCAAAATTTATTCACAAAATTTATTCAAAAATAAAATGTCATAAAGCAATAAAACTTTGAAAGAACGAGTTCTGATCTGAAATAATCAGAAGTCGTCGTCTTACTCCTTTTGACTTATGAGCTCCCCCTAAAATCATGCATGTAACAAATTTTGTCAATTAAGCAAAATGCAGAAATTAGTTTTACTCCCCCTCAAATGAATGTAGATCATTTCAAATCATCTCTTACTCCCCCTGAGATCATGAGCAAACAATTAAAGTGCAGGTATCCTTCAGACATAAAGATAAAGAAAATGATGAAAAATAACAATTTGTAACTTTAGTAGGTAATAACCGATTATGTCTTAAGATTTAACATACCAAGCTTAGATACAAGAAAATTAAATCTCTTTTCATCTAAAGGTTTGGTAAATAAATCTGCAAATTGATAATCTGTTTTTACAAAATAAAGTTCAATTGTTCCTTTTTCAACATTATCTTTGATAAAGTGATACCTTACATCAATGTGTTTGGTTTTGGTGTGTTGGAC
Organism: Arctium lappa; assembly: GCA_023525745.1. Lineage (NCBI taxonomy): Eukaryota > Viridiplantae > Streptophyta > Magnoliopsida > Asterales > Asteraceae > Arctium > Arctium lappa. The sequence continues at coordinate 58,816,427 of CM042059.1, read as the reverse complement.
AGGATTAGCAGAGATGGCAATCGCACTCTTCGAGTCACAGTATATTGGAATTTTATCAAATTTGAATCCAAAGTCTCGTAGCTGTGTTCGCATCCACAAGACTTGAGAGCAGCAACTGGCAGTAACTACATACTCTGCTTCAGTAGTCGATGTGGAAACGCATAACTGTTTCTTTGAAGCCCAGCTAACGAGCTTGTCTCCAAGGAATTGAATGTGACCAGAAGTACTCTTTCTGTCCAGCATACACCCTGCATGATTTGCATCTGAATATGCAGTCAGTTGAAACCCAGTATCCTTAGGATACCACAATCCAAGGTCTGAAGTGCCCTTCAGATATCTAAAGATCCGTTTGACAGCGGCCAAATGGGATTCTTTGGGAGCAGCTTGATATCTAGAACAAAGACATGTTGAGAACATAATATCTGGTCTACTCGACGTTAGATACATTAACGAACCAATCATACCTCTATAGGTCCCTGGTGCCATCGGGGTGCCAATAGATTTGCAATTTTCCATTTTGTACTTCCGAAGAATGTCCAAAATGTACTTAGGCTGATTAATAAAAATACCCGTAGAAAGTTGTTTAACTTGTAATCCGAGAAAGAAATTCATCTCTCCCATCATACTCATTTGAAAATGTGACACCATGAGGTTAGAAAAGTTTTTGCAATATTTTGGATTAGTAGAACCAAATATTATATCATCAACATATATCTGAATAAGTATAATATCAGCTTTTTCTTTCTTGATGAATAAAGTAGTATCGATTTTACCTTTAGAGAAACCAGACTTGACCAAGAATTTTGATAAGACGTCATACCAGGCTCGAGGGGCTTGCTTTAATCCATAAAGGGCTTTGTCCAAGATATTTACATGATCTGGCTTTTCTTGATTGACGAACCCTTCAGGTTGAGATACGTACATTTCCTCCTTAAGGATGCCATTTAGAAAGGCTGTTTTCACATCCATCTGAAAGACTGTGAAGTTCTTATGAGCGGCGTAGGCGAGAAACATTCTAATTGCCTCTATGCGCGCTACGGTAGCATACGTCTCATCATAATCGATGCCTTCCTCTTGCCGGTAGCCTTTGGCAACAAGTCTAGCTTTGTTTCTGATGACGACACAATCTTCATCCTTTTTGTTCTTGAATACCCACTTAGTGTCGATCACGGTTTTGCCTTCTGGTTTAGGAACCAGTCTCCAAACATTTAGGGCTTCAAACTGATTGATCTCTTCTTGCATTGCAGATACCCAGTCCGAATCAGCAAGAGCCTCAGATACTCGAGTTGGCTCAATCTTACTGAGGCATGAGTCATGCATATACTGATTAAGAGTCGCTGACCTTGTTTGAACAGGCTTGTCAAAATCTCCAATTATTTGATGTAATGGATGGTCCTTGGTCCAGCGATGCTCATGTGGGAGTGGAGTAGATACTGATTGAATATGATCATCATCTTGAAATCCACTTGTAGAATCTTCTGTTTGAATTACAGGAGGGGGTTTTCAGTTGAAATATCAGTTGCAGAAGTATCAGTTGGGACAGCAGGAACAGGCTGTTGAGTAGACAATGTATTACACCCAACTGAAATAGTTACTTCTAGCTCAGCATTTGCTTGTTCATCTTTAACTGTAGGAGTAACAATAGGAATATGAGTTTCTGTCTGAACTGGGAAGCTTGTTCAGTAATAATATCTGAAGTGACTGGATGATGACAGCTTGTATCTTCAGACCTGTCAGTCACAGTAGATTTAGGTATATTAGACCCAAGAAACTCATCATAAAAGAATTCAAATAACAAATCTAAATCAGTTAAATGAGAAGTAGATGTAGAAGCGTTATCCGAATTTGTCGCTGTAGACACAGGTTCTGTACTGATCTGCCCAGAAGCTAATACACCAGTAATAACGGGTTCTGAACTGATTTGATCAGAAGCCATTTCTTCATCAAATGTAACATTGACACTCTCCACAAATGTCTTTGACTTCTTTATATAAACACGATATGCAACAGAAGTTGAAGAATAACCGATAAAGATGCCTTCATTCGCCTTAGCACTGAATTTATTCAGACTCTCTCTATCGTTAAGCACAAAACATTTACACCAAAATATATGAAAGTATTTGATGGTAGGTGTTCTGTTGTTGATCAGCTCATATGGAGTATTTTGAAATCGACGGTGAATTATGGATCGATTTTGTGTATGGCATGCAGTCGACACAGCTTCTGCCCACAAAAATAGAGCTAAGTCCGATTGGCTGAGCATAGTCCGAGCGGCCTCGACTAGCGTTTGATTTCGCCTTTCGACTACTCCATTTTGTTCAGGCGTTCTAGCAGCAGAATACTGATGTGAAATCCCAACTGATTCGAGATATTCATCAACAATCTTATTCTTGAATTCTGTGCCATTGTCAGTTCGAAGGAACTTGACTTGTCGCTGCAATTTCACCTGGGTCATCTTTAAGAATGAAATGAGAACTTCAGGTGTCTCATCTTTTGATCGAAGAAATTTGACCCACGTGTATCTTGAGTAATCGTCCACAATTGCCAACACGTATTTCTTACCACCCAAACTCTGAGTTCTCATTGGAGCACATAAATCCATGTGTATCAGTTCTAACGGAGAACTAGTGCTTGGTTCAGGCTTCGGTTTGTGAGCGACTCTCTTCATCTTACCTTTCTCACAAGTTGCGTATAAGTGTTCTTTTTCGTATTTCAGCTCAGGAAGTCCCTTTACCAATTTCCCACGAACCAGCTTGTTGATATAACGAAAGTTCAAATGAGATAAACGTCTATGCCAGAGCCAACTTTGTTGTAGTGAAGCTTTTGTCATCATGCATACCTGATTGTCAATCTGAACTTTGGATAAGTTGATGGTGTAGAGGTTTGTCTTTCGATGTCCACCCAAGAGTTCTGTTCCGTCTTCAGTACGAACCGAGCAACTCTTAGACTTGAAGTTTACCTCTAACCCTATATCGCAGAATTGACCTATGCTGAATAAATTGTGCCCCAAGCCTTCGACATAACTCACCTTACTTATCGTTATGTTGTCTTGAATGATATCACCATATCCTAGAATAGGTGAAAGCTGATCGTTCCCAAATCTGACATTACCACCGAATTTCTCTGTATAGTTAGACAATAAAATTTTTTGCCCAGTCATATGCTTGGAACATCCACTATCCAAGTACCACATATGCCGGGTCTGCAAGAGAAATTAGGCAATAATAACGTTAGGTACCCATTTAAAAACGGGTCCTAACAGATTAGCATAAGATTTTGGTATCCAATTGAAAATGGACCCTCTGTTCTTTTGAAAACTTTGAAAAACATTTGATCTTGAAGAATTAACATGATAAGATCGATACGAATCAGAAGAATTATGAGAATAAACAAAATCATTTCTCTGATAAGAATAAGATGTAGTAGTAATAGGAGACAATTGAATCAATTGCTTTATTGAATATCTCTTGTAAGAAGTTACAAGGTTTTGATTATTAGAAGCAATTTGATCAATCACATCAGTATCACTACTAACTGATCTATTACAAGTATTATCAGAAACTGATTCCACTATCTCATCCTCCTTCCGTTTTGGTCTCCATTCGGATTGAGCTTTCAACTTTTTCTTCCTTAAATCTGAAACATAAGATATAGATTTATTAGGAAAAGAAAATTTCCGAGACTGAATATTCTTTCGTGTACCAGTGTATTTCTGTTTCTGTAATCGCTGTTTCTTATGTTTCTTACCATTAGCATAGTAATCAGCAGTTACAGAAACTGATTCACCAACCTTAATTGATGATTCAACAGTATTTACACCACTTGGTAACACTTTGTCATTTTTAAGACAAGTAGAATGATCAGGAAGTGTAGAATTGACATCAAACATATCAGATTTTTCCATGCACCCATCATCAGAATTAAAAGAATCATTTGCAGACTCAAATAAGTCATCAGAATTGTCAGAAAAACTTTGAGATGCCATTGAAACTGTAGAACACTTTGTTGAGTTAATATGAAAACAGTGTTCTTTAAAACTGTAGAAAATACACTTTGTTCTATATCAATCAAACGTTTTTCATCAGATAAAACATTTTCAAGCTCGACTATTTTGCTTTCAAGAATAGATGTAGGAACATAAACCTTTGCAATCGCAGGTTTTGCCTTCATCTCAGAAGCGGAATAACTAACAAAATAGTCAGTTGAAATAACTTTTGGTGTTTTGGAAAGATAACTATCATTTAACTTTTCATAGTTAAACGATAGTTGCATTTTCTTTTTATTCTTTCTGTTTTCAGTTTCTATGGCCTCAACTTCGTCTGGCAATTTGGTAACAAATTTTGGTTTTAAATGAATATGTTTACCAGCACAAGTAAGAAAATCATAGTTATAAAGTGCCGGCTGTTTTCTGATGGCTTTCTTAAGATAATGGGGGTTTTCAAAACCAAGTCGCCATTTTTCTTTAACATCAGCCTCTATATCAATCAAACGTTTTTCATCAGATAAAACATTTTCAAGCTCGACTATTTTGCTTTCAAGAATAGATGTAGGAACATAAACCTTTGCAATCGCAGGTTTTGCCTTCATCTCAGAAGCGGAATAACTAACAAAATAGTCAGTTGAAATAACTTTTGGTGTTTTGGAAAGATAACTATCATTTAACTTTTCATAGTTAAACGATAGTTGCATTTTCTTTTTATTCTTTCTGTTTTCAGTTTCTATGGCCTCAACTTCGTCTGGCAATTTGGTAACAAATTTTGGTTTTAAATGAATATGTTTACCAGCACAAGTAAGAAAATCATAGTTATAAAGTGCCGGCTGTTTTCTGATGGCTTTCTTAAGATAATGGGGGTTTTCAAAACCAAGTCGCCATTTTTCTTTAACATCAGCCTCTTCATTAGGTGCATTGAGAAAAATGGTTTGATCTGTTTGACCTCTTGCATAAAGTTTTGCTTCCAGACCATTTACCTTCTTATTCAAATTCTTTTTTTCAACTTGCAGTTTATAAACAGTTAGTGCGGATTCATTTTTCTCAAACTCATATTTAGACACTTTACCTTCAAACTTAGAAATCTTCCTTTCAAAACAATCTACTTTAGATTTAGAATCAACATCAGATTTGCGTAAAGAATCAATCAGATCTTTGTTTGAAATAACAGACGTATTAAGCTCAAAGATCTTCTTGTTCTTTTTAACAACTCTTTCTTTTTCCTTTTTCAGATTATTTTGTAAATTTTGTAGCTCAACCACCATGGTTTCCATTTTGGTAATAAAATCTTTTTCAGATAAGTTTAATACCTTATTAACTGCCTCATCATCTGACTCGTCATCCTTAACTTCTTTGCCCATGAGACAAATATGAGTTGTTTCTTCTTTCTTGTCATCCTCTTCTCCTTCTGAGTAATCCAGCCAAAACTCATCTTCAGCCATTAGAGCGACACCCGTTTCTTGTTGTCTTGCCAAAAGCATCTTGTTCTGATAGTACTGAGAGTTACGAACTTTCGGCTTTCGACAATCCTTTGCAAAATGACCCATCTTGCCGCAATTGTAGCACTTGATTGATTCAGTTACTGGCTTTTCAGCTGCTGTGTAATCATTCATAAATTTCTTCTTCTCAACTGGTTGCTTCTCAACATATCTATCTTCTTCATGTCTCTTTCCTTCCACTCTCACTCGGTGCTCATGGTTCTTTGAACTTGAAGAAGAATACCTTTGAGAATTTGACCCCGGCTTCTTGTAGAATTTCTTTTGAAAGGCACGGGTCAGCAACAACATAGCTTGTTTCAAATTCTCTCCATCATCACTATCTGAAACAGAATCTTACTCAGAACTGGTAAGAACTTTCTTCTTTTTCTTCTCTTTCTTTTCTTTCACCTTCTCTCCAGCTACTAAGGCAATAGGATCAGAAACTTGTGTTGCCTTCTTCTTCTCAGCTCTTTTCTCTTCAACCTCTTCTTCATTCTGTTTCAAAGTCTCAAATACCTCATGTAAAGGAATTTCATTCAAATCCTTCATTTGCTTCATTCTTCTTGTATGCTTCTTCCATTCTGGGCGTAGGATACTCAGAAATTTGACATTGTTTTCCAACTGCTTCTTTTTGACTTTATTCTTTGTCAGCTCATTCAGAAGCAATACAATCCTCTCATATGTATCTTCCAGACTTTCATTCTCCTTTGCTTTGAATTCCTCATAACTATTGATGCAGTTTGCCACTTTCATTTGATTTCCAATCTTGGATCCCATCATCATCTTTTGCAACTGATCCCACATCTTCTTAGCATTGCCTTTGTAACTATCAATCTTAATGTAGATCTCATTCGGAATACTCTAAAGAAGTAAGGATCTTGCTTGTTTATCTGCTTTGTATCGGCTTTTCTATTCTTCAGAATACTGAGAAATATCCACTGTCACTGTTTTCATCTTTTGCTCTCTTTCCTCAGTCCCATCTTCACTATCAAAAGAATCAACATCAGGTACTTGAACTGTTATTGGAACCATTGGACCTTCGGTGATAGATAGTAGAATATTCTCTCCATTTGAATGCCGATCTATGAAATCCAGGAATCTGTCTTTCCATTGCTCATATTCACCTTTGAATAAAACTGGAGGTTTCACATCAGTTCCAATTGAAAGTGCATCTTTGGAAGTCATCTTGTTTAACCTGTTTGAGAAATATATCAATAAGAAACTAGAACTGATCGTTAGTCCAAATGAAATAATCAAGAAAATACAGAAAACTTGAAATATAAAATCAGAAATTTTAATAACAAAAAGAACTATGTCCCCCTAGGCAGACTTAGCACGGGGGTCCCGCTAGAGAAAATTTTTTCACTATTAAAGGGCATATTTCAATTTTGAAAAATTCAAAAAAAAAAAATTCCAAGTCTTTTATACTATGCGTGTCACTCAAGAATCACATTCAACAACAATGCGTGTCACACTGAAAACGCATTTCACACTACGCGTGACGCACTTGACCCGAATTCCTCCAAAATGCGTGTCAGGTAGGAACCGCATTCTTTGCTTTGCGTTTCACAAAGGAACCGCATTCCTTTACTTTGCGTGTCACAAGGAACCGTAACTTTCTGTTATGCGTGTCACTAAGCACACACATTACACTTCGGACTTTGAATGACCCGCATTCCTCTGAAAAACTTGTATGAATGTTGATGAGTGACCCGCACAATCCGATGATAGACCCGCATTACTCAAGAACAACCCGCATACCTCTAAAAACGTCCAAATTCACCAAAAACTTATTTCTGCCTAGAATTTCAACTTGAAACTTCAACAATTTGACCTTCTAAACAACTCGAACACAAAACTAACACTGACTTTTCGATTAAAAAACACAAAAATTACAATTCTGAATAAGAACAGTGTCAAGAATTGGTGTAAACTCAAAACCACAAAATTCGAAAAATCGAATTCAATACAGTGCAATTCTCAAATCTATCTATACATACTCGATCGATTTCACATTCCTAACAAAACCTAATCGATTACAACTCTAAAAACTCACTCAAACTCAGAATCAAATCTGGACACGATGAACAGTAAAAACGAACTTTCTTGAATTTCTTGATTTTTCTATTTGGATCTGCTCTGATACCAATTGATTGTTCCAGATTCTAGTTTCTAATAAAAGATTAATCAAACATACAAGAATAAGAATCAAATACCTGTTTGATTAACTTCTCAATTTCAAGATTACAATATCTCTCTCTCTAGAACTCTCTCTAATGACCTCTCTTTCTCTCTCTAACTTTCTCTCTCTAGATGCAACTGAATATTCACTAATTAAGTTCGTACATACAAATTACAAAGACAAAAAACTATTAATACTAAAACCTAATACAAGGAAAATACAAAATACAAAATACATTGACTTATTACAAATAGACTTTGACTTTTAATAAGATTTTACTTTAGCAGCTTTGACTTTCTCAACTTTGACCTTCAATATTCTTGATCCTGTATCCAACAGATTTATGCTCTAACAAATTGTAAAAATCAAAGAAAATCACAAAAAATATCACAAGTACATAATTCGTATGCACTCACAGAATTCGTATAACACTCACAAAGAACAATTTGCATCCACAATTCGTATGCCACTCACATGCAAGAATTCGTATGAGACTTACATAATTCGCATAGAAAAGGATACGAGATCTTCACTTTTCCCATGAGTTTATGTGCGAATTCTGAACTTCTCGCATAAAGCTATGTGCGAATTCTGAGCTTTTCGCATATAACTATGTGCGAATTCTGAGCATTTCGCATAAGGTAGGATGTGAATTCTGAGCTTCTCGTACGAACTTGTATGCGAATTCCTCCCTTGGAATAATCTTTCAGACTCAGATGCGAATTCCACACATTTCGTATGATGCTCTGTACAAAATCTTTAGTTCTCGTATGTACTCTTGTGCGAATTCTATCCTTAGAATCAATAAAATCAACTAATCTGTGAATTCTTCAGCCCTGCGAGTTCTTCATGCAAGTTCATCATGCGAGTTCGTTATCCCTTGTGCAGATTTTTTTAATCGTGAACATATTTTCGAACTTTTTAATAGAAATCCACCCAAAACTTGAAATTTGACTCTGAAACTTTGTAGAATGAATCACTATATCATCGAGAACAACCCTGTGGAATGGATTTTTCAAAGAATAACCATGATTGTTGGTATTGATTCTTGAACAGTCCGAAATAGAAAGCTTCCAAAATTGGAAAGAATGATCAGATTCATCCAATCTGTTGTGCAATAAAGTTTCCACTACAAACAAGAAATGTTCTACAATACTTGGCGATCACAGTGTGATGAATTTTACACTCAATCCATCATGAATTCACAATTTCGAATTCAATCAAACAGTAAACTTTCTAAACATGGAAATTCGATTTTCTGCAAAATTTCTTGATGTTGATTTTTCCAATTGAATTTGATGTAGCTCTGATACCAATTGTGATCCCAGATTTCAATCAATCATGACAATTGTTGGGTCTGAAATATGCCAAGGATGGTTACTACTTCTAGTTCATCATGGTTACTACTTCTGAAGTTAATATTCATCATGGTTACTACTTCTGTGGTTAATGTTGCTAGTTCTAGTTAATCCTGCTAGAAGAAAACAGTTAATACTTCTAGTTAGTACTTCTGTGATTAATACTTCTTGTTAATGCTGCTAGAAGAAAACAGTTAATACTTCTAGTTGTTAATACTTCTAGTTAGTACTTCTGATATTGATGCTGCTAGTTGATGGTTAATGTTGCTCAACAAGATTAGTACTGCTAGTTCAAAGTTAGTACTGCTTGAAGAGATTAATGCTGCTGAGCATGGTTAGTACTGCTAGAGTTAATACTGCTCAAAGTATTAATGCTGCTTATGATTAATACTGCTTATAAGATGGAGATCTGTATGGAAAGGATGACAGCTGGATAAACTAAAGATTATGGAAAGCTTGGAGATAATGATGGAAGATATTCTGAAGATATTTTATTAATTGTAATTAGCTTTTATCTTTAGTATATATATATATATATAGAAGATATAGAATAGTTTAGAAGATAATTATTCATTCCTAGTTCTAGAGAGAAAATCAACCTCAAGGCCTAGATCCTAATTATAGGGAAGTAGAATTCGTCTTGAAAGAGTCTGTTCTTCAAGATTGAGGTTGAGTGTGTAATCTTGTGATTTCAATCATTCAATACAAGTTACAGTTTGTTCTTCATATTTAGTGTTTTGGTTTACTGTTTCATTGAATATCAAAGTGTTATTCCGCAAACTTCTTTGATATTGTTTCTGAGAATTAATTCTTGTTGAGAATTCGATCCTGACATCAGTTAATAACTCTATCCATCTTCGCTGACACATATTCAGCTCCTTCTGGTCAAACAAATGGCATAGGATTTTGTGATTTGTGAAGATCTGACACTGCATTCCATAAAGGTAGTGTCTCCAAATTTTAAGCGCAAATACCACGACAGCCAATTCTAAATCGTGATTAGGGTATCGTGATTCGTGATCCTTCAACTGGTGTGATGCGTAAGCAATCACCTTTCCCTGTTGCATAAGAACGCATCCCAAACCCAACCTAGACGCATCGCTGTACACTACGAAGTCTTCCATGCCATCTGACAAGGATAATATTGGAGCGCTACTTAGCATATCCTTAAGTTTATGAAAATCCTCTCTCTGAGCTTCCTTCCATGCGAACTTCACACTCTTCTTCGTCAACGAAATAAATGGAGTGGCGATTCAGGAGAAATCATTGATAAACTTCCGGTAATACCCCGCCAACCCTAAGAAACTTCGGACTTCCGATGGATTCTTCCGCACATCCCAGTTACGAATTGCTTCCACTTTCGTCGGATCCACCTTGATCCCGTCTTGGGACACAACATGCCCAAGAAACTGCACTTCTTGCAACCAGAATTCGCACTTCGAGAATTTCGCGTAAAGCCTCTCTCGTCTTAGCAATTCCAGTACTGTTCGCAAATGCTCCTCGTGCTCCTTCTCGGTCTTCGAGTACACTAAGATATCGTCGATGAATACGATCACGAACTTGTCTAAGTAAGGTGGACACACCATATTCATCATATCCATAAAAGTTGTAGGAGCGTTGGTCAACCCGAATGGCATTACAAGAAATTCATAATATCCATATCTCGTACGGAAGGCCATTTTTGGTATATCTTCTTCCTTCACCTTGAGTTGAAGATATCCCGAACTTAAGTCGATCTTGGAGAAGAAACTTGCTCCGAGAAGCTGATCGAATAAGTCGTCTATCCTTAGAATCGGATACGTATTTTGATTGTCAACTTGTTGAGCTCCTTGTAATCTATGCACATTCGCATAGATATGTCCTTCTTTTTCACAAAAAGAACTGGTGCTCCCCACGGAGAGGTTCTAGGCCTTATAACCCCTTGTCGAGCAATTCTTGTAATTGCGTCATCATTTTCTTCATCTCCGTGGGTGCTAGTCTATACAGCACACGCGCAATCGGAGCGGCTCCGGGCACTAGGTCGTTCTGAAACTCGACCTGATGATCCGGAGGTAATTCTGTCATATCCTCTGGAAAAACTTCCGGGTATTCGCTCACGATCTGAACTTGACTCCACTCTACCCTTCTCTTTCTTAGCATCTACGACATACGCTAAGAATCCCCGACACCATTTTCTCAAACTCTTATTCGCTTTGCTCATGGAAATTAAACTAGAACCTCTATCTCGTCTATCCCCATAAATCACTACCATCCCTTTCTCAAGAAATACCATACGAATCATCTTCTTATTACAGACTATACTAGCATCATTTCTAGCCAACCAATCCATCCCAAGAATCACATCGAACTCTCTCATCGCCATAGGGTATAGCACCACTGGCACTAAACTCCCTTAGATGTCAATCACGCACCTCTCAAACACCTCCCTAATCGTTACTTGATTCGCATCAGCGATTTCTACACCAAAAGTCCGCTCTAAACGTTTAGGCTTTAACCCTTGACACTGAGCAAACGTAGGAGATATAAAAGAGCAGGTCGCCTCTGAATCAAACAATACTCTAGCACAAGTAGAGTTCACCAAAAATGTACATGCGACTACATCAGGAACCTCTTCCGCCTCCATCGCTGTCTTGTTAAAGGCCATCCCTTTCGGAAAAGCCGATTCCCACTTCTTCTCCTCTATTCTTCCTCCTCCACGATCTACGTTTTGAACTAGTCCTCCCCGCTCGACTTGTGGGCAATCCGATCGAAGGTAATCTGGCGACCCACATTGATAACAAGTTCTCTTGTTTGGGCAATCCCTAGACACGTGCCCTCGCATCCCACATTGGAAACAAGATCTTTCCCCCGAACCACATTCTCCCCGATGTACCCCGTGACACTTTTCACAAAGCTTCTTTATGGATCCCCGACTCCCTTTCTACTCTGCCCTGAAACTCTTTCCCTTCCTCGAATCCGTTGTCGGTCAATCCCATTTTCTCTTGTCACCAACCATATCATTCATCTGGCGATTCTTCTCCTTCTCTATTATCTCGGCAGCCTGCACGACAGCCTGAAAGGTGGTTCGTTCCCTTGCAGAATCCCACTCCCACATACTGCTCCTCAACCCAAAAATATAGCATTCCACTCGAATCTCCTCGTCTAGAAGATATGATCAGGCAAAACGAGACTTCTCAATAAATTTAGTGGTGTACTCTCTTACAAACAACTCTTTTTTTCCGGACTCAGAAATTCCTCCTGCAACCTTTTCACTGCCGCCAGAGGGCAGAATTGTGCTTTGAACTTTCCCACGAATGTTCCCCATGAGATACCTTCAGCTGCATCCGCTCCTAATCCGCCAGTTTTTGCATCCCAACATAAGGTGGCTTCTGACCTCAACATGGATAAGGCGTAAGTCACTTTGTCTTCCTTAGCACATTTACGGGTAGCAAATACCAGCTCCATCTCTTTGATCCACTTCATCACCAGAACTGGGTCACACTCCCCTTTGTAAGTAGGAGGTTTGATTTAAAATTTTCCTTGTTGTCCAGAGGTATACTCAATGTTTTTGAACTTCAATTTTCTTGTTCTGATTCCTTCAGAGGTTTTCAGCCTCTTGAATATAAAGGGTTCTCTTAATGATAGAAAATCAGGCTTTTGCACTATGCCTATACAGAAAGTAGAGGACAAAGAGGTTTTTTTATTGCTTGTAAAAGGGTCAGTATCACTGTAACCGAAGACTTGAGTGTCCATCTGAGAATTGATATTTTCATGCACATCTTGTGCATCTTTGTACTTTTTGATTAAGAGTTCATTTCTTTGAAGATCACGGTGCAAAAACTCCCTTTTCATTTTGAAAATATAACTTTAATGCAAGAATGTTTAATATATTAATTTCAGATTCCGTTAACCTTTGCTCCTTTTATTTAAGAACCTTTTAAAGTTTTTCACACGTTTCATATAAAATATTTTTGTTGGATAGCTTTAGTTTTTCAATCTTTTGTTTCTCCAATGAGATTTCCTATTTCTCATGTTCTAGAATCTCTTTCTTTCTTTTGGAAAACATCTCTTTTTGAGTTACAGAGAGCTTATGTTCCAACCTTTTGAAAATTTCACTTAGGTCAAGCATATCAACCTTCTGTGCATGACAGTTTAAGTTCTGAGAAGAACATACTAGAGGGTCGCTATTAGAGGAGTTGAAGACTTCAACCATTACATAAAATTGAGATCTAGCATACTCTTTATCAGAGGGGTCATCAGATATATGTTCTCTTACTCTGCTGTGAGGCTCTTTTTAACATAGTAGTCACCCTTTTTTCTGTAGTAGGCTGCGTCCTTGACCTGAGATCCTTCGCATTCAGCTGTAAAATGGCCAGGCTTGGCACATTTGTAGCGTTTATCACTTTGAATGTTGGACTTAGAGGTTTTCTTTGTCTTTACCTCCTCCATCTGGACTGCCCTTTGAGGAGCCAGAGTCCTCTGTATATATGATTTTCTCTCTACATATACTTGGGTGGTCCATACTGTCTTTGTTCATAAACCTTTACAGGTCTTTGGTACCATTCACCCCTTTCTTCCTTTTCTTTCTGCTCGAATGGTTTTCTTCTGTAAGACCTGTAAAACTACTTAGTAATTGAAGCAAGTGATTGTGATATACTGCTTAAACTACCTTCTTCATCGAAATCTGAATCTCTCTCTCTTCCTCATCACTCTCAGCCAACAAGACTTTCTTTGGTTTCTTCTTCTTAAAAGTTCTTGACCTACTTGCTTTGCTTTTTCTCTCTTGGTTGGGAATGATTGGGTTGCTTGACTTGATCATCTTTAGTTTCAGACGCTAGAGCTAATGGTCCCCCTACCAGAGGCTTCTTTTTGAACATATATTTTTCTTGAGCAACTAAGGTTTAGTATACATTATGTAGAGACCATTCTTCTAGATCCTGGTTAGCTTGCAAAGTTATTGAGAGGTGCAACCATTGTTCATTTAGACTCTTCAGAAATAGAACATTATTCTCTTCTCTCGTTTTTAGCATTCCACATTTTCTACACTTGTTTACCAGAGTTTTGAACCTGTCATAGGTTTGTTGCAGAGATTATTCTGCCAAAGCTTGGAAGTTGTAATAATCATTTATGCATTGTGCCTTCCTATTCTTCTATGTCTTAGTACCTCTTTTAAGATGGTTTTCGAGCAACTCCTAAAGCTCTTTTGCTGTTTCACAGGCATCCAGGGACAGGAAAATATCATTTGGAATGGCCATGATAAGTAACCTCTTAGCCTTCCCATCAATCTCTATCTTGGCTATGTCTTCACCTGTCCAAGTTGTAGGAATTTCTGCAGTTATTACAGTGGCAGGCACCCTTGGTATAGTAACCATGGGTATATACGGTCCATTAAGAACATATTGATATACAACCTTATCAATTCCTTTAAAGAAGTTTACCATACAGATCTTCCACTGTGGGTACTCATCTCTGAGAAGAGTGGGTGGTTTAGTTTGAGATCCAGCGGTGTATACAACATTCCAGTTTGCCATGATTTTAGAAGACAGAGTCAGGTCAATAGAAATGAACTGACAAGGGATTGACCATATTTAGCTTGAAAACTTGCTTGATACTTGAGGAAATCCACGCTAAAGAGAAAATCAACACACTGTGTTCTTTCAAAATCAAAATTAATCACTAATTTCACAGAATCATGAATTTGTCATAAAACTGTGAAAAACATGGATCTAAGAATCGAAACTAGAATTAGAAGGAAATTCTACCAAAACAAGAAAACAACAACACAGAGATGATCGATTGATTTAGATGAATCAATGCTGCTCCGATACCAATTGTTGTCCGATAATTCTTGTTGGTTAATGATCAATATAGAAATACATAGTGGAAGCAGTAAAGCATTGATCAAAATAGAAAAGGTGAACTAGATGAAAGAGAGAATACAAACAGTTATAGCCATCGAAATCATTGGAATTGATTTGAGCAAGGATCTGAAATTACAATGACGAACTGACCAAGAACACGTACTTGAGTGTGTGTAAAATACTCAGACTTACTCACTCTTTCAATAGTTGTGAAATCAGTGGGTGTGATTGTGTGAAAATATTTGCAAGCTTACTTTCTAACAAACATAATCTTCCTATTTATAGAAGAATAATCTCAAAGTCAATCCTATAGCCAATTGAGTGATTCCACCTGGAAAGGTTAAGCAACCGCTTCTATTGACGTATCATGCTATCATTGGAAGACTTCACTTCAAGAGAAAACACTTTATTTATTTCAAGGACATTGATACAGAGGGGGGCCAGAGGCTCTGCATCCGAAGATCATCTTCTGGTTGGGCACTCTATGTTTGTAAGAGTTTGAAAATGTAGGCTCTGGTTCAACATGCTTATAATGTAGAGGTCCTCTTGCTTCAAGACTTGTCTTATTTTTACAATACTTTTACATGATAAAGAGTGGGGCTAACAAGGTTTTTTTACCTTTTCCCTTGCTAATGTTGTAATCAAAGGATCAACAAGGTTGCTTTCAGACTATATGTAATCCAATCTTACAGTTTCATTCGTATGATATTCTCTAAACTATATTATTTTTTCGACGTATTTGACAACGCTTACCATTACAGTAATGATTTTCCACTTTTGCAATAGTCGTGGTACTATCAGAATGAATTAGTACGACTGGTATCGACTTATTCAACGATGTATTGTCTGACAACAGGTTTCTCAACCTACTTGCCTCTTCATTAGCAGTTGCTAGTGCTATCAATTCAGATCCCATCATAGATTGAGCCAAAAGTGTCCACTTATAAGATTTCCAAGATATTGAATCATTTGATAAGTCAATCAACATTGTTGTATCCTTCTAGGACAACGAGATCTCTCATGTAATATAAACCTAGGTAAATGGTCCTTTTCAGGTAACGCATGAGCCTTTCAATAACATAGCACTATCAGCGATCGTGATCCATACTTGGACAACAAGTGAATCTACAAAGTACTCCAACATCATATGCAATGTCAGATCTATTACATTTAGAGGTGTCCAAAGCCCGAATGGTTCAAAAATTTGAACCCGAACAAAAATGAGGTGTTTGTCCAAAACTCAATTACCACAAAATCCGAGGTCCCGAAACCCAATTTTTGGGGGGATATATGGGTTCGGGTTGGGTTTGAATTTTAGCCACCCGACCCGTCTGAAAACCCGAAACATATGTATATATCTTATTTTTAAATATTATATAAATATATTTATTAATCTAATTATCTTTCGAAAATCCTAAATCCAAGTATACCATACTCTTTTCTAATTGCTAAATGTAATATCAATTTCATCAATCCTCTCAATCGATTGAATATATATATATATATATATAGATATATATTGAATATAACTATAACCGAACTCAACCAACCGACCGACCCTAACCCAAAACCCGACCAACCCGATCCCGAAGCACTCCGAAATCTGAAACCCAAAATTCGGGGCTTGACTTCCATATCTGAAATCCGATAGGATTTTTGGTTTGCCTACCGGAACCTGCTCCACCCGCCCATTGCACACTCCTAAGTACAATAAGTGGCATATCTAAGACTACCAATTATACTAGCGTACTCAGTCTGTCATATAGAGTTATCAATGTTCTTAGATAACTTCATAGAAGGATCAAATGGAGTACAAAAACGTTTATAATCATTGTACTTATATTTATTCAAAAAATTTCCATATAATGAGACTGATTTAAAGATAATCTTGTATTGGTTCTAGTAATTTTGATTCCAAGTATAATGTCAGCCTCTCCTAAACCTTCCATATTTGATAGTCCCTAATTATCAAGTTCTTATCGATTAAACGAACAAACAGAATGAATTAATCAGATTAACAATCAACCTATTGTCTTTGATTTCAATTCAAACAATCCGTACAATCTTTCTCTCTCTAGATTTCTCTCTCTACAATCTGAGTACCTTCTCAATTCAGTTCTAGTTACATCTATTACAAAAGCTACAAGTCTATTAAACCAAAAACTACATGCGCATAAGAAAAATAAACAACAACTAAGACTTTGACTTTGACATTTACATAAGAGTTGACTTTTCAGCTTTGACTTCTTGAACTTTGATCTTCAGTCTTTTATAATCTTGCATCCAACATATTTAAGTTCTAACAATATTAAAATTACTTCTAAGCTTGCTCTTAACGTCATTCACAACTTGCATGTTTGAACCATATATCAATAAGTAACCAACATATAAGTAGATAATATTGCATATATTTCCAACAATTTTATAATATATGCATGTATCACTTTCATTTATTCGAAAACCATGAGAAATTACAAGACTATCAAATTTGTCATGCCATTGTCTAGGTGCTTGTTTAAGTCATAAAGTGATTTATCCAATTTGCACACTTTGTTTTCTTGACCATTAACAATAAAGCCTTCAGAATGATTCATGTAAATTACTATCTCTAAATCACCATTTAAGAAGGCAGTTTTTACATCGATTTGAGGAACACTCAGCTTGTGAATGGCAACAACAACAATCAAAACACGAATGAATGTAGTTCTAGTTACAGGTGAATACATTTCAAAGAAATCATTTTTTTCTTATTGCTCCTAATCTTGATTTATTTTTTTCAAGAGTTCCATCTGGTTCCACTTTCCGTTTTAAAACCCAAATGCCTAAACAAGACAAGAACCAACTATATGCTTAACACAAACTTTCTGCATTTGCACCCTATGGTTTTACAACCATGAGGCAAGTTAGCTAAATGCCAAGTTTTATTTGTTTCAAGTGATTTTATTTCATCACTAATGCTTCTTGTTATAAATATGCATTTAGGTTGTTAAATCATCAGAAAGTGAATATGATTCTTCTTCCAAATTACTAACAACAAAATGTTCACCAAAACTCTTAAAGGTTCGAGCTCTCTTGCTCCTCCTTGGTTCTATTCCAGTGTAAATGTCTTTAATATCACTAAAGTTGGTCCAAATTTTAGATTGTTAGATTTAACCCATTATTAGAAGGATTACCCCCATAAATGTTCTATTCTTAAGGAATTTAGTTTCATAAAAGTCATCAAGTATAGATATAAAATTATCACTTTATCTTTGATATCATAAAATCTATAAGCTTTAGTGTTTGACGTATATCCAACGAGAAAACATTCATAGGCTTTGGAGTCTAGTTCTTTCTTTTTGGATTTGAAATTTTAACATATGTGAAACTGCCCAAACTCTAAAGTAAGACATATTGGGCTTTCTACCTTTCCATAATTCAAAAGGGGATATCCTAGTTACATAATTTTGATCTCTATTTAAAACATAAATACAGTTAAAATAATTTGTCCCTACCAAGAAGGAGATGCACCTGAACTTAACATAATAACAACAAGAAGTTCAATTGAAGTTATATTTTTTTCTTTCCACTTTTCCATTCATTTCTAGTGAATTGGGAGTAGTTTTTTCATGTATTATGCCTTTAGTTTTATAGAAATTGTTAAATTATGTGCTACTAAATTGCGTTCCTCTGTAAGTTGTAAAGCGTTTCAGTTTCTTATCAAATTGGGTTTTTAACTTCTGTAAGATACGCTATAGGCGTTGAATGCATCGTTGTTTTGTTTCAACAAGTATACATATATTTATCCAGAATAGTCATCAACAAAAGTCGTCACATATCTTTGGCCATTTCTCGTAAGTGTGCCATCAAATTCACATAAATCTAAATACCAATCCTAAATGATCAGATGATTGTATTACTGATTTATGTGGATTTCTAGTTATCTTTCTTAGACTACAATATTCACATTTGTCAAAATCATTTAGAAACAATTCTAAAATAAATTCTCAAATGTTCATTTTATTACTAGTTTCTTATTTATGTGACAGAGTCTAGCATGCCAATTATTAAATGCACACACGAGATAAGAAGATGTAATGTTATTGTCTTCAAAATTTAGCTTAAGCACACATTTGGAAACATAAAACTTGCCTTCAAAGATACCATTATTAGCGAGGGTGAATTGATCATATCCGATCACTTGAGTAAATTTGGCTTTATTGAATAGATAGCTAGAAACTAGATTTCTTTGCATTTCGGGGGTGTCAAACACATCCCTCAAAGTGAGATTCTTACCAGAAGTGAGTTTAAGGTCAACCTCACGAATAACAAGCACCTTAGTGGTATGAGAATCTTACTGAATAAGGATCAATCAAAACAACAATGGCGATTAGCACTAGTATCAATGAACCAACCCGCAGACTATGAGACCACACTCACTTTATATATCATTGCTACAAAAGGTTCTTTAGCTAGATTCGCCCTCCCAAGAAGTGTTTTACCTTCAGGGAGAAGTCTAGATGGATATCTACAGTTTCAAGCCATATGCCCAGTTTTCCAACAATTGTAGCATTCAAAAATTGCATTTGGAGTATTGGTCGGAGCTTGGTACTTATTTTTATTCTGGTTCTGGTTTTTGTTTCTATTACAGATGTGACTATTTGTATTTTTGCTTTGACTATTTTTCATCGGTTTAAGGGTGGCATTCAAAACCGCAATGAATTTGTTATTGTTGTAGGAGACAACAAGAATTTCTTCCTTTTGATCTTGCTTTCGATGTTCTTCCTTGATGCGAGGACTTGTGATTCGACTCTCTATAGAGAACTTCTTGATCTTATGGAACAATGTGCTATACTCTTTTCAAGCAGATGGGAGCTTCTCAATAATTTTCGAGATTTGGACCTGTTCGCATATTACTATTCATTCTACTAACACCTCATAGGAAATTTTCTGCAACTCATGGAATTGTGAGGCTACAGAACTGTAATCCCCCATTTCAAACTCAATAGCGGCTGACAGATATTTTTACTACCAAATTCTCCAGTTTCATATATTTTAATAAGAGCATCCTCAATTTCTTTAGACATTTCAAAGTTGAGTAGTAGCCATAAAGTTCATTGTCTAAGTAGTTGAGGATGTAGTTACATAACACCCTAAAAATAGAAAATAGCAGAAAATTTAAAACTTCCAAACTCTTTCATAATAAAACAACTTTAATAATAAAATGCTTAAAATTTACATAAGAAGGAAAACAAGATATGCATCAGAGTTCTAAACAAGACTATCTAATCCTCGACAAGATTATAATAAATCGGGGGTTACTAAAACCATCAAGTCTGCTATCTTCAAGCTGGATGACACCTTTATAGCCATCCTACCGGAATCTATACAAAGTCCAAACACCACTTGGATCCTGATAAGACCAGATATACATGTAGATAAGAAAAAGTGTTAGGATTAACACCTAGTGAGTTAAAGAAATTTATCATCTAAACATAAAACGGTTAAATAGAACAGTTTCCTATAAATAACGACTCCTTTATTAAAATCACAAATCATGAAAAGGAATATCTTTCCAAAGCTCGTTAATTCCAAATCAAATACCCGGTTTAGAATGACAACCAATATCCAAACTCACCCAAAACTTGCGTAAGACTCATACTCCAAAACATCAAATATATAGATAAAACTCTATATCCAAAGCACCGAAATCATAGGTGACAAAATACACAAAACAACACCTTTCTGTGACGAGGGCGACCAGTTTCCATCGAATGTGCTGGGAAAAGTAAGCCACTTATCAACTTTATCGAGTTTCATCTCGGGCCATATATCACCATATATGACTCCCTTGAGTACCATTGAAAGATTCCCATAATGATACTAGTGCCTACTCGACCTATAGATGAATTTCACCATAAATGTGAACAACCTATGTATACGACTCCAACGAGTAGAACCGCAATACCCTAACTATGTATGTTAGCCCTTACTTTTGTAAATGTAAAAGTATTGTAAAAAGAAGACAAGTCCTAGGACTAAGAGGACATCTGCGCTGGGATAAAAATTTGACTTCATAGCCTCTGCTACAATCTCTGCATGGAGGAGCTAAACCTGAAGATTATACTTGGACTCCAGAGCTTCTAGACTAGCCACCACTGTGCTTCTATACTTTGAAGATCATCATTTTGAAGACTTTCTCTCCAAGCGTGTTCAACCTATCAAGGACTGTCACATCATCATAAACAGTTATTGTACCTTTAAAGGTGGTAGAACCTCAATGGCTATAGGATTAACTTTTGTAATATTCCTATATAAATAGGGTGATCATAATCTTTGATAGTACGCCTACGAATATTACACACATTTCACACTATGAACTACACACAAATAACTAGAGAGAGAAAGGTAAGTCTGAGAGATTTCTTCACACACTACTAGGTGTTCTTGGTGTATTCTTCGTATTGTAATATCAGATTCATATTCAAATCATACGACTACGATGACTTCTATAATTGATTGTGTATGTTTTCTCTATCCACTCTATTATTTTCTTTACCTGTTAATCAAGTTATATAAAGCTTCTGCATCCATTTCTCATATTTTATATTTGATTATACAATATATGAGTTAATTTGGGACAACGATGTATATGACTTAATAGAGTACCACTACATGCTCTCAAACAATGACTTGGTGACCACTCTCTAGACTTAAGTGGGGACATCAAAACTCTACATTTAACAACACGACAGGCTCATATGCCTACGGATCTAAATTACATGACTCCAATTGAAGGACTAGTGCACTCAAAACATGATATTTTCAAACAAATGTGCAATTAATGTAAATCATGTCCAAAGCTCAACATTGAGCTATTTAAACGGGACAAATGTCCCCAAAACTCATTTGATTTGAGAACAGCCCAATAGACCCCACAACTCACTTGACTATTCAAATAAAGTTAATATAAACCAATGTAAGCAAAAAGGCATGTTCCCCAAACATTAAGTAACCCATGGAACCAATATCATGAGTAGGCCCATAAACCATCATTTTGTAAAAGTAAAATAGCAAAAGATCCATGTTGGAACCGGAATTCTCTTTTGATTTGATTACTACCTGAATGTTATTAGCGGAAGCAATAAGCAAGTAATCAAATAGATTCGAAATAGTAGAAAATGAAGAAGAACTTATCAATGGATTTGGAAAGCATCATCGTCATATGTATTGATTGAATTCTAGAGATTACATCATGAAGAACACGCATTACTGTGTGATAAATATCTCTAGAATTCTCTCTCTAGGTTGTTATGCGATATTCTCTCAAAAAGTTAAAAGATCTCAAAGTGTGTGAAAAGGTACATTGTGCAACAAACAAATAGCCAATTTATAGCCTAAATCTAGGAAAGTCGACACACTGACCAATGTATGAGCTCCACGTGGAAAGTGTAATAACTGCCTCTAGTAGTGAGCTGTCAGGCTATGATAAGATGTTAATTCCCAATTATCAAGTTCTAATTGTTAATTTCGATCACAAAAAAGATTACAAAACAGTTTTAATCCATTAACATGTTTCAATTGATTCAACTGAAGATTTCGTATACAAAGAGTCTGTCACTTTCTCTCTGTGAAACTCAGCGTATAAATCTTCTCACTAACTTGCAACTATTCTAACTTCTACAACTATGACTCTAGTCATATGTCTCTTAAAAACAAATACACACGCGCTTAGAACAAAACACAAATACAAAGACTTTGACTTTCATTACAATTAACTTTGACTTTGCTTTGAGAGTTGTCTTTGAGCTTTGACTTGGCTTGACTTTGTCCTTCAGTCTTCATGATATTGTATCCAACAAATATGCTCTAACAATCTCCCCTTTGGATTCAAGATCATCTCTAAAAGATTTTGCAAATCAGTTTCCCTCTTTAAGCTCAATCTAAGGTTGTAAAACCTCTTTCAGACATCAGAAAGAAATTTTCTTCAGGTTTAGCTCGGTTTGCTTCATCAAATTGTCTTCAAAGAAAATTTTAGTAAAAATTTAGCATATCTTCTAAAATCTTTGAACTTTCTGTTTCAGCTTTCAACAATCTTCAACAAATCTTAGCAAAATCATCTTCAAGCTTTGCATTTCTTGAATAGTTCTCAAACAATTCTTGATCTTCTCCCATACTCATATCTGATCCAAATATTTCTTGAACACTTCTCCCCCTTTTTGATGATTAGAGCATGAGATCATCAAAACTTTCACAAGAAATGTCACTAAAATTCTGACGATTGATCTTTCCAACGAGCCTCTGACCATTTATTAATCCAAAAAGATTTTTCATCCGAATCTTTGCAAATTCAGACAAAGTATGAGTGTAACACCTGAATCAACAAATGCATCAGTTAGAAGTGCCTATCAGTGACACGAAGTCATTGTGTGTAACGAATATACAATGGAAAGGAGCTTTTGTGATGTTCACTCCCCCAGGTCTTCCATTAAATCATCAAATAACACAAGTTTATTTTATGAACGTTTTGACAGAAAAACAAATTTCTTGTGTGTTTGTGTTTGTGTTTGAAAGAATTAAGCACAGATGATTGGTTTTTATATAGGCTCAAAATTGTTTAAACAATTGAGACAACAACAGTTAAACACATACTCGATTGTGCATGATCGAAGTGCGAAGGTGGGGCAGACTTCCTTCTTTTTCAATATCTAGATTTTCCAAATGAAAACCAGATAGATTATGTATTGCGTCCCCTTGAAAATATTGAAACATTCTCTTTTGGAGAAGAAAATGAGTAGTTGGTGGGCTTTTTATCAAGAGTTGGCATGGGCTAGTTGCCTGTTTTAATGATGTTCACGAAGAATTGTGAAACACCAACAATGTGGCTGCCCGACTCAGAAAAAGTTGGTGCAGAGTTTGATATTCTTTTACTCTGTTCTCTCACCCTTTTTTTTTACCATTAAGCTCGCTTCTAACCAAACTCTCATTTCAATTTTACCTCATCACTCAACCCACACTCAGTTATTTTGACTCCTCACACATTCGATCACTCAAGGATTAACTTCTTGGGTAGGAAACACTGGTTACCTGAATCCATCGAAGTTTCAGTTAAGCTCACACAATTAACCCATGTAATCCTATAATAACAATGTTGCTCAAACAGTTTAACTTTGTAGTTAAAGCACAATATGAAATACATGTCAGATGTATGTATGCTCTTGAATGTAAGCATGAAGAATTGAGCATTTTAAACATTGAAGATATTTCAAAACAAGTATATAAAAAGAATGAAATGAATGCAAGCGGGGTGTATCACCATCGAAAAATTTGTATGAAAAAGATCAAAAATCTGAATGATTTAGCAATTAAGACTTAGGGTAACAAAAATTGAATATTGTCTATATGAATCAAAATATAGACAAGTCTTGAAAGAAACATTTGAAATGAAATCAGTGGTCAACTTTTGAATATCAAGCGGGGTGTATCACCATCGAAAAATTTGTTCAATTTGAGACATGGTGATAACATTGTCAACGAAAATTAAACCGGTGTGTGTGAATACTTGACAGTATATAGAAAAGATTTGGAAACACACGGTTTGTATAACAATTAAAGCACATGTAGTCATGAAAACATTTAAAATCACAGTTCTATATTAATGAAATCATTTTAAAAATTAGAAGTGGTTTGTACATTTAAGAACATGTTTTCATATCTGGATGTTGTCCGTCTTTCATACACGTATTAGATTAAGATTAGAAATAAAACTTTTCCATGTAGTCTTAAATCTCATCAAGTCAGCTCAAAATCATATTAGATATGATCGTGTTAGTTCTCTCTCAATTTTGCAAAATTCACAAAGTCGTCAAAGTGCAAAAGTTTATTCACAAAATTTATTGAAAAGTAAATGACATAAAGCAATAAAATGTTGAAATTACGAGTTCTGATCAGATGTAATCAGAATTCATATACCATACTCCTTAACTTTTACTCCCCTGCGATTATGCTTCAGAAAATTTTATCAGTGATAAATATATGTAAAATTTGTTAGCTCCCCCTCAAATTTATGTAGATCATCTTAAATTTCTCCTCACACTCCCCCTGAGATCATGAACAAAGTTAAGTGCAGATATCTTTCATATTAAAAAATAAAGAAATGAAGAGAAATAACAATAACAAAACTTTAATAGGTAATCACATATTAAGTCTTGAGATTTAACATACCAAGTTTTGAAACGAGAAAATTAAATCTCTTTTCATCGAGAGGCTTGTTAAATAAATCTGCAAGTTGGTAATCAGTGTTTACAAAATAAAGTTCGATTGTACCTTTTTCGACATTATCTTTAATAAAGTGATATCGTAGATCGATGTGTTTGGTCTTTGTATGTTGAACAGGATTCGCAGATATAGCAGTAGCGCTATTCGAATCACAGTATATCGAGATCTTGTTGTATTTGAAGCCATAATCTCGGAGTTGTGTTCTCATCCACAACACTTGAGAACAACAGCTTGCCGCAGCGACATACTCTGCCTCAGTTGTTGATGTAGATACACAGAGTTGTTTCTTTGAAGCCCAACTCACTAGTTTATCGCCCAGAAATTGTATGTGCCCCGATGTACTTTTCCTGTCAAGCATACAACCTGCATGATCTGTATTTGAATATGTTGTCAGTTCAAAACCTGTACCTTAGGATACGACAGACCAAGATCTGCAGTACCCTTTAGATATCTAAAAATTCTTTTGACCACAGACAAATGAGATTTTTTTGGATTAGCCGGATATCGAGCACATAGACATGTGGAGAACATTATATCTGGCCTACTAGAAGTTAAATACATCAAAGAACCAATCATACCTCGGTAGGTTCTAACATCGATAACTTTTCTCGAACGATCAGTGCCAATCTTAGTTCCTGGTGCCATCATTTTCCATTTTAAATTTTCTAAGAATATGAAAAATGTACTTTGAGTGATTAATAAACATCCCTGTTGAAAATTGTTTGACTTGTAATCTGAGAAAGAAATTCATCTCTTCCATCATACTCATCTGAAATCTTGACACCATGAGGTTAGAAAAATTCTTACAGTTTTTTGGATTTGTTGAGCCAAATATGATGTCATCCACATATATCTGAATTAAAATGATATCGGATTTTTCCTTTTTGATAAACAAAGTAGTATCGATCTTACCTTTCTAGAAGCTATACTTGAGTAGGAATTTGGATAACACTTCGTACCAGGCTCGAGGGGCTTGCTTCAGTCCGTAAAGAGCTTTGTCCAGAATGTAGATATGATTCGGATTTTCTGGATTGACAAAGCCTTCAGGCTGAGAGACGTAGAATTCCTCTTTGAGAATTCCATTTAGAAAGGCAGTCTTCACGTCCATTTGATAGACGGTGAAGTTCTTGTGAGCGACATATGCAAGAAACATTCTGATAGCTTCTATGCGCGCCACTGGAGCATAAGTCTTGTCATAGTCAATACCTTACTCTTGCCTATATCCCTTAGTCACTAGTCTTTCTTTATTTATGATCACGATACCATCTTCGTCCTTTTTGTTCTTGAACACCCATTTTTTGCCGATAATAGTCTTTCCTTCAGGCTTAGGCACAAGTCTCCAGACTTTGAGTATTTCAAACTGATTCAGCTCATCTTGCTTTGCAGTTACCCAATCTGAGTCGGCTAGTGCTTCAGATACGCGTGTTAGCTCTATCTTGCCCAGAAATGAGTCATGCAGACACATATTTAATGTAGTAGACCTAGTTTGCACCGGTTTAGATGGATCTCCTGGCTTATCGGGTGCTCTTTGGTCTACCTATGTTCATGAGGGAGTGAATTTGATGTTGATTGATCATAATTTTCATCTAGAAATCCACTTTCAGTTTCATCAGTTTGCTCAGTATTTGATAGGGGTACAGTTGAAATGTTTGGTGCAGAAGATTCAATTGGTACAACAGTATCTGGCTGTTGATTAGTCATTACAGTGCAACCTACTGACTCAGCAACTTCTTGAACTTCATGAATGTTCACATGTTCAACTGTTGGAGTAGGCGTTTGAATTGGATTCTCTTGCTGAATCGGGGAATTTGATTCAGTAGATATATCTGAAGTGGTTGGTTGATTTCTTCGTGAATCTTCTGATCTGTCAACCACAACAGGTTTAGACACTTTAGTTCCAAGAAATTCATCATAAAACAAGTCAAACAAAAGATCTAAATCAGATAAGTGTGAAGTAGACGATGACGCTTCATCTGATTTTATGTCACTAATTGAAGGTTCTGAACTAATTTGTCCAGAAGCTAGTACACCAGTGATAACGGGTTCTGAATTGTCTTGAACAGAAGCCATCTCTTCGTCAAATGTAACGTTTACACTTTCTACAACGATCTTCGACTTCTTGAAATACACTCTGTATGTTGTAGATGATTGAGAGTATCCAATGAAGATGCCTTCGTCTGCCTTCGGAATGAACTTGTTTAAGTTCTCCTTGTCATTTAATACAAAGCACTTGCATCCAAAAATATGGAAATGTTTAATGCTAGGTGTACGATTATTGATTAAAGCATATGGCGTTTTACCAAACCGACGGTGTATTATGGAACGATTCTGCATGTAGCACGCAGTCGATACAACTTCGACCCATAGAAACAGAGGTAGATCCGATTGACTAAGCATAGTTCGAGCGGCCTCGACTAGCATTGGGTTTCGTCTCTCTACTACTCCGTTCTGTTCTAGCGTTCTGGCAGCAGAATATTGATGTGTTATCCTGACCGATTCGAGATAATCTTCTACAATTTTATTCTTGAATTTTGTGCCGTTGTCAGTTCGTAGAAGCTTGACTATTTTTTGCAGGTTCACTTGGGTAGTCTTTAAGAAAGTGATGATGACTTCGGGCGTCTCATCCTTTGTTCTCAGAAATTTGACCCATGTGTACCGCGAGTAATCGTCCACAATCACTAGAACATATTTCTTGTCGTTTATGCTCTATGTACGCATAGGACCGCAGAGATCCATATGCAGAAGTTCCAAGGGTGAACTTGTACTCGGCTCAGGTTTCGGCTTATGAGCGGCTCTCTTCATCTCGCCCTTCTTTTACATATTTGAGCTCATGATGTCCTTTTACTAACTTTCAAGTGACCAGTTTGTTTATGTAACGAAAATTCAGGTGAGAAAGCCTTCAGTGCCATAACCAGCTTTGTTGTAGAGAGGCTTTTGACAGTGACATACCTTATTGTTAGTCTGGACTTTTGACAGATTAATCGTCTAGAGGTTTGACTTTCTCGTGCCAACCAAGAGTTCCTTACCGTCTTCAGTACGCACAGAACACCTCTTAGCCTTGAAAATAACCTCTAGGTCATTGTCATAGTACTGTACAATGCTGAACAGGTTATGCCGTAAACCTTCAATGTATCACACCTTCGTAATCGTCACGTTATCTTGAATGATGTCACCATAACCCAGAATTGGTGAAAACTGATCATTTTCGAATCGCACAATTCCGCAATATTTCTCTGTATAATTAGATAATAAATCTTTCTGCCCAGTCATATGCTTGGAGCAACCAGAATCCAAGTACCACATATGACGGGTCTGCACAGGAGAAATCACGAAACAATAGATTTAGGTACCCATTTATAGATGGGTCCTATAGTGTTAGTGCAAGATTTTGTCATCCATTTGTATATGGATCCTTTGATCTTTTGAAAAACATTTGAAGCATGAGAATGATAAGAATATACATGATATGTGCCAAACCAAACATCAGAATTTTTCCGAGAAGCATAATCATTTCTTTTATAATTAGAAGACTTTCTAGCAGATGGAGATAATTGGAACAATTGTTTTATTGAATAACGCTTGTAAAAAGTTACAAGTTTTGGTTTTTGAAAAGCAACATTCTCAATTACATCAGTTATACTATCAGTTCTTCTATTACAGTCAGAATCAGAATATGATTTAGCATTCTCGTCAATCTTCTTCTTTGGTAGCCATTCTGATCTAACTCCAGATTTTCTCTTTCTCACATCTGAAACATTTGAAACTTTAGAGTTAAAACTGTGAGATTTTAAAGATTGCTTCTTCTTTGGCTTACCAGTGGTTTTCTAGTTTCTGTGAATGCCTAGATTTCTTCTTCTTACATTTGGCATTCTTGGTATTCACAGAAACTGGTTCATCAACTTTTGTTGGTGTTTCACCTTTCTCGAACACACTGGGTAATCCAAAAGAGTTTATAATAAATTATGAATGATCAGGAAGTTTAGCTTTAAAATCAAATTGACCAACACAATCATCTAAATCACCTTTAGAGTTAAGAAAATCAAACTCTTCATCAAGTAGATCAGAAATATCATCAGATTTTGAAGCTTTGAAAGTTTTAGAAATAACAGAATTTTTAAGCATAGTGAAAAACACAGTTTGTTCTAGATTAAGCAAAATCCTTTCTTCTGCTAGAGTATTCTCGAGTTCAGAAATTTTACTTTTTAACACGAGAGGAGGTAAATTTTACCTTCAATAGGCTTAGCCTCCAACTCTTTTGAAAAATAACTTTCGAAATAGTCATTAGAAATGAATTTTGATTTATCAGAACTGTAACTATAATTCAACTTCTTATAACGAAATGGAATTTTCATTTTAGTTGTGTTCTTCCGTTTCTCTTTTTCTTTAGTTTCATCCTCTTTAGACAATTTAGTCCACTTAACTTTGAGTTCAGTGTATTGTGGTGTCAGTTTTAAAAATCCGAAGTCGTAAAGCGCATACACTTTAGAAATACCCTTTTTAAGGTAGTGTGGGTTCTCGTAACCAAGACCCCAACACTCATTATTCTCTTTAGGTTTGTCTAGATGAATGGTTTGTTCAGTTTGACATCAACTATAAAGTTTTTCCTCCAAAACATTCACCTTATCAGTTAAAGATTTGTTTTCTTTCTTTAAAGAACAATACTTTATAGCAACCTCTTTCACTTCAAACTCACACATTCTGAATTTGGAAGTAGTTTCAGATAGTTCATTGCGAATTATAGTCTTCTCTTTCACGCTGGTATCAATGTTTTTATGCAAAGTCTCAATCAATACGTTCTTCTCAGCAATATCCTTGCTAAGTTTCAGTATTGATTGGTTGTTTTCTTTATTGATACATCTTTCACGCTTAAGTTTAGACTCTAATTCTTGGAGTTTAACCATCATGACATGCATTTCATTTAGAAAGTATGTTTCAGCCATATTACATACCTCTTCAGTGTCTTCTCATCTGAATCAACTTCATCTTCTGTCACTTGTTTACCCAAAAAGCACAAATGGGCTTTCTCTTCTTTCTCTTCTTCTTCTTCATCAGAATGGCCAAGCCAGAACTCATCCTCTGTCATAAGAGCCTTGCCAGCCTCCTTTTGCTTGGCCAAGAGCATCTTATTTTTGTAGTATTCAGAATTTCGGACTTTAGGCTTTCTGAAGTCCTTTGCAAAATGTCCGAGTTTTCCACAATTGTAGCACTTTGTCGGTTCTGGCTCTTTCTTCTCTTCAGTTCTGAACCTTTTCTCGTCAGGCCTTTTATCTTCCATTCTCTTTCCTTCTATCCTCTCCTTATGTTCGTAATTTTATGAACCCAAAGAATACCTCTGACTGTTCGAACTAGGCTTTTTGTAGAATTTCTTCTGAAAGGATTTTGTCAGCATTAGCATAGCCTGCTTCAAGGTCTCACAGTCATCAGAGTCTGAGTTATCATCACTGTTCACTTCCTCGGACTCAGAAACTACTACTTTCTTTTTCTCCTTGAGGCTCACTGACTTCTTTTTCACAAGCAGTGCAATCAGATCAGCAACCATCTTCTCAGCCTTTTTCTTTTCCTCTTTAATCTCCTCTACCTTTTCTTCATTTTGCCTAAGAGTCTCATAGACTTCATGAACTGGAATCTCGTTCAGATCTTTCATCTGTTTCATTTTCCTGGTAAACCTCTTCTACTCAGGCTGGAGGATGCTGAGAAATTTTACATTAAGCTCTATCTGAGACTTTCTAACTTTGTTTTTGTTGAGCTCGTTCAACAAAGTCACAAATCTATCGTAAGTAGTCACTAGAGATTCCCCATCCTTGGCTTTGAACTCTTCATAATTGTTGAGAGAGTTGGAGACTTTGAGTTGGTTGCCTATCTTGCCCGTGGTGTTGTAATTGTCAATCTTAATGTAGATCTCATTGGGAATGCCTTGTAGAATGAAAGATCTAGCCAGTCTATCAACTTTTACCCTTTTTCTCTGCTCATCAGTGTACTCATCCAAAGGTAGTGGGTATTCCTTGTTCACAATCTCTTCCTCATTCTCTCCCTTAGTGGATAAGATCTTTGTAAGAGGTTTCATAACACCTTCCTTCAAAGATAATCTGATGTAGTCTCCCAAATCATTTCTATCAATAAAATCCAGAAATCATCCTTCCACTGCTCATATTCTCTTTTAAACAGCACTGGAGGTTTCACATCAGTTCCGATTGCGAGAGCTTCTCTGTAACTCATCCTGTTATATGAAAATGTTCAATAAAAACTTGACAATGATCGTTAGTCCAAGTGAAATCAAGCAATACAGAAAAACTTAGAAAGAAATTTCAGAAATTAAATTTCCAAAATTCTTTAAGTATGGAATTCGCAAAATTGAGTGAAGTACAAGGAATTCGCACACAAGCACAAATGACAAAGAATTCGTGCACTACTTACACTGACTTCAGATTTCACACACACACATAATTTGCATGCTATTATATGCGAGTTCTAAGAATTCACATACAACTCTATGTGAAATCTAGACATGGAAATATTTTGGAAAATTAAACTTTTCGCATGAAACACTTTTCGTATAATTCTTTTCGCACAACATCCTGATATGAATTCTAGACGTAGTTATTTGAAAAACAAGAATTCATATTACACACTTATGCAATTTTCAAGGAATTCGTATATAGTTAGATGCCTTATACGAATTCTACACTTAAAGAATTTTTCACAAAAGCATTTCGCACAAATAGCTTATGCGAATTCTAACAATTCACATGTAAGCCTATACGAATTTTAAATAATCCTCAAAACACACACATGCGAAATCTATGCAATTCGCACAACACCCATCTGCGAATTCTACACTTGAATATTTTCAGAATAAAAATTATGCGAAAACTAATGAATATGCCAAATCCAATGATATGCGAGTTCTTCTTGAGAGTTCTTGAGGGATCTGCGAGTTCTTCAGATCTTCGACCAAAATACACTATGATTCACTTAATCCCATCTAACCTTCGATTTTCAATCCAAAACTTCAACAATTAGTCCACTAATAGATCTGGAACCAAATTCGACCAAAGAATTTCAACAAAATGCACTCAAACTTAAAATTCGATCCATTACAGAGCAAAGAACTTGTGAACTCAAAACTCGTGAAATTTCAGAATTGATGATCAATTTACAGTGCAAATTACTAACAAACCAATACAAGATTTATCTATTTACTAATACGCATAAAATCTAACCAATTACATCTCCAAAAATACACAAAGATTCAAAATTCGATCCAAACACAAAAACTCAATGTCGACTCCATTTCTTGATCGATTTTCACAAGGACTCTAGTCTGATACTAATTGTTAATTCCCAATTATCAAGTTCTAATTGTTAATTTCAATCACAAACAAGATTACGAAAAAGTTTTAATCCATTAACCTGTTTCAATTGATTCAACTGAAGATTTCGTATACAAAGAGTCTGTCACTTTCTCTCTCTAAAACTCAGCGTACAAATCTTCTCACTACCTTGCAACTATTCTAACTTCTACAACTATGACTCTAGTCATATGTCTCTTAAAAACAAAGACACGTGCTTAGAACAAAACACAAATACAAGACTTTGACTTTTGACTTTTATTACAATTGACTTTGACTTTGCTTTGAGAGTTGACTTTGAGCTTTGACTTGGCTTGACTTTGTCCTTCAGTCTTCATGATCTAGTATCCAACAAATATGCTCTAACATAGCAGAATCACACTTGAGAGAATTGAGCATGTCTGAACACAGAGGTTTGTCTTAATTCTGGCTCTGTCGATGGTTCAACTTGGCTTTCCAACAGAGGCATCTCTGGTCCTCTAGTCTTGTAATCTTTTCAATACTTTTCCAAATGAAATATTGGGACTGACAATATCTCCCTAGTTATTGAAAAGAAAAATATGCAATTATGAAGTAGAAACGAAAGAAGGGAAAGTCATTCTCTGTTAAAGTACATGATTAAAAGAAATTACAAGGAATTACAAGAAAATCAAGGTACTATTCATTAGGGTGGTCTATTCTAATCTTATAAAACCTCATAATGAGATTTCTGTAAGATACAACAATCTTGATTGATCTAATTATCTCGTTAGCAACCTATATTAGCACTTTGTATCTCTCCACCCTCTTATGTATTTCATCCCTCAACCACTTCAAAGTTTTATTCAAATACTTGAATGATTTGTTGACTCTAAAAAACTTCGTTTCCCAACCAACTTCATTTTTATACATGAAACATAGAGCTGGCTCTATCAGAACAATGGATCCATACACTTGATCGATATTCTCTAATTGTTCATCCGGAGCAGAGACCGCAAACTAATGAACACCCATTTCTAGAGCAATTTGAAAATTGGTCTGTCTATCTGAACTCCACCAGTGGAACCATATTTCTCTTGATCTCTCCAAACATGTTATTCTCCCCCCCCCCCATTCTTAAATTTGGGACTTGAAAAGGCATACAAGTCAATCAGATCATACGAGTTAAGAGTTATCAGGTCATTATCGTTGAAGGTGTAGAATCTTTTGTGCCCTCTTTCCACTATGTACTCCAGATAGGTGATGGCTTTATGTGCTCTAGTTGGTCGTTATCGTTGAAGGTTTTGACCTTCATTTCATGTATCTTTTTGATTTCCACATTTGGGAACTCCAATTATAGATATGATGTCTTTTCCCTTACAAATCTCTGCCTCATCCCTCTATTACCTCTAGTTGAATCTTTGAAGAATTTAGGAAAAGCTCTTAATCTCTGTCTGAATTGAGGTACCGATGGATGTATTCTTGTAGGACTGGATCTTTCTCTATGGTCTAGAGGTATAGGCACGTTCTAGTACTTGTCTTCTCATAGACCCTATCTAATCGATGACAATTTGTACTTTATCTTCGTTTAGAGGTTGTGGCACGTTAGAGACCAAAAATTCCTCTGCTTGTCTTGGCTGTGGTAGATCAGGGAATAACTCTAGCATGACTGTAGTTGGCCTCTTGAGTGATACATCCGGGCCAAAATCATCAAAAGTAGAGATATCTACGAAATCGAGTATCTCTGTATCTTGTATGATAGGATCTTTTGAATTGGCAGGCTCTTGTGGGGTAATTATGGGCACTGGCTTAGGCAAGGTAGGATCTTCTGGGTTAGTTAAGCCTAAGATAACAACTAGAGTTGATACTTTAAGGAGCACTAAGGGTTCTTCAGTAGAAACTCTGGTTGGAGACCTCTCTGGTTCTGTTATGTTAAACTCTACTTAGACTACTTCGGGTTCAGACTGCTTCAAGTGTTCATCAACCGGAGTGACGAAGTCCTCTGGTTATGTAGCTTGTTTCTTGGATTGTGTTGAAGTTGGGGTTGACTCAGTTGATTGTTGGATCTGTATGACCATGACACTACACTTGGCGATATGGCTAATGATACACGATCCCAAAGGGTCACACATAGACAAGCAAAATGACCTTAATCGTACCATCAAATGCAATTCGATTATTTTCAATCGAAACAATTGTCATGCAAATTATTACATAGTTGAAATAATAATTTCTGATAATGATAAAATATTTTTTATATATATTTTGATTTTTTTTAAGTATTATATGTATTTCATACATATTATTATTACCTTTGATTTAAATGTACACTTAATTTGTTATTTGTGACATTAAATATATAAGTTTTATATTTTGATATAAAATTTATATAAACTAACTAAAACCATGGTTGATTTTTTAATTACTAGGTAGTGTATTTTCAAGTATATAAGGTTTCTTGTAAGTATATATTAAAGGACAAAAATAATAAAATGTAAGAGGACAAAGTATGTTAGGAGGCATGGATTTCCACTCTCTTTGACTTTGGCCAAACCACCCTTATAGGGTGTGTTGTGTTCACCTTTTATTATTAGAAGACATTTTTTGTAGCACTCATTTCTCTCTCTCTCTCTCTAAGTTTTCTCTCTAGAGAAAAAGGGTTTCCAAGTGTTTGACACTTTTTCCAAGAGTTTTGAGAGTTAAAAGGTTAGGATAAATATATTTGTGTTTTATTTCAAAAGTAGAAATAAAACCACACAAGTTTTGGTGTGGATCAACTTTGGAGGAGGTTGTTTGGTGTGGATCAACTTTGGAGGAGGGTTCG
Organism: Arctium lappa; assembly: GCA_023525745.1. NCBI lineage: Eukaryota > Viridiplantae > Streptophyta > Magnoliopsida > Asterales > Asteraceae > Arctium > Arctium lappa. The sequence goes on along the minus strand of CM042059.1, from coordinate 58,781,193 downwards.
GTTTTCTTTTCTACTCAACATCAAAGTTCAAGATTCAAAGGTTGTAGTTCTAAACACTCTATGGTTGTGTTTTCATTCTTATAAGTTCTTTAATGCATGATATCATTGTTTGGAGTTTTTGTGAAAAATTGTTTTAGGTAATTTTTGCTTCCGTTGCTATCTTTGAATTTTTTATTTTAAAGTTTCCTACAAATCCCTTCTGGTGCCATTGACCTAAAATGCATGGCATGGATGATTGTTTCAACTCTTATCTCCTCCTTTTGATGATCAGAGGCCCCATCATCCTCGGGATCCTCTAACTCATGAAACCTTATTTTCTTGATTGCCTCCTTTGCACAAGAGGTTTCTTGTGCCTATCTTTTAGTTTCTTTATATGTAGAGGAGCTAAGATCTTGTACAGTCTTCTTCAGTAGATCACATGCATCTCCTGCAGCCCCCATGATGGTGCTTACCTCTGCATCAACCTTGAAGTTATGTAAGGAAAGAGCAGACTTAACCTCGTTGATCAGTTGGTTGGTCTTGGTCACAAACTTCGCGGAGATTTCTGTCATCTTCTCCAATATGGCTTTTCTGAACTACTGCAAGTCCCCTTTATTAACAAGGTTAGAAGAGATAGGTTGAGGAGACTGCATAATGGTTCAGGAGGAAGATGATGGCAATGATTATGAAACCAGGCTCTTTATCCATTCTATAAAGGTATTGAAATATGCCACATAGATGGTGCGATATTGAGCTTGTGGAGGGGCGGAGGTAGATGTTGGCTCTGGTTGTACTTGAGCTTACAAGTTCTGATTGATCTGGTCTCATAGTGATTGAACCTTTTCAACAAAGGCTCTGATCTGAGCAGATATGTCTCTGAGTTGATCTGTAAGCAGAGAATTGGAAGTATTGGAGATCTGAGTGATCTACTACTTGATCACATCCAACTTTGTAATGTTTGTCTCTGTTGGATTTCAAAGCAACAACTTGGGTCTGTAGGGAACGAAGATCGGAGGGAGAGGCTAGGTTCTCATCTTGAGTGATGGTAAGTTTTAGATCATCCAAGGATCCCCTGATGTCATCACCCAATGTTGTGAACTCCCCTTTAGTAACATAATCAGAGATGGTAACCTTAAGAGCAACACATGCACCTAAGTTTCCCTCGAGTTCGAAGGGGCTTCGTTCAAAGTTGTTGTTTGGTTAACTCTGTAAGGGCTTCCACCCTGTCCTTGAGGCCCTCTGGGAGAGTCCTCTCTAGGTGTTCTAATCATTTCAGCCTCATCCTTCTCAGGATCGGATAAGGTGAAATAGATGAGATGGTTTGGATTGTTGCTAAAACAATCTAAACCCCGTGTGACTAATGAGTCCCATTTTCCCTGGGTAAGACAATCCTTACGGGTAAACCTAAAATTACCCATGAACTTGAGTAATTTGTCTTTGTCGACATGAGCCTCAAAGGCATCGGTCTGTGTGGAATCAATTGTCGTGTTCCGGGGAAAGAGAACACTTTTGTTTTCAATGTTCATGTCCTATTGGATGGACATGTCCAGATAGGTGGCTTCCCTTGGTATGTGCAGTCCAGAGGGATGAAGAGTTGCCTTTAAATGGTTAGGTTGGTTTGGGTTTGAGGTGTGCACCTCTGTTTCAATATCCCTGTTGCTTGACCAACTAGGATAGATTATGTGCTTGCAATAGGTTCTGGGCTGGAAAATTAGATATGTGTGCCTCTTCAGGCATCTTTTTCTAAACTCTTATAATTTTTCCACTCGGCTCTAATGGGTTCAGAAATCTCGAGGGACATATTCCTCTCAATTCTTACCTCTAGGCTTTGTTCTGTTTCTAGCCCTCTATCTAGCTCACCTCTCTCTGACTAATCTCTCTCAGACTCACTTGACACTTGCCTCACTAACTCCTCATGTGGTTCATAACCTAATTTCTCTGGGATACCTACCTATGGTTCTAGATGTAGGAGAGAGCATGTCTAATGGACTAAGGTTTGAGTAGTTACAGAAATGATGGTCATCATGGATCTAGGCACTCTTCTTGCCTATGGGTAGCCTAATACAATGACAGTAGACTTAATGTTATTTAAAGAGGGGGTCTTATCTCCTTCTGTTGGCAGTGTATGATTTCTGATGGCTCCCCTTATCAGTAGCGAAAGGAAACGAGTAAGCATCATAGAGACGAGTGTCTTTCCTTTGGCAAGCTGCTGGTTCTTCTTGTTTGCAAAGATGATATTCAAGTTGAAGAACAACCCATACATGATCTTCAAGATATTCTTATTAGCTTTGTTCATGCTTCCTATTTTGCATGCCAAGGTTCTATTGAGGACACCGAAAATGAACTTCCACATTGGTGGGAGGAACTTCCTCTTGAATTCACCTACATGAGCCATTTCACCATTGTAGCCTAAGAATCTGTAGAATTGTATTAGATAGGCTGATGTACGGGGTTCTTCGAAGGCATCAATTTCTAGGTTATCAATGGTGAGTAGAAAAAAGGTCCCTTCGAAGCATGTCAAGGGAGATTCTAATGTTGCGGTTCTTATCACCACCAACTGCAATGGTTCCTTTTAGTCCTTTGGCATGAGACTTGTACTCACTGGTGTACCATCATTATTGAGCATAGGTTATGGGGACTTCATTGTCCACTAGTGTCAGGGTGTGCTTGAGTTCACAGTTGTTCAAGAACTCACAGATTATTCGGTATTGTTCAACGTATTTGTTCAGGCTTAAGTGCACCATGTAGTTGTTGGCCTTGATGGAAAGATAGACGATTTCATCAATTTCAGCACCAGCGGAGTGGATTCTGCTAGACTCAGTGGAGTTTGCAGGTGAATCAACCATTGTTGCAGGTTGTGAAAGCTCGAAGAACTCAGAGAGGAGATGAAGGAGAGAAGGAAGCTTGGTAGTTTTGAAAGTGTAAATTGAAATTAGGGTTTAAAATCTAATTTTACACTCGAATTAGCACTTGAGTAAGGTTATGTGAAATGACATGGAAAGGGTGTGCAATGAACAATTTTTCAGACATGTACCATCGTAAGATGATACATGGAATTTATTTCCAATAATGTAGGGTCACATCATAAACCGTCACCAAGGGTATAGTATAGAGGCATGACGGTCACGTTGGTAAACAACCCGCACCCTAAGTCAATCAGAGCAAAAACACACAAGTGTTGATGACTAGAAGGAGTTCTGTACAATAATACCTTTGGATATTGATGTTAGTGCCTATGATAGGAGATTACACATTTATACCCAAAAATTGGAAAATACCTACTTCTGGTTGTGAAATTAAATAATGTTCAAATTTAGAGTTAATGAACTTATTCAAAAATTTTGAACTAGAAGTGGTTTTCTCTCTTTAAAATCACCCAAAGCAATAAAGTTCAGAAAGATTATACCTTTATCTTGTATACTAGAAGTTCCGGATAGGGGTGTTCGCAGTACGGTTTGGGGCAAAATCGCAAACCGCACCGCATATGCGGTTTGAGCATTTTTCCAAACCGCAAACCGTACCGCGTATACCTCAAACCGCAATCACCCAAAGCAATAAAGTTCAGAAAGATTATACCGTTATCTTGTATACTAGAAGTGATGGATAGTAGAGGTAGAGGCTCTAAACAACAAGTTTTAGTAAGTCGATAGTTTAGAAGGTCTGGTCTATACAACCAGAATCCCTTGTATGTGAAGCACTTGCTCCACCTTGAATTAATAACTTTTCTGCTCCCCCTTAAAATATGCTTGGATCATAACAACGATAAAATATGCACATAACATTGTTTGGGCAAATACAGAGGCTCTGATCAATAGAACCATAAGCTCTGAATGACAGGATATATGGACAAGGATAAGAGGCTCTGATTATGAAGAGTAAATATGCTATGTGTCAGATATCATAGATTCTAAGTTAATACTATCAGAGAATTTCAAAACCATGTTCCAAAAGCACTAGATAGTATAACCAAAATATATGGTCATATGTGTTGATATCAAGTAGACATATTGAACATACCCGACTTGCTGATCAAGAAATTGAAGCTCTTTTCATCAAGAGCTTCAGTGAATAGATCATCCAGTTGGTAATTTGTAGGAACCCAGTATATTTTTATTGCACATTTTTCAACATGATCCGCAATGAAATGATACCTGACATCAATATGCTTTGTCTTTGAATGCTGCACCAGGTTAGTAGAGATGACAACTACACTTCTTGTGTCACAGAGTATGGGAATTTTTTCAAACTCAAAACTATAATCTTTAAGTTGAGTTTTCATCCATATGACTTGTGAGCAGCAACTAGCAACATTTACATATTTTGCTTCTGCTGTAGAAGTGGACACACAGTTCTGCTTCTTGATGTCCAACTCTCTAACTTGTCGCCAAGCAGTTGACAACTTTCAGTAGTACTCTTTCTATCGAGCTTGCATCTTGCATGATCTGCATCTGTATATGCTATTAACTCAAAACTAGAGTGCTTTGGATACCAGAGACCCAAGAATTAAGTCCCCTTAAGCTATCTAAAGACTCTTTTCATAGCAGATAAGTGAGATTCCTTAGGATTTGCTTGATACCTATTAGGGTATATTTGTTATGTATTCAAGTTAAGGGATCGAATGTGTAAATACCCATAGGGTATATAAACTTTATGTATCTAGGTTTTGAGTGTGTAGATCTTTATTCATTGTACGCCTCAATTGTAACCCTCTCTCATTATTACAGTTAATCATATGACCCGTTGAATTATTGTGTTGTTCCTATTTGTTTGATTATTATTATACACCTCTTCAATCTGGAATTCACAATACGTAGCACAGAGACATGGAGCTAACATTACATATGGCTTATTAGCAGTGAAATACATAAGTGACCCAATCATGCCTATCTAACTCTTGATATCCACAGGCTTGCTAGAAGGATCATAGTCAATATTCGAACTAGTGGAAATTGGTGTTTTTTTATAGGAGTTGAGTCATTAAGCTTGTATTTCTTTAAAATATCATAAACATATTTATCTTGATTTATAAAAGTTCTTTCTTGAGTTTGTTTGACTTGAAGCCCTAGGAAGAATGTTAATTCTCCTATCATGCTCATTTCAAACTCACTCTTCATTAACTCTAAAAACTTGTCAAATTATTTTTGGTTAGTGGAACCAAAGACAACGTCCTCCACATATATTTGTACCAGAAGCAATTCATTTTTGTACCTCTATATAAATAAAGTAGTGTCAATTGTACCCTTTTCAAACTCATTTGTAACTAGAAAGTTTGAGAGAGTATCGTACCAGGCTATGGAGGCTTGTTTAAGTCCATTCAGAGCCTTATTCAGAAAATAGACACGATCAAGGAAATTTGAGCTCTCAAACCCAGGTGGTTGCTAGACATACACCTCTTCTTGAAGCTTACCAATCCAAAAGACAGACTTGACTTCCATCTAGTATACTTTGAAACCTTTGTGGTCATCAAAGGCTAAAAATATTCTTATAGCCTCAAGCCTTGCCACAGGTGTCAGGATCTCATCATAGCCTACACCTTCTTCTTGGCAATATCCCTTTGCAACTAGCCTGGCCTTGTTTCTGATCACAATGCCATCCTCATCCATTTTGTTCCTGAACACCCATTTGGTTCCTATAGCAATTTTATCTTTAGGTAAGGGAACTAGAGACTACGTCTTTTAAACTAGACAAGCTCTTCTTGCATACAATTAATCTAGCTTGGGTCTTGGAGTGCCGTAGAAACCTTCTTGGGTTCTACCATGTTGAGAAGGTTCATGAAGAAACATTCATTGGCAGTGGCAGATATTATCTTTACACCATCAGAAGGATTACCAATGATTTGGTGTGAGGTTGATCTTTTGTCCATCTTGTCATTTGGGGTTGGGGGTCTACAGCAATTTGTGCTTCACTTTCATTTACATAAGGTATATTTGAATTTGAGCTTAATATTGGTGATGATGTCTCTACATGCTCACCCTTAGAATGTTGTCGATGTGAAGAACTTGGTTCTGGGTCTGTTGACACAGAAGTAGGAGGAGAACCATTTAAGGGACTAGAAGGAGATATACCTGTAGATTGCGTTTACTCTAAGACATAACCAAGGGTATCTCTGGTTGCACTATCAGAGATGCCTTCATCAACAAATAAGTCTTTAAAGATTAAATTAAGTTTGATTCTCTGGACTTAGTACATGAATCAAAAGTCTCTTGTTTATGCTGAAGCCCTGAACAGGAGTACTTAGAAGTCACTTGTGCCTTCTCATCAAATGACACATTGATGCTTTCAAGAACCATCTTTGTTTTGTTGTTTAAGACTCTGGAGGCTTTGGAGTTCAATGAGTAGACAAGAAAATTGTCTTCATTTACTTTCTTGTCAAGTTTACCTGGACAATCCCCATTATTCAGAATGAAGCATCTGCAACCAAAGACATAAAAGAATTTAACATTAGGTTTTATTTGGTTAATGAGTTCATAGGGAGTGTTTTGATGTTTCTCGACAACAATGGATTTCTTTTGGGTAAAACAAGAAGTTGAGACTGCTTCTACCCTGAAAGAGATAGGAAGATCCGAGGATGCTAGCATTGCTCTAGCAACTTCAACCAATGTTCTGTTTCTTCTCTCAACAACACCATTTCGTTGAGGGGTTCTTGCTGGATAGAACTTTTGTGAGATGCCCTCATTGACATGGTATTCTTTTATCTTTGCATTCTTGAACTCAGTACCATTGTCACTTCTTAGTTTATGAATTTTGCTTTGTAGTGGCACTTGGATCTTCTTTAACAAATTAATGAGTATCTTTGGGACTTCAGATTCTTCCTAATGAACTCTACCCAAGTATATCTTGAATATTCATCAATAAGTACTAAGATATACTTCTCTCCAGACATGCTTTGTACAGAAACAGGACCACAGTGGTCCACATGAAGCATATTCAGAGGTCTGGAGCAAGAAATACCAATATTTGTCTTGTGTGAAGCTCTTCTGAGCTTACCCATTTCACAATCAGGACAAAGATGATCTTTTTCAAATCCCAAAACTGGCATACCCTCTACCAGATTGTACTTAACCAACTTGTCAATATTAGAGAAGTTTAAGTGTGAGAACTGGTTGTGCCAGAGCCAAGCTTCTTCATTCTTCTTAGATACCAAACAGAGAGTGTATGTGTTGGCTTTAGAAGAAAAGTTCATTAAGTACACACTTCCTTTTCAATCTTCCCTGAACAGTTCCTGACCTATGTTGGTTAGTAATGTACAATACTTTTTCTGAAATCTAACATCAAAGCCATTGTCACAAAGTTGACTTATGCTGAGCAGATTGTGCTTGTGCCCATCTACATAAGCAACTTTGACATATAAATGTCACATTTTGAAAGTACACCATATCCATTAATTTGTCCATGTCTATCATTACCAAAGGTCACAAAGCCTCCCATCATTTCCTTAAATGAGGTTAGCAACCTTTTATCTCCAGTCATGTGCCTTGTGCATCCAATAATCTAGAAACCAGACTTGCACATGTTGTATCTGAAAGAAAAATGAAAGAGTTTTAGGTACGCAGTACATAATGGGTCCTTTCTGTTTAGGCTTTGGTACTTTCTCTTGTCATTCTAGTTTCCAGTCTTGGGTGGTTTGCCAGATTTTGCCTTCCACCTTTTCATCTTGGTCTAAGGATTTGTATTTTTGTGCATGGACCCAGAAGGAATGTAGTCTAGGTTATAGAAGTGTTTCTTTAATTGAAACAAGAGATCTAAGCATATCCATAAATGAACACAATGAGGTGGTTGCTTAAAAACTCTATTAGTATTAATAAAACCTGAAACATAAGCCTTCTTGTGATTTTCTGTCCTAGCATCAGTATGAAACATCTAATCTAGTCCAGAATTATTGTTTTGAAAATTGGCTTTCTTCTCGGATGAGTTCCTTTTTCAACCCATTTGCCCTTTCTTCTTGGATTTTTCACCGTATCAGAAAACGTAGATCTGTCATTTAAAATCCTTTTTTATTTATGTTCAAGAGTGAACTTTATTGGCTTAAAAGGATAGGATTAAGAAGATGATTTCACACATTTACCATAGACTTTTCTTGCATTTTTTTCTCCAATTCAAGAGATGACTTGGTATTTATGCACATAGCTATAAAATCAGGACATATAGGAACCTTGGGGATCTGTTTTTGAGTAGGAATTGGTTTACTCAGAATCTCAGAGTCAAGGTTTGACCTTTCTGGTCCTTATATGACTATCTTTGGTTGAATGTCAGAAGACACTTCTGGTCCTTAGGTTTTCAATGACATGTTCTGATGAATAGATAACAAAACCATTTGCATCCCTTTGGAAAGTTGATTTCAAATCTTTCACTGTGCAAGGAACTATCAGGTTTACGGATTGAGTTCTGATTCAAAAAAAATTTCAAGTCATTTTAAGAAACACTTTTCAATTCATCTTCTGTAAACATAGGAATAAATTCTATAGCATCTGGATTTATCATGCTCTGTTTCTTAGAACCATAGGTACTAGGTTCAGAGTTAACAGAGGTTTGAGGAATGAAGCAATCAAAAGTGAAATTTTTTCTCAAGTCATGATCCTGGAAAATTTCTGGATCTTTGACTAGGGATTCAGAGATTCTTTGATCATAAATCAGAGAATTAAAGGTTAATTCTTTGATCTCTGTTTTTGAAATTCTTTTGTCTTTTGTCCAAAGATATCATTGAATGAAACATTTTTGAATTTTAATCTTCTGATCTTTGACCCTTTTGAGGTTCTCTTTCCCCAGCAGATTCGAGGGACGATAAATAGGCTCACTCCGACCATTAAGAAAACTGAATATATATAAACTTAAATCTACTCGTTACTCTCCTTAGAGGGTCATGCACAACACAATGTGTAAAACTAGTAGCCTAATTTTGACAGAAAAAGTACTTTGATAGAATTTGTTACACCTTTTTGAAGACAGAAGATTCTCTTAAAGATGGAAAGTCAGGTTTTTGTACTTTTCCAATCCAAAATGTGGAGGACAAAGATGTCTTTTTTTTTTCCAATGTAAGGATCCAAAACATTGAACCAAGTCTCAGAATATCAACTTGAAATTGATTTTGACATGCACAACTTGTGCATATTGATATTTCTTTATCAACATCTCCTTTTTTCATAATGTTTTGATGCAGAACCTACATCCTTTTGAAAAAAGTTTTTAAGTGCAACATAATTAAGTCTATCAAATTCAGAGGCCTTAATCTTCTTTTCCTTCTCCTCTAAGGTTTTTTTTAAGTTTTATGCACTTTTTTAGTAAAGACTTTTTCCTTAGAAATTTTCTCCTTTTCTTCTTCCAATATTTCTTTTTCTCTTATGAAGAAAAACATATCTTTTTGAGCTTGTTTTCTCTTTTCTTTTTCATCTGAAAGCTTTTGTTTTAACTTTTGAAAATTTTTAGTGAGTTTTAGAGTACTCACCTCAAATGTTGTTTCATTTTTATCGGGTTGACCAGAAATCGAGCATTCCTGTGCTTCAATATCATAAGTCTAAGACTTGTCGTCATTCATATGCACCATACAATAGAAGTGTGCCCGTTTGGTTTCATCATCTGATGTAGAATCAGAGACCCGGTTTTCTTTTTCTGCTATGAGATTCCTCTCTTTGAAGTTGTACTTGTACTTGTTCTTTGTAGTAAGTAACATCCTTTATCAGAGGTCCTAGACATTCTGTAGCATAGTGGTCTGGTTTGCCACATATGTAGCATCTATCATTTGGGTTTGTGGCCTTGACAACATTCTCAGCTTTGGGTTCCACCCTCTGAACAAACTTTGGAGGTTGTTCTAAAATCTCCTCCTCTCCATGCAAATGTGATAATCCAAGAATCCTCTAAATCTAGATAGAGAAAGTAGAGAGAGAGAGAGAGAGAGAGAGTAAGCACAAAATATTAATCTGATTAGAATGTGCGTGAATTACTTATACAACACAAAGACCAAAATTACTTAAATACCCTTGGCTTATACATAGATAAAACCTATCTAAGCAAAGTATAAGACCAGGCCGATAAATACAATGATTACTATAAAATCAGACTTAACAATCTCCCCCTTAGTAATCATTGGCGCCGTGGTCTTCAATAACTAGCTTCTAAATCAGCACGGACCATCTAAGCGACTTTGAGAAGTAGCAACTTCTTGACTTAAAAAAAAATCTTCTCAGCATCTTTCAGGATGAGTTATCTTTGATGCCTTGACAAGACTGGACCAGTTTGGAATAAACATGAAAGAATAGTTGATTCATCAACTTGTGCTCTAGACGACACATCTCTTTTAAATGACCTTGAATGAACAATGGTAGTCGGAGCAGGAACAACAAAAGAACTAGTAAGTTGAGAGAATAGAATCTTGAGCGAATCTTGATCAGCAGATAGACATCTCCTTAACTTCTCCCCCTCATGACCTTGATGATCTGGATCAACTTGGTCATGTAAATGTTGGAGACGAGACAGCTTAAGATCTGCAAAATCAGAATTAAGAAAAAATAGGAGAGGTTTGTGTGACACATTGGTGGCGCAAAGTGAGTCTTGCGCTAGACGAAGGTGGCGCAATGTGAGTCTTGCGCAAGACGAAGGTGGCGCAAAGTGAGGTTTGCGCTACCAACTGTTGGCGCAAAGCTGACTTAAATTCAGAAAAAATTTACCTGTTAAGCTCTTTGACTCCCCCTACACAAATGCACTAAATATGACAATTCAAGATAGCATTCATGTAGAGAATCAGATACTCCCCCTCGAAAACAGATATAATCTTTCACAACATTCTCCTTTATTCACTCCCCTTTGAATAATGCTCAAACCCATTAAAATACAAATGAGAACACAATGATTGAAACATCAATGTAGAAAGAAAAATATACTGAATATGTATTTTGAAACGACTAAATACATAAAAATTTAAAATTATACAAATTAAATTCTACTCAGTATAATGTTACAATAAAATCCATCAAATGAAGTCAAATGTATGTGTTTGGATACATAAACAAGCCTCATTGTATATCAAGTTAAGATATGATCAATTTCAAAAACTTTCATCAATCTATTCAGTGTGCTCACATGTGAACTCCGATTAGCTTCAAGAAAATGCAATTCTAAAAATATAATAGAAAACTTTGCATGTAATCACACTAATCCATCAAAAATTCAGACATTCACAAATTTACAGGTTTATTGCAACTCAAACATATCACCAAGTATCATGAGATGTGTGCTCATTGGCATCTTTTAGCATTGTGCACTATGGCATCTTCACATGAGTGTGCTCTTTGGCATCTTTTAAGCTTGTGCACTTTTGGCATCTTTTAATCAACAAGTTTATTAAGTAAAGAACATGCCGTAAACGTAACTTTCTATCTGACCCTATTGCAGGATTTGGGTCAGCCTCTCCCAGACCAGATGGCCTTAGGGGACTAGGTGTCAAGCACCGCTTAGAACTTACTTTCCCAGATCAGAAAGGCTACATCGACACATCCTAAACCCATTAATACCAGTAGAACATGACTTTCGATCTGATTCTATAGAAGGATTTGGGTTCGATCACTCCCAGATCAATTGACCTTAGGGGACCAGATGACAAGCATCCCACAGAACTTACTTTCCCAACCCAGAAAGGTCACAGGTACAAACTTTTAAACTTAGATATTTCTGATTAATAAGAATTTAATAATCATCTCAAACACAAGGTTTTATATCTAAGTGCTTAGCCCATATTTTCATTACGATCCAAAATTTTGACTTTTTAGGATTTCTAAGCATTGTAAACTATAAATATTCCGAATCACACAACTTTAAAGCAATATCAAATGCTACAAACATGTTGCTAGCTTTTCGACTTTTGTTAGAGTTAAAAAATGAACATATAAAAACTTTAATATAAACAATGCAACATGAAAATTTATCCTTGACACACATTTTATTCAAAAGAAAGAAAAAATTGTAAAACTTTTATTTTATAGAATAAAATTTATGAAGGTTTAAACTTTTAAATTCAATATGCCGAGATTTGAAAATAAAAACATTTGATCGGCAAGTTTATATTTAGTTGAAACAAAATAAAATTCAATAATACCATCTTCCACATAAACTATAAAGAAATTGTGACTCATTTGAAAAATTTGGGTTGAACAAATTCAGGAATTTGAATAATATTGCTCAGATTCGTTAAAATCATTTGAGAAAACTGGAACAACATCATTATCAGAGAAAAATGCAACGGAATAAATTTGATGTACTCACATTTTCTCATTAGTCAAAAGATAACAAGCATTGAAGAACGAGTCCTAGACTGACATATCTAGAAGTCGATGACTTTGAAGCACAAGTTCTGAGTTGAAATACTCAGAAGCCAAATTTTCTCTTACTCCCCCTTGACATTTGATGCCTGTAACTTAGAAGCAATTTGAGATTTTGGTACCCACTTGAATTTGTGCCCATATTTGTTAGTTGCAGTTCTTATGGGGAAAAACTTGTTAGATTTAACATATACAACACGAGAGAGCTAATCACAAGAATGAACAGAAGAATCAAAAGAAGAGAAAGCATAATCATCTGAACTAGAATCAAAAAAAGAATATGAGACATTTTTTGAAATTTGAATCATTTGCTTTATAGAGTATTTTGAAACTTTATTACAAACAACAAGTGAATCACTTTTATATTGTTTGTCTACATATCTATCCTCATCAGTCTGAGAATCATCTGATGTCCGCTTGATTCTCCAGGTCTGCCTTGAAGGAGCACTCAAAGTCCTATCTGAAAATTTTGAATCAGAAGAATTAGAATTGTCAGAAATGAATTTATCTTGTTTCTTTGACTTCTTTGACCGTCTTCTTTTACGCTTAGGTTTGTAATAATCATCATTTAGCGTAAAAGATTCATCAAGAATTTTCGTTTTAAGATTGGAATTAGAAGAAACAATTTTACCTAAGGCACCCATCTGATCAATCAATACATCTGATCTAACCTCGGAGTCCGAAAATTTTTGAGAAAGGTTTTCAGATTTTGGAAATTCCGTTTTGTTTTCTTGAAAAACAGAAGAAAGGCCTGAAACAGAATGTTGTTTTTGAGAAAATAAATTTTCTTCAAAACTTGAAGTGAAGAACGAAAAAATTACATCTGTTTCAATTTTTCTTTGAAAAATATAATCTTCTATGTTATCTTCAAGATCAATGATTTTGCTTTCTAGCACTAACGGATATATATATCTCTTAGAATCATACGAAACTGGAGATATATTTTCTTTATTAGTGTTAGTATGACAAATATCAAAATAATCATCAGATACTGAAGACTTAATAGGAGATATTTCATTTAAACTTTTTCGGCCTTTCCTTAATTTTCCAGGAAAATATTTAGCATTTTCGCTCGTATAAACAAAAGAAATTTCCTTTTTCTTGTTATTTGTCCTTTTCTCATTTTCGATTTCTAACACTTGCTTCTCATTCATCCAATCAATTTTAAATTGAGGAGTATATTGAGCAAAAGTTAGATGATCGTATTTATATAAAGTAGGGGATTTTTCAATCGCATTGTTTAAACAATGTGGATTTTCAAAACCATGTCCCCATTTTTCTTTTAAAGCTTCATCACTCCTTGGTTTATTCATGAAAATTGTTTGTTCAGATTGGTTTCTTCGATATAACTTTTCTTCTAACTTATTTATTTTATTCGAAAAACTGTCTTTTAAAGAAGTCATTTCAGTCATTGATTCAAGATAAGACTTATTTGATTTTTCGAAATCATCTAATTTTGTTTGAAAGATGTCTTTTGTATTTTTCAAAATAGATTTTTCATCTTTCAAAGAAATTTTCAATTTGTCAATCAAATCTGACTTTTCTACATTTAAATGTTTTTCATATATTAACTGAGAGCGTAAATCATGTATAGCAGTAATAAAGATATTCATCTGAGAAGATATGAATTTATAGTCAAATTCAGAGGGTACCTCAACAGCATCGGTTGAGGAGTCGTCATCATCGTCAGATTGATCATCTCCAACAAAGCATAAAGTAGCAGTTTCAACTTTGTCAGCTTCATTGTCAGAGTGATCCAGCCAGTACTCCTCTTCAGCAAGTAGAGCAGTTTCATTCTCTCTCTTTTCGGCTAGCTCCAATTTCTTTCTGTAGTATGCCGAATCCCGAACAACCTTTGCTCGACACTCCTTTGAAATGTGCCCCGACTTTCCACAGTTAAAACATGCAGCAACTTTCTTAGCCTCGGTCACTTTGACTCTTGAAATGGAAGTGAAGCGAAGATTGTTTGAACCCGACTGATGATGGAACTTTTTATGATAATGCTGAGAGAGAAGAATCATCGCTTTCTCCAGTGCCTCGCCATCATCATTAGTGGTCCCATTGTAAGCGTTATCAGACAACGGTTGTTCAGCCAGTTGGCTCGTGAGGAGTGCAATCGGGTCCACTGACTTTTTGTTTTTCTTGTCCAATTTGGCCTTCTTCTCAGTTACAATGCACTCATCAGTCATTAAGATCTCAAACAACTCTTGGATCTGCATTGAAGATATTCTGACATCATTCCTTAATCTGTGGCAAGATTTATTCCACTCTGGTTGAAGTGCATTGAGGAATTTCAGATTTTTTACCAGCTCAGTCTTTTCAACTTTAATTTTCCTCAGATCATTTATAACGGCACATAATCTGTCATAAACACTCTTTAGCAACTCAGTTTCTTTGGCTTTAAACTCCTCAAAATTGTTCATATAACGTGTATGGCGGAGTTGAGTTGCGACTAATGAACCAAGCATGATCTTTTCCAATTATGCCCACAACAGATTTGGATAATCCTTGCAATGATCAACCCGGTTGTAGACAGAGTTTGGTAAAGCTAGCATCAGGTTAGCTTTTAACTCTCGATCAGCTTTCATTCGCGAAGCCTCTTCAGATGTTAGAGGAGTCTCTTTATTAGTCTTTACAAAAGGTCCTTCAGTGAGAGATTTCATCATGTTATCTCCATTAGCTTGATGTTCGAAGAAGTTCAGGAACCGATCTTGCCATTGAGTGAATTCGTTTTCGTCAACTAGAACTGGAGGACGAGTTTCAGTGCCTAAAGACATCATGAGGTCACTCGTGTAGAACTTAGCTTGAAAAGCAAACTTGGCAGAATCCATGGCAGTAGAAAATATTCTAATTCTGAACAGAGAGGAGATTTGCGCGAGGTGGTAGAGGCGCAAAGTTTTTTTTGCGCTATGCTTTGATGGCGCAAAGTGAGTTTTTTGGGTCAAAGAGTTGGCGTAATTCTTACTTTGCGTGAGACACTGTAGGCGCAAACTTGATTTTGCGTGAAGTACTAATGGCGCAAACTTATGTTTGCGTGAGGAGATACTGACGAGAATCTGACTTTACGTGAGTTGCTGAAGGCGTAAACAAAGCTTTGCGTGAGCAGAACGTGGCGCAAACTAGACTTCCGTGATACACGGGTGACGCAAATTATGATTTGCGTGAGCAAAAGATGACGAGAACTTGACTTCTCGTAAGCTGTTGATGGCAAGAACTGAATTTTGCGTGAGAAGCTAGAAACGCAAATGTTACATTGCGTGAAGAACCAAAGACGAAAAGTTGAACTTTTCGTGAAGTATGGAAGACGAGAACTTGCTCTTTACGTGAGAGGTAACTGACGCAAATTCAACTTTGCGTGAGATAGATTTCTGAACTTGATGAAAACCTGAAATACACTAAGACAAGATTAGGATGAACTAGCGCAAACTATGATGAACTCACGCAAAGCTCGATAAACTCGCGTAAACTTGAGATCTGGCGCAAAACAAAGTCAAAACTCAGAAAATCACCAAAATTTGATTACTGAAATGATTTTAAAGAAAATCTCTCACACAGACTTGATTGAAAACAACATTCTAACACTTTGTAATGAACAATTTCAATCCAAAACTACAATTTCGAAGAATCAAGAAACCAACAGTTCGAAAATAACGACTTTCCAGAACTCGAAAATTTTCAAAAATTGACAATTAAAACATGAACTTCTTGAAAAATGGTGTGAATTAAAAATGTTCCCCTATCAAAATCGAATCTAACAAATCAAATTTCAACAAAATTCGACCAAAAACACGTCCGAATTTGATGAAAAATCTAAAAATGAGATTTTCTTGAAAAATTCAAGAAAATCAATCAAATTTTCAAATTATATCACAAAATCAGTATCGAAAATCAATTCTCTCAAGATTTAGATTTGCTCTGATACCAATTGATAGTTCAAGAATCCTCTAAATCTAGAGAGAGAAAGTAGTGATAGAGTAAGCGCAAAGTATTAATCTGATTAGAATGTGCGTGAAATACTTACATAACACAAAGACCAAAGGGACTTAAATACCCTTGTCTTATACACAGATAAAACCTATCTAAGCACAGTATAAGACCAACTCTATAAATACAATGATTACTATAAAATCAGACTTAACAAAATGCCTTTCTAGAAAATTTCTTTGAGATATCTATGGTGATCAAAGGAAGAGACTATGAAAATGCACCCAGATTATCATCATCATTATTAGAACTAGAGTTTCTGATTTCTTTCTCACTTTCAATCACCATATCCTTCTTTCCTTTCCTTTTGTTGGGAACTGAAGAAAAGCTTAAGTATGGTTAATGCTGCTACATCAAGATTACTACTGCCAGTTCAGAATTAGTACTGCCAGAGCATGTCAAAGATAATACTGCTAGGTATTACTACTTCTAGTAGAATTAATACTGCTAGTCAAAGTTAGTGCTGCTTGAACAAAGTTAGTACTGCTTAGCTAGTTAATACTGCTAGATGTTAGTGCTTCTTAGTAGTTAATGCTACCAAGACTCAGTTAAAGCTTCCAAGGTGATCAATATGATTAATGTTGCTTATGACATGGAGATCCGAATGACAAGGATGACAGCTAGATAGACTGAAGATATTCATGAAAGATATTCTGAAGATATTTTATTAATTGTAATTATCTTTTATCTTTAGTATATGTATAGTATTGTTTAGATTTGTTAAGTAATCTTTTGATTAGAATTAATTCTGAGTTTTTGATAGAGAGAGAGAATCAACCTCAAGGCATAGTTCCTAATTCTAGAGAAGTAGAATTCGTCTTGAAAGAGCTTGTTCTTCAAGATTGAGGTTGTGTGTGTAATCTTGTAATTTCAATCATTCAATACAAGTTTACAAGTTGTTCATCATATTTATTGTTTGTTTACTGTTTCATTGAATATCAAAGTGTCATTCCGCAAACTTCTTTGATATTGTTTCTGAGTATTCATAATTCTTGTTGAGAATTCGATCCTGACAAGTGGTATCATAGCCTGTTCTCTCAGAAACATTCATTCATTCATCATGGAAAACTTTGCAGAATCAAACAGTACTCTTGTCTCTAAGGTTCCAATGCTCAAACCCAGTGAGTTTGACATGTGGAAGATCAGAATCAGGCAATACATTCTTCTCACTGACTACTCAATGTGGGACATCATTGAGAATGGCCCTTCTGAAGCAGGAAAGATTGGACCAGATGGGAAAAGACCTCCACCAAAGACAGATGGTGAAAGGAAGATCAGACAGACAGAGATGAAGGCCTTGAGCACTCTGCTCTTGGCCATCCCCAATGAATATCAGCATCAATTTTGCAACTGCACTGATGCTCAGATTCTCTGGAATGCTCTAGAGAAAAGATTTGCTGGAACTAAGAGCATCAAAAGAAATCAAAGGGATGTTCTGAAGAAGCAGTATGAGAACTTCACTTCTTCAAAGAATGAGTCTATGACTCAAACTTTTGATAGGTTCAACAAGCTTATTGGTGAACTGGATACTGTAGGAGTGAAGATGGAGCAAGATGATATCAATAGGAAGTTCTTCAGATCTCTTGCGGATGAATGGACTATGTACACTGTCTCATATAGACAGAGTGACCATCTAGAAGAGAAGGAACTTGATGATTTGTACAATGATCTAAGAGTTTTTGAAACTGTGGTATAAGCCAAAAAGAAGCCCACTGGGTATATTCACAATGCTGCACTTTTATCAGCATCTACTGATACTACTGCCAACCCTGAACTTGTTAGTGCTGCTAGTGGAGTGAATTCAGAAAAAGGTACAGAAACTGTCTTTGAAGCCTTTTTGCCCAGTCACAGCAACAACTCCTTGATTAATGATGATCTGGAACAACTTCACCCTGATGATCTGGAGGAGATGGACATCAAATGGCAGATGGCCATGTTATCTATGAGGGTGAAGAAGTTTATTAAAAGAACTGGGAGGAATAACTTCTCTCAAAGAAGAGAAGATGGAGCTGGTTTTGACAAGACAAATGTGGAATGTTATAAGTGCCACATGAAGGGACACTTTGCTAGAGAGTGTAGAAGTGGTGTGCCAAACAACAACCACCAACAAGCTCAGAATGGAGGCTACAATCAAAACAAGAACTCTGCTCAATCCCTTGTTTCTCAACAAGGAATGGGGTTTGACTGGAGTGACCAAGCTGAGGAAGCCATTCAGATCAAGCTCTTATGGCAGAGGTATCTGATCTCCCCTCTGAGGTAATTTCTAATCTTTGTACTCAAACTTGCATAGACTCTGTCAAAAGGTACAGGGATCACAATCAAAACATATGTGATGACCTCAAAATATTAGAAAAGGACAGAAGAGATTATGTGTTGATAGTTGAGAGGTTTGAAGAACAAATCAAAGGCTTCCAAGCCAATGAACTTCAACACTCTTATGACACAAACTACTGGAAGTGGGAAAAGAATGAGTTAGAGACCAAACTGTCTAAGTCAAAAGAAGAGAATGATAATTTGAAAGAAGAACTAGCTAAGGTTAAGCTTGATATAGAAAAGTTTTCATATGCCTCAAAAGCAATGAATTCTCTTATAAAGGCTTTGATTCATGATAAGATGAAGCCTGGTATTGGATACAACAACACACCCCCTCCTTACAACAACACCTAAATTCCTCCTACATCAGACTTGTTAGAGACCAAGGAGAAAAAGGACTTGTATGAGAAAGCCTTTAAGATAGATCCTTTGAATGAGGTGGTTATTGAAGATATGACTGAGAAAGAAGCCTGTAAGAATAGGAATAATGCTGTGAGTAAGAGATACCCCTAGAAAACAACATTGTTACCAATGAAGGAGGTGGAAAATCTGGGTCAAATCCAAAGAGATAGAGAAGACCAAAGGAAAGACCAACAAGTTCCATTACAAACAGACCACTATTGTGAATCCTGGACCTTGTAAACAGTGTGCTTGCAATAAAACTGAGAGCCTAAATTCTGGTACAAAAAGAGGTAATCAAAGAAACTGGAACAATCAATGGGCTCAGAAACAAGGAGTTGATCTGAGTAAAATAATCAGACCAAAACCTTGTTTCATATGTGGTAAGTTGAATCATTTGGCTAAGCACTGTTTCTTTAACCCTATTAACCAAAGGATGAACTATCAAAGATTTGTGCAACAACCTGTTGGTTATAGGAAGGCTAAAAAAAAACATGTGGCTAAGAAATCTGTTGAAACGAAAGGCCAAATGAAGAAAAAAGGTTTTAAAAGAAAGTATTAAAATGTGGGTGCCTAGAAGCACTAAAGCTGTTAGTACTGCTACCTCAAATAGTACTACTGACAGGGATAGTGTTGCCAGTAGCAACACAGTTACTACTTCTAACAAGGTTAGTACTGCTGAGAACATTAATGCTTCTAACACTGTTAGTACTTCTTCAAAGGTTACTACTGCTGACACAGTTACTACTTCTAACAAAGCTAGTACTGCTAATGCAGTTAGTACTTCTAAAACCAGTATTGCTTCTAGCAAATGTGCAGCAAAACCCATTATTGTGACAAAGTACTCTAGAAATGAGGAGTCAAAGTTCAAAAATCTTGTCAAGAAGGAATGCAAATATTTTGATGAGAAAGGGGTACCCAAGACCACTTTGGCTTAGGTTCCTAATCAATACTAACTGATTTATCTTATGTGCAGGGCAACCAACAGCTCAAGGGAAAGAGCATCTGGCATGTTGATAGTGGTTGCTCTAGGCACATGACAGGAAATATGTCATGTCTTCAGGATTTCAAGCATATTAATGGAGGACATGTTGCATTTGGAGACAATCTTACAGGTGGAAAAATAAGTGGGAAAGGTAATGTTACAAAAGGTAAGATGACATTTGAGGATGTCTACTATGTTGATCAGCTAAAGTAAAATCTGTTAAGTGTATCACAGGTTTGTGACAAACAACATAGTATATTATTTACAAATACAGAATGTATGATCCTTGCTCCAGGGTTCAAGGTAGTTGATGAAAGCATGATACTACTTAGAACTCCAAGAAAGGACAATGTGTATTGTGTAGATATGGACAATGTTCCAAGTGATTCATCCCTGAACTGTCTTGTTTCAAAAGCTTCTATGGATGAATCCTCTCTTTGGCACAGAAGGATGTGTCACATGAATTTCAAGACAATGAACAAACTTGTTAAAAACAACCTTGTGAGAGGTTTACCATCAAAAGTCTTTTCATGTGATGATCATTGTGTTGCTTGTCCCAAAGGCAAACAGCACAAAACTTCTCATAAGTCCAAAGAGTTAAATACAATTTCTTCTTGTCTCCAGTTATTACATATGGATCTGTTTGGCCCTACAAATGTGATGAGCATAGGGAAGAAATCATATTGCTTGGTTATTGTTGATGATTACTCTAGGTTTACTTGGGTATATTTTCTAAGGACTAAGGATGAGACAAGTAGACTGATCAAATCCTTTATCCTAAGAATTGAAAACCAAACAAATCAAAAAGTAAAAGTCATTAGATCAGACAATGGAACTGAATTTAAAAATCTTGATCTAAACACCTTTTGTGAAGAAAAATGGATTGAGAGACAATATAGTGCTCCTAGGACTCCACAACAAAATGGAGTTGCTGAGAGAAGGAATAGGACACTAATTGAGGCTGCTAGATCTCTGTTAGCAAATTCAAAACTGCCAATCACTTTCTGGGCTGTAGCAGTTAATATGGGCTGTTATGTCCAAAACAGAGTTCTAGTGGTCAAGCCAAAGAACAAGACCCCATATGAGCTTTTAAATAATAGAAAACCATTTATTGGTTTTCTTAAACCTTTTGGGTGTCCTTGTACAATTCTCAATACCAAATCTCACTTAGGTAAGTTTGATAGCAAAGCAGATGATGGTTTTCTTGTTGGGTATTCATCTCAGAGTAAGGCTTACAGAGTTTTTAACTCTTCTTCTAGAATAATTGAATAAAGTGACAATGTCAAATGCAATGAGAACACACCAAATCCTATTGGGTCTGGTCCTCAGTGGCTGTTTGACATTGATTCACTAACTAACTCTTTTGGTTTCAGTAGTGATGATTATGCAGGTTCAGGAAGTGGAGGATCAGGGACTAAACAAGTTCAAGAAAACATACCTCAGTCTGTGATTTTTCCCATACCTATAGTGGATCCTATTGAAGACTGTGAAAAGGAGCCATCTACTGAACCAAATCAGAGTGAAAAAGAAAGGAGAGATGAGGAGAATCAAGAGAATAAAGAACCAGAAGTAGCTGCTGAAATCACCTCAGTTGAGTTGAATGACTCCAATGTAGAGGTGGGACTCAATGAAGAATCTAGTCATCAAACAAGAATACAAAAGAATCATCCTCCTCAGCTGGTAATAGGAGATATTTCTTCTCCTATGATGACTAGAAATCAAAGCAGGCTGCAAGATATGAAGGACCAACATCATACAGTGCTCTCTTGCTTTCTATCCCAGCTTGAGCCTAAGAAGGCTTATGATGCTATGAAAGATTCCAGTTGGATAGAAGCTATGCAAGAAGAGTTGCTCCAATTCAAACTGCAAGATGTTTGGGATCTGGTAGACCTTCCTAAAGGTCAAAGAGCAATAGGTACAAAATGGGTCTTCAGGAATAAGAGAGATGAAAGAGGGATAGTAATAAAGAACAAATCAAGGTTGGTGGACCAAGGGTACACACAAGAAGAAGGAATAGATTATGAAGAAGTATTTGCACCAGTGGCTAGGATAGAAGCAATCAGATTGTTCCTGGCCTATGCTTCTTATATGAAGTTTAAAGTATATCAAATGGATGTAAAAAGTGCATTTCTATATGGCTCAATTGAAGAAGAAGTATATGTCTGTCAAGCAACAGGGTTTGAAAACCCAAGCTATCCAGACAGAGTATACAAACTGAAGAAAGCACTTTATGGACTGCATCAAGCACCAAGAGCATGGTATGACACTCTGTCATCCTATCTCTTGGAAAATGGCTTTGAAAGAGGAGTCATTGATAAGACTCTATTCATCAAGAGAAAGAAGAAGGACATCTTGCTGGTCCAAATCTATGTAGATGATATCATCTTTGGATCCACAAGAGACAATTTGTGCAAGGAGTTTGAGGATCTCATGCATCAAAGGTTCAAAATGAGTTCCATGGGGGAACTTACTTTCTTTCTTGGACTCCAAGTCCAACAGAAGTCAGATGGTATTTTTATTTGTCAGTCCAAGTATGTGCAGGACATTCTAACTAAGTTTGGTTTCTGAGACTCAAAGCCTGCCAGCATACCTATGGAGACACACAAGCAGATAACAGCAGATCTTGAGGGGGAGGATATGGATGTTCATCACTATAGATCCATGATTGGCTCTCTCATGTATCTTACAGCCTCTAGGCCAGATATAATGTTTCCAGTCTATGTGTGTGAAAGATTTCAAGTTAGGCCAAAGCAATCACACTATCGAGCTGTTAAGAGGATATTTAGATATCTCAAAGGGCAACCAAGATTGGGACTTTGGTATCCTTATGACTCATCATTCGACCTACTTGCATACTCAGACAGTGACCTACGTGGAGCAAACTTGGACAGAAAATCTACTTCTGGAGGATGCCAGTTTTTGGGTGCAAGATTAGTATCATGGCAGTGCAAGAAACAAACCACAGTGTCCACATCTACAACAGAAGTAGAGTACATAGCAGCTGCAAGTTGTTGTTCTCAAGTCTTATGGATTCAGAATCAAATGCTGGACTATGGGGTAACCTTTCTACACACTCCAATCTTTATTGATAATAGCAGTGCTATTAGCATTGTTAATAATCCTTTCAAGCACTCAAAGACAAAGCACATTGAGATTAGGTATCACTTTATAAGAGACTGCAATGAAAAGAAGCTTATTCAAGTTGTAAACGTTCATACTGATAATCAGTTTGCTGATCTATTCACTAAAGCCTTTGATGTGGTAGATTCACTTTCTTGGTAACAAGTGTCAGAATGATCAACTCTGAAAAAGCTCCTACTTAAAAAGTGGTTCAATACCTGTATATAGTTTATATTTGGAGTTACTAATCTTCTTCTTTAGGACATGTATAGCAGTACTCAGTTCATCACAAGCTTAAAAGTGTAAGTATGATTAATACTGCCAGTACAGTTTTAGTACTGCCAGTATAGTGTTAATACTGCTAGTGCATAGTTAATACTGCTAGTAGTTAATACTTCTCTCAGTTAATACTGCTAGTTAGTTAATACTGCTAGTAGTTAATACTGCTCTCAGTTAATGCTGCTAGTTAGTTAATACTACTCTAGGTTAATACTTCTTATGTCCTGAATACTATAAATACCCTTTGCCCGCCTAAAAGTTCATAACGACTCTTTGCATACTGTTCACTTACGCTCTAACCCTTTTCTCTCAAGTACCAAGTTTTCAGGCAAGAACCCTCAAGTTCAATGGCATCCATGAAATTCATCGACGAGCACAATGAAATCGCGATGCTCCAAAAGCCAAAACAAGCCGAAGGTTTTCACCAGATAGTCGACTTTTTGAGGACAAGTCACATTGCTCATGCTCTCACCATGTCTCCTACCATCTACATAGAGCATCAGAGGCAATTCTTGGCCAATGCCACTTCTAGCAATGAAAATGGAGTGTCGTGCATCAAAACAAGGGTGTGTGACAAACCCTTGACAGTTACTGAGGAAACCATTCGCATCTGTCTACGTCTAGACGATGCTTCGGGTATATCTTCTATTCCAAATGAGGATTTGTTTTCAAACCTCACCAGAATGGGGTATGAAGGCCAATTGGGGATTTTCAAGTTTTTTAAAGCACAACTTTCACCCCAATGGAGGTTCTTTGTTCATACCCTGATGCACTGTATTTCTAAAAAAACAACTGGCTGGAGCCAATTTAGCAGTCCCATTTCCTATGCTTTGGTATGTTTATCAACTGCTAGAAAATATAATTTTTCTTTAATGATCTTCAATGATCTTGTCTCAAACCTGGACAACAAGAAGAGTTTCTTCATGTATCCCAGGTTTGTACAGACAGTTATTACCAATGAATTGACGGATATACCTCACTTTGATGGGGTATATGTACCTAAACCCCCTAAAGGCAAGGTCTTCTCAAATATGAGAAGATCTGCTAGGGACTCGGAAGGAGTTGACACCCTGCAGTTTCAATTTCAATTTCAATTTCAATTTCAATTTCAATTTCAATTTCAAATTCAATTTCAATTTCAATTTCAATTTCAATTTCAATTTCAATTTCAATTTCAATTTCAATTTCAATTTCAATTTCAATTTCAATTTCAATTTCAATTTCAATTTCAATTTCAATTTCAATTTCAATTTCAATTTCAATTTCAATTTCAATTTCAATTTCAATTTCAATTGACTTGTTCAATTTCAATTGACTTGAAATTTCTTTTTCAACCTGCAGGTCGAGTTTGAGATCATCGATTTGCGAGTTTGATTATCAATTGGGTTTGCGCGTTTCATCTATTCAGTCTGCGTGTTTGAGACTGATTCAATTTGTGCTTTCATTCAAATTGATTGAGCATTTCAATTTCGATTAAATTGAAATTTCTGATTCAATTTTCAGGACGAGTTCAAATTGGCTTATTTGAGTTTCCATCAGGTCAAGCGACTTATGCATTCCAGGCTCATTGGATTTGCAAGATAACCAGGGTTCAAGATTTCTTGGTTTACGAGTTTAAATTTTTTGCATATTCTATTGATTCATTTCAATTCACAGGGTCAGGGTCTGTATACATTTGATTAGAATCATTGGGATTCAAATTGGGTTTTTAATTTACAGTCCAGTTATTAATTGGTCTGCGAATTACATGTTTGAAAGTGAGTTTCACTCACAGTCTGTTTGGATCTGTGTTTTAACACAGTTTGGTTTGTGAGTGTTAATCTGTTTGGTTTGTGTGTGTCAAAGTTGTTGTTAAAAGTTCAAATTCATACAGGTTACAAGTTTCAGTGTGAAACACTGTTTGTAATCAAATGATCTGCATATTGATGAGTTTCAAGTTCAATTTGTTCAGATTCTCAATCTAAGCATTTGTGAGTTTATGATCAATAAGACTGTGTCTTCAACATTCACTTGATCTGTTGCGAGTTTAAATTCAGAACATTTCTACAAATTTTAGTGTTTCAGTCAGTTCACACAGCCTACAAGTTGTAATTGGTGTAATCTGTGAAATTCAACACAGTTTGATTTGTGAGTTTATAATTTCATTTGGTATCACTTGGTTTGGACATTTTCACTCGGTTTGCACATTTCACAGTCTGAACACAGATCAATCATACAGCTTATTCTAGTGTTGCAAGATTGCATAGTTTGTGATCATTAAATCTGCGAATTCTATTGTTACAGTTTATGTAGCTTCCTGCAGGTTCTAGTGTTCAAAATTGATGAGATTTGCAAGTTTCAATTGATTCTTTGGTTGTGAGTTTGATGCTCCATGTGATCTGAAAGTTCTACGAGTTCATATCCTGTTCATATTGAAGTTCCATTTGATGTGAACCGTGTTTTTCAGACCAATTGATCTGTGATTTCAAGTCCATGTTCTCTGCAAATTTCCAACTGATTGCAGAATTCAGAATGCAATTCTCTAACTAATCTGTGATTTTTAATTGATTTGTAGGTTCCAATTGATGCAATATGTGTTTTCCATGTCAATTAAACTGCAAATTTAAAGTTTAGTGATCTGTCATCTTCGATTCCAAGCAATTTACGAGTTCTAATTGTTGAAAATCCAAGTGATCTGCAGGTTAAAAGCAGCCCGCGTGTTCTGAAGATTCTAAAAAAAAACAGCCTGCAAGTTCTAATCACACAGACTGTGAATTGAAGTTCATGGACATTCGGTCTGAAAGTTCTAAGTATTTTATTTACACAGCTTCTGATTTGGTCTGCGAGTTTCAAGTGTAAACAATCTGCACAGTTTGTAATTGATTGGTTTCAATTGAAGTTCCAACAGTTTTGAAGATTCAATTGAACTGATAACAACATTTTTGCAGATTCAAGTTTTTTTTTGGTTACACATCCTGCAAGAGCCAGTTTATGATCAAGTGTTCTGCGCGTTTTACACATTCTGTGAGTTTGTATAGTCTGTGAGTTGCAACCTGAGTTTCAATGTAACCTGAGTTTCCAACAAGCATCTAATGATTCTTTCTATGCAGTTTGAGAGTTTTGACAAAACACACAGCTAGTGATCTGTTTCAAAATCAACATAGTCTGTGTGTTTCGTGGTATGCTAGTTCAAGTCAAGTTATCTACAGATTTCATGCAACTTTTTATGTGTTTCATTTGATCTGAAAATCAACACAGCACATGCCTCTGGATAACCAAAATGAAGTTCATGATTTTTTCTGTGAAGTAATCTGAAAATTCACATGGTCTGAAAGTTTTAATTCGAAAAGCTTGAGAGTTTAATTCATACAACATCTGTAGGTTCTTAAATCAACATATAATCTGTGTTACAATCTGCTTTAACTCAAGAGATCTGGAAGTTCCAAAATCAGTGTGGTTTGTTTCAGTTCAAACATGCACACTTGACTTGCAGTAATTTGTGATTTGTGAGTTTCAGTTCAAACTGTCTGCTAATCATTTGGTTTGTACAACATGCAAGTTTTATGTGTTAAAGCAGGATTTGCAAGTTTGAATTCAAGTTCTAAAGCCTATGTAGTCTGTGAATTTGGTCTGTGCTTTCATGATTCACAACATTTGCAAGTTCTTGATCATTGGGTATATGAGTTTTAGGATATGCAGTTTGAATTTCAAGAAGTCTATGAAGTTTAAGTTTTATAATTCTTACAGTTTGAGAGTTAATTGTTGTTTTGATTGTAATCTGTGTTTTAACACAGTCTGGGTTTTTAACAGTCTGCAAGTTTTAACAGTCCATTTGGTTTACATGATATACAAGATTTATTACTGAAAGTTCGTGTGGTTTGTGAGTTTTACAGAGATACACAGACAAGCATTTGCAAGTTTGTGATTAATTAGTCTGCGAGTACTAGTCTTGAGAAAATTTTCAAGTGCAAGTTTCAAGTGGTTTGAGAGAACTAGAGACAGAAAATTTTTCAGAGATATTTTTTTCTAAGTTTGACTTTCAGTCAAATATTCTGAATTGTTTGGGAACGATCTTTCCTAATCAAGCTAATCATTCAAGATGTTTTCTATAGGTAAACATTCTACAGAGAGAAAGCGAATGATCAACAACAAAGATTTGGAGCCTATCGTTTTAATTCCACGTATAATTGAGGCAGGGACTACCTTAGTGACATCAGGAAACGAATCTAAAACTACATCACTAGTTTCTGATTCATCTGAAATCATAATTACATGTCCAATTATAGTGGATGGCAATGAAACTGTGCCTGAGATACCAAGAAAAGAAGCTGAACAAGATATACTGAAAGATCAGAATTCAGAGCTTCTTCAGCAAATTCAGGAGTTGAAATTTAAATTGTCAAATTTTGATAAAATTACTGTTTGTAAAAATGTACTGATCATGCTAAATACGATTGTGCAGGTATCATCAGTGCAAAAGAAAACGAGATAAGAGAGAAAGAGAAAGACATAAGAGAGAAAGAGAAAGAGATTAAAGAAAGAGAGAAAATCATTGTTTTAAAAGAAAAAAACAATTGTCACATGTGAAAAAGAATTAAAATTGAAAGAGAAAAAGATTGAAAAACTTCAAAGCCAACTGAAGACAACTGAACGAAAATCATCAAATCTCGAAGCTAAATCAGTTGAGCTTCAAAACAAGTTTAAGGCTTTTGAAGATAAAATATCTGCCTTGGAGATACAGAATGTTGAACAGTCAAAAAGCATCCAAGCAGATAAGGAAAAATCAAATTTGGAGAAATCTTATACTCACAAGATGTCTGAACTTTCCAAGAAAGCTAACCAAGAGAAGAAGGATTTAGAGCTTAGATGCCTTAAACTTTCAAAGCAAGTGTCTGATTTTGAAAAGATTCTAATTACTGAAAGAGACACATTTGCTAAGGAAAGAAAAGTTCTTGAGGATAAAATTACTGAATTTCCCAAACAGATTTCTACTTTACAAGACTTGCTCGAAAAAGAAAGACAGATTTTCAAAGAAAAGAAGCAGTCTTATGAGCTTGAAAAGAAAAACACAGAAAAGAGAAATATTGGGATTTTCAAGGATATTTCAGAGAAAACCAAGAACTTGGAAAAGGATTTTGAGCAAGAACGTTTACATTTTGAATCCGAAATATCTAAGCTCACATCCAAATTAACTGCTCTGTCATCAGATTACCAAAAAGAACAGAAGGCCAAATCTGATTTGAAACAAAAGTTTGACACACTTTCAGATGAAAGAAACATTTTGACTAAAAAGATAAATGACTTAGAAGCTGCAAACATTGAATTGTCTGATAAAGTTACAGTTGATGTGATTAGCCAATCACCTGTTAATCATTCAACAAAATCAGTCTGTTCTTTCAAAACATCTTCAAGTTCTATTGATGAGAAAAATGTTTTGAAGAAGAAAAGTGTCAAATCACAAACTGTCAAATCAAATCAGATTAGACCATCAAATCTATTTTATGACAAATCTGTTGATGGTTCAGCGAACTTCTATGTTAAATCTCTTGGAAAGCAATCTAAGAAAAATCAGATGGCCTGGCGAGTGAAGGATTCTTCAGAAGAGAAGAAGAAATACAAAGCATCTGCATCCACAACCAATGCTAACAAGAACAGTGTGCATAAAGGTAAATCTTTTGGCAATTCTGATATATATTACTCGACTAATCATTTGATCAGGGTTGCTCAAAAGACGATTTGTTGTTCTTACTGTGGAGCACATGACTTTGTAAGTAAAAACTTTGTTAATTACTAGTATGGTTCATATAATGTTACCCCCACAAGAACTGCAACTAACTCATCAGGACCCAGATACCAGTGGGTACCAAAAGTTAAATCTGTGTTGCAGGCACCCAAAGTTTAAGGGGGAGCATGATGTTTGACTTCTGATCATGTACAGATTAGGAATCGTACTTCAAAGTACAAAATGATGACTTCTGAGTAAATCAACTCAGGACTCGGACTTCAAAATCAAAGAGTATGGCTTTTGAACAAAACAGTTCAAAACCCGGATTTAAGTGTCAAGATTGTGGCTTCTGATCACATGACAGATCAGGACCCGTTCTTTAATGTTCAGGCATGGATATTTTGCAAATATCCAGGGGGAGCTTAATAGACCTAAATCATTCTATAATGATTTAAGGGGGAGCTTAAAGGTAAATATCTTCTAATCCTAGATCTCTGATTGTTTGAAAGAAGAACAACTTTCAAGCATGAAAAACAATTTCTTAAATGTTCAAATCACTTCTCTATTCTCAAAATATTTCATGAATTAAGAAGTGTGATTTTAAATGTTTTTCATTATTGAGCTTTAATGTTTAACTGGCCGTGTGTTTTCAAAGATTAATACTTGTGTATTATCTTTTCTATATACTATCAAGTATTCATACACATCGGTTCAGTACTTCATTTGAAATTGTTATTACCATGTCTCATAATGAAACAATTTGTCGATGGTAATACTCCTGTTTGCTTTCAACTGTTGTTGAGCAACAATCATCATTTCCAAATTTGTGCGTTCATTGCAAAATTGTTTATATTCGTTCATATAAACAAAATATTCAATTCTTTGATACCCTAACCATTTCATTTGATCTGATTGATACATTGTCAGATTCTCAAAACAACTCTCTTGATTTCATTTCATTCATTCAATATTCTTGTTTTGAGAGATCTTCATTGTTCAATTGCTCAAATCTCATGAGCATACATTTTGACAATGTCATCATATATTTTTAAGCTTAACTGATGAAGTAAAATTGTTGAGCAACCATTCTTTATAGGACTTATATGGGATTCATGTGTGAGCTTATAAGAACTTCCATGGATTCACGTTTACCAGTGTTTCCTACCTAGGAAGTAATCCTAGAGTGATTGAGGGGTGAGGGGTCATAAATCAAAGAATGGGGGAGATAACTCATCCGGTTGAGTTTTTCTCATTGTGTGGAGCGGAAAAATGTAAAAGAGAGATTGGTTAGAAGTGAGCTTAAATGTTTAAAAAGAAAGAGGGTGTGAGATCAGAGTCAAAAGAATATCAAAACTCTGCACCAAACACTTTCTAAGCCGGGCAGCCACATCATCTGATTGGTTCACATTCTTTGGTGACCATCATTGAAACAGGCAGTGAGCCCATGCCAACTCTCGCATTAACCCCACCAACCACTCATTTGTTTCTCGACAAAGAAATGTTTCAATTTTTTCTTGGGGACGCAGCACATCTCCTATCTAGTCTTCACTCGGAATATTTAGATATTGAAAAAGAAAGAAAGTTGCCCCACCTTCGCACCTCTTTCATGCACATTGAGTCCGTGTAAAACTTGTTGTTGTCTCAACAGTTTACACAATTTGAACCTTATGAAACACAATCATTGTGCTAAATTCTTTCATACACAAGCACGAGCACACATAAAATTTGTTTTTCTGTCAGAACATTCATAGATAAATCTTGTGTTTTTCAATGATTGAATGGAAGTCCTGGGGAGTCATCATCAAACCAGCTCCTTATATTGTACATTCGTTGTACACAGTAACTCCGTGTTACTGACAGGCACTTCTAACTGCTTCATTTGTTGAATCAGGGTTACAACGTTCATTATATTTGGATTTGAAAAGATTCAGGTATATACAGTTCATGATTTTGCTATTCAGATCAAAGGGCAGAAAATGTCAAATGTATCTCAAAGGGGAGAATATCTGTAAAAGGGGAGATTCAAAGAAAGTGCTGAAATTGGAAAGTTTTGATGATTATGGTGCTCACAATCATCAAAAAGGGGGAGATATCTACAAAGATCAATTTCAAAGTCATAAAGAAAGATGAAAGCTTGTTTGGATCAAGAAGATTCTAAAGAATTCTAAAAGTTCAAAAAGAGATAATTCTGAAAGTTCAAGAAGAGATAATTCTGAAAGTTCAAGACAATTCAGATGCTTACTATGTTTCAGAAACAGATTCTGAAGATGAATTCTAAAGAAAGATGATTCGAGAAAGTTTGTTTTTCGGAAGACTGATCAGAGATTACAGAGATGAAGATACAATTTTCAAAGATCCCTAGAAGTTTCAAAGAAGTTTCAAAAAAGTTTTTCAAAGTTTTCAAAGATTTGTTCAAGACTTGTTGACTTTCCAAAGCTGCAAAGTGTTAAAGATTGTTCAAGATTCTTCAAAGACTGAAAGAGTGAAGACTACCAGAGCTTCAAAGTTTAAAGACTGTCAGAGATAAAGTTGAAGAATCAAGTGCTGAAGACAAGTGTCAATTTTTTTTAAATCTTGAATACAAAGGGAGAGAATGTTAGTGCATTAACTGTATACAAGATTTAATTGAGAAAGTCTTGTAAAAAGTCTTCTATTTGAGAAGTCAAAGAAAGTCATTGATAGTCAAATAGTGAGAAGTCAACATTAGTTTTAGAGGGTGTTGAAGTACTTGAGAGTTTGTTCAAGTACTTGAGAGTTTGAGTGGATCCTTCTTCAAGTTACTTGAGAGTTTAGATGGATTACTTGAGAGTTTACTAGTCCATATAAATAGGTTTGTTACTTGTAATTTTGTAAGAGCTTAATGAATAAATCAAGATTTACTTTCTCTCTCTACTCTCTCTCTACAATAAACACTGTTAGATCTTGAGTGAGAGTGTTTGATTGCTTGATTGTAATCTGGGAAGTACATTTTCACATTGTTCTCAACAATGATGGTGGTGTCCCAACCACAAGAAGGTATGGCAGCAGGGTCAAGGCCCTCATTAGACAATCCCACTACTAGCCAATCCCAACCTTCCCAATCTATATCTATTCCCCAGTCTCTACTTCAAAAGCCCACTTCTCCTATTACCCAAACTTATAAAAGGAAACATGTAAAGAAGGCTCCTTCCCTTCTTGTACCATCACCCACTGAGCCTTTAAGCCCTCTAAGGGAGAATTCTCCTTTAGAGAATATCCATAGGGAAACCATAGGGGTGTCTCCCAACCCCGAGGAGGTGCTCACTGAGGTGGAGGTTGAGCATATGGGTGCTAAGGCTGCCACTACTCCTGCTAGCACAGAGGAGGTCAGTGGCAACATACATAAGACCTTCCCTATGGCAACTTTGGGTGAGAAATCATCCAAAGGTCCCAGGTGCCAAGAAACCACGGGGGTGGATAGTGCTTCTGCTAGGCAGAAGACTTCCACTACAAAAAGATCCAATGATCCTTCAAAAGAGGGTAATACTTCTGGAGAAGGTGAGGACAGATATAACTATCAAGAATTGATGGATGCAATGGGAAACATCAATATGGATGTGATCAAACAAGGCCAAGAGATTGAAGAGCTTAAACTCATAGTTCTGTCTCAACAAGAACAAATCCTCAACTTGAAGCAAATGGTAAGGAAATTGATTCTCCAAAAGAAGAAGAAGCAATTTGTACTCAGAAGGAGGAAACCAGTGACTGATGCTCCCAAAAAGGGGGAGTCAGAAGCTGATGTCAATATGGAAGATGCCCAAGCTAAGGGGGAGCAAGAGAAGGCAAAGTTTGAGGGGGAGCAAGCAACTGTAGAAAATGTTGCACAAGAACCAGAAAAACAAGCAGCAGCAGTAACAGAGCAAGCAGCAGAAACCATTACTACTGCTGGTACAAGCAAAGCAGCAGAAATTGTTAATACTGCTGAACCAATGGAAGCAGCAGAAACAATGAAAGAAGTACTCACAGATCTTGAAGTTGCAGAAACTCTAATCAAAGCAAAGCATGATACTCCAAAGGTCATCTCAAAGGCTTCTGGAGTTGTCATCAAAGAAAGAGGTGATGCTTCAAAGATTTCAAGTAAAGAGAAGGTAATAAGTAAAGAGAAAGGCAAGAAAAAGCTAGTTGAACCTGATCAACCAATGAAAAAGCAGAAGTTGATTGATTCAGATGAAGCTCTAGCTAGGAAGATACAGGCTGAACTTGAAGAAGCAGAAACTATGCAAGTACAAAAGGATAGAGAGATAGCTAAAGCAATGGCTGCAGAATTGAATAAAGCCTATCAACAAAGCTTAGCAACAGAACAAGCCAAGCAGAAAGCCATATCTTTGAAGAAGCCTGCCAAGATCAAAATGGCTGCGAGGAAAAGACCACCTTCGAAGACATATCTTGGTGCTCAAGAGAGAAAGAAAATGACTACTTTCCTCAAGGGTGCAGTAGGTGTCAAGGTGGAGATGTTCTCAAAGATGTCTTTTGAGAAACTCAAGAAGATGTATGATACTGAGATGATCAAGCTCCAAGGGGATGATATTGCAAGGGTAGAAATGGAGAAAAGAATGAAAGAGAGCAATGATTTCTTACAAAAACCATTCCCTGATGAGCAAGAAACTCCAGAGAAGGAAGCAACAATTGGTGAAAGTCTAAGGACTTTAAAAAGAACAAAGATGATTGCAAGGAGAAAGTCAACAAAGAAGCCTAGAATAGTGGAAGAAGAGACTAAAAAGGTTGCTGAAGAAGAAGAGGCACCTGAGTCATCTACAATGAAAGAACCTTCAGGTACTGAGGATGTAAAAATGTACATGGTAGTGATGGACAAAGTGCCTGAACCAATTTCAGCCGAACCAGTAGGAGTTAAACCTCCTGAAGTCATTCACTGGGATGTACTGGAGGTAGATGGAAAAAAGTACATTAGGCTGAAGAGGAAAGATGAAAAGTATGAAGTCTACAGTACTTGGGCTAAAATTGTCAGAACATGCTCAAGGTCAGATATTGAAGAAATGTTTGATATAGGGATGAAGTTGTACACAGATCAGTTGAAAGCTCCAGGGATTTCCATTACAAAACTGGTGATGGAGTTTCTGTGTATAATGTTCAAACCTGATGAAGTGGAGGAGATCATAAGGAATGTCTTTCAAACAGTAAGTAATTGGACTTTATATGAACCTAGTGGAGTATATTCTGTAACTTTGGATAGAAATCACATAGAATACTTCCTAGTGGATAAAGTATATAACCATAGTAGACTGAAGCTTCATGCCATGCTGAAGAAGAAGCTAGGATGTATTCCAGATTCAGAAATGGCTAAATATTTGATCCAAAGAACAATTAATCAGAGTTTGGGGTTGGATGCAAATACTGGAATTTAGGCCATGATGAAGTTTTGGGAGCAATTTGAAGATCAGATCTGAAGAACTTGACTTCTCTTCCTAAAAGTCAAGTTAGGGGGAGATTGTTGGGAACTGAAGAAAAGCTTAAGTATGGTTAATGTTGCTACATCAAGATTTCTACTGCCAGTTCAGAATTAGTATTGCCAGAGCATGTCAAAGATAATACTGCTAGGTATTACTACTTCTAGTAGAATTAATACTGCTAGTCAAAGTTAGTGTTGCTTGAACAAAGTTAGTACTGCTTAGCTAGTTAGTACTGCTAGATGTTAGTGCTGCTTAGTAGTTAATGCTGCCAAGACTCAGTTAAAGCTTCCAAGGTGATCAAGATGATTAATGTTGCTTATGACATGGAGATCCGAATGACAAAGATGACAGCTGGATAGACTGAAGATATTCATGGAAGATATTCTGAAGATATTTTATTAATTGTAATTATCTTTTATCTTTAGTATATGTATAGTTTAGATTTGTTAAGTAATCTTTTGATTAGAGTTAATTCTGAGTTTTTGATAGAGAGAGAGAGAATCAACCTCAAGGCATAGTTCCTAATTCTAGAGAAGTAGAATTCGTCTTGAAAGAGCTTGTTCTTCAAGATTGAGGTTGTGTGTGTAATCTTGTAATTTCAATCATTCAATACAAGTTTACAAGTTGTTCATCATATTTACTGTTTGTTTACTGTTTCATTGAATATCAAAGTGTTATTCCGCAAACTTCTTTGATATTGTTTCTGAGTATTCATAATTCTTGTTGAGAATTCGATCCTGAAACCTTTTCTCAAATTCACTAGATGAACCATCTCTTGTTTGCCTTTCTTTGGTCATGCTATCTCTGGTTGATCTTCTAGAGTTGTTTTTTTCTTTGGTCTTAGAGACCAGAGCCAAAGGTCCTCCAATTTTTGATTTCTTATTGTAAACATCATTTTCTTGTGTTGCTAGAGTACTATAGACATCATGTAGTGTCCATGCTTCAAGATCTTGATTGGCTTGCAAATACATAGACAACTGCAACCACTCCTCATTCAGGATCTTGAGGAATAACACATTGTTTTCTTCTTGGGTTTAATGAAACTCACATTTTCTACATTTGTTAACAAGTGTGCTAAACCTGTGTCATAGGTCTGTTGTAAGGTATCTTATGGAAGAGCAGCAAAACTATTGTACTCATTTATGCACCGAGCCCTGTGGTTCTTTTTGGTCTTTATCTCTCCATCCAATTGATTTGCCAATTGATCTCAAATTTCCTTTGTTGTATTGCAAGCATCGACAGATTGGAATATGTCATTAGGAATGTCCATGATTAACAATTTTTTCCTTTATGATATGTTTTCATTTTGGCATGATCATCATCACTCCAAGCACCAGCTTCTTTTGGAATTTGATATGTTGTAACTTCTGCAGTTGTTGCAGTTGCAGGAACTCAAGGAACAACAACCATTGGAACATATGGACTATTTACAATTGATTTGTAAAGATCTTTGTTCAAACCATCGAGAAAGTTTACCATACGAATTTTCCATTGTGAATATTCATCAGGAAGGAACGTGGGAGGTTTGTTGAGAGAACCAATGCAATAAGCAACATTCTAGTTTGGAGTAGGCAGTTTTGAAAAAGAGAAGATGAAACTAGATGAAATAGTTGAGATGGATGAAGATTTTCAACATAAATGCTAAACATATTTGACAAAGAGAACAATCAATACACCTTTTTGTTCCAGAATCGAAAAATTACCATATAAATTCATAGAGATATGAACAAGGTCACAAAATATGGAAAACAAAGTTTTAGAAATGTAAAACACAGATTCAAAGAAGAATAGTTTGTCAAAAAAGAAACAATCAGGATAGATTGGATCGATTTGATTAATATCTAATCAATAGGCTTTGATACCAATTGTTGGAACCTATATTATCATTTGATTTGATTACTACTTGAATGTTATGAGTGGAAGAAATAAGCATGTAATCAAATAGACTAGAAACAGTAGACAATCAAGAAGAACTTATCACTAGATTTGGAAAGCATCATCGTCGTATGTATTTAGTGAGTTATGGAGATTACAGCATGAAGAACAAAAAGAACACACACTACGGTGTGATAAAATCTCTCTAGAATTCTCTCTCTAGGTTGTTACACAATATTCTCTTAAAAAGTCAAAGTCTAAATTGTCATAAAGTCAAAGTTACTTGTGTTTGTTTTGTTTCCTTGTTGTTTTAGTAGTGGGTATAAATACTTTATTGTTGTTTAATAGATAGATGGCTAGAGTTTGAGTTCAAGATTTAGAGAGAATTGTAGAGAGAGAAAGAGTCATATAAAGATAGAAAGTTGTAAACAATTTGAATTTGAATTAAATCAAAACAGGTAATTGCTAATCTTGTTTGTTTGATTTGTCTTGCAATTAGAATCTTGATTTCAGGGACACACAATTGGTATCAGAGCAGAAGAGATTCAGAAAACATGAATTGAAAAGTTTTGGTCGACATTTCTTCAAGAATTCGCAAGTTCCTGTTCATATTCGAATTTTGAAATCTAGTGATGATATTGATCTGAATTTGATTGTATTAGAATCGATTTGTTGTGTAGATTGATTCTTGTTTGTATTGTTTCATGTAATTCACATCATTTTGGTGAGAATTGTGAATTTTCTTGGAATTTTATTATTCCAAAATAGAAGCATACTGTTAGAGATCAAAATTGTAATTTTTAGTGTTTCAATCTGAAATTAATTGTTTGTATAGTGTTATAGACATGAAATTGATGAGATCTGCAAGTTTTCAAGACAATTGGACATGTTTTGGATCGAAATCAGTGAAAACGACTTAGTTTTTGTTCGAAAACTCCAAGAACACGCAAGATCTACAAAACGCGCAAGCTTCATCGAAAGAACGCGCAAACCAAAAGATATTGATTTTTGGACGAAAACTTGCAAAGTACTATTTGCGAGTTCTATAAAAGCTCAAATCGAAGTTTGCGTGTTTGGTCTTAAGTCTGCGAGTTTGAACAAATCGCGCAAGTAGGCATTTGGGAGTTCAGGCCTCTATCTACGAGTTTCAGCGATTCTTTCGATCTGCGAGTTTGTCAAAACGCGCAACCCTTTGCTTGCGAGTTTCACAAACACCCACGCTTAAGCCTGCGAGTTTCTGTTTAAACAGTGGTTTGCGAGTTTATGCGTCTGCGAGTTTCAAGCCTTCTTTAGTGTTTTGCGAGTTTCAATACTTAGACAAAATTTTCAAAACTGTAACATGGTTCTTCAGCATGGGACCCCCGTGCTAAGTCTGCGGAGGGGGACAAAGTTCTGATTGTGATCTACTGTTTCTGAATTTCTAACAATCATTTTTCTCAAGTTCTTTTTGTAACAGATATTCAAGATGGGATATTTTACTGACGATCTTGAAAAACAGATTGACAAGCTTGAATTAGAGAATAGAGATCTTGTTTCTTCAGTTGACTATTATTCAAAGCGAGCAAAGAGATATTCTGATGACAGGAAGCTACTGAGAAAAGAAGTTAGTGCATTAAAGATTGTAAATGAAGAACTTATGAAACAGACTTCTGAGCTGAATGTTGAAAAATTACTGAGTTTAGAAATTGAAAATACTAAGTTGAAAGGAAAGATCTCAGATTTAGAAGATCAACTTGCCCAAATTCAGATACAAGCAGAGTCAGTCCAGAAGTATGAGAAGAAAGCTAAGGATTTAGAAAGTTTGAATGAAGAACTGAATAGAAAGATTTCTGTTCTGTAGAAAAAGATGGTTGCAGAAAGATCTAATTTTGAAACTGAAGAGAAAGGGTTTGCAAAGAAATTTTCTGATTTTTCAAGAAAATGTGCTGAAGAGAAGAAAGCAGTTGAGCTAAAATGTATAAAGCTTTCTCAACAAGTTTCTGACTTTGAGAAAGTGATTATTTTGGAAAGAGAAAAGTTTGCAAAGGAAATAAAGACCATAGAACAGAAGAATGTTGGAATCTTCAATGAGATATATGGTCAGAGAACAAATGCTGAAAAGGGCTTTGAGGAAGAAAGATGTTTGTTTGAAGCTGAGATTAAAAAGCTTATTGAAAAGCTATCTGAACTATCTGAAAATGCACGGAAAGAGAAGAAAATGAAGTCTGAGTTTGAGACGAAGATTGACCTTCTCGTCAAAGAAAGAGACAGTTATGCTTCAAAGATTAAAGAGCTTGAAAAGATTGTTTCAAAGGTGGTGGTGACTGAGCACACGACTCTAGAATCACAAATCCACACACCTAGAAAAAATTCAGATGACTTCAAAAAGACAGCCTCAAGCTCACACTTGAAACCTGTTTCTTCAAGAAGGTTAGTCAATTCATTTGATCAGATTCGTACTACTAACATTTTCTTTGATGAAAATGTAGATGGTTCAGATACATACAAAAAAAAGAAGAAGAAGGAGATACAAAGAAGAAGAACTGGTCTGGAAGAAGAAACCAGTTGAAGATGAAAAGAAAGATGAGAAGAAGAATAAGCTGAAAGGAAAGAAGTCATGTATACATGAGACAAAAGCAAAGAAGAACAAAGCTCGTAAAGGTAAACCTGATTATATATACACGAAAGATCAGTTAATCAGGTTATCAGGTAAGAAATACTATTGTTCTTATTGTTGTACACATGATCCTGTTCATAAAACTAGTGATCATTTATGGTATGGTTCTTACTCAGTTACTCCTATAAGAACTGCAACTAACATTCATGGACCCAAATACCAGTGGGTACCAAAACCAAAGACTGATTCTGTGTTGCAGGCATCTACTGCCAAGGGGGAGTAAGAGAACCAAGGCTTCTAAGTACATCATCTTAGAACCCGTACTTCAACGAAGTTTGACTTCTAAACAAAACAGTTTAGGACTCGTACTTCAACGTTGAAAGAGATGATACTCCTGGGCGGATATGAAGATGTACTCCAATACTCAGATGAGGAAATCAACCTTCAAGGGGGAGTACATATGTTTTTGGAAATATGTATTCGGATAATATGACGAACTACACTTCAAAGGGAGTTGTAGATCTCTATCATGTGCCTTTTACTGCCAAATTTCAGATGCATATTTTCATGGGGAGTAAAAGATTATGACTTATGATTACTTCTGATTAGAACTCGTACTTTTAATCATTTTACTGCTTTATGTCTTTTAATTTTGAATAAATTTTGTGAATAAAGTTGCTTTGATATGACTTTGAGACTTGTGGAGGATGAGAGAAGCTATCAAGATCATATCTTTATGTCTTCAGCTGACTTCATGAGATTTAAGACGAAGCGAAAAGGTTGAATTTCTTATCTTAATCTCATATATGGTTGAAAGAAGGAAAACTTTTAATAATAGAAAACATGTTCTTAAATGTTTAAACCACTTCCCGATTCTTAAACAGATTTCATGAATTGGAAGTGTGGTTTTAAATGTTTTCATTTTATTTGTGCTTAAATAATTACAAACCGTGTGTTTCCAAAGATTAATACTTGTGTATTGTCTTTTCTATATACTTTAAAGTATTCACACACATCGGTTTAATTTTTGTTGATATTGTTCTTACCATGTCTCAAATTTGAAACATATTTTTCGATGGTAAGACACCCCTCTTGTACTTCAAAGAATTTTGAGCGTAATTTCATTTCTAAACGTTCATTTCAAGAATGTCTATATTTTTTATTCATGTGGACAATATCTATTATTCTTGACCATAAGCTTTAATTGCTATATCATTCATTTCTGATCATTTTTCATACAATGTCAGATTTTCAAACAAGTTCCTTGCATTCATATTCATTTATTCAATTTACTTGTTTGAAAATACTTCCATGTTTAAAAATGCTCATATCTTCATGATTATATTTTGAGCATATACATTTGTCTGACTTGTATTCGAGCTTTAACTGATAAAGTTAAACCATTTTCGAGCGACATATGTTTTATAGGAAATATGGTTTCTTTATGCTAGGACTTAAATGAACTTCAATGGATTCACGATTACCAGTGTCTCCTACCCAAGAATTTACTCCATAGTGATTGAGTGTGAGGAGTCAAAATGAAATGAGTGTGGGATGTGTGACGAAGTAAAATGGAAATGAGAGTTTGGTTAGATGTGCGTTTAATGATTAAAAGAAAGAGGGTGAGAGAACAGAGTAAAAGAATATCAAACTCTGCATCAACTACTTTCTGAGTCGGGCATCCACATTACTAATGTTTCATAATTCTTTGGTGAACGTTATTGAAATAGGCACTTAGCCCATGCCAACACTTGTTTATAACCCCACCAACCACTCATTTTCTTCTTAAAAAGAAAGTGTTTCATATTTTAAGGGGATGCATCACATAATCTATCTGGTTTTCATTTGAAAAATCTGGATATTGAAAAAGAAGGAAGTCTGCCCCACCTTCGCACTTCAATCATGCACATTGAGTATGTGTTTATCTACTGTTGTCTCAGTGGTTTACACAATGTTGAGCCGTTTATAAAAGCAATCATCATATGCTTAATTCTTTCTATCACTTGCACGAACACACAAGGAATTTGTTTTCTTGTCACAATGTCCATAGAAATTGCCTTTGTCGTGTTTCGATGATTGAATGGAAGCCCTGGGGGAGTGAACATAACAAAAGCTCCTTTACAATGTGTATTTGTTACACACAGTGACTTAGTGTTAACGACAGGCATATTAACTGATTCATTTATTGATTCAGGTGTTACACGAATATTTTTTGTCTAGATTTGAAAAGATATGGATGAACACATTGTTCGAATTGGCAACGAATCAGAGGCTCTTGGACAGATCAGAATGGTCAAAAACATTTCTTGGAAAAAGTTTTGATGCTATAGATGCTTTATTCATCAAAAAGGGGGGGATGATTTACAGAAATATCCGGATTAGAAATTTCAAAGTTAAAGATTTGAAGATAATACAGTTCAAAGTTTGAAAGTTTGAAAGGTTGTTCAAGCCAATTCAAAGATGTTTGAAGATGTGCTGATTTTCAGAAATTTTCTTTGAAGACTATTTGCTGAAGCAAATTGAGCTAAATCTGAAGATAATTTATTTCTAAAGTCGGAAAGAGTCTTGTGATGAATCTGAAGAGATTATTGAAGATCATTTCTATCATCTTTGGGAGAGATTGTTGGTATTTCTTGAAGATAGCCTTTGGGAAGATTAAAGTTAAAGATTGTTAGACCACAATCTCATTGGATTCAAGATCATCCAATCTGAAGATCGTAATCTGAAGCTAAAGCCGGAACGTCGACTCTCGATATAAAAGTCTATGTCTATTTGTAATAAATGTCAATGTATTTGTTTAGTTTACTTAGATTTAATATCTAAGTTATAGTATTGTGATAGTTAGATAAAGGTAACTTATCTAGTTTAGTTAGTTTCTAGTATAAGTTAGTTAGCTTTATTAGATTTAATATCTAGACTTAATATCTAGATATTAAGATAGATAGTGTGTTCAACACACTTGATAGTTGTTGTCTCTCAATCTCTCTAACACATCAGATCAAAGAATCACACACACAAACACACACAAGAAGGTGTAAAAGAGAGAAAACATTGAGAACACATTCAAGCTTAATCATTCAACCTTGTAATCGTTTCTATATTCAATACAGGTTGGTAATCGTTAATGTGTTGTTATTTCTATAAACTTGATAAGTATTGTTGGACCGACAATTGGTATCAGAGCCTGATAAAGATCAAAATCAAGTTTTTGTGAAAAACATCTCTT
Organism: Arctium lappa; assembly: GCA_023525745.1. Classification (NCBI taxonomy): domain Eukaryota; kingdom Viridiplantae; phylum Streptophyta; class Magnoliopsida; order Asterales; family Asteraceae; genus Arctium; species Arctium lappa. The sequence continues at coordinate 58,738,999 of CM042059.1, read as the reverse complement.
TGTTCTGTGTTCAAAATCGATTCCGAGATTTAAACAGTTTTAGGTGTTAGAATCGATCAGATTGTGATCGATTTACATGCTAGATCGAGTTGTATGTGTTTAATTTCACTTTAAAGCTTATATCGAGTTCCAATTTGTGGTTTTTGTGAGAAAAGAGTCGAGAAGAGTAAGTCACTGTGCGATCAGATTAATTTCTAAAAAGAGTGTTTTAGTGAGATCGAGTGCTCATAATCTGTTCTAAAAGTGTTTCTAGACACATTGGTAGGGTTTGGTATTGCTAAATCGTTTCAATATAGATTTTAGACGAATTTTCGAAGTACAGGTCGAATAACCCGCAAACCAGAGGAAGAATAACACACAAAGTCCAACTTTGCGCGTCCTTCATCAAACGCAAAGTCCAACTTTGCACGTCTCAAGTGACCCGCAAACCTCTACTTTGCGCCTCTCAAGCCAAACGCAAAGCACACTTCTCGTTTAAAAGAGCAATCGCAAACCTCAGTTTGCGCTTCCCACTAGACCCGCAAACCTCAGTTTGCGCTTCCCAAAGCACCCGCAAACCTCAACTTTGCGCTTCCATCTGGACCCGCAAACCTCAGTTTGCGCTTCCTACTAGACCCGCAAACCTCCATTTGCGCGTCCCATTAGAAACGCAAACCTCAACTTTGCGTTCCTAACTTGCAACGCAAACCTTCTCAATCGCAAAGCTCCAATTTCCAGACTTGGAATTTTTATCTGAGATTTTTTCGAAACTGTAATAGGGTCTTTAATTGTCATAAATTTTTTCGAAACTGTAATAGGGACCCCCGTGCTAAGTCTGCCTAGGGGGACAAAATTCTGATTGTGATCAAATTTTCTGAATTTTGAATTTGATTTTATTTGGATTAACGATCATATCTTTCAAGTTTTCTATATTCAATACAGGATGACATCCAAAGAAGCTCTCGCAATAGGAACCGACACCAAGCCATCAGTTCTCTTTCGAGGGGAATACGAACAGTGGAAGGATAGGTTTCTAAACTTCATTGAAAGACAAGATTTGGGTAATTTCATTATACAATCCCTAGAAGAAGGCCTAATGGAAACACAGTATAGGGAGCCAGCAGCAGGAACTCAAGACGAAAGAGTTGCACTTTCTTATACAGATCTAACAGGTGATGCTAAGCTAAGAGCAAAAGGCGACAGGTTAGCCAAGTCATACATTCTACAAGGGATTACAAATGAAATCTATGTAAAGATTGACAGCTACAAAGCCTCAGCCAAACAAATGTGGGATCAACTAGAGAAAATGATGTTGGGTTCAAAGATTGGGAACCAACTGAAAATCTCTAACTGCCTGCACAGTTTTGAAGAATTCAAAGGCAGAAATGGAGAAACTCTAGAAGGAACATATGATAGGTTTGTGACATTGCTAAACGAATTGAGCAAGAACAAGGTCAACAAATCTCAAATCGAGCTGAATATCAAATTCTTGAGTATTCTACAACCAGAATGGAAAAGTTTTGCCAGGCAGATGAGGCAGATAAAAGACCTGAATGAGATTCCACTTCACGAGGTGTATGAAACCCTCCGACAAAATGAAGATGAGGTGGATGAAATTCTAGCAGAAAAGAGAAAAGGAAAGACAGTTGAAGACACAGTCGCTCTTGTTGTGAAGAAGAAGAAGAAGAAGAAGACGATTGTGTATGAATAAGAAGAAGCTGAAGCTGATGTTGTCTCTGACTCGGATGAAAATGAACAAATGCAGCAAGCAATGCAGTTTCTAACAAATGCATTTCAGAAAAAGTTCTACAGGAATCCAACGTCAAACAGTCAGAGGTACTCTTCTGGACCCAACAACTATGTTCACAAGGAAAGAATTGAGGGAAGCAGATATGAAGGAAATAGGTATGAAGGGAAAAGATTTGAAGGGAAGAGATTTGAAGGGAAGAGACAAGAGGAGAAGAAATCTGATGAGAGAAGATATCAGACAGAAGGAAACAGATTGGAAGAGAAGAAACCGGAAGAAAGGAAGTACAAAGTTGAAGGATCAAGTCAGCCAGGACCACCGATGTGCTACAACTGTGGCAAAACCGGTCACTTTGCCAAGGATTGCCGAATATCAAAGGTTAGAAACTCCGAATTCTACAAGAACAAGATGCTTCTTGCAAAGCAACAGGAGGCAGGCAAGGCGTTGATGGCTGAAGATGAATACTGGCTAGATCACTCAGATGAAGAAGAAAAGGATGAAGCCGTCAATATGTGCTTGATGGGCAAAATCGAATCAGATACTGAAGCTGATTCAGAAAATGAAGAAGAGGAGGTATGTGATTTATCGTATAAAGATTTAATGAATAAAATGCATGCTATGGTTTTAAAACAAGAAGAGTTAGAATCTAATCTTAAGCGAGAAAATGGTGTTATTATTAATAAAAACCAATTGATACAAAAACTTAGCAATGAACTTGCTGAGAAGAAAGTATTAGTTGAGGTTTTACATACAAACGCTGACACCAACGCAAAAGAATAGACTATAATTCTAAAAGAGAATAGTGAGCTCAAGTCTAAATTGACAAAAAGTGAGATTGATTTTTATAAGCTTACTGATATGCATTCTTTATGTATTAAAGAAAACAAGACTTTAATTGCTAAATTAGATGATTTGGAAAAGAAGCTATACTCATTAGGTCAAAGTGAGCAAACCATTCATCTTAACAAACCGAAAAAGAACAAAGAAAATTGGGGAATCGGTTATGTGAAACCTCAACGTCTTCAAAAGGGTATAAGAGAAGTGCCTGCACTTTATGACTATACCTCTATGCTTGTTTCTCACCGAATCGCCTCATTTAAAGTTTTTAATACTAAACTATCAGAAGAGGATGAAGCCAATGAATTTGAAAAACGGATGAAGTCAACTAAAGTTCACGCTCCATTTTATTATGCGAAGTTGAATAATAGTTATGACTTTCCAAATGATGAAAAGAAATCTCTTTCAACTGACTACTTTTAAAGTTATTCTGAAAAGGAGATGGAGGCGAAGCCTGTTATAGGTAAAATTTATGTCCCTTCTCTCGTGTTAGAAAGTAAAATTTCTGAACTCGAGACCTCTTTATCAGATGAAAGACTTATGATTGAGATTCAACAAAAGGTTTTTTCAACTGTTATGAAAAATGTTGTTTTTACAAAGGCTTTTACTTCTAATGACATGTTTGGTTCATCAAATGAAGAGTTTAATTTTCTTAATTCTGACGGTGGTTTAGATGGTTGTTTTGAACAAATTGATTTTAATGCAAAACTTCCTAACCATGCATCTTTTGTTAAGAAAACTTCAAGAAAAACCAGTTTGCCTGTGTTCATTGCAAAATCAACGAAAGCTTTCGTTGATAAATCAGTCTATGTGAACGCTAAGAGTGCTAAAGGTAAGAAAATATCTCAGCATTCACAAAAACCAACCACTACTGGTAATTCTAAGAAGAAGCATTCAGTTGTTGCTCAAAGGTCTAACTCACCAGTTTTACATGTTTCAGATATGAGCAAGTCAAGACCTGAAGTCCATTCTCAATGGAAACCAAAACGGAAGCTTGACAAGGCCGTTTTATCGTCTAGTAGTGTTAATTGTAATAAGACTTCGCTTACTAAAGATGTTGTGATTGCTGAAATTGCTGTTTTGAATCCAAAACTTGTTGTTTCTCGTAAACAATATACAATGAAGCAATTATTTCAGTTATCTTTATCTGCTGGAAAGTCCTCTATCTATAATAAACATGTTTCTATTACTTGTCAAGATTCTGGAGATTGGTTTGGAAATTACCATGTGCATTCATCTCATACCAACTCTCATGCTTTTCAAAAGAACAAAGGATCCAATTTGAAATGGATACCAAAATCTTGTGCTAACACAGCAGGACCCAAATTCCAGTGCGTACCTAAGGCTAAATCTATGTTGCAGGCACACAAAGCTTAAAGAGAAAGCGACTTCTGATTATGTACAGATCAGGACTCGTTCTTCAATGTCAAAATAGGTTTTTGGATAATGCAGTTCAAAACCCGAACATCAAAGTCGAAATAGGCTTTTGAACAAATCAGTTCAAGACCTGCACTTCGATAATCAAAGTGAATATTCCAAAGTTTTCGTATAAATATCTAAATTTCCAATTTCTCTTATGCAGACTTGTCATACATGGTTCTTGGACAGCGGATGTTCCAAGCACATGACAGGGCAAAAAAAGATGTTGTCCAACTTTAAAGACAAATTTTGTGGAACAGTAAGATTTGGCAACGACCAGTTTTCTCCAATCATGGGATATGGTGATGTACAACACAGCAATGTAACTGTCAAGAGGGTGAGCTATGTAGAAGGCTTAGGACACAACTTATTCAGTATAGGCCAGTTCTGTGACAAAGATTTAGAGGTCAACTTCAAAGCCAAGAGTTGTTCTGTTCGCAATGAAGAAGGCGAAGAACTCTTGGTCGGTACACGAGAAACAGACCTCTACACAATCAACTTATCAGATGTCCAGAATGACAAACAAGTTTGTCTACTATCGAAAGCTTCGATGCAACAAAGTTGGTTATGGCATCGACGTCTTTCTCACCTCAACTTTCGGTACATCAACAACCTGGTCAGTGGAAAGCTCGTCAAAGGACTTCCAGAGCTGAGATATGAAAGAGAACATCTTTGTGCAGCTTGTGAGAAGGGCAAGATGAAGAGGGCACCTCATAAACCAAAGCCAGAACCAAGTACCAATGCTCCTTTAGAGTTATTACATATGGATCTATGCGGTCCAATGTGCACTCAAAGCTTAGGTGGCAAGAAGTACATACTCGTGATCGTGGACGACTATTCACGATACACATGGGTCAAGTTTCTTCGTTCAAAGGATGAGACACCTGATGTTCTCATTACATTCCTGAAAACGACCCAGGTGAATCTGCAGAAACCGGTCAAGATTCTAAGAACAGACAACGGCACAGAGTTCAAGAACAACAAAGTTGAAGAATATCTCGAATCTGTCGGGATTTCACATCAATACTCTGCTACTCGAACGCCTCAACAAAATGGAGTAGTTGAAAGAAGAAATCGAACGCTAGTCGAGGCTGCTCGTACTATGCTAAGTCATTCCAACTTACCTCTATTTTTGTGGGCAGAAGCTGTTTCGACCGCGTGCTACACACAGAATCGATCCATGATTCATCGAAGGTTCAAGAAGACTCCTTATGCGTTAATCAACAACCGAACACCGATAATCAAATACTTCCATATATTTGGATGTAAGTGTTTCGTACTAAACGATAGGGAGAATCTTAACAAGTTCAGCGCTAAGGCAGATGAATGAAATTTCATTGGATATTCCTCAACAGCGACTGCATATCGTGTCTATCTAAAGAAGACAAAGACGGTGATTGAAAGCGTCAACGTCACCTTTGATGAAGAAATGGCTTCCGAACAACACAGTTTAGAACCCGCAATAACAGGAATACTAGCTTATGGGCAACTCAGTCCAGGACCTATGTCTCAACAGAATAAATCAGATGAAGCATCAACTTCTACTAACCATTTATCTGATTTAGATTTATTATTTGAATTGTTTTATGATGAATATCTCGAATCTAATGTAAAGAAATCTGTTATGGTTGACAGGATGGAAGACTTAACGACTACTCATCCAACCAGTTCAGATGTTCCAATTGAATCAAATGCCCCGATTCAACAAGAGATAACAATTCAAATGCCGACTCCAACAGTTGAAGAAGTGACAAATCAGAACGAGACAGAAGTAGTTGAAACAGTAGGATGTTCTTTACAGATCAATCTACAGCCAGAACAAGCTGTACCTGCTGAGCTTTCTGAACCTGCCACTTCAACTGAAATCACTCCTCATGAACAAACCGAAGAAGGTACAAGTAGATTTATAGATGACACAATTGACATACATTCATATAATCCATTGCCTCATGAACATAAATGGACCAAAGAGCATCCGATAAGCCAGATCATAGGCGATCCATCAAAACTGGTGCAAACTAGGTCAGCATCAATGAACATGTGCATGCATGACTCCTTTCTGAGCAAGATTGAGCCAACAAGAGTATCAAAAGATCTTGCTGATCCAGAATGGGTGATCTCAATGCAAGAAGAGCTAAATCAGTTCGATGCACTTAAAGTCTGGAGACTCGTACCAAAACCTAAAGGTAAAACCATTATAGGTACGAAGTGGATCTTCAAAATAAAGAAAGACGAAAATGGAACCGTTATCAGAAACAAGGCACGACTAGTAGCCAAAGGATACAGACAAGAGGAAGGAATAGACTATGACGAAACATATGATTCTGTGGCGCGATTAGAGGCAATCAGAATGTTTCTAGCCTACGTAGCCCACAAAAACTTCACGGTCTTTCAAATGGACGTGAAGACAGCATTCCTTAATGGAATTCTGAAGGAGGAAGTCTATGTCTCTCAGCCAGAGGGTTTTATCAATCAAGAGGAGCCGAATCACGTCTACATTCTTGACAAAGCACTCTACGGTCTGAAACAAGCACCTCGAGCCTGGTATGATGTCCTTTCCACTTTTCTAGTTAAGTCGGGGTTTTCCAAAGGTACGGTGGATACCACTTTGTTTATTAAAAAGGAAAAAGGCGATATCATTTTAATTCAAATCTATGTAGATGATATTATCTTTGGTTCTACAAATACTAAGTACTGTAAGAACTTCGCAAACCTTATGGTGTCTAGATTTCAAATGAACTTGATGGGAGAGATGAATTTCTTTCTTGGTTTACAAGTAAAACAGTTTTCTACGTGTATCTTTATCAATCAATCAAAGTACATTAGGGATATTCTTCGGAAGTTCCAAATGGAAAATTCTAAACCGATTGGTACCCTAATGGCACCAGGTATTAAGATTGGCAGCGATCCTTCGGGAAAGGCTGTTGATATTAAGACTTATCGAGGGATGATAGGTTCTTTAATGTATCTTACTTCTAGTAGGCCAGATATAATGTTTTCAACATGCTTATGTGCAAGATATCAGGCCAATCCTAAAGAAATCCATTTGTCTGCTGTGAAGTGTATTTTCAGGTATCTAAAGGGCACTGCAGATCTTGGTCTGTGGTATCCTAAAGATACTAGTTTTGAACTAACAACCTACACAGATGCAAATCATGCAGGTTGTATGTTAGACAGGAAGAGCACGTCAGGACATGTGCAGTTCCTCGGTGATAAATTAGTAAGTTGGGGATCAAAGAGCAACTTTTCGTTTCAACCTCCACAGCCGAAACAGAATATGTAATTGCTGCTAGCTGCTGTTCTCAAGTCTTGTGGATGAGAACTCAATTACGCGACTACGGTTTCCACTTCAACAAGATCTCGATCTACTGTGACTCCAAGAGCGCCATCGCAATAACCGCGAATCCTGTTCAGCACACGAAGACAAAGCACATAGACGTCAGGTATCACTTTATTAAAGATCATGTTGAAAAAGGAACAGTTGAACTTTTCTTTGTAAAGACTGATTATCAACTTGCTGATTTGTTCACCAAACCTTTAGACGAAAAGAGGTTTACCTTTCTAGTCTCGAAGCTTGGTATGCTAAATCTCAAAGTATAACCAGTAATTACCTATAAAAGTTTTCTAATTGTATACTTATTCATCATTTCTTCATTCTTAACTCTGATTGATATCTGCCATTCTATCATATGTTCATGATCCATGGGGGAGAATGAGAAGAAATTGACATCTGGTCAATATTACTTCGAGGAGGAGCTCATAAAATGTTGCATGTACCTTTTAATGCCAATTTTTTTTTTGTTATGCAAGATTTTAGGGGGAGCTCTTCCAATCAAAAAGGGAGTTCGGACATGACTTCTGATTACTTCTGATCAGAACTCATACTTTAAAAGTTTTACTGCTTTTTGTCTTTTCAATATAAGTGAATAATTATTACTTTGACTTGACATTAGACTTTTGCAGAATTTTTTAGAGAAGCTTACAAGTTCATATTTCTATGACTTAAAGCTTAGCTTCATGAGATGAAAGATCACTCGTTAAGGTATAATTCTATATCTTCATCTCATATATGGTTGAAAGAAGGACAACTTTCAATCATAGAAAACATTGTTTTTAATGTTCAAACCACTTCCCGATTTTTCATCAAATTTTATATTTTGGGAGTGTATTTTAAATGTTTTCATGATCTAAATTGTGCTTTAATTGAAATAGTTAAATCAATCTGAGCATCACGTGCATCATAGGAAAACAAAGAATCATTGTGCTAGGAAATAACACAACTTCTATGGAATCACCTTAACCAGTGATTTCTACCCAAGAAGTTAATCCTTAGTGTTTGAGTATGAAAATAGAAAAGAAATGAGTGTGATTAGAGAAAGCAAAATGTTTAAAAGAAAGAGCGTGTGAGAACAGAGTTAAAAGAATATCACAACTCTGCACCAACTTTTTCTGAGTCGGGTAGCCACCATTCTAGTGATTCACAATTCTTTGGTGATCATTATTGAAACAGGCAACTAACCCATGCCAACTCTTGATCAAACCTCACCATCTACTCATTTTTCTTCTCAAAAAGAAAATGTTTCATTTTCAAAGGGGATGCAGCACATATGCTATCTGATTTTCATTCGGAAAATCTAGATATTGAAAAGAAGGAAGTCTGCCCTACCTTCGCACTTCAATCATGCACATTGAGTCTGTGTTTGACTTACTGTTGTCTCAGTGGTTTACACAATTTTGAGCCAATAAGCAATCATCCGTGCTTAATTCTTTCAAACACAAGCACGAACACACAAGGAATTAGTTTCTTTGTCATAACGTTTATAGAAATTACCTTTGTGGTGTTTCGATGATTAAATGGAAGCCCTGGGGGAGTCAACATCAAAACAGCTCCTTTCCAATGTGTATTCGTTACACTCAGTGACTTAGTGTTACTGACAGGCATTCTAACTGATTCATTAGTTGATTCAGGTGTTACACATCTAATTTGTCTGGATTTGCAAAGATCTGGATGAATCTATTTTGAATTGACGAATGAGGGGCTCTTACCGCAAGATTGACATTTCTTACCACTAATTTTGATGAAGTCGTTGCACTTAACATCAAAAAGGGGGAGAATGACTACAGAAAAAATGGCAAAGATCACATGTTTCAAGAATCACGTCTACTCTTCAAAAGGGAAGATTGTTAGATTGAAGACATGCTGAATTTAGAGAAAGAGATTGCATCTTCTGAGCTGAACAAGAAGACTGAATTGATAAATCATTTTCGTAATGATCTTGATCCAAAGGGGGAGATTGTTAGACCACAGTCTCATTAGATTCAAGATCATCCAATCTGAAGATCGTAATCTGAAGCTAAAGCCGGAACGTCGACTCTCGATATAAAAGTCTATGTCTATTTGTAATAAATGTCAATGTATTTGTTTAGTTTACTTAGATTTAATATCTAAGTTATAGTGTTGTAATAGTTAGATAAAGGTAACTTATCTAGTTTAGTTAGTTTCTAGTATAAGTTAGTTAGCTTTATTAGATTTAATATCTAGACTTAATATCTAGATATTAAGATAGATAGTGTGTTCAACACACTTGATAGTTGTTGTCTCTCAATCTCTCTAACACATCAGATCAAAGAATCACACACACAAACACACACAAGAAGGTGTAAAAGAGAGAAAACATTGAGAACACATTCAAGCTTAATCATTCAACCTTGTAATCGTTTCTATATTCAATACAGGTTGGTAATCGTTAATGTGTTGTTATTTCTATAAACTTGATAAGTATTGTTGGACCGACAAAGATCAATCAAAAGATGAAGATTGTACTCAGATTGAGCTTAAAGGGGAGATTTGAAGTTCTTCAATGTAACCAAAGGGGAGATTGTTTTGCTAAATCTTTTTGTGATGATCTTGAATCCAAAGGGGGAGATTGTTAGAGCAGAAATATGTTGGATACAAGATCATGAAAACTGAAGATCAAAATACAAGAACTCAAAGCTGAGAAAGTCAACTCTCATTAAAAGTCAAAGTCTAAATTGTCATAAAGTCAAAGTTACTTGTGTTTGTTTTGATTCCTTGTTGTTTTAGTAGTGGGTATCAATACTTCTTTGTTGTTTAATAGATAGATGGCTAGAGTTTGAGTTCAAGTTTTAGAGAGAATTGTAGAGAGAGAAAGAGTCATATAGAGAGAGAAAGTTGTAAACAATTTGTATTTGAATTGAATCAAAACAGATAATTGCTAATCTTGTTTGTTTGATTTGTGTTGCAATTAGAATCTTGATTTCATGGACACACAAGGTTTTTCTGCGTCACCAAATCTCTTGTTTCCTTATTTTATTATTTATCGTGCTTATTATCGTTCGGCTACTTTCTTTAGTTGGATAAAGCTCCATGTCGACCTTAAATTATTCTTTGGGTAATTTTTGGCATTAACATAGTCTAGTTGTATAAAAAGACTTACACATAATTAATTATATGTACAACTAAAAAGGTAAAATGTATCCAATATATTTTGTTTTAAATACAAGTATTAAATATATATATATATATATAAATACAATATATATATATATATATATATTGTTGCTAAAAGTTATTATTTCAAATTAATAACAACTTATACAATAATTATTTGGGTTGAACATAATTGAATCATATTCAATTATACATAAAAAGTCTATTTGACTATTGTATGCGACCCTTTGGTTTCATCTGCTATTAGCCGTATCATTATATGTTATGTCATAGACACATAGAACCAACAATAGTATGGCTACTCTACCAAGAGCAAAGAACCAAATATACAATGCTAAAAATAGTATGGATGCTCTACCAAGAGCAAAGAACCAAATATACAATGGATAGTCTCGACATATAAGATGACATCACAATATTATAAAGGACTTGCTGAAAAAGGGAATCATTTCCATTGACTATGTAAAGTCAAAGGAAAACAATATCGATCCTCTGACAAAAGGCCTAAGTAGAGAGAAAGTATCCTTTTCATTGAAGAGAATGGGCTTAAAGCCAATACAATGAGTTTTCCTTTGCAACAACCTAACCTAGCAACATTGGATATCCCATGGTCTAGGTTCCATAAGAAAACTAGTTGAGGAACACTCAACACTCAAGAGACACTTATACACAGGTATGCCTATTCCTATGATGACTTTTTGTGTATATTTCCATTGATGATTTATGGTTGAATTTTGATTTTCTTAATAATGTTGATAGCTTCACAGTAGAATAATACGGAATATTCTTGATCAACATTACCTATGTGAGAATGATGTGCGGTTGAATCTTTGAGGATGAACTTGGCTACGTCTTTTAAAACTCTCATTAAGAAAGGATATGTTCACGAACGAAATGAACATAACGATAAGAATTAAATTATGTATAGATATGATTTGTGTGATGCATATTGTCTCGATCTACAACAAAAAGTGGTTAGTTCAAGACTTTAATTCACTACCCACGAAGTAGATCCGTTAGGTACTCACTAAGAAAGGTTCAAGTCCAAATGATACCTATTCCGATGCATATCATAACTAGCTTGGTGATAGAGAGATAAGTTCCATACTATTGCTTATTTTCTATTCAAATGTGGGGTATTATTGGGGTTTGAATAGAAAATGTAGGGTATTGTTGGAACTTGGTATATATGGAAAGGAACTTGTCCCACATAGGAAACAAGTCCAAAAATATGTCACTTAATAAAGTCTAACACTTGGGAGTAGTTTGTCCCACCATGTGTATAGATCAAGATGCTAACATTTAATTTCCAAATTCAAACTATTTTTATTGATCTCAGTTTCAATGTACAATATTTCTCTTTCTAACTCAAGAACACGCTCAACAATGAATCTGATATTCTCTCAAAATTACACACGCAACAAGGTACCATATACCTATTTATACACAAGCCAAAAACTCTCACGACACTAAACTCTCATACAATAAAACACGCATTACACTAAAAGAAAGTAAAATTACAACTTTGACTTTGACATTTATTACACAAGACTTTGACTTTGATGTTGAGAGTTGACTTTAGCTTTGACCTTCAGTCTCCAGTCTTCTATGATCTTGTATCCAACATATTTATACGCTAACAATCTTCCCTTTTGGATTCAAGATCATGTTTGAAATATTTAGCAATTGAATCTTCTCTTTAAGCTCAAAATGTACAATCTCCTCCTTTGCAACAAATTTTCTTCTTTAGACACAAACATTGTAAACTCCCCTTTCTTTGATTGTATTCTACCCAAATCTGTTTCTGAAAATAATATTAACAATCTCCCCCAAATATGGTAGAAATGCTCTTCAACAATCTCCCCAAGACTATCACAAAACACTTCCAGACTTCGGAAAGAAATTATCTTCAGAATTAGCTCGGATTGCTTTAGCAAATTAACCATCAAAGAAAATTTCAGTAAAATCAGCAAATCTTCAGAAATCTTCAACTTTGCATCCTTCTTTCACAATTATCCTTTGATCTCGAACAATTCTTTAACTTTGAAATTTCTGACACGGACATTTCTTTAATTCATCTTCCCTTTTTTGATGAATAGAGCATCTATAGCATCAAAACTTTTACAAGAAATGTCTTTATATGTTCTGACCACTGATCTTACAAAACGGATCTTCTGATTCGTTGCCAATTCGAACAAAGTATTCATCTAGATCTTTGCAAATCCAGACAAACTATGAAAGTAACACTAACACCTCAATCAACAAATGAATAAGTTAATATGTCTGTCAATAACACAAACTTACTGTGTGTAACGGATACACATAGGAAAGGAGCTTTTTTATGTTCACTCCCTCAGGGCTTCCATCCAATCATCGAAACACCACAAACGAAATTTCTATGAATGTTATGACAAGAAAACAAATTACTTGTGTGTTCGTGCAAGTGTAGAATGAATTAAGAATATGATGATTGCTTTTATAAAAGGCTCAACATTGTGTAAACCACTGAGACAACAGTAGATAAACACAGACTCAATATGCATGATTGAAGTGCGAAGATGGGACAGACTTCCTTCTTTTTCAATACCCATATTTTCCAAATGAAAACCAGATAGATTATATGTTGCGTGCCCAGAAAAATATGAAACATTTTCTTTTTAAGAAGAAAATGAGTGGTTGGTGGGGTTTTTGTCAAGAGTTGGCATGCGCTAGTTGCCTATTTCAATAACGTTCTCCAAAGAATTGTGAAACATTAGTAATGTGGATGCCCGACTCAGAAAGTAGTTGGTGCAGAGTTTAATATTCTTTTACTCTATTCTCACACCCTCTTTCTTTTAATCATTAATCTCACATCTAACCAAACTCTCTTTCCATTTTATCTCAACGCACAACCCACACTCATTTCTTTTTGACTCCTCACACTCAATCACTATGGATTAACTTCATGGGTAGGAAACACTGGTAATCGTGAATCCATAGAAGTTTTCATTTAAGTCCTAGCACAAAGAACCCATATTTTCCTATGAAGCATATGTTACTCAAAATGGTTTAACTTGAAAAGTTAAAACTCAAATACAAGTCAGATTTGTATATGCTCAGAATATAATCATGAAGATTTGAGCATGTTTAAACATTGAAGTATTTTCAAACAAGTATATTGAAAGAATAAACATGAATGTAACAGACTTGTTTGAAAATCTGACATTGTATGAAAAAGATCATAATCAAATAATATAGCAATCAAAGCTTATGGTCAATAATAATGGATATTGTCTATATGAAACAAAAAATAGACATTCTTGAATGAAACGTTTAGAAATAAAATAACTCTCAAAATTCGTTGAAGTTCAAGCAGGGTGTCTTACCATCGAAAAATATGTTTCAAATTTGAGACATGGTAAGAACATTTTAAACAAGAAGTCAAACCGGTGTGTGTGAATACTTGAAAGTATATAGAAAAGATAATACACAAGTATTTATCTTTGGAAACATACGGTTTGTAAAACATTCAAACTCAAATAAAATGAAAACATTTAAAATCACACTTCCAATTCATGAAATTTGTTTAAGAATCGAGAAGTGGTTTGAACATTTAAGAACATGTTTTCTATGATTGAAAGTTGTCCTTCTTTCAACCATATATGAGATTAAGATAAGAAATTTAACCTTGTCGTTCAGTCTATAATCTCATGAACTCAAGCTTAAAGTCATAATTATATGATCTTGATAGCTTCTCTCATACTGCAAAAGTCTCAAAGTCATATCAAAGCAACTTTATTCACAAATTTATTGAAAAGTAAACAACAAAAAGCAGTAAAACATTGAGTGAATGAGTTCTAATCTGAAGTAATCAGAAATCATATTTCATACTCCCCCTGAAAATATGGAACTATAATTTGTCTGTGAAAAAGCACATGATAGAGATCTACAACTCCCCCTGAAGTGTAGTTCGTCATATCTTCTGAATACATATTTTCAGAAAAATTATGTACTTCCCCTTGAAAGTTGATTTCCTCATTTGAGTATCTGAGTACATTCTCTTATCAGCACGGGAGTATCACATATTTTGTTCGTTGAAGTACGAGTCCTAAACTATTGTGTTTAGAAGTCAAACTCCGTTGAAGTACGGGTTCTGAACTGTAGTATGCAGAAGCCTTGGTTCTCTTACTCCCTCTTGACAATAGGTGTCCGCAACACAGAATCAGTCTTTGGCTTTGGTACCCACTAGTATTTCGGTCCATATTTGATAGTTGTAGTTCTATTGGGAGTAATAGAGTAAGAACCGTACCAGTAATTATCATTAGACTTATGAACAAAATCATATGTATGACAGTAAGAACAATACCTTTTCCTAGATAACCTGATCATTTGATCTCTCGAATAAGAAAAATCATGTTCACCTTTCAACACTTTGTTCTTCTTTGCACTTGATGCATGTACAAATGATTTGTTTTCTTTCTTCTTTCCTTTCTTTTCTTCCTTCTTCTCATCCTTCTTCTCATCCTTCTTTTCTTCATCTACTGATTTTTCCTTCCAAACCAACTTTTCTTCTTCATATCCCCTTCTTCTCCTTCTTCTTTGTGTACCTGAACCATCTACATTTCTATCAAAGAAAATGTTAGTTGTACGAATCTGATCAAATGAATTGACTAACCTTTTTGTAGAAACAGGTTTCTTATGTGAGCTTGCAGTTGTCTTGAACGAACATTCAGAATCAGCTGAATCATCTCGAGGTGTGTGGATTTGTGACTCTGGAGTCGTTTGCTCAGTCACCACCACCTTGGAAACAATATCTTCAAGCTGTTTTATCTTTGAAGATAAACTATCTCTTTCTCAGACAAGCAGGTCAATCTCTTTCTTGAATTCAGACTTCGCTTTTCGCTCTTTCAGTGCACTTTCAGATAGCTCAGATAGCATCGCAGTAAGCTTCTGGATCTCTACTTCAAACAAGCTTCTTTCTTCTTCAAATCCCTTTTCAGCATTTGTTCTCTGACCAGATATCTCTTTGAAGATTCCAACATTCTTCTGTTCTATGGTCTTTCTTTCCTTTGCAAACTTTTTCTTTCCAAAATGATTACTTTCTCAAAGTCTGAAATCTGTTAAGAAAGCATTATACATTTTAACTCAACTGTCTTCTTCTCGTTAGCACATTTTCGTGAAAAATCTGAGAACTTTTTAGCAAACTCTTTCTTCTAACTCTCAAAAACATCTTTTTCTTTGACCATCTTTTGTTCCAAATAAGATATTTTCTTTATAAGCTCAACATTAGCATCTTCTAAACTTTTAATCTTCTCCTCATAACTTTCCACAGATGCTTCTTGCTGGAATTGCACAATCTGATTTTCAAAGTCAGAGATCTTTCTTTTCAGCTCATAATTTTCAAATTCCAAAATCTTTACTTTTTCTCTTGAAGACAACTTTTATTTATTTTCAAGCTGATCCCACAACTGTTTACCTATAGCCTTTTTGCTATCTAATTGGATAGAAATCTCATCTGAAGTTCCTTGCAAGATAAAGACTTTGGCCAATTTATCCGCTTCATATCTCTTTGTTTGCTCATCTGAGTATTCCTTACGTGGTATTGGAGACTCTTTTCTTTCTGTGTATCCATCTGCTCCCGTAATCATTGTTGGAGTTTTCATATTTCCATTCTTCAAAGATATTTTGATATATTTTCCCAATTCGTGGTGGTCAATAAAGTCCAGAAAATGATTTTTCCATTGTTCATACTCTCCTTTGACTAAAACAGGAGGTTTCACATCTGTTTCAATTTTGAAAGCTTCTATGGAAGTCGTCTTTTATCTATATAGCTTTTAATGATTGTCAAAATTCAGATAACAAACTGGATCTACACAAATCAAACTTAGTTAAATTTCAGAAAAATTCAGAAAAATTGACTAAGTATGAAACTCGCATATCAAGTAAACCAAAACAAAAACGCGCAAATGCCATCGTGCGAGTTTGAGAAACGCGGACAAGGAAGACTGTGTGAAGTCACTTCTCGCATACAATGTTGTGTGAGTTTGTGCTTCTCGCACAACACCACTTGCGAGAACCAAGGCTCGCACACGTGTACTCTAGGAGTTTCTACTTCTCGCACACCACAATGTGCGAGTTTTGAAACTTCTCGCAAGACCTTTGCAAGTTTGAGACTTAGAATATTTTCTAAAACCGACTTCTCGCTAAACACAAACGCGCAAGAACAGGGACTTGCGAGTTTTGGACTTAGAAAAATTTAAGCAAGGATACTTCGCGCAAAAAGTAAACGTGCACGATACACACTTCTCGTAGAGACCACTTCGCGCACAAAGAAGACTTTAAACAGTAGAAACTCGCACCTAGGGTCGTGCGTGTATTAGTTTCCCGCACGTCTCTGTTTGCGAGTTTTTTACTTCAAAACCAAAAATAGTCTTCTGCGAGTTCTTTGATGTTTGCGAGTTCTTTGCTTAGCGAGTTCTTCGTCTGCGAGTTCTATAGATCTAGCGAGTTCTTCACTTAGTCGACCAAAAACTTGATCTTTGCTCTGAAATCGATCTAATCCTTCACCAATTTGTTCGAAAATTTGCAAGGATGATTATGGACAGATTTCGAACACAATCCTATTAATCTATTACAATCAAAAACACAAAATGATACATTTTGGTTCTATTACAGTGCAAACTAATACTTCGAACAAAAATTCAAGAAATTTCAAAATTCAGATCGATCTAGTGTCAATTAGACAAAGCTATTCAAACATAATTCAATCTAGATGTAAAAACAAACATAATGAAACACAATTCTAATCAAATACACCACTGAATTTCAAAAATCAATTGTCCACAGTTCACAAAACGAGTTCGTCCAGTTTCAAGTTCAAAAACTCAAAATTGATCCTTGTTTTTCTGAATCTTGGTTGCTCTGATACCAATTGTTTGTCCCACCATGTGTATAGATCAAGATGCTAACATTTAATTTCCAAATTCAAATTGTTTTTATTGATCTCAGTTTCAATGTACAATATTTCTCTTTCTAACTCAAGAACACGCTTAACAATGAATCTGATATTCTCTCAAAATTACACGCACAAGAAGGTACCATATACCTATTTATACAGAAGCCACAAACTCTCACGAAACTAAACTCTCATACAATAAAACACGCATAACACTAAAAGAAAGTAAAATTACAACTTTGACTTTGACATTTATTACACAAGACTTTGACTTTGATGCTGAGAGTTGACTTTAGCTTTGACCTTCAGGCTTCAGTCTTCTATGATCTTGTATCCAACATATTTATGCGCTAACAGGAGTTAAATAAATTAAAGGATGACATGAGTTTGGGCTTGAATGTGTGCTTGGACATTGCTAATGACATTTACATATTAAATGTCCAAGATTAGGCCTTGGGTCTCTATGGGGTCTCAAAACATGATTGAGAGATGTATCTGTGCAGGTTAAATAGTGGCCACAACGGGTTTGCACGCGACTAATGTTGCGTAAGAACCCGCCTAACACACCGGATCGAAGACGTTGAATTGTTGGGAAACAGAGGCTACTGCAAGTTTCTATGTGGGTTAAGTCGTGACAAAATCCACGTCCGTCTCTAGAGTTTTACAATGAAATATAGACTACCATGAGTTTCCTCGCTAGTTAAGTCACACCAACAGTCATGGTAGCGACTGGTGGTTTATGACAGTCGGACATAAATGTATAGAAATTCCTTCACCATACATGGTTTGATTCCCATATTCAAGTTACACTTGAATACGATTGTTGTATCCTCTAGACATGTCGTATATCGGCAAAATTTCTATCTTAGGACACTACATGTGCAGGCTTCAATCGATTTCTCATCTATTTGAAGGATCTATCTTATCAAGTATGTGATTTATGTTATTTTCTATGGATTGATTGTCGAACATACGTTCTTACTCTAGAAATTTATACAAAAATTTCTATTTTTCTACAATTTATTGTCCATATATATACATATTTTGTCAAAGTGATTGATTACTCCTAACAAAAAATGCAATCTATTGTCCTTTTACACATATTTTAATCTTGACAAGTCACTACTTGTCTTATCTAAATCCAAGCTTGTCAAACTAGCAAACTTTGATTTGATTTTATTTTATCAGATTAAATATCATAAAATCAGATATGATAATTAAACACTTTAATTATTTATTCTCCTTATTCGGATATACATTTTATGTGTGTGACCCATTGGGACTTTATCACGTTGGCAACAATTAAAAATCCTATTTATAATAATAAACAAAGAGCGACATCTAGCAATACATCACCATTATCCAAATGATAAAACTTAGTAATTCACCTAATCAGCAAACTGCGTGATCATTATCAGTATACAAATTTATGTCTCTTCGTTCTTCATATCGAGATTGAACACGAGGCATGGAAGTGTCATCCTCGTTATGTGTGACCTTTAGTTTTTCGATTATAGAATATACTGATAAGACATATATATCAGTATCCTATACTAACTATTGAGAATGCATGCACTTCCTCACTATTATTTAATTGATGGGCCTAAGGATATCACTTTTGTCATCCAGGAGGAACAAATTTTATCTTGATCCATGATTGTACTATTAAGTGATATATGATAGACCCAACAATCATTCTGTCACCTAGTTAAGGAATGATTATGATAAGTTATCAAACTACACCACTCACACAGAACAAACTCCATGATCTCAAGTTAAAGGACAATATATACAACGACCACATAAGAAATATTAATGGAATTCATATGACATCCAATGAAACGTTCCCACAACAAGTCACTTCCGGTACGCAAGATCCCATCTTGTACTCATATGTTTATATATCCATATGAATCCATGCATATACTAGTCTTACCATATTAATTCGACCTAGACCCGAATTAATATTTGACAACAGACATTTTAGAATACAATATTCTAAGGTTATTATTACATTTAGATATAACAAAGAGTAATACATAAACTTAATAATTGGGTAATGCCTTTTAATTAATAAACATCACGACATAATGTCCAAATAGAATGATCTGATGATTGGCTTTTGGGCATATAGACTAACATCCCAATCACTCGCTCAACAAACGCCATAGGCAATTAGATCCCAACACCCTCTGCATATCTCTAGTTATTGCATCTCCTTTTTTCTGCATATATGAAATTTCTTACTTAGAGGTGCAACCAATTATTTCATATATGAAAATACACCACTATCAATCAATGATTAAATGGTTCATATATGAAGCCTCATTATTCAGAGGTGCAACCAAATGTTTCATATACGAAACCTCTTTATTCATAGGTGCAACCATTTGTTTTATATATGAAAATACACCACTCTCAATCGCTTTCCTCTATTTAGGAAGATGACTAAATCCGTTAAATATGGTAATTGAATTAGATACTTAAGGAAGATGATCAAAATAACAAGGATACCTTTGTTTACAGAGTTTGTAATAATGCGGTGGTTTGTATTTGAAGCCATATATATACATACATACTTGTATGTATTAGTGTTTTGAATAATACCATCGAACAATTTAAATACATATAAAACGAAAAAAAATGAAAGAATAATCATTTATATTAAATATATAGAGCGGATAAAAAAATGATATCAAGAATGCGAATAATCTCTTGATCTCTAGTCACTATTTTCGTCAATCTCAAAGGAATTCGTGTTCGACTCTCCATATACTAATGAGAATAGAATAAGGACTTATCTAATTAAGATTTCAGTTTCTAAGTTTCCTTTTTATGTTTATATAAGTCGTGGGTCCCATACATAATTATCATTTATCCGGTTATCCCCCATCTTATATATTAACAAAAGTGAAATAACCACGTCTAACAAAATAGTGTGTTGAAATGTGTCATAGCGCGCATAACAAGCCATAACACGTTACAATGCAAATCAAACATTATAGAGAAAGTAATAGGGGTTAACGTGACAGCGAAGCAAAGCATTGGCATGATAAGACACCATAACAAAGGCATAACGAGTTATTTAGAATCATGTGTATTAGATAAAGCGAGTGCCCTCTAGTTAAAATAGATGAAAGAAGGAATTTTTTATTTTTTCCATTATCACTTATTTTCACTTTCTCTGTTTCATGATCACCCCATAGTCAAATATCTGATGCATGTACCCTGTTGTTTGGAGTTCACTACATAACAAATGATTTTTACTCACAAAATCACCAAGGGAATTTTTCGTCAGTGATTATCAAACGGATCACCAACAAAATACCAATGGTTCTAATAGAATCCGATGTTTTTCAAGAAAATAAATAAATCAGGGCCAGGGTAATTTGTCATTGAATTGAGTTTTCCACCACCAACTTTTGTGATAGTTTTATGAGGAATCACCCATTTCGTGATAGATGTCCCATAAAAATATTCATAGGTAAAAGTCTTCCATTTAATAATGGTTTTCCCACGACCTAGTCGATCTATCGACCTCAAGCCGTCAGGCCCATATTAATATTATGTAGAACTTTCGACTCATAATAACATCCTCTTTGTATCATACTTTGGGATTTTTGCTTTCCTACCGCCACTAAAGGGTTTATTTAGGTAACAACAAAAATTATTTTTTACTTTACATTTTTTTTCTCCTAATTACTTTTATAAGTTCACATCACCACGTTGTTCACAACCTATCTTAGGCTATGTTTGGCAAACTAACTGATAAGCTAGTTGATAACTGATAAGCTAGTTTATGGTTGATTAGCTAGCTGATGACTGATATGTTAGTTTATGGCTGATTAGCTAGCTGATGACTGATAAGCTAACTGATGGATAAGTCATGTCTGACAAAAACTAGCTGATTAGTATGTAAAATGACCAAAAATGATATATTGAAAAAGTTATCAATTACAATATTTCATAATATAATTAAAACAAATTTATATTAATATAATATACTATGTTAATTAATACAAATAAGATAGTAAAGAAAAATTAAATAATATAATTTGTTGATTAAAAGAATTTAAAATTTATTATTATATATATACTATAAATTTTGAATTTGTTAAAAGAATTTTTAGAAAAAAATACATTATTTTAAGATTTTAAATAACCATTACATACAATATGAACAAAAATAAATAACTGAATAAAAATTAAAAAAATAATAGTAATTCATAACTAAAATGTATTGACTAGTATTAAAAATATATATAAAAGTAATTGATAAGATTAACATGGAGAGAGAGAGAGAGAGAGAGAGAGAGAGAGAGAGGGTAAGAGTGAATCGGAAAAGAATAGAGGTAGAGAGTTTAGGCGAGAGGGTGAGAATTCGGGCACGTAGGTGAGAGAATAGGCACATCGGGGCAGCCGATTTACGACAACAACCAAGAAGTAATACCAATCGGAAGTTAACATCATGCATGTTCTTTAATTTTCCGGAAAAATGGGACGTCCCACTTCTTTGGAGAATCTTCAAACGATATGGAGAAGTCGGAGACCTATGCATGGCGGGTAGAAGGTTGAGAAAAAAGTTAAAATTCGGTTTTATTTGATTCAAGAATGTGTCAAATAGCAAGGAAATGGAGAGGAAACTCAACGGGATTTGGATTGGAACATAAAAACTTAGGGTCTTTTTGGAAAAAAATAACACCAAGGTTAATCAAGAGGATGGGTCGAGATATTATGTCAAATCTCGAGAAAATAATAAAGTGGCAAGAGCAACATAGGTCAAGTTGCAGGCAAGAGATCATATTGCGAAGTGGTGAAAGAGGCGGTAGGAGAAGAGAACCGAAAGAAAGTTGAAACGTTGGAAAGAGCGGAAAAGACATTGGGTTTGTGGCAACCGGATGAAGTGGCAATTAGAAAACTCAAGAATTGTTTAGTCGGCAATGTAGAGACGTTGGAGAATGGAAGTGGTTAAGTCTTGGTGCAAGACGGCAAACACCGGAGGGTGTTCAATGAGTTACTTGGGATGAAGAAATGTCTTAATATCCTTTGAGCAAGAGAAGTCTTTATCAAACATACTTAGCAATAATTCGCATGGGTTTCATGATTGGGTAAAAGGTCTTAAAAGATGGTTGGTAGGTTATCGAGCAGTGGAAAGGACGGTGTGCGTGAGGGTCTATGGGTTCCTCTCTATGTTTTGAATAAGGAAGTCTTCATTGCAATTGTTAAGAACTGGGGTAATTTCGATATGGAATCAGCAAAGATTTTAATTGGTACGTGTCTCTGGTTAAAAATTGATGAATTAACGAATATAAAGGTAGGTGATTGTCGGTCCACAACAATACTAATATCAAGTTTTAGAAACGACACAATAACGATTACCAACCTGTATTGATTTATATAAATGGTTACAAGGTTGATCAATTCAAGCATGAAATGTGTTCTCTATTTTTCTATCTTTTTACACCTTTTAGTGTGTGTATGTGTGTGTGAATTATCTGATCTATTGAGAGAGAGAGAGATACACAACTATCTAATCCTTGTGTGTTGGACATACTTCCTTAAACTAATATCTAACTACTAAATATCTAGATATACAATATCTAGACATTATATAACTAACTAACTAAGTTATTACAATACTAGAAACTAGATCTAATATCTATTAGAAATAGATATTTAAACTAAGTTAACTAATATAATAAACAAACAATTACATTGACATTTATTACAAACGACATAGACTTTAATATCGAGAGTCGACGTTTCGGCTTTAGATTCAGATTGGATGATCTTGAATCCAATGAGACTGTGTCTTAACAATCTCCCACTTTGGATCAAGATCATTATGAAAATGATTTTAGTAATTCAGTCTTCTTGTTCAGCTCAGAAGATGCAGTCTCTTTCTCTAGCTCTTAAATCAGCATGTCTTTTTCTAACATTATCCCCCTATGAAGAGTGGACGTAATTCTTGAAACATGTGCTCTTTGCCATTTCTTGTGTAGTCATTCTCCCCCTTTTTGATGTTAAGTGCAACGACTTCATCAAAATTATTTGTAAGAAATGTCTATCTTGTTGTAAGAAGTCTGGCCCACCTTCGCACTTCAATCATGCACAATTGAGTCTTGCATGGGTTAGTTGCCTGTTTCAATAATGTTCACCAAAGAATTGTGAATCACTAGTAATGTGGCTACCCGGCTCAGAAAAAGTTGGGTTAGTTGCCTGTTTCTATTCTCACACGCTCTTTCTTTTAAACGTTTTGCTTACTCTAATCATAGTCATTTCCATTCTCTTTGCACACTCAATCACTAAGGATTAACTTCGTGGGTAGAAATCACTAGTTAAGGTGATTCCATAGAAGTTGTGTTAATTCTTAGCACAATGATTCTTGTTTTCCTATGATGCATGTGATGCTCAGATTGGTTTAACTATTTCAGTAAAAACACAATTTAGATCATGAAAACATTTAAAAATTACACTCCCAAAATATAAAATCTGTTGAAAAATCGGGAAGTGGTTTGAACATTAAAAACAATGTTTTCCAATGATTGAAAGTTGTCCTTCTTTCAATCATATATGAGATGAAGATTTAGAATTATACCTTGACGTATGATCGTCAATCTCATGAAGCTAAGCTTTAAGTCATAACCATATGAACTTGTAAGCATCTCTCAAAAATTCTGCAAAAAGTCTTATGTCAAGTCAAAGTAAATTTATTCACTTAAAATGAAAAGACAAAAAGCAGTAAAACTTTTTAAAGTACGAGTTCTGATCAGAAATAATCAGAAGTCATATCCGTACTCCTTGACTTGAAGAGCTCCCCCTAAATTCTTGCATTACAAAAAAAAATGGCATTAAAAGGTACATGCAAAATTTTATGAGCTCCCCCTCGAAGTAATATTGACCACTTGTCAATTTGTTCTCATTCTCCCCCTTGGATTATGAACATTATATAGAAGTGCAGATATCAATCAAAGTTAAGAACGAAGAAATGATGAAAAATTATACAATTTAGACAACTTTTATTGGTAACTACTGATTAGATTTTAAGATTTAGCATACCAAGCTTAGAGATAAGAAAGTTGAACCTCTTTTCGTCTAAGGGTTTGGTGAACAAATCGGCAAGTTGATAATCAGTTTTTACAAAGAAAAGTTTAATTGTTCCTTTTTCAACATGATATTTAATAAAATGATACCTGACGTCTATGTGCATAGTTTTGGTGTGTTGAACAGGATTCGCAGATATTGCGATGGCGCTCTTGGAGTCACAGTATATCGGGATCTTGTTGAAGTGGAAACCATAGTCGCGCAATTGAGTTCTCATCCATAAGACCTGAGAATAGCAGCTAGCAGCAGCTACATATTCTGCTTCGGCCGTGGAAGTTGAAACACAAAGTTGCTTCTTCGATGCCCAACTTACTAGCTTGTCACCTTCGTGTCCTGACGTGCTCTTCTTGTCTAACATACAACCTGCATGATCTGCATCTCTGTAGGCTATTAGTTCAAAACTAGTATGTTTAGGATACCACAGACCAAGATCTGCAGTGCCCTTTAGATACCTAAATATGCGCTTCACAGCAGACATATGGATTTCTTTAGGATTGGCCTGATATCGTGCACATAAGCATGTTGAAAACATTATATCTGGCCTACTAGAAGTAAGATACATTAAAGAACCTATCATCCCTCGATAAGTCCTAACATCAACAGCCTTTCTCGAAGGATCGGTGCCAATTTTAGTACCTGGTGCCATTGGGGTACCAATCGGTTTTGCATTTTCCATTTGGAACTTCCGACGAATATCCCTAATGTATTTTGATTGATTGATAAAAATACCCGATCAAAATTGTTTTACTTGTAAACCGAGGAAGAAATTCATCTCTCCCATCAAGTTCATCTGAAATCTAGACACCATAAGGTTTGCAAAATTCTTACAGTACTTAGTATTTGTAGAACCAAAGATAATATCATCTACATAAATTTGAATTAAAATGATATCGCCTTTTTCCTTTTTGATAAACAAAGTGGTATCCACCGTTCCTTTTGAAAACCCAGACTTGACTAGAAAAGTGGAAAGGACATCATACCAGGCTCGAGGTGCTTGTTTCAGACCGTAGAGTGCTTTGTCGAGAATGTAAACATGATTCGGCTTCTCTTGATTGACAAAACCTTCGGGCTGAGAGACGTAGACTTCCTCCTACAGAATTCCATTTAGGAATGTTGTCTTCACGTCCATTTGAAAGACAGTGAAGTTCTTGTGGGCTGCGTAGGCTATAAGCATTCTGATTGCCTCTAATCGCGCCACAGGAGCATATGTTTCGTCATAGTCTATTCCTTCCTCTTGTTTGTATCCTTTGGCTACTAGTCTTGCCTTGTTTCGGATAACGGTACCATCTTCGTCTTTCTTTATCTTGAAAACCCATTTCGTACCTATAATGGTTTTATCTTTAAGCTTTGGTACGAGTCTCCATACTTGAACTGCATCGAATTGATTCAGCTCTTCTTGCATTGAGACCACCCATTCTAGATCAGCAAGTGCCTCTGATACACGTGTTGGCTCGAACTTGCTCAGAAAGGAGTCATGCATGCACATGTTCATTGATGCTGACCTAGTTTGCACCGGTTTTGATGGATCGCCAATGATCTGGCTTAGCAGGTGCTCTTTGGTCCATTTATGTTCATGAGGCAGTGAATTAGATGATTGTATGTCGGTTGTATCATCTACAAATCCACTTGTACCTTCTTCTGATTGTTCAAGAGGATTGATGGTTTCAGTTGAAGTGGCAGGTTCAGAAGGCTCAACAGGTACAGCTTGTTCTGGTTGTAGATTGATCTGTATAGTATCTCCTACTGTTTCAGCTACTTCTGTCTCTTTATCAGTTGTCACTTCTTCAATTGTTGGAGTCGGCATTTGAATTGTAATCTCTTGTTGAATCCGGGCATTTGATTCAATAGGAATATCTGAACTGGTTGGATGAGTAGTCGTTAAGTCTTCCATCCTGTCAACCACAACAGATTTCTTTACATTAGATCCAAGAAATTCATCATAAAACAATTCAAATAATATATCTAAATCAGATAAATGGTTCGTAGAAGTTGATGCTTCATCTTCAAAACTGTGCAGGCTGTTAGAGATTTTTAGTTTTTTCCCAATCTTTGAACCCAACATCATTTTCTCTAGTTGATCCCACATTTGTTTGGCTGAGGCTTTGTAGCTGTCAATCTTTACATAGATTTCATTTGTAATCCCTTGTAGAATGTATGACTTGGCTAACCTGTCGCCTTTTGCTCTTAGCTTAGCATCACCTGTTAGATCTGTATAAGAAAGTGCAACTCTTACTTCTTGAGTTCCTACTGCTGGCTCTCTATACTGTGTTACCATTAGGCCTTCTTCTAGGGATTGTATAATGAAATTACCCAAATCCTGTCTTTCAATGAAGTTTAGAAACATATCCTTCCACTGTTCGTATTCCCCTTGAAAGAGAACTGGTGGCTTGGTGTCGGTTCCTATTGCGAGAGCTTCTTTGGATGTCATCCTGTATTGAAATATATGAGAAAAACTTGTTAGATATGATCGTTAACCCAGGTAAAATTTGATCACACGAGAAATTTTGTCCCCCTAGGCAGACTTAGCACAGGGGTCCCGCTACCCGGTTTGCGTTTCAAGGTTTGCGTGTCAAATGGGGTATGCAAACTGAGTTTTGCGTTTCTAATGGGACACGCAAAATGAGGTTTGCGGGTCTAGTGGGAAGTGCAAGGTTGAGGTTTGCGGGTCTAGTTGGACGCGCAAGATGGAGGTTTGCGGGTCTAGTTGGACGCGCAAGATGGAGGTTTGCGGGTCTAACTTGATGCGAGAAGTTTTCTTTGCGTTTGCTTGAGGACACGAGAACTGAGGTTTGCGATTGTCTTGAGATGCGCAAAGTTTGAGCTTTGCTTTTCTAGTTGGGAGCGCAAAGTCGACTTGTCTTTTGAAGAGATGAACACAAAGGCTTAGGTTTGCGGGTCTTTTGAGAACCGCAAAGTATGCTTTGCGTTTGAAGTTGTAGCCACAAAGTCTGCTTTGCGTTTGTAGTGGGACACGCAAAGTGGGACTTTGCGTGTTATTCTTCCTCTGGTTTGTGGGTTATTCGACCTGTACTACGAAAATTCGTCTAAAATCTGTATTGAAACGATTTAGCAATAACAAACACTACCCTTATGTCTAGAAACACTTCTAGAACAGATTGTAAGCACTCGATCTCACTAAAACACTCTTTTTAGAAATTAATCTGATCGCACAGTGACTTACTCTTCTCTCACAAAACCCACAAATTGGAACTCGATTTAAGCTTTAACGTGAAATTAAACACATACAACTCGATCTAGCATGTATTTCGATCACACTCTGATCGATTCTAACAACTAAAACACTCTTACACTCGAAATCATTTTTTCTTGAAGAACACAGAGACGTTTTTCTGAAAAACTTGTTTTGATCTTAATCAGGCTCTGATACCAATTGTCGGTCCTTTAACAATACTACTACTATCAAGTTTTATAGAAACAACAACACAATAACGATTACCAACCTGTATTGAATATATCAAACGATTACAAGGTTGATCGATTAAGTTCTTGATGTGTTCTCTATGTTTTTCTCTCTTTTACACCTTGATATGTGTTTTTGTGTGTTTAATCTATGATATGATCTTGAGAGAGTTGTTAGAGATACAACAACTAACAAGTGTGTTGAACACACTATCTATCTTAATATCTAGATATTAAATCTAATAAAGCTAACTAACTTATACTAGAAACTAACTAAACTAGATAAGTTACCTTTATCTAACTATTACAATACTTAAACTTAGATATATAGATCTAAGTAAATAAAACATATTACATTAAAGTACATTGACATTTATTACAAATAGACATAGACTTTAAGATTGAGAGTCGACGTTTCGGCTTTAGCTTCAGATTACGATCTTCAGATTGGATGATCTTGAATCCAATGAGACTGTGGTCTAACAATCTCCCCCTTTGGATCAAGATCATATAATAAAAAGATTTATCCAATTCAGTCTTCTTGTTCAGCTCAGAAGATGCAATCTCTTTTCTCTAGCTCTGAAATCAGCATGTCTTCAATCTAATAATCTTCCCTTTTGAAGAGTAGACGTGATTCTTGAAACATGTGATCTTTGCCATTTCTTCTGTAGTCATTCTCCCCCTTTTTGATGTTAAGTGCAACGACTTCATCAAAATTTGTGGTAAGAAATGTCAATCTGACGGTTAGAGCCCTTGATTCGTCAATTCATAAGATATTCATCTAGATCTTTTCAAATCCAGACAAAATAGTCATGTAACACCTGAATCAACTAATGAATCAGTTAACATGCCTGTCAGTAACACTAAGTCACTGTGTGTAACGAATACACATTGGAAATGAGCTGTTTTGATGTTGACTCCCCCAGGGCTTCCATTTAATCATCAAAACACCACAAAGGTAATTTCTATAAACGTTATGACAAAGAAACTAATTCCTTGTGTGTTCGTGCTTGTGTTGAAAGAATTAAGCACGGATGATTGCTTATTGGCTCAAAATTGTGTAAACCACTGAGACAACAATAAGTTAAACACAGACTCAATGTGCATGATTGAAGTGCGAAGGTGGGGCAGACTTCCTTCTTTTCAATATCCAGATTTTCCAAATGAAAATCAGATAGCATATGTGATGCATCCCCTTTGAAAATGTGAAACACTTTCTTTTTGAGAAGAAAATGAGCAGGTGGTGAGGTTTTATCAAGAGTTGGCATGGGTTAGTTGCCTGTTTCAATAATGATCACCAAAGATTTGTGAATCACTAGAATGTTGGCTACCCGGCTCAGAAAAAGTTGGTGCAGAGTTGTGATATTCTTTTAACTCTGTTCTCACACGCTCTTTCTTTTAAACATTTTGCTTTCTCTAATCACACTCATTTCTTTTCTCTTTGCACACTCAATCACTAAGGATTAACTTCTTGTGTAGAAATTACTGGTTAAGGTAATTCCATAGAAGTTGTGTTAATTCCTAGCACAATGATTCTTGTTTTCCTATGATGCATGTGATGCTCGGATTGGTTTAACTATTTCAGTTAAAGCACAATTTAGATCATGAAAACATTTAAAATACACTCCCAAAATATAAAATCTGATGAAAAATCGGGAAGTGTTTTTCAACATTAAAAACAATGTTTTCTATGATTGAAAGTTGTCCTTCTTTCAACCATATATGAGATTAAGATAAAGGATTATACCTTAACGTTTGATCTTACATCTCATGAAGCTAAGCTTAAAGTCATAAAGATATGAACTTGTAAGCTTCTCTCAAAAATTCTGCAAAAGTCTAATGCCAAGTCAAAGTAAAATTTATTCACTTAAATTGAAAAGACAAAAAGCAGTAAAACTTTTAAAGTACGAGTTCTAATCAGAAATAATCAGAAGTCATCACCTTTTACTCCCCCTTAAATTATGCATTAGTACATTATCAGTTGTAAAAGATATGCATAATATTTTAGACAAATATGTATGTACTCCCCCTTGATGGTTGATTTCCTCATTCGACTATCGGAGTACAATCTCTTTTTCAGCACGGAGTAAGGTCTTTTGATCATTGAAGTGTGAGTCCTAAACTGTTGTGTTTAGAAGTCATATTCGTTAAAGTACGGGTTTTGAACTGCTGTGTTCAAAATCCTATTTTTGACTTTGAAGAATGAGTCCTGATCTGTACATAATCAGAAGTCGCTTTCTCTTTAAGCTTTGTGTGCCTGCAACACAGATTTCACCTTAGGTACCCATTGGAATTTGGGTCCTTCTGTGTTAGCACAAGATTTTGGTATCCATTTCAAATTGGATCCTATTTTCTTTTGAAAAGTATGTGAAGAATGGGTATGAGGTGAATGCACATGGTAATTTCCAAACCAATCTTCAGAATCTTGACAAGAGATAGATATATGTTTATCATAAAAAGAAGACTTTCCAGCAGATAAAGATAACTGAAATAATTGCTTCATTGTATATTGTTTACGAGAAACAACAAGTTTTGGGTTCAAAACAGCAATATCAGCAATTACAACATCTTTAGTAAGCGAAGTCTTATTACAATTAACACTACTAGACGTTAAGACGGTCTTGTCAAGGTTCCGTTTGGGTTGCCACAGAGAATTTGCTACTTGCCTTTGATTGCTCATATCTAAAACATGTAAAGCTGGTGAGTTAGACCTTGGAGCAACAAACGAATGCTTCTTCTTGAAATTACCAGTAGTGGTCGGTTTCTGTGAATGCTGAGATAAATTCTTACCTTTAGCACTCTTAGCGTTCACAGAGACTGATTTATCAACGAAAGCTTTCGTTGATTTTGCATTGTTCACAGGCTTACTGGTTTTTCTTAAAGTTTTCTTCACAAATGATGAATGGTTGGGAAGTTTTGTATTAAAGTCAAAGAGATTGGAACCATCATCTAAACTACCATCAGAGTTCAAAAAATCAAGACCTTTATTTGTTGAACAAGACAAATCATTAGAGTTTGAAGCTTTTGAAAGAACAGAATTTGAAAACACGGCTGTAAAAACGCTTTGTTCAATATTTATCATAAGTCTTACATCTGATAAGTAAGTCTCGAGTTCAGAAATTTTACGTTCTAAAACGAGAGAAGGGACATAAATTTTACCTATAACAGGCTTCGCCTCCATCTCTTTTTCAGAATAACTTTGAAAGTAGTCAGTTGAAAGAGATTTCTTCTCATCATTTGGAAAGTCATAACTATTATTCAACTTCGCATAATAAAATGAAGCGTGAACTTTAGTTGACTTCATCTGTTTTTCAAATTCATTGGCTTCATCCTCTTCTGATAGCTTAGTATTAAAAACTTTAAATGAGGCGATTCGGTGAGAAACAAGCATAGAGGTATAGTCATAAAGTGCAGGCACTTCTCTTATACCCTTTTGAAGACGTTGAGGTTTCACATAACCGATTCCCCAATTTTCTTTGTTCTTTTTCGGTTTGTTAAGATGAATGGTTTGCTCACTTTGACCTAATGAGTATAACTTCTTTTCCAAATCATCTAATTTAGCAATTAAAGTCTTGTTTTCTTTAATACATAAAGAATGCATATCAGTAAGCTTATAAAAATCAATCTCACTTTTTGTCAATTTAGACTTGAGCTCACTATTCTCTTTTAGAATTATAGTCTGTTCTTTTGTGTTGGTGTCAGCGTTTGTATGTAAAACCTCAACTAATACTTTCTTCTCAGCAAATTCATCGCTAAGTTTTTGTATCAATTGGTTTTTATTAATAATAACACCATTTTCTCGCTTAAGATTAGATTCTAACTCTTCTTGTTTTAAAACCATAGCATGCATTTTATTCATTAAATCTTTATACGATAAATCAAATACCTCCTCTTCTTCATTTTCTGAATGAGCTTCAGCATCTGATTCGATTTTGCCCATCAAGCACATATTGACGGCTTCATCCTTTTCTTCTTCATCTTCTTCTTCATGTGAGTGATCCAGCCAATATTCATCTTCAGCCATCAGCGCCTTGCCTGCCTCTTGTTGCTTTGCAAGAAGCATCTTGTTCTTGTAGAAGTCGGAGTTTCTAACCTTTGATATTCGGCAATCCTTGGCAAAGTGACCGATTTTGGCATAGTTGTAGCACATCGGTGGTCCTGGCTGACTTGATCCTTCAGCTTTGTACTTCCTTTCTTCCGGTTTCTTCTCTTCCAATCTGTTTCCTTCTGTCTGATATCTTCTCTCATCAGATTTCTTCTCCTCTTGTCTCTTCCCTTCAAATCTTTTCCCTTCAAATCTTTTCCCTTCATACCTATTTCCTTCATATCTGCTTCCTTCAATTCTTTCCTTGTGAGCATAGTTGTTGGGTCCAGAAGAGTACCTCTGACTGTTTGACGTTGGATTCCTGTAGAACTTTTTCTGAAATGCATTTGTTAGAAACTACATTGCTTGCTGCATTTGTTCATTTTCATCCGAGTCAGAGACAACATCAGCTTCAGCTTCTTCTGATTCATACACAATCGTCTTGTTCTTCTTCTTCTTCACAACAAGAGCGACTGTGTCTTCAACTGTCTTTCCTTTTCTCTTTTCTGCTAGTATTTCATCCACCTCATCTTCATTTTGTCGGAGGGTTTCATACACCTCGTGAAGTGGAATCTCATTCAGGTCTTTTATCTGCCTCATCTGCCTAGCAAAACTTTTCCATTCTGGTTGTAGAATACTCAGGAATTTGATATTTAGCTCGATTTGAGATTTGTTGACCTTGTTCTTGCTCAATTCGTTTAGCAATGTCACAAACCTATCATATGTTCCTTCTAGAGTTTCTCCAGTTCTGCCTTTGAATTCTTCAAAACTGTGCAGGCAGTTAGAGATTTTTAGTTGGTTCCCAATCTTTGAACCCAACATCATTTTCTCTAGTTGATCCCACATTTGTTTGGCTGAGGCTTTGTAGCTGTCAATCTTTACATAGATTTCATATGTAATCCCTTGTAGAATGTATGACTTGGCTAACCTGTCGCCTTTTGCTCTTAGCTTAGCATCACCTGTTAGATCTGTATAAGAAAGTGCAACTCTTACTTCTTGAGTTCCTGCTGTTGGCTCCCTATACTGTGTTTCCATTAGGCCTTCTTCTAGGGATTGTATAATGAAATTACCCAAATCCTGTCTTTCAATGAAGTTTAGAAACCTATCCTTCCACTGTTCGTATTCCCCTCGAAAGAGAACTGGTGGCTTGGTGTCGGTTCCTATTGCGAGAGCTTCTTTGGATGTCATCCTGTATTGAAATATATGAGAAAAACTTGACAGATATGATCGTTAACCCAGGTAAAATTTGATCACACAAGAAATTTTGTCCCCCGACAGACTTAGCACGGGGGTCCCGCTACCCCGGTTTGCGTTTCAAGGTTTGCGTGTCAAATGGGGTGCGCAAACTAAGGTTTGCGTTTTTAATGGGACGCGCAAAATGAGGTTTGCGGGTCTAGTGGGAAGTACAAGGTTGAGGTTTGCGGGTCTAGTTGGACGCGCAAGATGGAGGTTTGCGGGTCTAACTTGATGCGAGAAGTTTTCTTTGCTTTTGCTTGAGGACACGAGAACTGAGGTTTGCGATTGTCTTGAGATGCGCAAAGTTTGAGCTTTGCGTTTCTAGTTGGGAGCGCAAAGTCGACTTGTCTTTTGAAGAGATGAACACAAAGGCTTGAGGTTTGCGGGTCTTTTGAGAACCGCAAAGTATGCTTTGCGTTTAAAGTTGTAGCCGCAAAGTCTGCTTTGCGTTTGTAGTGGGACGCGCAAAGTGGGACTTTGCGTGTTATTCTTCCTCTGGTTTGCGGGTTATTCGACCTGTACTTCAAAAATTCGTCTAAAATCTAAATTGAAACGATTTAGCAATAACAAACACTACCCTTATGTCTAGAAACACTTCTAGAACAGATTGTAGGCACTCGATCTCACTAAAACACTCTTTTTAGAAATTAATCTGATCGCACAGTGACTTACTCTTCTCTCACAAAACCCACAAATTGGAACTCGATTTAAGCTTTAACGTGAAATTAAACACATACAACTCGATCTAGCATGTATTTCGATCACACTCTGATCGATTCTAACACCTAAAACACTCTTACACTCGAAATCATTTTTTCTTGAAGAACACAGAGACGTTTTTTCTGAAAAACTTGTTTTGATCTTAATCAGGCTCTGATACTAATTGTCGGTCCTTTAACAATACTACTACTATCAAGTTTTATAGAAACAACAACACAATAACGATTACCAACCTGTATTGAATATATCAAACGATTACAAGGTTGATCGATTAAGTTCTTGATGTGTTCTCTATGTTTTTCTCTCTCTTTTACACCTTGATGTGTGTTTTTGTATGTTTAATCTATGATATGATCTTGAGAGAGTTGTTAGAGATACAACAACTAACAAGTGTGTTGAACACACTATCTATCTTAATATCTAGATATTAAATCTGGATATTAAATCTAATAAAGCTAACTAACTTATACTAGAAACTAACTAAACTAGATAAGTTACCTTTATCTAACTATTACAATACTTAAACTTAGATATATAGATCTAAGTAAATAAAACATATTACATTAAATTACATTGACATTTATTACAAATAGACATAGACTTTAACATTGAGAGTCGACGTTTCGGCTTTAGCTTCAGATTACGATCTTCAGATTGGATGATCTTGAATCCAATGAGACTGTGGTCTAACAGAGCGCTTGTACTTGGTTCAGGCTTTGGTTTATAAGGTGCCCTCTTCATCTTGCCCTTTTCACAAGCTGCACAAAGATATTCTCTTTCATACTTGAGTTCTGGAAGTCCTTTGACGAGCTTTCCACTGACCAGATTGTTGATGTACCGGAAGTTGAGGTGAGAGAGCCTTCGATGCCATAACCAACTTTGTTGCATCGATGCTTTCGTCAGTAGACAATTTTGCTTGTCAGTCTGTACATTTGATAAATTAATTGTGTAGAGGTCGGATTCTCGAGTACCGACCAAGAGTTCTTCGCCTTCTTCATTGCGAACTGAACATCTCTTGGCTTTGAAGTTGACCTCTAAGTCTTTGTCACAGAACTGGCCTATACCGAACAAGTTGTGTCGTAAGCCTTCTACATAGCTCACCTTCTTGATCGTGACATTGTCATGTTGTACATCACCATATCCCATGATTGATGAAAACTGGTCGTTGTCGAATCTGACTGTTCCGCAATATGTGTCTTTAAAATTGGATAGTATCTCTTTTTGTCCTGTCATGTGCTTGGATCATCCGTTGTCCAAGAACCATGTATGACTAGTCTGTATAAGAGAAATTACAAATTTAGAGATTTATACGACAACATTGGAATAATCACTTTGATTATCGAAGTGCGGGTCTTGAACTGATTTGTTCAACAGCCTATTTTGACTTTGATGTTCAGGTTTTGAACTGAATTATCCAAAAACCTATTTTGTCATTGAAGAACGAGTCCTGATCTATACATAATCAGAAGTCGATTTATCTCTAAGCTTTGTGTGCCTGCAACACAGATTTAGCCTTAGGTACCCACTGAAATTTGGGTCCTGCTGTGTTAGCACAAGATTTTGGTACCCATTTCAAATTGGGTCCTATTTTCTTTTGAAATGTATGAGAAGGATTAGTATGAGATGTATGCACATGGTAATTTTCAAACCAATCTCCAGAATCTTGACAAGAGATAGAAACATGTTTATCATAAATAGAAGACTTTCTAGCAGATAAAGATAACTGAAATAATTGCTTCATTGTATATTGTTTACGAGAAACAGCAAGTTTTGAGTTCAAAAGAGCAACATTAGCAATTAAGACATCTTTACTAAGCGAAGTCTTACTACAATTAACACTATTAAACGATAAAACGGTCTTGTCAAGCTTCCGTTTGGGTTGCCATTGAGAATTTACTTATGGCCTTTGCTTGCTCAGATCTGAAACATGTGAAACTGGGGAGTTAGACCTTTGAGCAACAAGCGAATGCTTCTTCTTAGAATTACCAGTAATGTTCGGTTTTTGTGAATGCTGAGATATATTCTTACCTTTAGCATTTTTAGCTTTCACAGAGACTGAGTTATCAACTTTCGTTGATTTTGCTCTGTTCACAGGCGTACTGGTTTTTCTCAAAGTTTTCTTAACAAAAGATGAATGGTTAGGAAGTTTTGCATTAAAGTCAAATTGTTCAGAACAATTATCTAAACCACCATTAGAGTTCAGAAAATCAAATCCTTTACTTGATGAACCAAACATATCCTTTGAGTTTGAAGCCTTAGAAATAACATAATTTGAAAACACAGTTGAAAAACCTTTTTGCTCAATATTCATCAAAAGTCTTTCATCTGATAAAGAATTCTCAAGTTCAGAAATTTTACTTTCTAAAACGAGAGGAGGGACATATAGTTTACCTTGAATAGGCTTCGCCACCATTTCTTTTTCAGAATAACTTGGAAAGAAATCACTCGAAAGAGTTTTCTTCTTTTGATATATTGGACTTTCATTATAACTATTATTCGTCTTCGCATAATTAAATGGAAGATGAACTTTAGCTGATTTCAACCGTTTTTCCGTTTCATTGGCTTCATCCTCTTTTGACAGTTGAGTCCAGAAAGTGTTAAATTCAGGGATTCTGCGAGCTAATTGCATTGAAAGATGATCATAAAGTCCTGGCACATCAGACATCCCCTTTTGTAGATAGTGAGGATTCTTATAACCGATTCCCCATCTCTCTATTTCCTCTTTGGGTTTGTTCAGAAAAATAGTCTGTTCAGTTTGACCCATTTTATATAACTTCTCTTCCAAACTTTTTAATTTTCCAAGTAAAGAAAAGTTTTCTTTGGTACAAGAAGCATGCAAATTTGTAAGCTCATATAAATCTATTTCACCGTTTAGCAGTTTAGACTTAAGATCAGAATTCTCTTTAAGAATTATTGTCTTTTCCTTAGCGTTGGTGTCATTATCTTTATGTAAAACCTCAATTAATACTTTCCTCTCAGCAATTTCATTGCTAAGTTTCTGTATCAATTGGTTTTTGTCAGTTATGACACCATTTTTTTGCTCAAGATTAGATTCTAACTCTTTTTGTTTTAAACTCATGGCATGCATTTTATTCATGAAATCTAAATCTGATAGATTACATACCTCTTCTTCTTCATTGTCTGAATCAGCTTCAGCATCTGATTCTATTTGGCCCATCAAGCACATGTTAACGGCTTCATCTTTCTCTTCATCCTCTTCTTCATCATCTGAGTTATCAAGCCATTATTCATCCTCAGCCATCAGTGCCTTGCCTGCCTCCTGTTGCTTTACAAGAAGCATCTTGTTCTTATAGTAGTCTGAATTTCTGACCTTTGATTTGCGACAGTCCTTGGCAAAGTGATCGGTTTTGCCACAGTTGTAGCACGTAGGTGGTTCTGGCTGACTGGATCCTTCAGCTTTAAACTTTCTTTCTTCCGGATTCCTCTCCTCCAATCTCTTTCCTTCAGGCTGATACCTTCTCTCTTCAGGCTTCCTTTTCTCTGTTCTCTTCCCTTCAAATCTCTTTCCTTCATATCTGCTTCCTTCAACCCTTTCCTTCTGGATGTAGTTGTTCGGACCAGATGAGTACCTCTGACTGTTTGATGTTGGCTTTTTGTAGAACCTTTTCTGGAAAGCATTTGTCAGCATCATCATTGCTTGCTTTAGTTGATCATTTTCATCTGTGTCAGAGTTTGCATAAGCTTCATCTTCTTCTGATTCGTACACAATCGTCTTGTTCTTTTTCTTCCTAACTACAAGAGCGACTGTGTCATCAACTATCTTTCCTCTCTGTCTATTCTCAGCTAGAATTTCCTCCACCTCTTCTTCATTCTGACAGAGGGTTTCATACACCTCGTGAAGTGGAATCTCATTCAAGTATTTAATCTGCTTCATCTGTCTTGCAAATCTTTTCCATTCTGGTTGAAGAATGCTCAGGAATTTGACGTTCAACTCAATTTGAGATTTGTGGACTTTGTTCTTGCTAAGTTCGTTCAGCAAAGTCACAAACCTGTCATAGGTTTCTTCTAAAGTTTCTCCCACCCTGCCTCTAAATTTTTCATAATTATTTAGGCAGTTGGAGATTTTCAGCTGATTCCTAACCTTCGAACCCAACATCATCTTTTCAAGTTGATCCCACATTTCTTTGCCGGAGGCCTTGTAGCTGTCAATCTTTACGTATATTTCATTTGGGATTCCTTGTAAGATGTATGACTTAGCTAATCTGTCGCCTTTGGCTCTTCTAAGGTTATCATCTTGTAGCTCACGAAACTTAAGTCGGCACATTTTCAACTACACGAGTTGTTATGACTGGTTTCATAACCCCTTCTTCAATAGATGTCCTGATGAACTCACCCAACTCATGTCTGTCAATGAAGTTCAGAAACCGATCCTTCCACTGTTCGTATTCTCCTTTGAAGAGAACTGGTGGCTTGGTGTTAGTTCCTATTGCGAGGGCTTCTCTGGATGTCATTCTGTATTGAATGTGCAATAAGAACTGTATTGATTATTAGTCCAGATAAAATTTGATCACTCAAGAAATTTTATCCCCCTAGACAATTAAAGACCCTATTACAGCTTTAAGAATTCTCAGAAAAAAAAATATTCTAAGTCTGGATTGGAGCAGAGAGGTTTGCGTGTCTAGTTGCGCTTCCAACGTGAAACGCAAACCTAACTTTGCGCTTCCCACTTGAAACGATTTAGCAATACCAAACTCTACCCTTATGTCTAGAAACACTTCTAGAACTGAATGTAAGCACTCGATCTCAATAAAACACACTTTTTGAAGAACAATTTGATCGCACAGTGAACTTTTCAAAAACGAACTCAGACCACTAAAATCACAAAATGGAACTCGATTAAAGATTTATAGTGAAATCAAACAACAACAACTTTATCTAGCATGCTAATCGATCACAACCTGATCGATTTTAACACCTAAAACACTCTAACACTCGAAATCAATTTTTCAGATTGAACACAGAGACGTTTTTGCAAAGAACTTGATTTTGATCTTTATCAGGCTCTGATACCAATTGTCGGTCCACAACAATACTAATATCAAGTTTTAGAAACGACACAATAACGATTACCAAAGTGTATTGATTTATATAAATGGTTACAAGGTTGATCGATTCAAGCATGAAATGTGTTCTCTGTTTTTCTCTCTTTTTACACCTTTTAGTGTGTGTATGTTTGTGTGAATTATCTGATCTATTGAGAGAGAGAGATACACAACTATCTAATCCTTGTGTGTTGGACACACTTCCTTAAACTAATATCTAACTACTAAATATCTATATATACAATATCTAGATATTATATAACTAACTAAACTAGATAACTAAGTTATTACAATACTAGAAACTAGATCTAATATCTATTAGAAATAGATATTTAAACTAAATTAACTAATATAATAAACAAATAATTACATTGACATTTATTACAAAAGACATAGACTTTAATATCGAGAGTCGACGTTTCGGCTTTAGCTTCAGATTGCGATTTTCAGATTGGATGATCTTGAATCCAATGAGACTGTGTCTTAACAGTGATCTATTTTAGAGAGTATGGGTGGTGGAGGAAGAATCAGATCCGATAAATTTTTGGGATGAAGAGGTCAAGAGTAGATCGCCGGAGGAAGAGGAATTGACAATCCCGTCGGAATGGTCGGAGGAGGAGGAGGAGGATGAGGAAGGGGACAATGCATGGCAAGTAGAAGAAAGCATTTTCGATTCAAACGAGGTCGTAAAACAAAAAAAAAAGGTAGAAGGAATGGAGCAAGGTGACCGGCACATTTCGCCTGAGAAATCCTCGTCCGGTAATGACGCAACAAAGACGATTCATAGTGAGGAAGATAAAAAGTCAGCAGAGAAAAGATTTGAAAAAAATCTCAAATTCCAACAATAAAGATGGCATAAGTAATTATGAGGAGAGTGTATGGAAAAGTGGGGATATTGGAGTAAAATTTGAGGAGAAATTAAAAAAAGGAAGAGAGCAAGGCACGTGGGAATGGAGTGGTCTTTGGGTCAATGATTAAGGATGGCCCAATTCTGGCAAAAAAGGTGAATCCAACAGAGATGGGCTCATGCAGCCCTTTGAATCAGATCACGTGGCCAAATAGAAAGTAGAAGGAGCTTTGAAGAGGTGGTAAACCCAATTCAGAAACAATACGGCGTCCAAGATTAAATGAGCGACGAGGCCAACTCAGGGACAATCAACAAGAAATTACAAACAACAGAAGGAGCAAAAGAGAAGCAAACACGATCGATGGTGTCAGAGACGAAGATAATTGACATTGAAGAACAATCGGGAGTTTCGGAGACAGTTGATTCGTCCTTCATTCTACCGAAAACACAGATTATGAGGAGAGATCAAGAAGGAAAGGTAAAGGTGTTGAGAGGCAGAAGAGTAAGAAAGGAGAAGGATCGGGGCTCGGTAGAGGAAAGGTTAGTTTTCATTTTATCAAACAGATGGCTAGATCAAATGCGAAGAAAAATATGCAAAAGAGAAACCAAAAAAAGAAGGAAGCAGATAGGACAGGAAAGAATAGCAAAAATTCGAAAAAAGGAAATCGTTCCGGAAATCTGCGGTCAACGTCGAATGAAATTAATAGTGTGGACGGAACAGAGAAATTAGAAGAATTCGGTGGCAAAATTGGCCTATCGTGGGGAGAGGTAGATTCGATCAAAGGTCCACAAACCCAGTTATGGGTAATCGATCAGGTTAGTGCTCCTAGTTGTTTCCTTTATGTCTTTGTGTAGATGAAGTTAATTTCAGTAAATGCGATGGGTTTGGGTGTTTACGAAAAAAAGGAAGTGGATCAAAGAGATGTTTGAAAAAGAAAATCTGGACATGATCGGAATTCAAGAGACTAAAATGAAAAGATAGGAAGAGGTTCAAGTAGCTAGATTGTGGGGTAAAGATGATTTTGACTTTATTCATGCAGATTCGATGGGAAATTCGGGTGGGTTGATTTTTATTTTGACAAGAAGATATTTTCTTGCCAATTCACAATTATTGAAAAAAAAATCTGGGAGCGATTGGTACATGGAAAGGAAAAGAAGGTTTGTTCGACTTTATCAATGTTTATGGACTGAGAGAACAAAATGAGAGGATAGAGGTATGGAAAAACATTGAACGACTTTGTATCAAGGAGGAAATAAATGGTGTGTGTTCGGAGACTTTAACGACGTTAGAGATAATCATGAAAGGTAAGTTCTATCACAAATGTCAAAGGAGCTGAAGCCTTTAATGAGTTTATCCAAGATTGCCATTTGATTGAAATTCCGATGAGGGGTCAAAATTTTACGAGAGTAAGTGATGATGGGAGGAAATTAAGCAAGTTGGATCAGTTTAAAATTTCAAACAACTTTTGCTTGGCTTGGAGGAACTTGGGTGTAAGGGTTGTGGAAAGGAAATGGTCGGACCATTGTCCGATTTTGCTTTCCAAATCAAAAATAGACTTCGGTCCAAAATCTTTTAAACTTTTTGATGCGTGGTTGACCGGCGATCATACGGAAGAACTAATTAGGATGGAATGGAGCAAGGAGGTGCTCTCAAGAAAACCGGATTGTGTCTTTAGAGAAAAGTTGAAGAGAGAGAAGATGGCATTAAAAAATAGAAGCGCCGACGATTTTAAAAAATTAGAAGGTGAATTGGAGATTTTTAAAGAAGAAGTCAAAAAGTTGGAAAAAGAAGCCAAAGTGAGAAACTTGGGGGAAGAGGAAAGAAATAGATGGTCGGAAGCAAGGGAAAAATGATTAGAGGTAGAGAAAAAAAAGTTGGAAATAGAAAGTCAAAAATCCAAGGTTAATTGGGTTGAAAAAGGAGACGAGAAT
The DNA here is from genome assembly GCA_023525745.1 of Arctium lappa. Taxonomy (NCBI): domain Eukaryota; kingdom Viridiplantae; phylum Streptophyta; class Magnoliopsida; order Asterales; family Asteraceae; genus Arctium; species Arctium lappa. The sequence continues at coordinate 58,697,205 of CM042059.1, read as the reverse complement.
TCTAAACTCTACCATGCGGCAATTAGGCATAGAGAGAGGAAAAATGGAATATGGGGTTTGAATATCAATACGGTTTGGTCGGAAGATCCGGAAGAAATTAAAAATCATATTTGGGAATTTTTCAAAAACAAGTTTTCATCCAAAAAGAAGGTAGGGCCAAATATTAAAAGCTCGTTTTTGAAGAAATTGAATCCGGAAGATGCGGTAAACTTGGAAAACCATTTTGGAGGAGGAAATTTGGGAAGCGGTAAAGTCTTGCGGTAATAACAAATCCACGGGCCTGGATGGAATCTCCTTCACGTTTATAAAGAGATATTGGTCGATAATAAAAAGTGATCTATTGAAGGCAATCGAGAGATTTTGGGAAGTTTCAGAGATAAGTGGAGGTTGCAATGCATCGTTCTTAACAATAATTCGAAAAAAAGCAAATCCGATGAGTCTTAACGTGTATAGGCCTATAAGCCTAATTGGAGTTTTCTACAAAACCCTATCCAAAGTGTTAGCGGAAAGAATAAAGAAGGTGATGGGAAAAGTGATCGGGGAAACTCAAGCGGCTTTCATAAAAGGAAGATTCATCTTGGATGGAGTACTAATTGTGAATAAAGTGGTGAATTACATTCGAAAAACGAAAAGAAAAGGGATGGTGTTCAACGTGGACTTTGAAAAGGCCTATGATAATGTGGAATGGAACTTCTTGTTAAAGTTATTGAGTGAAATGGGTTTTCAGAGCAAGTGGTGTAAGTGGGTCAAAATGTGTTTGGAATCATCGTTGGTCTCGGTATTGGTCAATATGTCATCTACTAAGGAATTTGTTATGGAGAAAGGTCTTAGACAAGGAGATGCGTTGACACCTTTTCTCTTCCTAGTGGTGGTGGAAGGCTTGAATGTTCTAATGGCGGAAGCAAAAGAAAAAGAGATCTTTGAAGGTATAAAGATTGGTAAAGAAGATATATCTTTAACAAATCTTCAATATGTTGATGACGCGATATTTTTTGGTAAATGGAGCATCTCAAATTTAAAAAATCTCATGAAAATTCTTAAATGTTTCGAAGTGGGGTCGGGGATAAAAATCAACATAGCTAAGAGTAAACTTTACGGATTGAGCGTAGAGTTAGAGGAGGTGCAACTATGGGCAAGGGGTTTGGGATGCGGTTTTAGTGAGGTGCCCTTCAAATATCTTGGACTTCCGGTGGGAAGATCCATGAGCAAGATTGATAGTTGGAAAGAAGTAATTGCAAAGGTAGAAAACAAGTTTGGTTCATGGAAAACAAAATTGATCTCGATTGGTGGTAGATTTACTTTGGTCAAGTCGATTCTAGGTAGCCTTCCCTTGTACATCTTCTCGCTTTTTCGTGCCCTGAGAGTTGTGATTCGTGAGTTTGAAAGTGTGAGAAATCATTTCTTTTGGGGAAGGGGAAGGGTATGGATTATAAAAAAGGGGTGGTTTGGGTAAAATGGGAGAGGACTTTGAGAGGTTTTAAGGGAGGGGATCTTAACGTGGGAAGTCTCCAAACCTCTAATTGGGGTCTTTTGGGTAAATGGTGGTGGAGGTTCAAATTGGAGGACGCTTTATCGGTTAAAATCATTAAAAGCATTTGTGGGAGGGAGGGGTGTTTGGCCGAAAGTGGTAGCAGGGGGGTAGTTCGGTTTGGTGCAACATAATTAAAGTGGGAGAAAAGTTAGGAGATATGGGTATTAACTTTGAAACCTCTTTTGGGATTGATGTGGGGAGGGGTAGTGAGATGAGCTTTTGGCCGGATAGGTGGGTTGGGGGTGAAAGGTTGGAGGATAGATTCAGGAGACTCTACCATCTAGATTCAAAAAAGATGGGACGATAGCCGATAAGGGGGAGTGGTCTAGGGAGAATTGGGAGTGAAATGGAGTTAGAGGAGGGAGGCGCGAGGTAGGGAAATAAGGGATTTAGTTTCTCTTAGGGAGGTGCTTCAAGGATGGAGTCCGAAAAGAGAGGTAGATGATAAGGTGAAGTGGTTGGTGAGTGAGGAGGGGTCCTTTTCGGTGCAAGAGTTAGAGTTTTTGATTGATAGGAGGGTGGGGAAGGGAGGGGATTGATATAAAAAAACTATTTGGTCACGGGAGATCCCGAAGAAGATTTGTATCTTTTTTTGGAAGGCTAACATGGGTAGGATCCTATGTAGAGTGGTTTTAGACAACATGGGGTTGGATGTAGAGTCGGTTCTTTGTCCATGATGTAATTTGGAAGTGGAAACCGTTGATCATGCTTTGGTAAAATGTCAAGAAGTTTACAATTTGAGGTGGTTGGTGCTTCGGTGGTGGAAAACCAAAAAAGATAATTTTAATTCGCTTAAGGATCTCTATGATTTATCTTCTCGTGCGAATGGTAATTCTTCTCGGCCTTTGCAATGGATGGAGATTGTAACACCCGTAATTTTCGGGTAAGCATAAATTCAAGTCAATGCGGAAATAGATCTTTCAAGAGAAATAGAGGAAATAGTTTTTTGGAGTGAATTCTATATTTTATAGTCTTGTTGTATGGATAATTCAAATACGAATCCAACGGGGCTTTTCGAAGCAAAAACGGAGCTAAAACGAAGAAGGTATGGCCAAAACAGCGTTCGGTACACTATCGGCTATTGTGACAGCGATTGTGACACTGTCAATATAGCTGTCACAATCTCCAAAAGACAAAAACCTCTCGGTACATCCTTGGCTATTGTGACAACGTGTCACAATAGCATGCGGATTCCAGAGTGTTAAAAATGTGATTTTTCAGCCTTTGTTCCCATTTTTCCCCTATTCCTCTTTACCTTTCTCTCCCAAATCGATCTCCCACTTTCTCCCATGAACCCTAACTCATATAAGTGTTCTTTCATCACCTATACTTTTGATTTCAACCTTTTGGCCTAGATTCAAGTGTTCACCTCCATCCCTTAAAGATTTCTCTGTTTGGGGGTTTTGCTCAAAACCTAGTGGTGAGTTACCTTCCCTTTTCTAAATATTTATATAAGTGATAAATGCTCCATTGATGATTTCCTAGTGTTTGTGTTTCTCAAAATTTGGGTTTGAATGACATTGAAGAGTTTAGGTCAAAATTAGGGTTTTGATATAAGTGGAGATCTTTATGTAAAATGTTTGGGGAACGATTCTAAATGGTTGAATATGAATACTTATAGGTGGAAACTTGTGGATAGAGGTTTTTGGAAGTTTTTGGCATGAAGATCCAAGTTTCTTTAAAGGAGCTCAAGTTGGGGGGGGGGGGGGAATCTAGATTTATCCTAAATCTAGCAAGGTGAGTTCAAGTTGATTTGTGAAAACGGTGTACATGCCAAAATGTCCATTTTAAAGTGTTTATATGTTTTGCATGAAATTATCAACTGTTGAGTTAATTGGTGAGTCTTGATTATTTCAAGCGTTTAATTTTATAAACTTTGTAAAACACCCACATTTGGGATTTCGGGCCTTTTGATAAATAAATCATATATATATTGGCATTTTAATGATTAACATTATGGAAATGGATTTTTGAGTATAAATGTATTTTATTATATGTTTTGGAGAAATGCTTGATTGTATGTTATGGGACGTTTTGAAAGAATAAATAGTATAAACTCATTTGGAAAATGATTTGTCCCAATTTAAACTATGTTGGAGTTATTTATATATTTTGGAGCATGAGTTTGCATAAATGCGGGTTGTTTACGTTTGATTTCATTTTATGATTTTTAACAATTGGTCTTTTTATTTGTAGAGCCTATTGTAACACCCTAAAAATATGGATAACAAAATTTCCAGAAAATGGAAATAGGGTATATAAATTTGCCAAAGCAGTTCATCCTCCTAAAAATGGGGAAAGAATATTCACATGTTTTTAAGTATAAGTTACAAATTCTAATAATGGGAAAATAACAACCTAATAATCTAATTTCATTCGAAATAAGATTGCAATTCGGGTGTTATCCGAATTTCCCCAAAATGACGTCTTCTAAAAGAAATGATGTCCCAAAAGTTTTCCCCAAGATCACTCTAAGCCAGCTAGATCTTCTTATCACCGGCACTGCTAGAACCTGAGATACACATCGACACCAAACAAGTGATAGGCCAAAAAGCCTAGTGAGTTGTACAAGCAATAATATTCTAATCAATAGCATAATACTTATCAGCAGTTAACAAAGAATTTCTCATATGTGGAGTCAATGGGGGAGACTCATAGCACCAATCAAGTTCCACCCAAAGAGTCGATATACCTTGATGCCAACTACCATGAGTGACATCCGAAAGGCCCGACACACTCGAGGTCTACAACCATGGCATTACCCCGAATGGCGGAGGTCTAGGTACATAACTTAACGATGGCACACAAGACTATATCCTCCTAGTGTCTACTGACTTGGTTCGTCCAACAATATCATTAGCAGGTCTCAAGGCACATAATGCACATGAATCAAATACATACCAACCATGGGTATAATGTTAGACCATGCGACTCAAACATTGCGTATAGTTTATAACAAGACTAGCATGAATGTATTATTACCAATGTAGTCAATATCCCACCTCATGGGGACTTGAGTGATAAATCACCCCAAAATCATGGTACATAAACTTCATCAAACAAAAACAAGCAACTATTGTCATGTACCTACCAAATAATCCATTTTCCCAAGATTAGGTCAAGCCACCAAAATGGACCATTGATCAAAGTTAACCCATACAAGTATATTTTCCACCTATTTAAGGTCAAAGAGTCCCAATACCAATTTAGGGTAACCCACCCAAATAGATTATGAGGACTTAGACTTACATATACAAGAAACCAAGTTTTATGAATAAATAGCTTAATCAAGATGAATGACGATAATAAATAGCAAGATAGGATGTGTATCTAGTTTTAACAAAGTTTAGGAACTCACAATCTTGGTTTTGGCCAAAAACCTAGAAAATAGCAAACCCTAGTTGATGGTTGAGGGAGACTTGGCTCCAAGAAGAGTGGATCTTGATGATAGCACTTCAATAAATGATCTTGAATGTGATTAGATGACCAATAAATGGTCTCACCAACCAAAACCCTAGAAATAAGTGAAGAAGGTGTGGTGTTGCCCAAAAATCATGCTAAAAACGAGTGGAGATGAAAATTGGATAAAAATCGGGCAAAGAGGGGTTTTGGGGACCTGCAAGTGTCCCCGCGGTTTCGGTCGCGGCTAGGAGGTTGCGCTATAAGCCACACATGCATTCCAATGGCTTGAACTCCAGTGAGTTATGCGGCTTGGGACGCGACTTTGAACCCGCACAACAGCCCGCGCAACTCTCTGTTTCAAGGTGCTAGTTATGGCTTGAAAGATAAGAAATTACTCACACATCTACGCACGGATATAAACATATATATCGGCAAGTTATAAACAAAAAATACGGGTGTTACAATCCTCCCCACCTTAATTAGTATTTCGTCCCCGAAATCCCATTATAGGAAAATAAGTGAGGGTAGCGGTTCCTCATATCCTCTTCCGATTCCCATGTAACTTTAACCATGACCACGTCTTTATGTCGTAACTTGTTTACTTTTGACTCTAATACTGCTTCCGGTTCTTCCACACAACTATTTCTATTATCTACTCGTATTTCTGTCAAGGGAATCACACTCTCTTCTTTAGCTAGGCACTTCCGAAGGTAACACGCGTGGAAGGTAGGGTGTATTCCATCCATTTCAGGTGGTAAATCCAACCGGTAAGCTTGTAACCCAATCTTCTCTAAAATGAAAAAGGGTCCGAGGAAACGGGGGCTAAGCTTCCCACGCTTCCCAAACCGGATAACCCCTTTCCATGGAGATACTTTCAACATGACATGATCGCCCACTTGAAACTGCACCGGTCTTCCCTTCTTGTCCGCGTAACTCTTCTATCGGTCTTGAGTCACCTTCAATCTCTCTCGAATTTCTTTCACTTTGTCCGCCGTCTCTTGAACGATCTCCGGCCCGACGAATTGCTTCTTGCCCTCCTCAAGCCAATAAACTGGAGTTCTACACTTTCGTCCATACAACGCCTCAAACGGTGCCATTCCAATACTTGAATGGTAACTATTATTATAAGCGAACTCCACCAAAGGTAGGTGTGAGTCCCAAATCCCTCCAAAGTCGATAACACACAACCTCAACATGTCCTCGAGTGTCTAGATGGTCCTCTCGCTTTGGCCATCCGTTTGAGGATGGTAAGCCGTGCTCAGATTTAATGTCGTCCCCAACTCCTTCTGTTGACTAGTTCAAAAATTACATGTGAACCTACTGTCCCTATCCGACACAATGGATTGTGGAATTCCATGTCTTGACACCACCTCATCAATGTACAGTTTGGCTAATTTATCCATTGGAAAGGTCTCCCGCATAGCAAGGAAATGCACGCTCTTGGTTAGACGGTCCACAATCACCCAAATGGTATCATGACCTCATAATGTCTTTGGTAGCTTTGTCACGAAGTCCATGGTGATGTTGTCCCACTTCCACTCGGGAATGGACAGTGGTTGCAAACTCCCATATGGCCATTGATGTTCCGCCTTCACTTGAAGACATGTGATGTACCTCTCCACGTAGTTGGCCACGTCAAGTTTCATCACCGACCACCAATAGTTTAACTTTAAATCTCTATACATCTTAGTCCTACCGGGATGTATAGAATATTTTGACTTATGTGCCTCTTCTAGGAGTAGTTCCCGATTTCCACCAAGCTTTGACACCCAGATCCGTCCTTGAAAGAGTTTAGGTTCGCGACCATCTTCCGTCAATAATCCGCTTTGCCTTACTATAACTTCAGATTTGAGATTTTCTTCTTTAAGTGCTTCAGTTTGACATGATTTGATGCTCTCCAACACACTGGATACCACATCGATCCTAGTGAGGCATAATTTATCACCGCCTTCATAGCTCCTCCGGCTTAAAGCATCCGCCACAACGTTGGCCTTACAGGGATGATAGAACAATTCGCAATTGTAGTCCTTTAGTAGCTCAAGCCATCTTCTTTGTCGCATGTTGAGTTCTTTTTCGTCGAAGGTGTACTTTAAGCTTTTGTGATTGTTAAATAAGGTTCACTTCATCCCATATAAATAATGTCACCAAAATTTCAATGCAAAGACCACCACTGCCAATTCCAAGTCATGAGTTGGGTAGTTCTTCTCATGGTCCTTTAGTTGCCGAGAATCATAAGCTATCACTTTTCCTCGTTACATTAACACACACCTGAGTCCCATCTTGGAAGCATCACTATACACCACAAATTCATCTGATCCCTCGTGTAGGGATAGAATGGGAGCTTCGCAGAATTTCTTCTTGAGCATTTGAAATTCTTGATCTTGCGTTTTGGCCAAAGGAACATGACATTCTTTCTTGTGAGGGAGGTGAGTGGCGAAGCTATCTTGGAGAAGACTTGAATGAAACATCTGTAGTGACCCGCCAATCCCAAGAAACTTTGGATTTCCGTTGGACTCGTTGGCGGTTCCCAACTCTACTTTCACTCCGTCTTTTGACACCATGTGGCCCAAGAATTGCACTTCTTGAAGCCAAAATTCGCACTTCGAGAACTTTGCGAACAACTTTTCTCTTCGGAGAACTTCCAACACTTCCCGCAAATGTTTCCCATGCCCGACCTCATCCTTTGAGTAGATCAAAATATTATCGATGAAGCCAATCACGGATTTGTCCAAAAAAGGTCGATACATGTGGGTTCATCAAATCCATGAATATGGCCGGAGCATTCGTCAAGCCAAAAGGCATCAATAAAAACTCATAGTGACCGTATCTCATTCGGAAGGCCGTCTTCGGAATGTCCTCCTTCTTCACTCTGACTTGATAGTACCCGGACTGAAGGTTGATATTTAAAAAGCATCCCGCGCCTTGCAGTTGGTCAAAGAGGTCATCGATGCGAGGTAAGGGATACTTGTTTTTCACCGTGACCTTATTCAACTTGCGATAATCTATGCACATCCGCATAGACCCATCTTTCTTCTTCACGAACAAACTGGGGCTCCCCAAGGTGACGAGCTCGGTCGTATTAATCCCTTCTCTAATAGTTCTTGAAGTTGCATCATCATTTCTCGCATTTCCGTCGAAGCCAAACAGAGGGAGCACGGGCTATCGGAGCCGCTCCCGAAGCAAGGTCAGTTTGGAATTCCACTTGACGTTCCCGCGGTAGTCCAGGTAAGTCCTCCGGAAAGACGTCTAGATAGTCTTGCACGATCTTCACGTCATCTACAGACCTCTTCTCTTTCTTCGCGTCCACCACATAAGCCAAATACGAAAGGTAACCCTTCGCTAGGAATTTACGAGTCTTAAGAGAGTAGATGATAGGATTGCATCTCTTCCCTTTCTCTCCATAGATGGTGACTACACCACTTCTCGACAAAGGCACATGGATCATCTTCTTAGAACAAAGGATGTCGGCCTTATGCCTCGAAAACCAATCTATGCCTATGTGTACATCAAACCCACCTATAGCCATAGGTAACAAATCTACCCCAAATGATTTTCCATCAATCTCTAGAGTACAATCACTGAAATATTTACGAATGATCACTTGGTCTCCATTAGCCACCTCCACCACTAAAGCATCGGGAAGAATACTACTAGAAGTGACGAATTGTTTACAGAAAATATCCGACACAAAAGAACACGTAGCACCTAAATAAAAAAATCACACGAGCAGGCAAGGAGTTTACTAGGAACGTACCCGAAACGACATCGGCGGTCTTCTATTGCCTAATCAGTGGTCATCCGGAATGCTTGGCTTGGTGATCTCGACGGTTGCTCGACTCTTGCCGTCGACCCAAAAGAACTTCCACGATTGCCACCCACTAGCTTCGAGCAATCCTTCTTCATGTGACCCGGTTCCCGACATTCAAAACACACCGGCCCCCGGATAAGGAAATCTCGGATGGCATGACCCTTCTTCCCACACTTGGCACACTCGGCGGAACCAGAGTACGACTTTGGATTGCATGGGCCAAAGTGCTTGGTCTTGCATTTGTGACACCATTTTGCCTCTCGCGGTTATCCCCAAATCTTCCACCCACAATGGTTTATTCTGACGAACGATCCCCGATGGCCCTTCCCACTTTCTTTTCTCTACAGCTTGACCCTTCTCTTACTTTCCTTGTGCAATATCATCCTCTACAAGGAATGACTCTTCGATCGCCTCCTCTATCGTTGACACTTTTACATTCCTCACCGTCGTCTTCATCTCGGCCGACAAACCCAACAAATAGGCCTTAATCTTCGTTCTCTCATTAGGACCCAGATGCTCCACCAAACTCAACTTTTCTAGGAATTGCTTTGAGTAGTCGGAAATTGACATACTACCTTTCTTGAGATTACGGAATTATTGCTCAATTCTGTCTAAAGCTCTTTCACTACAGTACTTGTTCAAGATTTTCTTCTTAAATGTTGGCCACGAGAGTTTGGCCAACACTTCTAGAGTAAGAGACGACCGGGTGAGATTCCCAAGATAGGGACTCTCCCTTAAGTAGATGAGAGACAAACTTGACCTTCTGAGATTCATCACATTCGCTTGCCTCGAACGCCATCTCTATCTCTCGGATCCAATAGATGCAACTGATGGGGTCTACAGTTCCTGCAAATTCGGAAATCTTTATAAGTGCATCCCGTCTCCTTCCTTTTCTCACGAACAATAGCATGTTCTTCTATTCCCACGACGTCCGGTCCATCGCTCGATTCGACCGCAGCATTATCCTCCACCGTTTTGGGCCGTCGGTCTCTAGCGTCGCGATCCTCTAGGAGTTTCATAAAGAATTCTTGTTGTTGTGCCATGGCCGAGTTCATGGCTAACATCATACTGTCCTTGATTCTCGTCTCAAGCGTCACTTCTTCTATGATCGGGTTGTTATCGACAAGGTTCACGCGTAGGATATGCTCGGGTCCCCCGCTCAAGATGGTGGGTATGAAACGTCCCACAGAGGTCTCGACCAAAAGAGGTTGGTCAGCAGTAGATTAGACTTCCACGCGACCCTCTTGCGGGTTTAATGCACCAGAGGAATGTTCAAAATTCCAGAACCAACAGTCTATATATTTTTATGAATTACTTTCTCTGGTCTAAAGGATATTTGTTCATCTATCTCTGGATCAGATTCAGAATCAGAGTCAAGAAAGTCTCTCTTAGCCTTGTCAGAGATAACTACCTCTGTAGTTTTCATAATTTCCTAGGTCTAGAGACTTTAATGATTCTTTTCATGCTTTCTTTCTTTTTCAACTCATCCATGACATTTTCTTTATAAATTCTTTTAATGTCATCCTCAAATGTAGTTCTGATGTATTCATCTAATATTGGAGAATACAGAGGTGCATCTGGATTGAGTGAACTCTGAGGTTCATCTTCAGAAGTACTTGCCTTAGAGGTACTTGTTTCAGACATATCTGATTGTTTTGTGATATAAGCAGCAAACTTAAAAATTTCTTTGGGATCACTTCTCTGAGGTTTTGTAAAGAATATCTCTGAAGTTTCTTTTTTTATCTTTAAGATAGGTTCTTGAAATGTTTTTGCTTCAAAATATAAGACATTTTTAAAATTCAGAGCTCTTGTTTTTTATCCTTCTGAGGTTTTTGTTCTTTTGAAATTGTTCATAGATGGACAGTCAGAGTTCTGGACCTTTCCCATACAAAAAGTGGAAGAAAGTGAAGTTTTCTTCAATCTAGTGAATGGATCCAATTCATTGAATCCCAGTCCTTGAGTGTCCATTTGAGAATTTATCTTAATATGCACATCTTGAGCATCTAGATAACTTTTGATTTGAAGTTCTTTCCTTTCCATAGATTGATGTAGGATTTCTCTTTCCTTTTGAAAAAAGTTAGTTAAGGCAACAGAATTGAGTCTTTCATACTCAGATCCTTTAACTTCTTCTTCTTTAGATTTCAACACTTTTTCCAATTCTTTGAATTTCTCATAAAAAGATTTTTCCTTTTGTCTCTGAGCTTTTTCAAGTTCAGATTTTTCAACAAAAATTTCTTTCTTTTCTGACTCAAGAAGATCATTTTCTCTTTTATAAAAGCTTAGGTCTTTTGTCATTTGCTCTCTCTTTTCTTTTTCTTCAATAAGTTTTTGCTTTAAAATCTGAAACTCATCTGTTAATTTAATAACATCCATTTCAAGTTCACTTTCAGAAGTGGAAGGAGTGTTTACCTTTTCAGAGCAGTCCTCTGATGATCCATCAGTCTGATTACCATCTACAAAAGCCATACCACAGAGATTGGTAGGCTCTTCCTCTCCATCACTTGTAGAGTCTGATAGCCAATCTTCCATCTCTGCAACAAGTACTCTTTCTCTGACATTATACTTGTACTTGTTCTTGTAGTAGTCTTGATCTTTGACAAGTCTACCTCTGCAGTTTGCAGAGAAATGGCCTAGTTTTCCACATCTGAAATATCTTCCATCATTTTGATTTGGTGGAAAAGCTGCAACAGTTTCTGTTTTCAGAGCTTGTGGTTAGGGCTAAAAGTATCTCTGAGGTTGAGGATACTTGGGTTGGAATGATTGATGAGTTCTTGATTGTTGTGCAGCATCATGATTGTTTAAATGAACACCCTTTTGATCACTATGTGGAGTGGATCTGGGCTCTTGTTGAAATCTTCTTTCTGGATTTCTCCTCTCTACATCATCTCTCCTGCCTTCAAAGACTTTCTTGCCAAATTTTTTGTTAAATTAGTGAGTTATTAATGCAAGAGACTTGGCAAAGGTATTGATATCATTATCTAAGTCTGAGTCTGAATGTTCATCTTCTTCAGCCATTAAAACCTTTTTAGATTTTCTTTTTGCTTCCTTTCTCAAAGAGTTCTTTGTTTCTTCACTACAACTTTCTTTTGATACACCTTTTTGTTTTGAAATGAGGGCAAGTGGTCCACCTAAAGAGGTTTTTAACTTTTGTTTAACAACTTCTTTTTCCTGAGCAACAAGAGTGCCATAAATATCAGTCAATGACCATGATTCAAGATTTTGTTTGGCCTGTATTGACATGGATAGTTGTGACCATTCTTCACTTATGTTTTTAAGGAAAAGAACATTGTTTTCTTCTTTTGTCCTCATAACTCCAAACTTTTTGCATTTATTGATGAGAATGTTGAATCTTGAGTACGTTTGGTGCAAGGTTTCTTCAGGTAATGCATGAAAGTCATGGTACTCATTAATGCAAATATTTCTTCTGTTTTTCTGAGTTTGTAGGCCACGTTCAAGTTGGTTCAACAACTGATCCCATATCTCTTTTGCAGTTACACAAGAATCAAGTTATTGAAAGATATCATTGGGAATGGCCATAATTAGTAATCTAACAGCTTTGGAGTCATTTTCCATCATTTTAGTTTCTTCTTCAGTGAAGTTTGAAGTTTTCTTTTCATAGTATGCAGGTATTTCAGTAGTATCTATTGTTGCTGGAACTCTTGGTACCAACACCATTGGTTGGTGAGGTCCATCATTCACAGATCTTAAAAGATCCATGTCCATACCTTCCAAGAAATTTACCATCCTTATTTTCCATTAGTGATATTCATCCCTTAGAAGTGTAGGAGGTTTGGTTAATGATCCAGCTGTATAAATGTCACTTATATTTGAGTTTGCCATTTTGAAGAAAAGATGAAGTTTTGAAGAACTGATGCTTTTCTAAGAACATCTTTTTATCAATAAATGAAACTGTGATTTACTTTCAAACCTGGAGCATATGAAGTTCCTTTAAATAAACCAAGGTTTATATGAACATGCACAGATTATTGAAAGCTTGAATCAGTAAGATGTAAATATATCCGAGTATGCATATATGATCTTTTTTGTTTTAAAAACAAAGATGGCTCTGACACCAATTGTTGGATCCCAGATTTAATCTTATAACAATGATATAAACAATAATAAGAAGAAGAACAGCGGAAGCAATATAGTTTAAATATCAAAGCAGATTCAATATCACAGTTTATAATAAGATATATATAAATCGTACAAGATATTCTTTAGAATACTTTTAGTATATTAAAAGATGATTCATATACAAGATATATCAAAAAGCACACTTTTGTCAAAGGAGTGATGGTCCTGTTTATAGGACCATAAAGTGAACAGTGTAGTATCCTAACATTAGAAACATGCTTGAACAGTGTCTTACTTAAAAGGTAAGCTCAAAACATGCTTGAACAGTGACCTACTCTATAAAGTAAATCTTATCACTAAGTGACGTCGACGTGTCATCTGTTCTTCTGTCAACACTTTTATAAATCTTCAATCTTGATCTTCAAAGAGAACACCTTCAGAGCTCTGAAATAGATCTCTAATGAAGCTATCTATGATGTCTTCCCGTCTGAAGAGTCTGTCTCTGAACTGACTTCAGAGCTTGACTTGTCTTTTTCGGCTGATGTCTCTGAAGGTCTTCAGAGGAAGACTTAAGCTATTTTCAATACTTCTATAATTCAGAATTGGGGCTAACGGTGCCAAAATGTCCATTTTAAAGTGTTTATATGTTTTGCATGAAATTATTAATTGTTGAGTTAATTGGGGAGTCTTGATTATTTCAAGTGTTTAATTTTATAAACTTTGTAAAACACCCACATTTGGGATTTCGGGCATTTTGATAAATAAACCATACATATTGGCATTTTAATGATTTACTTTATGGAAATGGATTTTTGAGTGTAAATGTATTTTATTGTATCTTTTGGAGAAATGCTTGATTGTGTGTTATGGGACGTTTTGAAAGGATAAATGATATAAACTTACTTGAAAAATGATTTGTCCCAGTTTAAACTATGTTGGAGTTATTTATATATTTTGGAGCATGGGTTTTCATAAATGCGGGTTGTTTACGTTTGATTTCATTTTATGATTTTTAACAATTGGTCTTTTTATTTGTAGAGCCTATGGCTTGGGTTGGACTTTATTAGGTCTCGGGGAAAATTGTCCAGTTTTAATAGTTGAATGTGGAGCATTTGATTATAATTTGCATTTACTACATCTTATTTGAGAATTACATGTTTTGAATGCACTAGTTCATTCGTTTGGAGTCATGTAATGTTTTTGACTGTAATGCAATAGATTTATAGGTACTTGAGTCGTTACGTTCAATGTTGGGACAATTAGTTTCCCTCATTGTAGCAAGGATAGGCATCGGGATTCATGGTAAGTAAGATATGGACCCGTGGGTCAGGCATCATCCCGTGAGCAGTAAGGTGTAATTCAAATGTGCTTTTATGTTTGGTATAGATTTGGTTACCTCAAAGTATAGACCTAGAGGGGTTGAAATTGAGTCTCCACGGTCAAAATATCTAGAGGGGTTGAGGTCGATATATCTTATGAGTATAATCCATGCGTTTTGGTTTTTCTACATAGTCAAGTGACCTAGCTTTGTGTTCCGTCACGTGCAATGTAATCGAGTCTCCCCCGTCACCGAAAGTTGTTGTTTTAGGTATGGAGTTTTATAATCCATGTTTTTGGTGACGTTTTGAGTATGGGTTGTTACCCATGTTCTATGGTTTTGGATATTGAACTTTATCCATGTTTTAGATATTTTGGATGATAGAGTTTATACATGTTTTCAGTATTTGTTTATTAAAGTATCGGTTATGTTTTACGTGAGGTTTGGGTTTTTGATTTATATTCGAAGAAACGTTTTTGTATTGTGGTTTTAATCACGAAGATGGCGAGTGTTGAAAACGAGGTTACTTTCAGACTTAATGTATTTCATTTTAGAAATCACAATAAAAACAACATTCTTAAAGTTTATTGTTTTATATGTCTATAATGAAAACTCTTGAGCTCACTAGGCATTAAGTCTAACCATTTTTATTTGTCGGCATGTGCATCAGGTTCTGGTTGGGAATAGTCCTAGTAACACTATGAAGAGAAGTGCTAGTAGTGTGCTCGAGAAGCGAGTAGCATTGGAGAAGTCTTCCGCTTTGGTTTTGTGAAGAGCAACTTGTATTGGGGTTAAGTAGCACCCGACTTCGGTTTAGTCCTTGTTTAATTGCTGGAGTTTGTAATGGTTGAGGTTAATTATAGAATTTATATTTGAGGTATGATGAATTTTGATTTGTAGGAGGAAGTATTGTCATCCATTTGATATTATATCGAGATTTTAATTAGTTGCTCTTACCAAATTTGAGGATGTTACAGAGACGGTGTGGAGTTTCGGCTACCTTATTTGGTCAAATCGGAACCAAATCATGTACAAAGGAGATAAAAGAAACATGGAGGACCAAATTTTTGAATTTCAATGTAGGTGTTTCGAGTGGATTGAATTTCGGGGTAAAGGGAGGAAAGTTGATAAACGAAGTTGGCTATCAGACCCGACATTGGTGAGATGATGCAGTTCGGTGAGTTCTAGCTTACCGGTGTTGCGGTGCGGCGTGCCGCCTACAGATTCGAGTACTCTGGGAGGTCGAGTTTTCATCGGCTTGAAGTAAGGTTCGCCTCTTGCGAACTGTCATAGGGGCTGCTGTGTTTTTCATTGGTTTTTACTTAGTTTTGGTGTGTTGTTGTTTGGTTTGGTCCTTGTTTAATGTTTTCTTGTTCGGTTCGGCTTAATGGTTACATTGTATCGGTTGGTTTTGTTTTAGTAATAAAATGTCTTACCTTTTAAAAATTTTTGATAAGATTAACAATAATTTTAAATAATTAAAAATTAACACCAATGTTCAATTAAAATTTAATCAATAATTTTCAATTAATTTTCAAATAATTAACTTATAAGTTAGTTTATAAGCTAACTTAAAATATAAACTAGTTTATTTGTACCAAACGGTCTCTTCTCTACTAAAGTTCATTAAGAGACTACATGTTTGTTTGGCCCTCACGATATTGAGAGGAGGAGGCTAATTGCACCCATGACTTTGCTAAGTACACCATCATAATTAATTTTCTAATCACACACATCAACATCTGATTTTTACATTCCCAATGCATTAATTACATTCCCAACGTATGAATTGACCTAATTTTAACATAATTTTGGTACAAATAGCACTACTCTGTTAAGATAATTGGAATGATAGATATCATTGCTCTAATTCCTATAATTTGTTTGATTTTCAAAATAGGGAAATTGAATCTCATTGGAATTAGCAAATTCCTTTTATCATTCTATGTGTTTTCTTGTGAAATATTAATTACATTACTTTACTTTTCATGTAAAAGACAAAATACCTTTGCATTATAGAGAAACCCATTTTCTTTAGAGGTATTAGTATTATAAATATCATTACTTACTATTATTTAATAATAATAATTATTATTTTAAATAATAATGATAATTACTAGTATTTAGAGTTTCAAATGTGTATTTCTAAATCAAGCACAAAATATAAAAAATATGATTAATAGGATTATAATGTCATCGATCATTATTTAGACTCTAATTACATACATGTTGCAAAACAAAACAAAGAGTGTGTTCTTTCATTCTATATCTATCAAAAGTATATTTAGCTAGATTTAATTTCATTCCAAATAATTCTAATTGCAATTTTTTAATAGAATAAATTCCTTTTAAAAACATTATTCGAATCAAACCCTATTTAACAGACATCGTTATAACATGTATTGCAATTATAAAATAGATTGACATTTCAAATATGTGGACTTGACACTGCTTTGCCTTCTTCCATCAACTTTCGGTTTTCAAATACGTCGATGGTTATCTCACTTCATTATTTACGGTATCTCTCTATTATCATTACAATGTTAAATCAAACGTCCTTCATGTTGTAACCCAGTGATAAGGTAACATCCTGGGGGGGTCAGTGGATGGTATCCCTAACTACCTAGGTTCGAACTCTCTGGTGAGCATCCTGTGACATCCATGATCATGGGTCTGCCACATAGTGGTACCCTTAATTGGGCTGAGTCGTGATCGACGGGGATTAGTCGGGTGACACTCTTAAGTAGGAGTACGGATACCCTGGGAACGTGTACGTGTGTTAACTTGTCGTTCAAAAAAAATGTTAAATCAAACGTTTAGTATATTAAGATAAAATAAAAGTTATATTAATTGAAATAAAATAGTAATAAATTAAAAGCAGTTGGCCAGGCTGGCAAGGTCAAAGGGTCAACTTGTTGAACATTTAACCAGTAGTAGCATTCAGATGACAACGACAATAGCTCAACCTTAAAAGCAAACTTGTGTTGGAGTGTGGGACCCTACAAAGAGTGTTGTCATCATCATAAGGGTCCTACCACGTGTATGGCTGTGATGTGTGCATCCTTGCAGGTACACCGTACCCACCATAGCTGTTTAAATACCATACTCCAAACATCCACGGATGCCAATGGCCCATTCTTGCCTGACCACAATCTTTATGTGGGGTGCCATAACAGACAATCCTTGTCCATCCAATTCAAATATGCAGCAGATGAATTGTTGTTTTCATAATTTACTATCATATCCTCATTCTTTCCTTGATGTCCATTTCAGTCCCTTCAAGTTTATCTCGCTAAAAATAACTTGCATTAAATCATTACGGTTACGATTCAAATAATCAAGTTAACCAAACCAAGCTGATCATTTTAGTATTGGTTTAGCGACTACCATTTCGCTTACCGTTCACAAGTCGAGGATGGAAACAAGCGCTCTACGAGGCGGATCCTGATTTTCTTGTCCAGTGGTAGCAGAAAATAATTACAGTAATATAAAAATAAAAAAATTATAATACAAATTACAATACAAAACACCAATAAATCAATTTCAATTTCATTGATTTACAATTTGGAGTTTTGTTTCCAGCCAAGCCAAGCCAAGCCAACCCATAACAAAAAGTTAGACCAGCTAACATAACCGAATCGTTTGAGGAAAAGTTTACCATTATTGTTAACTGTTAAAAACTCAAGTTTATGTTTCGATATGCTATTGTAGCCTCTCAATTTTTCGGTGATGGTATCCAATGGTAGCACAAAACAAATCATTTGGCAAAATCATTTGGTAGCACCAGTAAAGGTCGTTAATTGTTTTTACACTACGGTGGAAGTAGACTCGTCTATGTCTACTCGTTGGATTAGAGGACAAGTTTGCATACATGTCACCACCATTCTCCATTGGTCTACTTTCATGTTAGTTTTACTGGTTCAGTTTGATGTGGTTCAGATTATGCAGCTTACCAATTGTTATTTTTCTCTTTCAACCAATTAAGAAGTTTAATTACTTCAATTTGTGGTTTTTGGTTCCAAATTAACCATTCAAACAAAACTTGTACTTCAATAATTTATTAACTATAATATAGTTTATTTTGTTTTTAATAATAATAAAAAAAAAAGAAAATATACCATAGTTGGTATCTAATCCAATTATAAAGGTTCCAAGTTTATATTATTTGACCGTGTATTCACAATCCCGTTCTATAAAATTTACGACACTCATCAAACTCGTTATTTTTCATTTGCATAGAAGAAATATGGGTTGTTACAACAATACCCATCTTTTAAAAATGAAAAACCAAGAGTTCCATGGTAATATATACAAATAAATATCATACATTTATATCAAAAATTAAATATCTAAACCATAAAGTCCAACCAAACCAAAAATGATTGATTTGGTTCAATTTTATACCAACCAAACCAAAGATGATGCAATCAAACAATTTGGATGAGGAGGAATAAAAACAAGCAAAACACATGTTAATGTTGATATATGTTTTTTGTTGTAACCACACATGAGATGCAATGGATGGGAAAGTATGGAGTATCTTCAATTAATGTGAAAAGTAACCCTTTCTGACTGTCCAATTTTGTCACATTGTGAAACTTTGGGAATTAAATTCAACCACACAACACTCTTTTTGAGTCTCTGCTGGTTGATAGAAGCCCACAATAATACATATATGCATGCATTGAACCCCACAAGGACTCATACATCAGAATATTGCCTTTGCTTTGGATTATCCAATGGTGTTGTTATGGATATTTCTATTATGTCTTAGATGTTGATCTTCAACCCTGTCATTCATCTTTTTTATGTGGATAATCAATACTCTTTCCATCTAATTTGGGTGTATAAGAATACACGATCATTATACCAATTAAAATGTATAAAAAAGAAGAAGAAAACCCACAAAAATATACAAATAAATTATGATTCTAATCATCATCCTTGTATTTCTCACAAACGATGAGTGAAATTGTTTTTGTTTGTTCGAATACGTACTACATATTTTGGTATTTATTTTTTATATCATATAAAATATAATCATGAGAAGAATGGTTCAAGAACTAGTTCCCTCTTTGGGTGATCTTGTTCAAAGCTTTACTTTTGGAAAACAATTATGAACCCTATCTCAAAATCTTTGGTGGGGAACATGAAAATGATTTCATGTGGATCCATGTCTTACGTACGCATAAGAAAACACTTCTCAAAAGATATCTGTTACAGTGGTTGTATTTTGTCTTCTTGACCACCAAACATTTAATTCCAAAAGAGTTTTCTAGATTAATTTTACGTTTAGGTTTGTGTGCAAGAAAAAATATACCCTTAATGTAAAAGAAACCAATCAAATTTTGTTGAAAATAACACGATGCATACTTCTCATAAGCAAATAAGATGATACGACGTACAAACATTTCTCATGTCTGCCAATAAAAAAAAAAAATAAAAAAAAAATTTAGTATACAAGTTTTTTTTACAAGTAAGAGAGAGATTCCTATATCCATGCATGAAATGAGATATGAAGAAATGGTCCAACCATACCTGCTAAGAGGTGGAAACTTTAGTCCTTGAAGGTAATAATCATCTTTGGGAAAATTGCCCTAGAAACGATATCATTTTTTTAGCTCCAAAAAGGTAGTATTGCTAGTATCTTAGACATAAATAGCAATGAAACCCCTAATTCTAGTGACTATGTTTCTTTTCTTTTTATAATATAGAGTATTCAAAATGACATACAAATCGTTGATGATTATTTAATGGTCAATTTCTTTTTAAGAGTTTGTAATAATGATCAACATATTATAGAAAAAAACATGCATAGTATAACAAGAAAAGATGTCAATAAATTTGTTATAATCTGTGTTTTCTTGATAAGAAATACTTTCTACTTGTAGATTGTCGTGAATAAAGTTGTTTATACTCATAACTTGAGCTACATCTTAAAATTTTGAGATAGAATTGTTGCTTAATAATATGAGTACTCATAACAACATTGTTCTTGTAACATCAGAAAAATCCAATTAATGGGATGTCATGATTCACTTTTTGTAATTTAGAGTGTAACAAGTTTAATTTTAGTTTGGAAACTTCCTTATGATCCAAAACCTTTAACTTCGACGTGTTAATCGGCAAATCGGAGAAAATAGGGCTCGACCAGGATCGGGGTGAGAGTGCCATGCGACTATGACATATGTCATAGTTGTTGGTCACAATCGCCGTGGGTTGAGGAGTCACGGTACATACCGTGCGATTGTGACAACGAGATTGCCCTATGGCATACTCGCGTGTCACTCTAGCCAGTATTGTACCGAGGACGGGGTGACACCCTACGAAAGTGCCAGTGACAATGCCCATGGCAAAGTCGTCGGGCACTGTCGCATTCGGTGGGGAGGGGGAGCTCCTTGACCGATTTGATCTCCACTTTTTCAAACCACTCCACTTTGTACACGAGCTGGAGAACATTTAGAGCACTTCTTCTCCTCCCAAACGTCCCTCCTCATTAAATTCAACCTCGAGGTTGTTGGATCCATTACTTTGGCTATCAAGATCACATTGGGAGCATAAGTGAGGAACTTCAAGCTAACTAGTCCCCATCTCATCTTCATTACCATTTTCTAGGGTTTTGCTATTTTCTAGGTTTTACCAAAAAACCTAGATAGTGAATCTGCGAACCTTTATAAAAACTAGATACATGTCATTATTTGTGTTCTCATCATCATTCATGCTTCTTTTGTGAGAATCTGTTACATGTGTTAAAATGGTCACTCTTTTATATATTTGAAGGACTTGTGATTTAAGAGGATGGAAATGTTCCACTTGGTACTTTGAAGGTTTCATGAGTTGTATATATGAAAAATATTGGTAAAAGGTTTTGTTAAAAAAATAATCATATTTTAGGGTTTGACCTAATGTGGAGAATTACTTCCATAATGTGCATATTTGTTTATGGACCAACTTGGGTTACACTACGAAGTAAATGAGCTTATCAATCATATAATTATAGTTTGGACATATTTTATGTAGTGATATGTGCCTAAATGGCTAAGTGAGCATATTGGAATGTTAAATGAAATTCATTTATGATGTATTTGGTATTTAAACCA
This sequence comes from Arctium lappa, assembly GCA_023525745.1. Taxonomy (NCBI): domain Eukaryota; kingdom Viridiplantae; phylum Streptophyta; class Magnoliopsida; order Asterales; family Asteraceae; genus Arctium; species Arctium lappa. The sequence goes on along the minus strand of CM042059.1, from coordinate 58,675,969 downwards.
CAAGTTACTTTGTAGGTAATGGAAACACTTCATGTGGACTAATGTGCCTTTTTGGCCAAGTTTTGGAATAATGGATGAACCAAGTCAAGTAGACACTAGGAGGACATAGTCTTGGGTGCCACCGCATGGGTATGTGCCTAGACCTCCGCTATTCGGGGCAATGCCTTAGTTGTACCCCTCGTCAAGCCTTTTTGTGTGTCCCTAAATCTAGTTTCTAATCAAGATTAATCAAACAAACAAGATTTAACAATCAAATTTACCTGTTTGATTACTCTTTCAATTCACAAAATACACTTTGTCTCTCTAGAAGTCTTTCTCTCTCTCTAAAACGTATTCTCCTCTAGACCACCATTCTAAAACTGAAAAACTAAAACTATTTATACCTACAACTAATTACAAAAGAAACTAAAATACAACTAAACAAATAAAACTAAGTTTAACTTATTACAAATAGATTTTGACTTTTGATGAGATTTGACTTTAGCAGCTTTGACTTTCTCAACCTTGAATCTTCAGTCTTCTTGATCTTGTATCCAACAGATTTATGCTCTAACAATCTCCCCCTTTGGATTCAAGATCACTGTTGAAAGATCTAGCAATTCAGTTCTTCTCTTTAAGTTTTGTTCAAAATAATCTCCCCTTTTTTTATTGATAGTCTTCTTTCCAAAGCTGTCTTCAAAAATGATGAACAATCTCCCCAAACTTTCACATAGAACTCTTTCAGACTTTTGGAAAGAAATTATCTTCAGAATCAGCTCGAATGCTTTAGCAAATAATCTTCAAAGAAAAATTCCTCAAAACTTCAGAAATTCTTTGATCGTCTTTAAAACTTTAAATCTTTACTTTGAACTTTTCTGACTTGGACATTTCATCTACCCCAAACTCCAAAACTTTAACATTTCTTGTATCATCTCCCCCTTTTTGATGATTTGAGCATCTAATATCATCAAAACTTTTCGTCCAAGAAATGTCATTTACCATTCTGATCTGTCATATTGAGCCTCTGATTCTGTCAACTCTCCAAGATATTCATCTAGATCTTTTCAAATCCAGACAAAATAAGAACATGTAACTCCTGAATCAACAGATGAATCAGTTAATATGCTTATCAGTAACACAAAGTCACTGTGTGTAACTAATACACAATATAAAGGAGCTTTTTGATGTTCACTCCCCCAGGGCTTCCATCCAATCATCGAAATACCACAAAGGCAATTTCTATGAATGTTATGACAAAGAAACAAATTCTTTGTGTGCTCGTGCAAGTGTAAAAAGAATTAAGCACGATGATTGCTTTTATAAGGCTCAACATAGTGTAAACCACTGAGACAATAGTAGATAAACACAGACTCTAAGTGCATGAATGAAGTGCGAAGGTGGGGCAGACTTCCTTCTGTTTCAATATCCAGATTTTCCAAATGAAAACCAGATAGATTATATGTTGCGTCCCCAGAAAATATGAAACATTTTCTTTTTAAGAAGAAAATGAGTAGTTGGTGGGGTTTAAGCAAGAGTTGGCATGGGCTATTTGCCTGTTTCAATAACGTTCACCAAAGAATTGTGAAACGCTAGTAATGTGGCTGCCCGGCTCAGAAAGTAGTTGGTGCAGAGTTTTGATATTCTTTTACTCTGATCTCACACCCTCTTTCTTTTAAATCATTAAGCTCACTACTAACCAAACTCTCTTTTCCATTTTACCTCATCACACCCACACTCATTTCTTTTAGACTCCTCACACTCAATCACTAAGGGATTAACTTCATGGGTAGGAAACACTGGTTAACGTGAATCCATAGAAGTTTCAGATAAGTCCTAGCACAAAGAACCCATTCCTATAAAGCATGAATTGCTCAAATGGTTTAACTATATCAGTTAAAACTCATATACAAATGTCAGATATAAGTATGCTCAGTGATATAATCATGAAGATATGAGCATTTTAAAACATTGAAGAATTTTCAAACAAGGAAATTGAATGAATGAACATGAATGCAAGAAACTTGTTTGAAAATCTGACATTGTATAAAATGATCAGAAATGAATGATATAGCAATTAAAGCTTATGGTCAAGAATAATGGATATTTGTCTATATGAAACAATATACAGACATTCTTGAATGAAACGCTTTGAAATGAAATATCGCTCAAAATTCTTTGAAATACAAACGGGGTGTCTTACCATCGAAGAAAAATTGTTTCAATTTAGAGACATGATAAGAACATGTTGAACAAAAATTCAAACCAGTGTCTGTGAATACTTGAAAGTATATAGAAAAGACAATACGCAAGTATTTATCTTTGGAAAACACACGGTTTGTTTATCAATGAAGCACAAAAATAGAATAAAAACATTTAAAATCACACTTCCAAATTATAAAATCCGTTTAAGAATTGGGAAGTGGTTTGAACATTTAAAAACATGTTTTCTATATCTGAAAGTTGTCCTTCTTTCAGATATATGTGAGATTAAGATAAGAAATTTACCTTGTCACTCAATCTTAAATCTCAGAAAGTCAGTTGTAGTCATGTAGATATGACCGTGTCAGTTTCTTTCATCCTGTAAGTCTCAAAGTCTAGTAAAAAATTTATTCACAAAATTTATTCGAAAATAAACGACATAAAGCAATAAAACTTTTAAGATACGAGTTCTGATAAAAAATAATCAGAAATCATAGTCTTACTCCATGTTACTTATAAGCTCCCCCTAAAATCATGCATTGCAAAAATTTTGTCAGTTAAGCAAAATGCAGAAATTAGTTTTACTCCCCCTCAAATGAATATAGATCATCTAAAATCTTCTCTTACTCCCCCTGAGATCATGAGCAAACCATTAAAGTGCAAGTATCTTTCAGACATAAAGATAAAGAAAAGGATGAAAAATAACAATTTGTAACTTTAGTAGGTAATAACCGATTACGTCTTAAGATTTAACATACCAAGCTTAGAGATAAGAAAATTAAATCTCTTTTCATCTAAGGGTTTGGTAAATAAATCTGCAAGTTGATAATCTATTTTTACAAAATAAAGTTCAATTGTTCTTTTTTCTACATTATCTTTGATAAAGTGATACCTTACATCAATGTGTTTGGTTTTGGTGTGTTGGACAGGATTAGCAGATATGGCAATCGCGCTCTTCGAGTCACAGTATATCGGAATTTTGTCATATTTGAATCCAAAGTCTCGTAGCTGTGTTCGCATCCACAAGACTTGAGAGCAGCAACTGGCAGCAGCTACATATTCTGCTTCTGCAGTCGATGTGGAAACGCATAACTGTTTCTTTGAAGCCCAGCTAACGAGCTTGTCTCCAAGAAATTGAACATGACCAGAAGTACTCTTTCTATCCAACATACATCCTGCATGATCTGCATCTGAATATGCAGTCAGTTGAAACCCAGTATCTTTAGGATACCACAAACCAAGGTCTGCAGTCCCCTTCAGATATCTAAAAATCCGTTTGACAGCAGCCAAATGGGATTCTTTGGGAGCAGCTTGATATCTAGAACAAAGACATGTTGAGAACATAATATCTGGTCTACTCGATGTAAGATACATCAAAGAACCAATCATACCTCTATAAGTTCTAAGATCAACACTTATACCCGAAGGATCATCGTGAATCTTAGTTCCTGGTGCCATCGGGGTGCCAATAGATTTGCAATCTTCCATTTTGTACTTCCGAAGAATGTCCAAAATGTACTTAGATTGATTGATAAAAATCCCCGTAGAAAGTTGTTTAACTTGTAATCCGAGAAAGAAATTAATCTCTCCCATCATACTCATTTGAAAACGTGACACCATGAGGTTAGAAAAGTTTTTGCAATATTTTGGATTAGTAGAACCAAATATTATATCATTAACATAAATCTGAATAAGAATAATATCAGCTTTTTCCTTCTTTATGAATAAAGTAGTGTCGATCTTACCTTTAGAGAAACCAGACTTGACCAAGAATTTGGATAAGACGTCATACCAGGCTCGAGGGGCTTGCTTTAATCCATAAAGGGCTTTGTCCAAGATATAGACATGATCTGGCTTATCTGGATTAACGAACCCTTCTGGTTGAGACACATACACTTCTTCTTTAAGAATGCCGTTCAGAAAGGTTGTTTTCACATCCATCTGAAAGACTGTGAAGTTCTTATGAGCGGCGTAGGCGAGAAACATTCTGATTGCCTCTATGCGCGCTACTGGAGCATACGTCTCGTCATAATCAATGCCTTCCTCTTGCCGATAGCCTTTGGCAACAAGTCTAGCTTTGTTTCTGATGACTACACCATCTTCATCCTTTTTGTTCTTGAATACCCACTTAGTTCCTATCACGGTCTTTCCTTCAGGCTTAGGAACTAATCTTCAAACCTTTAGGGCTTCAAACTAATTGAGCTCTTCTTGCATTGCAGATACCCAGTCCGAATCAGCAAGTGCCTCGGATACTCGTGTTGGCTCAATCTTGCTGAGGAATGAGTCATGCATACACTGATTAAGAGTCGCTGACCTTGTCTGAACAGGCTTGTCAAAATCTCCAATTACTTGATGTAATGGATGGTTCTTGGTCCAACGATGCTCATGTGGGAGTGGAATAGATGAATTCTGAACATGATCATCATCTTGAAATCCACTTTCAAAATCTTCAGTTTGAATTACAAGAGGGGGTTTTGCAGTTGAAGACTCAGGTGCAGAAGTATCAGTTAGAACAGCAGATTCTGACTCAACTGAAACAATTACTTCTGGCTCAGCATTAACTTGTGAAACTTCAACTGTAGGAGTAACATCAGGAATGTGAGTTTCTGACTGAACGGGGGACACTTGTTCAGTAATGATCTCTGAAGTGACTGGATGATGACAGCTTGTATCTTCAAACCTGTCAGTCACAGCAGATTTAGGTATATTAGATCCTATAAACTCATCATAAAAGAATTCAAATAACAAATCTAAATCAGTTAAATGTGAAGTAGATGTAGAAGCGTTATCCGAATTTGTCGTTGTAGAAACAGGCTCTGGACTGATCTGCCCAGAAGCTAATACACCAGTAATAACGGGTTCTGAACTAAGATGATCAGAAGCCATTTCTTCATCAAATGTAACATTGACGCTCTCGACAACTGTCTTTAACTTCTTTAGATAAACCCGATATGCAGCAGATGTTGAAGAATAACCGATAAAGATGCCTTCGTCCGCTTTAGCACTGAATTTATTCAGACTCTCTCTGTCGTTAAGCACAAAACATTTACACCCAAATATGTGAAAATATTTGATAGTAGGTGTTCTGTTGTTGATCAGCTCATATGGAGTCTTTTGAAATCGGCGGTGTATCATGGAACGATTTTGCGTATGGCATGCAGTCGACACAGCTTCCGCCCACAAGAATAGAGGTAGATCCGATTGACTAAGCATAGTCCGAGCGGCCTCGACTAGCGTCCTATTACGTCTTTCTACTACTCCATTTTGTTGAGGGGTTCTAGCAGCAGAATACTGATGTGAAATCCGAACTGAATCGAGATAATCATCAACAATCTTGTTCTTGAATTCTGTGCCATTGTCAGTTCGAAGGAACTTGACTTGTCGCTGCAGTTTCACCTGGGTCGTCTTTAAGAATAAAATGAGAACTTCCGGTGTCTCATCTTTTGAACGAAGAAATTTGACCCACGTGTATCTAGAGTAATCGTCCACAATTACCAACACATATTTCTTACCACCCAAACTCTGAGTTCTCATTGGTCCACATAAATCCATGTGTAGCAATTCTAACGGAGAACTAGTGCTTGGTTCCGGCTTCGGTTTGTGTGCGGCTCTCTTCATCTTACCCTTCTCACAAGCTGCACATAAGTGTTCTTTCTCGTATTTCAGATCAGCAAGTCCCTTTACTAATTTCCCACGAACCAGCTTGTTGATGTAACGAAAGTTCAAGTGAGATAAACGTCTGTGCCAGAGCCAATTTTGTTGCTGTGTAGCTTTTGTCATTAAGCATACCCGATTGTCAATCTGTACTTTGGACAAGTTGATGGTGTAGAGGGTTGTCTTTCGATGTCCACCCAAGAGTTCCGTGCCGTCTTCAGTACGAACCGAGCAACTCTTGGACTTGAAGTTAACCTCTAACCCTTTATCGCAGAATTGACCTATGCTGAATAAATTGTGCCCCAAGCCTTCGACATAGCTCACTTTACTGATCGTTATCTTGTCTTGTATAATGTCACCATATCCTAAGATAGGTGAAAGTTGATCGTTTCCAAATCTGACATTTCCACTGAATTTCTCTGTATAGTTAGACAATAAAGCTTTTTTCCCAGTCATATGCTTGGAACATCCACTGTCCAAGTACCACATATGCCGGGTCTGCAAGAGAAATCAGGCAATAATAGACTTAGGTACCCATTTAAAAACGGGCCCTAACAGATTAGTACAAGATTTTGGCATCCACTTAAAAATGGACCCTCTGTTCTTTTGAAAACTTTTACAAACATTTGACTTTGAAGAATATACATGATAAGATCCATACCAATCAGAAGAATCATGAGAATAAGCAAAGTCAGTTTTCCGATAATTATGATGAAATTTAGTAGTAATAGGAGATAATTGAATCAACTGCTTTATTGAATAACGCTTGTAAGAAGTTACAAGGTTTTGTTTATGAGAAGCACATTGATCAACTACATAAGAATCACTACTAACAGATTTAGTACAAGAATTATCAGTAACTGATTCAGCTATCTCAGCATCCTTCTGTTTTGGTCTCCATTTGGATTGAGCTTTAAGCTTTTTCTTCCTTAAATCTGAAACATAAGATGTAGATTTATTAGGAAAAATAGATTTCTGTGACTGAGGTTTCTTTTGTGTACCAGTGTATTTCTGTTTCTGTAATCGCTGCTTCTTATGTTTCTTACCATTAGCATAGTAATCAGCAGTTACAGAAACTTTGTCATTACTAACACCACTTGGTAACACTTTGTCATTTTCAAGACAAGTAGAATGATCAGGAAGTTTAGAATGAATGTCAAACATATCAGATTCTTCCATGCTCCCATCATCAGAATTAAAAGAATCATTTGCAGACTCAAATAAGTCATCAGAATTATCAGAGAAAATTTGAGGTGCCTTTGAAACTGTAGAACACTTTGTTGATTTTTCTTGAAAAACAGTGTTCTTTATAACTGTAGAAAACACATTTTGTTCTATATCAACCAAAAGTTTTTCATCAGATAAAACATTTTCAAGTTCAACTATTTTGCTTTCAAGAATAGATGTAGGAACATAAACCTTTGCAATCGCAGGTTTTGCCTTCCTCTCAGATGCAGAATAACTAACAAAATAGTCTTTTGAAAGAACTTTCAGTGTTTCTGAAAGATAACTATCATTTAACTTGACATAGTTAAATGGTAGTTGCATTTTCTTTTTATTCTTTCTGTTTTCAGTTTCTTTGGCCTCATCTTCATCTGACAATTTGGTAACAAATTTGGGTTTCAAATGAGTATGTTTACCAGCACAGGCAAGAAAATCATAGTTATAAATTGCCGGCTGTTTTCTGATAGCTTTCTTAAGATAATGGGGGTTATTAAAACCAAGTCCCCATCTTTGCTTAACATCAACCTCTTCATTAGGAGCATTAAGAAAAATGGTTTGATCTGTTTGACCTATTTTATAAAGTTTAACTTCCAGATCATTTACCTTCTTGTTCAAATTCTTGTTTTCAACCTGTAATTTATAAACAGTTAGTGCAGATTCATTCTTTTCAAACTCATATTAATTTACTTTACCTTCAAACTCAGAAATCTTCTTTTCAAAATCATCTACTTTAGATTTAGAATCAGAATCAGATTTGCGTAAAGAATCAATCAGATCTTTGTTTGAAATAACAGAAGTATTAAGTTCAAAGATCTTCTTGTTCTTTTTAGCAACCTTTTCCTTTTCATTTTTCAGATTATTTTGTAAATTTTGTAGCTCAACCACCATGGTTTCCAACTTGGTAATGAAATCTTTTGGAGTTAAGTTTAATACCTCATTCACTTCTTCATCATCTGACTCGTCATTCTTGTCCTCTTTGCCCATTAGACAAATATGAGCATTTTCTTCTTTCTCTTCACCTTCATCCTCAGAATGATCCAACCAAAACTCATCCTCTGCCATTAAAGCAACACCAGCTTCTTGTTGTCTTGCCAGAAGCAACTTGTTCTGATAGTACTGAGAGTTGCGTACTTTTGGCTTCCGACAATCTTTGGCATAATGACCCAACTTGCCACAATTATAGCATTTGATTGAATCAGTTGAAGGCTTTTCAACAGCTGTGTAATCATTCACAAATTTCTTCTTCTCATCCGGTTTCTTCTCACCATACCGTTTCTCTTCAAATCTCTTTCCTTCCACTCTTTCCCGGTGCTCGTGGTTCTTTGAACTTGATGACGAATAGCGTTGAGAATTTGATCTCGGCTTCTTATAAAATTCCTTCTGAAAGGCACGGGTCAGCAAAATCATAGCTTGTTTCAGACTCTCGCCATCATCACTATCTGAAACAGAATCTGACTCAGAAGTTGTAAGAACTATCTTCTTTTTCTTTTCTTTCTTCTCTTTCTTTTCTTTCAACTTCTCTCCAGCTACTAAGGCAATAGGATCAGAAGCTTGTACTGCTTTCTTCTTTTCAGCTCTTTTCTCTTCAACCTCTTCTTCATTCTGCTTTAAGGTTTCAAATACCTCATGTAGTGGAATTTCATTTAAATCCTTCATCTGCTTCATTCTTCTTGTATGCTTCTTCTACTCTGGACGTAAGATACTCAAGAATTTGACATTGTTTTCCAGTTGCTTCTTCTTAACTTTGTTCTTTGTTAACTCGTTCAGAAGCAACACAAACCTCTCATAAGTATCTTCCAGACTCTCATTCTCCTTGGCTTTGAACTCCTCATAGCTATTTATGCAGTTTGCCACTTTCATCTGGTTTCCGACCTTTGATCCCATCATCATCTTTTGTAATTGATCCCACATATTCTTTGCATTGGCTTTATAACTATCAATCTTGATGTAGATCTCGTTTGGGATGCTTTGAAGAAGTAATGATCTCGCTTGTTTATCTGCTTTGTATCGGCTTTTCTGCTCTTCAGAATATTGAGAAATATCTACTGTCACTGTTTTCATCTTTTGCTCTCTTTCTTCAGTTCCATCTTCACTGTCAGAAGAATCAACATCAGGTATCTGAACTGTAATTGGAGCCATTGGACCTTCAGTGATAGACAGTAAAATATTCTCTCCATTTGAATGCCGATCCACGAAATCCAAGAATCTGTCTTTCCATTGCTCATATTCGCCTTTGAATAAAACTGGAGGTTTGACATCGGTTCCAATTGAAAGAGCATCTTTGGAAGTCATCTTGTATAAACCTGTTTGAAAAATATATCAATAAGAAACTAGAACTGATCGTTAGTCCAAATGAAACAATCAAGAAAATGCTGAAAACTTGAAATATAAAATCAGAAATTTTAATCACACACAAAAAAAAAACTATGTCCCCCTAGGCAGACTTAGCACGGGGGTCCCGCTAAGACTTGCGCGTTCTATAAATTCTCAACCAAACGCGCAGACAAACTCGCAAGTAAACTCGCAGATATTTGCGCGTTTTTGAAACTCGCAAGCAAATACTCAGATCAAACTCGCAAGCGCCTAGAACTCGCTGACTGTGATGTGCGCGTTTCCCAAACTCGCAGATCGAAGCTTGCGCGTTTCAACACTTAGAATTATTTCTGAAATCTTCAAACTCGCAGGTCGATGAATTCGCTAATCACTGTTTCTTCTCAAACTCGCAAGCCTAAGAACTCGCAAGTCACTATTCCACCCAAAACTAGCTGACTTTGATTAACGCGTTTGGTGAACTCGCAGATCACTACGTGCGCATTTCGTCAAACTCGCAGACTTCAATTAGCGCGTTTTTAAAACTCGCTAGTAGTTACTTGCGCGTTTTTACCAAAATTGATTCCTTCAGCTTGCGCGTTCTAACTTATGAACTAGCGCGTTTCACGAAGAACTTGCGCGTTTGAGGGATCTAGCGCGTTCTTCCTTCTGTCGACCCAAAAACGAACTTTTCATCTAAAAAATGATCCAAATGTGGTCCAAATGATCTGAAACTTAGGATTGTTACTCGATTACAGCTCTAGAACAAATTACAACTCAAGAAACTTACAAACAAACACTTAAAAATCAAAAGAATCGATGTAACAGTAAAAACAACTCGTTAACAAAAACTCAACCAAAATCACTAAATTCGTGTGATTTATAGTGCTAAACTGAAATTGAATTACAAGAACTCGATCTAATACACTTTTATAACAAATCCTAATCAAAATCTGCTCCAAAAACACATTCAAAATCAAAAATTGATTCTGAACAGTAACGACCACAGATAAGATGAACAGTAACTCGTTTCTTGATTTTCTTGATCTGATTTCACCTTTGGATTTGCTTTGATACCAATTGTGTGTCCCTAAATCTAGTTTCTAATCAAGATTAATCAAACAAACAAGATTTAACAATCAAATTCACCTGTTTGATTACTCTTTCAATTCACAAAATACACTTTGTCTCTCTAGAAGTCTTTCTCTCTCTCTAAAACGTATTCTCCTCTAGACCATCCTTCTAAAACTGAAAAACTAAAACTATTTATACCTACAACTAATTACAAAGGAAACTAAAATACAACTAAACAAATAAAACTAAGTTTAACTTATTACAAATAGATTTTGACTTTTGATGAGATTTGACTTTAGCAGCTTTGACTTTCTCAACCTTGAATCTTCAGTCTTCTTGATCTTGTATCCAACAGATTTATGCTCTAACACTTTTGGTGTCACTTATGGTTGTTGATTGGTATATGGGTCTCCCCCATTGACTCTAGTTATGGAATTGCTTTGGTAAAATGTCATTGATACCTCTAATGTTCTTTATTATTTATTGTTCAAACTCACTAGGATTTTTGGCCTAACACTTGTTTGGTGTCGATGTCTATCTCAGGTTCTAGTGGCGCCGTCTCTAAGAAGGTTTAGACGGGATAGAGTGAGCTCGGGGAGTGCATTTTTGAGACACCAATTTGTGAAGTCTTTTGTTGGAGTAAAGATGACACCTTTTTTGTAATCTTATTTCGATTTAGAAGTTAGATTAGTAGGTTGTCGTTTATTTCCATCAAACTAGAAACTTGTAATTAAACAGGTGTTCATTACTTTCCCCATTTTTTTGGGAGGCTCATGTTTGGCAATATATACCACATTTCCATTTTTATAAGTTTTTGTTTATTACAATTTTTTGGGTGTTACAAGTTGGTATCAGAGCTTAGTTGAAGTGAACTAGGCGTTGACTCTAGTATGCCTAGACTTAAGTTGTAAATGTTAGTGGTTAAGTTGTTAACCTTGGGTGAGAGTCATAGGTGGGGAGAGTGTTATGATTTACGAAATTACGTTGATTGAGAGTTGTGATGATGGTAACGAGAATTCTTGTGTATAATATGTTCATAATATTACTTACCTAATACTATTATGAATGTATTTTATTGTAAGCGTACTTGATTTGCTATTGTTATGGTAACTTATGAATGTAGTAGTACATACCTTTGAGTTCAACTCATTTAGTGTATTTCTCATTTACATTCTCGTGTGTATGACATACTAAGATGGTGAATACCCGAAGCAGACCTCAAACCCCACTAGAAGGTCATGAAGCGATAACTTCTATGGCCGATCAACCGAAGGAGCTACGGCTACCACAATTCCACCTAGACCACCCTTGATGGGCGGAGGGGTGGAACGCATGCCAAGAACTAATATTGCTACTTCTAAGCCAATCGTGGAGGAATTGACCCGTGAAACAAGGATGATGGAAAACATGATGCACACCATGAATTTGGCTAAGGAAAAACAGCAAGAATTTTTCATGAAACTACTAGAAGACCGTGATGCCAGTCACTGACGACCTGAGACGATGACAGAAAATTCCCTAAATGGATCGGATAGTGTGGTGAATGCCGTCGGTACTGAGGAACAGGCGTTAGTCAGGAAGAGGAGAAGAGAGAGATGGTGCTCCTACAAGACCTTTCTTAGTAGCAAGTCATCGGAGTTCGCAGGAACCTCTAACCATGTCACATGCATGTATTGGATCAAGGAAGTAGAAATGGCGTTCAATTCAAGTGAGTGTGATGACTCGCAGAGAGTTAGGTTTGCCTCTCAATTGGTTAGAGGCGAGGCCTTAGTTTGGTGGAAAACTGAAGAATTTATCAAGTATGGTTAATGCTGCTAGTATAGGATTACTACTGCCAGAGGACTTCAACAGTTAGTAATGCTAGGTATTACTGCTGCTAGTAGAATTAATACTGCTAGTCAAAGTTAGTGCTGCTTGAACAAAGTTAGTACTGCTTAGCTAGTTAGTACTGCTAGTGGTTAGTGCTGCTTAGTAGTTAATGCTGCCAAGACTCAGTTAATGCTGCTTCTAAGATAATATGAAGATAATGATGAAGAGATCGTGGTTAAAGATAAACATGGAAAGCTGAAGATATTCATGGAAGATATACTGAAGATATTTTATTTATTATAATTATCTTTTATTCAGTATATGTATAGAATTGATAGAATAGTTTTTAACAACTTAAGTTTGTTTTAGAGAGAATCAACCTCAAGGCATAGATCCTAATTCTAGAGAATTAGAATTCGTCTTGAAAGAGCTTGTTCTTCAAGATTGAGGTTGAGTGTGTAATCTTGTGATTTTAATCATTCAATACAAGTTTACAAGTTGTTAATCATATACTGTTTGTTTACTGTTACATTGAATATCAAAGTGTTATTCCGCAAACTTCTTTGATATTGTTTCTTAGTATTTATTCTTGTTAAGAATTCGATCCTGACAAGTGGTATCAGAGCAAGTATTCTCATAAACCTGCAATCATCATTCTTCCTTGAAATCAGAAATCATTAATGGCTAAAGTTTCAGATTCTTCAAGCACAGAAATCCCCACAGAGGTAATGTCTAATCTTTGCTCTAAAACTTGTATGGAAACTGTTAAAAGGTACAGGGATCACAACCAGACAATGAGTGATGACCTTAAAAGATTAGAGAGAGATATAAAAGACTATGTAAGAATTGTTGAGAGTTTTGAGGAACAGATCAAAGTTTTCCAAGCCAATGAACTTCAACATTCTTATGATACAATTTACTGGAAGTGGGAGAAGAATGACCTAGAACTTCAGCTGAAAAAGTCTAAAGAAGAGAATGAGAAGATAAAGAGTGAGTTTGAGAAAGCCAAGCTAGATATTGAGAAATTTTCCAATGCTTCTAAAACAATGGACTCTTTGCTCCAAACTCAAATCCATGACAAACTTAGAAGAGGAATAGGCTATAACACCACACCACCACCATACAACAACAATTACATCCCTCCTATATCAGACTTGCTAGAGACCAAGAATAGGAAGGAATTGTCTGATGAAGCCACTAAGGTAGATCCATTAGACAAAGTGGTGGTTGAAACAAACTCTGAAGAAGAGAACTCTAATGATAAGAGTAAGGAGAACACTGTAGGTGGTGAGATTCCTCTAGAAAATCACATTATCACCAATGAGGAATGTGGAAAGACTTGGGTCAAATCTAAGGACATAGAAAAGATAGAGGGAAAGTCTGGTAAGGTCCACTACAAACAGACAACAGTTGTGAATCATGTTCCTTGTCAACAGTGTGCTTGCAATAAGTCTGAGCCCCAAAAACATGATAAACCAAGGGGAAATCAGAGAAATTGGAATAATCAGTGGGCACAAAAACAAGGGGTTGATCTGAGTAAAATCAATAGACCAAAACCTTGTTTTATCTGTGGAAAGCTTAATCATGTTGCCAAATACTATTATTTCAATCCTATCAACCAAAGAGTTAATTTTCAAAGACAAACTCAAAACTCCTTTGGTTATAGGAAGCAAGGAAGGACTCAAATGGATGAGAACAGAGCACCTAAAAAGTCTCATGTTCAAAACAAGTTTGCTAAAACTAAGAAAAATTCTTCAAATAAACAAAGTAGTAACTTAAAGACAAAGAAAGCAAACAACTTTGCTCAAGTTTGGGTTCCAATTGCAAAGAAACCTGTTAGTACTGCTATCCCAGATAGTACTGCTAACAAGAATAGTGCTGCTAACTTGATTAGTACTGCTAACCAAGTTAGTACTGCTAACAAGGCTAGTGCTGTTTCTAGTAGTAATGCTGCCAAGCCTATAATCTTGACAAAGTACTCCAGTCATGAGATTCCTAAACAACTCATTCAGACCAAACTGACAGATTATATTAATGAGAAAGGTCAACCCAAGACCACTTTGACTTGGGTTCCATCAAAGACTAACTGATTTATCAAGTGTGTAGGGCAACCAAAAGCTCAAGAGGAAGAGCATTTGGAATGAAGATAATGGTTGCTCTTGGCACATAACAAGGAACATGGACTGCCTTCAAATTCTTCAAAAGATTTGATGGAGGACATGTTACTTTTGATCCAACAGAAGGTAAGAAAAGTGAAAAAGGTATAGTTTCAAAAGATAAAGTAACTTTTGAAAATTTTATGGTATATGGTACTACTAACCTTGTGTCTGTAAGTGTTTCAGGTTGCTAATACTGAAAGGTAGTTAGTACTTCTAGTTCAGTGAATACTGTCAGACTGTGTTAATGCTGCTGGTATTGTTACTACTGCTAGTCTGTGTTAATGCTGCTGATAAGTGTTACTACTGCTAATGTAAGTTTTCTATACCTAAAAATGATCTTCAATGATTTAATGTCAAACCTGGATATCAATCAAAAAGCTTTTATCTGTATCCAAGGTTTTTACAAGAAGTACTTAATAAGGAATTGACGGATTAACCTCATTTTAATGAGATATATGTACCTAAAACCCCTAAGGGCAAGGTCTTTTCAATCATGAAGAGATCTGCTAAGGACTCGGAAGGAGTTGACACACCAATGTTCTCTACAATGATGGTGATGTCCCACAATCAAGAAGGTAAGGCATCAGGGTCAAAGCCCTCATTAGACCAACCCACTGATGACCTATCCACACCTTTCACTACCAAGCATAAATCTTCAGATTCCTTTTGTCAAACCAACATTTCCCATTACCATATTATATAAGGAAAAGATACTGAAGGTTCCTTCCCTTCTTGTATCTTCAACCTCAAAACCTACAAGCCCTCTAATGGAGCATTTTTCATCAGAGAATATCCAAATGGAAACCATAGGGGTGTATCCCAACCTCAAGAAGGTGCTCAATAAGGAGATGCAAAAGCATATGGGTTGTATGGCTCACATTACTGACTTTGCACAAAGTGCAGGACAGGAATTGACAGTATGAACATATCTAAGACCTTCCCCATGGCAACTTTGAATGAGAAATCATTCAAAGGTCCCAGGTGCCAAGAAACCACGGGGGTGGATAGTGCTTCTGCTAGGCAGAAGACTTCCACTACTAAAAGACATAGAAAGTGAGGACAGATATAACTACTATGAATTGATGGAAACTATGGGAAACATCAACTTAGATGTTATTAAACAAGGAAAAGACATAGAAGAGATGAAGCTGGTGATACTGTCACAACAAGTCCAGATTGCAAAATTAAAGAAGATGGTGACCAGGCTGATACAAAAGAAGAGAAGGAAACAGTTTGTGCTAAAGAGAAGGGAACCAGTGTCTGATGCTCCCAAAAAGGGGGAGTCAAAGGCTGAAGTAAACTTGGAAGATGAAAAAGAAAAAGTTGAGGGGAGCATGAAGGGGGAAAACATAATGTTGAGGCAGAGAAAGAAGCAGAAAGAGATACAAAAGATCAAGCAGCAGAAACTGTTAGTGCTGCTGAAACTTCACAAGCAGCAGTAACAGAGTTAACACCAACAGAGATTGAAGTAGCTGAAATGCTCATCAAAGCAAAGAATGACACTCCCAAAGCAAAGGGAGTGGTCATAAATGAAGGGGGAGCAAAGATGATAGAGAAGAAAGGAGTGGCTGCAGAAGCAAAGAAAAAGGGAAAAGAAAAGATGATAGAATCTGATCAACCATCCAAATAGCAAAAGATGATTGAGTCAGATGAAGCATTAGCCAAGAAAATGCAAGAAGAGTTAGATCAAGCAGAAAAGGAGCAGGTTGAAAAAGACAGAGAAATGGCCAGAGCACTTGCAAATGAGTTAAATGAAGCATTCCAGAAAGGGCTGGAAACAGAGAAAGCAAAGCAAAGAGCAATGAGCTTGAGAAAGGCTATGATGGCCAGAACAAGTGCTAAGAAGAGAAGACCTTCACAAACTTACCTTGCCACTCAGGAAAGAAACAAAATGATAACTTTCTTGAGGAGTGCAATTGGTGTAAAGAAAGAAATGTTTGTGAAGATGACTTTTGATCAAATCAAGGATCTCTATGAGAAAGAAATGGGGAAGCTGAAGAGTAATGAAAAGAATAGAGTAGAGTTTGAAAAGAAGGCAAAGGAGAGGCATGATGTGAATATCAATCAACTCTTCCCTGAAAGTGAAGAGGGAACTCCAACCAAAGGAAAGGAAGAGAAAAGGGAAGAAAAGAAGAAGGAAACTACTACAGGGCAAGGTCAAAGGAATCTGAAAAGAACTAAGATGATGGCCAAGAGAAAGAAGATTGTCAAGAAGCCTAGAATAGCTTCAGAAGAAGGGGCTGAAAAGGTTGTTGAAGAAGAAGATGCACCTGAGTCATCTACAATGAAAGAACCTGCTAGCACTGATGATGTAAAGATGTACATGGTAGTGATGGACAAAGTGCCTGAACCAATTTCAGCTGAACCTGTAGGAGTTAAACCTCCTGAAGTAATTAACTGGGATATTTTGGATGTAGATGGCAAGGAATATATCAGACTGAAGAGAAGTGATGAGAAGTATGAGGTATATGCTACTTGGAACAAAATTGTCAGAACTTGCTCAAGGTCCGATCTGGAAGAAATGTTTGAGATAGGAATGAGATTGTATGCAGATCAACTGAAAGCACCTGAAGTGTCAATCAATAAACTAGTGATGGAGTATCTGTGTATGATGTTCAAACCTGAAGAAGTGGAAGAAGTGATCAGAAATGTCTTCCAGACTATAAACAATTGGACTTTATATGAAACTAGTGGAGTATATGCTATAACTATGGATTTTAGTCATGTAGAATACTTTCTAGTGGATGGAGTATATAATCATAGCAGGCTAAAGCTGCATGAAATGTTGAAAAAGAAGCTTGGATGTTTACAAGATTCTGAGGTGGCAAAGTACTTGATAAAGAGAATTATTAATCAGAGTTTGGAGCTGAATCTAGATACAGGAGCATGAACTATGAGATTTTAGGAGCATCTGAAGAACTTGACTTCTCTTCCTAAAAGTCAAGTTAGGGGGAGATTGTTGGGAACTGAAGAATTTATCAAGTATGGTTAATGCTGCTAGTATAGGATTACTACTGCCAGAGGACTTCAACAGTTAGTAATGCTAGGTATTACTGCTGCTAGTAGAATTAATACTGCTAGTCAAAGTTAGTGCTGCTTGAACAAAGTTAGTACTGCTTAGCTACTTAGTACTGCTTAGTAGTTAATGCTGCCAAGACTCAGTTAATGCTGCTTCTAAGATAATATGAAGATAATGATGAAAAGATCGTGGTTAAAGATAAACATGGAAAGCTGAAGATATTCATGGAAGATATACTGAAGATATTTTATTTATTATAATTATCTTTTATTCAGTATATGTATAGAATTGATAGAATAGTTTTTAACAACTTAAGTTTGTTTTAGAGAGAATCAACCTCAAGGCATAGATCCTAATTCTAGAGAAGTAGAATTCGTCTTGAAAGAGCTTGTTCTTCAAGATTGAGGTTGAGTGTGTAATCTTGTGATTTTAATCATTCAATACAAGTTTACAAGTTGTTAATCATATACTGTTTGTTTACTGTTACATTGAATATCAAAGTGTTATTCCACAGACTTCTTTGATATTGTTTCTGAGTATTTATTCTTGTTAAGAATTCGATCCTGACACACCTAGTCTGCTCTTACGCCCGAAGTGTTGGCTAAACTTTCATGGCCAACTTTCATGAAAAAGATATTGGATAAATATTGTAGCAAGCATGCTCTAGACAAGATTGAAGAAGAGTTTCGTAATTTGAGAAAGGGAAGTCCAACAATCACCAATTACTCGATGCAATTCCTAGAGAATTTAAGCTTGGTTGAACATCTCGCTCTTGAAGAGAAAACGAAGATAAAGGCATACTAGGAGGTGAAGATGGCGGTAAGAAACGTCAAGGTAACGAAATTACAAGAGGATATTGAAGAGTCCTTGTTGGTAGAGGATGACTTAGCTGAAGGGAAGGAAGAGCGAGTATTGACAAGAGACAAGAGGAAATGGGAAGGGTCGACCGAACCCACCCGTCAGTTCAGGCCCTTTTCTAGGGGAAGGAATGTTGACCCCCAACGTGAGGTGAGGTGGTGCCATAGATGCAAGAGCAAGCATAGTGGCCCATGCAACCCAAGACCTTGATCGGGTCCCACCGAGTGTGCTAAATGTGGGAAGGACCATGCGGTTCGGGATTGTCCTATTCCAGGATCGATTTGCTTTGAGTGTTGAGAGTCGGATCATGTCAAGAGAGAATGCCCGAAGTTAGTAAGGGGAAGTTGTGGAGCATCAAGTGGGACGACAACAAGGAAGGAGAACCCGCCAAAGGCACCGAGCCAAGCATTCCAGATGAACGTCGAGGAGGCAAGGGAGACCGCCTATGTGGTATCGGGTACGTTTCTCGTCAACTCGTTGCATGCTCGTACATTATTTGATTTAGGTGTAAACTGATCTTTTGTGTCAAGTTATTTATGCAAGAAATTTGTTATTCCTGTTAGTACCCTTTTTGATGCTCTAGTAGTAGAAGTAGCTAATGGGGAGCAAGTGTTGATTCAGGAACATTTTGATGATTGCATTTTAGAGATAGATGGGAACCCATTTAAGGTGAACTTATTACCCATGGAAATATGAGGTTTTGATGTAGTGATAGATATGGATTGACTGACTAAAACAATGACGACATCTTTTGGTCTAAGAAAATGATTCAAGTGCCTTTGTTGAATGGAAGTACGGTTACTATTTATGGGGAGAAAGGAACGAGGACCACTTCGGTCATTTCATTACTTAAAGAACGTAAATATCTATCGAAGGGATGTTCTTCGTATATAGCTTATGTAGTGGATGCAAATTTGGAGAAGAAGAATATTGAGGACGTAGAGGTGGTACGTAATTATCTAGACGTCTTTCCAGAAGATCTACCCGAATTGCCACCAGAACGTCAAGTAGAGTTCCACATTGACCATATTCAAAGAGTGGCTCCGATTGCTCGTGCTCCTTATCATTTAGTTTTGACGAAAATACAAGAGATGATGACACAATTCCAAGAACTTCTAGATAAATGATTCATGAGACCGAGTTCGTCGCTATAGGAAGCTACAATATTGTTCGTAAAGAAGAAGGATGGGTCTATGCGAATATGCATAGATTACCGGGAGTTAAACAAGGTTACAGTAAAGAACAAATATTCACTTCCCCGAATTGACGATCTATTCGACGAATTGCAAGGAGCGGGATGCTTTTGTAAATCGATCTACGGTCCAGATATCATCATGTAGGGTGAAGAAGGATGATATTCCGAAGACGGATTTCCGGACGAGGTATGGGAGCTACGAGTTCTTGGTGATGTCGTTCAGGTTGACGAACGCTCCAACCATGTTCATAGATTTGATGAATTTTATGCGTCAAACTTTCTTGGATAAGTCAGTGATAGTCTTTATCGATGACATCTTAGTCTACTCAAGGAACGAGACCGATCATGGGCAACATTTGCGGGTAGTGTTAGAGATCCTTCGAAGAGAAAAGTTGTTCGCCAAATTCTAGAAATGCGAGTTTTGGATACAAGAAGTATAATTATTGGGCCTCGTAGTATCTAAAGACGGAGTGAAGATGGACCCTACCAAGATCGAGACAATGATGAATTGGGAACCACCAACAAGTCCGACGAAAATAAGGAGCTTCTTGGGGTTAGCTGGTTACTATCAGAGGTTTATTCAAGACTACTCGAAGATCGCCTCACCACTCACATCACTAACAAGGAAGAATGTTAAGTTCTTCTGGACCGAGACTCAACAATAGGCTTTTAGAACTCTCAAGAAGAAATTGTGTGAAGCGCCAATCTTATCCCAACCCGATGGGTCGAAAAACTTTGTAGTTTTTAGCGATGCTTCCAAGATGGGTCTCAAGTGTGTATTGATGCAAAGAGGCAAGGTGATAACCTATGTTTCACGACAAGTAAAGGACCACGAGAAGAACTATCCGACACATGACTTGGAATTGGCGGTGGTAGTTTTCACATTTAAATTATGGCGACACTACCTCTATGGGACGAAGTGTACTCTCTTCACCGACCACAAAAGTTGAAGTACATTTTTTATCAAAAGGAGCTCAACATGCATCAATGAAGGTGGCTTGAATTGTTAAAGGACTATGATTGTGAACTACTTTGCCACCCCGGTAAAGCCAATGTTGTGGTGGATGCATTGAGCCGAAAGAGTCATTGAGGTGGAGCTAAGTTGTCACTCACTATAATCGATGTGGTGTCAAGCTTGGTGGAGAACATCAAGACGTGTCAAATAGAAGCACTTCAAGAAGGAAACCTCAAGGTCGAGGTTATGGTGAAACAATGGGAATTATTAACGGAAGATAGTCGTAGACTGAAACTTTTTCAAGGTAGAATTTGGGTACCAATACTAGGAGGAAACCAGAAACTACTTCTAGAGGAAGATCACAAGTCCAAATATTCCATACATCCCAGCAGCACGAAGATGTATAGGGATTTGAAATTAAACTATCGGTGGCCGGTGATGAAGCTCAATGTGGCCAACTATGTGGAAAAATGTGTCACTTGCCTTCAAGTCAAGGCAGAACATCAAAAGTCTTATGGAAGTTTGCAATCCTTGACCATTCCAGAATACAAGTGGGAACACATCACAATGGACTTCGCGACGGAGCTACCAAATACATTACCAAGTCATGGTACGATTGGGGTGGTAGTGGATCTATTTACTAAGAGTGCACATTTCCTAGCAATACGGGAAACTTTACCATTGGACCGATTAGCCAAACTCTATATTGACGAAGTGGTGTCAAGGCGTGGCGTGCCGCTATCTATTTTGTCTGATAGGGTTAGTCGGTTCACTTCTAAGCTTTGGGAAGGACTACAAAAAGAGTTAGGTATGAAAGTCAAGTTAAGCACGACCTACCACCCTCAATCGGATGGGCAAAGCGAGAGGACATTTTAAAATCTCGAGAACATGCTGAGATCATGCGTCATAGATTTTGGAGGAAATTGGGACTCACACTAACCTTTAGTGGAGTATGCTTATAATAACAGTTACCATTCCAGTATCGGGATGGAACCTGTTGAGGCCTTGTATGGCCAAAAGTGTAGGACCCCGGTGTGTTGGCTTGAGGCGGGGAAGAAACAATTCGTCGGGCCGGAAATCATGCAAGAAACAACGGACAAAGTGAAGAACATCCAAGAATGGTTGAAAGATACTCAAGATCGGCAAAAGAGGTACGCCGACAAGAATATGAGGCCAGTGTAGTTCCAAGTAGGTGATAGAGTCATGTCAAAAGTGTCACCATGGAAGGGCCTTATCCATTTTGGTAAGCGTGGGAAGCTTAGTGCTCGTTTCCTTGGACCCTTCACCATATTAGAGCGGATTGAACTCCAAGTTTACAAGTTAGATTTACCAACAGGAATGGAGGGAATCCATCACACGTTATCGTTTGTTACCTACGTAAATGCCTAGCCGAGGAGGAAAGTGTTATACCATTGTCAGAAATCCGCATAGATAATGGGAAACGTTGTGTAGAGGAACCGGAAGCCATCTTCGAGAGTAAATAGAAGAAACTTCGTCATAAGAAGCTAACCATGGTTAAAGGTTCAAAGAAAACACCATTGGGGTGCAAAATTCACATGGGAGGTCGAAGAGTACATGAGGAGACGATATCCCCACATGTTCAAGTAAGATAAATTTTGAGGACGAAATCCTTTTCTAGGTGCGGAGGATTGTAACAACCGAAAAATCCAATGTAAGAATTAATGGGATGTCATGATTCACTTTTCATAGTTTAGAGTGTAACAAGTTTAATTTTAGTTTCGAAACTTCCTTATGATCCTAAACCTTTAACTTGGACGAGTAATCGAAAAATCATAGAAAATAGGGCTCGACCAGGATTGGGGCGAGAGTGTCATACGACTATGATATATGTCATCGCCGCTGGTCACAATCGCCTTGGGCTGAGGAGTCACGGTGCATACCGTGCAATTGTGACAACGAGATTGCCCTATGGCATACTTGCGTGTCACTCTCGCCGGTATTGAACCGAGGACGGGGTGACACCCGCGAAAATGATAGCAATAATGCCCAGACAAAGTCATCGGGCACTGTCACATGCAGGGGTCTGGTTGTATAAATTGACCCTCGACAAATTTTATCTCTACTTTTTCATACCACTCCACTTTGTACATGATTTGGAGAACATTTAGAGCATTTATTCTCCTCCCAAACCTCCCTCCTCATTAAATTCAACCTAGAGGGTGTTGGATCCATTACTTTGGCTATCAAGATCACCTTGGGAGCATTAAGTGAGGAACTTCAAGCTACCGAGTCTCTAGGGTTTTGCTATTCTATAGGTTTTACCCAAACACCTAGATAGTAATTTTTCTAACCCTCTGTAAAATTAGATACATGTCATTATTTGTTTTCTCATCATCATTCCTACTTGTGAGAATCTCTTACATTTGTTAAAATGGTCACTCTTTTATATATTTGAAGGACTTGTGATTTAAGAGGATGGAAATGTTCTACTTGGTACTTTGAAGGTTTCATGAGTTGTATATATGGAAAATATTGGTAAATGGTTTTGTTACAAAAATAATCATATTTTAGGGTTTCACCTAATTTAGGTAATTACTTCCATAATGTGCATATTTGTTTCTGGACGATACACTGCGGAGTAAATGAGCTTATCAATCATAGTATTATTGTTTGGACATATTTTATGTAGTGATATGTGCCTAAATGGCTAGTGTGAGCATATTGGAATCTTAAATGAAATTCATTTATGATGTATGCGGTATTTAAACCACAAGTTACCTATTTAGGTATAGAAAACACTTCATGTGGACTAATGTGCCTTTTGGCCAAATTTTGGAATAATGGATGAACCAAGTTAAGTAGACACTAGGAGGACATAGTCTTGGGCACCACTGTGTGGGTATGTGCCTAGACCTCCGCCATTCGGGGCTATGCCTAAGTTGTACCCCCCGTATGTGTCGGGCCTTTTGGTGTCACTGATGGTAGTTGACACTAAGGTATCTCGTCTCTTTGGGTGGAACTTGATTGGTGCTATGAGTCTCTCCCATTGACTCTAGTTATGGAATTGCTTTAGTAAAATGTCATTGATACCTCATATGTTCTTTATTATTAATTGTTCAAACTCATTAGGCTTTTTGGCCTAACACTTATTCGGTATCGATGTGTATCTCAGGTTCGAGCGGCGCTGTCTCTAAAAAGGTTTAGACGGGATAGAGTGAGCTTAGGGAGTGCATTTTTGAGACACCAATTTGTGAAGTCTTTTGTTGGAGTAGAGATGACACTTTTTTGTAATCTTATTTCTATTTTGATATTAGATCAGTAGGTTGTCGTTTATTTTCGTCAAATTACAAACTTGTAATTAAACAGACGTTAATTATTTTCCCATTTCTATGGGAGGCTTGTGCTAGGCAATATATACCATATTTCCATTTTTGGAAGTTTTTGTTTATCCCAATTTTTGGGGTGTTACAGTTCTGGTCTAAAATTTAGGAAATTAGAAATGTCGAAAAGATTTAGGGGGTATTTGATTCGGGGTATTAAAAGGTAATGAATGAAAATGATAATTATTTGAAAATTAATCAAACAAGGAATGAAAATGGAATGAATAATTGTGTTTAGTTTCAGATAATTAATCAATCATTATAATAGATTTGGGTAAAAATCATTCCTCCCTTATGTGGGGCCGGGGAATAGAAGTAGCCAACAAATTTATTGCAAATCTCGTCTCCCCTTCTCCTGCCTACTGTCTTTCAATCTTCATCTTCCTTTCCATCTATCTTTCTACACTTGAAGTTTTCTGATAAACATCGTGATTTACCATATTGAAGATTTATCTCCATTTCAGTTAGGGTTTCTCCATATCAGTCAGAAATGGCAAACTCGGTCAGGGTTTTCTTGATTTATCATATGAAGGATTTATTTCCATTTATAGATTGAAGAATTCTCTTTGATTTATCATATTGATTTGTTTTTTTCTAAGATTTTGACTTATGTAACATCTTCGTTTTATACTCGGTTAGGGTTTTCTAAGGAAGAAATAAATCAGGGATGGTTTCTCTTATCTTATACTCGATCGGTTAGGGTTTTTTGAGGAAGAAAGAAATCATGGATGCTAAGTATATTTGGTATATTGGTGATGAACATGCATTGTTGATGATAAATGATGGAGATGAGGTCTTGGTGATGGAGATGTTGATTGTTGTTGGTGTCTTGATATCCTGCGGCACAACATTTCTTCTATACCAACTTAGCTTGTTAAAGATGATGCGATGAAGATGTTGCGTTGGTGGCATGTCATGTTATGTTGATATTTTCATCACCAAAAATTAACAACTTAGAGAAATACAAACGAATATAATTTTTTTATGAATATATTCATTCCCTTTTCCTAATATATTGATTCTCATTTTCATTAATGTTCCTTAAAACGAACCAAATTAACGCCCCTTAGTTGTATGACATATCATAACTAAGGGAATTAATTTGTTGAATGTGCAATGGTCACTTGACTTCCATTCTATATTGTTGGGAACTGATGAATTGTTCAAGTATGGTTAATGCTGCTAGCTCAACATGGTTACTACTGCTGAGCCAGATTAATACTACTTGAAAAAGTTACTAATGCTAAGCAAAGTTAGTATTGCTGATAAAGATTAGTATTGCTCAGTGTGATTAATGCTGCTACAACTTAATACTGCTTATGAGATAATCAAGATACGTGCAGATCAAGTTTGAAGATAATCATGGAACGTTTTGAAGATAATTATGGAAGAATTCTAAAGATCTTTTATGTTTTATAGTTATCTTGTATTCAATCTTTATTTATATAATATAGAATAGTCTGACAGAAGAAAATTAATTCTGAATTTTTGTTTTCATAGAGAGAATTAACCTCAAGGTTTAGAACCCTAGTTCTAGAGAAGTAGAATTCGTATTGGTGAGTCTGTTCATCAATATTGAGGTTTTGTTTGAAATCTTGTAACTTTAATCATTCAATAAAGTTTACAAGTTGTGATTTCTGATTCACTGTTACATTGATTGTTGAATATTAAAGTGTTTTTCCGCAACTTCTTTAATATTGTTTCTGAGTTCATTATTCTTGTTAAGAATTAGATCCTGACTAGTGGTAGCAGAGCAAGTATTCTCAGAAACCTTCATTCATCATGGAAAACACAGTTGAATCAAACAGTACTCTTGTCTCAAAGGTTCCAATGCTCAGATCTAATGAGTTTGACATGTGGAAGATTAGGATCAAACAATACATTCTTCTCACAGATTACTCCATGTGGGACATCATTGAGAATGACCCATCTGATGAAGGAAAGATTGGTGCAGATGGAAAAAGAATCCCACCACAGACGTATGCAGAAAGGAAGACAAGGCAGACAAAGATGAAAGCCTTGAGGACACTGCTCTTGGCTATTCCCAATGAGTATCAACACCAATTCTGCAATTGCACTGATGCACAAATGCTTTGGAATGCTCTAGAGAAGAGATTATCTGGTACCAAAAGTACCAAGAGAAATCAGAAGGCAATATTGAAGCAACTGTATGAAAACTTTATGTCAACTAAGAATAAGTCCATGACTCAAACTTTTGACAGGTTTAACAAGCTGATTGGTGAACTAGCTACTATGGGAGTACAGATTGATCAAGATGATTTAAACAAAAAGTTCTTAAGGTCCCTTGGAGATGAATGGACCATGTATATTGTTTCATTCAGACAGAATGAATAATTGGAAGAAAAGGAACTGGATGATCTGTACAATGATCTGAGAGTGTTTGAATCCGAGGTGGAATCAAAGAAGAAGCCTATTGGATATGTTCATAATGCTGCACTCCTATCAGCATCAATTGATTCTACTGCTAACACTGAATCAGTTAATGCTGCTAATGGAGTAAATCAAGAAAAAGGCACTGAATCTGTTTTTGAAGCCTTTCTTTCCAGCCATGGAAACTCCTCTTTAATCAATGATGACTTGGAACAGCTTCATCCTGATGATCTTGAAGAGATGGATATTAAATGGCAGATGGCCATGCTTTCTATGAGGGTGAAGAAGTTCATCAAAAGGACTGGGAGGAACAACTTCTCCCAAAGAAGAGAAGATGGTGCAGGCTTTGATAAGTCAAAAGTGGAGTGCTATAAATGTCATCTGAAGGGACACTTTGCCAGAGAATGCAGAAGTGGAGTGTCTCACAATCACCAACAAACTCAGTCTGGAAGCTTCAACCAGAACAGAAACTCTGCTCAAGCTCTTGTTTCTCAACAAGGAATGGGGTTTGACTGGAGTGATCAAGCAGAAGAGGCTATTCAAAATCAAGCTCTCATGGCAGAGATATCTGATCTTCCAACTGAGGTACTTTCTAATCTCTGTTGTCAAACTTGCATAGATTATGTTAAAAGGTACCGGGATCACAACCAGAATATGAGTGATGACCTTAAGAGATTAGAAAAAGATATAAAAGACTATGTGAAAATTGTTGAGAGGTTTGAGGAACAAATTAAAAGTTTCCAAGCCAATGAACTGCAACACACATATGATACAAATTACTGGAAGTGGGAGAAAAATGATCTAGAAATCCAACTGACAAAGTCTAAAGAGGAGAATGAAAAGTTGAGAGGAGAGCTAGCCAAAGTTAAGCTAGATGTGGAAAAATTTTTCAATGCTTCTAAAGCAATGGACTCTTTACTACAAACTCGGTTTCATGACAAACTGAGAAGAGGAATTGGGTACAATACCACACCACCACCATACAACAACAACTACATCCCTCCTATATCAGACTTGCTAGAGACCAAGGATAGGAAGGACCTGCCTGAGGGAGCCACTGAGATAGATCCCTTAGATGTAGTTGTTAAGGACAAAACTGAGAAAGAAGCTGGTAAGAGTAAGGACAACAATGTGAGTGGTGAGATTCCTCTAGAAAATCACATTATTACCAATGAGGGTTGTGGAAAGATTTGGGTCAAATCTAAGAACATAGAGAAGACTGAGGGAAAGTCTAAGAAGGTCCATTACAAGCAGACTACAGTTATGAATCCTGTTCCTTGCAAACAGTGTGCATGTAATAAGTCTGAGCCTCTAAAACATGATAAAAGGAGGGGCAATCAAAGAAATTGGAATAATCAGTGGGCTCAGAAACAAGGAGTTGATCTGAGTAGAATCATCAGACCAAAACCTTGTTTCATATGTGGCAAATTGAATCATCTTGCCAAGTACTGTTACTTTAATCCTATTAACCAAAGGATGAATTTTCAAAGAGCTATGCAAAAAC
Organism: Arctium lappa; assembly: GCA_023525745.1. NCBI lineage: Eukaryota > Viridiplantae > Streptophyta > Magnoliopsida > Asterales > Asteraceae > Arctium > Arctium lappa. The sequence continues at coordinate 58,648,298 of CM042059.1, read as the reverse complement.
CCTTTGGTTATAGGAAGGATGAAAGGAACCATGTGGCTAAGAAACCTGTTAAATCTAAAAGCCACATGAAGAAAAAGACTGTAAAAGAGAATGTCAATATGTGGGTTCCTAAAAGCACTAAAACTGTTAGTACTGCTACCACAAATAGTGCTGCTGACAAAGATAGTGCTGCTAGAAGCAATATTGCTGCTACCAATGTTAGTGCTGCTGAGAGTATTAGTACTTCTAATACTAACATTGTTAGTACCTCTTCAAATGTTAATACTGCTAACTCTGTTAGTACTTCTAACAAGGTTAGTACTGCTAAACCTGTTAGTGCTGCTAACTTTGTTAGTGCTGCTAACTCTGTTAGTACTTCTAAAATTAGTACTGCTTCTAGTGTTTGTGCTGCTAGACCTATTATCTTGACAAAGTACTCCAGTAAAGAGTGCTCTGATTTTAAAAATCTCATCAAAAAGGAATGTAAATACTTTGATGAGAAAGGGAGACCCAAGACTACTTTGGCTTGGGTTCCCAATCAATACTAATTGATTTATCTTATGTGCAGGGCAACCAGCAGCTCAAGGGAAAGAGCATCTGACATGTTGATAGTGGTTGCTCTAGGCACATGACAGGGAACATGGCTTGCCTCAAGAATTTCAAGAAAATTGATGGAGGACATGTTGCCTTTGGTAATACTCCAGATGGAGGTAAGATCAGTGGTAAGGGAGATGTAACAAAAGGTAAGATGACCTTTGAGGATGTTTTCTATGTTGATCAGTTAAGGTACAACCTGTTAAGTGTATCACAGGTTTGTGACAAAAAGCATAGTATATTGTTCACAGATTCAGAATGCATTATACTTCTAAGAACTCCCAGAAAGGATAATGTCTATTGTTTGGATATGGAAAATGTTTCAACTAATTCATCCCTAAACTGTCTTGTTTCAAAAGCATCTTTGGATGAATCATCACTTTGGCACAGAAGGATGTGTCACATGAACTTTAAAACAATGAATAATCTTGTTAAAAACAACCTTGTAAGAGGTTTGCCTTTAAAAGTCTTTTCATGTGATGATCATTGTGTAGCTTGTCTCAAAGGCAAACAACACAAAACTTCTCATAAGTCCAAAGAGTTGAACACAATTTCTTCTTCTCTTCAGTTGTTGCATATGGATCTGTTTGGTCCTACAAATGTTATGAGTATAAGTAAGAAATCATACTGCTTAGTTATTGTTGATGATTACCTAGATTTACTTGGGTATGTTTTCTAAGGACTAAGGATGAGACAAGTGGACTGATCAAGTCCTTTATTCTAAGAATTGAAAACCAAACAAATCAAAAGGTAAAAGTCATTAGGTCAGACAATGGTACTGAATTTAAAAATCTTGACCTAAACACCTTTTGTGAGGAAAAAGGAATTGAGAGGCAATACAGTGCTCCTAGGACTCCACAACAAAATGATGTTGCTGAGAGAAGGAATAGGACACTGATTGAAGCTGCTAGATCTCTGTTAGCTGATTCAAAACTTCCAATTACTTTCTGGGCTGAAGCAGTTAATACTGCTTGCTATGTCCAAAACAGAGTTCTAGTAGTCAAGCCTAAGAACAACACACCATATGAGCTTTTAAATAAAAGAAAACCATTTATTGGATTTTTCAAACCTTTTGGGTGTCCTTGTACCATTCTCAATACCAAAACTCACTTAGGAAAGTTTGAGAGCAAGGCAGATGATGGTTTTCTTGTTGGTTACTCATCTCAGAGTAAGGCTTACAGAGTTTTTAATTCTTCTTCTAGAATAATTGAGGAAAGTGACAATGTCAAATGCAATGAGAACTCACCAAATCCTATTGGTTCTGGTCCTCAGTGGTTGTTTGACATTGACTCACTAACTAACTCTTTTGGTTTCAGTAGTGATGATTATGCAGGATCAGGTAGTAGAGGATCAGGGGATGAAGAAGTACAAAAGATGATTTCACAGTCTCTGATCTTTCCCATACCTACAATGGAACCTGTTGAAATCTGTGAAAAGGAGACTGTTACTGAACCAATTCAGAGTGAATAAGAAAGAAGAGATGAGCAGAATCCAGAGCATGAAGAACCAGAAGTAGCTGATGAGACCCCCTCAGCTGACTTAAATGATTCCAATCTAGATGTTGGAATTAATGAAGAACCTAGTCACCAGACAAGAACTCAAAAGAATCATCCTCCAGAGCTGGTAATAGGAGACATCTCTTCTCCTATGGTAACAAGGAATCAAAGCAGACTTCAAGAGATGCAGGATCAGCAACATACAATACTCTCTTGCTTTCTATCTCAGATTGAGCCTAAGCAGGCCTATGATGCAATGAAAGACTCAAGTTGGATAGAAGCCATGCAAGAAGAGTTGCTACAGTTTAAGTTGCAAGATGTTTGGGACTTGGTGGACCTTCCAAAAGGTCATAGAGCTACTGGCACCAAGTGGATTTTCAGAAATAAAAAGGATGAGAGAGGAATAGTAATAAAAAACAAAGCAAGGCTAGTGGCACAAGGGTACACTCATGTCAGGATCGAATTCTCAACAAGAATTAATTCTCAGAAACAATATCAAAGAAGTTTGCGGAATAACACTTTGATATTCAATGAAACAGTAATCACAAACAGTAAATATGAATAACAAACTGTAAACTTGTATTGAATGATTAAAATCACAAGATTACACACTCAACCTCAATCTTGAAGAACAGACTCTTTCAAGACGAATTCTACTTCTCTAGAATTAGGATCTATGCCTTGAGGTTGATTTCTCTCTTGAACAAAACTTAGAATTAATGAATTAAATTGATCTCTCTAACTATTCTAAACAAAACTATATATATATATACTGAAGATAAAAGCTAATTACACTTAATAAAATATCTTCAGAATATCTTCCATCATTATCTCCAAGATTTCCATAATCTTCAGTTTATCCAGAATTAATAAAATATCTTCAGAATATCTTCCATCATTATCTCCAAGTTTTCCATAATCTTCAGTTTATCCAGCTGTCATCCTTTCCATACAGATCTCCATCTTATAAGTAGTATTAATCATAAGCAGCATTAATACTTTGAGCAGTATTAACTCTAGCAGTACTAACCATGCTCAGCAGCATTAATCTCTTCAAGCAGTACTAACTTTGAACTAGCAGTACTAATCTTGTTGAACAACATTAACCATCAACTAGCAGCATTAATAACAGAAGTACTAACTAGAAGTATTAACTGTTTTCTTCTAGCAGCATTAACTAGAAGTATTAACTAGAAGTATTAACTGTTTTCTTCTAGCAACATTAACTAGAAGTATTAACTAGAAGTATTAACTGTTTTCTTCTAGCAGCATTAACTTTGTTCCAGCAACATTAACTACAACTAGCAACATTAACCACAGAAGTAGTAACCATGATGAATATTAACTTCAGAAGTAGTAACCATGATGAACTAGAAGTAGTAACCATCCTTGGCATATTTCAGACCCAACAATCTCCCCCTAACTTAACTTTTCAAAACTGAGAAGTTAAGTTATTCACCATAGGGTCTTTATGATAATTTCAAAACTTTCTGCAATTACTAGTTCTTCTTGTTCAGTTTCTGCTGTTATCTTCTTTTCTGTTTATGCTGTAGTTAATGCTTTATTTCAGCTTCTTCACTTATCTCCCCCTCAAAATAAGATTTCATATCAACTTGATTCTCCTTCTCATGTCTTCTCAAGTTCAGTTGTTTAAGTCTCCCCCTTTTTGAAATAATCATGATCTGTGCTCCTTTTCATCTCTTTTATCTCCATAATTTGATTGTGAACTTTCAGACTAATTGTACCAAGTGTATCCATCAATTCTTTGTAGTTAAACTGTCCTCACCTCCTTTAGGTGTGTTTACCACCTTTGAAGGATCCTTGGATCTTTTAGTAGAGATCTTCTGCCTAGCAGAAGCACCTTCTACTCCCTTGGTTTCTTGGCACCTGGGACCTTTAGATAATTACTCATCTAAAGTTGCCATGGGGAAGGTCTTAGATATGTTCACACTGTCCTGTCATGCACTTTGTGCAAAGTCAGTAGTGTGAGCCTTACAACCCATATGCTCTTGCATCTCCTTATTGAGCACCTTCTTGGGGTTGGGAGACACCCCTATGGTTTCCCTTTGGATATTCTCTGATGAAAAATGCTCCATCAGAGGGCTTGTAGGTTTTGAGGTTTAAGATACACGAAGGGAAGGAACCTTTAGTATCTTTTCCTTATATAATATAGTAATGGGGAATGTTTGTTTGACAAAAGGAATCTGAAGATTTATGCTTGGTAGTGGAAGTTGTGGATAGGTCATCAGTGGGTTGGTCTAATGAGAGCTTTGACCTTGATGCCTTACCTTCTTGATTGTGGGACATCACCATCATTGTAGAGAACAATGGTATGTCAACTCCTTCCGAGTCCCTAGCAGATCTTCTCATGTTTGAGAAAACCTTGCCTTTAGGGGGTCTAGGTACATATATCTCATTAAAATGAGGTTAATCCGTCAATTCCTTATTAAGTACTTCTTGTACAAACCTTGGATACAGATAAAAGCTTTTTGATTGATATCCAGGTTTGACATTAAATCATTGAAGATCATTTTTTAGGTATAGAAAACTTACATTAGCAGTAGTAACACTTATCAGCAGCATTAACACAGACTGGCAGTAGTAACACATACCAGCAACATTAACACAGTCTGACAGTCTGACAGTTTTCACTGAACTAGAAGTACTAACTACCTTTCAGTATTAGCAACCTGAAACACTTACAGACACAAGGTTAGTAGTACCATATACCATAAAATTTTCAAAAGTTACTTTATCTTTTGAAACTATACCTTTTTCACTTTTCTTACCTTCTGTTGGATCAAAAGTAACATGTCCTCCATCAAATCTTTTGAAGAATTTGATGGCAGACCATGTTCCTTGTTATGTGCCAAGAGCAACCATTATCTTCATTCCAAATGCTCTTCCTCTTGAGCTTTTGATTGCCCTGCACACTTGATAAATCAGTTAGTCTTTGAGGGAACCCAAGCCAAAGTGGTCTTGGGTTGTCCTTTCTCATTTATATAATCTGTCAGTTTGGTCTGGATGAGTTATTTAGGAATCTCATGGCTGGAATACTTTGTCAAGATTATAGGCTTTGCAACATTAATACTAGTAGAAGCACTATCCTTGTTAGCACTAGTATTGGTTGCAGCAGCACTATTTCTGTTAGCAGTACTATCTGGGATAGCAGTACTAACAGGTTTCTTTACAATTGGAACCCAAACTTGAACAAAGTTGTTTGCTTTCTTTGTCTTTAAATTACTCCTTAGCTTATTTGGAGCATTTTTCTTTGTATTAGCAAACTTGTTCTGAGCATGAGACTTTAAAGGTGCTCTTTTCTCAGCCAATTGATTCCTTCTTTTATTCCTATAACCAAAAGAGTTTTGTGGTTTTCTTTGAAAATTGACTCTTTGGTTGATAGGGTTGAAATAACTGTGTTTGGCAAGATGATTCAATTTGCCACAGATAAAACAAGGTTTTGGTCTATTGATTTTACTCAAATCAACCCCTTGTTTTTGTGCCCACTGATTATTCTAGTTTCTCTGATTTCCCCTTGGTTTATCATGTTTTTGGGGCTCAGATTTATTGCAAGAACACTGTTTGCAAGGGACAGGATTTACAACTGTGGTTTGCTTATAATGGACCTTCTCAGACTTTCCCTCAGTCTTTTCTATGTCCTTAGACTTGATCCAAGCCTTTCCACATCCCTCATTGGTGATAATGTTATTTTCTAGAGGAATCTCACCACTCCCAGTGTTCTCCTTACTCTTTTCACTAGAGTTCTCTTCTTCAGAGTCTGTTTCAACCACCACTTTGTCTAAAGGATCTACCTTAGTGGCTCCAACAGGCAATTCCTTCCTATCCTTGGTCTCTAGTAAGTTTGATATAGGAGGAATGTAATTGTTGTTGTATGGTGGTGGTGTGGTGTTATAGCCTATTCCTCTTCTAGTCATGGACTTGAGTTTGGAGCAAATAGTCCATTGCTTTAGAAGCATTGGAAAATTTCTCAATACCAGCTTGGCTTTCTCAAACTCACTCTTTATCTTCTCATTCTCCTCTTTAGACTTTTTCAGCTGAAGTTCTAGGTCATTCTTCTCCCACTTCCAGTAATTTGTATCATAAGAATGTTGAAGTTCATTGGCTTGGAAAAATTTGATCTGTTCCTCAAAACTCTCAACAATTCTTACATAGTCTTTTATATCTCTCTCTAATCTTTTAAGGTCATCACTCATTGTCTGGTTGTGATCCCTGTACCTTTTAACAGTTTCCATACAAGTTTTAGAGCAAAGATTAGACATTACCTCTGTGGGGATTTCTGTGCTTGAAGAATCTGAAACTTTAGCCATTGATGAATTCTGATTTCAAGGAAGAATGATGATTGCTGGTTTCTGAGAATACTAGCTCTGATACCACTTGTCAGGATCGAATTCTCAACAAGAATTAATTCTCAGAAACAATATCAAAGAAGTTTGCGGAATAACACTTTGATATTCAATGAAACAGTAATCACAAACAGTAAATATGAATAACAAACTGTAAACTTGTATTGAATGATTAAAATCACAAGATTACACACTCAACCTCAATCTTGAAGAACAGACTCTTTCAAGACGAATTCTACTTCTCTAGAATTAGGATCTATGCCTTGAGGTTGATTTCTCTCTTGAACAAAACTTAGAATTAATGAATTAAATTGATCTCTCTAACTATTCTAAACAAAACTATATATATATACTGAAGATAAAAGCTAATTACACTTAATAAAATATCTTCAGAATATCTTCCATCATTATCTCCAAGCTTTCCATAATCTTCAGTTTATCCAGAATTAATAAAATATCTTCAGAATATCTTCCATCATTATCTCCAAGCTTTCCATAATCTTCAGTTTATCCAGCTGTCATCCTTTCCATACAGATCTCCATCTTATAAGCAGTATTAATCATAAGCAGCATTAATACTTTGAGCAGTATTAACTCTAGCAGTACTAACCATGCTCAGCAGCATTAATCTCTTCAAGCAGTACTAACTTTGAACTAGCAGTACTAATCTTGTTGAGCAACATTAACCATCAACTAGCAGCATTAATAACAGAAGTACTAACTAGAAGTATTAACTGTTTTCTTCTAGTAGCATTAACTAGAAGTATTAACTGTTTTCTTCTAGCAGCATTAACTTTGTTCCAGCAGCATTAACTACAACTAGCAACATTAACCACAGAAGTAGTAACCATGATGAATATTAACTTCAGAAGTAGTAACCATGATGAACTAGAAGTAGTAACCATCCTTGGCATATTTCAGACCCAACAACTCAGGAATAAGGCATAGACTATGAGGAAGTCTTTTCTCCAGTTGCAAGGGTAGAGGCAATTAGGCTGTTTCTAGCCTACGCTTCATTTATGCAGTTCAAGGTATATCAGATGGATGTGAAGAGTGCCTTTCTTTATGGAACAATTGATGAAGAAGTATATGTCTGTCAGCCCCCTGATTTTGAAAATCCATCATATCCTGACAGAGTATACAAACTTAAGAAAGCACTTTATGGTCTACACCAAGCCCCAAGAGCATGGTATGATACTCTCTCTACCTATCTCTTGGAAAATGGGTTGGAAAGAGGAATAATTGACAAAACCCTTTTCATTAGAAGAAGTAAGAAGGACATCCTACTTGTTCAGATCTATGTGGATGACATCATCTTTGGATCTACAAAAGAACAGATGTGTAGAGACTTTGAAGAATTGATGCACAAGAGCTTCAAAATGAGTGCAATGGGTGAACTCACCTTCTTCCTTGGGCTTCAAGTGAAACAACAGAAAGATGGGATTTTCATAAGTCAATCAAAGTATGTGAGAGACATCCTGGATAAGTATGGTTTATCAGACTCAAAGCCAACAAGCACACCTATGGAAACACACAAACAGATCACCGCTGATCTTGAGGGGGAGGATGTTGATGTCCATATTTATAGATCAATGATTGGATCTATCATGTATCTAACTGCCTCAAGACCAGATATCATGTTTTCAGTGTGTGTTTGTGCCAGATTCCAAGTCAAGCCAAAGCAGTCACATCTACAAGCAGTTAAAAGGATTTTCAGATACTTAAGAGGGAAACCTAGATTAGGTCTTTGGTATCCTTATGAATCTAACTTTGACTTGATTGCATATTCAGACAGTGACTTGGGAGGTGCTAATATGGATAGAAAGTCTACTTCAGAGGAATGTCAACTTTTGGGTGCAAGACTAGTATCTTGGCAGTGTAAGAAGCAAACCACAGTGTCCTTATCAACAACAGAAGCTGAGTACATTGATGTTGCAAGTTGCTGCTCTTAGGTTCTATGGATTCAGAATCAAATGCTGGACTATGGGGTAACCTTTCTTCACACTCCAATCTTCATTGACAATAGCAGTGCTATCAACATTGTTAACAATCCAGTCAAGCACTCCAAAACAAAGCACATTGAGATCAGGTATCACTTTATTAGAGACTGTAATGAAAAGAAGCTTATTCAAGTTGCTAAAGTTAATACTGACAACCGGTTTGCTGATCTATTCACCAAAGCTTTTGATATGGGAAGATTCACTTTCTTGGTCACAAGTGTGGGCATGATCAACTCTGATTGAGCTCATATTTAAAAAGTGATTGTATACTTGTTATTTGTTTATTCTTTGGTGCGACTAATCATCTTTATCAGGAAGTTATTGTCTTGCTCAGACTATCACAAGCTTCAAACAGTGTAAGTGTAGTTAATGCTGCCAGTGCTTAGTTAATACTGCTAGTGGTTAATACTGCTCTCAGTTAATACTGCTAGTTAGTTAATACTGCTAGTGGTTAATACTGCTCTCAGTTAATACTACTCCCATTTAATACTGCTAGTTAGTTAATACTGCTAGTGGTTAATACTGCTCTCAGTTAATATTGCTAGTGGTTAATACTGCTTCTTTCCCGAATCATATAAATACCCTCTTTGCCCGCCTAAACGATCATAACGACTCTTTGAATACTATTCATCTTCTCTCTAACCTCTTTTCTATCAAGCACCTACTGAGTTTCAGTCAAGAATCCTCAAGCTCGATGGCATCAATGGCTTTTATTGACGAACACAACGAGATCGCAATGCTTCAAAAGCCTAAGCAGGCTGATGGATTTCATCAAATAGTCGATTTTCTCAAGTCCAGCCATATCGCGTATGCTCTTACAGTGTCACCATCCATCTACATCGAGCACCAGAAGCAATTTTGGGCCAATGCCACCACTGTTACTGAAAATGGTGTGCAAGTTATCAAGACAAGGGTTTGTGACAAACCCTTAACAGGTTCTGAAGAGGTAATTTGCATCAGTCTACGTCTAGACGATGCCTCAGGTATCACATCTATCTCTAATGATGATATGTTTTCCACTCTCACTAGAATGGGGTATGGAGGCCCATTGGGTGTTTTCAAGTTCTCCAAAGCTAAATTTTCTCTCCAATGGCGTTTATTTGTCCATACCCTTATGCATTGTATTTCTAGAAAGACTACTGGATGGAGTGACTTCAGTAGTACCATTGCTTATGCTTTGGTCTGCTTGGCCACTGCCAAAAAGTATAATTTTTCAAAAATGATTTTCAATGACCTTGTGTCAAACTTGGGAAATAAAAAGAGTTTCTATATGTACCCAAGATTTGTCCAGGCAGTTATAACCACTGAATTGACGGATATGCCTCAATTTGATGAGGTATATATGTACCTAAAATCTCCAAGGGCAAGGTCTTTTCAAATATGAAGAGATCTGCCATGGACTCGGAAGGAGTTGACACCCCATTGTTCTCTACAATGATGGTGGTGTCCCACAATCAAGAAGGTATGACTTCAGGGTCAAGGCCCTCATTAGACCATCCCACTGAAAGCCAATCCCAACCTTCAATCAGTATATCAATCCCTCAGTCCCTTTTTCAAAAACCAACTTCTCTAATCACCAATACTTACATCAGGAAAAAGGTAAAGAAGGCTCCTTCCCTTCTTGTACCTTCACCCTCCAAGCCTTCAAGCCCTCTAATGGAGAATTCTCCATTAGAGAATATCTATAGGGAAACCACATGGGTGTCTCCCAACCCCAAGGAGGTGCTCACTGAGGAGATGCATTAGCATATGGGTGCAAAGGCTGCCACTACTCCTACTAGCACAGAGGAGTCCATTGGTAACATCAATAAGACCTTCCACATGGCAACTTTGGGTGAGCAATCATCCAAAGGTCCCAGGTGCCAAGAACCCAAGGGGGTAGCAGGTGCTTCTGCTAGTCAGAAGACCTCTACTACTAAAAGATCCAATGATCCTCCAAAGGTGGTAAACACACCCAAAGGAGGTGAGGACAGATATGACTATCAGGAATTGATGGACACACTTGGTACCATTAGCCTTGACGTGCATAACCAAGATCTGGAAATCAAAGAGATGAAAAAGGTTATTATATCTCAACAAACCCAGATAGTAAAGTTGAAGATGGTACTCAATCTGGTGCACAAGAAGAGGAGAAGGCAATTTGTGTTAAATAAAAGGAAAAGTGCTAATGATGCTTTCAACAAGGGGGAGAATCAAGAGGCTGAAGTAGAGAAGGAAAGTACATCTGAGATGGGATTTGATTTTGAGGGGGAGAAAGCAACAAAAACAGATAAGGTTCAAGCAGCAGTAGAAACAGAATCAAAAGCAGTAGAAACAGAAACAAAATTTGATCAAGCAGTAGAAACAGTTAATGCTGCTGAGATAAATGAAGTAGCAGCAACAGGGCTATCTGTTGAGGAGTTAGAAATTGCAGAAACTTTAGTAAAAGCTAAGAATGACACTCCTAAGGCTTCTCAAAAGGCCAATGGAGTGGTCATTAAGGAAGGAGGTATTGAAAAGAAAAGAAAAGAAATCAGTGAGACAGGTTTGAAGGATGCAAAGGGAAAGGCTAAGATGGTTGAACCTGAACAACTTTCAAAGAAGAAGAATCAGTTGGAGTTAGATGAAGAAGTGGCAAAACAGCTTCAAGCTGAGATGGAAAAGGAAGAACAACTCCAATCTAAAAAAGACAGAGAGCTTGCACTGGAGATGGCTAAAAAGCTAAATGAAGAGTATCAACAGAGCATGAAAACTGCAGATGAGGCCAAGAAAATATCAGTGAAAGCATCCAAGCAAAGAATGCCTGTCAAGAAGCAGAAAAGACAACCTTCTATAAGACCTTTTTGGCCAATCAAGAAAGGAGAAAAATGATCAACTTTCTGAAAGGCTCAATTGGTGTCAAAGGAGAGATGTTCACTAACATGGCATACAACAAGGTTGAGGATCTATATAAGAAGGAAATGGCTAAGCTTCAAGGGGACTCCTCTCAAAGGGAAGAAGATGAAAGAAGGATAAAAGAGAGGCATGATCTCAACATCTAACAACCCTTCCCTGAGGAAGCCACTCCTACAAAAGAAAAGGTTGAAGACACTAAAGAAGAGAATGTTGCTGTGGAAGCCAAATCTGGAAAAAGAGTAAAGACCATAGCCTCCAAGAAACAATCCAAGAAGCCAAGGATTGAAGAAACAGAAAAAGAGGCAGAATCTTCTGTTCCACCTTCAGCAGAACCAGAGCAGAATCCAGAACCATCCAATCTGTAATCAAATGAGCAGGTTGATTTGTTCATGACTGTAATAGAACCAGTATAGGCTGTTCCTATTTCTGTGAAGGCACCAAAAATCATCTTTTGGGATATTCTGAGGGATAACAGAAAGGATTACTTCAGACTCAAAAGAGTTGGTGATGTATTTGAAATATATGCAACTTGGGGGAAAGTAATCAGAAGTTGTTCCAGGGCTGACCTAGAAGAAATGCATAAAGTGGGAATGAAGTTATATGAGCCTGTTTTGAAAGGAACTGAAGAAAGTCTACTCAAGGTTGCAATGGAATACCTATGTATGATGTTTGAACCAGAAAAGGTGGTGTACAGGATAAAGGATCTACATCATGAGTATGGGTTTAAGAATATTGATAAGTGGATGCTATTTGAAAACTGTGGTGTCTACATGATCACATTATATAACTGCTATCATGAGTATTTTCTAGTGGACAAAGTGTATGATCATAGCAAGGAGAAGCTAGAAGGGATTCTGAAAGCTAAGCTAGTGTGTGTAAAGGAATCAGAAATGGCCAAAATTATGGTAAGAAGGACAATCAATCAAACTCTGGGCCTGGATCCAAATTTAGGAAAACTAGGCTGATGTGTTGAAAGCATCTTGAAGATCACATCTGAAGAACTTGACTTCTCTTCCTAAAAGTCAAGTTAGGGGGAGATTGTTAGGGACTGAAGAATTGTTCAAGTATGGTTAATGTTGCTAGCTCAACATGGTTACTATTGCTGAGCCAGATTAATACTACTTGAAGAAGTTACTACTGCTAAGCAAAGTTAGTACTCCTGATAAAGATTAGTACTGCTCAGTGTGATTAATGCTGCTACAACTTAATACTGCTTATGAGATAATCAAGATACGTGCAGATCAAGTTTGAAGATAATCATGGAAGGTTTTGAAGATAATTATGGAAGAATTCTAAAGATCTTTTATGTTAAATAATTATCTTGTATTCAATCTTTGTTTATATAATATAGAATAGTTTGACAGAAGAAAAATAATTCTGAATTTTCGTTTTCATAGAGAGAATTAACCTCAAGGTTTAGAACCCTAGTTCTAGAGAAGTAGAATTCGTATTGGTGAGTCTGTTCATCAATATTGAGGTTTTGTTTGAAATCTTGTAACTTTAATCATTCAATAAAGTTTACAAGTTGTGATTTCTGACTCACTGTTACATTGATTGTTGAATATTAAAGTGTTTTTCGGCAACTTCTTTGATATTGTTTCTGAATTCATTATTCTTGTTAAGAATTAGATCCTGACATATATAAGGTTGGATTCAACAACAATTGAGTTTTTACATTCTTACTATATCAAATTTAAATTATGTTAGTCCCAAAATAAGTAAACAAGTATTGTAGAAGGGGGGATGAATACAATACTCAAAATTTCACTTAATTTTAACTCTTTATTAGATAATGAAAATTATCAAGAATTACACAACTTACAAAAGATTGTTGTGGAAAAGAATGGTAAAACTATCCTAACAATCTATCACTTAGAAAACTTTAGAACACAACTTTTATGAACACTAAGGTAAAAAGCTATGAGAGTGACAAACTAAACAACTTGCTAAAAATGCACAAAGATTTCTTGTACAGAAAGCGTGGTTTGCAAGGAGAGGCCTTCACCCTTTATATACTACCCCATGCATTAATACAAAGGACACTTGTCAATTGTTGGATGGGTGGTTGAGATTTTTTCAATAAATTATATGATATTTGAAGTGACTTATCAAAATACAACTTTTGTACTATGATAAGACAATATCCTAATAAAATATTTCTGGTATAAATCTTTTTGAGATCCTTTAAAGAAGAAAGTCTCAATCAGATCAGAAATCAAGTGAAATCCTCTGTGCAATAGAAGTTTCCATTCCTTTTGTCAGAAGAACATTGGGAAAGATGAAGTATGGTCAAATCATGAGGATTTGCCATAAAGGTGTACTGCCAGTAGATAAACAATCAGCAGTAAGAGTCTCTGCAAAAGGATCGGCAGAAGGATGTCGATAGAAGAGGATCGGTAGGGAACTCCTCTGCCGAAGAAGAGAAGGATCAGCAGAAGGAAAATCTGCCGAAGATGTTGCTTATCTTCGGCACTGGTAGCTCAGTTCTTTTGAAGTTCATCTTGATCCGCACTAGTAGACTTGCTTCATGTTGAATTCGGTTGGTCTTCGATTCACCGATCTTTTAAAGCACAACTAAGCTATTACAAATAACCATAAAGTATCCTAAGTATGAAAGTGTACAACATTTTTTAGATAAACAATTATAAGCCGAAAAGGGGAGGTCATCTTCAAATCTTAGATGACCCAACAATCTCCCCCTATTTGATGATGACATCCCATACTTAGGTAAAAGAGATAGATACATGAATAATGCATTACATTGATCTTACTCTTTTGGGTTCTTTTTCACACAGACCATTCTTTTTGGATTTTTTAAAGTATCCGACATTTACAAGTATAAAAGAATGAACTAAAACTATACTTTGTATTAATCTTGTGAGAAGATTACCATACAGGTCAAAAAAAAAATACAATAAAAGTACATATAAAAAGACTACAATTATTCAAAGGTGAGACGAGGAGTGGCATCTCTTCTTTTGAGTTCATCGGTGATAGCCTTGTAGAGATCCATTTCGCCCATTGGGATGATATGAAGAATTCCATTCAGAAAGATAGTATCGGCGAGAGGTATCTGTCTTGATCCAAAGAGGCGGATCTGGCCGAAGCCATCATTGAAGAAGATTCCATGGATAGGCTCATGAATAACTGTGGTAGAGGGTTGAGGCACCAAAGTTGGTAAGGATAAGTCAAGATTCGAAACGTTTGGAACTTTTTCTTGTTTGACCATTTGAGAGAACACATCCTCGTTTTTGGAGGACTTCGACTTCGGTTTGGAGGTAGGAGGAAGGTCGGCTCTGAGTTTGGCAATCATCTTCTCTTCAGCAGGCATGTGCACAATATTGTAACGCCTTCGGTAGGAGCCGAATTTCTTCTGGAGATCTCTAATATATTTTTCCACTTCAAGTTTGAGAGCATTTTTGCTTTTGTCCAATCATTCCATAATCTCCATCCATTCGGTGATGCCATACCTTAGGAGAGAATCAAGTCTCTCAACAAACCTTGAAAGATCTCTACTTATGATAATAAGACGAGTAGTGTCACATTTTTTAGATGGTTTAAGAATTTTAACATCAATGATTTTGAGAGAAGCTCTTCGGTTGGAGAGAGCATCATGATACCATTTAATGCACATAGCCTTGATTTCTTCATTTTTCTTGGCTGACTCCTCTAAGGCACCAAGTTGTAGAAGTTGAACATTAATAGCATCCGTTGGAACTTTTGCCTTTTCAGCCTCTTCCTCCACCAACTTCTGAGCTATCTCTTTATCTTTATCGTGCACAAGTTGGGCTACCTCAGCCTTCTTGAGCTCCTCAGCCGATAGCCCAAGATCAGAGGAGACAATTTTAGGAGGAGGAGCAAGCTTTATCCCACCATCATCGGCAAAACTCTTGTTCTGAGCATGTTTAAGATGCTTGGATTCAGAAGTTTCTTCCTCAGGGGTAAGTTTCTTATTTCCTTTATCTTTTATCGGCTCGGGCTCCCCCTTAGACTCTTCGACCACTTTGACAGAGTGATTGGTTCCTTTGCTTTCGGTAACATCGGGAGTGGACGAATCCTTTTATTTCTCATCCTTTTCGGCAGAAGTCGAATGTTCTTTTTCTTTTTCTGCAGGCACCGACAGTTCTATTTCTTTTTCAACCGATGGCTTTTCTTGTTGAATGATTTGTTGAGGAGGAGGATTTTGAGGTTCTTCCCGACGCACACTAGTAAAATTGATGCGAGGGGTATTTTGCTCCCCCTCAGATAGTGTCTCCCCCTCAGTGCGGGCCAGAGAAGAAAGCCCAGCCTTGGCCGACACACGGTCTAGTCGGCGATCGATCCGATGAAGACAGAGACGATCATCAGGACCAAAAGCAGCATCGGGGAAATTAAGATCCAGAGAATCGGCACAATACTGAGCAACAGAAGCAGGCATGCCATCAAGCTTGGCATTGATCTTAGAGAGAGCATCAGGAAGCTGATTGTTGACCTGATCCTGAGTATTCACCCTATGCCGAAGAGATGTAAGCTCTTCGTCATGAGCATCAGAGGCAACCTTGAGGGCAGCCATAGAGAGGGTGAGAGAGGTGTTGTTGTCAATGAGCTTGATTACCTCGTTGAGAACAACATCCAGAGCATCACTAAGAGCGTCCCAAATACCAAGAATATCCTGTTGCAAGGCGTCCATGCATTTGAAGAAGTCAGAGTTCACACGAAGAAGTTCCGTATTTTGCGCCTTAATAAGACCAAGGAGCTCGTCAAGAGACTTGTTGGTCGCAACAAGAGAAACAGAGAGCTCTTGATCTCGGATAGATCCTTGCTCAAGTAAGGAGATACGATGACCAATGGTGCCAAGAAAGAGATCAAACTCCCCTTTCAGACGTTCAAATTGATGGCCAAGAAAACGGTGTTGCCGATTTGTATCCTGAATGTCGGCAAGTATGTCAACAGGAATGGAGAAAGGAGTTTGAGAAGGGTTCGGTACATAAGGAGTTGGTACCGAAGACCCTGTTATGTTGGCAGTGGGAGATAGACGTTGATGAGGCAAGGTTCGGTGAGGTGGTGAAGGTTGTCTTTTTGGTGGGAAACC
Source organism: Arctium lappa (assembly GCA_023525745.1). Classification (NCBI taxonomy): domain Eukaryota; kingdom Viridiplantae; phylum Streptophyta; class Magnoliopsida; order Asterales; family Asteraceae; genus Arctium; species Arctium lappa. The sequence goes on along the minus strand of CM042059.1, from coordinate 58,631,920 downwards.
CGGTGGGGAGTCATCGTCGGAAGAAGAATGGGGAGGTGATTGTTTTGTTGTGGATGTAGTAGAGGGTGTAGGATTTTTAGAAAAAGATTTTGTGGGTGATGTTTTTAGTGGGGAGATTTTTGCTGATGAGAGAGTAGGAGAAAGTGATTTTTCGGCAACAATGAGTTCTGCCGAAGGCATATTTTTTCAAGAAGGGGAAAATTATTCGGTTGCATCATAGGAGGTTGTGTCATCAAAAAGCATGTCAATCATAGGCGCTCTTGGAACCGACACCTAGAATTATCGGCTCTTCATCGAGTTGTGCAAAGTCTTCACGTGTGACCCCGAGTGATAGGTTGTTTGGTGGCGAAAATGAGTGTTGGTCCGGAGAGGAGACCAACTCATCTTCATCCATCAATTTAAATCTAGGTGAAGGTTTAGTAAGGGGTTCCATTTGTACAACCAATCCCTGTTGTGAAGGAGTGGAGGAGGTAGGTTTGGGCTTAGCAGATCCCCCTGGCCCAAAGGAGGGAATTTCAACTTCATCCGATTTTTAAGAATCGGTAGAAGGATGGTGAGGTTCAGCCAAAAAAGCTTTCCTAAGCCTCTTAGGACGAGACTTAGGTGGGGATTTTGAGCCCCGTCGCTTTGGAGAAGAAGGGTGATGACTGGGGTAGACTCCGAAGGCTTCTTCGGAGTCATGGTCATAGAAGCGAGTGTGGCGTTACCGATGGCCTTTTTCTTTTTAATAGACACCGATTTGGATCAGGAAGAAATAGGGGGAAGAGGGGCCACAAGTTTGGGTTGACCCTGTGAATGTGGACACCTTTCGGCACCTATATCCATAGGATCTCCCCAAACAAGATCGGGAGAAGTAGTGGAATAAATCATACCTGCCGTCAAGGGGTTGTCGGTAGCCCACACGCCTTTGCTTAAGACTTGCTTGCCAAGTTGTTATGGCATCAAGTCAAATAGTACAGTAGGCTCGGGAAGAGCAGCATCAGCAGCAAGAGGTTCCGCCAATTTGTGATTGATGATCAGTGAGAGAAAGCGAGGAAGAGCCACATTTGGAGTGCGAGACAGAGATGTAACAATAACAATCGAATCAAAGATCACCTGAGAAAAGTCAATCCACCGTGTGAACATAAGAGCATGTGCCAAGTGAGTGACGAAAGCTGGTGATTGGTCCCACCCAGAAGTTTTGTGGGAAATACAGTAGATAAGATAGGAGAAGAAGAAGTTCCAAATTCCTCCCATATTTTTTCGGAGAAGAGTCCCGGTACCTTTGCTCTTGCCATCATGAATGTAGTTCATGGCGGCGACAACTTCATCGTGTTCACGATTAGTAGGAAATGGAGCATAAGGTTTGAACACTAGTAGTTGAAGGATGGAACGAACATCGTCAACTCCGAAAGAGAGATCGTGATTTTCAGCATCAGAAAGAATGGAGGTGGATATCTTATGGGTGTTCTCATTGTAAGAACATGTGAGCTAGAAGTTACCAAGGAGAATTTTTCTCATCTTGGTTGTAGCAGTAAGAACATGACGAAGAGGAGATCTTTGAAGAAAGATCAAAAATTGATTGAACTCGGGATGTTCAGGATCTGTAGAGAGACGAGCGATGTGATTGCATGCAGGGAATGCAAGTGTTTCCCTCAAGAGTGGTGCGTTCATGGTAGACTTAGAGGATTTTGAAGAACCCATTTTTGAGTTTTTGAGAAAATAAGGTATTTGCAGGTTTGAAATCAAGAGAGAGGAAGAAACTGTTGGAGAAGATGGTAAAAAGAAGAATGAAGGAGAATGATGATTTATATAGATGGAGGGAAACTTAAAAGAAGGAAATGGATTTCAAAAATCATTTAATATGATTTTAAAAAATAATCATGGTGATTAGGGTGTAGGATCGTGGGGAAGTGGAATAGGCAGAAAACGGCGTTGGCAGAGAAGAGGGGTGACGCAAAACATCTTGTCCCTGACACACTCGTCACATCATGCCACATGGCACATTGTCATCTTGGAGATCAGAGGTGCCGAAAAGGTTTCAGTATAATTGAGGATAAGAACAATGACTCAGATTAGTTGTCGAAGTATTATTCGGCAATGGTTAAGGATACCAAAGGGGTTAGGTTCGATAGAGGGATACCGAAAGCGATAACTACCGAAGAGGTGTTGGCAAAGGTAACTAAGGGTGGGGATTTTGTTGGTAGGTAAAGACTTATACCGAAGATGGAATTCGGTAATGGAGAGGGATGCGGAAAGATATTGTTCGGTAGAGGTTTGATCGGTAGAAAGGAGGGGTACCGAAGAGGGAAGTTGAGATCTTTGCCGAAAGTGGATGTTCAGCAAAGGATGTGTTCGGTAGGCATTAGTTAGGCAGGTTTGATGCTTGTCAAAATTGGGAGTTCGGTAATAATTTTTTTGGCACTCGAGAGGACTACCGAAAGTAAAGAAAGAGAAAAGGTTCGGTTAGTGAAGAGTTCTTACCGAAGGAAACTTTGAAGATTTTTTTCATTATTTTTTTGTTTTTTTTATTCAAGGTTTAACATACCTAGTGATCCATTAAGGAAATTGAATCTGGCTTCATCCAGAGGTTTGGTAAAGAGATCTGCGAGCTGAAAGTTTATAGGAATGAAGTGCAACTCAATATCACCTTTAGAGATGTGATCTCTTATAAAGTGATACCTTATATAAATGTGCTTTGATCTGGAGTGAAGCACCGGGTTGTTTGCAATGGCTATTGCACTTGAGTTGTCACATAGTATAGGAACTCTAGAGTAGAGTTGATCATAATCTTGGAGTTGATTCTTCATCCACAAGATCTGAGCATAGCAACTTCCAGTTGCAACATATTCAGCCTCTAAAGTAGAGGTGAAGACTGAATGTTGTTTCTTGTTGGACCAGCTCACCAATTTGCCACCTAGTAATTGACAGCTCCCTGTTGTGCTTTTCCTGTCTACTTTAGACCTTGCAAAGTCAGAATCTGAATAGCTAATTAGATCAAAATCTGAGTCTTTGGGATACCAAAGACCCAGATTCATAGTACCCTTTAGGTACCGAAAGATGTGTTTTACAGCAGCCAAATGTGATTCCTTAGGATTAGCTTGATAACGCATACAAAGACACGTAGCATACATAATATCAGGTCTACTAGAAGTAAGATAAAGAAGGGACCCAATCATTCCTCTATAAATGGTGATGTCAACTGGTTTACTAGTTGAATCAACATGAATTTTAAGAGGAGGTGCCATGGGAGTTTTCATGGGAGAGCAATTTTCAAAATTAAACTTCTTTAGAAGTTCACAAATATATTTGCTTTGGTTTATGAAGATCCCTTCAGAAGTTTGTTTAATTTGGAGACCAAGAAAGAATGTTAGGTCACCCATCATGCTCATCTCATATTTGCTTTTCATGAGAGAGGCAAACTCCTAACAAAGTGATTCTCCAGTAGCACCAAAAATGATATCATCCACATAGATTTGAACAAGAATTATATTACCTTTGGTCTTCTTGAGAAAGAGAGTGTTGTCAGTTTTACCTCGGGTATATCTGTTGGAGAGAAGAAATTCGGATAGAGTGTCATACCAGGCACGAGGAGTGTGTGTCCCTGATTGAACAAGGATCTTTACCAGATAAATCAAATAAACGATTACCAACCTGTTTGATAGATTAAACAACAATTACAAGGTTGATCTTAGAGTTCTTGAAGAAGCTCTCGTTTTACACCTTTGTGTGTGTGTTGTGTGTGTTCTATATTGATCTGATCTTTAGCTTCTCTTACACATTATCAACCTACAACTTGCAAGAACAACTTGCAATATTAAACTATTTAAAACTAACTAATATATAAATATTATCTAACTAACTAACTAACTAATTACTTAGAAACATTAAAATACAATAAAAACAAACTTTGACATTTTATTACAAACGACATTAGACTTAATATCGAGAGTCGACTTTCCGGCATTAGCTTCATATTGGATCTTCAGATTGGATGATCTTGAATCCAATAGATATGTGATCTAACAAGGAGCCTGTTTGAGACCATAGAGAGCTTTATCCAGTTTGAACACTTAGTCTGGATGAGCTGGATCTTCAAACCCTGGAGGTTGCTTCACATATACTTCTTCAGCAAGTTCTCCATTTAGAAATGCATTTTTGACATCCATTTGAAAGACCCTGAAATTTTTGTGAGCAACATGAGCTAGAAAGATTCTTATTGCCTCAAGTCTAGCAACATGAGCAAAGGTTTCATCATAATCAATTTCTTTCTCCTAACGGTATCCTTGAGCCACAAGCCTTGCTTTGTTTCAGATGACAGTGCCTTCTTCATCCATCTTGTTCCGGAAGACCCACTTAGTGCAATTAATGGTCTTTCTTGAAGGACGAGGTACAAGTCTCCAAACCTTGTTCCTTTCAAATTGAGAAAGCTCTTCTTGCATAGCAGTGATCCAAAATGGATCGGCTAGAGCTTCTTCAACTTTTTTTGGTTCCATGACAGAGAGAAAATTCACATAGAGGCAAATATTTCCAATACCTCTATAGTTTGGACACTTTCCAGTTGATCACCAATGGTTTGTTCAATGGGATGATCTTTGATCCATTTGAGGGCTGGTGGAAGAGGTGCAGGAAATGGAGTTGGAGAATATGATGGTGAAGGGTCAGCAGGAATGATGTGGGTAGGATGATGAGGAGTTAATTGAGGTATAGGTTCAACAGGGACTGCAATGATTATAGGTTGAGACAAAGGTTCAACAGAGGGTGAGAATCTTGAAGAATTTGGATTGTGCATAGAAGATGGTTCTACCGAAAAGGGGATATAGGGTGGTCTTGCCGAAATTTGACTAGAAGAATCTTCACCTACACAAGAAGTGATCCATTCATACAATTTCATTGTCATCACAATAGAGATAAGATGACTTGTGATCATCAAACTTCACATGTATTGATTCATCAATACATTTTCTTCTGAGGTTGTAAACTCTATAGGCTTCAGAAGTTATAGAGTAGCCCATAAATATTCCTTCATCAGCCTTGTGATCAAATTTCCCAAGATGTTCTCGATCATTTAGAATAAAGCACACACAGCCGAAAACATGAAGAAAGCTGATGTTGGGTTTTCGGCCATAGAAGACTTCATAAGAAGTCTTGTTGTGTCTTTTCACAATAATAGACCTATTTTGAGTAAAACAGCCTGTGTTGACAGCTTCATCCCAGAAGTAGGGAGGAAGATTAGATTAACTTAGTATAGACCGTGCAGCTTCACACAGAGTTCGGTTCTTAGTTTCCACCACATCATTTTGTTATGGTGTTCTAACAACTGCAAAGTTTTATGAGATGCCTTTATCATTAAAGAAGGCATCTAAGGTAGCATTTCTGAATTCGGTGCCATTGTCAATTCTGACAGATCATACAAGTTGTCCGTTGAGCACTTCAGATTTCTTGATGAAATTGATGATTTCTTCATATGTGTCACTTTTGTACCTGAGGAAAAACACCTAAGTGTAACATGTAAATTCATCAACAATTACAATAATGTATCATTTTCCACCTAGGCTTGGAGTCCTAAATAGGCCACATAGATCCATGTGTAGCATTTGGAGAGGGGTAGTGATGGAGAAGCATTGCTTAGATTTGAATGAAGACTTTGTCAGCTTGCCTTTTTTACAGACTGTACATAGCTTTTCTTTAGCAAAGAAGATTTTCGGCAGTCCTACAACTAGCTCTTTGTTGGAGAGAGCATTTAACGTCTTAAAATTAAGATGAGATAGACGTTTATGCCAGAGTCAGTTCTTCTTTTTAGAGTCTTCAGAGATGAAACATATGCTTTCGTCTTCTGTCAATTTGTAACTCATATTGATGACGTACGCATTGTCCTTTCTAAATCCAGATAGGATAGTGCAAAATTGTCTATCAGTAATGAGACAATCATGCTCTCTGAAAATCACATAGTAACCCAAATCACACAGTTGACTAATGCTCAGAAGATAGTGCATTAGTCCTTCCACATAGGTTACTTTATTGAAGGTGATGGAACCATTAAAGAGAGTTCCATAACCTTTAGTGGAACCACGAGAGTTTTCACCAAAGGTTACGGTAGGTCCCTTTTCATTCACATAGTTTAATAGAAGATATTTGTTGTCGGTCATATGACGTGAGCATCCACTATCAAGATACCAAGTTTGATGATGTCCAATGACCTGCAATCACAACCAAATCAGTCCTTTGGTACCCATTTTGAGGTGGGTCCTTTATGGTTAGAAGAAGAACAAGAAGGACCATCTTGACCATATTTGTCAATACGTTCCTTTGGACAATCCTTAGCCAAGTGAAAAGTGTTACCACAATTATAGCATTTATGGTAAATGAACACCTTTTTAGATTCTTGAGAGGGTTTTTGGACTTTTCCCTTGGGCTTGGATTTGAGAAGTTTGGAGGGAGTAGGAAGAATGGGTGATTTGAAAGGAGTAGGAGGAACACTAGGCATGGGTCCTAGAATTCCCTTTTTAGACGATGGAAAGGAAGAAATGGAGATTCCCTTGGATTTCTTTAGATTCACGGATCTGGGAATAAACTCTGTTGGATTTATGTGAGATTTACCTTTTGAGGAAGGTGTTATATTTCTTTTTGAGGGAAGGTCAATGAAAACATATTTTCCTTTATCTAGAAAGGAGGGTTTCTTAGCGGAGGAAGAAGAGGAAGAAGCTTCTTCAAGATTCAATGTTTTGAAAAGGTCATGAACTGGTTTAGTGAACTCGTTGGTTTGGTTTGCTTGTTAGACACGAAAATTCCAAATTTTCTTGAGTCACGAAGATCCATGGAATAGACAGTGCCAAAATCTTCTGAGTCGGTATCTGTACACTCAAGAGAGAAAGATGAAAGTTTAGAAAGCGAATGAGTATTTTGAGGAGAGGAAGGAATTCCCTGAGAAGAGGCATAGTCATCATCCATTTTTTCATATCCTAGACCAAATTTATCATCACCAATTACCTGGTCTTTGAAAATCTTTTCTAGGTTTTTGGAGGAGGTGGTCCATTTGTTAACTATCTCTTGTTCTTTTTGAAGACGTTTGAACAATTTATTCTTCTCTTTTGCAAGAGCAAAATTAATAGTTTTTAAATATTTTAATTCAACTTTTATTTTATCGAAATGATTTAGCTGAGAAATACAAACTTGAAGTTGGGAAGAGAGAGACTTGATATGTGTATTGGCTCTTTTCTTAGCATCCTTTTCGTTATGATAAAGAATTGTCAAAGAGTCATATGCTTCAATCTTTTCGTCATCAGAGAGAGAGTGAAAGGGATGTACCTGAGAGGAAGAGGAAGAGCACTCAGCAGAGAAATCCATCCTTGTGTCAGAATCTTTGGTCATATCATCGATTTTTGCCATAAGACATTTGCTTGATATTTCTTTCTCGCTATCAAATGTGGGTTCATCGGCCCAATCGTGAAATTTCTCCATCAGTCCTTTTCCTCTCTGGAGAGAGTTCTCATTTCTTTCCTTTTCTCTCTTGTATTTGGCTTTATACTTTTCATCCCGATCAGAATGGTCTTTGAAAGATGAGGAAGAAGATTTTTGGGAGTGAGATCTACCTATAGAGATATATCTTAAACTCATACCTTTAGAAGAGTTAGAGGAATTTGATTTGGATTTCCTAGGAGGATTGCTTCTACACTCAGAAGCGAAGTGGCCTTTCTTTCCACATGCGTAGCATTCCTCTTGGGATTTGTCCATAGAATTTCTAGAAGAGAAAGAGGATTTATTTTTAGATTTGAAACGGTTAGAAGAAGTATTATTTCTAAATTTAGAGATATTGGCCAACATGCTCATTTCCCCCATCATTTGATCAACCAAAGTTTCTTCACCCTCATCATCGGCTTCACTTAGATAAGCCTCTAAGTGGTGATATGAGTCATCATGACTCTCTTGGTCAGAATCATCTGAAGGATAGGTAATGTGGGGAATACACACAGATTTCTTGGAACCATCACTGATAAGAGCCATAGAAGGGGCTTTTATCTCTTTTATGATTGTTTTCCTTTGGACACGTGTTTGCTCGTAATTGAAAAGAGTTCCATAGAGCACAGTAAGAGGAAGACTTTCTAAATCCTTGGTTGTCTTTATATAAGTACAAATGTTCTCCCAGAAGTCTGGAAGTCCATCCATGAATTTGCATAGGACTTCCTCATTATCATAAAGTTTCCCCAAATTCTTAAAGTCATTAAGAAGACTATTAAATCGATTGTAATAGTCAGAAAGAGATTCTCCCTTTTCTTGGGAGAAGAGTTCATACTTTCGTACGAGAGATATTTTCCTGCTATTCTTGACCTCATCTGTACCTTCATACATAACACATAGCGTATACCACATTTCCTTGGCAGAAGAGAGGTTGAACAAGGAATGATACACTTCATCTGGAAGAGCCAGAGCAATGATTGCTCGGACTTTGGAGTCAAGGCCTATAAGGATCTTATCTTCCTCAGTGTACTCTTTGGGCTTTTTGGTGATATATCGCCCAGTAGCAGAAGATCTTTCCTCATCAGAAGATTCATCGGAAACTTGAAACAAGGGGTCTTTGTCGTTTTCTTTTTCCTTGTCTTTAGAGGTTTTGACGAATTTATCCCAGACTTTGGGGACAATAGGCCCTTCACGAAGAACAGTTAGGTAATGAATGTCAACGCCTTCTAGGAATAACATCATTCTACTTTTCCATAAACAAAAGTTTCTTAGGTTAAACCTAAGTGGCTTGGCAATCGACCCATTGTCAAGGTGGAAAGAGTTTTGAGAAGAAAGAGAATCAACTTTAGTGTTAGACGATGAAGCCATAGCGGATATGGTTTATTATATTAAACCAACTGCTCTGATACCACTTGTTAGTCCCAAAATAAGTAAACAAGTATTGTAGAAGGGGGGTTGAATACAATACTCAAAATTTCACTTAATTTTAACTCTTTATTAGATAATAAAAATTATCAAGAATTGCACCTAACTTACAAAAGATTGTTGTGGAAAAGAATAGTAAAACTATCCTAACAATCTATCACTTAGAAAAACTTAGAACACAACTTTTAAGAACACTAAGGTAAAAAACCTATGAGAGAGACAAACTAAACAACTTGCTAAAAATGCACAAAGATTTCTTGAGCTGAAAGCGTGGTTTGCAAGGAAAGGCATTCACCCTTTATATACTACCACATGCATTAAATGCAAAGGACACTTGTCAATTGTTGGATGGGTGGTTGAGATATTTTCAATAAATTATATGATATGTGAAGTGACATATCAAAATACAAAAGGTAACTTTTGTACTATGATAAGACAATATCCTAATAAAATATTCCTGCTACAAATCTTTTTGAGATCCTTTAAAGAAGAAAGTCTCAATCAGATCAAAACTCAAGTGAAATCCTCTATGCAATAGAAGTTTCCATTCCTTTTGTTAGAAGAACATTGGGAAAGATGAAGTATGGTCAAATCATGAGGATTTTCCATAAAGGTGTACTGCCAATAGGTAAACAATCGGCAGGATGAGTCTCTGCCGAAGGATCGGCAGAAGGATGCCGATAGAAGCGGATCGACAGGGAAATCCTCTGCCGAAGAAGTGAAGGATCGGCATAAGAAATATCTGTCGAAGATGTTGCTTATCTTCAGCAGTGGTAGATCAGTTCTTTTGAAGTTCATCTTGATTCGCATCAGTAGACTTGTTTCACGTTAAATTCGGTTGGTCTTCGATTCACTGATCTTGTAAAGCACAACTAAGCTATTACAAAGAACCATAAAGTATCCTAAGTATGAAAGTGTACAACATTTTTCAGATATACAATTATAAGCCAAAAAGGGCAGGTCATCTTCAAATCTTAGATGACCCAACAAATTCCCTATTACTTTTTATAATATAATGTAACACCCGTGATTTCGGTGAACTATTAACTTACGCTTATTGGGTTAAGCCATGATTATAAATCTTACCCAAGTGGTGTTTGCGAATGTTGGGTTTCGGATCGAGTGCACGTAGGGTCGAAAAGTCAGATTTTTAACCCTCGGCATACTCTGTGCGACTATGCCCACGATTATGACATAGGTCACTCTCGCGGGGCACAATCGCGACCCCTGTACTGAGAGGGGTATGGACTGGGTGACTATGCCTGCGATTGTAACATGATGTCACTCTCGTGGGGCATTGTCGTTGGACATGTACCGCGGGTCTCCCCTTTCGGGCGACTATGCCCGGCGACTATGCCAAGGGCATAGTCGCAATCGCCGACGAGCCTGGTCGTTTTTAAAACTCTTTTCTCATTCATTCTCACTCACTTCTCCACCCACCTTCTTTAAGAACTCTCTCCTAACCTCCACCCTCATTGAATTCATTTTGGAAAACATCAAGTGTTCATCCACACTCATTTACTTCAAGATATTGTGTCTCTATCAAGTTTGGAAGCTAGGGTCAACTCCCCACGGTCTCCATTGTTGTCTCCTTCAAGAAAGTTCTAGGGTTTTGAGTTTTATCAAAACCCACTATTGTGAGTTCATCCCTTTTTCCTTCTATCACTTGAATCAAGTTATAATTGCTCTATTTATAATTTTCTAGTGCTTTATTTCTTAAGTTTTCGGTTTGGGTGGTTTTGGAGAAATTAGGGTTTTGGTCAAATTGGGGATTTTGATATAAAATGTTTGAGGATTGATTCTAAATGGTTGAATAGGATTACTTATGGTTGGGAACTTGTGGATATAGGTTTTTGGAAGGTTTTGCTTGATGATTCAGATTTCTTCAAGAAAGCTCAGTTGGGAAAAATCTAGATTTGACCTAGTGGTTCCAGTTGTGCACTAGATTTACACGAGGGTGAGTAGTTTGGTGAAGTCTTCCGTAGTTGGAGATAGTGACTATTATTGGGTTTTAGTAACATCCGTACTTATTATAGATTGTGTATAGAGATTGACTTGTTTTTATTGAAGTCTAACCTTAAATTGTTGTTGTAGTTGATTCAATTGTTGATGTATTTAGAAAATTTTAACATAGTTTTTATTTCCAGATTTGAGGGTGTTACAAGTTGGTATCAGAGCTTAAGTTTGAGAGAATTAGGTATTGATTTTGGATGCCTAGACTCAAACTAGAGTTATTTTAAGTGATTGAATGTGAAATTGCACCATTAGGTACCTTAAGATACGATATTTTGGGGTTGATTGAGCCACTAGAAACAAGAAACTTGTCGAGGATAACAAGGATGATCATGTATGGTATGTTTATAATGGCACCTGGTCAGTGTTATGGTGAACCTACATGTTACATGTGTATATACTTTAACCGCCTTGGTATGATGACCGTTGGGATAGTGAAGACGTTTCTAAATGAGTAATCGTTAAAACGAGTTGATGATTTTAGCATTCAACACTTGGAGTGACAGTAAGCACGGTGATTGCATTAAGTGGACCGTTTCGGGTCGGAATGATTGGTTGGGTTAGAAACGTAGACTTTTGGAATCGAGATTATTCGAGAAGAAATTGTAAGGCGAACCAATGAAATCTTCGATGATTGCCTTAAGATGTTTGATCATCGGGATGACAATAGTGTGACTGAGAAATTGAGGAGCGTGATTTCGAGATGTTGAGTGTCGACCAAATTCATGCACAAAATTTATTTCTAAAATAAGTTTGCATCAATTGTTTCTCATGTTCTCAAATCATAAAGTGAGTTAGATTACGAAATCTTGGAAAAATGTTTAGCACACACCAAATTCTAAACCGTGAATTTAAACATGCATGAACCTGTTTTATTGCACGTGGTTGCAATTTCTTATTGAAGACCTCTTCATCCCCGTTTCTTGTCTAATGCTATTTTCGGATATTGTGATATTTACAATTTATCCTTGTTTAGAGTCTCAGGCGAGTAACTACGATTTAAGATCATGACATTGGATCTCCTCCACGTATGTTAAGGTTTTGGAAGGAGAAGTTATTTCCATGTTTTGGGTGTTCGAGTTTATTTGGAAATTTCATTTCGTGCGAGTTTAATTGAGTTTTATGAAGTATTATTTTATGATGTTTTGCCACACATGAGTGAACCTTGAAATGCGTAGGCTTTAATTTTGATGCATGTAAATTTAAGAGTTTTATTGAGCGTTATGTCTCATGAGAATTTTGTTGAAAGGTGTAAGTTTATATCAAAATGCGATAAAAGGGAAATTTTTGGGATTATAACATTTTAGTCATGAATTTGTTTTATGCAATTTGTTTATTGGGAGCGAGGATTTTGGCACCGTATAATTTTGAGTGTCGTTGGGTTTCATTAAGTTTTATGAAAAATTTTGCTGGGTCTTATGGAATTCTATTTTATGACATTTTGCGTCTTGTAGATGAAATTTGAAACACGGATACTTGAATTATTGTGTGTGTTAACTTATGAGTATTGTTTAATATTTTGTCTCATGCGAGTTTTGCACTTGTCTTTTCGCAACCGTAAGAGACGTTTTGAGAGTTTTGTTGGTAGATGTTATCCCATACGTTATTTTGGAAACGTCAATATCGCGTAACTACACTTTTGGGTTTTATGCAAGAGTATTTCGTTGTTAGTATTTGAATTGATTTATACATTGTTGTGAGTAAACGTATAAAGGACCTCTGATGGTTCGTGTTGAACTGTTGTTGTATGCATCATTCAATTCTTGATTTTATCGTTATTGTTTCATGTAGTGCATTATATTGATTTGTTAGTACGCATGACTTTATAATCACCATTTTTCTAGACAAGTGCATTTAATTTGTGCGGCCCAAGGTTTGAAATCGATTTAAAATTTGTTTACGTTTGACCAAAATCACATGCACCTATCGTTTTACTAAGCTTGAGAAAATAAATTGGTGTAGGTGGGCCTTGTGGGAAATTTTACTTCATGGTATTTGTGGTTTAAAGGAGAGGATTTTGGAGTTGGAAATTGTGAAGCTCCTCTTTAAAGTTTGTACAAACATTTGTTGCACATGTTTTAGTACAGAAAATTATTTTCATGTACACGGCATGGATTGATGCATGCTAAGACCTTAGTGGCCCATTTGAAACCTTTGTTACATGCCTTTTGTTATTGCCATTATTAACGTGAGTAAGGATCAAATGAATTTCAAAATGGTTTTTTATGTGTGACATTGATAACCACTTTGCATACCTACCGAGTAAACGGTAGTGGATTTTTACACGTACGATTACTTGTTATAAAGCTTTTGCATTGGAAGTTTTATAAAATTTTAAATTGGCACATTAGTTTGAAAAACCTTGAACTCATTAGAGCTATAGATTTAAACCCTCCTGTGAAAAGAATTGTGATTTGGGACTAAAGGAGTTCTTGGGAATTAAAGAAACAGGTGGTCTGACTTGAGGTCATTTTTGAATGTTGATTTCCAGTTTATGAGTCGATGCCTTCCCAGATAGTTGAGGTATTAGAAATATGCATTCTCCCAATTATGTAAGCGATAATCCTTCCCTTCCGGTAAAATTTAGATTAAAAACCTTTTGCGGTTGGTTACGTATGGATGGGATTGAATTGGTGGGTTAATTGTGCGGTAACATGTTATGTGTCGGTGGCGTATCATCTTAATGAGTATTAGCGATTAATGATGATGTTATGGTTTGATCGTAAATCGGTATGATTTAGGGCTTTTATTTCCATGATTAGGCGTCAACTTTAATTCAACAATACATCTGGAATGAAATATTGGACGAAATTTTCACGTTTTCAGTACTACCATTTGATTTTTGGCGTCGACTTGCGCTTTGAGGTCAATGAGTTTCTGGAATGTTTGGAAGTACTCCCGTTTGATCGTAAAGAGTGTTTGCCTCACAACGATAGAGTTCTAAGGAGATTTGATGTTGGAAATTCAGTATCGATGTGTATGATTTACTTGTTGTGGTAAATATCTTTATTGACGGAGTGTTTGAGGTTTGAGAATAGATCGGAGTTGCGTGATAGTCTAGTCTGAATAACCCGACTCCTTAGAGATCATAATAACAAGTCCTTGGAAGGAAGGCTCTACTGATAACGCGGGTGAAACATTCGGGAATTTTTGGGAACTCTCTGGGCTTGGGTGTTGGTCACCGGAATACGGACCCAGAATCGTGTTGAACTGATACAGATTTGTTAGAGAGAGGTCGAGGTCGCAAGCTACCCTTGAGGTAGTACATGTCACCCAAGGTTGACACCCGTGATTTTGGTGAACTCTTAACTTCCGCTTACCGGGTTAAGCCATGATTATAAATCTTACTCAAGTGGTGTTTGCAGATGTTGGGTTTCAGATCGAGTGCACATCGGGTCGAAAAGTCAGATTTTAAACCCCCGGCATACTCTGGGCGACTGTGCTCATGATTGTGACAAAGGTCACTCTCGCGGGGCACAATCGTGGCCCCTGTACCGAGAGGGGTATGGGCTGGGCGACTATGCCCGTGATTTTGACATGATGTCACTCTCGCGGGGCATTATCGTGGGACATGTACTACGGGTCTCCCCTTTCGGGCGACTATGCCCATGTCACAATCGCCGACGGGCCTAGTTGTTTTTAAAACACTTTTCTTACTCATTCTCACTCACTTCTCCACCCACCTTCTTCAAGAATTCTCTCCCAACATCCACCCTCTTTGAATTCGTTTTGGAAACTATCAAGTGTTCATCCACACTCATTTACTTCAAGATCTTTTGTCTCTAGCAAGTTTGGAAGCTAGGGTCAACTCCCCACCATCTCCATTGTTGTCTCCTTCAAGAGGGTTTTGAGTTTTATCAAAACCCACTATTGTGAGTTCATCCCTTTTTCCTTCTAACACTTTAATCAAGTTATAAATGCTCTATTTATAATTTTCTAGTGTTTCATTTCTTAAGTTTTCGGTTTAGGTGATTTTGGAGAAATTAGGGTTTTGGTCAAATTGGGGATTTTGATATAAAATGTTTGGGGATTGATTCTAAATGGTTGAACAAGATTACTTATGGTTGGGAACTTGTGGATCTAGGCTTTTGGAAGGTTTGGCTTGATGATTCAGATTTCTTCAAGGAAGCTCAGTTGGGGAAAATCTATATTTGGCCTAAATCTAGTAAGGTGAGTTCAAGTTAATTTGTGAAAATGGTGTACATGCCAAAATGTCTATTTTAAAGTGTTTATATGGTTTACACAAAATTATTAATTGTTGATTTATTTAACGAATCTTGATTAATTGAAGTGTTTGGTTTTATAAACTTTGTAAACCACCCAAGTTTGGGATTTTGGGCATTTTGAGAAATAAATCTTGAGTATTGGTATTTTAATGAGTTATTTTATGGAAGTAGATTTTTGAGTATAAAGGTATTTTATCGTGTGTTATGGGATGTTTTGAAAGAATAGATGGTATAAACCCACTTAGAAAATGTTTTGTCCCAATCTAAACTATGTTGTAGTTATTTATGTATTTTGGAGCATGGGTTTGCATTATTGCTGGTTGTTTATGTTTGATTTCATTTCATGATTTTCAACGATGAGTCTTTGGTTTTGTTGAGCTTATGGCTCGGTTTGGATTTTGTTGGGTCTTGGGGACACTTGTCCGATTTTAATAGCTCAATGTATAGCGTTTGGTCATGACTTGCATTTACTGCATCTTATTTGAGAATTACATGTTTTGAATGTGTTAGTTCATTCGTTTTGAGTCATGTAATGTTTTAGTTAGTGCAATGGATCCATAGGAACGGTGTTCTTATGTCCCGTTTTGGACAAGTTCACCACTTTGGCACGGAATAGGCATCGGGTCACCATGGTAAGTAAGGTGTGGACATATATGGTCGGGAAGCGTCCCGTGGGCATTAAGATGTAATTCCTGTGTGCATAAGTTCCCATTTTGGATCTGGGTTCCCCTGTTTTGGAACTCTCAAGAATAGACCCAGAGGGGTTGACTTGATGTTTTAGAGCAACAAACTTAGAGGAGTTGAGCTCGGTAGGTTTTATGTGTGTAATCCACACGTTTTGATTTTCCTACATAGTTATGTGACCTACTTTTGTGTTCCATCACATACTATGTAATCGGGTATCCCCCGTCACCGCAAGGTGTTGTGTTGGTTATAGAGTTTTATAATCCATGTTTTCGGTGACGTTTTGAGTATGGATTTATGGATTGTTATCCATGTTTTTGGGTTCTGCATACTGAACTTTATCCATGTTTTTGGAATATTTTGGATGATAGAGTTTATCCACGTTTTCAGTATTTGATTATTAAAGTGACAGTTATGTATTACGCGAGTTTTGGGTTTTGGATTTATATTCGAAGAAGCGTTTGGTTTTATGATTTTAATCACGAAGAGGGTGAATGTTGAAAAAGAGATTGTTTCCAGATTTAATGTATTTCATTTTGGTTGCTTTCTGATTGATCGTATTTCATTTTGGAAATCACGATCTAAATAACGTACTTAAAGTTATTGTTTTAAAAATAGCTAATGAAAAACTCTTGAGCTCACTAGGCGTTAAGTCTAACCTTTTATTTGTCGGCATGTGCATCAGGTTCAGTGGGGTTTGGTTCTAGCGATGCTATGAATAGATGAGCACTAGATTTACACGAGGGTGAGTAGTTTGGTGAAGCCTTTCACAGTTGGAGATAGTGACTGTTATTGGATTTTTGTAACATCCGTACTTATTATAGATTGTGTATAGAGATTGAATTGTGTTTATTGAAGTCAAATCTTAAATTGTTGTTATATTTGATTCAATTGTCGATATATTTATAAAAATTTAAATTAGTTGATATTTCCATATTTGAGGGTGTTACATATAAAATCTATAGTAAGAGTAAGGGATGTTTACCAAATTCTTAAAGGGTAAGTACTTACCCGCAAGAGATTAACCTTTATTTACCCTATATATATAGTGTCACATCCTTGGCCATAAAAATGGATTGTTGGTAAGTATTTAAAACCCGGTAAGCACTTACCGGGTAAGAATCATTTCCCACACTTACCTGGTAAGACTCTTGGTCCTTCTCTTGTCCCTCACCAAGTAAGCTTCTTGGTCCTTGTCATGCCCAATCAATAAGGTAAATGATATTGGTAATCATTTACCCGGTAATTGTTTAGTAAACGGCCCCTAAGTCTAGTAGTTAATTCGGCCGACATTTTCATACATTATAATATGTAGTTTTCCTTTTAGATTTATGATGTGTTCTCGAGTTTTTTTTACGAAGGAAAGGAAGGGAAAGGGGAGGAAAGTAGGAGGGAAAGAAAAAATGTTGTGTTCTCGAGTTTTTTTAAGGAGAGAAAGGAAAGGATAGGAAATGATAGAAAGGAATTTAGAAAAAATTAAAAATATTTGTAAAATTACTTATATACCCATTTGTTACATTTCATTGTTAAATAAATAAGGGTATATTGGTAAAAATGACACCATTCCTTTCCTTTCTCTCCTACTCGAGAATATGAAAATTTCTTTTCTTTCATTCTCTTTCCTTTCTTTTCATTCAATCTCAAGAACACAAATACAAATATTTATTTCTTTTCCTTCCCTTTCTTTCCTTTTCTTTCCTTCCAAAACTCGAGAACACAAATACAAATATTTAAGGTTTGCTATGCAATGCTAATAGAAGGCCTCATCTTGCTTTACATCTTAATCTAAACTCTTATACAAAATTACGATGGTTATTAATTCATGATCAATCTAGCTCCTTTCTTCATATATGTATTCAAGATTTTATTCCCATATCTATCCTTTTAGGCCCATTAAAGAGTAACATTACCACAAAATATGATTTGAACCTTGGCTTTTACATCCAATATTGTTGCCATTCTAAAAAATAGAATGATTAACATTTAAGAAGTTGTATGGCAGGTTTAAATTTCAGACATCCAATAGACTTATAGAAAAGCATTTGAACCAAACGGACTCAATATCGAGTAAGGTCTAGAGTAAAATATATGCATACTTGTCCTCTATCCTCAAAGATAAAGCAGACAAAGAAGAGCCCTAATGTGAAAGTTAGGTATGGAGCATGTCTACACTTAAACCACAAAATCAATCAATTTCCGAATGAAATAGTTGTAGCATGTAAAATATCACGTTTTATATATATACATTATCTGATTATTGTTTCGGAAGCAACTACTTATCATCATCTTTTCATAACGATCCTTTAACTGAAGTATTTTTATGTCAGAGAAATAGTAGGATCATGTCCAAGACTCAACCAAGAAATTTTGTAGAACACAATTTTATTTTCTTTTTTAGTCGATTATAAGGTGGTCCAAGTCCAACGATGGATTCAAGAGGCAAATACCTAAGTACTTGAATCAAAGTGCGGTTCAAGAATTGAACAAAGGGAATTTTAACATCCATAACAAGCTTTTACAAAAAGCAAATATAACGAAGAGTCATTTTCTCAAACAAACATTAAGAATAACTTTAAACCTAAAAGAAGACATGGAACCCGTCATGTCTCCCTCTCCAAACCTCTCTTTTTGATCATTCTTTAATTTGTAAGTTTCTATTATACCACTGATAAGATGTTAATTCACTAAAAAACTATCCAAAAATCTAACATGTAAGTATAATAATTGCATGCCTCATGGTTTAGGAACCTTCATATTTAGGGTTTAAAGAATCAAGATTTCTTGATTTATGAATATTAATTAACAAGGAATGCTCATGATGCATGCATTTCTTTGTGATTCAAATTCATGAACCAAAAAAATATTTTTCTTTTTTCGTATGTTAGAGAAAAACCTGATTTGATATTCACCCATGATCATAAATTTGAATCGTATCATTTGAGAGATTCTAATGGATTGCCAAAGATTTATGCGAATGGAATGATACAAAAAAATTCACCCGATTTTCTCAAATCTTTCTAGAACAAATACCATGCATAGAATCGTAGCTTCAATTCCTAAGAACTAGTCTATGTCGTGTGTGTATTTTCTTGATATCGATAAGATTGTTTTGATGTCAGGCAAAGTTTGGTTTTCTTGTTGGTTGGAAAGTTTGGCCTGCCAACTGAGACATGAACAAAGGAAAAAGAAAGCAAAAGTAATAACGGAATAGCGATAGAACCTTTTCTTTTTTAATTTAATCTATTTTCTGATAAATGAAAAGATGCTTTTTCTTCACCCCTCTCAAAAAAAACATAAAAGAAAATGTATTTTCTGAAAGGTTTTAGGACCTCCCACAAAGCTAAAGTTCGTTAGGATACAAACCTTATTGCATAAGGTACAAATGGTTTTCTTAATCTTGAGATTTAGTTTTAGAAAAGCAATAACCTTTTTTCTGATAGAAAGAGAGCATCAAGGCATCTTCTACCATACATTATAGAGAAACCCATAAAAAAGTATGACACTTTTTTACAAGCCCTAGAGCAAATCATCCTTTTATGAGAAAAGTATAATTATAATCAACTTTTTGGAGGTGGGGTTTGCAACTTTTGTGATGAAGAAGCCTCCAAAGAGTGAGGGGATTATGTGGTGCAATTTAGAACATTAAAAAAATGAAGGCCACGATTTGATGGTACCCTTTTTGCCTTTGCCTTGCAAAAAGATACACAATCTGCCCATGTCTTCATCTTTACAACCAGGTTAAATTCTTGCACGTAAATATCAATGTTCTAAAAAGATCGTCGCACAGCCGTCATGGCGCGCCATAGCACCAAGACTTGTGTCTCACGTCACGTTAAGCCTGTGGCACGCCATGGCCTAATGTACAATTTCGTAATGTAATATTTGATTTTTCGTTACGTTTTTAATGTTTTATTTGCAAGTTTTTTAATATATATCATAATTTAACTTGTTTATTACTATTGATTAATTGAGTAACACTACAAAACATATGTTTTTATATATAATGATATATATGAATTAGAAAAATGACGCCATAAGTCACGCCTTGAAAACGCCATGGCCTCGCCGTGGCTCCTAAGACTTGAGGCTTGGCCTCGCCGCCACGCCACGCCTCACGCCATTTAAAACCTTGGTAAATATTATTTAAAACTATGTTGGTTTTATACAGATCCTGAAAATTGTTTACCGTAGAACATTAACAAAACATTGTGCGGCCTCTCAAACATTGAAATAAAGCAGTTTTTGTTTATACTAAATTTGATTGAATTCATGTAACGAATTACTTCAGATAATTTTCTACTTATATGAGAAATTAAGTTCGAATTACATTTTTGGTCCTTATAGTAGCTATTCACTATCAGTTATAATCTCTATTTTAAACTAATTATAATTTTGGTCACTGTGGTTGTCAATTTGTTTCATTTTCGTCCTCTCTAACTATCTTTTGTTAAAAAATAGGAGTAGACTACAAATTTGGTCCATATAGTTTGTCAAAAAATAACACTTTTTGTCCTTGCTATTGCGAAATTACAAGGTGACCGATGTACAAAAACTTCTAAAACTTCTAGATTTTGCCTCTCTCTTTAACAATCGTTAAAAAGTTCTGTTTAAGGGCATTTTTGACCTTTTAACAAAAAAAAATTTAATCTTTTACATAATCAAAAACCACAAAGGCCGAAATTGTAGTTTACTCTTTTTACCTTTTTATGATATTTTAATACTACATACACACACACACATATATATATAGGGGTGGGTTCAAACGAGAACATAATGTGTTTAAAAGAATAAAGGGACAATTCTCAGTCAATCATTTTTTAAATTAATTCCAAAAATAATAGTTTCTAAAATTAAGAGTAAAAGGGCAATAAAGTCATATTACGTTTTGGATAATTTAAGATATTATTAACTTCCAAAAAAAAAAATGGATTATAATATTTAATTCAAATAAAAAAAAGAAATCTCTTCCTAATTTATCTCAACACGTCTCAATCTCTCCCCATTTTTTCTGAAAATAAATTCAAAATTCGTTTATCATGGTAAGCACAAGTGATTCGCTGCTATAATGAATTCAAATTTGGTTTATCATGTTAATCACAAGTGATTTGCTGCTATAAAATTCAAAATTCGTTTATCATGGTAATCATAAGTGATTCGCTGCTATAATGAATTCAAAATTGGTTTTATCATGTTAATCACAAGTGATTTCGTACTAAATAACTTGGATATAATACTTGACACCAAAATCACATGTGATTTTGTTCTAAATACTTAACACCAACTTCATACTTAACACCGAAATCATATATGATTTTGTACTAAATAATTTGGCTATAATACTTAACACCAAAATCATATGTGATGTTGTTCTAAATACTTAACACCAAATTCATACTTAACACCAAAATCATATGTGATTTTGTACTAAATAACTTGACTATAATACTTAACACCAAAATCATATGTGATTTTGTTCTAAATATTAGACAAAATGTTTCCATATAAATTGGATATGGAAAAACAGAATAGTACCATTTATACAACAATCATGGATTCCAATAATCGTACCATTTATACATCTATCACACGGATATCTCGATAAATCCGGCGAATATTGCGTAACGCCGTAGATCGTGAGCGAATCCGGTCCCCAAGTCACATTTTCGGACGCAAATTTCCGAACCAAATCACCGCTGGCGGCCTCTGCCTTTAACCTAGTGGTCAGATCACTCAACGCCTTGTTGAACTCCGAAACGTCGACAACAATCGGCGTGTTGGATAAGTTACCGGAGGTCCAGTTGTCGAGCACTCCGAGGATCTTCCGATCGGAGTAACGGACCCTACAATCGGCGTACCAGACAGCCGCCTCCGTTTGGTTGTGGCAGGTGCGACGGAGTGACGGAATCGAGTTTTTGACGCAGTCTTCGCAGAGTGTCAGTGAGATGTTGTCGCGATAGAGAGTGGTGGCGGTGGTATTGCCGGCGGAAGGAGTGGTGGAAGCCACCGTGGATTGCGACATTGCCATGGACGATAGGATGGAACGACCGATCTTGATGGTCACCAAAATAGGGAGAAAGGGAATTTGGGGAGAAATTTGTGTGGACTTTAATCTCTTCTTCAACGTGTTGACTGGAAGCCCATTAATTTAGGACATGATTTACTAATTTCTTAAAATAAACAATTACTAATGAAAAATGACATTTATACCCTTTTTTATTAAAATAAACAATTATTAATTTCTTAATTATGATTGGTCCAGAATTGTCCCTTTATTTCTTTAAATCGTTATCATTCTCGTATGAACCTATCTATATATATATATATATATATATATATATATATATATGTGTGTGTGTGTGTTCACGATAATTATATGAGGATCGTAAAAAAGGTTAAGAACCATGAGAATCAATCTTATTCATCTAATCATTTCATATAATATAAGCTCCCATTTTAGTTGAGGAAGAGCACAATGGTAATTAATTTTTTGGTCATTTATCACACGAGATCTAATTTGGAATCTTCATACATGGATTATTATTCTCTCTCTAAATATTTTCTCTCTAAGGGTCGTTTACCTAAATGCTTATCCGGTAAGCGCTTACCAATAAAACTCGACACATTAATTTGCTTTACCGGGTAAGATTTTAATCATCACGATGGTATCTTATACAACAATTTACCTGGTAAACGCTTACCCGGGTAAGAGTTGTCACTCTCTCTTACCGGGTAAGACTCTTCATCCTTATCCTCGCTCTTACCGGGTAAGATCCTATCCTATTGTCATGTTCATCCACTATGGTAAATTCCCCGGTAAGCACTTACCGGGTAAACATTTTGTAAAGGGCCTATGTTTCTCTCTTTCTAAATATTTCCCTCTCATATTATTTGAATTTGCAAACACAGAAGTGTCAACAACCAAGATTAAAAGAAAAAGAGAAGAAAAATGTCGATCTATTTTTATTTCAAAATCGAGATTCTCTAGCGAAGCCTACAAAGTCATCAACATTTTTGGGAGAATAGCCATTGTTGGAGGTGGGTTTTTTTGGGAGAGTAGTCATTGTTTTGTGAGATTAGTCATCACAAAAAGGATTAGGGTTATGATTCTCATCTATAAGATTTTTTTTTCAAATTTAGATTGATTACATATTTGAGTTCTTATCTTGAGATATTTGGGTAAATTTTTTATCAAGATGCACACCCAGAAAGAGGAGAAGAAGATTAAATAATTTTGGTAATTCTTAGTTTCTAAAAAAGGTTTAATGGCAGGGACCCAAGGCCCTGTGGTCTACTTTTGTGGACCCTACATACCCTAGCCCCTTAGGTATGTCCCGGAAAAATCCTCCTGTCCTTCCCATGATTCGAACACTAGGCATCTTCACATGTAGGAGACTTTTACGGAGTAGAAGAAGATTAAATAATTTTGGTAATTCTTAGTTTCTAATCCTAAGTATTTAATGTTGTTTCACTATGTGAAACAACATGACTTATCAATTATGTGAAACGACACATTGATTAATCCTAGAGCGTTATTTCATGACCTGAAACAAAACAACATTGTTCAAGTGAAACACTAAAATTTGATTCACAAGATGAAACTACACAGCAATGAAACAATATAGTGTTGTTTCACATTGTTGAAAATAAGTATTACTGACGTGAATACTGAAGTTAATTTCACATAGTGAAACAATACATTGTTCAACAATGCAAAAAAAATAAGTATTGCTGACGTGAAACACAATGTGAAATGATGATGATTTGTTTCACCCAATACAACACCACCGGAGTTATAAGTGTAGAACAAAGCGCGTTTGTGAAAGTAAGATTCATTTTGGATGGGATACGGTCGATAGCAAATGAGTTGGTGGCTTTTCTTAAAAAGATGAAGAAGAGAGGATTAATCTTCAAGGTCGACTTTGAAAAAGCATATGATACGGTCGATTGGACGTTCCTTTTAGAGATCATGGAAGCGATGGGTTTCTTGGAAAAATTGAGAGGATGGATAAAGACGTGTCTCAATTCATCAAATATATCCGTACTTATTAACGGATCCCCAACTAGAGAATTCCAAATGGAGAGAGGAGTAAGGCAAGGTGATCCACTTGCTCCTTTTTTATTTGTTTTGGTGGTCGAGAGTCTCCACATCATGGTGGAAGAGGAAGTGGATAAAGGAGTGTTCGAAGGAATAAAAGTGGGTCGAGATGAGATTCAAATCTCACACCTACAATATGCGGACGATGCGATCTTCTTTGGTGAGTGGAATTTGGCAAACGTCAAGAACTTGATGAAAATATTGAAATGCTTTCATCTTGTGTCGAGTTTAAAAATAAATTTGAGCAAAAGTAAATTTTTTGGAGTGGGTGTACCGGAGGAAGAAGTACAATCTTGGGAAAAAATATTGGGTTGCGGAAGCACCACACTCCCATTTACTTACATTGGGTTACCGGTGTGCGCCTCTATGCGGAATTGGGGGATTTCAAGAAGGGGGGGTGAGGTGGTGAGGGAATCGACAGAAAAACGTAAATGAATAAACCGAATATTCAAACGATGCTGAGGCTCGTGTTGGACACGATTCCCTTAAACAGATTTGCCGTCTGTTCCCA
This sequence comes from Arctium lappa, assembly GCA_023525745.1. Lineage (NCBI taxonomy): Eukaryota > Viridiplantae > Streptophyta > Magnoliopsida > Asterales > Asteraceae > Arctium > Arctium lappa. The sequence continues at coordinate 58,607,529 of CM042059.1, read as the reverse complement.
GGGTACAACAGCGTAAGCAGTGTGTACTGCCGGATATTACCACTTTGCCAGGAAAATCGCTGGATAGAAACCGTATGCTGAGAGGATTAGAGAGAATATGTATTGTTCGGTATTCGAGACCTATTGGAATGAGTCGAACTCTCCAATTTATACTCGAATGTAGAAACCGACAATTTTCAATTGGTTTTGCCAATTTTCATCCCAAACACTCAACTTTGAGCATCGATATCTCATTCACACACCGTTTTGGACACATAATATATCGTTTCGAAGCTCTCATATAGGAGAACATAAACCCACGAAGAGTTAGATATATATAATACATATATATGTATTTATTTGTGTCCAAAGTTAGTAAAAAATTACATTTTTACTAAAATTTTCCAACAGAAACGATGTGGGTAAGACTCGGGAGGATCCCAACTAGAGAGATGTTGGACAAATTGGGAATTAAGATGGATTCTGTATTATGCCCGAAGTGCGGATCTGCGGTAGAGACATTAGACCATGTGTTGTTCAATTATGAGGATGTGAGAGCGTTTTGGCTTCTAACAGGGAAGTGGTGGAACATTAATTTGTCATCGTTTAATTTGGTAAGTGACTTATTGAGGATGTGTGGACAAGGGTACCAACGTGAAAACTTCGGAAAGATGGACTACGACGGTATGGTGCTTTATTTACTTAATTTGGGCTTAATTTGGGCGCATCGAAATAAAGTGGTTTTTGTGAAAAAACAGGAAAAAAATTTGGACCAATTCTTGTCGGCGCAACTAAAAGTATTTGAATGGATCAAACGCAGAGATCACAGCTTAATCACCGACTGGAAAACCTGGTTGACTAGTCTGAGTTCGGTGTAATTGTCGGCTACCAGAGGATGCTCAGTTGGTATAGGAAGGAATCTGGACGAGTTTGCCGTGGGGAGCTGGCACGGTTATGGTCGCGTACATCTTTCTGTCGTTTCTGCTGGTTATAGGGCTATTGTGAGCTGCTGGTTGGGACTAGGAGACTGATGCGATTTTTCTTGATGGTGGTCTCAAAGATGTTGCGGTTTTAAGCTCCATGGTTGTGGTTTGTTTAGGTGGTCCGGCATGTTCTTCGTCGTGACTCGGTTAAATTAAAAACAATTAAAAGTCATACATAATAGTTGAATCAGCGAGGGTCTGGGGTCGAGAAGTATTACAAAGGGGAAAAGAGACGCAACTTTGGACAGAGATGGAAGAAGCAGATGGCGTCATAAAAGGTGTATAGAGTTGTTGTTTGAATCCGATTGGGATAGAAATGGTCGAGTTTGCAGGGGGTAAACAGTTTCTGTTTTGGGCCTCGGTTTGGATATGGAAACTATATGTTTGGGTTTCGGTTTGGAAGGGTTATGACCGGGTGACAAAAGGGGCTGGTGAGTTGTTTCCTGTCGATGTGATCTTCCTCGTCGACAGGTTTGGCTTTGTCGGGTGCTTCGGTTAGGCCTTCGTCTGCTGCTGTTTGATGGCTGTTTTTGTGGTCGGACTTTTATCTCCTTTGTATGTGGTTGGTTTTGGTTGGGCATCGAGTGTGTTAGACGGGCTCAAATGATCAAATCATTGATGTTAGACCTCTCGTTGATGACTGTAAACGGCTATTTGCTACTCGCAAGCTCCGGCTACACCTTCGTCTCCTTTTCGTCTTCTAGTTCGTGTTTTGTATAAGGTTTTGTCGTGGTCTGTGGTCTATTTGTAACTCTGTTGGGCCTTGATCTCTTGTTGTATATCTTGGCAAACTTAGTTGGGTTTCTATTTTTTGGTAATAAATGGTTAATGCTATTCAAAAAAAACAACACCGGAGTTAAATTAATCGTGATGTTTCATATGAAAATTAGAGTGATTAATAAATTTCAAAAAGTTAATGATGTTGTTCATTTATATGATATATTTTTTTAATTAAAATTTTTAATGTGGTTAAAATATTAGATTTACAAAATTGTGTTTTATTTTTAGTTCAACAATAGATAAAAAGTTATATTTGATTAATCAAAGGAAAAAACAATAGATAGCCACAGATCCTATAAAGTATTAAAAATAAAGTTTTAATCTAGTTTAAAATAAAAATATTTAAATTTAGATAATGAAAGAAAAAAAAAAAAAGATATCCGCGCTCGATCTCAAAAATGCCTCTAACAAGTCTTTTTAAGTTTGACATAATTAACCTTATAATTTGTTGATATTATAAATCTATACTATATTATAAAAATGGCATAAAAAACTCTTAATTATAATATGTACTATCATTTAAAGTTATCTACTTATAATCGCTTAAAAATAACTACTAAAGCCTAATGTTACTACCTGTAAAGCTTTTAACCCTAATTAATATATTTCATCCGTATCCCTCAAAATCCTTATCTCTAATCCCCAAACCCTAAAATTATGAAATTTAAATTCTGATAAACATAATCAAAACAGGATAAACATCTCAATTTAAATATAAAAAATTTAAAATATATAAGATAATTAATGAATTTTAACAAACTACTTAATTTTTTTTATATAAAAACATTATATTGTTAAGTTTAAATTAAACAAATTTATATATAAAAAATCATTATCACTCAATAAAAACCATCCAAAATCGTAATGTAAATCAATAAAAAAACAAAAAATAAAAATAAACATTAAAATCGTGATGTATTAAGTATTATATACTATTATTTAATGTTAATCTACTTAAAATCTCTTAAAAAACAATTAATGAAACAATATGTACTACTTTTAAATGCTTTTAACCCTAATTAATAAATTTCATCCTTATCCCCCAAAATCCTTATCTCTAATCCCCAAATCCTAAAATTATGAAATTTGAATTCTAATAAACATAATCAAAACAGGATAAACATCTCAATTTAAATATAAAAAATTTAAAATATATAAGATAATTAATGAATTTTAACAAACTACTTAATTTTTTTTATATAAAAAACATTATATTGTTAAGCCTAAATTAAACAAACTTATATATAAAAAATCATTATCACTCAATAAAAACCATCCAAAATCGTACTGTAAATCAATAAAAAACAAAAAATAAAAATAAACATTAAAATCATGATGTATTAAGTATTATGTACTGTTATTTAATGTTAATTTACTTAAAATCTTTTAAAAAATAATTAATGAAACAATATGTACTACTTTTAAATGTTTTTAACCCTAATTAATAAATTTCATTCTTATCCCCCAAAATCCTTATCTCTAATCCCCAAATCCTAAAATTATGAAATTTGAATTCTGATAAACATAATCAAAACAGGATAAACATCTCAATTTAAATATAAAAAATTTAAAATATATAAGATAATTAATGAATTTTAACAAACTACTTAATTTTTTTTATATAAAAAACATTATATTGTTTGTTAGACCAAGATCACTAGAACTTCTAGAGAGAGAAAGTAGAGAGAGAGACAAATGGAGCGCAAAGTAGAAATTCTCAATATTGTGCGTGTACCAACTAACAACAAACAAGACCAAAGGGACTTAAATACCCTTGGTCAAATACAATACTGATAAGCTCTAACCACAGTATTGACCAAGTCCTATAAATACAATGATTACTATAAAATCAGACCTAACAATCTCCCCCTTAGTAATCATTGGTGCTTTGGTCTTCAAAAATTATCTTCAATAATAGCACGGACCAACAAAGCGACTTTCAGAAGCTTTCTGACTTTTAAGAAAAAATTTCTTATCAGCATCTTGCAGATTGAAAATTTTCTTTGCTGCTTAAGCTCAAGACGATACACCTCTTTTGAATGATCTTGAATGAACTGTAATGTGCAGAGCAGGAACAACAAAAAATTTTGTTGTAGCTGAGAGAATAGAATCTTCGAGCGAATCTTGATCAACAGATAAACATTTAAGCTCTTTGTCTCTTTAACTTCTCCTTGACTTCTCCCCCTCATGACCTTGATGATCTTGATCAACTTGGTCATGCAAATGTTGGAGACGAGACAACAAAAGATCTGCAAAATCAAAGAAACAGAGAAAACAGAGGTGGTTTGCGTTCCATGCAGGAAGCGCAAACTAAGGTTTGCGTTCCACATGGGAGACGCAAAGCAAGGTTTGCGTGCCATGCTTGATACGCAAAGCAAGATTTGCGTGTCATGCTTGATGCGCAAAACAAGCTTTGGAAGATATGTCATTTAAAACTCTTTTTCCTCTTCTTGATTTTTCCGGAAAATATTTTGCATTTTCAGAAGTATAAACGAAAGGAATTTCATTTTTCTTTTTATATATCCTTTTCTCATTTTCAACATCTAAAATTTGCTTTTCACTAGTCCAAAAGAATTTAAATTGAGGACCATAGTGTGCAAGATTTAGATATTCATATTTATATAAGGTGGATACTTCGTCTATCACTTTGTTTAAAAAATGAGGATTGTCAAAACCAAGTCCCCACCTTTGTTTTACAGCCTCTTCACTCCTCGGTTTGTTCATATAAATGGTTTGCTCAGATTGTTCTCTTTTATATAATTTCCTTTCTAAAACAATTATTTTCTCAGAAAGATTTTGATTTGAAGAAGTCAATTCAGTCAACGAATCATGATAAGTCTGATTTGATTTTTCTAGATCAACTAACTGCTTTTGAAATTTCTCTTTTGTGTCAATTAAAATTGACTTTTCGTCATTTAAAGAAATTTGCAGTTTTTCAATAAAATCAGACTTTTCTTGATTTTTAAACTTTTCAGAAACTAATTTGGCACGCAGATCATGCAAGGCAGTGATAAAAAACATTCATTTGAGATAAGAAGAAGTGATAGTTAAAATCAGATATTACCTCAGAACCATCAGAAGAAGTATCATCTTCCTCATCATCACTTTGATCGTCACCAACAAAGCACATAGCCGCAACCTCTTCATTATCAGCCTCGTCATCCGAATGGTCCAACCAATACTCTTCTTCAGCTAGCAGTACAGTTCCACTCTCCTTCTTTTCAGCTAGAGCCAACTTCTTTCGGTAAAAATCAGCATTCTTTACCACTTTGACTCTGCAATCCTTGACCATATGTCCAGGCTTTCCACAGTTAAAGCAGTTTATCACCTTTTTGTCATCTTTCTTCTGATCAACTGTCTTAGCCTGTTCATATTTTGGAGTGTATGTCTTTGAAGAAGAACCAGTCTTAAAACCAGAAGTAAACTGCAGATTGTTTGACTCAGATCTGTTCTTGAACCGTTTTTGATAAAGCTGAGTCAAAAGAGTCATGGCCTTCTCTAGAGCTTCACCATCATCATCTATAGACCCATCATAGGCTGATTCAGTCAAAGTTTGCTCAACCAGTTGGCTAGCAATAAGAGCAATGGGATCTACTGACTGAGGCTTATTCTTCTTATCCATCTTTGCCTTCTTCTCCATTACCATAGATTCATCTGTCATCAAGATTTCATATAACTCCTGAATTGGCATTGTTGAGATTCTAACATCGTTTCTCATTCTGTGGCAAGACTTGTTCCACTCAGGTTGTAACGCGTTCAGAAACTTCAAGTTAGCCTCCAATTCAGTCTTGGTAACTTTAATCTTGAAAAGATCATTGATGACAGCCCAAAATCGATCAAACACACTCTTCAAACTTTCTCCATCCTTAGCTTGGAACTTCTCAAAGTTGTTCATGAATCTGGTCTGTCGTAACTGAGTAGACATAACAGTACCAAGCATAATCTTCTCAAGTTGTGTCCACATCAGCATTGGATTATGTTTGAAGCAATCGATTCTATTATAAATGGAGTTGGGAAGAGCAAGGATCAGATTTGACTTAGCCAGACTGTCTGCTTTATATCTTGATAGCTCTTTTTCGTCATATTCACTCAAAGGAGTTTCAACTGTTGTAGCTGGAGTAGTAGCAGTAGCTGGGATCACTTTCATTTTCTTCACCATAGGACCCTCATACAGAGATTTCATCATGTTTTCCCCATTTGGTTGCCTTTCAATAAAATTGATGAATCGATCCTGCCACTGTTCGAATTCATTCTCATTGATGAGAACTGGTGGGCGAGTATCGGACCCCAAAGACATCAAGAGGTCATTCTTGTAGATTTGAGCTTGCAAAGACATCTTGAGAAAAGTGAATGACCGTCCCAAACTATATATCAGAAAAACAAAAAAAAAACAGATCAAATTGAAATCTTAAAAAAAAATATTTCGTGAAAATTGAAATTTGAACAATACTTGATATTTCGCAGTGAAGAAAAAAATATTTCCAAAGATGACCAAAAAAATTTTCGATACTTTTTTTTTTTACCAAGACAGAAGGACCCGCAAAGTGGAGCTTTGCGGGTGAAGACAGAATTGCAAACTAAGATTTGCGGGTGAAGTAAGAACCGCAAAGTGGACTTTGCGGGTGAAGGAGGAAACGCAAAGTGGAGATTTTCGGGTGAAGTGGGAAACGCAAACTGAGATTTGCGTTTGCAATGGGAAATGCACAATGAAGTTTGCGGGTGTAATGGGAAACGCAAAGTTGAGCTTTGCGGGTTAGGCTAGAAACGCAAACTGAGACTTTGTGTTTGAGGTTTCAAGCGAAAACCTGAAAGACAAGATGATGAATGACCCGCACACTATATGAATGAAACGCAAAGTGTGGATCTTGAATAAACCGAACGCAAAACACAAAAAACTTCTAAAAACTCGATTTCAACACCAAATTTGATGAACTTTCCTTTTACAAACTTGATCGAAAACAGATTTTCAATACATTTCAAACAAAGATTTCGATTAAAATCCACTAAAACTGAAAATCATGAATGTAACGGTACCATAACTCGTTTTTCCAGAAAAATTCAATTTCTCAAAATCGATGAACTAAACTTGATTTTCTTGTAAAACTCTATGAAGCAAACATGATCGATTCACAAAAACGGGACTAATGAAATCAAATTCAACCAAAAACGATCACAAACACTTCCAAATTTGATGAGAAATCAAGAAAACGAGATTTTCTTGAATAAACTAACAACAAATCAATCAAATTTTCGATTTCAATCAACAATTCAGATTCAGAAAAATGCAATCTCTCAATTCTCTCAAGATCTAGCAGGCTCTGATACCAATGTTAGACCAAGATCACTAGAACTTCTAGAGAGAGAAAGTAGAGAGAGAGAGACAAATGGAGCGCAAAGTAGAAATTCTCAATATTGTGCGTGTATCAACTAACAACAAACAAGACCAAAGGGACTTAAATACCCTTGGTCAAATACAATACTGATAAGCTCTAACCACAGTATTGACCAAGTCCTATAAATACAATGATTACTATAAAATCAGACCTAACATTGTTAAACCTAAACTAAACAAATTTATATATAAAAAAACCATTATCACTCAATAAAAATAATGTATTAAGCATTATGTACTATTATTTAATGTTAATCTACTTAAAATCTCTTAAAAAACAATTAATGAAACAATATGTACTACATTTAAATGCTTTTAACCCTAATTAATAAATTTCATTCTTATCCCCCAAAATCCTTATCTCTAATCCTCAAATTCTAAAATTATGAAATTTGAATTCTGATAAACATAATCAAAACAGGATAAACATCTCAATTTAAATATAAAAAATTTAAAATATATAAGATAATTAATGAATTTTAACAAACTACTTAATTTTTTTATATAAAAAACATTATATTGTTAAGCCTAAATTAAACAAATTTATATATAAAAAAACCATTATCACTCAATAAAAATCATCTAAAATCGTACTGTAAATCAATAAAAAAACAAAAAATAAAAATAAACATTAAAATCGTGATTTATCTCGCTGCATTGCGCGAGTACGTTTCTAGTATACTATTTAAGTTAATACCTCTTGATTAAATCAATATAGAGATTAGATTAGTCCTCACACTTCTTAACCTTTTTATGGTTCTTATCTTTTTAATCTATTTTATATATACTAGAAGCGTACTCGCGCAATGAAGCGAGATACATCATGATTTTAATATTTCATTTTTTTTTGTTTTTTTGTCGATTTGCAGTACGATTTTGGATTGTTTTGATAAAGTGATAATGCTTTTTTTTTTTTATAAATTTGTTTAATTTAGGCTTAATAATATAATTTTTATATATAAAAAAATAAGTATTTTGTTATAATTCAATGATTATCTTATATATTTTAATGACATATAGAAAAAAATAAATAATTACATATTTAATAACATAATTAAAACAAATTTATAGTAATATAATATATTAATTAATAGTGATACATAGAAATGTCTGCATAAAAAGAAGGATCTGCACATACCAAATTAGTGGGTGTTAGAAGTCTGCAGTAGTAATATGTATCTTGTGTTTTGATACTTGTAAATTAAGAGATTTTTAAAATCTTGCATAAAATGATGGTACCTTATGCCTAATAATTTGTATGGAAGAGTTTTTTATCTGTGCTTTATAATACTAGAAGCGTATTCGCGCAATGCAGCAAGATACATCACGATTTTAATGTTTCATTTTATTTTTTGTTTTTTTGTCGATTTACAGTGCGATTTTGGATGGTTTGAGAAAATAATAATGTTTTTTTTATAAATTTGTTTAATTTAGGCTTAATAATATTGTTTATGCCAAAAATCTCACAAGGAAAATTTAAGGTAAATGTGGAGCTTGATCCAACCAAAGAAAGTAACAACAATAATCGTACGACTATAATAAAAATAAAGTAAATAAGACGAGAGAATTGGTGACGCGGAAAACCCCTAAAATGGGTAAAAACCGCGGACGAGTGTGAGTCGTCGTGCACTATGGACGTCAATCAGGGACATCGTCCTTAAGAACAAATATTACAAGTGAAATGTAATATAAAACAATACAATAAAGTTAACTCGATCGTGCGTCGTGTGTAATCAAACTTCTGTCGTGCGTCGTACGACAAACAATAGAATGCTTTGTGAACTTCCAGAGAGATTGAGTGAGCTAAAGAGCGTAATTTGTGAGCTTGTAAAATCTGAGCATAAGATGTCCGAATATGAATCTTCATATTTATACTCTATTTGTCCGTTAACAAGTCTTGAATGCATATCTTTAATAGAGTAACCGTTTGATATTGATGATAGTATCCGTTATATCCGTTGTTGTTGGTAACGTCTTCCGTTATGATCTCTCATCATAAACGTCCTTGAAATCCTGCGTTAAATATAATATAAAGTATGTTGCAAATTAGTAACTGAAATCATGTCGTACGATGATATTCACTGGACGGATACTTAACCATTTTAGTCGAGGTCGCCTGAAGAAAGATCGTCTTTTACCTTATGTCGTACGACCATAGTCTGTTGGACTTTTTACCCAAACAAATATAATGTTTTTTATATAAAAAATTAAGTATTTTGTTAGAATTCAATCATTATTTTATATATTTTAATGACATCTAGAAAAAATAACCAATTACATATTTAATAATATAATTAAAACAAAATTATAGTAATATAATATATTAATTAATAGTGATACATGAAAAGGTCTGCATAAAAGGAAGATCCTGCACATACCAAATTGGTGGGTATTAGAAGTCTGTAGTAGTAATATGTATTTTGTGATTTGATACATGTAAATTAAGAGATTTTTAAAATCTTGCATAAAATGATGGTACCTTATGCCTAGTAATTTTTATTTAAGAGTTTTTTATCCGTGCTTTATAATATAGTATATATATATATATATATATATATATATAGAGAGAGAGAGAGAGAGAGATAAAAATTCAACCGAAAACTCATTTTTCATTGTGAATATGAGGGCAAATCTCGGTCATCCACCTCTATTGATTCAACAACTCACATTAAATAGAGTTTCCAATTAAAATTATCAATTAAGATTAGACCTGGCAAAAAATGATACGACACGCTAACCTGACACGAACTCGACACGAAATAAACGGGTTTGGATAATACATTTCAACCCGTTTAAGTAAATAGGTTAACACGACATGACATGAAAATTAAGCGGGTAAGGTCAGGGTCAAAATTTTCAACTCAAAAATGACCCGAATAACTCGTTTATATATATATATATATACATACATATATATATATATAATAAGTTTTCTTTTTAATGTTTGGATTTTTAATGTTTTAGATTTAGTTAGAATTTTTAAGTTTAAACTATAAAATTTGGATTTATAATGCTTTCATTTGAATTTTGGATTTGTACCTTTTTGTGAATTTTCGATTTTTAATTTTTAGTTTTATAAATGTTAAACGGGTTAGGCAGGTTGGGTTAGGTTTGAAATTTTCTGACTTGTTTATTAAACGGGTCGGGGTTAGGGTTAGACACTCTTAACCCGTTTAATTTTGAACCCGACATGAACCCGACACGACACGTTTGCATGGTCTGATTAAGATTATTAGGGGTAAAAAAAGAAGCTAATAACAAACTCACACCTACCTCATTTGACTTTTTATTTCTTTTTTTTAATTAAAAACTTTTACCCTTGAAGAGTAAAATAAATTAAGTTAAAAATTACTAATACTTTAGTCAAACAAATTATATCAAAAAAACAAGATTTTTCGTGTTCTGTGATATGACATTCATCTTGATATATTTTTTTTCGTTTTAAGTATTTTTTTTATGGAAGATGCTATATATGTGTTATATTCACTATGGATATTTATGTAAATTCATTGTGTACAACACCTTGACACCATAAGTTCATAACTTGACATCACCTTCTTCAACACTTTCTTCAACGTCGTAAGACATATCGTTCTTAATTACCGTAACCCAATACCCATCGAGACCAATTAAGAACCCATCAAGATCGAGAGAGAACCTATTGAGAATCTATCTAGAACCTATCGAGAAAGGTCTAAAATCCATTCATTGACTTGTATTTTTATGTGTGTTAAACCATAACCTACCACCTTAATTTATTTTCCATCGAGAACCTATCGATTGATCTATTATATATTTGTGTGTGTAAAACCATAGGATACCAATTTCAGGTTTTATCGAGATGGATCAGGACCCATCAAGACCGATCAAGAATACATCGAGATCGATTGACAACCAATCGGGACCTATCGACACCAATCGAGACTACTCAAAAACCCATACATTGACTTAGTTTGTGGTTGTGTTAAAAGTCATAACATAACACCTTCATTTTTCATCGAGATCAATTGATTAATTTATTGCGTGTTTGTTTGTGTAAAACTATAACCTACCACTTTTAACTTTTATCGAGATGGATCGGGAAATCTATCGAGACTAATTGGGAACTCATCGAGATCATCAAGAACCCAATAAAGAAAAAGAAATAAAAACTAGAGCATGTAGAGTTGAAACTCTTGTATATTCATGATAAATAATATGTATATACATGATTAGACCTGACAAAAACCAACACGACACGCAAACCCAACACGAAATAAATGGGATTAGGTTATACATTTCAACCCGTTTAAGTAAACGGGTTGACATGACACAACACGACACGAAAATTAAACAAGTAAAGTCAGGGTCAAAAATTTCAACTCGAGAATTACCCAAATAACCCGTTATATATATATATATATATATAATAAGTTTTATTTGGATTTTTAATGTTTTAGATTTGGTTAGAGTTTATAAGTTTGAACTATAAAATTTGGATTTCTAATGTTTTCATTTGAATTTCGTATTTGTATTTTTTTTGTGAATTTTCGATTTTTAAATTTTAGTTTTATAAATGGTAAACAGGTTAGGCGGGTTGTGTCGGGTTAGGCGCGTCGGGTTAGGGTTGGGATTCCCTTACCCGTTTATTAAACGGGTCGGTTAGGGTTAGACACTTTCAACCCGTTTAACTTTGAACCCGACACGACACGACACGTTTGCCAGGTCTAACAAGATAAATAATATGCATATGCATGATGAATAATCAGGCCCGACCCTGGCCCATGGCAAGTGTGGCTTGGGCCATGGGCAGCAGGGCTCTAAGGGCATCAAAATTTTCAAAAAAATCAGTTTTGTAGGCTATAGCTTCTGTAGTTTTAGAGAGAGCGGCCCAATTTTTTTTTTACCGTTTGCTTTTTTCCCTTCGGCCGACGTTTCAATCCCTTCTCAGTTCTCTCACGCATCGATTTTCTCACTTCTCAAGTTCTCAGCGACAGGGCCACAGGGGCGATGGTGTTTTCTGTTCTCAGGCTCTCGATTCTTGCCTCTCTCCCTCGGTTATTGATTGTTAAACAAAAACGATAGAGCCATAGAGGGCAGTGTTTGTTTCATCTTTCTGATTTCTGAAATCCTCCTCAATCGATTGACTATTCACGATAGAGGGCAGTGTTTCATCTTTATGATTTCTGTTTTCCCTAATCGACTACTGGAGTGGAGTGAGTGATTCTCTCGACAGACTCGACTCTCATAGTCTCATTCTGCCCTAAATCGCAGCCTCGCAGCTGTGTTCTTTCTAATTTTTATCTTCTAAAGTTACCTTCTTGAAGTATAAACTATTTATTTGTTTCAATTGTTTGCATAATTGCATTGTGTTTGTCTATTGTCTGATTTGAATTGTTTAAATTGTTTAGACATGTTTCCTAGATCACAACCATCCGGTGCTCAAAATAGAAAAAAGGAAAAAAAGACAAGTAGAAATTATTCAATCTATGCAAGGATCTATGAATAAATTTCTTGTTAAACCATCCAATGTTTATGAAAATCCGGTGGAAAATCCAATTGGAAATCTGATTGAAAATCCTAGTGATGAATTTGTTAATAATCCAAATGATATTGCTAATAATTTTTTTGGTTTATGTCCCCCCCCCCCCCCCCCCCGGTTGTATCGTTTTTGTTTTATTTTACGGGGTTTTGGTTTATGTCCCTTCAAATTGTTTTTCGTTTGCGTAATAAAGGGGCATTTTTTTTGCCTTTTGCCATGGGCATCCAGAATCTCAGGACTGGCCTTGTGAATAATATGTATATGCGTGATGAATGTTATAAATAAAATTAATATTTATGATAAATATCATACTAATATAAATACTAGAGAGTTATTGTATACACGTGATCATTTATAAATATTTATGATGAATAGTGTATATTGATGATTAATGATATAGTGAAAATGTATATTTATGACGAATATCATACTGATCTATGAATGTTAAAAAATTGTTGTATACAAGTGAACATCTATAAATATTCATGATTAGTAAAATGTATATTCATGATGAATAGTATGCATATTCATGATGAATGTTATAAAGAAATGTATATTCATGACGAATATCATACTGATGTATGTATCTTGAAAATTTGTTGTATACACGTGAACATTTATAACTATTTATGATGAATAATATGTATATTCATGATGAATGTTATAATGAAAATGTATAATAATGATGAATGTCATAGTGATGTATGAATACTGAAGATTTGTTGAATACATGTGAAAATATACATAAATATTCATAATGAATGTTATACTAAGTTGTATATTCTTGATGAATATCATACCAATTTATGAATATTAAAGAGTTGTTGCGAACATATGAACGTACATAAATATTCATCATGAATATCACACAGATATACCATTTCACGTAAAAAAGGGTAAAAAAGCTATATCGAGATCGATGTCAAATCAAAGAGAATGCAATGCTCATTTTTTTTATATATAATTTGTTTGATTAAAACATTAGTTATTTTTAAGATAATTTATTTTAAAAATTAATGGGGTAAAATTTTTTTATTTAAAAAAAATAAAAAGTCAAATATAGTAGGCGTGAATTCAAAGTTTCATTTTTGCCCCTAATCACTTCTCAATTAACCATTTTATATTTTAACCATTGATTAATTTTCTAAATTTTGATCAATGGTCAAGATTAGTCCTCATGTTTACAATGAAATTTTGGTTTTCATTTGAACCCACCCCTATATATATATAGTTGGGTTCAAACAAAAATAATACATATTTAAAAGAACCCGAGAACCAACAAAATCATATATGATTTTACATGAACATGCGAAAGAAACCATCGCCAGGGCTTCAGTTCCACGTGGATTTTTTTGTAGGTTAAAGTAAAATCATGTAACAACCCAAACTCTCAACATTTAAACATAAGAAGAGATATATAAAACCACGCCAAAAATGGCCCCAAGTCTACAATAAAATCTCCAGGTTTGTGGGTAAGCAACATAATACACAACTGAGAACAAAAGAAATTAATACTAAAGGAAGTCTTCTAATCTGGTTCCAGATCACACCTTCTCTTTACCCTTGCCCGATCCTTCTACTTCACGATTTCCTGAAAAGGTTTTAGTTTTGAAAGAGCGAGGGTTTGACCGATGGTCTAGTGAGTTCCCTCTAAAGCAGTTCACGTCAAAATCATTGATGGATTTATAAAAACATAACCAATTCAGGTTTAAGGAATAAACCATCAAATTCACAATCACGCTTATGGCATACACTACTGTCACACGGAAATGACAGTGTGTCTAGCTCATACTGCCTTAAATTGGGACACCCCCCCAATGGCATGAACGGGACACACCCCCGGTATGATCACAGGCGGGACACACCCCTCGACTTAGGCCATCTCACTCTAACAACACTGTATGCATACAATCCACAACAATAACATTATACACCACATTTTCAATAAATCTCGCATGTATAAAACTGGCATAATAATTAAATGCTTTAAAAAAATAAACTACCACATGTTATCAACCATTTTAACATCATAAGCATTTAGTTAGAAAAACTCACTTGAATCCCGCAACACTTAACTTGCTAGTCTCTTCTAGAACGGACCTACCAAATAGAAATGGAAAGAGTGAGGTTCAAAAACCTACGCTGGATTTAAACTCGGACCTGACACCCTTCCCTGGTTCACCCCCGGAAAACCATCTCCACAACATCCCCGGGCTACCGACTCCTGGCCCTGCCCGGGTTACCGTCTCCCGGCTCTCTGCCCCCGGCTTCCGTCCGAGCTCCCCGCCTCCCGGGTCCGTCTGGGCTTCATCACCCGCCTCTCGGGGTTTAATACTCACGGGCGCCCCATCTCCCGGGGTTCCACGCCTGGGTCCCCAATACTCACAACTCTCGGGGCCACCCGGTAGAGCCACTCTCGGTTCTCCCCTGGTCGAGTAGCTCCTAGCCTCCCCCGGGTCTGTTAGCGCACAAATATGTTGGATTCAAGATCATAAATATTGAAGATAAAAGATCAAGAAGTCAAAGCTGGAAAAGTCAACTCTCATCAAAGTCAAAGTCTTTTGTTAATAAAGTCAAAGTCAATATATTTGTATTTGTTTTCTTGTATTTGTTGTGAGGTATAAATACCTTGTATCTTTGTCTTTGTAATCAGGAGTACACACACGAATTAGAGAGAGAGAGAGCTGATTAGAGAAGAAGCTATTGAATATCATTCTAGTGTGAGAAAGTAGAGAGAGAAAGTTGAGAGATTCTAATCTTGATGAATGAATCAATGACATGTGATTACGAGATTCATCTTGTTTACTTGTTACTAAATTAGAACTTGATATTTGGGAATAACAGGGTCTGCTTCTCCTTCGACTCAGCTGAGGCTGGTGTCGCTATATTTTTAGGCGACAAACTGTGGGTTGCACTCCAGCGACGGAAACGATGTAACCTACACACCTACTTCATCAAACTCTTTTTCCAATTCCAACCAAACATAAAGCCTACACTAACTAAGTCTAAGAATCATAAATCAACAGTGGGTCAATCCCTTTTCAAAACAAAAAGCGAGTCTGACTATTTCTCCATTGAAATCGACTCCCAAAATGTCCAATACTCCTATTCCTCATCCCATAAACAAAAACAAGAAGAGGTTTAGGTCTTACCTTGAGAAGAAATTATGCAGAATCTTCTTCCAATTGAGCTTTTATTCTCCCTTGCCTTCTTCTCCAAAATCGCCTATTCCCTCTTAGCCGCCACACAAATCAGTAAATGAATTAGAGTAAGAGACCTAACCCCTTAATACCCACTCTTACACCAACCCCCCTTCCACTTTAGGCTTTTAACAAACTTTCCCCAAACATTCATTATTAGTGAAATTTGTAGTTATTACAATATCTTCCCTACAAAAGAATTTCGTCCCCAGAATTCCATCACTGAATAAACCAGGGTACTGGGACCTCATATCTGATTCCAATTCCCAGGTGGCTTCTTGTCCTTTGTAAAAACGTCACTGCACTTTTACCAGTCAAATTTTCTTATTCCTCAATCTCTTCACCTTGTGGTCCAAGATGGCCACCGGTTCCTCGATAAAGCTTAACTTATCATCCACACGCACTTCGGCCAACCTCTTCTTCAAATTAGAAACGTGAAATATAGGGTGAATTCCCCGTAATCTTTTAGGTAATTCAAGCTTATATGCCACTTCTCAACCCTCTCGCTAATGGCAAAGGGTCCAACGAATCTAGTTCTCAATTTTCCTTTTTTTCCAAAACGGACCACTCCTTTCCAAGGCAAGACCTTTAGCATCACTTTATCTCTAACCTGAAACTCGATCGGCTTCCTCCTATTGTTAGCATACATTTTCTGACAGTTTTGGGCTGTTCTAAGACTTTCCCTTATCAGATTCACCTTATCGACGGTCACTTGGACTATTTCTGGACCCGCCAATTGTCGTTCTCCCACTTCATTCCAACACAAGGGTGTTCTACATTTGCATCCATACAAAGCTTCGAACGGTGCCGCTTGAATACTTGCATGGTAACTATTGTTGTAGGAGAACTCTATCAATGGTAGATGAACTTCCCACGAGCCCTTAAAGTTAATCACACATGCTCGAAGCATGTCTTCCAACGTTTGGATGGTCCTCTCGCTTTACCCATCCGTTTGAGGATGATACGCGGTACTCAACTTGATTTATGAGCCCAACTCTCTTTGTAAACTTCTCCAAAACGATGACGTGAAACGACCATCTCGATCAGATACAATAGACGACGACACCCCATGCCTGGATACTATCTCGTCTATGTACAATTTTGCCAACTTCTCTAACGAGTACGCCTCCTTGATCGATAGGAAGTGAGCGGATTTCGTGAGTCGATCCACTATCACCCATATGGCTCCCCTTAGGTGACCGCAGAATTCTAGTGACAAAATCCATCGCGATCTCATCCCACTTCCACACCGGTATTTCCAACGACTAAAGCTCCACGTACGGTCCCTGATGCTCCACTTTCACCTTCAAGCAAGTCAGACATCGCTCAATGAAGTAAGAGATGTCTTTCTTCAATCCCGACCACCAATAACATTTCTTCAGATCTCGGTACATTCTATTGGTTCTCGGGTGTATGGAATAACGAGACTTATGCGCTTCTTCCAACACCCTCTTCCGTAGATCACCCAATCTCGAAATCCACACACGATCTTCAAAACATTTTACCCTGCGGTTATCCACTGAAAACGAAGTTACCAATCCGACCATTCTTTCACTCTTCAGGTTCTCTTCCAAAAGCGCTTCCTTTTGCATCTCCTTGACTTCCTCCAAGAAATTGGAAGTTTCTTCGACTCAAAAGGCCACGACTTTTGTTGCATCCACACGCTCCTTCCGACTCAAGGCGTCAGCAACCACATTGGCTTTACCCGGATGGTAAAGAATCTCGCAGTCATAATCGCTTAACAGTTCCATCCATCTTCGCTGCCTCAAATTCAACTCTTTCTGATTGAACAGGTGCTGAAGACTTTGGTGGTCAGTATAAATCTGACACTTAACCCCATAAAGGTAATGTCTCCAGATCTTCAAATCAAAAACTACCGCTTCCAGCTCCAATTCATGCATCGGGTTGTTCTTCTCATGCTCTTTCAGCTGACGAGATGCATAAGCAATTACTTTACCTTCTTGCATCAACACGCATCCTAAACCCAACATGGAGGCATCGGTGTAGATCACAAATTCTTCTGATCTGTTGGGTAGGAATAAGATGGGTGCACTACTCAGGCTCTCCTTCAATTTTCCAAACCCACTCTCTTGAGCTTCAGACCACACAAACTTAACGTTTTTCCTGGTTAGGGCAGTTAACGGGGTAGCTATCCGTGAGAAGTCCTGGATGAACTTGTTGTAGTAGTCTACCAACCCAAGAAAACTCCTTACTTCCGACGGCGATTTCGACGCTTCCTAACCTTTGATAGCCTCAATCTTAGCTGGGTCGACTTTGATACCATCCTTCGATACCACGTTCCCTAAGAACTGTACTTCCCTTAGACAAAATTCACACTTCGAGAATTTGGCATATAACTTTTTACTCTTAAGCAATTCTAACACCGCTCGCGGGTGTATCTCGTGTTCTCCCATGGACCGCGAATAGACTAGTATGTCATCAATGAATACGATCACACATTTGTCTAGGAGTGGACTATATACTCTATTCATCAGGTCCATAAACACAACTGGCCATTAGTCAGCCCGAAGGGCATGACTAAAAACTCATTGTGTCCGTACCATGTATGAAATAGTCTTAGGCACATCCTCCTCTCTCACCTTCAACTGATGATCGCCCGATCACAGGTCTATCTTTGAAAAGTAGCTCGCTCCTTACAGCTGATCAAAGAGATCATCAATTCTTAGAAGCAGGTACTTATTCTTGATTGTCACCTTATTAACCTTACGGTAATCTATGCACATTCGCATAGGCCCATCCTTCTTCTTAACGAACAACACAGACGCTCCCCACGGTGAAGTGTTTGGATGAATAAACCCCTTGTCGAGCAATTCTTGCAGTTGAGTCATCATCTCTTTTATCTCGGTCGGTGCCAAACGGTAGGGTGCTCTTGCGATTGGTGCCGCTCCAGGCACCAGATCTATTCGGAACTCCACTTGCCGATCTGAAGGCAAAGTAGTCAAGTCTTCCGGAAACACCTCCGGGTATTCACTTACTACTGGAACTGACTCAATCCCATTCTTCTCCTTCTTAGCATCTAAAACATACGCTAGGACCCCACACACCCTTCAATAAGCACCGTCTAGCCTTGACCATCGAGATCAAGCATGACTTCCTATCCCGACGATCGCCATAAACTACTACCTCTTCCTTATTAGGCAACGCTATATGAATCAGCTTCTTATTGCATACTATATTGGAATCGTTAGACGCCAACCAATCCATCTCCACAATGACGTCGAATTCCCCCATACCCATCGAGTATAGCCGTAACGGGAATAAATGACCGTTGATGTCAATTCTACACCCTTCATATACCTCCCCCACCAAGACTCGACTATCATCGGTTACCTGTACTTCGAACCCATAGTCTAGCTTCTTGGGTTTCACATGCAATTTATGAACAAAGTTCGGTGACACAAACGAACGATTTGTGCCCGAATCAAACAACACCTTCGCAAAAATCGAGTGTATAGGGAAAATACCTGTCACTACATCCGGTGTTTCCACTGCCTCCTCCACTGTCATATTAAACGCTCTTGCTCTTGCCCGTCTGGCTCCACCTTCCTATCTCCTCCTTTCCCGCCGAAACTTCCAACGACTCCCTTATTCAATTGTGGGCAATCTGTCTTAATGTGGTATGGGGAACCACATTGATAGCATGACCTCGGTCCTTGGCAGTCTCGAGCCATATGTCCCACCTTCCCGCACTTATAACAACCATCCTTATCAATCAAACATTCTCTTCTATGCATCTGGTTGCATTTCCCACACGGGTTGTCTCGAAATTTCGGTGCCACCCGTTGCTCAGGTCTCGCAGTCTTAATCTTCTTAGGGTTACGAGTTGGACCATCCCACTTTCTCTTTTCATCGCTTCTTTCCGTCATCTGGCAAACCTTATCTTTCTCAGTCATCTCTACTGCATTCACAGCAACCTGGAAGGTAGTAGGTTCTCGTGCAGTTGCAAGCTCTCGAATATTGCTTCTTAAGCCAAACAGGTACCTATCTACACGACGTTCCTCATTCGACACATAGATCTCAGCAAAACGAGCCTTCACCAGGAATTTAGTCGTATACTCTCGTACTGTCATCTCTCCCTGCTCTAAATTCAGAAACTCCTCTTCCAACTTTTTAACCGCTGCTAGAGGACAGAACTGTCGCTTGAACTTGGAGACAAATGTCTCCCATGCCATTCCTTTTGCCTCTCTCGAGCCCTTACCTCCAGTTTTAGCCTCCCACCAAAACACGACATTGTCTCTCAGCATAGACAATGCAAACACTACATTGTCCTCCTCAGCACACTTACTGGTGTTGAAGGCTAGCTCCATATCTCCAATCCACTTGATCACTATAACTGGATCACATTCCCCTTTGAAGATAGGGGGCTTGCACGCACAAAGGACTTGTAACTGCATCCCTTTTCTATCACCGATGTAACAGCCACTGCAGGAGTCGATTCGGAGTGACTGCCCACTACAGTCACCGGCGATTCAGAATATTCAGTCACTTCCTTCTCTTCGCTCATCTTTTTACTTGTAAAAGCTTCCCTTGTCTGATGAGCCAACAGGGCTTGAAGCATTTCCTGGAGTTTCCCCATCTTATTAGCAAAAGTTTCTTAAGTAACAAAGGCTTGGGTTCTTCCCCCGCCACGAGTCCTTGAACGTCCTCTTCCCCTGATAGTAGCCGAACTCTCTTGCAAAGAGGGTTCCTGTTCCGTCATCACCTCCATGCTCCTCGCTCAACGACCCCTTACGCCGTCTTTCTACCTTGAGCTCCGGTATCAGGTTCGTCTAGCTGAGTGGCAGCCTTCCGGGACCCCATCCCTATACCCTTTCCTCGACCACGTTCCATTCCTCGAGTGGCTACCTTTCTCGGAGGGGCTTTTGGTCCTTCCACAATTATTTCGTCCACCGGCACTGCCTCCGCAACCGGCACAGATCTACTCCTTGTCACTCGCTCATTAATGCTTATTGAAAAGACAAAAACACGCAACATTCAATCCAACAGATCCAGCGTAACAAGGTAAATTAAGCACACACATGTACCTGTAAATTCACAATTACATTGGCCAGATGTAATTCCAAATTTACCTTACATGCTAGTCCTCACCACCTCTTTACTCGGCTCCCTACGGTCTTCATATTTCTCAGTTGTATTTCTACTTCTCCAGTTTAAGTCTAGGCCCCCTCCGGTCACCTAGATCTAAAACTATGGCCCTGATACCAATTGTAACAACCCAAACTCTCAACATTTAAACATAAGAAAAGATATATAAAACCATGCCAAAAATGGCCCCAAGTCTACAATAAAATCTCAAGGTTTGTGGGTAAGCAACCTAATACACAACTGAGAACAAAATAAATTAATACTAAAGGAAGTCTTCTAATCTGGCTCTAGATCACACCTTCTCTTTACCCTTGCCCGATCCTCCTACTTCACGATTTCCTGAAAAGGTTTTTAGTTTTGAAAGAACGAGAGTTAGACCAATGGTCTAGTGAGTTCCCTCTAAAGCAGTTCACGTCAAAATCATAGATGGATTTATAAAAACATAACCAATTCAGTTTTAAGGAATAAACCATCAAATTCGCAATCACGCTTCTAGCATACACTACTGTCACATGGAAATGACAGTGTGTCTGGCTCAAACTGCCTTAAGTTGGGACACCCCTCCCCCCAATGGCATGAACGGGACACACCACCCGGTATGAGCATAGGCGGGACACACACCTCGGCTTAGGCCATCTCACGATAACAACATCGTATGCATACAATCTGCAACAATAATGTTATAAACCACATTTTCAATAAATCTCACATGTATAAAGCTGGCATAATATTTAAATGCTTTAAAAAAATAAACTACCACATGTCATCAACCATTTTAATATCATAAGCATATAGTTAGAAAAAATCACCTGAATCCCGCAACACTTAACTTGCTAGTCTCTTCTAGAACGGACCTACCAAATAGAAATGAAAAGAGTGAGGTTCAAAAACCTATGTTGGTTTTAAACTTGGACCAGACACCCTTCCCCGGGTCACCCCCGGGAAACCATACCCACAACATCCCTAGGCTGCTGACTCCCGGCCCTGCCCGGGTTGCCGTCTCCCGACTCTCTGCCCCCGGCTCCGCCCGAGTTCCGCGCCTCCCGGGTCCGCCCGGGCTTCATCACCCGCCTCCCGGGG
The DNA here is from genome assembly GCA_023525745.1 of Arctium lappa. Classification (NCBI taxonomy): domain Eukaryota; kingdom Viridiplantae; phylum Streptophyta; class Magnoliopsida; order Asterales; family Asteraceae; genus Arctium; species Arctium lappa. The sequence continues at coordinate 58,585,488 of CM042059.1, read as the reverse complement.
TTTAATACTCCTGGGCGCTCCATCTCCCGGGGTTCCACGCCCGGGTCCCTAATACTTTTAACTCCCGTGGCCACCAGGTAGAGCCACTCGCAGGTCTCTCGGGGTCGAGTAGCTCCCGGCCTCCCCCGGGTCTGCTTCTCCTTCGACTCAGCCGAGGCTGGTGTCGAAAGGTTTTTAGGCGACAAACTGTGGGTCGCACTCCGACGACGGAAACGATCCAATCCACGCACCTACTTCATCAAACTCTCTTCCCAATTTCAATCAAACATAAAGCCTACACTAACTAAGTCTAAGAATCATAAATCAATAGTGGGTAAATCCCTTTTCAAAACAAAAAGCTAGTCTGACTATTTCTCCATTGAAATTGACTCCCAAAATGTCCAATACTCCTATTCCTCATCCCATAAACAAAAACAAGAAGAGGTTTAGGTCTTACCTTGAGAAGAAATTATGTAGACTCTTCTTCCAATTGAGCTTTTCTTCTCCCTTAACTTCTTCTCCAAAATCGCCTATTCCCTCTTACACACCACACTAATCAGTAAATGAATTAGGGTAAGAGAACTAACCCATAATACCCACTCTTACACCAACCCCCCTTCCACTTTAGGCTTTTAACAAACTTTCCCTCAAACTTTCATTATTAGTGAAATTTGCGGTTATTACAAATCATATATGATTTTGTTGGTTCTCGTGTTTTTTAAATATGTATTGTTCTCGTTTGATCATCCCTATATATATATATATATATATATATATATATATATATATAGGGTATTTCTTTTGTTAACCCTCCATTTAGTGTTAACCGTGTTAACTTTTTTTGGACCAATAGGAATTAAGATATTTTCTTTGTATAGGAGGCCGAATTGTGTAGGGGTAGTTTAGGATTTTTAATATTTTAATTATTTTAGGTATATTTAGTTTCCTAATATCCCACCTGGATATTTTTGGTAGTTGTTAGTTGTAACACCCGGAATTTCGGTAAGAGCCTTGAATACCTCATTAATATTCATGTCTGGATTTTATCGCTTAGAAAAGTCTTAACCTGAGCCCCAAGGTGAACCGGGTGCCTTTCGTGTGAAAAACATCAAGTTTCAGGGCCCGAGAGGTGTTGGGAGACTATGACACGGTCACTGTCGTCGTGTCACTATCGCACCAAACAAACAGAAGGGAATGTGCCTGGTGTGACATTGCCTTACGACTGTGACACTGTCACTGTCGCATGGACATGGTCGTCGAACCTCTGCAGGTATATATTGCTCAGCTCCAAAAATTAGGTCATTTGGCATATATTTTGGATAGTTGGGAGCTCGTTTTCTCTGCAGTTTTTGGGTAAGAAATCACCATCCATCATCTTTCTTCTTTAATTCTCTCAACAACCTCATTCATATTTCATTTATGGTGGTTGTTTAGGTGGATATAAGCTTTCCTTGTGAAGATGTCTCATCCTCGAGTGCTAGTGTCATCCTCTCCATTCTAGAGTTTTGCTAGGGTTTTGATAAAACTTATATTGTGAGTTCATCCTTGCTTTCTAAAACTTTATACATGTCAAACTAACACTTTTAGACTTCTAATCATCTCCTTATTTACATTTCTTGGTTGAAATTTATTTTGACCTAACTTTACATTTTGGAGACTTTAGGGTTTTCTAACCCTTTTGAAAATATGATTGTGAATCTTATGTTTGAACTATAAAAGTAATGTGTTCTACACATTATGGTTAAATATCTACATAAATGCTTCTAGCTCTATTTATGGTTTTCATATATCATGGGATATTTCTTGAATAAAAATATTTTGGGAAAAATGAAATCATATGGGTGGTTGAAAGGCTACAATGGTGATTATTGTTACGTTTGTAAAAGTTGGAAAAATCTATTATTGTGAAAGTAAACAAAATATTTTGGGATTGTTCACATGAACTATATGTTTGATTATAGTTGGTCACAAATGAAATTGTGACAAGTCTAGACTATTACTAATGGATCCATAGGTATAGAGTCGGCTAAACTTTGGGGATAAATCCCGTTTGTAGCTAGTTGAGACATTGGACCCTAGGGTGGTAACTTGGTACGGTTATGTGGGACCAGATACTAGCTGTGGGTTGTAAATGTAAATCCTAGCAAAGGAGCATGATTAGGATCATTGGGTGCCCTTGGAAAGTGGTCTACTTTTGTGTTCCCCCACAATCCTTGGAAAATCGGGTCTCCCCAGTCATCGCAAGATGTATTTTGGACCGCAAGGTCACTATGTGGATGTCATTACTTATCTAAACCCATTGTCTTTGAAAAGTTACTTATTGTTGACCTTTAATTATTTCCAAATCATTTATATAAATTATATGTTCTCACAAGGCGTTAAGCCCAACACTTTTTCTCAAATGACGTGTATAACGGGTTCCCTTAGCGGTGGGATGTCTAAGGTTTGAGTGACGAGCGTAGGCTTTTGAGGCATTTTGAGATGATAGATATTTGGAGTCTTGGCGTATATATTAACAATTACTTCATTTTGGGAATTTGGGTTGACAACCGATGTAATCTAGTTAGAATTTATTTATATTAGTTTGTTGTTGATTTCATATTCGTTCGCAGGTTTTGTAAATTCTATCATACTTTTACCTATTTTGGGTGGTTTACTTCAAATACACACGTCATTTTGCCGATTTTTCAAATTTTAAATTTACTCTAATTTTTAGGGTGTTACAAGTTGTTATCAGAGCTCTAGTTTAAGTGAACTAGGCATGAATGTAAGATGTCTAGACTTAAGTTGATTTTATTATGTAACGATTTGTGAAATTGGGTAGAACATCTAAGATGGGTTGGTTTTAGAGTCGTCGTAAATTATGTTAATCGAACGTGGTGGTGATGGTAATGAGAATTCTTATGTATTATGTATTCATAATTTCACTTAGCTAACGTTATTATCAAGATGTCTTACGTGAGTGTGCTTGGTCTACCATTGTTGTAACTATTGATAAATGTATTAGCAGGTTTCTTTTGTGTTTCGATCGAATCTCTTATTCTATTTCGTGTGCTTGTATGGCAGCCATTGCTCAATCATGGTGAATACTCAAAGTTGGCTGTTGGTCGAAGAGGAAGTTCATAAGGATGGCACATCCAATTCAAATCCAGTGGCTAGGGCGGTGAATGTAGTTCCTCCCAATATGCCACCGATATTTACCGGAGAGATAGAGCAGATACCTAGGGTGGATTTGGAATCCACCAATCCGATTATTCGTGAGGCAAACCCTCAAGTCGATATGATGGCCAACGTCATGCAGTTAGTGACGCCGGCTATGGAGAAGCAACAAGAGGCATTCATTAAGATGTTGGAGGATAGGGATGCTAGTCTCTGGAGGCCAGAGGTGGTTGCCGAGAATGCAGTAGCCAATTCGGGTGGCACGGGTAAAGGGATCAGGACTAAATTGCACGTGGTTGTTGGTACTCAGAAGGGTGGAAAAAACTGCTCCTACAAAACCTTCCTCTGTACTAAACCGCCTGAGTTCTCGGGATCCGATGGTCCAGTCGCATGTATGAACTGGATCCAGGAGATCGAGCAAGCCTTTGATTACAGTGAATGTGGGGAAGATCAGAGAGTAAGATTCGCCTCCCAAATGCTTAGGGGCCCAACACATCGGTGGTGTAACGTCACTAGGTCTACCCTCGATGGTGTCATTCTTGCCCAGTTGTCGTGGGAAACATTCAAGAAGAAGTTGATGGAGAAGTACTACAATGAGAGGGCAATGAACCGGATTGTTGATGAATTCCGAGCCCTCAAGAAGGAAACCTGTCTGTGTGGGATTACTTGAGGAAGTTCGTTGAGAAACTTGATCTAGTGGGGCATGTGACCCCAACTGATAATGATAAAGTGAAAGCTTATCTGAAAGGGTTGTCGGCAGACATGATGTCCATGGTTCACAACGCCAAGCCCTCTTCTCTTCGTGAGGCCATTAAAGAGGCCAAAGTCATGGAAGATGTCTATGATAGAGACAAGGTGGAGAAATCCGTGGTGGTGGGAGACAAGAGGAAGTGGAAAAACAACCCCGGACCTCCCAAGAGGTCGAGACCTTTCAACGGGGGAAGGAGCTTTGATAACCGCCAAGAAACGCGGTGGTACCCTAGATGCCTAAGAAAGCACCACAAGAACTGTAACTCCAATCCCACCTCTTGTGCCAAGTGTGGGAAACCGGATCATACTACTCGGGATTGCCCGATCGAGGGAGTGGTATGCTTCGAATGCAAGATGTCGGGATATTTCCGAAAGGATTGTCCAAAGTGGAAGATGGGGAGTGCCCCGGAGAAGAAAGAGAACCCTCCGAGAGTTCCTGGTCGAGCTTTCCAGATGACGGACGATGAGGCTAAGGCATCCACCGACGTGGTATCGGGTATGTTTCTTCTAAACTTTGTACCTCCTCATGTGTTATTTGATTTCGGTGCTAGTTTCTCTTTCGTGTCTGATTCTTTTTGCCAAAAGCTTGCCATGCCCACTAGTATCCTAGTTGATGCTTTAGTGGTAGAGATAGTGAATGGTATTCAAGTAGTGATCCGCGATGTTTTGAAGGATTGCCCAATTGACATCGCAGGGAAGAAATTCTCAATCAATCTGATGTCTATGGTTATTGGCGGTTTCGATGTGGTGGTCGGTATGGTTTGGTTGGCAGACAATCATGCCTAGATCCTGTGTTCCAAGAAAATGATCTGAATCCCTATATCGGATGGTGAAATGGTGGTAGCATATGGCTAAAGGAGGAAGGGAGATGTAGCGGTTATCACCATGGATAAAGCACGAAAATGCTTAGTGAGGGGATGTTCGTCCTTCCTAGCATACGTAATCGATGCCAAGCTCGAGAAGAAAAAACTTGAATATGTAAAGGTGGTGCGCGAGTTTCCTGACGTCTTTCCGGACGACTTTCCCGGTTTACCACCCGATCGTCAAGTAGAGTTTTGAATAGATCTTGTACCGGGAGCGCCTCCGATTGCTCGAGCCCCTTACCGGTTGGCGCCATTGGAGATGCAAGAAATGATGGCTCAACTCCAAGAGCTCCTAGAAAAGGGGTTTATAAGACCGAGATCATCACCTCGGGGAGCTCCGGTCTTGTTTGTCAAGAAGAAGGATGGCACAATGAGAATGTGCATCGATTACCGTGAACTGAATAAGGCTACAGTGAAGAATAAGTATCCACTTCTGGATCGATGACTTGTTCGATCAAATACAAGGAGCGGGTTGTTTCTCAAAGATCGATTTTTGCATTCCGGATATCACCAAGTGAAGGTGAGAGAAGACGATATCCCGAAGACGACCTTTAGAACGCGTACGACCATTACGAATTCCTCGTGATGCCGTTTGGTTTGACTAACACACCGACGGTGTTTATGGATTTGATGAATAGAGTGTGTCAACCATTCCTCGACAAGTCGGTCATTGTGTTCATTGATGACATACTTGTGTATTCCAAGAGCGAGTCGGAACACGAGCAACACCTTCGTGAGGTTCTAGAAGTATTGAGAAAAGAAAGGTTGTATGGAAAATTTTCCAAGTGTGATTTTTGCCTTGAAGAGGTTCAATTCTTGGGTCATGTTGTCACTCGAGACGGAGTGAAGGTGGACCCCTCCAAAATTGAAGCCATGATAATTGGAAGCCTCCCAAGAGTCCGTCCAAGATCCGAAGCTTCTTGGGTTTGACAGGTTATTATCAGAGGTTTATTCAAGACTTCTCGAGAATTGCTTCTTCCTTGACGGCCTTGACTCAGAAGAACGTCAAGTTTGTTTGGACCGAAGAGTAAGAGAAGGCATTCCGGACTTTACAAAAGAAGTTGTGTGAAACTCCAATTTTGTCGCTACCCGAAGGATCGGAAGACTTTGTGGTTTATAGCGACGCTTCAAAGATGGGGTTGGGTTGCATGTTGATGCAGCGAGGAAAAATTTTCGCCTAAGCCTCAAGGCAACTCAAAATTCACGAGAAGAATTACCCTACCCATGATTTGGAATTGGTAGCGGTGGTTTTCGCTTTAAAGCTTTGGCGGCATTACCTCTATGGCACGAAATGTACGCTCTAAATGGATCATAAGAGTTTGAAATATGTCTTTGATCAAAAAGAGTTGAACATGAGGCAAAGACAGTGTCTCAAGTAACTAAAGGATTACGATTGCGAGTTGCTTTATCACCCCGGTAAAGCAAACGTGGTGGCCGATCCGTTAAGTCGGAAGGACTATAGCGGGAGCATTCGGGCTACCCTTTCAAGAATCGATCTCGTGTCAAGCCTTATTGAGAGAATCAAGGCATCTCAAGTAGAAGCCTTGTTAGAGGAGAATATCAAAGAAGAAATAATGATGAAGCAACGTTTACTCTTGACGGAAGATAGTCGTGGAGTGAAATTGTTCAACGGTTGTGTATGGGTGTCCAAAGTTGGTGGCAATCGAGAACTTCTCCTTGAGGATGCCCATAAGTCCAAGTATTCCATCCACCCAGGGAGTACGAAGATGTATAGGGACTTAAAGCTGCACTATTGGTGGCCGGTAATGAAACTCGACGTGGCACATTACGTGGAGCGTTGTGTCACGTGCTTGCAAGTGAAAGCCGAAAACCAACGACCGTATGGAAGTCTTCAATCCCTAGAGATTCCCGAGTGGAAGTGGGAACATATTGCTATGGACTTCGTGACCAAGTTGCCCAAAACTCTTCGAGGTCACGATATCATTTGGGTCATAGCTGATCGGTTGACCAAGAGCGCTCACTTCTTGGACATGCGCGAGACACTACCGATGGACAAGTTGGCAAAGCTTTACACTGATGAAGTGGTTTTGAGGCACAGGGTGCCTTTATCTATTATGTCGGATCACGATAGTCGGTTTACTTCGAACTTTTGGGATGGTTTGTAGAAAAAGCTTGGAACGCGAGTAAAGTTGAGTACGACTTACCATCCGCAGTCAAAGCGAAAGAACGATCCAAACTCTTAAAGACATGTTAAGGTCTTGCGTCATCGATTTTGGGGGTAGCTGGGACTCTCACCTACCCTTGGTGGAGTTCGCTTACAATAATAGCTACCACTCGAGTATTGGAATGGCACCATTCGAGGCGTTGTACATGTGGAAGTGCCGAACTCCCGTATGTTGGCTCGAAGCAGGAGAGAAGCAATTCGCCGGGCCCGAAATCGTGCAAGAAATGGCCGATAAAGTGAAAAGCATTAGAGAACGGTTGAAGGTGGCTCAAGATCGGCAAAAGAGCTATGCCGGTAAGAAGAGGCGGTCGATGGAATTTCAAGTGGTTGATCGCGTGATGCTTAAGGTGTCACCTTGGAAAGGAATTATCCGGTTCGGAAAGCGCGGGAAGTTGAGTCCCTGTTTCCTTGGGCCATTCACGGTGCTTAAACGTGTAGTGTTGCAAGCCTATAAGTTGGAACTTCCACCGGAAATGAGAGGGATCCACAACACGTTTCATATTTGTTACATTTGGACGTGTTTGACAGAAGAGAAAAGTGTCATTCCTCTTTCTGAGATCAGAGTAGACGAGGGCAACCCATACGTGGATGAACCCGATGCTATCCTAGAAAGGAAATCCAAAAAATTGCATCATAAGGAGGTCATGATGGTCAAAGTGCAATGAAAGCATCATCGTGGGCCAATGTGACATGGGAAGCCGAGGACATGAAGTGGAGATACCTCATTTATTCGAATAACATGAATTTTGAGAACAAAATCATTTCCAGGAAGGGGAGGATTGTAACACCCGGAATTTCGGTAAGAGCCTTGAATACCTCCTTAATATTCATGTCTGGATTTTGTCGCTTAGAAAAGTCTTAACCTGAGCCCCAAGATGAACCGGGTTCCTTCCGTGTGAAAAACGCCAAGTTTCGGGACCCGAGAGGTGTTGGGCAACTATGACACAGTCACTGTCATCGTGTCACAATTGCACCAAACAAACAGAAGAGATTGTGCCTGGTGCGACATTGCCCAGCGACTGTGACACTGTCACTGTCGCATGGGCATAGTCGCCGAACCCCTGCAGGTATATATTGCTCAGCTTCGAAAATTAGGTCATATGGCATATATTTTGGATAGTTGGGAACTCGTTTTCTCTGCAGTTTTTGGGTAAGAAATCACCATCCATCATCTATCTTCTTTAATTCTCTCAACAACCTCATTCATATTTCATTTATGGTGGTTGTTTAGGTGGATATAAGCTTTCCTTGTGAAGATTTCTCATCCTCAAGTGCTAGTGTCATCCTCTCCATTCTAGAGTTTTGCTAGGGTTTTGATAAAACTCATATTGTGAGTTCATCTTTGCTTTCTAAAACTTTATACATGTCAAACTAACACTTTTAGACTTCTAATCATCTCCTTATTTACATTTCTTGGTTGAAATTTATTTTGACCTAACTTTACATTTTGGAGACTTTAGGGTTTTCTTACCCTTTTGAAAATATGATTGTGAATCTATGTTTGAACTATAAAAGTGATGTGTTTTACACATTTATCGTTAAATATCTACATAAATGCTTCTAGCTCTATTTATGGTTTTCATATATCATGGGATATTTCTTAAATAAAAATATTTTGGAAAAAATGAAATCATATGGGTGGTTGAAAGGCTATAATGGTGATTATTGTTACGTTTGTAAAAGTTGGAAAAATCTATTATTGTCAAAGTAAACAAAATATTTTAGGATTGTTCACATAAGCTATATGTTTGATTATAGTTGGTCACAAATGAAATTATGACAAGTCTAGACTATTACTAATGGATCCATAGGTATAGAGTCAGCTAAACTTTGGGGTTAAATCCCGTTTGTAGCTAGTTGAGACATTGGACCCTAGGGTGGCAACTTGGTACGGTTATGTGGGACCGGATACTAGCCGTGGGTCATAAATGTAAATCCTAGCGAAGGAGCATGATTAGGATCATTGGGTGCCCTCCCCCACATCTGGTACGAGTCGACGAGCTCGTGGCTCTGATCCTAGTATGGTGAGCTCAATAACTTGGAAAGTGACCTACTTTTGTGTTCCGCCACAATCCTTGGAAAATAGTGTCTCCCCCGTCATCGCAAGATGTATTTTGGACCGCAAGGTCACTATGTGGATATCATTACCTATCTAAACCATTGTCTTTGAAAAGTTACTTATTGTTGACCTTTAATTATTTCCAAATCATTTATATAAATTATATGTTCTCACAAGGCGTTAAGCCTAACACTTTTTCTCAAATGACGTGTATAACGGGTTCCCTTAGCGGTGGGATGTCTAAGGTTTGAGTGACGAGCGTAGGCTTTTGAGGCATTTTGAGATGATAGATATTTGGAGTCTTGGCGTATAAACAATTATTTCATTTTGGGAATTTAGGTTGACAACCGATGTAATCTAGATAGAATTTATTTAGATTAGTTTGTTGTTGATTTCATATTCGTTCGCAGGTTTTGTAAACGCTATCATACTTTTACCCATTTTGGGTGGTTTATTTCAAATATAAACGTAATATTGCCGAATTTTCAGATTTTAAATTTACTCTAATTTTTAGGGTGTTACAAGTGTTAGTACAATTTTTTAAAGATTAATGTTACTCTTCATCTTCTTCTCTCTTAATCGTATCTTATGTGACACAGTTTTAATGTTACTCAAACCAACAGTCTTATGCTAGTGTTTTACATATACAATAATAACCTTAATGATGTTCAACTATGCAATTATTTGGTGTTTCATATATGCACATGAAATAGTATTCAATTATGCACATTAAAAAAGTGAATATTGGGACATTGATGATTTGCATATATGCACACCAAAAGATTGCATAGATGAACATCATTTAGGTTCATATATGATCTTTTCAACCTACGACACCCAATTCCAATTTCATATATGCATCTGAAAATGTACATATATGCACATATAAATCATTTTTATCTTTCATATATGGTTACCAAACGACAAAATCATATATGCACATGAAAAAAGTGCAAGTATGCAAAAAAATTGCATATATGCATATCAAAAAGTTACTTATATAAACATCAATGAAGTGCATATATGCAATCGGTGTTCAATGGATTCTTCATGGTGTTTGTGAAGTTTGAAAAGTATGTCTTCAAAGCTAATCTTTCACTTTTCTTCCGAACTGAACACAAAAACTTTTATGTTCCATGACTGAACTACTTTTACAATATTCGTCATTAAAATACAAGCAAAATCGATATGTATGTTATATTCAGGGGTGGACTTACGTATATTTGAGTGGGCGTTCTTATACCGTTCAACTTATTTTTGTAAGTAGAATTTTTTTTAGGGTTTAAAATGTGTACAAACTAAACTTTGATAGTGTTCCAAGATATTAGAAAATATACAAAACATCAACTAGAAACTATAAAAAAAAATACTCGAAGTCAACCAAAAAACCCAAAAAGTCACTTGAAATTAACCAAAACACTTAAAAAATCTCTCAAAAAGGTGGAATTCGGCAAAAAACACATCGGACAACTTTACGGGCCCTTTTTATACCTTAAAGGTACCCCCGCTCGACAAAATCCTGGGTCTGTCATTGGTTATATTGTTTTATCTGGCGTTCAGTTCTAAACACTGTATATTTTGTGTTTAGGGATCATATAGCAAAACCTCCCCGTTTGTAAAAACTGTAGAAGCCATATTCAATCATTGATTTCATTGATCAAGGGCCAGGATTAAATAAATCTATTTATGTCAATAAAATAATAATTAATAAGGTTCATTAATTTGAAGAGCACGAAAGAGCAAAATGGATAAACAAAATTGAGCCTTATTCACGACAAGTATTGAAATTCCTCTAAACAAGGAAGCGGTTTATACATTATCTCTCCTAATTAATCTGTATTATCCACCAATTGGAATACAAAACTTCTAATCAGTTACATTCATAAAACCAGACATGAAACCAAATACACAAAACTCAATTTATTCATGACATCAAAACAAAGTCCAATTTCTTTCATGTTTCATTGCTGAAGTAATGAAATATTGGTTTCATATTTCATGTTGAAATAATGAAATAACGGTTTTATATTTAATGTTTCGTTGATGAAATAGTGGCTTCATATTTCATTGTACGAAAATAATGAAATAGTCGTTTAATGTTTCACTTTTCATTACTGAAAATAATGAAAATAATAAAATAGTGGTTTCATATTTCCATTTGTCGGTCCAACAATACTTATCAAGTTTATAGAAACAACAACATAATATGATTACCAACCTGTATTGATTATAACAAACGAGTTACAAGGTTGATCGATTAAGCATGAAATGTGTTCTCTATGTTTTCTCTCTTTTACACCTTCTTGTGTGTGTTTGTGTGTGTGAATTGTGATATGATCTTGAGAGAGTTAGAGATATCACAATCTTATCCTAACTAAGTGTGTTGAACACACTATCTAACATAATATATAGATATTAGATCTAGATATTATTTCTAATATAAACTAGAAACTAATAAAACTAACTAAGTTAACTTTATCTAACTATTACAATATTATAACTTAGATATTAAATCTAAGTAAACTAATACAATTACATTGACATTTATTACAAATAGACATAGACTTTTATATCGAGAGACGACGTTCCGGCTTTAGCTTCAGATTGCGATCTTCAGATTGGATGATCTTAAATCCAATGAGACTGTGTCTTAACAATCTTCCCCTTTGGATCAAGATCATTACGAAAATGATTTTAGCAATTCAGTCTTCTTGTTCAGCTCAGAAGATACAATCTCTTTCTCTAACTCTAAAATCAACATGTTCTTTTCTAACAATCTCCTCCTTTTGAAGAGTGGACGTGATTCTTGAAACATGTGATCTTTGCCATTTCTTGTGTAGTCATTCTCCCCCCCTTTTTGATGATAAGTGTAACGAGTTCATCAAAACTTTTTGTAAGAAATGTCCTTCAGTTAGAGCCCCTGATTCATCAATTCATAAGAGATTCATCTAGATCTTTTCAAATCCAGACAAATGTGTCGTGTAACACCTGAATCAACTAATGAATCAGTTAACATGCCTTTCAGTAACACTAAGTCACTGTGTGTAACAAATACACATTGGAAAGGAGCTGTTTGATGTTGACTCCCCCAGGGCTTCCATTTAATCATCGAAACACCACAAAGGTAATTTCTATAAACTTTATGACAAAGAAACTAATTCCTTGTGTGTTCGTGCTTGTGTTGAAAGAATTAAGCACTTGATGATTGCTTATTAGACTCGAAATTGTGTAAACCACTGAGACATTGCTTGCTGCATTTGTTCATTTTCATCCGAGTCAGAGACGGTCTCAGCTTCAACTTCTTCTGATTCATACACAATCGTCTTGTTCTTTTTCTTCTTTACAATAAGAGCGACTGTGTCTTCAACTGTCTTTCCTTTTCTCTTTTTTGCTAGAATTTCATCCACCTCATCTTCATTTTGTCGGAGGGTTTCATACACCTCGTGAAGTGGAATCTCATTCAGGTCTTTTATCTGCCTCATCTGCCTGGCAAAACTTTTCCATTCTGGTTGTAGAATACTCAGGAATTTGATATTCAACTCGATTTGAGATTTGTTGACCTTATTCTTGCTTAATTCGTTTAGCAAAGTCACAAACCTATCATATGTTCCCTCTAGAGTTTCTCCAGTTCTGCCTTTGAATTCTTCAAAACTGTGCAGGCAGTTAGAGATTTTCAGTTGGTTCCCAATCTTTGAACCCAACATCATTTTCTCTAGTTGATCCCACATTTGTTTTCCGGAGGCCTTGTAGCTGTCAATCTTTACATAGACTTCATTCGTAATCCCTTGTAGAATGTATGACTTGGCTAACATGTCGCCTTTTGCTCTTAGCTTATCATCACCTGTTAGATCTGCATAAGAAAGTGCATGTCGTACTTCTTGAGTACCTGCTGCTGGTTCCCTATATTTTGTTTCCATTAGGCCTTCTTCTAAGGATTGTATAATGAAATTACCCAAATCCTGTCTTTCAATGAAGTTTAGAAACCTATCCTTCCACTGTTCGTATTCCCCTCGAAAGAGAACTGGTGGCTTGGTGTCGGTTCCTATTGCGAGAGCTTCTTTGGATGTCATTTCGATGAAAAATTCTAAGTATAGGATAGTAGCTTTGCGTTTGTGAAGGTTTGCGTTTCAAGAGGGAATCGCAAATTAAGGTTTGCGGGTCTTGTGGGAAGCGCACAATTGAGATGTGCGGGTGTAGTGAGGAGTGCACAATGAGGTGTGCGGGTCTAGTGAGGAGCGCACAATTGAGCTTTGCGTTTCAAGTGGTAATCGCAAAGTTGAGATATGCGATTCACTTGGGACGCGCAAGTTGGACTTTGATCTTTTGAAGAGAAGAACTCGATGTCTTTAGGTTTGCGGGTCTGAAGGTTTGCGATTCTGACTTGGAACCGAGAAGTTGAGCTATGCGGGTGCTTTGGGAGCTGAGAAGTAAGGTATGTGTTTCCTTTGGGACACGCACAGTAGTACTATGCGTTTGATGTGGGAGCCGCAAAGTTGAAGTTTGCGGTCTATTCTTCCTCTGTTGTGCGGGTGTTCGTCCTGAACTTCTGAAAATCGTCTAAAATTTGATCTTGTATTGATTTAGCAATACCAAACCCTACCAATATGTCTAAAAACACTTTTAGTATAGAATTTAAGTACTTGATTTCTCAAAAATACACTTTTTCGAGAATAATTTGATGGCACAGTACGTTCTTCACTCGACTGTTTCCTCACAAAATCACAAAATTGGAACTCGATTTAAGCTTAAAAGTGAAATCAAAATGCAACAACTCGATCTAGCATGTAGTACGATCACAACCTGATCGATTCTAACACCTAAAACACTTAAAATCACAAACTCAAATTTTCTTGAAGAACACAGAGACGTTTTTCTATAAAACTTGTTTTGATCTTAATCAGGCTTTGATACCAATTGTCGGTCCAACAATACTTATCAAGTTTATAGAAACAACAACACAATATGATTACCAACCTGTATTGATTATAACAAACGAGTTACAAGGTTGATCGATTAAGCATGAAATGTGTTCTCTATGTTTTCTCTCTTTTACACCTTCTTGTGTGTGTGAATTGTGATATGATCTTGAGAGAGTTAGAGATATCACAATCTTATCCTAACTAAGTGTGTTGAACACACTATCTAACATAATATATAGATATTAGATCTAGATATTATTTCTAATATAAACTAGAAACTAATAAAACTAACTAAGTTAACTTTATCTAACTATTACAATATTATAACTTATATATTAAATCTAAGTAAACTAATACAATTACATTGACATTTATTACAAATAGACATAGACTTTTATATCGAGAGACGACGTTCCGGCTTTAACTTCAGATTACGATCTTCAGATTGGATGATCTTGAATCCAATGAGACTGTGTCTTAACAACATTTATCTTTGTGAAAAGAATAAAATAGAAAAAGAATAATAAAAAATTCCCTATTAATAAATGGTTACATTAACGAAAATCCCGAAATATTAGAAAGTTGTTACTTACCATGATTAATTGTTAAGCATCAAAATGATGAATTCGTCCTTAAAATAAAAAAATGATTTTTTTTTTGAACGGCAAGTTAACATACGCACACGTTCCCGGGGTATCCGGGCTCCCACTTAAGGGTGCCACCCGAGTAATCCCCATCGACCACGACCCAACCCAATTAAGGGTACCACTATGTGGCAATCCCATGATCATGGATGTCACAGGATGCTCATCACGGGGTTCCAACCTGGGTAGTCAAAGATACCATCCACTGACACCCCCAGGATGTTACCTTACCAACCGGGCTACAACATGAAGGACAAATGAAAATTTCTGATCGGGTGATTTAGGTTTGTATACCTTGTAGAGATGAAGAGATTTACAAATGTTCCCTCTCCTATTATACAAATTAATATTCTCCTTAAATATATTAAATACCGGTTTCAATTATATATTTGAACAAATTTCTCTCCAGAATAATACAAAGATGCCGTTTACAAAACGCTTACGCGGGTAAGAGCATACCAAGTCACATTATCTTACAGATGAATATGACAAAGACCAAGAATCTTACCTGGAAAGAGCTAAAGTAAGGATCGAGAGTCTTATCCGATATATAAGCGAGGACAAGGCCTCTTACCACGGTAATCACTTATCGGGAAAATTGTTGAATACGTTACCGTTTGGGTGGACTAAAATCTTACCCGGTAAGTAACTAATAGTATTGAATTTCACGGATAAGCACTTATCCGAGTAAGCATTTGGTAACGGCCCCTAAAAGAAACGTTAATATCTTTTCGTCATTTTTAATTCTCTCTTTTACCAACTGTATTTTAAAAGAAGAAAAAATGTTTTATTTAAAAAAAAAAATATGTCGTCCATTTTCTATAATTTAATTTCATTAATATACAACAAAAGTATTTCTTTTCCGGAGAGAAATTCTCATTCTATTTATTTTCATGTCGTAAAATTTTAAATTAAATTTTAGAATTCATTGTATTTTTTTAAATCAATTAATTGTTTTTATTTGTTTTTGAATCTCAAACTTATTATATAAATACTATTTATGATTCTAAGAGCATCTTCAACAAACCCGCAATCGCCCTTTTTTGCCCTTTTTCCCTCTCCAATCGACCGGCAATTCTTTGTTTTTTTTTGCCGACCAGGGTTCTTGCACCGCATATATACCGTGTGGTTTATTTTTGCCGGCCAAGAGAGGGCCCACATAAAACCCCTTTATTCATATTTTTTGTTTTATTTTACTCTAAAATGCTTTTAATAATTAATATTTATATGTATGTATATATATATATATATATATATATATATATTAATATCTTATTAATTTTTTAATGTGGGGTCCACAGATTTGGTGTTTTTTTAGAGTATGGTTAGAGCATCTCCAACAGCTTCTATAAAATGGAGAAATAGAGATTTTTTTGCTCCAACAGCTTGTCCAAATCTTTCTCTAAAATGGAGAAATTAGGAGAGAGAGTATAATTTTCTCCAAATTTGGAGAACTCTCCAAAAATGATTACCATGAGAGAGAAATTTTTTTTTATTGTATTCCACTAATAAAAAATCTTGAAAAGGAATGTGTAGAAGAGAGAAATAATATTTTATTAGATATACATATTATTTTAATAATATAAGTAATGATTTCATCTACAAAATGGAGAATCTGTTAGAGATGAATGCAATTTTTGTTAGAGATTTTGAACTTTGGTTCTCCATTTTGGAGAAATTATAGTGAAGCTGTTGGAGTTGAGTTTTTTTTTTTTGTTGTGTGTGTTGATGGCCCACCAAATTTGGTGTTTTTGGTGTTTTATTTGGTGCTAAGGTTGAAGATGCTCTAATGACGTAATACAAATAATTCTTGTAATTATAATACTGACCATATGATTTTTAAAACTATATTAAATATCAAAAATGAAAAACAATTAATAAAAAATTTATTATTGAAGAGAGAATATTTAAGATATGTGTGATTTTAGAATAAAGTGAGCTTGAAAACAACGCTTTCATTCATATCCATATATTTTTAGTTTTATTTCAAAAATACCCCAAAAGTAAGCATTCATTTCTTGTGGGTCCCTTCGATATCAAGAAACACACCTTCAATGGTCTACACGAACACATTGCATTGCGGATCATACTTGTCTTCGTCTTTCGTAATGCCCACAAATAGTAGCAAAATTAATCTAACTCTGGATTAAATCTTGTCCGTTTACGTTTGTGGTTATTAGGAGACTTATCTGAGAATTGTAGACGAAACTTACAGTCATAACTTGTTATGGAATTAGTTTAAACAAGTCTCTGGGATCACTCATTTCCAAAACAAAAAAGAAGAACTAAAGTAATGAAATTTACAAATGAATTTTAATTTTTTTAAAAGAAAGTTTTTGTTATAAATAACCAAGATTACCACTAGATTAACAATAGATTAAGAGATTTATATATAGAAAGAAAACAAGGAAGATGGAGAGAATGAAAATACTTATGCAAGTATTGGTGTGTCTTTTACATTTACACAAAAGGGGTATTTATACTACATAACATCCTATTCATCTACATAGTTTACTTGGATAATTATTGTTGTTGGTCCCGGAGGTGCTTAACAAGTTTGTAGAAGGGAGGGGGGGTTGAATACAAACACAGAGTTTAAAGTTTAAGAAATTGTTTATTGATAAAGCAAACACAATTTACAAGTCTGTTGCGGAATAAGATTAAGTAAAACTCAATCTAAACAAACTTAAGAAAACACTAAGAGAGTTGCACAAGAATATAGAGAATGGGGATTGGAGAAGTATAGAAAACAAGGGTTTCTATAAGATAGAAAGATGAAGGCTAGAGGTGAGCACACTCTTCAGATGAAGAGGTAATCTTTCTATTTATACCCTATGCATTAAATGCATGGCAGAGCACTTTACACGTGTCCTTCATTGATTGGCTGAGAGAGTCTGACTTTGGGAGACATGCTTTCGGCCGTATCATGAACAGTGTAGTTGACAGAGTTGTTGTACGAATTGTGGCAGAGGTATGTCCGTTCTGACACATCATACTGGTTGTGCAAGGTAAGACAAAAGGAGACTTGAGGCATAAGCTACGTGATCGTTTGATCGCTGAATATCTCTTCCTTCAGAGATACAAAGAAGTTCAGCTATCGCTGAAGCTTTTCCTCATGTTCCTTCACGTATAAGTAGAGTCGTCTTTGCTTCTCTAATATCCGCATCAGGTCACTAGTAGACTTGTCTTTGTTCAGTGGCTTCGTCTTCGATTCAACTATGAACATCTGTTGATGCGAGACTTGTCTTCAGGGATTACGTTAATTGTTTACATCAGAGAGTATCAGCGATAACTGAACAGACTCATTCTGATCGCTGATAGTGAAACACTAATACATATGAAATGTTTACAAGAAAGATCATCAGCGATAACTGAACATACTCAGTCTGATCGCTGATGGTGAAACACTAATACATATTAAAACGTAATTTTCACTAAGTATAGAAGAAGGCCGTTATCAAATCACTGAGAGAGTTTGGATCAACAATCTCCCCCTATTTGATAATGACAAAGTAACTGAAGAAAATTACTTTATAGTTCAAAATAATGGAATAATCAGGACTCATAACATACATGTCCCAATTACTATTTTGAGGGATCTTTTATAGTACTGATAGAGTTAAGTACTTCACTAAAATTTTCATTAATTCAAAGAAAAAATTACAAGGTATGAAAATTACAAGTACAAGTGATGAACTAACTACTGTAAGTTTTTACTAATAGATTACAAGAAATAGGAAACTAATCTATCAGCTATCTAAAGAAGACTTTGGAGGATTGATCATGTACTCAGGTATTTCTTCTCCTTTTTGCCTTCGTTCAGAAGATTCTTGACTGATGATTGCTTTGATTGGCTCAGCATGAGAGAAGTCACACCATAAGCACAAGAGATCCGTAAGATGACTGAGGGGACATATATGAATTTCAGATACTCTTTGGAATCTGAGCTCTTCCTCATCATCTCTGAAGAAGATTCCAAAAGGTTTTTTAAGAACTTGTCCTGCAACATATGGTCCACCAGGGGACAGAGATAGATCGAGAACTGAAAGATCAGGAGGAGGACCAAACAAATCTTCTCTTGAGAATTTGATGGAGGTTTCATTTCTCATCACAACGACATTTTCAGACGAGGAGGATACAGGCTTTCTTTTGATTTGCTTTGGCTTAGAAGGAAGAGCAGATGACACCTTTAGGATTGCAGCGACTCTATTGATGAGAGCATCATTTATCCCTTCAACATAGCCTCTGTAGATTGACTTCGATTTCTTCAGCGCATCTTTAAATTCAAGCCATTCTATGTAGCCGATGCTTTCCATCTTTGAAACGAACCTAGCCTTGCAGCTTCCATCCATAGTGACAGAAACTTTGTCCTTCTTCTTTCTCCCTGAGATAACAACTGCTACGATCTTCATTGGGTCAGAGCGATAGTCGATTTTATGCTTGCACCAATCAACTGAGTTATCGATGACCGCTAGTTCTTTTGAGCGTTCCTCTTCAATCTCTTTCAATAGAGCAACCTGGACTTCCACTGGTTTGTTTTTCAACTTCTTGTATTTGACTTGAGAGGACTGAATTTTGAGAGCAAGAGAGGCATCTCTTTGAGAATCAGCTATCAGCTTCTCAGCCCTGACAGATTCTTCGATTTCAGCTTCAGTCAGGAACTCTAGATCTGTTGATTGAGTAGGGACCTTCAGTCGTTGTTTCTCTAGATGAAAGATCAACTCTGTTATTCTCTTCATCTCTTCCTCTGACCAGTGAGATGGTCTAGAGGGCCTTCCTCATCTTCTTCTTCTTCATCTTCATCATCAATCTCATTTACAGAGATTGAGATTATTTCTTCATCAGCTATGGGAGCTGGAAATATTTGTAGTTCTTTACCCTTAAGCAGGGGAGAGAACTGTCTGAGAAGGATTCTCCTCAGATAGTGAAACTATCTTCAGGTTTCCCTCAGCAACTGTACACTTGGATTTGCTTTGGGAAGGGGTTCCTGAGGATGTTTCATGACTCCCCCTGCTGTGACAACTTCTTTCGAAGTTATCACTGATGATGTGATGGCTGCAGAACACCATAAGGACTGATCTTCTTCTTCATCATCATCATCATCATCATCATCATCATCATCATCATCATCATCATCATCATCATCTTCTTGACGAGGTTGCTCTTCCTCTTGATCTTGAAGATCAAGATCTTCTTCTTCTTCTTCTTCTTCATCCTCCTCCTCTTCTTCTTCATCGACTAAGTCTTTGAAAGAAGGAGGGACTTTGTCAGCAACCTTCTCCCCCTCAACATGAGAGGGAGGTTCTTCCTGTTGAACCTCAGCAGCAACTTCTTCTTCCTCTTGATTTTCTTCAGCATCCTTCTCCCCTCTTTGTCATTATCAGCTAGGGAGAGATCTTTAGGTTGAGAGGAAGGTTGTGCAGCAGCCAACTTGCGGACTTCAGCCTCCAGACTTTCTAGGCGTCCTTCAATCACAAGGATATCCGAAGTAGCCTGATGAATGAATTCAACAGCTACGTTCAGAGAGGTGCGATCGTCCGATGTGAAGGAAGGGGAATGAGTCGGAGCTGGTGCATTCAGCTTGTCAAGGACTTGCTGAAAAAGATCTGTGGAATCCACTTTTGTGGATAGAGCATCAAACTGTCGCTGAGTATCCTCCTTTACTTTGACAATGTCTTCTTGAAGAGTGGAGATTTGAGAGGCTTCAGCTTTGGTGGAGCAGGTAGCTGTCAATGTCTTTAGCTCTTCACCAGCGATATCAACGACGCTGGTGGTGTCGTTGAGCGAAGTGGTGAGAGAATCCACCTTGACTCCCAAACTGTTGACATTAGCGTCAGCAGTCGCCATACTAGGACCTGAAAGAAAAGTTAGTTTCTGAGTAACAAGCTTATATGGATAGGTGGGAGGTGTATTTGGGGGTTTAGGTATACCTGAACGTTCAAACAAATTGAAAAATTGCATGTCTCTTTCAAAGGTTTGAGCATCAGGTCCTAGAAATGCAACATGAGGTTGCTGCAAGTGAGATGAAGGGTTAGAGACCAAAGAGATGGGAGGACTAGTAACAGGGATAAAAGAAATTTGGGGTTGAGAAGGTACCTCAGTTGATTGAACTGAGATTTCAGGTTGAGTCACTATTGTTGTGATAGCGACCGAGATCGCTGGCACGGTTGATGATGTGAGTGCTGAGGATATGGAGGAGAGAACCACGAAATCATCCAAGGAAGTTTGTCGAGAAACTTCCTCAGGCCCTGATCTAGTGGCGCTTGTCTCCTTAGTCACTTTGGCGTTCTTCGAAGGACCAAAGGAACTAGCTGATGGGCGTTTTGAAGTGGTGGTAGCGGCAGGGATATCAGAAGAAGGAACCTCCTGCGTGGCCGCTGAACTAGAAGAATGGAGAGAGAGGCGAGAACGTAGGGTAGAGATACTTACCTCGTTGTCCAGCGGTTTGACCTCTAGTGAACGCTGACCCACCTTGGCAAAGGAGCCATTAGGAGTAGTGGGATAAGAGTTGGCGTATAGAGACTTCAGATATGCACATATGAACCGTACATATGGGATCTTGGGATCCCTCTCTGTCTTCTCTATATTTGACCTGAGATCATCAAAGATAACGGTGGCAAAGTCAAACTTTTTACCAGCGATCACTGAGTAGGCCATCTGGAGCTGAACCTTGCTGCCCTGATCAAGTGAACCACTTTTCCCACTCATGCACTGAATGAAGTGAGAAAAGATAAAGTTCAGCTGAGAAGGCATGTTCGCCTTCTTGATAAGAGTCAGCCGCTTGTTGGGGATAGTTGTTCGTGGCTTGTTGTCCCGAAAATACTCCATAGCATCCAGAAACTGGATGAGTTCAGCGTCAGTGGACAGAGCGTCAAACCCACTCTTAGGTTTGTCCAGAAACCTGAGATCCTTCCTCAAGCTGAAAGCGGTCATCATTCCTGGTCCTAGGTTAGTGCAGAAAGAAATGGAAGGAACCTGGTCACCTTTCTTGTTGGTGATGGTGGATTCGTCGGCTGTGAACCAAAACTGTTGAAGTAGAGTTTTGGATGGCTTGGGATCCACATTTAGAGCGTAAGCAATGCAAGATTGCTTCAGGAATTTTGCAGCATCCACAAGGTGTGGGTATTTGATTCCATCGAAGTCTAGGCGTCCAAGATGGTTGTTCTTGGGGACTTCAGAGTCAGTGATGGCGAACTTGACGTTCTTAGAAGCAATAAGAGCAGATTGAGCCATTTCTGAATATGGAAATTGTCGGTCCACAATACTTATCAAGTTTTATCAAATACAAACACATTAAACGATTACCAACCTGTTTAGATTAATAACAACGGTTACAGGATTGATCTATTCAAGATTTCGTTGTGTTCTCTGTTTTTACACCTTTTGTGTGTGTGAAAAAGTGATATGATATGATTGTTAGTATTGCTTCTTCAACACACCTAACATCTAATATCTAACCTTAGATATTATCTAACTAATATGTAACACCCTCAAAATCCAGAATAGCAACTTATTTAAAATTTCTAAATACATCAACAAATACCTTGAACTACAAACATAAATTGAGAATCAACCTCAATATTCTCATTCATCTTATACATACATTCTATGAACAGGACGGGTGTTACTAAACCCAATAACAAATACTATCTTCAATCATGCGGAGGACTTAATGCACATGCATAGTCTTTATCTCGAAACTGGGACCTGATGCACATGCCGACAAATAAAAAGGGTTAGGCTTAACGCCTAGTGAGCTCAAGAGTTTTAACATGAATGAATAGATCCTTAAAAGCAAGGAAACCAGTTTAAAGCGAGATCCTTCGAAATAATATACTTTAAAACAGAAACGACACATTTTCCCACAATATGCACTTTTAAAGACAATGCTCCCAAACACACGTTTCATATAACATGATGCAATCCGGAACTTACCCAAGATGGGGTCATAGTTCGACATTCCAATTCATGGAAATGTAAATAATACCTTATATCCCAAAATACCCAAAACACGGGCGGGGCATAATACTCGACCCTTAAATAAAGGAAAACGATTTATAATAATATGGTACGCCATTGGAAATATGTAACTTGAATTAATACTCACGCGACCATAAAGTATAATGAAATCCAAATACCGAAACGTGGAAACGACGCGGTCCATTCGACTTTAATATACGTCGGAAGAACCCAATATTAGAGCCAACATTTACCGTCAACCACTAAAACTCAAATTGGTAAAATACCACATTACCATATAAAATACCATGAATCAACGATGAAGAGACCCGTATACACCGAGAATAGAAAACACGCAAGTAGGCCGTTCACGCGACTTCCTTGCATATCATCTAAACATTTCCATCTTGGGTGGCGAGAACACGTGAAAGGGGCCACCCGCGATGTTTGTTGGATTTCACCACACATCCTGACATCCTGGACCGCATGCCTCTCATGACATCTCCCACAGACCGTTTAATGCCTCTAGCCTTACTCCATTGGAGTTCCACTTTCGAGGACTTACAGACATGGATGCCTATCCAACCTAGACGAGTTCCAACTCTATGGCCCGAGCCACATATTCCTACTCGCTAGAAAACCCGAGCGGTCACTAAATGTAACCCAAAACCTCAGGCCTTACCAAACCGACAGACTTACGTGCCTATAGATCCAATACAACACTGTCTAACATTACATGACTTCCAATTGAATGACCAACACACTCAAAACATGTAACTCACCAACGATACGAAATTAATCGTCATCTTATTCAAAATCCCCGTTGGTTATAAATCTGGACAAATGTCCACACGACTCATTTTAAGCCAACACCGAGCTAAGATGTTCAAAATCCATTTGACCAATAATTATCGGTCCTCCAAATAATGAAATGTCTTTAAAATAACGTTTATGAAGACACATATCAAAGACGAGATTAACCCAAACTCCATGCGAAATGGGACTAACGATTTTCCAATGGGTTTATGAATGCAAATGTACCAAAATGTATATAACATGAAATAGACTTCATTTGTACAATCAATGATGCATAATTCATGAGAATAGCTTTATTTGTACAAAATCACCATGAATGTGAAAACCATGCTATTTACTCGTTAGAACATTCAAATCCCAAATATAAGCATTTTATGAGGTTAACACAACCCAAGTTCACCAAATATGAAAACTTATCAAAATACTCACTCTTTGATAAATAACCAAGAAAAACATATTTTACTTCAAAATACTCCAAACTTATCAGCAGTTAACCATTTCGTATAAAACACTTTAAAATAACCATTTTGGCATGTACACAATTTTCACAAATCAACTTGAACTCACCTTGCTAGATTTAGGCTAAATCTAGATTTTACCCACTTAGAGCTTTCCTTGAAGAAACTTGATTCTTCAAACCAAATCTTCAAAAACCTAGATTCATAAGGTTCCAACCACAAATAATCATAATCAATCACTTAGAATCATTCCCCAAACATTTTATACCAAAATCCCCAAATGTGGCAAGAACCCTAATTTTGACCCAAAACTCCCAAAATTATCCAAACCGAAATTTAGAGAAATCAAACACTAGAAAACCATCAATGGAGCATTTATAACTTATTTCATGGTTTTGAAATGGAAGGGATACACTTACCACTTAGGTTTTGATGAAAACCTAGAAAACCCAAAAATTCTTGAAGATGGAGGTGATGATGATGAACTCTTGATCCTTGCTTCCACTCCACCACCAAATACTTTTGGATCTTCCCAAAACTAAAATCTAACCTTGAAAAGCTCTCAAATACGAATCCATAGCAATTTGAATCGCCAAAATTGGAGTTGTGGTGAAGGAGATATGAGAAAATGAAGAAAATGGCTGAATTTCGAGACTTAACAGCAGCCTGGGCCCTTTGTGCGACTTTGCCATGCGACAATGCCCAGGGCATTGTCACTGGTCATTGTCGCTGGTTCTCCCAGCTTTCTTCTCGTTCACTATTTCGGCCGTAACTTCTTCGTTATAGCTCTGTTTTTGCTCCAGAAAGAACCGTTGGACTCGTAATTGAATCCTTTATCCATCAAGACTATAAAATCAAGGATTCAAGACCAAAATCTAATATCTTATTTTTCCTTAATATATCGGTTTCTGTATTAACTTGAAAAGATACCTTTCGAAAATCGGGGTGTTACAATCCTCCCAACCTTGGAATGATTTCGTCCCCGAAATCTAGGTTCCCATGAAACCTTACACGTAGAAGGGTTGCCTTTAACCCATCTGCCAGCACCACTATCATGACCCTTGCACTGATACTCCCATCAACTGGCCCTCTTGGGCATATTGTACCCATAACCAAGCGAACACTTAACTCACCAAAATAACCTTTACCCACAAGGTTATGGTCAGCTCCCAACCTTGGTTGACAATTACTACCCCCAGGTAGTTTGTGACCCCAACTTTCCACCGATCGATTTCCTTCGGATCTACACAGTTCCGGACCCAACATCAAGGATTGCTACCAAACTTCTAAAATCCTTAGATTTCGACCGGTTCATTCCTAATGTCTATAAAGACATTCTTCCAAGGCGCACCAATACGTCTTTCATGTAACCGGTTAACACAGATTCGGCTGACATTCAACTCCGATCCAACACAAATCCCACGACGTTCCTAAAGTAAAATCTTTATCACCACAGGAATGCTTAAACACCTCGATACTTAATCCTCAATACCCAGACTCCTTTCTAAATCCATCACTGAAAAGTCAATATTTTCTATAACCAACCGGGTTACATCCATACATTCCAAGATCCAATGACCTCAAGAAAATAAGTTGACGCCTAGGACTAAACGGTGACCTCGAAAACGTGGAAATCCCGCCCAAAATTCCATTCCAGACGGATTGTCGCACAAAGGTTGACACCTAACAGAGAGCTAAAATTTCCTTTAATCGCGGAACCCGCTAAGACGGTACACCAACCACATAAGCCATGGTGTCACACCGACGAGCAACCCACCAAATCGAACCCAATCTAATCACCCACAAATACCTAAAACTTTAACTCGCATGATTACCGAAGCATAAAATTACTCCTTAATAACTGGGAAACTTAAATCTACTATTTCCATAATACAAGCGCACACAGATTCTAAAAGCTCCACGCCCAAAATATCAAGGTTGACCGCGAGTCGGATCATCCGATGCTTCAAATCCCAAGGACTCCCTTAGTCCCTAATTACAACTGTTCTTACGCCAGGGTTTAAGTCTATAGGCCTAATGAGTTCAAGGTTTTTCGACCAATACGACAATCGAAGTTCATAAAACTTTCAAATACATAAACGGTTAAACGTGCGGTAAAAATACTCTACCGTACAACCGATAGATATCAAGATTGATCAACAACACGGTGCATATGAAGTTATTTCCAAAAACACCTTTAGCCCATGCCTACGTTAAATAGGACAATAATAAAGTACGCGCAACAATTTACACTATAAACGTGAAAACAGGTTCTTGCACCACAACACGTGTAATAAATGTTCGTATACTCCAAACGAGAATTTCACAATTTTAACTTTAAAAATTCTGCCTCTTTAACCAAAAGACGTTGTGGCAAAAGAATTTTCAACAAACCCCAAAAGCAACAGTTCATTCCCCAAAGGCGGTAAAATAATGGGAATGCAAATAAGATTTCAAATCGAGTTTAAAGCTTTAAGTCGCATAACTAAACACATTTGGCCCAACAAAACTTCAACGACAAGGATGCTGCTGACTCGATAAACGCATTGCAGAAATTTCTATCAGTAAAAGTGGATGATTGAATTACGATCCCAACAGAAGTCTTCTTTGAAATAACGAAGATCTTTTTCATGTTTACACACACCGACGTTATAATTAAATCCAAATGCAAAAAGCATGCAACGAATGACATTTGTATAAAATTCAACATTTAACGCACACAATGATGCATATGCACATATTCTCAAAATTATTTACGCAACGCAAAATGACGTAAGACGAGACACTCTGAACCCAACTGAATTTTCGCGAGACTCATTAACGCTAAAATCATGCGGTGTTAAAATCTTCATTTCTCAACAGAGAGTGTAAGGAAAACGGCAATACGCTTTTAGTATCAAACTTTTAGGAGTTTCCTCCTTTTACTGAAATGAAAGGTAAAATAATAAAACTTTACAAAATTTACATGGGGCACGACGCTAAATAACTCGCAAGTTTAAATGAGGTAAAATTTAAAACTCACGCATAAAAGGACATTGCATAAAACAGTACACCATGAAATTTAGCAAACTCGCATAAACTAAAAATCCTCAAGAAATTCCGACTTAAAACGTGGGATTAACCTTTTCTTTAAAACCATCAACATACGTGGAGGTGATTCAATGTCTAGGTTAAAATCTCATAGTTACTTGCCCAATACCTAAATGACATTAAATCATGGATATTACAATATCCGAAAATAACGTTACACACGAGACGTGAATAAGGAGACTTTTGATTACAATTTGCAATTACGTGCAACAAAACAATTTGAAGTATGCTTAAGCTAACAGTTTCAAATCTGATGCGTGTTAAATGCTTTTCCAAAACTTTATGATATAAACCACTTTTTGTTTTACGAACATAAGAGACAATTTATGCAAATTTATTTCAGAAATAAATTTAGTGCATGAATTTGATCGGCACTTGGCATCATAGGACTACCCTTCCCAACAACCCGACAGACTATCGTCATCCGGATGCATCAAACGTCTTAAAGTCACAATCTCAATAATTTGATAAACTTACAAATTCTCCTTGAAATAGAATCGGTCTAACAAACTCACGAATCTAATCCAACCAAGATTTTTGACCCAAGAGGATCAACTTAGTGACCTCCTCGCACTTGGCTATCACTCCCAGGTGACCTTGATATAAACATCAATCCTTCCTTAGCTGACTCACTTAGGAACTTTCTCACTACCCCAACGGTCATCATTTCGA
The DNA here is from genome assembly GCA_023525745.1 of Arctium lappa. Classification (NCBI taxonomy): domain Eukaryota; kingdom Viridiplantae; phylum Streptophyta; class Magnoliopsida; order Asterales; family Asteraceae; genus Arctium; species Arctium lappa. The sequence goes on along the minus strand of CM042059.1, from coordinate 58,557,935 downwards.
GGTAGCGCAAGTGCATATATGTAGCATGTAGCTTCACCATAACACTGGCCAGGTGCTATTATGAACGTACCGTACATGACCATCCTTGCGACCCTCGACAATTTTCCCGTTTCTAGCGACTAGTCATCCTCAAAACATCTTATCTTATGGTACCCAATGTGCAACTCCACTTATCTTCGCTTATAAGAACGCTAGTTTGAGTCTAGGCATCCTAAAATCAATACCTAAATCTCCCAAACTTAAGATTTGATACCAACTTGTAACACCCTCAAAATCCAGAATAGCAACTTATTTAAAATTTCTAAATACATCAACAAATACCTTGAACTACAAACATAAATTGAGAATCAACCTCAATATTCTCATTCATCTTATACATACATTCTATGAACATGACGGGTGTTACTAAACCCAATAACAAATACTATCTTCAATCCTGCGGAGGACTTAATGCCCATGCATAGTCTTTATCTCGAAACTGGGACCTGATGCACATGCCGACAAATAAAAAGGGTTAGGCTTAACGCCTAGTGAGCTCAAGAGTTTTAACATGAATGAATAAGTCTTTAAAAGCAAGGAAACCAGTTTAAAGCGAGATCCTTCGAAATAATATACTTTAAAACGGAAACGACACATTTTCCCACAATATGCATTTTTAAAGACAATGCTCCCAAACACACGTTTCATATAACATGATGCAATCCGGAACTCACCCAAGATGGGGTCATAGTTCGACATTCCAATTCATGGAAATGTAAATAATACCTTATATCCCAAAATACCCAAAACACAGGCGGGACATAATACTCGACCCTTAAATAAAGGAAAACGATTTATAATATTATGGTACGCCATTGGAAATATGTAACTCGAATTAATACTCACGCGACCATAAAGTATAATGAAATCCAAATACCGAAACGTGGAAACGACGAAGTCCATTCGACTTTAATATACGTGGGAAGAACCCAATATTAGAGCCAATATTTACCGTCAACCACTAAAACTCAAATTGGTAAAATACCACATTACCATATAAAATACCATGAATCAACGATGAAGAGACCCATATACACCGAGAATAGAAAACACGCAAGTAGGCCGTTCACGTGACTTCCTTGCATATCATCTAAACGTTTCCATCTTGGGTGGCGAGAACACGTGAATGGGGCCACTCGCGATGTTTGTTGGATTTCACCACACATCCCGACATCCTGGACTGCATGCCTCTCACGACATCTCCCATAGACCGTTTAATGCCTCTGGCCTTACTCCATTCGAGTTCCACTTTCGAGGACTTACAGACATGGATGCCTATCCAACCTAGACGAGTTCCAACACTGTGGCCCGAGCCACATATTCCTACTCGCTAGAAAACCCGAGCGGTCACTAAATGTAACCCAAAACCTCAGGCCTTACCAAACCGACAGACTTACGTGCCTATGGATCCAATACAACACTGTCTAACATTACATGACTTCCAATTGAATGACCAACACACTCAAAACATGTAACTCACCAACGATACGAAATTAATCGTCATTTTATTCAAAACCCCTGCTGGTTATAAATCCGGACAAATGTCCACATGACTCATTTTAAGCCAACACCGAGATAAGATGTTCAAAATCCATTTGACCAATAATTATCGGTCCTCCAAATAATGAAATGTCTTTAAAATAACGTTTATGAAGACACATATCTCAAAGACGATATTAACCCAAACACCATGCGAAATGGGACTAACGATTTTCCAAAGGGTTTATGAATGCAAATGTAGCAAAATGCATATAACATGAAATAGACTTCATTTGTACAATCAATGATGCATAATTCATGAGAATAGCTTTTACTTGTACAAAATCACCATGAATGTGAAAACCATGCTATTTACTCGTTAGAACAATCAAAACCCAAATATAAGCATTTTATGAGGTTAACACAACCCAAGTTCACCAAATATGAAAACTTATCAAAATACTCACTCTTTGACAAATAACCAAGTAAAACATATTTTACTTCAAAATACTCCGAACTTATCAGCAGTTAACCATTTCGTATAAAACACTTTAAAATAACCATTTTGGCATGTACATCGTTTTCACAAATCAACGTGAACTCACCTTGCTAGATTTAGGCTAAATCTAGATTTTACCCACTTAGAGCTTTCCTTGAAGAAACTTGATTCTTCAAACCAAATCTTCCAAAACCTAGATTCATAAGGTTCCAACCATAAATAATCATAATCAATCACTTAGAATCATTCCCAAACATTTTATACCAAAATCCCCAAATGTGGCAAGAACCCTAATTTTGACCCAAAACTCCCAAAATTATCCAAACCGAAATTTAGAGAAATCAAACACTAGGAAACCATCAATGGAGCATTTATAACTTATTTCATGGTTTAGAAATGGAAGGGATACACTTACCACTTAGGTTTTGATGAAAACTGTTGGACTTGTAATTGAATCCTTTATCCATCAAGACTATAAAATCAAGGATTCAAGCCCAAAATCAAATATCTTATTTTTGCTTAATATATCGGTTTCTGTATTAACTTGAAAAGATACCTTTCGAAAATCGGGGTGTTACATAATATCTAGATATTATCTAACTATAATATCGAAACAAATAGATATTAAGTAACTAATATCTAACTAACTTAGATATTTAAACTAAGTTAAAGTAAATAGTAAATTACAATAAACAACAATTTACTTCGACATTTATTACAAACGACATTAGACTTTATATCGAGAGCGACTTTTCGGCTTTAGCTTCAGATTGGATCTTCAGATTCGATGATCTTGAATCCAATAGATATGTGATCTAACAATCTCCCCCTTTGGATCAAGATCATTACTAAAAAGATTATAGCAATTTAGTCTTTATTTTCAGCTCAGAAGATGTAATCTCTTTCTCTAGCTCAGAATGCTTTAGCAAAATATCTTCAAAGAAAATTTATCTGAAATCAGCATGTCTTCAGAATACTTTGATCTCACATTTCTTGATTAGCTTTTCTCTTCTCCAATGTCTTGTAATGTAATGGAATGGACATTTCTTCAAACTTTAGATTCTACCCCTTTTTGATGAAAAGTGCAACGACTTCATCAAAACTTTGAGTAAGAAATGTCTTTCAGTTGGAGTCCCTGATCCGTCAATTCAAAAGATATTCATCCAGATATTTGCAAATCCAGACAAAATAATCGTGTAACACCTGAATCAACTAATGAATCAGTTAACATGCCTGTCAGTAACACTAAGTTACTGTGTGTAACAAATACACTTTCGAAATGAGCTGTTTGATGTTGACTCTCCCAGGGCTTCCATTTAATCATCGAAACACCACGAAGGTAATTTCTATAAACGTTATGACAAAGAAACAAATTCCTTGTGTGTTCGTGCTTATGATAGAAAGAATTAAGCACTTGATGATTGCTTATAGGCTCAAAATTGTGTAAACCACTGAGACAACAGTAAGTTAAACACATACTCAATGTGCATGATTGAAGTGCGAAGGTGGGGCAGACTTCCTTCTTTTCAATATCCAGATTTTCCAAATGAAAATCAGATAGCAAATGTTCTGCATCCTCTTTTAAAAATGAAACATTTTCCTTTCAAGAAAAAAATGAGTAGATGGTGAGGTTTGATCAAGAGTTGGCATGGGCTAGTTGCCTGTTTCAATAATGTTCACGAAAAAATTGTGAAACACTAGTAATGTGGCTGCCCGGCTCAGAAAAAATTGGTGCAGAGTTGTGATATTCTTTTAACTCTGTTCTCACACGCTCTTTCTTTTAAACATTTAGCTCACTCGAATCAAACTCATTTCTTTTCGACTTCTCACACTCAATCACTATGGATTAACTTCGTGGGTAGAAATCACTGGTTAACGTGATTCCATAGAAGTTTAATTAAGTCCTAGCACAATGAAATCCTTGTTTTCCTATTATGCATATGATGCTCAGATTGGTTTAACTATTTCAGTTAAAGCACAAATATGATCTTTGAAAACATTTAAAGTGACACTTCCAAATCATGAATTCGGTTTGAGAATCGGGAAGTGGTTTGAACATTTGATAACAATGTTTTCAAATGATTGAAAGTTGTCCACTTATCAACCATATATGAGATTAAGATAAAGGATTATATCTTAACGTGCGATCTTACATCTCATGAAGCTAAGCTTAAAGTCATAAACATATGATCTTTTAAGCATCTCTCAAAACTTCTGCAAAAGTCTTATGTCAAGTCAAAGTAAATTTATTCACTTAAATTGAAAAGACAAAAAGCAGTAAAACTTTTAAAATACGAGTTCTGATCAGAAATAATCAGAAGTCATCACCTATTTACTCCCCCTGAAATTATGCATTTGAAACTTATCATTGAAAAATATATGCATTAAAATTTCAGAAAAGTATGTATGTACTCCCCCTTGATGGTTGATTTCCTCATTCGAGTATTGGAGTACAATCTCTTATCAGCACTAGAGTAAGGTCTTTTGATCACTTAAGTACTAAACTGTTGTGTTTAGAAGTCAAACTTCGTTGAAGTCCGGGTCTTGAACTGCATTATTCAAGAGCCTTTTCTCTCTTACTCCCCCTAGACAGTAGGTACCTGCAACACATAATCATCCATGTTCTTTGGTATCCATTTCCAATTGTATCCAACTGTGTTAGCAAACGATTTTGGTACGAAGTGAAATTTGGGTCCGCTTTGCTTTTTAGAATTAGAAGAAGAATTATAATGAGATGAATGCACATGATAATTGCCAAACCAAATCACATAATCTTGACAAGAATTAGAAACATGTTTATCATAAAAGGAAGACTTTCTAGCAGATTTAGATAATTGGAATAGTTGCGTAAATGAGTATTTCAAAATAGTAGCAATATTCGATTTCAAAACATCTTTACTAGGTAAAGTCTTATTACAATTAACGGTACAAAAAGATTTAACGGCCTTGTCAAGCTTCTGGTTCGGTTGCCACTGAGATTTAACTTGTGGATTTCGCTCGCTCAGATCTGAAATATATGAAACTCGTGAGTTAGACTTCTGAGCAACAAACGAATTCTTCTTCTTCGGATTACCAGTAGTGTTCGATTTCTGTGAATGCTTAGATATACTCTTACCTTTAGCGTTTTTAGTTTTCACAGAGACTGAGTTATCAACTTTCGTTGATTTTGCATTGTTAACAGGCATACTTGTTTTACCTAAAGATTTCACAAGAAAAGATGAATGGTTAGGAAGTTTCGCATTAAAATCAAATTGTTAAAAACAACCATCCGAGCCACCGTCGGAGTTAAGAAAATCAAACCCTTCGTTTGTTGAACGAAACTTGTCATCAGATTTAGAAGCCTTTGAAATAATAACATTTTTCAACACGGTTGAAAAAACTTTTTGTTGAATCTCAATCAAAAGTTTTTCATCTGTTAAAGAGTTCTTGAGTTCAGAAATTTGACTTTCCGAAACAAGAGGAGGGACGTAAATTTTACCTTCAATAGGCTTCGCCTCCATCTCTTTTTCAGAATAACTTTGAAAGAAATCATTTGAAAGAGATTTCGTTTGATCTTTTCGATCATAACTATTATTCACTTTTGCATAAAAAAATGGAAGGTGAACTTTAGATGATTTCAAACGTTTTTTAGTTTCCTTGGCTTCATCCTCTTCAGATAGTCCAGTCCAGAAAACTTCAAGCTCAGGGATTCTTCGAGCTAGTTTCAAAAATGTAAGATCATAAAGTGCAGGCACTTCAGATATACCTTTTTGAAGACAGTGAGGATTCTTATAACCGATTCCCCAATTGTCTTTATTCTCTATCGGTTTGTTAAGATGAATGGTTTGCTCACTTTGACCTAATGAGTATAACTTCTTTTCCAAAGCATCTAATTTTGCAATTAAAGAAAAGTTTTCTTTGCTACATGAAGAATGCAATTTCGTAAGCTCATATAAATCAAGCTCACTTTTTCTCAGTTTAGACTTGAGTTCGGAATTCTCTTTAAGAATTATAGTCTGTTCTTTCGCGCCGGTGTCATTTATTCTATGTAAAACCTCAACCAATACTTTATTCTCAGCAATTTCATCGCTAAGTTTCTGTATTGATTGGTTTTTGTTTGTAATGACACCCTCTTCCCGCTTAAGATTCGACTCTAACTCTTTGAGTTTTAACTTCATGATATGCATTTGAGTTAAGGGATCTGAATAAGATAAAACACATACCTCATCTTTCTCTTCGTCATCTGAATCTGCTTCAGCGTCTGATTCCTGCTTTCCCATCAAGCACATGTTGACTTCTTCATCCTCTTCTTCCTTGTCTGAATGATCAAGCCAGTATTCATCCTCTACCATCAGTGCCTTACCAGCCTCCTGTTGCTTTGCAAGAAGCATTTTGTTCTCGTAATAATAGGAGTTTCTGACCTTTGGTCTTCGACGGTCTCTGGCAAAGTGACCTGTTTTGCCACAGTTGTATCACATTGGTGGTTCTAGCTGACTGGATCCTTCAGCTTTAAACTTTCTCTCTTCAGGCTCCCTCTCCTCTATTCTCCTTCCTTCAACCCTTTCCTTATGAGCATAGTTGTTAGGACCAGAAGAATACTGTTAGAGCATAAATCTGTTGGATACAAGATCAAGAAGACTGAAGGTCAAAGTTGAGAAAATCAAAGCTGCTAAAGTCAAATCTCATTCAAAGTCAAAGTCTATTTGTAATAAGTCAATGTACTTTGTACTTTGTATTTTTCCTTGTTTTAGGTATTTGTATAAATAGTTTCCTTTCTTTGTAATATGTACATATATGAATTAGAGAATATCATTCTATTGTATTCTAGAGAGAGAAAGCTTGAGAGAGAGAGAGAGAGTTCGTTAGAGAGAGATTGTAAAGAGAGATTTTGTAATCTTGGATTTCAAAGTAATCAAACAAGTAATTGATTGTAAACCTTGTTGTGTTTGATTAATCTTGTTTAGAAACTAGATTCAGGGACACACAATTGGTATCAGAGCAGATCCAAATCGAGAAAAATCAAGAAATGCGTATGTACGTACTGTTCATCGAAGTCCAGAGTGATTTTCAGTTTTAGTGAGTTTTTGAAGTTGTAATCGATTAGGTTTTGTTAGGAAAGAGTATTCGATCGAGTCTGTATTGGTGTTATCAAGAATTGCACTGTAATTCATTCAAATATTCGAATTTTGTGGTTTTTGGTATACACGAGTTATTGACACTGTTCTTGAATCAAAATTGTAATTTTGGTGTATTTGATCGAATTTTAGTAATAGCTTTGTGTTCGAGTTGTTTAGAAGATCAAATTGTCGAAGTATCGAGTCTGATTTCAAGGTATAAATGAGTTTTTGGTGAATTTGAATGTTTTTCAAGGTATGCGGGTGTTCATCGAGATATGCGGGTGATTCATCAGATTGTGCGGGTCTTTCATCAAGAAGTGTACAAGTTATTCAGAAGAATACGGGTCATTCAAAATCAGAAGAATCGGATTGTGCCGGTGTAAAGTCATTTGAGATTCGTGTAACGAGACACGCACAGTATGTTGTGCGGGTGTAACTAGACACGCACAGTGTGTCTTGCGGGCATAAAGTAACATGCACAATTTGAAATGCGTTTGCTTCTTGACACGCAAAATAGAATAGGTGTTTCTTCGTGACACGCACTATCGGTCTTGCGTTTGTTATTTGAAACGCATAGTTGTAGAAAAGCAAAGTATCTTAAGAAACGCAAAGCAAGGTGTTCGGTTGATCAAGGAATCTGAAACGCATGAGTAGTTCAAAGAAAATTGTGCGGTTCAAGTATGACACGCATATTGTGATGTTCGGTTCAAGTATGACACGCATATTGTGATGTTCGGCTCAAGTGTGACACGCATATTGTGATGTTCGGCTCAAGTGTGACACGCATATCGTGATGTTCGGTTCATGAGTGACACGCATAATTGTTGAATGCGTTTACTGAAAGACACGCATAGCAGAAAAGACTAAGATTTTTTTTTGTGTTTTTCGAAATTCAATTTTTTTGTGTTTATTGATTGTTTCATTTGTACTAACGATCAGTTCTAGTTTCTTATTGTTATATTTTTCAAACAGGTTATACAAGATGACTTCCAAAGATGCACTTTCGATTGGTACTGATGTTAAGCCTCCAGTTCTATTCAAAGGCGAGTATGAACAATGGAAGGACATATTCTTGGATTTCATAGATCGACATTCAAATGGAGAGAATATTCTTCTGTCTATCACCGAAGGTCCAATGGCTCCAATAACAGGTCAAGTACCTGATGTTGATTCTTCTGATAGTGAAGACAGGACTGAGGAAACAGAGCAAAAGATGAAAACAGTGACAGTGGATATTTCTCAGTATTCTGAAGAACAGAAAAGCCGATACAAAGCAGATAAACAAGCAAGATCCTTACTTCTTCAGAGCATTCCGAATGAGATCTACATCAAGATTGATAGTTACAAAGGCAATGCTAAGAAGATGTGGGATCAGTTGCAAAAGATGATGATGGGATCCAAGATTGGAAATCAAATGAAAGTGGCAAACTGCATCAATAGTTATGAGGAATTCAAAGCTAAGGAGAATGAAAGTCTGGAAGATACATATATGAGAGGTTTGTATTGCTTCTGAATGAGCTGACAAAGAATAAAGTCAAAAAGAAGCAGTTGGAAAACAATGTCAAATTCCTGAGTATCCTACGCCCGGAATGGAAGAAACATACAAGAAGAATGAAGCAAATGAAGGATTTGAATGAAATTCCTTTACATGAGGTATTTGAGACTTTGAAACAGAATGAAGAAGAGGTTGAAGAGAAAAGAGCTGAGAAGAAGAAGGCAGCACAAGTTCCTGATCCTATTGCCTTAGTAGCTGGAGAGAAGGTGAAAGAGAAGAAAAAGAAGAAAGTTCTTACCAGTTCTGAGTCAGATTCTGTTTCAGATAGTGATGATGGAGAGAATTTGAAACAAGCCATGCTGCTGCTGACCCGTGCATTTCAGAAGAAATTTTACAAGAAGTCGTGATCAAATTCTCAACGCTATTCTTCATCCAGTTCAAAGAACCACGAGCACCGACAAAAAGTGGAAGGTAAGAGGTATGAAGAAGATAGATATGTGGAGAAGAAACCATATGAGAAGTAGAAGTTTATGAATGACTACACCGATGTTGAAAAGCCAGCAACTGATTCAATCAAGTGCTACAATTGCGGCAAGATGGGTCATTTTGCAAAAGATTGTCGAAAGCCGAAAGTTCGCAACTCTCAGTACTATCAGAACAAGTTGCTTTTGGCAAGACACCATGAAGCGGGTGTTGCTCTAATGGCTGAAGATGAGTTTTGGCTAGATTACTCAGAAGGAGAAGAGGATGACAAGAAAGAAGAAACAGCTCATATCTGTCTCATGGGCAAAGAAGTAAAGGATGACGAGTCAGATGATGAGGCAGTTAATGAGGTATTAAACTTATCTGAAAAATATTTTATTACCAAAATGGAAACAATGGTGGTTGAGCTACAAAATTTACAAAATAATCTGAAAAAGGAAAAAGAAAGAGTGGTTAAAAAGAACAAGAAGATCTTTGAGCTTAATACGTCTGTTATTTCAAACAAAGATCTGATTGATTCTTTACACAATTCTGATATTGATTCTAAATCTAAAGTAGATTGTTTTGAAAAGAGGATTTCTGAGTTTGAAGGTAAAGTGTCTAAATATGAATTTGAGAAAAATGAATCTGCACTAACTGTTTATAAACTGCAGGTTGAAAACAAGAATTTGAATAAGAAGGTAAATGGTCTGGAAGCAAAACTTTATGCAAGAGGTCAAATAGATCAAACCATTTTTCTCAATGCACCTAATGAAGAGGCTGATGTTAAAGAGAAATGGGGACTTGGTTTTGAAAACCCCCATTATCTTAAGAAAGCCATCAGAAAACAGCCGACACTTTATAACTATGATTTTCTTGTTTGTGCTGGTAAACATGTTCATTTAAAACCCAAATTTGTTACCAAATTGCCAGAAGAAGTTGAGGACCAAGAAACTGAAAATAGAAAGAATAAAAAGAAAATGCAACTACCGTTTAACTATGAAAAGTTAAATGATAGTTATCTTTCCAAAACACCAAAAGTTATTTCAACTGACTATTTTGTTAGTTATTCCGCTTCTGAGATGAAGGCAAAACCTGCGATTGCAAAGGTTTATGTTCATACATCTATTCTTGAAAGCAAAATAGTCGAGCTTGAAAATGTTTTAACTGATAAAAAACTTTTGGCTGATATTCAACAAAATGTATTTTCTACAGTTATAAAGAACACTGTTTTTCAAACTAGATCTACAAAGTGTTCTACAGTTTCTAAGGCATCTCAATCATCATCTGATAATTCTGATGACTTATTTGAGTATGCAAATGATTTTCTAAATTCTGATGATGGGTGCATGGAAGAATTTGATATGTTTGATGTCAATACTACACTTCCTGATCATTCTACTTGTCTTAAAAATGACAAAGTGTTACCAAGTGGTGTAAATACTGTGGATTCATCAACTAAGGTTGGTGAATCAGTTTCTGTAACTGCTGATTACTATGCTCAAGGTAAGAAACAGAGGAAACAGCGATTACAGAAACAGAAATACACTGGTACACAAAAGAAAACTCAATCACGAAAATCTGCTTTTCCTAATAAATCTATATCTTTTGTTTCAGATTTAAGGAAGAAAAAGTTGAAAGCTCAATCCGAATGGACACCAAAACGGAAGGAGGATGAGATAGTGGAATCAGTTTCTGATAATTCTTTTACTTGTTCAGTTAGTAGTGATATTGATGTAATTGATCAATTTGCTTCAAATAAACAAAACCTTGTATCTTCTTACAAGAAGTATTCAATAAAGCAATTGATTCAATTATCTCCTATTTCTACTACATTTTATTCTCGTTATCGGAGAACTGGTTTTGCTTATTCTCATAATTCTTCTGATTGATATGGATCTTATCATGTTAATTCTTCGAGATCAAATGTTTTTCAAAGTTTTCAAAAGAACAGAGGATCCATTTTCAAGTGGATACCAAAATCTTGTGCTAAACTGTTAGGACCCGTTTTTAAATGGGTACCTAAAATTGTTATTGCCTGATTTCTCTTGCAGACCCGACATATGTGGTACTTGGATAGTGGATGTTCCAAGCATATGACTGGGCAAAAAGCTTTATTGTCTAACTATACAGAGAAATTCAGTGGAAATGTCAGATTTGGAAACGATCAGCTTTCACCTATCTTAGGATATGGTGACATCATTCAAGACAACATAACGATAAGTAATGTGAGTTATGTCGAAGGCTTGGGACACGACTTATTCAGCATAGGTCAATTCTGCGATAAAGGGTTAGAGGTCAACTTCAAGTCTAAGAGTTGCTCAGTTCGTACTGAAGATGGAACAGAACTCTTATCTGGAAATCGAAAGACAAACCTCAACACCATCAATTTGTCCAAAGTTCAGATTGACAGTCAAGTATGCTTATTGTCAAAAGCTTCAACGCAACAAAGTTGGCTCTGGCACAGTCGTTTATCTCATTTGAACTTTCGTTACATCAACAAGCTGGTTCGTGGGAAATTGGTCAAAGGACTTACTGAGCTGAAATATGAACGAGAACACTTATGCCCAACATGTGAAAAGGGTAAGATGAAGAGAGCCGCTCACAAACCGAAGCCTGAACCAAGCACTAGTTCTTCTTTAGAACTGTTACACAAGGATTTATGTGGTCCAATGAGAACTCAGAGTTTGGGAGGAAAGAAATATGTGCTGGTTATTGTGGATGATTATTCAAGATACACGTGGGTCAAATTTCTTCGTTCAAAAGATGAGACACCGGAAGTTCTCATTTCTTTCTTAAAGACGACCCAAGTGAAAATGCAGCGACCAGTCAAATTTCTTCGTACTGATAATGGCACAGAATTCAAGAACAAGATTGTTGATGAATATCTCGAATCAATTGGGATTTCACATCAGTATTCTGCTGCTAGAACGCCTGAACAAAATGGAGTAGTCGAAAGGCAAAATCGAACGCTAGTCGAGGCCGCTCGGACTATGCTTAGCCAATCGGACTTACCTCTATTCTTGGGGGCAGAAGCTGTGTCGACTGCATGCCATACTCAAAATCGTTCCATAATACACCGCCGGTTTCAGAAGACTCCATATGAGTTGATCAACAACAGAACACCAACTATCAAATATTTTCACGTATTTGGGTGTAAATGTTTTTTGCTTAACGACAGGGAGAGTCTGAATAAATTCAGTGCTAAGGCGGACGAAGGCATCTTTATCGGTTATTCTTCAACATCTGATGCATAACGTGTTTATCTAAAGAAGTCAAAGGCAGTTATTGAGAGCGTCAATGTCACATTTGATGAAGAATTGGCTTCTGATCAATTCAGTTCAGAACCCGTTATCACAGGGGTATTAGCTTCTGGGCAGATCAGTCCAGAACCTGTTTTACAGCAAAAAATTCGGATAACGCTTCTACATCTACTTCTCATTTAACTGATTTAGATCTGTTATTTGAATTCTTTTATGATGAGTTTCTTGGAACTAATGTATCTAAATCTGCTGTGACTGACAGGTTTGAAGATACAAGCTATCATCATCCAGTCACTTCAGAGGTCATTACTGAACAAGTATTCCCCGTTCAGTCAGAAACTCACATTCCTGATGTTACTCCTACAGTTGAAGTTCCACAAGTTAATGTTGAGCCAGAAGTAATTGTTTCAGTTGAGTCAGAGTCTGCTATTCCAACTGATACTTCTGCACATGAACCTTCAACTGAGAACCCTCCTCATGATATTCAAACTGAAGATTCTGAAAGTGGATTTCTAGATAATGATCATATTCAAAATTCATCTACTCCACTCCCTCATGAGCATCGCTGGACCAAAGAGCATCCATTACATCAAGTAATTGGAGATCTCAACAAGCTTGTACAGACTAGGTCAGCGACACTTAACCAATGTATGCATGACTCGTTCCACAGCAAGATTGAGCCAACACGAGTATCTGAGGCTCTTGCTGATTTAGACTGGATATCTACAATGCAAGAAGAGATCAATCAGTTTGAAGCCCTAAAGGTTTGGAGATTAGTTCCTAAGCCAGAAGGTAAAACCGTGATCGGCACTAAATGGGTATTCAAGAATAAAAAGGATGAACTTGGTATCGTCATAAGAAACAAAGCTATACTTGTTGTCAAAGGCTACCGGCAAGAGGAAGGCATTGATTATGATGAGACGTATGCTCCAGTAGCTCGTATAGAAGCAATCCGCATGCTTCTAGCATACGCAGCTCATAAGAATTTCACAGTCTATCAGATGGATGTGAAAACAGCCTTTCTGAATGGCATTCTTAAGGAGGAAGTGTACGTGTCTCAACCAGAAGGGTTTGTCAATCCAGATAAGCCAGATCATGTTTACATCTTGGACAAGGCCCTTTATGGATTAAAACAAGCCTCTCGAGCATGGTATGACGTTTTATCCAAATTCTTGGTCAAGTTTGGTTTCTCCAAAGGTAAGATTGATACTACTTTATTCATCAAGAAGGAAAAAGCTGATATTATTCTTATTCAGATATATGTTGATGATATAATATTTGGTTATACTAATCCAAAATATTGCAAAAACTTTTCTAACCTCATGGTGTCACGTTTTCAAATGAGTATGATGGGAGAGATGAATTTCTTTCTCGGATTACAAGTTAAACAGTTTTCTACGGGGATTTTTATTAATCAGTCTAAGTACATTTTGGACATTGTTCGGAAGTACAAAATGGAAAATTGTAAACCAATTGGAACCCCGATGGCACCTGGTACTAAGATCCACACTGATCTTTTGGGAAAAAGTGTAGATGTTAGAACTTCCAGAGGTATGATAGGATCGTTAATGTATCTTACATCAAGTAGACCAGATATTTTGTTTTCAACATGTTTATGTTCTAGATATCAAGCTGCTCCCCAAGAATCCCATTTGGCCACTGTCAAACGGAACTTTAGATATCTGAAGGGCACTGCAGACCTTGGTTTGTGGTATCCTAAGGATACTGGGTTTCAACTGACTGCATATTCAGATGCAGATCATGCAGGTTGTATGTTGGATAGAAAGTGTACTTCTGGTCACGTTCAATTTCTTGGAGACAAACTTGTTAGCTGGGCATCAAAGAAACAGTTATGCGTTTCCACATCGACTGCTGAAGCGGAGTATATAGCTGCTGCAAGTTGCTGCTCTCAAGTCTTGTGGATGCGAACACAGCTACGAGACTATGGATTCAAATTTGATAAAATTCCAATATACTGTGACTCGAAGAGTGCGATTGCCATATCTGCTAATCCTGTCCAGCATACGAAAACCAAACACATTGATGTCAGGTATCATTTTATAAAAGACAATGTAGAAAAAGGAACAATTGAACTTTATTTTGTAAAAACAGATTATCAACTTGCAGATTTATTTACCAAACCCTTAGATGAAAAGAGATTTAATTTTCTTGTCTCTAAGCTTGTTATGTTAAATCTTAAGACGTAATCGGTTGTTACCTACTAAAGTTAAGAATTGTTATTTTTCATCATTTTCTTTATCTTTATTTTCTGAGAGATATCTGCACTTTAATGGTTTGCTCATGATCTAAGGGGGAGTTAGAGAAGATTTTAGATGATCTACATTCATTTGAGGGGGAGCAAAACTAATTTCTGCATTATACTTAACTGACAAAATTTTTGTGATGCATGATTTTAGGGGGAGCTTTTAAGTCAAAAGGAGTAAGACTATGGTTTCTGATTACTTCAAATCAGAACTCGTACATTAATCGTGTTATTGCTTTATGTCATTCTATTTTTAAATAAATTTTTGTGAATAAATTTTGACTAGACTTTGAGTCTTATGCAGGATGAGAAAAGCTGACACGATCATATCTAAATGACTACAGCTGACTTTCTGAGATTTAAGATTGAGCGAAAAGGTACATTTCTTATCTTAATCTCAAATATATTTGAAAGAAGGACAACTTTCAGATATAGAAAACATATTCTTAAATGTTCAAACCACTTCCCGATTTTTAAACAGATTTTATAATTTGGAAGTGTGTTTTTAAATGTTTTCATGTTATTTTTGTGCTTAATTGATAAACAAACCGTGTGTTTCCAAAGATAAATACTTGCGTATTGTCTTTTCTATATACTTTCAAGTATTCACACACACTGGTTGACTTTGTTCAACATGTTCTTACCATGTCTCTAAATTGGAACAATTTTTCTTCGATGGTAAGACACTCCGCTTGTATTCAAAGAATTTTGAGCGATATTTTATTTCGAAACGGTCATTTCAAGAATGTCTATATTTTGTTTCGTATAGACAAATATCAATTATTCTTGACCATAAGCTTTAATTGCTATATCATTCATTTCTGATCATTTTCATACATTGTCAGATTTTCAAACAAGTCTTTTGCATTCATATTCATTCATTCAATATACTTGTTTGAAAATATTTCAATGTTTAAAAATTCTCAAATCTTCATGATTATATTTTATGAGCATATATTCATCTGATATTTGTATATGAGCTTTAACTGCTATAGTTAAATCATTTGAGCAACACATGCTTTATAGGAACTATGGGTTCTTTGTGCTAGGAATTAATTGAAACTTTTATGGATTCACGTTAAGCAGTGTTTCCTACCCATGAAGTTAATCTTTTAGTGATTGAGTGTGAGGAGTCTAAAAGAAATGAGTGTGGGTGTGATGAGGTAAAATGGAAAAGAGAGTTTGGTTAGTTGTGGCTTAGTGATAAAAAGAAAGAGGGTGTGAGATCAGAGTAAAAGAATATCAAACTCTGCACCAACTACTTTCTGAGCCGGGCAGCCACATTACTAATGTTTCACAATTCTTTCATGAACATTATTGAAATAGGCAAATAGCCCATGCCAACTCTTGCTTAAACCCCACCAACCACTCATTTTCTTCTTAAAAAGAAAATGTTTCATATTTTTCTGGGGACGCAACATATTATCTATCTGGTTTTCATTTGGAAAATCTGGATATTGAAAAAGAAGGAAGTCTGCCCCACCTTCGCACTTCAATCATGCACATTGAGTCTGTGTTTATCTACTGTTGTCTCAGTGGTTTACAAAACTTTGAGCCTTATTGAAAAGCAATCATCGTGCTTAATTCTTTCTACACATGCACGAACACACAAGAAATTTGTTTCTTTGTCATAACATTCATAGAAATTGCCTTTGTGTTGTTTCGATGATTGGATGGAAGCCCTGGGGGAGTGAACATCACAAAAGCTCCTTTATATTGTGTATTCGTTACACACAGTGACTTCGTATTACTGACATACATTTTAACTGATTCATCTGTTGATTCAGGAGTTACATGTTCTTACTTTATCTGGATTTGCAAAGATCTAGATGAATACTTGGTTATGGATCAAAGAATCAGAGGCTCAGTTGGAAAGATCAGTGGTCAGAAAGAATTTCAAAGACATTTCTTGGTGAAAAGTTTTGATGATATTAATGCTCAAAATCATCAAAAAGGGGGAGATGGTTTGAAGAAATGTTAAAGTTTTTCAAGTTTGGGGGAGATGATTTTCTGCAATATCCAAGTCAGAAAGTTCAAAGTAAAGATTTGAAGATATTCAAAGAATTTCTGAAGATTTGAGGAAATTCTCTTTGAAGATTATTTGCTGAAGCAATCTGAGCTGAATTTGAAGATAAACTCTTTCCAAAGTCTGAAAGCGTTTGTGTGAAAGCTTCGGGGAGATTATTCATTGTTTGAAGATAGTTTGGAAAGAATGATGATAAAGAAAAAGGGGAGATTGTATTGACAGAGTTTAATGTGAAGACTGAGTTGCTAAATATTTCAACAATGATCTTGAATCCAAAGGGGGAGATTGTTAAAGCATAAATCTGTTGGATACAAGATCAAGAAGACTGAAGGTCAAAGTTGAGAAAGTCAAAGCTGCTAAAGTCAAATCTCATTCAAAGTCAAAGTCTATTTGTAATAAGTCAATGTACTTTGTATTTTGTATTTTTCCTTGTTTTAGGTATTTGTATAAATAGTTTCCTTTCTTTGTAATATGTACATATACGAATTAGAGAATATCATTCTGTTGTATTCTAGAGAGAGAAAGCTTGAGAGAGAGAGTTCGTTAGAGAGAGATTGTAAAGAGAGATTTTGTAATCTTGGATTTCAAGGTAATCAAACAGGTAATTGATTGTAAACCTTGTTGTGTTTGATTAATCTTGTTTAGAAACTAGATTCAGGGACATACAAATACCTCTGACTCTTTGAACTTGGCTTCGTCTAGAACTTCTTCTGAAAGGCCTTAGTCAGCAAGAGCATAGCCTTTTTCAGTTGTTCATTTTCATCCGAGTCAGAGTTTGCATAAGCTTCGTTTTCTTCTGATTCATACACAATCGTCTTGTTCTTCTTCTTCTTAACAACAAGAGCAACTGTGTCTTCAACTGCCTTTCCTTTCAGCCTCTTTTCATCTAGAATTTCATCCACCTCTTCTTCATTTTGTTTGAGGGTTTCATACACCTCATGAAGTGGAATCTCATTCAGATCCTTGATCTGCTTCATCTGTCTGGCAAATCTCTTCCGTTCCGGCTGTAGAATACTCAGGAATTTGACGTTCAGCTCGATTTGAGATTTGGTGACCTTGTTCTTGCTTAGTTCGTTTAGCAAGGTCACAAATCTGTCATAAGTTCATTTCGATTCAAAAGAAGAGTAGAAGAAAAGTTTAGTCTAAAAATAAAGAAGGTTTTACCAGTTTCTATTTGAGGAAAGAAACATAGAAAAAACCAACATATTTGAAGATTAAAACAGTGAGAAAATCAAAGGTTTTGAAAGAATAAAATAAAAAAAAATGATTTTATAGGATAGAAAATCTTATAGAAAAACCATAATGATGGAACATACATGGAGTTTATTAACAAGATTGAAATAAGAAGATGATCAAAGTAACTTGGTGATCTTGAATGAGGATGATGCAATTGCTTGAGAGAGAATTTCTTGCTCAAGAGGATTTCCAGAAAGCGTAAAATGATAAGAATGGAAAAACATTCTTTTTATACGTTTGAGAGTAGGAGAGAGAGAGAGAGGCGGGAAAACAAATGTTCATCATGACATGGACACGTCCCACGAAGTTGATTGGATAGAAGGGCAACGGACGAACGTGTCAGAAAAAGGCATGTCGTGGATTGTCGGTTCAAATGACGTCATAGGAGAGAGAAAAATGGTTCATTTGTCCTTTTTGAAATTATCTTTGAAGAAAAGTCAGAGATAGGTTTTCCTTTGAAAGAATCCCTGATAAAAATTCATAGATTGATTTTTATTTCAGAAGGATTACTGAAGAGAAAAGTCAGTGATAGATTTTGTTTCTCAAAAAGCTTTTAATCATTTGAAGAAAACTTCAGTGATCAAAGTTTTATTTTAAAACGTATTACTAACTGAAGATTCAGTGATTGAGAGTAAGAGAACATACCTGAGAGTTAGAATTTTAATCATAGATTGAGTGAGAAAGGGGAACTTATAATCACTGACATAATGCATGAACGCTGAAGATTTACTCTTCGAGATTCAACATTCCAAGCTCACTGATGAGAAAGTTGAACCTTGTCTCATCAAGAGGTTTGGTGAATAAATCAGCAAGCTGATAGTCAGTAGGGATGAAATGAAGTTCAATATCACCATTCATCACATGATCTCTGATAAAATGATATCTGATCTCTATGTGTTTCGTCTTTGAATGTAGCACTGGATTATTTGCTATAGCGATAGCACTAGTGCTGTCGCAATAGATTGGAATCTTTGATAGCTGAAGCCCATAGTCTAATAGTTGATTTCTCATCCATAAGGCCTGAGCACAACAACTTCCAACGGCTACATATTCAGCTTCAGCTGTGGAAATGGACACTGAATTTTGCTTTTTGCTTGTCCAACTTACCAGCTTTCCACCTAGGAGTTGACATCCACCAGTGGTGCTCTTTCTATCGAGTTTACAACCTGCAAAATCACTATCGGAATATCCAGTTAGATCGAACCCTGAGTCTTTGGGATACCAAAGACCGAGGTTAGGAGTTCCTTTCAGATATCTGAAAATTCGCTTAACAGCGTTAAGATGGGATTCCTTGGGTTCAGATTGATAGCATGCACATAAACAAGTAGAGTACATAATGTCAGGTCGGCTCGCTGTAAGATACAAAAGGGAGCCTATCATTCCTCTATAGGCAGTGGCATTAACAAGTTTTCTAGATGGATCTTTGTTAAGTGTCAGAGGAGGTGCCATAGGAGTTTTCATCACTGAAGTTTGTGTAAGATCAAACTTCTTCAACATGTCTTTAACATACTTACCTTGGTTGATAAAAGTACCTATGTCATATTGTTTAATCTGAAGACCAAGAAAATATGTCAGCTCACCCATCATACTCATTTTGTATTCTTTCTTCATTCTTTCAGCGAAGCGAGTACATAGAGATGGGTTAGTAGAACCAAATATAATGTCATCGACATATATTTGTACAAGAATTATATGACCTTTTATCTTTCTGAAAAATAATGTATTATCAATTTTGCCACGTTCAAAGTTTTTCAGAGATAAGAAAAGATGAGAGAGTGTCATACCAAGCACGAGGGGCTTGTTTGAGACTATAGAGAGCCTTATCCAATTTATAAACATAATTTGGATACTTAGAGTCATAAAACCCTGGAGGTTGTTCTACATAGACTTCTTCATTCAACTTTCCATTTAGGAACGTTGATTTTACATAAATTTGATAAACAATGAAGTCTTTATAGACTACATAGGCTAAGAATAGTCGAATTGCTTCGAGCCTAGCCACGGGAGTAAAGGTTTCATCATAGTCTATGCCTTCCTCTTGTCTGTATCCCTGAGCAACAAGTCGAGCCTTGTTGCAGGTTACAGTTCCATGTTCATCTAACTTGTTTCTAAACACCCATTTGGTGCCTATAACAGTTTTGTTAGATGGTTTAGGAACGAGATTCCAAACTTTCTTGCGAGAAAACTCAGTCAGCTCTTCTTGCATAGCGCTGACCCAGTTTGGATCTCTAAGGGCATCATCAACCTTCTTTGGCTCTATTAAAGAAATAAAGTTGACAAAGAGACAGATATTACTTGAACTTCGTCGTGTCTGAATACCTGCATCGGGATAACCAAGAATTTGATCTATGGGGTGATCTCTAGTCCATCGCTGAGCAGGAGCATGATCGCTCATTTCATAGGTTGGATCAACAATAGGAATGTTCACCGATGAAGAAGCTTGAGGTTCATCAGCGATTAGCTGTTGAGTGTCAGACAAACCATTGTTTTCTGAGAGGTGTTCAGACGAAGATGGATCTGATGGAAGTAAGGTGTTTAGAGGCTCTGCTGAGATCCATGAGTTGGATTCAGCATTAGGAGGTATGATGTTTGGATCATCATCAGCAGCTGGAGGATTTGAATGCTGATGGTTTGAGAAGAAAGGTTCTGTTTCTCTGTAATGAGAAAACATCCAAGCATTTAACTCTTCATTTTCAGCGATTGGTTTAGAGTTCGCTGAGCGAGTTTCGTCAAAAGTGACATAAATTGTTTCTTCCACAGATTGTCTTCTCTTGCTGAAAACTCTGTAGGCTTTGGAGATGGAGGAATATCCTAGAAATATTCCATCATCAGCTTTTTGGTCGAACTTTCCAAGCTGATCTTTGTTGTTTAAAATAAAGCACTGACAACCAAAGATATGAAGAAAGCTAATAGAAGGCTTTCTTCAATGAAAAAGTTCATAAGCTGTCTTTCCAAATCGCTTTACTATCAGCAATCTGTTTTGAGTAAAACATGCAGTATTTACAGCTTCAGCCCAAAATTGAGTAGGGAGGTGAGGATCGCTGAGCATTGATCTAGCAGCTTCAATGATCGTTATGTTTCTTCTTTCAGCGACTTCGTTTTGCTGAGGTGTTCTCACTGAGGAGAAGTTATGAGAGATTCCCTTGTTCTCAAAGAAAATGTTCAGAGAACTGTTTTTGAATTCAGTTTCATGATCACTTCTTATTGAACGAACAGTGAGATTATTCAGCACTTCCATCTTCTTAACAAAAGATATTAGTTCTTCTGGAGTATCACTCTTGCAGCGAAGAAAGATAACCAAGGTGTAGCGAGAGTATTAATCTACAATGACAAGCGTATATTTCTTTCCAGCTATTGATGGGATGTTGACAGGGCCAAACAGATCCATATGTAAGAGCTGAAGAGGACTTGTCACTGAGGAAACTTGTTTAGACTTGAAACTATCTTTTGTTTGTTTTCCTTTCTCACATGCTGAGCAGAGAGATTCTTTAGCATATGAGTGCTGAGGAAGACCAGAAACCAGTTCCTTAGAAGAGAGAGAATTCAGGGTTTTCAAATTTAGATGAGAAAGCCTTTTGTGCCATAGCCAGTTGACATCAGAAGAGGCTTTAGAGAGAAAACATACGTTTTTTCAGTGATAGTAGAGTCCATATCTATTACATAGACATTTTCTCTGCGATAACCACTGAGAGAAAGTTTTCCTTTCTCATTTACCACTAAACATGTTTTCTTGGAAAAGCGAACTTCATAGTCTTTATCACATAGCTGACTGATGCTCAGAAGATTGTGCTTCAGTCTATCTACATAAGCGACTCTTCTGAAGGTAGTTGTCCCATTGCTGAGGACACCAAACCCTCGGGTATATCCTTTTCCGTTTCCACCGAAGGTCATAGAGGGACCTTTCTCTTCCTTGTATTCAGTGAGCAGGTCTTTTTGTCTAGTCATATGACGAAAAAAATCCACTATCGAGATACCAGATGCCCTTTGATCCTTGCACACATAAGGAAGATTAAGCTTTGTTTGGTACCCAGTTTTCAATGGATCCTTTAGGGTTAGTGGAGATGGAATGTTCAGCAATCTTCACAGCAGATGAAGATCCAGCTTCAGTGGTAATCTTCACTTTGGTTAATTTCTTAACCTTATTGGTATTCTTCACCTTGGTAGATTTTTCAGCTTTGATGACTTTCTCAGGCTTGGAGGCATTTATCTTCACTTTAGCTGATTTATCAACTTTAGTGGCAGTTGGATATTTGCTTGCAATATGGTCAGTAAATCCACAGTGATAGCATTTTCTATATTTGAATGTGGTTTTTGGACCAGAAGTAGAAGGTTTTGAGAATTTAAGATGAGCGGGTCCAGCTCCAAGAATGCTTTTCTCATGAGATCTGGGAGGAATTTTTATTTCTTCAGATCTCCTAGGCTTAAGATCAATCTTTAACTTTGGAGGACAGAGATCAAAGATTTCTATCACGGAGCTAGACGATTGATTCGCTGAAGGTTTAGAGGGAACTTTCAACTTTGCTTTCTTGGAAGCCTTTTGAGGATGAAGAATGGATTTTCCTTTATCCGCAGACTTAGAGCCTTTGGATTTTTCCTCAGGGATAGAATTAGAAGAAGAAGGATAAAACTGATTATAAGAAGTGTCAGAGATAGAAGTGACAAACGTTCCAAACTTAAGCATGGAACAGTCTTCTTTAGGCTCATCCCGTGGTTTCCAAAAACCAAGACCGGTTTTATCACCGCCAGGAGTTTGAGCGTTTATTATCTCAGTGATCTTTGTTGAAGAATTACACCATTTTTCAACAGTAGCCTTTTCTTCTTTTAGAGCAGCGATGGCTTGTTCGCGTTCTATGCTGATGATTTTATTTACAACAACTTGATCTTTCAAACTTTCCTCTAAAAGAGTCAGTTCTCTGATCTTTTCATGGCATTTTTCCAGCTGTTCAGTTAAATCATTGTTTTTTCTTTAAGCTAGAGATTTGCCGTTTATAACATTGTAAAGATCAATTGTCAGCACATTAACTGCGCGACTTCTCTCTGATACAGGTAGAGAGGGGTTAGTAGATATAGATACCTGAGATGATATATAGCTCATAGAAGTTTCAATAGGTTCTTCCACTTCTTCTTTAATCTCAGCCGTGAGGCAAAGATTAGCGACTTCTTCTTCATCAGAACTTGATTCTTCTGATTCTGCCCAGTCATGTTCTTCAGCAATGAGACATTTACCTTTTCGCTTGTAGCTTTTCAGCTTTTGATATTTCTCTTTCAGCTTTAGGTACTTGTCATCACTGGATCTTCTAGAGGTAGAAGGTTTGAAGACTTTCTTTGACCTGCACTCACTTGCAAAGTGTCCAATCTTTTCACAGTTATAGTAAGTAGCAGAAGCCTTATCAACAAGGGTTAATTTTGGCTTATCAGTGAGAGAGAGAGGCTTATTTCTTTTGAAATTGCTCTTTCTTGCAAATCTATTGAAAGAGTTTATCAAGAGTGCTAAGGATTCATCAAACTCTAAAAGATCAGTGTCTGATATATCCTCAGATTCAGAATCTAACTCAGTGATAGTAAGAGTAGATCGCTGAGATGGAATTATCTCTGAAGAGACTAAAGCAATAGGAGTGCTTTTGGAGTCTTTAGAATATTTTATAAGAATCTTCTTCAAAAGGTTTGATTGCTCATAGTTGAGCAATATTCCATACAAGGTGCTGAGAGAAAGAGAATTAAAGTCTTTTGTCAGCTTGAGACATATTGAATAACTGTCCTAGCATTCAGGAAGACATTCTAAGAATTTTGTTAGGACCTCAGAATTAGAATAGGTCCTGCCAACGGTTCTTAGATCAATGATTAAGTAGTTAAACCGCTGATGAACATCAGAGAGAGATTCATTCTTACCAGCGATGAAACTTTCATACTGTCTTACCAAGTTAATCTTTCAAGTCTCTTGGATTTCAGTGGTGCCTTCATATTGAACACTTATGGTTTCCCACATTTCTTTAGAAGTTTTAAGATGCATGATGGAATGAAAAACTTCATCAGGCAGAGCCATAGAGATAATGGTCTTTGCCCTTACATCGATACCAACCTTCTTTTTGTCCTCATCACTCCTTTGTCTGATTTCCTTAGCAATATAGCGTTCATGAATAAATGGAGTGGTGGCAGTAGCTGGAACGACAGGTATGATTTGGACAGGTTCATAGGGTCCGTTTGCTACGTACTCAGGTATAATGGGATCTGCACCTTTAAGAAATAACATCATTCGATTTTTCCAGAGAGAGAAGTTATCTCTGCTAAATCGAGGAGGTTTAGAAAGTGAAACATTATCATAGTAGTTTGTGTTTGTGTTAAGTTCCATTTTAGAATAGCAAGGAAGAGAATAAAGCAAGATCTTGTTTATCAGATTAAACAGTCTGCTCTGATACCACTTGTTGGTCCCGAAGGTGCTTAACAAGTTTGTAGAATTGGGGGGGGGGGTTGAATACAAACACATAATTTAAAGTTTAATAAAATGTTTATTGATAAATCAAACACAATTTACAAGTCTGTTGCGGAATAAGATTAAGTAGAACTCAATCTAAACAAACGTAAGAAAACACTAAGAGAGTTGCACAAGAATATAGAGAATGGGGATTGGAGAAGTATAGAAAACAAGGGTTTCTATAAGATAGAAAGATGAAGGATAGAGGTGAGCACACTCTTTAGATGAAGAGGTAATCTTTCTATTTATACCTTATGCATTAAATGCATGGCAGGGCACTTTACACGTGTCCTTCATTGATTGGCTGAGAGAGTCTGACTTTGGGAGACATGCTTTCGGCCTTATCATGAACAGTGTAGTTGACAGAGTTGTTGTACGAATTGTGGCAGAGGTATGTCCATCTGACACATCGTACTGGTTGTTCAAGGTAAGATAAAAGAAGACTTGAGGCATAAGCTACGTGATCGTTTGATCGCTGGATATCTCTTCCTTCAGAGATACAAAGAAGTTCAGCTATCGCTGAAGCTTTTCCTCATGTTCCTTCGCGTATAGGCAGAGTCGTCTTTGCTTCACTGATATCCGCATCAGGTCACTAGTAGACTTGTCTTTGTTCAGTGGCTTCGTCTTCGATTCAGCTATAAACATCTGTTGACGCGAGACTTGTCTTCAGGGATTACGTTAACTGTTTACATTAGAGAGTATCAGCGATAACTGAACAGACTCAGTCTGATCGTTGATAGTGAAACACTAATACATATGAAATGTTTACAAGAAAGGTCATCAGTGATAAAGGTGCGTTTGGTACGCAGACAGGACATGACAGGACAAGATGGAACAAGATAGGACAGAACAGAACAGGATAGTTGTCTAGCGTTTAGCAAGACATGACAGAACTGGACAGAACAAGACTAGACTGGTTAAATGACAAATGTACCCCTGATAAAAAACATAGATTACATCACATTAAACTAATTTACATCACTAATACATAGTGCAATGGATTATCAAAAACATAAAACTAATTTATCATGATTGGATTTTGGATATGGAAATCAAAAACCAAATTTTAAGTTTCGGATTTTAAGTTGTTTCGGGTTTTAGATTGATGTCGGTCGGGTTCGGGTATTATATAATGCAAAAGTTATATATATATATTCAATCGTTTTTTTGGATGAATAAAATCGATTGAAAGATTGATGGAATCGATAGCAAGTTTAAAATTTAGAAAATATTTCAACAGACTATAATATACGATTTTCAAAAAGTAATTAGATAAATAAATATATAATATTTATAATATAGATTTATGTTATTTCAGGTTTTCGGACGGGTTGGGTTGCCAACGATCAAACCCAATCCGAACCCAGATATCCTCCCAAATGTTGGGTTTCGGATTATCGGATTTCGGGGTATTCGGGTTTTGCAAAAACACCTTATTTTCGGTTCGTTTGCGCATTCAGATTTTGGACTATTCAGGTTTTGCATACCCCTAGCTTGGAGGTGTGGATGATGAGAATACATGTTTTATGTTTTTGTTTTTAACAAAGGGTATATTAGTCAAAATATTGTTGTTCTACTTAGTTCCAGGGGATTGGAATGGGACAAGTGTGTCCTATTCTTGTTCCACTTAGTTCTAGCGTGTCCCACATATGGTCACGTCAAACATGGAACAAACTTGTTCTGTTCTGTCCTGTTCCACTCTGTTCTGTATACCAAACGCACCCTAACTGAACAGACTCAGTCTGATCGCTGATGGTGAAACACTAATACATATTAAAACGTAATTTTCACTAAGTATAGAAGAGGGTCGTTATCAAATCACTGAGAGAGTTTGGATCAATAATTGTACAATTTTGTTGTGGATTGGACATGAAACTTGCATCCACACTCCATACTCCCTAATATACTCAATATACAATACTCCCCCTTGGATGCAATTTCAAATCGGAGTTCAACCTTGATGTACTGCCTCATTAAAAACCTTGCTAAAGAAAACCGAATGGGAAAAAAACTTTAGCTAAGGGAAAAAAAGTGCAATTGGTAGTTGACTCCCCCTGATGTTGACATCCACAAATCATCACATATTATGCGCGTGTCGCATACCGATATTGTAAACGTGTTTTCTGAAAAGTGCAGTAGGTAGTGCCTTTGTGAAAAGATCTACAACGTTGTTGCTCGATTGAATATACTTCATTTCAATCTGATTATCTTTTATAAGATCTTAAGTGTATGAGAAGAACCTTGGAGGGATATGTTTTGTCCTATCACTTTTGATATATCCTTCTTTCATTTGTGTGACACATGCGGAGTTATCTTCATAGATCAATGTTGGAATTTTGCCCTTCTCTATTCCGCACGAAGTCAAAATCAGTTGTGTCATTGATCTCAACCAAACACACTCTCTACTAGTTTCATGAAGTGCAATAACTTCGGCATGACTTGAAGATGTGGCAACAAGTGTCTGTTTCTGAGATCGCCAGGAAATAACAGTACTTTCGTTCATGAACACGTATCCAGTTTGAGATCTAGCTTTATGAGGATCAGACAAATAACCTGCATCTGCATAACCAATCAAACCTTCTTTTGAATTGTTAGAATAAAATAGACCTAAGTCAACAGTTCCTCGAAGGTATCAGAATATGTGTTTGATTCCGTTCCAATGTCTCTTTGTGGGAGATGAACTGAATCTTGATAACAAATTCACTGCAAAAGAAATGTCAGGTCTAGTACAGTTAGTAAGATACATAAGAGCTCCAATTGCACTAAGGTATGGTACGTCTGGACCAAGAACCTCTTCATTTTCTTCACAAGGACGAAATGGATCGTTGTTGATATTGAGTGATCTAACAACCGTTGGAGTGCTTAAAGGATTTGCTTTGTCCATATTGAAACGTTTTAAAACCTTTTCAACATAATTTGATTGATGCACAAGTATTCCATTGTGCATGTGCTCAATCTGTAAACCAAGACAGTATTTAATTTTTCCAAGGTCTTTCATTTCAAATTCTTCCTTTAAAAGCACAATCACTTCATGGATCTCTTTATTTGTCCCAATGATATTCAAATCATCAACATAAACAACTATTATTACATATCCAGATGTTTTTTTCTTAATAAAGAGACATGGGCAAATAAGATTATTTGTATAACCTTTACTTATTAAGTAATCACTTAAACGATTATACCACATGCGTCCAGATTGTTTTAGCCCAAATAAAGATCTTTGTAACTTAATCGAATACATTTCTTTGGGTCTTGTACTTAATGCTTCAGGCATTTAAAATCCTTCAGGAATTTACGTATAGATATCACTATCAAGTTATCCATACAAGTATGTTGTATCAACATCCATAAGACGCGTCTCTAAACTCTCAGAGACTGCTAGGCTGAGTAAATATCTAAAAGTAATTGCATCCATAACAGGAGAATATGTTTCTTCATAATCAATTCCTGGTTGTTGAGAAAAACTGTTGGGAAATTCAGAAATATACAAGTACAGTTAATGCTGCTAGAAGAACTTGATTACTACTTCTGAGAGTAATGCTGAGTGAAGTTAATGCTGCGGAACAAGATTAATGCTGCTAAGTCAAGGTTAATACTGCTAGAGGAGATTACTACTGCTGAAGGTTAATATTGCTCAAAGTATTAATGCTGCTGAAGACTTAGTGTTGCTTATGAGATAATCAAGATTCGTGCAGATCAAGTTTGAAGATTATGGAAAGCTTGGAGATAAAGATGGAAGATTATTTTGAAGATCTTTTATTATTTGTAATTATCTTTTATCTTCAGTATATATAAAGTAGTTTAGTATTGATAGAATAGATTTTTTCTGAGTTTTTGTTTTCATAGAGAGAATCAACCTCAAGGTTTGTAATCCTAATTCTAGAGAAGTAGAATTCGTATTGGTGAGCCTATTCATCAATATTGAGGTTGAGTGTTGAATCTTGTAGCTTTATAATCATTCAATAAAGTTTACAAGTTGTTATTCAGATTCACTGTTTTCATTGATTATTGAATACTAAAGTGTTATTCCGCAAACTTCTTTAATATTGTTTCTGAGGGTTCATTCTTGTTTAGAATTAAGATCATGACAAGTGGTATCAGAGCGAGTATTCTCAGAAATCTCATTCATCATGGAAAATACAGTTGAATCAAACAGTACTCTGGTCTCAAAGGTTCCAATGCTCAGATCCAATGAATTTGACATGTGGAAGATTAGAATCAAGCAACACATTCTCCTCACAGATTACTCCATGTGGGACATCATTGCGAATGGCCCATCTGATGCAGGAAAGATTGGTGAGGGTGGAAAAAGAACCCTACCAAAGACAGATGCAGAAAGAAAGACAAGGCAGACAGAGATGAAAGCCTTGAGCACTCTGCTCTTGGCCATTCCCAATGAGTATCAACACCAACTCTGTAATTGCACTGATGCACAGATGCTCTGGAATGCTCTAGAGAAGAGATTCTTTGGTACCAAAAGTACCAAGAGAAATCAAAAGGCAATCTTGAAACAACAGTATGAGAACTTTATGTCAACTAAGAATGAGTCCATGACTCAAACTTTTGACAGGTTTAACAAGCTGATTGGTGAACTAGCTACTATGGGAGTACATATTGATCAAGATGATGTAAACAGAAAGTTCTTAAGGTCCCTTGGAGATGAATGGACCATGTACACTGTTTCATTCAGACAAAATGATCAGTTGGAAGAGAAAGAACTTGATGATCTGTACAATGATCTTAGAGTATTTGAAGCTGAGGTGGAGGCAAAGAAGAAGCGTTCTGGATATATTCATAATGCTGCACTCCTATCAGCATCAATTGATTCTACTACTAGCCCTGAATCAGTTAATGTTGTTAATGGAGCAAATCAAGAAAAAGGCACTGATTCTGTGTTTGAAGTCTTTCTTTCCAGTCATGGTAATTCCTCTTTGATTAATGATGACTTAGAACAACTTCATCCTGATGATCTTGAAGAAATGGATATTAAATGGCAGATGGCCATGCTTTCCATGAGAGTGAAGAAGTTCATAAAGAGGACTGGGAGGAACAACTTCTCCCAAAGAAGAGAAGATGCAGCAGGTTTTGATAAATCAAAGGTGGAGTGCTACAAATGCCATCTGAAGGGACATTTTGCCAAGGAATGCAGATGTGGAGTGCCTCACAACAACAACCACCAACAAGCACAGTCTGGAAACCTCAACCATAACAGAACTCTGCTCAAGCCCTTGTTTCTCAACAAAAAATGAGGTTTGACTGGAGTGATCAAGCAGAAGAGGCTATCCAAAATCAAGCACTGATGGCTGAAGTATCTGATCTCCCATCTGAGGTAAGTTCTAATATCTGTTCTAAATCTTGCATAGACACTTTTAAAAGGTACAGGGATCACAACCAGAAGATGAGTGATGACTTTAAGAGATTAGAAAAGGACATAAAAGACTATGTGAGAATTGTTGAGAGGTTTGAGGAACAGATTAAAGGTTTTCAAGCCAATGAAATCCAACACTCATATGACACCAATTACTAGAAGTGGGAGAAAAAGGATCTAGAACTTAAACTGACCAAATCTAAAGAGGAGAGTGAGAAGTTGAGAGAGGAGCTAACCAAGATTAAGCTTGATGTAGAAAAGTTTTCCAATGCTTCAAAAGCAATGGACGCTTTACTACAAACTCAGATTCATGACAAGCTGAGAAGAGGAACTGGATACAATGCCACACCTCCACCATATAACAACAATTACATCCCTCCTACTTCAGACTTACTAGAAACCAAAGATAGGAAGGACTTGCCTGAGGGAGCCACTGAGATATATCCCTTAGATGAGGTTGTTGTTGTGGATAAGACAGAAAAAGAGGTTGGCAAGAGTAAGGAGAACAATATAAGTGGTGGGATTCCTCTAGAGAATAATATTATCACCAATGAGGACTGTGGAAAGGCTTGGATCAAATCCAAGGACATAGAGAAGACAGAGGGAAAGTCTGGTAAGGTACATTACTAACAGACCACAGTTGTGAATCCAGGTCCTTGCAAATAGTGTGCTTGTAAGAAGAATGAGCCCCTAAAACATGATAAAAAGAGGGGAAATCAAAGAAACTGGAATAATCAGTGGGCACAGAAACAAGGGGTTGATCTGAGTAAAATTAATAGACCAAAACCTTGTTTTATCTGTGGCAAATTGAATCATATTGCCAAATACTGTTATTTCAATCCTATAAACCAAAGGATGAACTTTCAAAGACCTATGCAAAAACCCTTGGGTTATAGGAAGATTGAAAAGAACCATGTGGCTAAGAAATCTGTTAAATCTAAAAGCCACATGAAGAAAAAGTTTGTTAAGGAAAGTGTCAATATGTGGGTTCCTAAAAGCACTAAAACTGTTAGTACTGCTATCACAAATAGTTTTGCTGACAATGATAGTGCTGCTAGAAGTAATACTGCTGCTAACAATGTTAGTGCTGCTGACATTGTTAGTACTTCTTCAAAAGTTAATACTGCTAACTCTGTTAGTGCTGCTAACAAGGTTAGTACTGCTAAACCTGTTAGTACTGCTAACTCAGTTAGTACTTCCAAAGTTAGTACTGCTTCTAGTGTTAGTGCTGCTAAACCAATCATATTGACAAAGTACTCCAATAAAGAGTGCTCTGAGTTTAAAAACCTCATCAAAAAGGAATGTAAGTACTTTGATGAGAAAGGGAGACCCAAGACCACTTTGGCTTGGGTCCCCAATCAATACTAACTGTTTAATCTTATGTGAAGCGCAACCAGCAGCTCAAGGGGAAGAGCATCTGGCATGTTGATAGTGGTTACTCTAGGCACATGACAAGGAACATGTCATGCCTCAAGAATTTCAAGAATATTGATGGTGGACATGTTGCCTTTGGTAATACTCCAGATGGAGGTAAGATAAGTTGTAAGGGGGATGTAACCAAAGGTAAAATGACCTTTGAAGATGTATTCTATGTTGAGCAGTTAAGGTACAACCTGTTAAGTGTATCACAAGTTTGTGACAAACAACATAGTATATTATTTACAGATTCTGAATGTATTATCCTTGCTCCTGGATTCAAGGTAGTTGATGAAAAGATGATACTACTAAGAACTCCCAGAAAGGATAATGTTTATTGCTTAGATATGGAAAGTGTTTCAACTGATTCATCCTTAAACTGTCTTGTTTTAAAAGCTTCTTTGGATGAATCATCACTTTGGCACAGAAGAATGTGTCACATGAACTTTAAAACAATGAATAAACTTGTTAAAAACAACCTTGTAAGAGGTTTACCTTCCAAAGTCTTTTCATGTGATGATCATTGTGTTGCCTGTCTCAAAGGCAAACAACACAAAACTTTTCATAAGTCCAAAGAGTTGAACACAATCTCTAATTCTCTTCAGTTATTGCATATGGATCTGTTTGGTCCTACAAATTTTATGAGTATTGGTAAGAAATCATACTGCCTAGTTATTGTTGATGATTACTCTAGATTTACTTGGGTATATTTTCTAAGGACTAAGGATGAGACAAGTGGACTGATCAAATCCTTTATTCTAAGAATTGAAAACCAAACTAATCAAAAGGTAAAAGTCATTAGGTCGGACAATGGTACTGAATTTAAAAATCATGACCTAAACACCTTTTGTGAGGAAAAAGGAATTGAGAGGCAATACAGTGCTCCTAGGACTCCACAACAAAATGGTGTTGCTGAGAGAAGGAATAGGACACTGATTGAGGCTGCTAGATCTCTGTTGGCAGATTCAAAACTTCCAATTACTTTCTGGGTTGAAGCAGTTAATACTGCTTGCTATGTCCAAAACAGAGTTCTAGTAGTCAAGCCTAAAAACAAGACACCATATGAGCTTTTAAATAACAGAAAACCTTTTATAGGATTTTTCAAACCTTTTGGGTGTCCTTCTACCATTCTTAATACCAAAACTCACTTAGGAAAGTTTGATAGCAAGGTTGATGATGGTTTTCTTGTT
Source organism: Arctium lappa (assembly GCA_023525745.1). Taxonomy (NCBI): domain Eukaryota; kingdom Viridiplantae; phylum Streptophyta; class Magnoliopsida; order Asterales; family Asteraceae; genus Arctium; species Arctium lappa. The sequence continues at coordinate 58,525,628 of CM042059.1, read as the reverse complement.
GGTTACTCGTCTCAGAGTAAGGCTTACAGAATTTTTAATACTTCTTCTAGAATAATTGAGGAAAGTGACAATGTCAAGTGCAATGAGAAAACACCAAATCCTATTGGGTCTGGTCCTCAGTGGTTATTTGACATTGATTCACTAACTAACTCTTTGGGTTTCAGTAGTGATTATCATGCAGGTTCAGGAAGTGGAGGATCAGGGGATGAACCAGTTAAAGTACAAGACATTATTACTCAGTCTATGATCTTTCCCACACCTACAATAGAGCTTGTTGATGTCTGTGCAAAAGAGACAATGACTGAACCAATTCAGAGTGAAGAAGAAGGAAGAGATGAGAAGAATCAAGTGCATAAAGAGCCAGAAGCAGCTGATGATATCCCCTCAGCTGACCTAAATGATTCCAATCTGGATGTGGGAATCAATGAAGAACCTAGTCATCAGACTAGAACTCAAAAGAATCATCCTCCAGAGATGGTCAAAGGAGACATATCTTCTCCTATGATAACAAGGAATCAAAGCAGACTTCAAGAGCTGCAGGATCATCAACACACAGTACTAACTTGCTTTCTATCTCAGATTGAACCTAAGAAGGTTTATGATGCAATGAAGGATTCCAGTTGGATAGAAGCAATGCAAGAAGAGTTACTGCAGTTCAAATTGCAAGAAGTTTGGGACTTGGTGGACCTTCCAAAAGGTCATAGAGCTATTGGCACCAAGTGGATTTTCAGGAAAAAAAAAGGATGAGAGAGGCATTGTGATAAAAACAAAGCAAGGATGGTGGCACAAGGGTACACTCAAGAAGAAGGCATTGACTATGAAGAAGTGTTTGCTCCAGTGGCAAGGGTAGAAGCAATTAGGCTATTTCTAGCCTATGCCTCATACATGAAGTTCAAGGTATACCAAATGGATGTGAAGAGTGCCTTTCTTTATGGTACAGTTGATGAAGAAGTATATGTCTGTCAGCCCCCTGGATTCGAAAATCCATCATATCTAGACAGAGTATACAAACTGAAGAAAGCATTTTATGGTCTTCATCATGCCCCGAGAGCATGGTATGATACTCTGTGTACCTATCTCTTGGAGAATGGGTTTAAAAGAGGAATAATTGACACGACCATCTTTATTAAGAGAAGTAAGAAGGACATCCTATTGGTTCAGATTTATGTGGATGATATCATATTTGGATCCACAAAAGATCAAATGTGTAGAGACATTGAAAAGTTAATGCACAAGAGATTTAAAATGAGTTCAATGGGTGAACTTACCTTCTTTCTTGGACTTCAAGTGAAACAGAAGAAAGATGGGATCTTCATAAGCCAATCAAAATATGTGAAAGACATCCTGGAAAAATATGGATTAACAGACTCAAAGCCAGCAAGCACACCTATGGAGACTCATAAACAGATCACTGCTGATCTTGAGGGGAGGATGTGGATTTTCATCTATATAGATCAATGATTAGATCACTCATGTATCTCACAGCCTCAAGACCAGACATCATGTTTCCAGTGTGTTTGTGTGCCAGATTCCAAGTCAAGCCAAAGCAATCACATCTTCAAGCTGTTAAAAGGATTTTCAGATACTTAAGAGGGAAACCTAGATTTGGTCTTTGGTATCCTTATGAATCCAACTTTGACTTGAATGCTTATTCAGATAGTGACTTGGGAGGTGCTAACATGGACAGAAAATCTACTTCAGGTGGATGTCAACTTTTGGGTGCAAGACTAGTATCCTGACAGTGTAAGAAACAAACCACAGTGTCCTTATCAACAACAGAAGCTGAGTATATTGCTGCTGCAAGTTGCTGCTCTCAGGTTCTATGGATTCAAAATCAGATGTTGGACTATGGGGTAACTTTTCTTCACACTCCAATCTTCATTGACAACAACAGTGCTATAAGCATTGTTAACAATCCAGCCAAGCACTCCAAAACCAAACACATTGAGATCAGGTATCACTTTATCAGAGATTGTAATGAAAAGAAGCTAATTCAAGTTGCTAAAGTTCATACTGACAACCAATTTGCTGATCTATTCACTAAAGCTTTTGATGTGGGTAGATTCACTTTCTTGGTCACAAGTGTGGGTATGATCAACTCTGAATAAGCTCATTTGGTTTAAAAAGTATTTTCATACCTGTTATTGGTTTATTCTTTGGTGTTACTAACATCTTTTTCAGGAAGTTATTACCTTGCTCAGAGTACCTCAAGCTTCAAAAAGTATAAGTATGGTTAATGCTGCCAGTGCAGTTTTAATACTGCCAGTGCACAGTTAATACTGCTAGTTAGTTAATACTGCTAGTGGTTAATACTGATCTCAGTTAATAATGCTAGTTAAGTTAATACTGCTAGTGGTTAATACTGCTCTCAGTTAATACTGCTAGTTAGTTAATACTGCTAGTGGTTAATACTGCTAGTTAGTTAATACTTCTAGTTAGTTAATACTGCTAGGAGTTAATACTGCTTATGTCTCGAATCGTATACATACCCTTTTTTCCCACCCAAAAGTTAATAACGACTCTTTGCTTTCTATTCATCTGCTCTCTAACCCTTTTCTTTCAAGTACCAAGTGTTGCAGTCTAGAATACTCAAGCACAATGGCATCCATGGCATTCATTGATGAGCACAACGAGATTGCGATGCTATAGAGGCCGAAACAAGCTGCTGGATTCCACCAGATTGTGGATTTTCTCAAGTCCAGCCATATTGCCCATGCTCTCACTGTGTCGCCAACAATATACATAGAGCATCAAAGACAGTTCTGCGCGAATGCCACCGTAGTGACAGAGAATGGTGTGCAGATAATCAAAACAAGGGTGTGTGACAAACCCTTGTCAGTTTCTGAAGAGGTAATACGCATCTGTCTACGTCTAGACGATGCTGCAGGTATTACTTCTATTCCAAATGAGGACTTGTTCTCAAACCTTTCAAGAATGGGGTATGGAGGCCAATTGGGTGGTTTTAAATTTTCAAAAGCCAAACTTTATACCCAATGGCGTTTTCTTGTTCATACCCTGAAGCACTGCATTTCCAAAAAAGACTACTGGATGGAGTGAGTTTAGCAGTACCATTGCTTATGCTTTGGTCTGCTTGGCCACTGCCAGAAAGTACAATTTCTCTAGAATGATTTTCAGTGATCTTGTATCAAACTTGGGAAGCAAAAAGAGTTTTTATACGTACCCCAGGTTTGTACAGGAAGTTATAACCCATGAATTGACGGATATGCCTCACTTTGATGAGGTATATGTATAAAAAATCCCCAAAGGTAAGTCCTTTTCAAACATGAAAAGATCTCCATTGGACTCGGAAGGAGTTGACACCCCATTGTTCTCTACAATGATGGTGGTGTCCCACAATAAAGAAGGTATGGCTTCAGGGTCAAGGCCCTCATTAGACCAACCCACTGAAAGCCAATCCCAACCTTCCATCACCATATCAATCCCTCAGTCCCTTGTTCAAAAACCAATTGCACCAATAACCAATACTTATATAAGGAAAAAGGTAAAGAAGGCTCCTTCCCTTCTTGTACCTTCACCCACAGAGCCTTTAAGCCCTCTAATGGAGAATTCTCCATTAGAGAATATCTACAGGGAAACCACAGGGGTGTCTTCCAACCCCATGGAGGTGCTCAATGAGGAGATGTTTGAGCATGTAGGTGCTAAGGCTGCCACTACTCCTGCTAGCACAGAGGAGGTCAGTGGTAACATAAATAAGACCTTCCCCATGGCAACTTTGGATGAGGAATCATCCAAAGGTCCCAGGTGCCAAGAAACCATGGGGGTAGTAGGTGCTTCTGCTAGGCAGAAGACCTCTACTACAAAAAGATCCCATGATCCTTCAAAAGAGGGTAACACTTCTGGAGAAGGTGAGGACAGATATAACTACTATGAATTGATAGAAGCAATGGGAAACATAAACATGGATGTGATCAAGCAGGGGAAATAAATTGAAGAGCTGAAACTGATAGTTCTGTCTCAACAAGAACAAATTGTCAACCTGAAGAATATGGTGAAGAGATTAATCCAGAAAAAGAAAAAGAGGCGGTTTGTGCTCAAAAGAAGGGAACCAGTGACTGATGCTCCCAAAAAAGGGAGTCAGAAGCTGATGCCAACATGGAAGATGCCAAGAATAAGGGGGAGCAAGAGAAAGTTGAGTTTGAGGGGGAGCAAGAAACTGCAACAGATTTTGTACAAGCAGCAGAAACATCAAGCAGAGCAGCAGTAACAGAACAAGAAGCAGTAACAGTTAATGCTTCTGATTCAATCAAAGAAGCAGAAAATGTTAATACTACTGAACTAAAAGAAGCAGCAGGAATAGTACAAGAAGTTTTGACAGATCTTGAAATTGCTGAAACCTTAATCAAAGCCAAGCATGATACTCCCAAGGTCATCTCAAAGGCCAAATGAGTTGTCATCAAAGAACAAGGTGAACTAATCAAGAAAGCAAATGTAAAGAAGAAGGTGAGCAAAGACAAAGGCAAAGCTAAAATGGTGGAATCTGATCAACCAATCAAAAAGAAAAAGTTGGTTGAGTCAGATGAAGCTTTGGCCAGGAAGATGCAAGCTGATATTGAGAAAGAAGAAAGGGTTCAAGTTGAAAAAGACAGGGAAATGGCTAAGGCTCTGGCTGCTGAACTGAATGAAGCTTATCAACAAAGCCTGGCAACTGAAATTGCACAGAAGAAAGCTGCAAATCTGAAGAAATCCGTGGTGGTCAAAACAGCTGCAAAGAAGAGACAACCCTCAAAGACATTCCTTGGTACTCAAGAGAGAAACAAGATGATTACATTTCTCAAGGGTGCTGTAGGAGTCAGAAAGTAGATGTTCTCAAAGATGTCTTTTGAGAAGATTAAAGAGTTATATGATTCAGAGATGCTAAAGCTTCAAGGGAATGAAACTTCAAGAGTGGAAATGGAGAAGAGAATAAAAGAAAGCAATGACTTTATGATAGAAAAACCTTTTCCAGATGAGCAAGAAACACCACCAAAGAAAGAAGCATCTCTTGGTGAAAGTCTAAGGACTTTAAAAAGAACCAAAATGATGGCAAGAAGAAAGTCAACCAAGAAGCCTAGAATAGTTGAAGAAGAAGCTGAGAAGGTTGCTGAAGAAGAAGGGGCACCTAAGTCATCTGAACAGAATGAACTAGCAAGAACTGATGATGTAAATCTATACATGGTAGTGATGGACAAAGTGCCTGAACCAATTTCAGCAGAACCTGTTGGTGTGAAGCCTCCTAAGGTCATTCTATGGGACACAATGAAGGTTGATGGCAAGGAATACATAAGGCTTAAGAGGAAAGATGAGAAGTATGAGGTGTTCAATACTTGGGCAAAGATTGTCAGAACATGCTCCTGGTCAGATCTTGAAGAAATGTTTGACATAGGTATGAAGTTGTATGCAGATCAACTGAAAGCTCTAGAGATTTCAATTAAAAAATTAGTGATGGAGTATCGGTGTATGATGTTCAAGCCTGAAGAAGTGGAGCATGTCATCAGAAATGTGTTCAAAACTGTCAACAATTGGACTCTATATGAAACTAGTGGAGTATATGCACTAACTATGGATATAAATCACATAGAGTACTTCCTAGTGGATAGAGTATACAATCACAGTAGACTGAAGCTACATGCAATGTTGAAGAAGAAACTTGGATGTGTTTCAGATTCAGAGATGGCTAAGTATTTGATTCAAAGAACAATCAATCAGAGTTTGGGGTTGGATGCAAATACAAGAGTATAAGCCATGATGAAGTTTTGGGAGCATCTTGAAGACTATCTGAAGAACTTGACTTCTCTTCCTAAAAGTCAAGTTAGGGGGAGATTGTTGGGAAATTCATAAATATACAAGTACAATTAATGCTGCTAGAAGAACTTGATTTCTACTTCTGAGATTAATGCTGAGTGAAGTTAATGCTGCTGAACAAGATTAATGCTGCTAAGTCAAGGTTAATACTGCTAGAGGAGATTACTACTGCTGAAGGTTAATACTGCTCAAAGTATTAATGTTGCTGAAGACTTAGTGTCGCTTATGAGATAATCAAGATTCGTGCATATCAAGTTTGAAGATTATGGAAAGCTTGGAGATAAAGATGGAAGATTATTTTGAAAATCTTTTATTATTTGTAATTATCTTTTATCTTCAGTATATATAGAATAGTTTAGTATTGATAGAATAGATTTTTTCTGAGTTTTTGTTTTCATAGAGAGAATCAACCTCAAGGTTTGTAATCCTAATTCTAGAGAAGTAGAATTCATATTGGTGAGCCTGTTCATCAATATTGAGCTTGAGTGTTGAATCTTGTAGCTTTATAATTATTCAATAAAGTTTACAAGTTGTTATTCAGATTCACTGTTTTCATTGATTATTGAATATTAAAGTGTTATTCCGCAAACTTCTTTAATATTGTTTATGAGTGTTCATTCTTGTTTAGAATTAAGATCCTGACAAGAACCTTGAGAGAAAAACCTTGAGCCACAAGTCTGGCTTCGTATCTCATAATTTCATTTTTCTCATTTCTTTTCCGTACGAAAACCCATCTGTTTCCGATAGGTTTCACGGCTTCTGGCGTGAGAACGATGGGTCCAAAAACCTTTCTTTTATTGAGGGAATTTAATTCAACCTGAATAGCCTCTTTCCATTTAGCCCAGTCCTCTATATTTTGACATTCGACGACAGACATTGGTTCAGGGTCATCATTTCCAAAAATATCACATGCAACAACATAAGAAAATATATCATCGATATTTTTCATTTCATTTCTGTTCCATAATTTTTTCGTATACCCATAATTGATTGCAACCTCTTTATCGATATCATCAATTTCCTCTTCTAAGGAATTTTTGATATTTTGTATCTCTTCGGTAACACTTTCCTCGTTACCAAATGCAATTTCAGTTCCTTTTTTCTTTTGGGGATTTTTATCTTTAGAGCTTAATGGTCTTCCACGCTTCAGGCGTGCTTTAGACTCCTCAGTGACTTTATTATTTGTTTGTCCAACTGGGACATCAATTCGAGCTGGAGCATTCACAGCTGGTATATAGGATTTAGTCACTCTCTTTGTATCAGTAAATGCATCAGGTAATTGATTTGCAATTTCTTATAAATGTATTATCTTTTGCACTTCTATTTCACATTGTTTCGTACGAGGATTAAGATACAATAATGACGGTACACACCATGAAACATCTTTTTCCTGGATTTTCTTTTCTCCCCCTAATGCTGGGAACGTTGTCTCGTTAAAATGGCAATTGACAAAATGTGTTGTAAAAACATCACCCATTAGCGGTTCAAGATATCTTATGATAGAAGATGACTCATATCCAACATATATTCCCAACCTTCTTTGAGGACCCATTTTTGTGCGTTGTGGTGGTGCAATGGCGACATATACTGCACATCCAAAAATTATAAGGTGGGAAATATTTGGCTCTTGACCAAAAGCAAGCTGTATAGGAGTGTATGAATGATATGCATTTGGTCTCATGCGAATTAATGATGTAGCATGTAAAATTGCATGACCCCATATAGAAATTGGAAGTTTTATTCTCATTATTAATGGTCTAGCTATTAGATGGAGACGTTTAATTAATGATTCGGCTAAACCATTTTGTGTGTGAACATGAGCTACTAGATGTTCAACAACAATCCTTACAGACATGCAATAGTCATTAAACGCTTGAGATGTAAATTTACCAGCATTATCAAGTCTCACTTTTTTAATAGAATAATATGGAAAATGTGCTATTAATTTAATAATTTGAGCAAGAAACTTTGCAAATGCCACATTACGATTTGATAAGAGGCAAACATGAGACCATCTACTTGATGCATCTATTAAGACCATGAAGTATCTAAATGGTCCACATGGCGGATGAATTGGTCCACATATATCACCTTGAATTCTTTCAAGAAACATAGGTGATTCCTTTTCAATTTTAGATGGTGAAGGTCTCACAATTAATTTTCCAAGTGAACAAGATGTACATGGAGTAACTTTACCTGTTTGAGGGAGCTTCTGGTCCTTCAATTGTTGTCCATGTGTACTTCCAATTATCCTGCGCATCATTGTCGATCCTGGATGGCCTAACCTGCCGTGCCAAAAACTAAAATCGCAGGATCACAATATTTTTCTTTAACTACCATATTTGTTTCAACCATATTTATATATGTATAATGTAAACCAGAATGAGGTATTGGTAGTTTTTCTAATACATGGTTCTTATCAGTAATATACATATATTACTCATTTCCTGAGGTCACTGTTCGAGTATCATATCCATTAAGATATACGTCATTGAAACTTAATAGATTTCTTTTCGATTTTGGAGAAAATAAAGCATTATTTATAAGGAACTTTGTACCATTCGGTAATAGGAAATGAGCTACTCCTATTCCTTCTATCATGTCTGCTGGACCTGATATAGTATGTATGGTCCCTTTTGTTGGTTTTAATTTAGAAAAATATTTCTTAGCTTTCAGGATGGTATGTGTGGTACCACTATCCGGTATACATAAGTCTCCAACATTTGCTTGATGTTGTGCTCCAATGGAATTCACATCAAACTTCAAATATGAAACAAATTGTAAGTTTATAATAATAAAAATAAGTATCGTAATAATAGGTTAATGTTATTATAGAAATATTTTATATGAAAAAGAGAATAGATAGTTATGAAAATGGAATACATAGTTATTAGAATAAGAAGACCATAAAATTCATATAACATAAAAAGAGAATGCATAGTTACGAGAACGGAAATACATATTTATTTAAATAAAAAGACCAACAACATTTATATAAATCAAAGGTCGATATTGTTAAGGAAATCAGAAACATTTATTTCAGTGTTTGACAACTCCAAATTGTCCATAAGGTTTACTTCCTTCTCTTTTCCATTGAGAGATTCTTTATAGAGTTGACAGAGATGTGGAGGTATGTGGCATGTCCTTGACCAGTGGTCTGTGCTACCGCATCTGTAACAAGAACCTTCATGATTCTGAGTATGACTTCTTCCAGCATCATGTTTTGACATTTTGAGCTTATTTTGTGGTTGGGTCTTGTAGCCTTGTGAAGCATGATGACTATTTTCTCTTTGCCCACGACCACGATAAAAACTACGACCCCGACCGTAAGGGTGGCTTTGACCAAAATTGTTGTTTCGACCATAAGAATGATTTTGGCCAAAATGACCATGACCTCGTCCACGACCACACACACGTCCATGTCCCCGTCCACGAAAATTATTTCAAGGACTATAATTGTTTATAGCATTTGCTTCAGGAAATGCTACTGAACATGTCGGACGTGATTGATCGTTTTTCATTAAGAGCTCATTATTTTGTTCCGCAACAAGTAAACATGAATTAAGCTCAAAATATCTTATGAATTTATGCATTCAATATTGTTGTTGCAAAGTAATGTTTGATGCATGGAAAGTAGAGTATGTCTTCTCCAACATATCCGCATTAGTAACTCTTTGTCCACAAAACCTAAGTTGTGAACATACTCTAAACAATACAGAGTTATAGTCATTCACCGTTTTGAAATCCTGGAATCTTAAAGTTAACTCTCCACTCATCTCTTGCAGCCGAAAGTAAAACTTCCTTTTGGTGATCAAACCTATCTTTCAGGTCTTTCCACAAAATGCTTGGATCACTGGTATTAAGATATTCAAATTTTAACATGTCGTCAACATGTTTCTGAAGAAAAATGTTGGCCTTTGCTCTGTTTTGCGATGAGCATTTATTGATTTCATTTAAAGTGTCTAAAATGCCCATAGACTCAAGGTGCATTTTGATATCCATAATCCACGACATATAGTTCCTTCCATTTACATCAAGAGCCGCAAACTCAATCTTTGCAAGATTTGACATATTGTAACTATCAGACAACGAGGGGGGAAAATTAGAATCCATTTATGTCGATAAATATCGAAATACAAAGAAGTGGGAGCACCATAAGTACAAACATGCTTAAGAAAAAATTAAACTCGTCAGGTGGAAGATTACTGACAGGAATGACTACTAATATAAGTATTACAATAACGAGAATTAGAACATGATGTAACATCTTTGGAAAAATTTTCTTGATTAGATGAACTTGAGAAAGAAGAGTAAATATGTTGAGAAGAACTTACTGGTTAATTTATAGTATAAAATATAGCCGTTGTAAAAGTTTGTTACCATTATGTATATATAGCCGTTGCAAATGATTTTGTAAATAAAAATGATAATTAATACATAAAATCAGTAAATATTATTATATCAATGATGGTAGATATAAGATATAATCAGTGATATAAAATAAAGAAAATAAATAAATGTTAGTATGCTTAGATAAAAATTAGCAAGATAATAAACCTATGCATAAATAAATGTTGAGAGATTAGTATGACAATAAAATTAAGTACGCATAAATAAAAGTTAGTATAAGCATGGAAACATAAATAAGATTAGTATGTGCATAAATAAAAATTGGAGTATTAGTAGTCATAATATCTATAATAAGAAGTCATCAACTTTCATGTTGTTTATTTTGATAATTTACCTTCTTATAGTATTAAGGAAGTATATACCTTAATTAGAACTTTCGTGCTGATAACGTGTTATAAATAACCAAGATTACCACTAGATTAACAATAGATTAAGAGATTTATATATAAAAAGAAAGCAAGGAAGATGGAGATAATGAAAATACTTATGCAAGTATTGGTGTGTCTTTTACATTTACACAAAAGGGGTATTTATACTACATACCATCCTATTCATCTATATAGTCTACTTGGATAATTATTTTACAATTTTATTGTGGATTTGACATGAAACTTGCATCCACACTCCATACTCCCTAATATACTCAATATTTACAATAGTTTTATAATTTTTCGTTTTATATGTCAATTTTTGAACATATTTATTAGAGTAAATTACACTTTTGGTCCTGTGGTTGCCACCAACTATCAATTCTCGTTTCTCTTTGGAACTACTTACAGTTTTGGTCAATGTGGTTGTCATTTTGTTTCACTTTTATTATTATTATTATTATATTATAATTATATACAAGTCCCATTTCTTCTCTTTGGCCATCTACTTTGGCCACCAAGAACCCAAATCAGATCACACACACAGACATAACATAGCCCTCTCTCTCTTTCTTTCTCTCCCTCTCACAAAATAACCCAAAATCAAATATGTTTGTGCAACAAGATCAAATGCAAGACCATTTTTGAAGAACAAAATAACTCAAATAGTCATTTCTTCAACTTCATAAATCAACGATTCATCCCTATTGTTTCAACTTCGAAAGCCAAAACCCCAAATCACCACACCCAAAACATAATCAAAACCATATAAAAAAATCTAAATCAAATATATAAACCAAATGCTCCTTAGAACCTTCGAACCAATAATTTGGTCATTTGGGTTCAAATACATTGAATCCACCATTGGTATCTTCATCATTTGAAACCTTAATCCCCTTACTCTTTGTTCGAAACTGAGTGAAATCTCTATATTTATTTCCCTCGATTTTTTGATGAACCGAGAAAATGGAGACGGGTTCGGCGCCGACGACGGGGGAAGGAGTCGGATATGGGGTAAGGGCCAGCGATTAGGGAGTGGAGGCGTAGATATGGAGAGTCAACGATGGAAGAAGGGGTCGGAGATTAAGAAGGAGCTAGCAAACCGAGGAGTGAAGGGGGTAGACTTGGAGGGGTCGGCAACAGGAGAGAAGGCCATGAATGGGTCCTCGGAGTTGGTCGATGGGAGGGAAGGGTTATGTAGGGTGTTGTCGGTGAGTTAACGAAAATACATTTGCTTTATTTTTAATTTAATAATAATATTTTTTTATTTTTAATTGTAAATTAAAGAAATATGAAAATGACGAAAATAACCTTCGATTTAACGGACCTATTTAACATAAGTTAGTCTGAGGGACCAAAAGTGAAACAAAATTGCAACCACGATAACCAAAATTGTAATTAGATCTAAAGAGGGATAAGAATTAGTAGGAGGTGACAACCACAAAGACCAAAAATGTAATTTACTCTCAGGGGCGGAGGCCTGTTACGGCAATTGGGGGGTCAGGCCCTGTGCTTTTTCTCACATTATATACAGAGTATAGGTTGTCTATGTTATAAATATTTTTTTTATTTGGGCCCCCCACTTCCAGGTCCAGTCCAATAGAATAATAGCAAGTGATTTTTGCTTTGTTAGTCCAAGTCCATACCCTCAGGCCTCATCGGTGTCTCTAATTATAATCTATCGCACACATGACACACCTCAATCGACAGACGACAGTCCAAACCCTCCGACTCTCGGCTATCCCCTCTCTATCGCACACAGACACAGTAGGCGGTAGCAGCAGGAGGCATGTTACTGCTATGATTCTTTCAATCTCTCGACTCTCTGCAGTGTGCAAGAGAAAACACAGCAACAAAAGCAACAACAGCAGGGGTGAAGCCGTGAAGGGGAAGAGGACCAAGATTGTGGAAATTGGAAAGCAGGGAAGAGGAACACAACCAGCGCCCATTCCCAACCTCACTCGGTCTGTAAGCCTCCAATCTCCATTTTTGAATCTTGATATAATGATTCTCCATAATTTAAACTTAAACAGTTAACTTTAACTAGTTAAGACTTAAGTTAAAGTGTTAAACTCCAATAATCTGAAAAACGTATGAATAGCTAGGTTTGAAATTGTTTGATTACTTGATTAGCTATGTTTAAAATTGTTTGATTACTTACTTTTCTTCGATTGGATTTTAACTTGTTTGATGCATCTCTATGCCGCTTATGAAATGTCTAATTTAGGACTTGAGGTTGAAAATCATTAATCCAAAATACTTTTGCAATAATAGCCAGACTAAATCCTTATCCACAAACCATACCATTTCCTCAATAAAGTGGCGGATCCAGAAATTTAGGCGACCGGGAGACCTAGGATATAAAAAAAATCCTAAACCGAATAACTTACCCAAACTAAAACGGTTTTAGGTTATTCAGTTTGGGGGTTAAACAGTCCAGTTAACCAAATAAGGTAACTCGATTTCGACTATTTTTTTTACCATGTCCATTAACCGAATAGCAAAGTATACTATTATTTAATTTACATAATTTCCTTCTAAATTAATTGTTTTGAACATATATGATAACGTAGCATAATTGCAACAACTAGCGGTAACAATATACGGGGAGAACGACTGTCAAACAAGAGAGTGGGGATTTCGCTAAAACGGACTACACCACTTGGGGGGGGGGGACAGTAAAAAATGACCGGGGAGAATTAAGGATATAAGGGCGCGTTTGGTTTGCGGGATTGGAATAGATTTGGATTTCAAATCCATTCCAATCCTGCATTTGATTTGCAGGAAATAATTTCGTTGACTGAATTTCAAAATCGTTGATCATTTTAAAATCCCTAATATGATGGATTTGGAAATCCTTGGCATTGGGCCTGGATTTGAAATCCAAATCCGATGGATTCTAAAACGTGGTCCAGACTTCAAATTGTATCGATCCAAATCCGACGTTTACCAATAAAAATAAATTCTTTCAAAGAGCTCTATTTCTGAACAGATTTGCCCTATGTGCCAGAGGCCTCTTAGGGGATATCCCTAAGGAAAACCTTTAATATAAGGAAAGAAAGCGGAACAAAAATATAAGAAAAAAAAACTCAATCCAAATCCAAATCCAAATCCTACAAACCAAACAAGACTTGTAAAGGAATGGATTTGAAATCCATTCCAAATCCTACAAACCAAACACATGAAGGATTTCAAATCCCCCCAAATCCAAATTCCTCTTTGAAATCCAATCCATTCCATTCCAATCCCGCAACACGACTTTTTTTGGGAGGAGGAACTACTTTAGGACTTTACAGCTTGAAGGATTTCATTCCTTCTCTTGATCCCACCATTTATTTTCTAAACTCGACTTTTTTGGAGGAGGAACTACTTCCATAGCCTCAGCAAATGAAAAGTCAACTACACTCCTCTTTCTATATTCAATCTGAAAATTAGCATACTTATGTTAGCACTCCATGTCAACCTTCTTCACATCCGATGCTACTCTCTTCCTCCCTTTGTCTTTCGGCTTAACTTTGTTCACCTGGTTTATTTCTTCATCCTTATCTGTGCGTTTTCTCTTATGTTTCTATGGCCGTGGATAGCTAATCTTGTTAAGGAGTTTCCTCTGAAAGGAAAGTAGATATCTGATCTGGACAAATGGAAGTATAAACATACATGTGGTAAAACTTCAGTGCTCAGATAAACTTCAGATCCCTTCATCTTTTGCGTTTCTTCTTCAATTTCGTGGATCTATGCATGCATAAAAATTTCAAAATTTATTATAGAATTTAATATATATATATATATATATATATATATATTTGACCCTCCCTAAAATTAAAGTTTTAAATTGGACCCCTATTACCAAGATTTCTAGATTTGCTAGTGTTTGTTTATACCAGTGAAACCTTTTAAAGTACCAATTTCTAGATTTTGGGTAGATAGCTGAAGGTATGCATATACATTTTCCATATTTTAATAAAAAATTTGCAAGAATAACATTTAACCATAACTATATAGTTTTGACGTATATAGTTAAACTTGTTAACAATGAAAGCACAAAGAAATCAAAAGGGTATGCATTTGTTCAATATACGAATCAAGATGATGCCATGGCTGAGAAGGTTAAGTTTCTTTCTTTCCCATTCTATGTATGATATATCAGAAGGGTATGCATTCCAATTCTAGATATGAATATTACCTTTCTTTCTTTCGTTTAAACCTTGGTTATTATCGTGAAAATTCCGTCATCGAGACCCCGTGCGACTATGAGCGTCAACCTTGATATTTGGCACTATCGCCATTTCATTGTCGTCGAGGGATGGAGAGGCTCTGTACATATCGGGCGAATGTGACAGAGAGAATGTCCTGGGCACTATCGCGTGTCACAATCGCCGGTAGTGTACCGAATGTGAGGTTGCGGCCGCGACTGTGCCAAGCGACAATGTTATAGGGCAAAGTCGACGGACACTATCACCCGGGCATAAGGGTATACATTAGGGTCTTATGGGATTTATCTCATTTGGAAAGGGAGATCCATCTTGTGGTGCGATTTTTGGGTATTGAGAGCTCCTTGGAACCTCTCTAAACTCTCTTTTCATTTACTCAAGAGCTAGGGTTTGGTGAGGGAATTTATTACCACTCAAGTTCCATTTGAAGTGGATTAATTAAGAGATTCAAGCAAGAGCCAAGTGCCAACTTCATCTTCTCTACATTTTCTAGGATTTCTCTATTTTCTAGGTTTTACTCTAAAAACCTAGATAGTGAGTTTTCTAACATTTGTAAAACTAGATACATATCATTATGTGTTATTACTCTATTATCTCACTTATTTTGGTGGAAAACCCTCTTTGTGTGGTGAGATACTCATACCACCCATATTTGGGGGCCTTTGGAAGTTTTGGTAAAATAAAAGTGTCACTTGGAACATTAAACGTTTTAGTAGGTTGTCTTCAATAAATGATAAAGTGTGACTTCTATAAATGAATCAATAATTATGGTGATTATCTTTTTTTTTTTTGGAAAGGGTATCCTGGGCCTATGGCCCAGACTAATCCCTGGCAATTAGGGCCTTTGGCCCAGCTGCTAAAGCGTGCAACCCTGAGTTTATCCTCAGTGGCCACAAGTACTGCTAGTGGGGTTCGAAACCGGGTTGAGCGCTATGAACTCCCGAAGCCTTTACCACCACACCACAACCCTTGTGGTTTATGGTGATTATGTTTGCATGAAATGTGTTTTACTACCTAACATCTTATATGAAGAACTATATGTGAATTTAACCCTAGTTTGAGGGTCTTGTAATATATATATATATATATATATATATATGATATGGATGCATGAGTATGGTAGTGGTTGGACCACAAATGCCTTATCTTGATATTATATACACTTTACTTGGAGTAAATTTGTATCGAGTTATATTGCAATTTGGATGAACCGCAAGTATGCACTAGATATTGGGCACTACTTTAGAGGTATGTGCCTAGATCTCCGCCATTCGGGGTAATGCCTTGGAGTTAGTCCCAAATGTGTTGGGCCTTTGCGGTGTTGCTCTTAGGAGTGAACATCAAGGTGTATTGACTCTTGAGGTGAAACTTGTTTGGTGTTTTGGGTCTCCCCCATTGATTCCATATTAGGATCCTTATGGTATATTATCTCTCATTTTATTTGTGGTTTATATTTTGTTTAAACTCACTAGGCTTTGGCCTAACACTTGTTTGTTGTCGATGTGTATCTCAGGTTCTAGCGGTGTGGTCGCCAAAAAGGTTTAGAGAGACCTTAGACTTGAGCTTGGGGAGATACTTTTGGGGACACCCATCTTGAAGATTATCATTTGGGGTTATGATGAAACCCTTTGTAATCATATTTTTTGCTAAGAATTAGATTAATAGGCTGTTGTATTTTGCTGTAAAATTGCATACTTGTAATTAACAAACGATTATACTTTCCCTTTTTGGGAGAGCTCGTATCTTGATATTTATATACCACTTTTCCATTTTTGGAATTGTTTATCCCAATTTTTGGGGTGTTATAGATTATGATACAGATTCATCTTTTGATTGACCTTCTTATTCCTCCGTTGTTCGTCTTAAAGGATTCGACGTAGTTGTACCCAAAGTTATTAAAGGCGCAAGGCACACTTAGGCACAGAGGGGTGCTGGAGCCTAGGCAGCCTCACGAATGCAAGGCGCATCGTATAAAAAATTATATATATATATATATATATATATATATATATATATATATATACTACCTTATAAACCAAATTCCCTAAAAGTCTTAAAGTCTTAAAAGTCTTAAAGTCTTAAAGACAACACTTAAAGCACAATGTACAACTCTACATTACACTGATTTAATTTAATTTAAATTCAAAATTCAAAAATTATCTTTCAAATCTCTCTGCGTCGATTCATGCTTCTCGACTTCCTCTCCAAGAACGACTACTCCATCTCCAAGACGACCCTTCGTTCTCCTCCAACTCTCCGAGCATGGGTTTAAAAATAAGCATCGACCTGCTACTCCATCATCGATCACCATCCAGAGGTCTAGGGTTCAATCGGTTTAAAAATAAGCATCGACCTGCTACTCCATCATCGATCACCATCCAGAGGTCTACGGTTCAATCTTGAAGGTACGAACCGATCAACATCCACCCGATCCACCTGATCTGATCTGCTCAGGTACGTTTCACAAACATACGTGTTCTAGGGTTCGTTATTTTTCGGTTTGTGCAAATTTTGTGATTTTTTTTAATTTTTGTTTTGATTTTGAGTTTTTAGCTGAATGAGTACCTGCTTGTGGATTTTGTGGAGTTGATTTTGTATGTAGCTGATCGAATTAGGTTATGGTGTTTTTTAGTAAGGTTTATGGTTTTCTGTTTTTAGGTGATGTTACTTTGTTCTTTGTGTGATTTTTAGGTTTAACTTAGTTTGTTTGAGGTTAAACTGTTGTGGGTTGAATGGAAATATGACACTATCGATGTTATGTGAGAGGTTTTTTTTAATCACATCGAATGTACACGATTTTTACTAGAAATTGTTTGAAAACATGAATTGATCAAGAACTTTTAGGTTTAACTCTTTTCGGGAGCTTACATTTTCATTTGTGCGTAGTATGTGGTGCTAAAAAAATAACGACTATTTTTGTTCTGTTTGCTTGATGGGTTGAAAAATGAACAAAGAAGTTGGATAAGTCATGAATGGACTCGATCTTTAAGCCACTCATGTGAAAAAATCTTCACTTGTAGGAAATATCTGCAATATAGTTGGGGATTTTTTTTTTCACTAACCTAGACCAAACCTAAGTTGACAATGTTTGCATATAAAGCTTAAGAAAATGATATAAACCGATCAGTGTTAATAGAACATCAAAGGCAAACATTGTGAACTGAGGTTTGAAAACATGAATTGATAATATAAACCAATCAGTACACGATTTTTTCACTAACCTGGACCAAACCTCAGTTCACAATGTTTGCATATAAAGCTTAAAAGGATATAAACCGATCAGTGTTAATAGAATATCAAAGGCAAACATTGTGAACTGAGGTTTGAAAACATGAATTGATAATATAAACCAATCAGTACACGATTTTTTCACTAACCTGGACCAAACCTCAGTTCACAATGTTTGCATATAAAGCTTAAGAAAAGGATAATATAAACCAATCAGTACACGATTTTTACTAGAAATTGTTTGAAAACATGAATTGATCAAGAACTTTTAGGTTTAACTCTTTTCGGGAGCTTACATTTTCGTTTATGTGTAGTATGTGGTGCTAAAAAAATAACGACTATTTTTGTTCTGTTTGCTTGATGGGTTGAAAAATGAACAAAGAAGTTGGATAAGTCATGAATGGACTCGATCTTTAAGCCACTCATGTGAAAAATCTTCACTTGTAGGAAATATCTGCAATGTAGCTGGGGATTTTTTTTTCACTAACCTGGACCAAACCTCAGTTCACAATGTTTGCCTTTGATGTTCTATTAGCATTGATTGGTTTATATTATCCTTTTTTAAGCTTTATATGCACTCATGCTAATATGGATGATTAACTTTTTGTATAATCGTACATTATCTGGAATCGTGTTTCAGTTTCGCTTGATTATAATTGTACATTATCATGTGGTTGCATAATTCGTTGCATTACATTGTATCCACTGAAGTTCTCTTTTGTGCATTAGTACACAAGATATATATATATATATATATATATATATATATACTATAAGAAAAGGAGGGGTTTTTAGAGCGCGCGTGCGACATCACGCAGGGCGCGTCTCCTCATTCCTTCCTCACTCGCACCCTCCTTTTTCCCCCAACTTCTTCCAAATATCGTTTCTCAGACCATGAAATTGGAACATCGTCTCTTTCCCGGTAATCAATCGCCTTTCAATACTGAAATCGATTCACGCTTCTGTTTTGAAATCGATTCAATGGCCTCTACATCTCAAGCAAGTCTTCTCTCTAGAAACAACTTAAAGGTATCACCCTTCCTTTTCATTCTAGGGTTCTAATTTCGATTTACCTTAATGGGTTTCTTTCACTTTTATGTTAACGCGGAATTTTATTCGAGTGATGCTGGAATGTAGCACAAGTGTTCAAGATTTCACTTAAACTTGGATGAATGTTGGTCATATTACTTGATGTGAGAAGAATGGAGAACCAAGGAAATGTA
This sequence comes from Arctium lappa, assembly GCA_023525745.1. Lineage (NCBI taxonomy): Eukaryota > Viridiplantae > Streptophyta > Magnoliopsida > Asterales > Asteraceae > Arctium > Arctium lappa. Next base: position 58,506,386 of record CM042059.1, on the reverse strand, counting down.
TAAATGAATGAAATTAATTTAGGTTTTCTTTGCCGATAATGTCTAATTCAAAATTAATGTATTAATCGATTCACGCTTCTGTTCTGAAATCGATTCAATGGCCTCTACATCTCAAGCAAGTCTTCTCTCTAGAAACAACTTAAAGGTATCACCCTTCCTTTTCATTCTAGAAATATAATGCTTTTGTTTGGCAATGGATTGTTATTTCCTGGAAGTTGGATACAGTACTTGTCAATTGTCTTTAGTGAGTCAACCTTTACCCCGCTTTCACGAACTCTAATCTGTTTAGATTTTGGACCTCTTTTCATTTCAGGTATGTAAGTCCTTAATGCATATCAAGAATTTTAAGTATATTCCTGCCTATATGCACTTCATACGTATACATAATTGGCCGTCTTATTAGGTTTTTATAAATTAATTTTGAAGATACAAGTTTATGGGTGAGAATCTTTTCATGTCTATTAGATTCGGGTAAGTGCTTGTTTTCATTTAGCTTTAGATCCATTCCAGATGTAAACACACCTATTGCTTTGCTGTTTCCTAACTAGAATCAGCACTGGATATCATTTGTATGACCGATTTATATAAATCCTCCCATAACACAAGAGAACTATATGGTCCTGGCCATCGATGAATATTTAGGGGTATTAAAAGTGGGTAAGTATACAACAACCATCAAAGTAACAACCAAATTTCCCAACTTTGGGGCTCCTCCTCAAAGGTCAGCGGTTCGAGTCCTGCAAGGCACAAGGGATTCTCTTGGTTGTTCTCCGGGATTAGTCGAGGTGCGTGCAAGTGACCTGGACACCCATGGTTAACATGAAGATGCTATTGTGAATCAATCCATTCACTTGATGCGTGTGAATTGAGATCAAACCACCAAGATGGAGAATGGAAAACATTTAGCTTAAAGGTGTGGCAATTCACAGGTGATTAATAAGGACAATTCACAAGTGATTAATAGGATACAGAGCTAATCATTTGAAAATTTAGCTTAAAGGTGTGGCAATTCACAAGTGATTAATAGAATGTAAAGCTAATCTTTTAAAGGGACATGGCGCAAATGCATGCTAGAACCATAGCTACATTCGATGATGCGATTTAAATACTCTAAATCATATGATGATTATTACCACCATTTCAATTTCTTAATTAGTGGCAATGATGCTCGACTAACGCCACAAACCACAATGAAACCATACCTTGTAAGATCAAGTTCAATATTTCAAAAAAAGACCAACAAATCCTAATACCAGAAAGTAGGGGGAAAACATGATTTGGATACATAAATATTGATAGATTAATGATAATGATTAGGAATTAAACAAGATTGTGGATGGTGACTTACTAAAATTAGTTTAAGAAGTAAAAAAAAACTTCAAACTATATTAAACTTATAATTATTGGAGGTATAGACATAAAGGGCGATAGGTATAAACCACACCGCATTTTGCGGTGCGGTTTGGTGCGGTTTGAGATTTATGCAGTGCGGTTTAGAAAAATGTTTAAAGTACATAATACATATGCGGTTTTATCCTAAACCACAGCAAGCCATACTGTGAACGCCCTTAATTTTGTTAATAAAGTTTGTACAGTATCTTAATAACAATATGTTGCATATCAAATAATGAATTCTTAAGCCAGAGTAAGTGTAAATCATATCATCATTAAAATCTCCTCTAACAAAACCACTAAAACTTCAAAATCGTTTACGTTTTACGGCTCCCGCCGCATTGCGCGGGTAGACAACTAGTATATATATATATACATAAATACATACATATATACACACATAGCAATACACAACAAAAGTAAACTATACAAAAAAATATACATACTTGTACGTAGCAACAACAAACAGGTAGCAATAGGTAGAACCAAAAATCCAGAAGAGAAAAGTAAGGAAGAAGTATAAGCCTCTAAGGCAGAAGTCCATATGAGATCCGTGAGGATTGAGGAAGAAGTATAAGGTTTAAACTTTAAAGTCGTGAGTGAGGGAGAGTATTTATAGGAGATGATTGATTAAAACTGAATAGAGAATTGAAGAGACTTATCTAATAAATGTGTTTTGTAGAAGTCTAGCAGGTTACAACACATAATTAATATTAGGTTTTGATTTATTTAATAACCCTTTTTGAAGTCTAAGTGACGAGAAAAATATTTGAAATTAGGCTAGATCTTCATAAGGCGTGCCTAAGCCCATACGGCGCCTCAGGCCAAGGCGCTACGCCTTAGTGCGCCTCGCCTCGATAGAGAAAAAGTCCATCCATTTGTGCCTTACACCATGAGAAATTACTAATCCGTATGGTAGAAAATCTAAAACTTGCAATTCAGTAGGAAAAGATAAACTGAACATATCCATAGTATCGTGGTATCTTAGGTCGATGATGCCTAGCAGTAGTGGAAATTTCAGCGTCATTTAGTTCTTTACTGTCGCTCTGCCTCTTCATTTCTTTTCTGGCATCTGGATATCAATTTTAATATGGTATAAATTAGTTGTGTGACATCAAACTAACATCATGAATGTAGAAAATATTATTTTGTATATAATTTAGTATCCCTCTTGAATAGGAAACCAAGTTGTACAGTTGACATAGTTTCTATATGTAGATTAATTATATGTTGCCTTAGCTACCTAGAATTTTCTGTATATACCCTTGAATATTTGGTATGTAATACCCAATATTTTCTTCTCTATACAATGCCTAGTATGTAATACCCAATATTTTATTCTCTATACAGTGCCTATTTAAAGGCACCATAAAACTAGGGTTGGAAACGAACCAATCGAACACGAATAGAGGATTATTCATGTTCTTTCGTTTAACTTAACCTAACAAACGAACAAACAAGAACCGTAAACGAACAAAATATTTTGTGTTCATGTTTGTTCGTTATGAAAATGTGTATGTTTTCTTGTTCGTTTATGTTCGGTCGTTAAGATGGTAAACGAATGTAAACAAACTAACACAAATAAACAAAAAAAAAACACCATTATTAATCATCATATCGTTCCTAAAGAAATAACAAAACAAAATGATAAAGCGGGTAAATTTAAGAGAGACCATTGTTCATGTTCGTTTAACTAAAGGAACAAAAAAATGTGTTCATTTTCGTTCATTAATTAACTTAACAAACATAAACGAACTTCCTGCCGAATAGTTCATGCAACACCCTAAATTTGGAAAGAAAAATATGTTAATACATCAAATAAGGATTTAATCCTTACTAAAATCCAACAATTAATTACCTATATTGGAAATCTAGGTTTTAACATAAATTAAATAGATTCTAACCTTTACACAAATCTACATTATGGGACGGGTGCTACTAAAACCCAAAGACTGGCGCTATCTCCAACAATACCGAAAGTTGTCTCCAGGATTAGCTAATTCCTTCTCGAGCCTTAAACTAGCACTCATCACACCAAAGTGTCGCTAGAACCATTTTCCCAAAGGACCTGATGCACGTGTCGATAAGAAAAAGGTTAGTGTTAGAGCATAAATCTGTTGGATACAAGATCAAGAAGACTGAAGGTCAAAGGTCAAGAAAGTCAAAGCTGAGAAAGTCAAATCTCATTAAAGTCAAAGTCTTTTGTAATGAAAGTCAACATATCGTATTTGTTTATTTCCTTGTTGTAATTAGTTGTAGGTATAAATAGGTTTCTTTGCTTTGTAATCAGTAGCAACAAACAGAAGAGTTTCAGTTGTACGTTTTATCAGTTACATTTTAGAGAGAGAAAGAGTGAGAGAATCTAGAGAGAGAAAGTGTAATCTTGTGGTTTATTGAATCAAATTAAACAGGTAATTGTGATATGTTGTTTGTTTGATTGTTTGTGTGTGATTAGAAACTAGATTTTGGGACTATCAATTGGTATCAAAGCAGATCCAAATCGAAAAATCAAGAAAAATCAAAAAGTTCGTATTTGTGTTCTTCGGTGTCCAGATCAAATTTGAATTTTTGTGCGATTTTGGAGTTGTAATTGATTAGGTTTTGTAAGAAAAGGGTAATCGATCGAGTCTGTATAAGTTTTAGATCAATTTGCACTGTAATCGATTGTTGATTTTGGTTTTTGGTGAGTTTGAAGTTCACGAGTCAAATGCACTGTATTCATATCGATTTGTACATTTTTGTGTATTTGATCGAAATTAGTTGTTAGAATTGTGTTCTAGGTGTTTAGGCGAGCTAATTGTCAAATTTTCGTACTGTAATTCGAGGTCTAGATAGGTTTTTGGTGTAATTTTGATCGAGTTTCGTCGTTTGCGTAAGATCTGAAGTTTGCACAAGTTCGTCGAAGTTTGCACAAGATTCATCGAGGTTTGCGCAAGATTCATCAAGTGATTTTCTGAGATTTGCGTATTCATCTTGAATTGAAAAGAGAAATTTTGAATTCAGACAAGTATACTTTGCGCAAGTATATAGATACGCAAAGTAAGATTTGTGTACACTTCTTGATACTCAAAGTAAGGTTTGTATACGCTTCCTGATTCGCAAAGTCAGAATTGCGTAACCTTCTCAGCACGCAAAGCTACTCGTCACAAGACTTAGTTTATATAACCAGTTCGATACACAAAGGGAGATTTGCGTAACCAGTTAGACACGCAAAGTGTAGTTTGCGCAAGTCGAGTGATACGCAAAGTGTAGTTTGCACAAGTCGAGTGATATGCAAAGTGTGGTTTGCGTATTCAGCGTGATACGCAAAGTAGTGGTTTGCGTACCCCATGTGTTGCGCAAAGCTTGGTTTACTTAGAATTTTTTTTCTCTCTGAGAAATTTTTAAAACTGTTGCTAACGAGGGGGACAAAGTTTTAATTGTGTTCAAAATTTCTGAATTTTTATTTCAAGTTTTCTGTATTTTCTTGATTGTTTCATTTGGACTAACGATCAGTTTCTAGTTTCTTATTGCATATATTTTTCAAACAGGTTTTATCAAGATGACTTCTAAAGATGCACTTTCCATTGGTACTGATGTCAAGCCTCCTGTACTGTTTAAAGGAGAGTATGAACAATGGAAGGACAAATTCCTTGATTTCGTGGACAGGCACACAAATGGAGAGAATATTCTTTTGTCAATTACAAAAGGTCCTATAGCACAAATCATATTTCAAGTACCTGCTGATGATGATTCATCTGATAGTGGACATGGTGATGAAGAAAGAGAACAAAAGACAAAACCAGTTAAAGTGGATTTATCTTAGTACTCTGAAGAACAGAAAAGTCGATATAAAGCAGACAAGCAAGCAAGATCTCTTCTACTTCAAAGCATTCCTAATGAGATTTACATCAAGATTGATAGCTACAAGGATGATGCTAAGAAGATGTGGGATCAATTGCAATAGATGATGATGGGATCCAAGGTCGGGAATCAGATGAAAGTAGCTAACTGCATCAATCGCTACGAGGAATTCAAAGCCAAAGAGAATGAGAGTTTGGAAGATACTTATGAACAGTTTACTTTGCTTCTGTATGAACTGATGAAGAACAAAGTGACAAAGAAGCAGCTGGAAAACAATGTCAAATTCCTAAGTATCCTACGACCTGAATGGAAGAAACATACACGTAGGATGAAGCAGATGAAAGACTTGAATGACATACCTCTTCAAGAAGTCTATGAGACTTTACGTCAGAATGAAGAAGAGGTTGAGGAGAAAAGAGATGAAAAGAAGAAGGCTGAAAAGGTTCCTGATCCGATTGCTTTGGTTGTTGGAGAGAAGAAGAAAGAAAAGAAAGAAAAGGCAGAGAAGAAGAAAAAGAAGAAAGTGCTTACGAGTTCTGAGTCAGAATCTGAATCAGATGGTGATGATGGAGAAAGTCTAAAACAAGCCATGATGTTACTGACCCGTGCCTTTCAAAAGAAATTCTACAAGAAGCCGGGATCAAATTCTCAAAGGTATTCTTCATCAAGTTCAAAGAATCATGAGCACCGAGAGAGGGTGGAAGGAAAGAGATATGAAGAAAACAGATATGTTGAGAAGAAACCTGATGAAAGGAAGAAGTTCATGAATGATTACACTGTTGCCGAAAAGCCAGCAAGTGATCCAGTCAAATGCTACAACTGTGGCACGATTGGACATTTTGCAAAAGATTGTAGAAAGCCAAAAGTTCGTAATTCTCAGTACTATCAGAACAAACTGCTACTGGCCAAACAGCAAGAAGCGGGCATAGTTTTAATGGCTGAGGATGAATTTTGGCTGGATCATTCAGAAGGTGAAGAGGAAGAGAAGGAAGAAACTGCTCATCTCTGTCTTATGGGAAAAGAGGTCAAGTATGATGAATCAGATGACGAGACAGCTGATAAGGTATTAAACTTAACTAAAAAAGATTTCATTACCAAAATAGAAGCTATGATAGTTGAGCTTCAAGACTTACAAAATAAATTGAAAAAGGAAAAAGAAAGAGTTGCTAAAAGAAACAATAAGATATTTGAACTCAATAAGTCGGTTATTGGGAACAAAGATCTGATTGATTCTTTACGCAAGTCTTCTTCTGATTCTAAATCTTAAGTAGATTGTTTTGAAAAGAAGATTTCTGATTTTGAAGTTAAAGTTTCTAAATATGAGTTTGAGAAGAAAGAATCTGCACTAACTGTTTATAAATTGCAGGTTGAGAACAAGCTTTTGAATAAGAAGGTAAATGGTCTGGAAGCCAAACTTTACGCTAGAGGCCAAACAGATCAAACAATCTTTCTTAATGCACCTAACGATGAGGCTGATGTTAAAAAAAATGGGGTCTTGGTTTTGAAAACCCTAATTATCTTAAGAAAGCCATCAGAAAACAACAAGCACTTTATAATTTTGATTTTCTTGCTTGTGCTGGTAAACATCCTCATTTAAAACCCAAATTTGTTACCAAATTACCAGAAGAAGTTGAGGCCAAAGAAACTGAAAATAGAAAGAATGTAAAGAAAATACAACTACCATTTAACTATGCAAATTTAAATGATAGTTATCTTTCAGAAACAAAAAAAATTCTTTCAAACGACTATTTTGCTAGTTATTCTATTTCTGAGATGCAGGCAAAACCTGCAGTTGCAAAGGTTTATGTTCCTCCACTTATTCTTGAAAGCAAAATAGTTGAGTTGGAAAATGTTTTGTCTGATGAAAAACTTTTGGTTTATATTCAACAAAGTGTATTTTCTACTGTATTAAAGAACACGATTTTTCAATCTACATCTACAAAGTATTCTAAAGTTTCTAAGGCACCTCAAACTTCGTCTGATAGTTTTGATGACTTATTTGAGTCTGCAAATGATTTTCTTAATTCTGATGATGGGTGCATACACGAAATTGATATGTTTGACTTTAATGCTATTCTTCCTGATCATTCTACATGTCTTTTAAATGAAAAGGTGTTACCAAGTGTTCTTAAAACTGTTAAATCATCAACTAAGGTTGGTGAATCAGTTTCTGTAACTGCTGATTATTATTCTCAAGGTAAGAAACATAAGAAACAACGATTACAGAAACAGAAATACACTGGTATACAAAAGAAAACTCAGTCTCAGAAATCTGCTTTTCCTAATAAATCTACATCTTGTGTTTCAGATATAAGCAAGAAAAGGTCGAAAGCTCAAACAGAATGGCAACCAAAACGGAAGGATGATGAGATAGCTGGATCAGTTTCTGATAATTCTTGTACTAGATCTGTTAGTAGTGATTCAGATGTAGTTGGTCAATATGATTCTCATCAACAAAACCTTGTAACTTCTTACAAGCGTTATTCAATAAAGCAGTTGATTCAATTATATCCTATTACTACTAGATCTCATTATAATTATCGGAGAAGTGATTTTGCTTATTCTCATAATTCTTCTGATTGGTACGGATCTTATCATGTGCATTCTTCAAGATCAAATATTTTTAAAGGTTTTCAAAACAATAGAGGGTCCATTTTCAAATGGATACCAAAATCTTGTGCTAATCTATTAGGACCCGTTTTTAAATGGGTACCTAAATCTATTGTTTCCTAATTACTCTTGCAGACACTGCATATGTGGTACTTGGACAGTGGATGTTCCAAGCATATGACTGGGCAAAAAGCTTTATTGTCTAATTATACAGAGAAATTCAGTGGAAATGTTAGATTTGGAAACGATCAGCTTTCACCAATCTTAGGATATGGTGACATCATTCAAGACAACATAACGATCAGTAAGGTGAGTTATGTCAAAGGCTTAGGGCACAACCTTTTTAGCATTGGTCAATTCTGCGATAAAGGGTTAGAGGTCAACTTCAAATCTAAGAGTTGCTCGGTTCGTACTGAAGATGGCACAGAACTTTTAGGTGGACATCGCAAGACAAACCTCTATACCATCAACCTGTCCAAGTTCAGATTGACAATCAAGTTTGCTTAATGACAAAAGCTTCAATGCAACAAAGTTGGCTCTGGCATAGACGTTTATCACACCTGAACTTTCGTTATATCAATAAGTTGGTTAGTGGGAAATTGGTAAAACGACTTCCTGAGCTGAAATACGAGAAAGAACACTTATGTGCTGCATGTGAGAAGGGTAAGATGAAGAGAGCTCCGCATAAACCGAAGCCTGAACCAAGCACTAGTTCTCCGTTAGATTTGTTACATGCAACAAAGTTGGCTCTGGCATAGACTACGATGAGACGTATGCTCCAGTAGCGCGTATAGAAGCAATCCGCATGTTTCTAGCCTACACAGCTCATAAGAATTTCACAGTCTTTCAGATGGATGTGAAAACAACCTTTCTGAATGGCATTCTTAAAAAGGAAGTGTACGTGTCTCAACCAGAAGGGTTCGTCAATCCAGAGAAGCCAGATCACGTCTACATCTTGGACAAAGCCCTGTATGGTTTAAAACAAGCCCCTCGAGCATGGTATGACGTTTTATCTAAATTCTTGGTCAAGTCCGGTTTTTCCAAAGGTAAGATAGATATCAAAAAGGAAAAAGCTGATATTATTTTTATTCAAATATATGTTGATGATATAATATTTGGTTCTACAAATCCAAAATTTTGCAAAAACTTTTCTAACCTTATGGTGTCACGTTTTCAAATGAATATGATGGGAGAGATGAATTTCTTTCTCGGATTACAAGTTAAACAATTTTCTACGGGGATTTTCATTAACCAATCTAAGTACATTTTGGACATTCTTCGGAAGTACAAAATAGAAAATTGTAAACCAATTGGAACCCCGATGGCACCAGGTACTAAGGTTAACATTGATCCTTCGGGAAAAAGTGTTGATGTTAGAACTTATAGAGGTATGATAGGATCGTTAATGTATCTTACATCTAATAGACCAGATACTATGTTTTCAACATGTTTAGGTTCTAGATATCAGGCTTCTCCTAAAGAATCCCATTTGGCTGCTGTCAAACGGATTTTTAGATATCTGAAAGGGACTGCAGATCTTGGTCTGTGGTATCTTAAGGATACTGGGTTTCAACTGACTGCTTATTCAGATGAAGATCATGCAGGTTACATGTTGGACAGAAAGAGTACTTCTGGTCATGTTCAATTTCTTGGAGACAAGCTCGTTAGCTGGGCATCAAAGAAACAATTATGCATTTCCACATCGACTGCTGAAGCAGAGTACGTAGCTGCTGCCAGTTGCTGCTCTCAAGTCTTGTGGATGCGAACACAGCTATGAGACTATGGATTCAAGTTTGATAAAATTCCAATCTATTGTGACTCGAAGAGTGCAATCGCGATATCTGCTAATCCTGTCCATCATACGAAAACCAAACACATTGACGTTAGGTATCATTTTGTTAAAAATGTAGAAAATGGAACAATTGAACTTTATTTTGTAAAAACAGATTATCAACTTGCAGATTTATTTACCAAACCATTAGATGAAAAGAGATTTAATTTTCTTGTCTCTAAGCTTGGTATGTTAAATCTTAAGACATAATCGGTTGTTACCTAATAAAGTTACGTATTGTTATTTTTCATCATTTTCTTTATCTTTATGTCTGAAGGATATCTGCACTTTAATTGTTTGCTCATGATCTCAGGGGGAGTAAGAGAAGAATTTTAGATGATTTACATACATTTGAGGGGGAGCATAACTAATTTCTGCATTTTGCTTAAATGACAAAATTTTTGTGATGCATGATTTTAGGGGGAGCATATAATATCAAAAGGAGTAAGAATATGATTTCTGATTGCTTAAGATCAGAACGCATTCTTTAATCGTTTTACTGTTTTATGTTCTTTTATTTTTCGAATAAATTTTGTGAATAATTTTTTTGACTAGACTTTGAGACTTATGCAGGATGAGAGAGGATGACACGATCATATCATTTTGACTTAAGCATGACTTCATAAGATTTAAGACAAAGCTAAAAGGTAAATTTCTTATCTTAATCTCAAATATATCTGAAAGAAGGACAACTTTGAGATATAGAAAACATGTTCTGAAATGTTCAAACCACTTCACGAATTTTAAACATATTTTATAATTTGGAAGTGTGATTTTAAATGTTTTCATTTTATTTTTGTGCTTAATTGATAAACAAACCGTGTGTTTCCAAAGATTAATACTTGCGTATTTTCTTTTCTATATACTTTCAAGTTTCACACACACCGGTTTCAATTTTTGTTTAAAATGTTCTTACCATGTCTCTAAATTGAAACAATTTTTTTGGATGGTAAGACACTCCGCTTGTAATTCAAAGAATTTTTGAGCGATATTTCATTTCGAAAAGTTATTTCAAGAATTTCTATATTTTGTTTCGTATAGACACATATCCATTAGTCTTGACCATAAGCCTTAATTGATTTATCATTCATTTATGATCATTTTCATACAATGTCAGATTTTCAAACAAGTTTCTTGTATTCATATTCATTCATTCAATATACTTGTTTGAAAATATTTCAATGTTTCAAATGCTCAAATATTCATGATTATATTTTATGAGCTTACATTCATCTGACATTTGTATATGAGCTTTAACTGATAAAGTTAAATCATTTTGAGCAACATTATGCTTTCATAGGATTACATGGGTTCTTTGTGCTAGGACTTAAATGAACTTCTATGAAATCACGTTAACCAGTGATTTCTACCCAAGAAGTTAATCTATAGAAATTGAGTGTGAGGAGTCTATAAAGAAATGAGTGTGGGTGTGATGAGGTAAAATGTAAATGAGAGTTTGGTTAGTAGTGAGCTTAATGATCAAAAGAAAGAGGGTGTCAGAGCAGAGTAAAAGAATATTAAACTCTGCACCAACTACTTTCTGAGCCGGGCAGCCACATTACTAGCGGTTCACAATTCTTTGGTGAATGTTATTGAAACAGGCAACTAGCCCATGCCAACTATTGACTAAACCCCACCAACCACTCATTTTCTTCTTAAAAAGAAAATGTTTCACATTTTCAAGGGGACGCAACATATAATCTATCTGGTTTTCATTTGGAAAATCTGGATATTGAAAAAGAAGGAAGTCTGCCCCACCTTCGCACTTCAATCATGCACATTGAGTCTGTGTTTATACTACTGTTGTCTCAGTGGTTTACACTATGTTGAGCCTTTATAAAAGCAATTTTCGTGTTTAATTCTTTATACACATGCACGAACACACAAAGTATTTGTTTCTTTGTCATAATATTCATAGAAATTGCCTTTGTGGTGTTTCGATGATTGGATGGAAGCCCTAGGGGAGTGAACATCAAAAAGCTCCTTTATATTGTGTATTCGTTACACACAGTGACTTCGTGTTACTGACAGGCATTTTAACTGATTCATATGTTGATTCAGGAGTTACATGTTCTTATTTTGTCTAGATGTGAAAAGATCTAGATGAATACTTGGTTATGGATCACAGAATCAGAGGCTCAGTTTGACAGATCAAAATGGGTCAAAGACATTTCATGGTAGAAAAGTTTTGATGATATAGATGCTCAAATCATCAAAAAGGGGAAGATGGTATCAAAAAATGATAGAGTTTTGAGAGATGATTTTCAGAAATGTCCAAGTCAGAAAAGTTCAAAGTAAAGGTTTGAAGATGTGTGGATTTCACTGAAATTTTCTTTGAAGATTATTTGCTGAAGCAATTTGAGCTGAATCTGAAGATATTTTTTTTTCCAAAGTCTGAAAGTATTATTGTGAATGTTTTGGGGAGATTGTTAATCATTTGAAGACAGTTTTGGAAAGAATACCGTCAAAGAAAAGAGGAGACTGTACTGACAAAGCTTAAAAGTGAAGACTGATTTGCTAGATCTTTCAACAGTGATCTTGAATCCAAAGGGGGAGATTGTTAGAGCATAAATCTGTTGGATACAAGATCAAGAAGACTGAAGGTCAAAGGTCAAGAAAGTCAAAGCTGAGAAAGTCAAATCTCATTAAAGTCAAAGTCTTTTGTAATAAAAGTCAACATATCGTATTTGTTTGTTTCCTTGTTGTAATTAGTTGTAGGTATAAATAGGTTTCCTTGCATTGTAATAAGTAGCAACAAACATAAGAGTTTCAGTTGTACATTTTATCAGTTACATTTTAGAGAGAGAAAGAGAGAGAGATTCTAGAGAGAGAAAGTGTAATCTTGTGGTTTATTGAATCGAATCAAACAGGTAATTGTGATATGTTGTTTGTTTGATTGTTTGTGTGTGATTAGAAACTAGATTTTGGGACTGTCAGTTAGGTTTAACGCCTAGTGAGTCAAGCAATTTTCATCAGTTATATAAAACGGTAAAATGGAAGGAATATTATTTAAACACAATTTCTAACATGAAATGCATTTAGAATAAAAAGTGATATCTTTCCCAAAACCCCATTTTTGTGATAAAACACTTGAATATAAATACCCCTCAAATTATGGAACCAACCCCAATACTCAAACGAAGTACAAATAGGATTAAAATTCAAATACTGAAAACGTGGAAATAACCATTTTATCCAAAACATTAATATATGGCAGGGATTCAATATAGCAAAGTCATAAATTATGGTTACTGCCAAAACCCAAGTAATATTAAAACATGGATAATACACTATCCGAAAATAATGTTTAACAACAACGGAGGAGACCCATATCCGTTGAGATTGATGGGAACACGTAAATGTATCACATGTAAAACGTTAATCGCAAAACACTTCACGACTTAAAGTCCAAATGTCCCTACGACTCCTTAATAAGTTTCACCTCAAGAGTCGGTTGACCTTAGTGTCTATTATTGCGAATTCCACCTCAAGGATCAACCCACTTAGTGTCTACCTTGAAGGTAACACCTCAAGCTGCAGAGATCCTGGTGTTTCACCAAGACAACACTTCCAGACTCAACCCTCCTAGTGCCTACTTGAAAAGTTTAAGGTCATGAAACAAGGGTCCCGAGTCTAACCCCGCATTACCCACACGACCATCGACACAAGACTGAGTCACATACCTATGGATCCAATGCATTATAGTCTAAATTACATGACTCCAAATGAATGTCCAACACACTCAAAACATGTAATTTACAAATAAATATGCCACAAATGCATATAACTCCAAAATCTAAACATAGAGAAACTTAAATTGGACTATTGTCCCCAAAGACTCTTCTAAGTCAAAATCGTGCCAAAAGCTCAACAACTTAATTGACTAATAAATAAAAGTCATCAAAACAATAAAACACATTTACTTGACGTCTATGCAAATAAATGCTTTAAATACTTGGTCAACTAAAAAACCATCATTGGTTGGGACAAACCATTTTCCAGTTGAAATCATCCCATTTGTATTTCCAAATGTCCCATAATATAGAAATATATGCACTTTTCAAGCCAAATACACAAAAATTGTAGTAACACCAAAATTCTCCATTTATAAGATAAATCATCAAAAGAATTCACACTTACGATTTAGTTATCAAAATGTCTAAAAGTCTCAAATACGGGCATTTCCTGAGATTTATAAACCCACAATACAAAAATGTAAACCTCACCAAATAATGACAACCTTTGATAAACATCAAGGAAAACATTTCAATATATCAAACTAGACATTTTTGGTATGTACATAGTTTTCACAAAGCAACTTGAATTCACCTTACTAGATTTAGGCTAAATCTAGGTTTTACCCCAAATCTTGAGCTTCTTTTGGAGAAGACTTTAGATCCATCAACACCCAACTCTTGAAACTTTATCTGGGTCACAACAAAGCCTAGAGATGTACCAAAAGTAACCCCAAATTCAGATTCATAACATAGCTTTGTCAAATCATCCAATCATCCAAAATAGGTCAAAACTCATAATATGAGTGATACGTCAAAAGGGATGTTCTAGGAGGTTGAAATGGAAGGATTTTGACAAGAATAAAATTTTAGTACGGTAAAGATGAACTTACAATAGATTTTTAGGAAACCCTAGAACTCAAGTCAACAATGGTGAAAAGAGGTGGAGAAGATGAAGATGTTGAAGAAGATGAAGATCTTGAGTTTCAACCCACAAGACTTGAATCTCTTATTGCCAAGCTCTTTGATGCTCTTGAAGAAATCGAGTTGGAGAAAGAGGGATATTACGACCAAAGTTGGTGAAGAAAGAAATGAAGAAAAGGCCGAAAAAATCGGTTTTAAACGTTCCAAGCCCAAGCCTATTTTCTGCACAAACTCCCCGGGCGTGAAGGATTTCCCCATGTGTCGGGAGGATGACTCCCCATACGTGAAGATTCGTGAAATTTCTCCAAAAAAATTAAGTAACTTATTTCTCACCGAAAACATTAACCAACTCAAAATACATACCAAGGATTATTCTAGGGTCGAAATATAAATATGGAACTCGAAATTAACATACCGAAAATCTGGGTGTTACAATCCTCCCAACCTTTGAATGATTTCGTCCTCCAAATCTAGTTTCGATCCAAAATATCATATGACACACGCAACGAATGGTCTGATTCCCAAAAGTATGCTCTTTCCCTAAACCACACAAAGTCCGACCCGAAAGTTCCGCTTATATCGATAGGATACATTCCTTTTTCTTGCAAGACGCTTAAACCATAAGATACACATGGGACAACTCAAGAGAAAACCATATTACTCGACATACAAGTTTGATTCATGGCTCATCACCTACCTTACCAAAGAGATCACAACACAAGGACACGAAACTCATATGAATGCATTTTCGTAAATCAACTTGCTCCCCCTTCTCAAGGATTATTTTCTACCAAACTTGAAATCTTAACTGGAAGCCGATGCCTTCATGCCCAAACTGGCATGTCGATTTCCACACTGATTTTTACATCTGGGCCCCAAATCAAACATTACACCAATAAGGCCCAATGAATTGGGATTTCCCTATTGGTTCAAGTCATTTTGGTGCAAGTGGATATTGAACATTGTTTGCTCAGTTTACTCCCAACCTTAAAATGACTTATACTACTTCAAGGGTAAATTATGACCTCAACTGCTTATGCACAAATGTTTGCCTAACGTAAATTTACTCTTAAGTTTTTTTAACAACCTTTATGAAACTGATATACGTTTCTCCCTCACATTCAACACTTCAATAAATTTCGCAAAAAAGAATTGATCCGACTATCATCAATTACATTCTTTTCGAATTAGCTACTCACTACCATGTCGACTTTACCTTGGGGGGGGGGGGTAAAGGACCCAACTAATCATTCCTGAATAGATCATCCAATGCCACTACTACATCAATATTTTAACCTCGATCAATCATAGCCACTTCAATAAAATGATTTCCACTTAGCGTTTACCTTAGACATTCCACTAAACTCCATCATTTCAAATCTTCTAATATCCGAAAAACAATCCCATGAAAATAAAGGTAAATATTCTTAATCATGGCTTTCCTCAAGAATCACCACCGTAAAAGATTATTACCATCCCCTTGAAGAAATCCTTATTGACTAGTTATGTTGATTCAATACAACTCTAAATCTGTACTCCAAACTATCACAATGCACAATAACCGTAAGAGTTCCCAAAAATTCCTAATCAAATCATTTTTGCTGTTGGCCTGACATTACATCCCGAAACGTACCAATAGATTCTATAAGAGACGATTATCCCCAAACTCATCGATTGCACAACTCCCATAATACATTCACCTACCGATCATCCAATCGATACCGATCAAGGAAGTCTTTAATTATCAATACCTATTTATCAACATCTAATTTGTTTCGATTTATCACTTATATTGCAAGTGTTTCTTAGAACTCAAGGGAAATACTCACAAGTACTCCCAATTGTCATTGACCTCCAAAATCAAAAGTCGATACCTAATATCCTATAATGACCGTACCATATTGTAATAACCGCAACGAAATTAATTTGAAGTTGAATGTATTTTCTTTTTATCCTATCCTCTTCCTTGTATTAACTGGGTCTGAATCGCTAATAATGGAAGTTGGGGGTGAATTGTTTAAATTTATTGAGAGGAAGGACCAAGTTGCAAATTATGGAAATAAGGCTTCAGACTTGTTGCCCTAGCTCATTTGGGCATTTTTGGTGTTGGCGTCTGGAGTATCAAGAGCTTGGGGGAGAAAAAGAGGATTTTATCAGAATTTGAGAAGGATGAGAACTCTAAGCAAATTCTGGCAATCATTCAAGGTAAGTTATAATTATTCTTTCTTGATGTTTGTCTTTAATAGGAGGGTTGGGTTGGTTTATTGGAACACATTTTAAAGTTTGATCCCAATGTTTTCATCTCTAGAGAGAGTTGTAAGTTTCTTAACTTTGGAGAGATTAATAGGATGTTGTAGGTTAATGTTCCTCTTATCGATTATGGGAAGCTTGGATTTTTGTTTCAGTTCGTTCTCTGTGAATTGGGAGCTGTTGGAAGGACTCGAGAAAAATCCTTCGAGAAAAGGGAATAGCCCAGGCCTCTGTGGTGTTGGTCCCTAGACTTAGGTGGAGCACCACCGGGAAGCCCTCCCCCGGGAAACTTGGGGTAAGCTAAGTCGTGAGTCCCGAACCCGGGTGACCCCGGGTAAGCTACAACCGGGTGACCCCGGGAGCCAAGCACCGGGTAAACCCGGGCAAGCATCGAACGGGTGACCCCTGGAGCTATAAGCCGGGCGATCCCGGGTCTCTTATGACCGGGTGAGCCCGAGTGTTTTTAACCAAAACCTTCAATCTCTCGGTTCGAGAATTCTGAGTTACAGGAAGAAGTTTAGTCGTTGAGA
Source organism: Arctium lappa (assembly GCA_023525745.1). Taxonomy (NCBI): domain Eukaryota; kingdom Viridiplantae; phylum Streptophyta; class Magnoliopsida; order Asterales; family Asteraceae; genus Arctium; species Arctium lappa. Next base: position 58,489,272 of record CM042059.1, on the reverse strand, counting down.
AGTGTTAGAAGTGAGTTTAGTTTTCAGGCCTTGGGAGGGATTTGTCTATGATTTCGGGTAACAAATTTATTTATCGTTTCGTTATTTTTATTTATTTCATAGGGAAGGATCGTACCCGATCGATAGCGTAAGTGTGAAGAGTCAAGCAAGCGATCATGCGAGTTTTCTAACTAATGCTTTTGCGGTATTAAAGTGGTTAAATACATGTGGAAGTTATTTTAAAACATCTTTTATTATGTGAGTTTTATACATTCGAGCTTTCTTATAAACGTGGTTTATGCTTTTGTTGTTGGTTAAATGTATGCATACATTGTTGTGAGTTGTATGGCCAAAGTTAGGGGGTGTGGCTCGTCTGAGCTCATACCGGGGGGTGTGTCCCGTATATGCGAATTGGGGGGGGTGTGGCCCAGCTAAGGCAGTAGGACCCAGATACGCCGTTACCTTTGGGTGACGTTAGTGTGTGCCGGAAGTGTGGTTGAAAATGAGGTGTCGATTTTTATAACTGAATTGGTTTATTTTATTATAATTATTTTCCTTACTTTGTTGGTGGTGACTGTATTTAGAGGGGACTCACTAGACCTTCGGTCTAACCCTCACTCTTTCAAAACTAAAAACCTTTTCAGGCAGGCGTAAAGTAGGAGGATCAAGCAAGGGTAAGGTGAAGGTGTGAGCCGGAGCTGGGTTAGAAGACGTCCATTTCTAGTTTTAATTCCTTGAATTCTCAGTTGTGTAATAGGTTTCCTTTTCGTAAACCATGAATTTTAGATGTTGTTTTGGGCCGTTCGAAGTTCTTAATTATTAATGTTAGTCTTGCTTTATGTCGTGAGTTTGGGTTGTTACAATTGGTATCAGAGCCATAATTTAAGGGATTTAGGTGACCGGATGGCCTAAACTTAAACTGTGGAGTAGAGGGACACAACTGAGATATAGGAAGCCCTTAAGGAAAATCTTGTTCATCGAGAGTTGTGTCAACGGTAGTGAGGACGCTCATGTAAGGTAAATTCAAATTGCATCTGGCCAATGCCATTATGAATTTACAGGTGCATGGGTACACTCGATTATTATCGATGAGGCGATCGATGGGAGTAGTATGAGTAGTGAGAATTATCATTGAAATAATAGCGTTGCTTGTGGTATGTTGGTTGAGCTCGTTTATGGTATTAAGGTTAGCACCTTTTAGGGTAAGTATTGTGTGGGAGATGGATGATTCGAATTGAGGAAGGACTTCTTAGGTTCAAAGAGAAGAATAACTGTTTGGGGTGGACTCCTAGTTTCTAGTGAGTCTCCGTTATGATAGTTACTATGTCGATCAATGGAGGATCAGGAGAGTATCAGCCCAAAAATGGAATAACGGAAATGAGCCTTCGAAATCTATAATTATTTGAAGAGTGGTATGGATGGTTGAGGGATGATATCAGTGTTGACTGATAAAATGGAGTGAGGATCGGATGGAAATGAGCTATTGATGGTAAGTTTGTTTGGGGTCAAAGTGAGGACGCATGATTTGAAAATTAATAATCGCGGTGGTAACTAGTAGTTGGGCATTCAAGGATGTTGGAAGGTGTTGGTGCTAGAGGTTGTGGCACGTGTGAGGACCCCGACTGGTTTGTCAGAAGTAGCGGGTCTCGGATAAATTATAGTGAGTGCAAACAGTTGACCTTGTTAGAGTAAATATCCTTCAATGTAAAGTGAGTCTCATGCATTGTGTTTCGAATAAATTGCTAGAGTCTTTCATATTATTCTTATCATATATCTTGGCATGTGTGTGCCTTGCGAGGTATTCGTTTTGAAAACGTGACGATGCGGGTAATCGTGTGTTTGCATTGAAAAGACAAGTTTTTGCGTTAGGTGATAAATTTCGATTTTGGTTGTGGGAGAATTATTTTATATTTTAATAAATGAGTTAACTTTTGTTGTGAAAATCATAACAACGTTTGATCACATGATTTTTACAAGTGAATTTGGCATGGACATGTGTTGTCATATCAATGAGGGTGAGAGTCGTCTAACTCGCTCAGTGTAAGCAATTTTGTAGTATTTTTATAAATCGCATGGGTAAAGTTCACCGAAAATGATTTCAATAAAATAATTTCAATTGTGCCAACATCAAATTTGGGTGGGGTGAGACGTAATTTATCTTGGAGTTGAGGGTAAATGATCCTCAAGATCGTTGTGCTTGGTTAATCAATAATATCGGTACACTCAAGTTTGTTTCATAGTGTGGCACCTACTAAATTTTCAAATGTGTCAAAAGTTTAAATTTATGGTGTGTCATGTATGAAGGCTATGAAGTCTCTAGGTCGTAGGGAAGGTTGCGATTAAGAATGAGGGAAGGTGTGGAGAGTGAGAGGGTGGCGTTCGAGCCGTTGTTGGTCGATTCATGACCTTGGTATTTCCCCCTAGGGAAAGGGAGAGAATAGCGGTAAGTCTTAGCCTTTGAAGTTAAGAATGATTCGTTTGTGGTATCATACACTTATGTCGGTAATTTGAGATATGGTAGTCGACGGGGTGAATTCGAAGCCGTTAAGATACCCCTTTTAGCAGCAGGTTGGTAAGTAGCATTGTGGTTTTTGGATGAAAAGTCATCGACATCGGGTCGAAGTTTGAGGTGGTATGGTAATTAGATTATATCAAGAAGGTCTTGTACCTTCAATGTGCGGAGTTGGTGGGGCACTGAGATGGTTATGATGCGTTGAAAGGAGTAGGTTCCTTTGAGAATCTTGTTGTTTGGAAACGTTGTTGAAGTCAACGGTCAATGGTTGAAGCCATTGTTGGGACGCTGGAAATGAAGAAGCGGTTATGGTTACATTTTCTGGGTCTTAGTGAGGAAGCAAGGGGTTGTACGAGAACGGTGTGTATCTGGCATGGTATAGGATCACCTTGTTTGGGCATTTTGAAAATGGAAGACCGCTAGTTGGTCAGGTAAAAATCCTATGAGGTTCTGATGGTTCCAGTGGAATAAAGTATATATAGAACAATCGAAGTGGTTGCACTTCGAGTGATTTGATCGGCGACATAGTACACTTAATCTTACCGACTACCGAATTGGTTCTAGCATATCGCGATGAGCTGGCAAGGAGCGAGTTCATGCTGAGTGATTTAGAAAATCATGATTTTGATGATTTATCCAGATTTGTGGAAGGCAAAGTCGTGAAATGATCTTATTTCAGATATTAGTGTCATGAGCGGTATGAAGAGAACAAATCTGGTATGTGTACTGAACGATAGTGAGGATTTAGATTGTAGTAAGAGGTTGTGGTGTGGTAATGCACCTTTGGACGAGTTAGAGTTATTTTATGCCTTAGTGGTCGTGCAAGTCATTGGTGTGGTAAGGAATTTTCTTGGAGATGGAGTAGTGGACTAGTGTTGCTGTTGTGGGCTGAGCGTAGGCGGGAATCCTCCCTCAGAGATTTCTGATGAACTTGCAAAAGTGTCATGTATGTTATGGTGGTATATGGGTGTTGGTTGGTATAGTGGTATTGTTAATTTGAGAATAATCGGTTCGAGTGATTGATGGTGGCAACTTCATAGAGGAATCGTGGGTTCCTGGGTCGCGAAGGGTCATTGTGGAAATCCATCTTAATCCAGTAAATTATTGTTGGAGTTGTCGATTCGTTTAGTTCATGATGTGTTGTAGGAGACAGAGAAATTTATGGGAATGTCGAAGTATTCTTTGGGTGTAAAGGAACTTTAGCAGATTACGCAAACCTGTTTGGGGAGTGAGAATGGTGCCTTCAAGCAGGGGAGGATGCTAGGAGAGCTTGGTTGATTATCTCGCGTGAGAATTTTGGGTAACCGTTTGGCTAAGCATAGTATTGTGAATGTGTTTTTCTACTCTTTAGAGTGGTCGAAAAAGTGGGTAATCTAGGAGGAAGGAGTTTGGCAAGTGGCACAGAAATGGGAAATTATGTTTCAATTTGCTGTTAGTGAGTTTATGAACCCTAGAGAGGGTGCGAAAAGGAGATTAGCGGTATATCATGGTTCAGGTGTTGAGAAATCTTAATTGTGTAGTGGGTCTAAGGTTGCACTTGTTAGTGAGCCATCTTTAGGGGCACCTTTGTTGTTCTCGAGGAAGGAGTAGCAGAGGTGGTTGGATGTAGTACTCGGATTGGCTTAGTTTTGGTATGCATGTAAGGGTTCCAAGAGAGCTTGTCTTCTACTGTTAAGCTATTTGGAATAGCTTGGTGTGAGCATGGTCACTCCATGTTCGATCGGGGGAAACACAAATATATGTATATATATATTTTAATATAGTCGGATGGTTGGAGGATACGATGAGAATTGATGTATGTGTCATTATAATTCAGACAGTTGGAACCCATGGCCGATGAAGGAAATAGGTTGTGGAAGTTCTCTTATGGTTAAGTGAGAATCTGGGGTGATGATGTTGGAGCAACGTAAGTAAAATGTATATGAGTTGTTCAACACCAAAGAGTTGCGACTAGTGTGGTTCGGGGGAGAAAGTGATTTTGCACTAGGCTTGTGGGGTGTTCAGGAAAATTTATTCTTTTATGGCATAATACATGAGGAGGAAACTCATAGCGGTGGATTCTTGATGATGTCTAAGGTTGATGTCGTGCTGAGTTGGCGATTTGAGGGGTTATCATCTTATTCAGGAATACATGTGGTTGTGGCGTTATCCCCGGTAAAGTTCATTCTTTTAAAGAAGTGAAGTTGCGTGTGAAAACCTCTTTAGATGCGTTTTAAAACCGTGAGTCCAGGTGTGTGGACAAAATGGACAATATTGGGCGGTACAGTTACTATTTGAATGTCAGATAATACAACTTGGGTTTGGACAGAATATTTCGAGCAATTGAGTGGGACTAAATTGTTATGATTGAAAGAACGTGAGCTTTGTGAACCTCAAGTTGAGAGGGGGCAGCGTGATGCGGGAGTGTCCCATGGAATGAAGTGGTGGGTTCGAGAAGAAACTAGTGATTTGTGCCCGTTGGAATTATGGAAAGAGTTGGAGAGGTGGTGTATAAATTGGAAAGTTGGTATTGGGTTTCACGCCTCGGTATGAGAGCTTTTGTTGGAAGAAAGGGGGGGGGGGGGAGGCAACGATACCATTGCAAGGTATGCAAGCAAAATAATTTAGGATCAATGGGATTTTCCTTGTGAAGATATGAGGGTTCCCAGTTTATTCATCAATGGAATTCCGGGGACATAATTCTTTTGAGGGGAGGATATTGTAATAACCGCAACCAAATTAATTTGAAGCTGAATGTATTTTCTTTTTATTCTATCCTCTACCTTGTATTAACCGGGTCTAAATTGCTAATAATGGAAGTTGGGGGTGAATTATTTAAATTTATTGAGAGGAAGGACCAAGTTGCAAATTATGGAAATAAGGATTAAGACTTGTTGCCCTAGCTCATTTGGGCATTTTTGGTGTTGGCGGCTGGAGTATCAAGAGCTTGGGGGAGAAAAAGAGGATTTTATCAGAATTTGAGAAGGATGAAAACTCTAAGCAAATTCTGGCAATCGTTCAAGGTAAGTTATAATTATCCTTTCTTGATGTTTGTCTTTAATGGGAGGTTTGGGTTGGTTTATTGGAACCCAGTTTAAAGTTTGCTCCCACTGTTTTCATCTTTAGAGTGTTGTAAGTTTCTTAACTTTCGAGAGATTAATAGGATGTTGTGGGTTAATGTTCCTCTGATCGATTATGGGAAGCTTGGATTTTTGTTTTCGGTTTGTTCCCTGTGAATTGGGAGCTGTTGGACGAACTCGAGAGAAACACTTCGAGAAAAGGGATTAGCCCAGGCATATGTGGTGTTGGTCCGTAGACTCAGGTGGAGCGCCACCGGGAAGCCCTCCCCCGGGCGACTTGGGGAAAGCTAAGACGTGAGTCCCGAACCCGGGCAACCCCTGGCAAGCTACAACTGGGTGACCCTGGGAGGCAAGCACAGGGTAAACCCGGGCAAGCATCGGTCGGGTGACCCCGGGAGCTATAAGCCGGGCGTTCCCGGGTCTCTTATGAGCGGGTGAGCCCGAGTGTTTTTTACCAAAACCTTCCGTCTCTCGTTTCGAGAATTCTGAGTTTTGGGAAGAAGTTTAGTCATTGAGAAGTGTTTGAAGTAAGTTTAGTTTTCGGGCCTTGGGAGGGATTTGTCTATGATTTCGGGTAACGAATTGATTTATCGCTCCATTATTTTTATTTATTTCATAGGGAAGGATTGTACCTGATCGATAGCGTAAGTGTCAAGAGTCAAGCAAGCAGCCATGTGAGTTTTCTAACTAATGATTTTGCGGTATTAAAGTGGTTAAATACATGTGGAAGTTATTTTAAAGCATCTTTTATTATGTGAGTTTTATACATGCAATCTTTCTTATAAACGTGGTTTATGCTTTTGTTGTTGGTTAAATGTATGCATACATTGTTGTGAGTTGTATGGCCAAAGTTGGGGGGTGTGGCCCGCCTGAGCGCATACCGGAGGGTGTGTCCCGTATATGCCAATTGGGGGGTGTGTCACAGCTAAGGTAGTATGATCCAGGCACGCCGTTACCTTCGGGTGACGGTAGTGTGTGTCGGAAGTGTGATTGTAAATGCAGTGTCGATCTTTATAACTGAATTGGTTTATTTTATTATAAATATTTTCCTTACTTTGTTGGTGGTGACTGTATTTAGAGGGGACTCACTAGACCTTCGGTCTAACCCTTGCTCTTTCAAAACTTAAAACATTTTTAGGCAGGCGTAAAGTACGAGGATCGAGCAAGGGTAAGCAGAAGGTGTGAGCCGGAGCTGGGTTAGAAGACGTCCATTTCTAGTTTTAATTCCTTGTATTCTCAGTTGTGTAATAGGTTGCCTTTCCGTAAACCATGAATTTTAGATGTTGTTTTGGGCCGTTTGGCGTTGTTAATTATTAAAGTTAGTCTTGCTTTATGTCGTGAGTTTGGGTTGTTACAAACAATCATGCGTATGCCAACAATACCTCCTTTCTGGCTTTCACTGTGTCGATCCCCAATATCGGCTTAAAGTTGACACCTAACATGGGGACTAGAATCCCAAAACTACAAAACTCTAATAAACGAACCACATAATCTTATCAATTCAGGATGACCCACCAAGAAGACCCACCAAGAAGGCACACCCTTACATACAACATGATGTCAATTGACCCTTAATTCTAATTGACCGAAAGATAAATATTCACATAAAAATTTCAACCCGTAGATCCCGAACGACAAGGATTGCTTCTCTAATAACCGAGATATTATATAAATCTAATACCTCAACTTCAAACATGCATCTAAAATTCTCAGGATGAAACCCCAAGATTCAAAACCATCTACATGTCGGGTCATCTGATGCTTCAATCCACAATGACTCTCTTAGTCTTCAAATATAACACCTTCCCGAAAGGGTTTATATCTATGGGTCTAGAGAGTTCAAAGTTTTTCAAGTACAAGACTAAACAATTATGCCAATTTGAATTTTTTAAAGATTTACAGAACTTTAAATCTTTTTAACTATTTTACACACGCATAAAAATTTACTACCACTACTAGATAGTCGTGCAAGGTGGCCACAATGTCATACACATAAAATCGAACAGAAAAAATGCATTTATGTTGTCAAAAACAATGACGACAACAAACGATAATGTACTAAATGGAACACTAAAATGAACCTTATTACTCCCCCGGCAACAAACGATAATGTACTAAATGGAACACTAAAATGGACCTTATTAGTCCCATCGTAACTTACTCATGTCCCGCAAGTTAATCAATTTACGCACCAAAATGGTGTGCGACAATACATATTTGTACAAAAGTCAATAGGGAACTATGTCGATGAAAACTATCAAAATTTCACCTTTAAAAACAAAACCGCATAGGTTAAATTCTCAATAAAGCTTTATACGCAAACACACGCCATAAAAGTAATCCTATGCATTTCAAGTTTTCGGCCTTGATCCACAAAACAACAAGAAATAAAATTCTAATAAAACCTTGCCTATAAGCATTTGCAATCAAGTGATTTTGTGCATTCAGAATTTGACTTAAATCTCTTGTGCGTCAATGTATAAATCAATATGTGCAATATAGCATGCCCATGAAAAACTCAAAGCAAATGTTGCACAACAATCGAGTTTCGAGAAATTCTTAAAAATGACATGAAACAAAATTCTCAAGAAAACTTTGCATGCAAATGTACGAACTAAAGTAGTTCTTTGCGATTTGAAACTTGAGCCAAATCTCACATGAACCAAATAATTTATCAAAACTTGTAATACAACTCGTGTAGGTATTTTGGGTAAACTTGGTCAATTCATGTTTATTTCAAATTTTAAAGCTATACAACGGTATGCTTTCAATATTCCCAATGCTAGCATAATAACATGAAGAAAACTTCCAATAAATTTGTACACAAATCCCAACAAATAATTCATGTATTTTAAAATATGGTTATACATCTATGTGTGTCAAACATTCTCCAACATTGGCAACACGCCATGTACAAGTAATTTGACAAAGTGAAATAACTTATGTAATTTTTTTAAAGAGTAATTATTGTGCATGCATTTGACCAAGCCCTAAAGTCTTATAACCACACTTGCCAAGTGTACTAGACACAAAACCGACATTGGAAAGCTCAAATATTTAAGGCGATAACCCACAACTAAGTCGATTAATCTTACAAACTTCTTCCAAAAACGATGATATTTCAACAAGCATATGGTTCATAATTAACCAATATTTCTGACCCATAATGGTCGGCTTAACATAATCACCATATTTAACTGTCACTCAAAGCGATAATGCTACAACTTCAATTCTTCTAACGGTTACTTACTGAGAATTCACTCTCTATCCCATCAATCATCATAGAAAAAGAAGCTCAAGCACACACACCTAACTGTAAAGTCATAATAACACTAGCTAGGTACAACCTTGAATGTACAATACATGAGAATCCTTGCTACCATCATCATGATTCTCGATTCTAATGTCTCTATCGACCTCAAAATATCATTTCTGAAAATGTCTAATCCTACATTATCACTTTCATTCACTTAGAAATATGCTAGTTTGAGTCAAGGTACCCTAAATCAATACCTAAATCTCTCAAACTTATGCTCTGATACCAACTTGTAACACTCTAAAATTTGGAAATAGTGTCTTATAAAAAAAATCTGTTAATACATCATATAAGGATTTAATCCCTTACTAAAAGTCAACAATTGATTACCTATATTGGAAATCTAGGTTTTAACATCAATAAAATAGATTCTAACCTTTACACAAATCTACATTATGGGACAGGTGCTACTAAAACCCAAAGACCGATGCTATCTCCAGCAATACTGAAAGTTGTCTCCCAGATTGGCTAATTCCTTCTCGAGCCTTTAACTAGAAATCATCACACCAAAGTGTCACTAGAACCATTTCTCCGAAGGACCAGATGTATGTGCCGATAAGAAAAATGTTAGTTTTAGACCACAGTCTCATTGGATTCAAGATCATCCAATATAAAGATCGCAATCTGAAGCTAAAGCCGGAACGTCGACTCTCGATAATAAAGTCTATGTCGTTTGTAATAAATGTCAATGTATTTCAATGTAATGTATTTCTTTATTATTGTAAAAGTTAACTTAATATCTATTTGTTAGATATTAGGTAACTTAGGTAATTATATTAGCTTAGTTAGTTTCTAGTTTGTTAGAAATAATATCTAGAATTAATATCTAGATATTATCTAGATTGTGTGTTCAACACACTAGGATTAGATATTGTGTCTCTCACTCTCTAAAAATATCAGATTAGAACAAACACACAAACACACACTAAAAGGTGTATTAGAGAGAAAATCATAGAGAACACAAAGAAAAGCTTAATCGATCAACCATGTAATCGTTATTCTATATATTAAACAGGTTGGTAATCATTGTGTTGTTATTCTATAAACTTGTTATAAAGTATTGTTGGACCGACAATTGGTATCAGAGCCTGATTAAGATCAAAAACAAGTTTATGAGAAAAACGACTCTGTGTTCTTTAACAAAATTCGATTTTGTGATTTTGAGTGTTTTAGGTGTTAGAATCGATCAGGTTGTGATCGTACTACTTGCTAGATCGAATTGTTGCTATTTAATTGCACTTTAAAGCTTAAATCGAGTTCCAATTTGGTGATTAAGTGGTCTGAAAGTCGAAGAACAAAAACTTACTGTGCCATCGATCTTATTTCGAAAAAGAGTGTTTTAGTGAGATCGAGTGCTTAAATTCAGTTCTATAAGTGATTCTAGACATATTGGTAGAGATTGGTGTTGCTAAATCGCTTCAGGAACAAGATTCATACGATTTTCAGAAGAACAGGACGAACACCCGCATTCCAGAGGTTGAATAACCTGCATTTCTCAACTTTGCGGGTCCAACTACATACGCATTTCTCTACTTTGCGTGTCTCAAGTGACCCGCATTCCTTACTTTGTGGTTCCTACTTGACCCGCATTTCATACTTTGCGGTTCCAACATAACCCACAATCCTCAAAACTCGGGTCCCAAAGCACCCGCAAAGCTGAACTTTTCGGTTCCTAAAGGACCCGCATATCTCAAGGACCCGCATACCTCAAAGACCCGCATACCTCAAAGACCCGCATTCCTCAAGACTTCAAAAGAACAAGTCAAATTTCAACTTTACGTTCCTAACTTGAAACGCAAACCTTCTCAATCGCAAAGCTCCAATTTACAGACTTAGATTTTTTTTTCTTCTGAGAATTTTTCAAATCTGATGACATCCAGAGAAGCCCTTGCAATAGGAACTGACACCAAGCCACCAGTTCTCTTCAAAGGAGAATACGAACAGTGGAAGGATCGGTTTCAAAACTTCATAGACAGACATGAGCTTTGTGAGTTCATCAGACAGTCATTTGCAGAAGGAAATATGCAACCAATAAAGACAACTCGTCTAGTTGAAACACTGCCAACACAAGTTGAACTGAAGTACCATGAGCTTGACGGTGACAACCTAAACAGAGCTAAAGGTGATAAGCTAGCTATGTCATACATTCTTCAAGGAATCCCCAATGAAATCTACATAAAGATTGACAGCTACAAGGCCTCAGCTAAGGAAATGTGGGATCAACTGGAGAAGATGATGCTGGGTTCTAAGGTGGGAAATCAACTGAAGATCTCCAACTGCCTAAATAACTATGAAGAATTTAGAGGCAGAGCCGGAGAAACCTTAGAAGAAGTACATGACAGGTTTGTGACCTTGCTGAATGAGCTAAGCAAGAACAAGGTCCACAAATCTCAAATTGAGCTAAATGTCAAATTTCTAAGCGTTCTACAGCTAGAATGGAAGAGATTTGCGAGGCAGATGAAGCAGATTAAAGATCTGAATGAGATTCCACTTCATGAGGTGTATGAGACCCTCAAACAAAATGAAGAAGAAGTGGATGAAATTCTAGAAGAGAAAAGGCAGAGAGGAAAGAAGGTTGAAGACACAGTTGCTCTTGTTGTCAAGAAGAAGAAGAACAAAGCGACTGTGTATGAATCAGATGAAGATAAAGATGAAGCAAACTCTGACAAAGATGAATGTGAACAACTAAAGCAAGCATTGCTTTTGTTGACTAAGGCTTTCCAGAAGAAATTCTACACAAAGCCAAGCTCAAACAGTCAGAGGTATTCGTCTGGTCCAAACAACTACGCTCATAGAGAAAGGGTCGAAGGAAGTAGATTTGAAGGAAGTAGATTTGAAAGAAAAAGGTTTGAAGGAAGGAGAATGGAGGAGAGGAAACCAGAAGATAGAAGAGATCTTGCTGAAGGAAAGAGATCAGAGGAAAGGAAACCTGAAGAGAGAAGGTTTCAAGTAGAAGGATCAGGTCAGACAGAACCTATAACGTGCTACAACTGTGGCAAAACCGGTCATTATGCCAGAGATTGCCGAAAGCCAAAAGTCAAGAACTCGGACTACTACAAGAACAAGATGTTGCTTGCAAAGCAAAAAGAGGTTGGAAAGGCATTGATGGCTGAAGACGTTTTCTGGCTCGATCATTCTGATGATGATGAAGAAGATGAAGAGAAAGATGAAGTTGTCAACCTGTGCTTGATGGGAAAGCATGAATCAGATGATGAAGCTGATTCAGAGAATGAAGAAGAGGTATGCAACTTATCGTATGCTGAATTCATAAATCAATTGCATGCCATGAATGATAAACTCAAAGAGTTAGAGTCGAACCTAAAGCGTGAAAAGGGTGTCATTACTGACAAAAACCAATCAATACAGAAACTTAGCAATGAAATTGCTGAGAAGAAAGTACTGGTTGAGGTTTTACATAAAAACAATGACACCAACGCAACGGAGAAGACAATAATTCTTAGTGAGAATTCTGAACTCAAGTCTAAACTGCTAAAACGTGAGATTGACTTATACGAGGTTACACAAATGCATTCTTCGTCTATCGAAGAAAACAAATCTTTAATTGCAAAAATGGATGCTTTGGAAAAGAAGTTGTACTCATTAGGTCAAACTGAGCAAACCATTCATCTTAACAAACCAATAGAGAACAAAGAAAGATGGGGAATCGGTTATAAGAATCCTCACTATCTTCAAAAGGGAATGTCTGAAGTGCCTGCACTTTATGATATTCTTTCTATGAAGTTAGCTAGAAGAATCCCTGAACTTAAAGTTTATTGGACTAAACTATCTGAAGAGGATGAAGCCAAAGAAACAGAAAAACATTTAATATCATCTAAAGTTCATCTTCCGTTTTATTATGCGAAGCTGAATAATAGCTATGATAAGAAACCTGAAAAGAAGAAAACTCTTTCAGATGACTTCTTTCTAAGTTATTCTGAAAAGGAAATGGAGGCGAAACCTACTCAAGGTAAACTATATGTCCCTCCTCTCGTTTTAGAAAGTAAAATTTCTGAACTCGAGAATTCCTTGTCAGATGAAAGACTTTTGATAAACATTGAACAGAATGTTTTTACAACTGTGTTTACAAATTCTGTTCTTTCTAAGGCTTCAAACTCTGAGAATATGGTTAGTTCATCAAATCAAGGGTTTGATTTTCTGAACTCTAACGGTGGTTTAGATGATTGTCTTGAACAATTTGACTTTAATGCAAAACTTCCAAACCATTCATCCTTTCTTAAGAAATCTGTTGGATCAACCAGTAAGCCTGTTAACAGTGCAAAATCAACGCGAGTTGATAACTCAGTCTCTGTGAAAGCTAAAAATGCTAAAGGCAATAAGCATTCACAGAAGCCGATCAATACTGGTAACCCAAAGAAAAAGCATTCAGTTGTTTCTCTATTGTCTAACTCAAAAGTTTCAACTGTTTCAGATATGACCAAGAAATGGCAACCCAAACGGAAGCTTGACAAGACTTTTAAATCTTTTGATTCTGTTTATTGTAATAAGAATATGTCTAGTTCAGATACTTTGAATATGAATGTTGCTCCTAAACTGAAATACTCTTTTAAGCAACTATTCCTGTTATCTAAAACTGCTAGACAGTCTTCCTTTTATGATAAACATGCTTCTAATTTCTGTCAAGATTCTGCTATGCGGTTTGAATCATCTCATGTGCATTCTTATCAGTATCCTACTTCATATCTATTTCAAAAGAAAAGAGGACCCAATTTGCAATGGGTACCAAAATCAAAACCTTGTGCTAACACAGCAGGACTCAAATTCAAGTGGGTACCAAAATCTAAATCTGTATTGTAGGCACCCAATGTTTAGCAAAACATGTGGCTTCTGATTACAACAGATCAGAACCCGTACCTCAATAGAGAAAATGATTCTTGAGTTAGACAGCTCAAGACTCGGACTTCAAAGACAAGACGATGGTTTCTGAACACGTCTGTTCAGAACCCGTGCTTAAGAAAAATTGGCTTTTGAATTCATCAGTTCAAAACCCGCACTTTAATATTAACGCTCCAACGTCTTACTCATTTATAATGCTTAAAATCTAAATCTGTGTTTCGTTATTTCTCCTATGCAGATCTGTCATATGTGGTATTTGGACAACGGTTGCTCCAAACACATGACAGGACAGAAAGATATGCTGACAAACTTTACAAAGAAATACTGCGGAACAGTCAGATACGAAAATGATCAGTTTTCACCAATATTAGGCTACGGTGATATACAACGGGAAAATATAACGATCAAGAAGGTGAGCTACGTAGAAGGATTAGGACACAACCTGTTCAGCATAGGTCAGTTCTGTGACAAAGACCTAGAGGTCAACTTCAAAGCCAAGAGGTGTTCTGTTCGCACAGAAGAAGGCGAAGAACTCTTGGTCGGCACTCGAAAGTCAGACCTCTACACGATCAATTTATCAAACGTCCAGATTGACAAGCAGATTTGTCTACTATCTAAAGCATCGATGCAACAAAGCTGGCTATGGCATCGACGACTCTCTCATCTCAACTTTCGCTACATCAACAAACTGGTCAGTGGCAACTTAGTCAAAGGACTTCCAGAGCTCAAATATGACAAAGATCATCTGTGTGCAGCCTGTGAGAAAGGCAAGATGAAGAGGGCTCCGCATAAACCGAAGCCTGAACCAAGTACAAACGCTCCGCTAGAGCTATTGCATATGGATCTCTGTGGTCCAATGCGAACTCAGAGTCTAGGAGGCAAGAAGTACATTCTAGTGATCGTGGACGACTACTCACGATACACTTGGGTCAAGTTCCTACGATCAAAGGATGAGACACCTGATGTGCTCATCACTTTCCTGAAGACGACCCAGGTGAATCTGCAGAAGCCGATAAAGCTTCTAAGAACAGACAACGGCACAGAGTTCAAGAACAAAACTGTTCAAGAATATCTCGAATCTAAAGGGATAACTCATCAGTACTCTGCTGCACGTACGCCTCAACAAAATGGAGTGGTGGAAAGAAGGAATCGGACGCTAGTCGAGGCAGCTCGCACTATGATAAGTCATTCCGACCTACCTCTATTCTTATGGGCAGAAGCTATATCTACCGCATGCTATACGCAGAATCGGTCCATGATTCACAGACTATTCAAGAAGACTCCTTATGCGTTGATCAACAACCGAACACCTACAATCAAATACTTCCATATCTTTGGATGTAAGTGTTTCGTTCTAAAGGATAGGGAGAATCTCAACAAGTTCAGCGCCAAGGCAGATGAAGGAATCTTCATGGGATACTCCTCATCATCAACTGCATTCAGAATCTACTTCAAGAAGTCAAAGACGGTGATTGAAAGCGTCAACGTCACCTTTGATGAAGAGATGGCTTCTGAACAACACTGTTCAAAACCCGTTTTAACCGGAGTACTAGCTTCTGGGCAACTCAGTCCAGAACCTGCGTCTCAACAGAACAAATCAGATGAAGCTTCAACATCAACTAACCATTTATCTGATTTAGATTTATTATTTGAATTGTTTTATGACAAATTTCTTGGAACTAACATAAAGAAATTTGTTTTGGTTGACAGGATAGAAGAGCCAACGCCTACTCATCCAACCAGTTCAGACATTCCAAATGAATCAAGTACCCCGATTCATCAAGACGTCACAATTCAAATACCAACTCCTACAGTTCAAGAAGTGCCAAGTCATGCAGAGTCAGAAGAAGCTGAACCAGCAAGATGTACCGTCCAGATCCAACTACAGCTGGACCAAGCTGTACCTGCTAAGTCTTCTGAACCAACAACTTCAACTGAAGCAACTATCATAACTCCTCCCAATCAAACTGAAGAAGGTGCAAGTGGATTTATAGATGACACAACTGACATTCATTCCTATAATCCACTGCCTCATGAACGTAAATGGACCAAAGCACACCCTGCAAGTCAGATCATAGGTGATCCATCCAAGTCGGTGCAAACTAGGTCAACGTCAATCAACTGGTGTATGCACGACTCCTTTCTAAGCAAGATCGAGCCAACTCGAGTATCAGAGGCTCTTGCGGATCCAGATTGGGTAGTCTCTATGCAAGAAGAATTGAACTAGTTCGACGCACTGCAAGTCTGGAGACTCGTACCAAAGCCTAAAGGTAAAACAATCATCGGTACGAAGTGGATCTTCAAGATTAAAAAGGACGAAGTTGGTACCGTCATCAGAAACAAGGCGAGACTAGTAGCCAAAGGATACAGACAAGAGGAAGGATTAGACTATGACGAGACATACGCTCCTGTGGCGCGTTTAGAGGCAATCAGAATGTTATTAGCCTACGCTGCCTACAAGAACTTCACGGTCTTTCAAATGGACGTGAAGACAGCATTCCTGAACGGAATTCTGAAAGAGGAAGTATACGTCTCTCAGCCAGAGGGATTTGTCAATCAAGAGAAGCCGGACCACGTCTACATTCTCAACAAAGCTCTCTACGGTCTGAAACAAGCCCCTCGAGCCTGGTATGATGTCCTTTCCACTTTTCTAGTCAAGTCTGGTTTTCAAAAGGTACGGTGGATACCACCTTGTTCATAAAGAAAGAAAAAGCCGATATCGTTTTAATACAAATCTATATCGTTTTACTGTAAGAATTTTGCAAACCTTGTGGTGTCTAGATTTCAAATGAACTTGATGGGAGAGATGAACTTCTTTCTCGGGCTTCAAGTAAAACAATTTTCTACGGGTATCTTTATCAATCAGTCTAAGTACATTAGGGAAATTCTCCGAAAATTCCAAATGGAAAATACAAAACCGATTGGTACCCCAATGGCACCAAGAACTGAGATTGGCACCGATCCTTCGGGAAAGGCTGTTGATATTAGGACCTACAGAGGAATGATAGGTTCTTTAATGTATCTTACTAGTAGTAGACCAGACATAATATTTTCAACATATCTTTGTGCCCGATATAAGGTGAATCCAAAAGAAATCCATTTGACTGCTGTCAAGCGTATCTTTAGGTATCTGAAGGGCACTGCAGATCTTGGTCTGTGGTATCCTAAAGATACTAGTTTTGAACTAACAGCCTACACATATGCAGATCATGCAGGTTGTATGTTAGACAGGAAGAGCACGTCAGGACATGTGCAGTTCCTCGGTGACAAATTAGTAAGTTGGGGATCAAAGAAGCAACTTTGTGTTTCAACTTCCACGGCAGAAGCAGAATATGTAGCTGTTGCTAGCTGTTGTTCTCAAGTCTTATGGATGCGAACTCAATTACGCGACTACGGTTTCCACTTCAACAAGATCCCGATCTACTGTGACTCCAAGAGCGCCTTCGCAATCACAGTGAATCCTGTTCAGCACACAAAGACAAAGCACATAGACGTCAGGTATCACTTTATTAAAGATCATGTTGAAAAAGGAACAATTGAACTTTTCTTTGTAAAGACTGATTATCAACTTGCCGATTTGTTCACCAAACCCTTAGATGAAAAGAGGTTCAACTTTCTTATCTCTAAGCTTGGTATGCTAAATCTTAAGATATAATCGGTAATTACCTAACAAAGTTTTCTATTGTTTGCTTTTTCATTCTTAACTCTGATTGATATCTGCCATTCTATCAAATGTTCATGATCCAAGGGGGAGTATGAGAAGAAATTGACATCTGGTCAATATTACTTCGAGGGGGAGCTCATAAAATATTGCATGTACCTTTTAATGCCAATTTTTTTGTAATGCAAGATTTTAGGGGGAGCTCTTCAAGTCAAAAAGGGAGTACGTATATGACTTCTGATTACTTCTGATCAGAACTCGTACTTTAAAAGTTTTATTGTTTTTTGTCTTTTCAATATAAGTGAATAATTATTACTTTGACTTGACATTAGACTTTTGCAGAATTTTTGAGAGAAGCTTACAAGTTCATATTTCTATGACTTAAAGCTTAGCTTCATGAGATAGGAGATCATACGTAAAGGTATAATTCTATATCTTCATCTCACATATGGTTGAAAGAAGGACAACTTTCAATCATCGAAAACATTGTTTTTAATGTTCAAACCACTTCCCGATTTTTCCACAGATTTTATATTTTGGGAGTGTATTTTTAAATGTTTTCATGATCAATATTGTGTTTTAACTGAAATAGTTAAACCAATCTGAGCATCACGTGCATCTAGGAAAACAAGGAATCATTGTGCTAGGAAATAACACAACTTCTATGGAATCACCTTAACCAGTGATTTCTACCCAAAAAGTTAATCCTTAGTGATTGAGTGTGCAAATAGAAAAGAAATGAGTGTGATTAGAGAAAGCAAAAAGTTTAAAAGAAAGAGCGTGTGAGAACAGATTTAAAAGAATATCAAAACTCTCCACCAACTTTTTCTGAGCCGGGTACCCACCATTCTAGTGATTCACAATTCTTTGGTGATCATTATTGAAACAGGCAAATAACCTATGCCAACTCTTGATCAAACCTCACCATCTACTCATTTTCTTCTCAACAAGAAAGTGTTTCACTTTTTCAAAAGGGGATGCAGCACATATGCTATCTGATTTTCATTCGGAAAATCTAGATATTAAAAAGAAGGAAGTCTGCCCCACCTTCGCACTTCAATCATGCACATTGAGTCTGTGTTTAACTTACTGTTGTCTCAGTGGTTTACACAATTTTGAGCCAATAAGCAATCATCCGTGCTTAATTCTTTCAAACACAAGCACGAACACACAAGGAATTAGTTTCTTTGTCATAACGTTTATAGAAATTACCTTTGTGGTGTTTCGATGATTAAATGGAAGCCCTGGGGGAGTCAACATCAAACAGCTCCTTTCCAAAGTGTATTCGTTACACACAGTGACTTAGTGTTACTGACAGGCATTCTAACTGATTCATTAGTTGATTCAGGTGTTACACATCTAATTTGTCTAGATTTGCAAAGATCTGGATGAATCTCTTATGAATTGACGAATCAGGGGCTCTTACCGCAAGATTGACATTTCTTACCACTAATTTTGATGAAGTCGTTGCACTTAACATCAAAAAGGGGGAGAATGACTACAACAAGAAATGGCAAAGATCACTTGTTTCAAGAATCACGTCCACTCTTCAAAAGGGGAGATTATTAGATTGAAGACATGCTGAGTCAAGAGCTAGAGAAAAAGGTTGCATCTTCTGAGCTAAAAGAGAAGATCAAATTGCTACATCATTTTCGTAATGATCTTGATCCAAAGGGGGAGATTGTTAGACCACAGTCTCATTGGATTCAAGATCATCCAATATAAAGATCGCAATCTGAAGCTAAAGCCGGAACGTCAACTCTCGATAATAAAGTCTATGTCGTTTGTAATAAATGTCAATGTATTTCAATGTAATGTATTTCTTTATTATTGTAAAAGTTAACTTAATATCTATTTGTTAGATATTAGGTAACTTAGGTAATTATATTAGCTTAGTTAGTTTCTAGTTTGTTAGAAATAATATCTAGAATTCATATCTAGATATTATCTAGATTGTGTGTTCAACACACTAGGATTAGATATTGTGTCTCTCACTCTCTAAAAAGATCAGATTAGAACAAACACACAAACACACACTAAAAGGTGTATTAGAGAGAAAATCATAGAGAACACAAAGAAAAGCTTAATCGATCAACCTTGTAATCGTTATTCTATATATTAAACAGGTTGGTAATCATTGTGTTGTTATTCTATAAACTTGTTATAAAGTATTGTTGGACCGACAGTTAGGCTTAATGCCTAGTGAGACAAGCAGTTTTGATCAGTTATAAAACAGTGAAATGAAAGGAATATTATTTAAATCACAATTTCTAACATGAAATGCATTTAGAATAAAATGTGATATCTTTCCCAAAACCCGATTTTCGTGATAAAACATTTGAATAGAAATACCTCTCAAGATATGGAATCAACCCCAATACTCACACAAGGTACAAATAGGATTAAAATTCAAATACTGAAAACGTGGAAATAACCATTTTATCCAAAGCCTTAATAAATAGAGAGGATCCAATATATCAAAGTCATAATTTACGGTTACTGCCAAAACCCAAGTAATATTAAAACATGGATAATACACTATCCGAAAATAACGTTTAACAATAATGGGGGAGACCCATATCCGTTGAGAGTGACAGGAACACGTAAGTGTATCACTCGTACAACATTAATCACATAACACTTCACGACTTAAAGTCCAAATATCGCTACGAATCCTTAACAAGTTTCATCTCAAGAGTCAGTTGACCTTAGTGTCTATTCTTGTGAATTCCACCTCAAGGATCGACCTACTTAGTGTCTACCTCAAAGGTAACACCTCAAGTTGCGGAGATCCTGGTGTGTCACCAAGACATCAGTTTCGGACTCAACCCTCCTAGTGCCTACCTGAAAAGTATAAGGTCATGAAACAAGGGTCCCGGAGTCCAACCCCGCAATACCACACGATCATCAACACAAGACTTACTCACAATCCTATGGATCCAATGCATTATAGTCTAAATTACATAACTCCAAATGAATGTCCAATGCACACGAAACAAGTAATTTACAAATAAATATGCCACAAATGCATATAACTCCAAAAGCTCAACATAGAGCAATTTAAATCGGACTAATGTCCCCAAAAGTCTTGTATGTCAAACGTGCCAAAAGCTCAACAACTCAATTAACTAATAAATAAAAGTCATCAAAACAATAAAACACATTTACTCAACGTCTATGCAAATACATGCTCTAACTACATGGTTAACTCAAAAACCATCATTGGTTGGGACAAACCATTTTCCAGTTGAAATCATACCATTTGTATTTCCAAATGTCCCATAATATAGCAATATGCACTTTTCAAGCCGAATACACAAAGATTGTAGTAACACCAAAATTCTCCATTTATAAGATAAATCATCAAAATAATTCACACTTATAATTTAGTTATCAAAATGTATAAAGGTCCCAAATACGGACATTTACCGAGATTTATAAACCCATTATACAAAAATGTAAACCTCACCAAATAATGACCACATTTGATAAACATCAAGGAAAACATTTCAATATATAAAAATAGACATTTTTGGCATGTACATAGTTTTGACAAAGCAACTTGAACTCACCTTGCTAGATTTAGGCTAAATGTAGGTTTTACCCCAAATCTTGAGCTTCTTTTGGTGAAGACTTTAGATCCATCGACACCCACCTTTTGAAACTTTATCTGGGTCACATGAAAAGCCTAGAGATGTACTATTCAAATTTAGAACATACCTTAGTCAAATCCTCCAATCATCCAAAACACCCAAAATAGTTTAAAACTCAGAATATGAGAGATACGTCAAAAGGGATGTTATAGGTGGTTGAAGTGGTAGGACGTCAATAAGAATAAAATTTTAGTAAGGTTAAGATGGACTTACAATAGATTTTTAGGAAACCCTATAACTCAAGTTAACAACGGTGGAAAGAGGTGGAAAAGATGAATATGATGAAGAAGATGAAGATCTTGAGTTTCAACCCACAAGACTTGAATCTCTTGTTGCCAAGCTCTTTGATGCTCTTAAAGAAATCGATTTGGAGAAAGAGGGATATTAGGACCAAAGTTAGAAAGAAGGAGAATGAGTTGGTGAAGAAAGAAATGAAGAAAAAGCCAAAATAATTCGGTTTTAGAGGTTCTAGGCCCAAACCCATTTTTTTCCCATACTCCTCGAACGTGAAGGATTTTTACTCGAGCAGGGAGGACGATTCCCCGGGAGTGAAGAATTCACCCCGGGCGTGAAATTTCTCTAGAAGATTTAATTAACTTATTTATCAGCTAAAACATTACCCAACTCAAAATACATACCAAAGGTTGTTCTAGGTTTGAAATATAAATATGGAACTCGAAATTAACATACCGAGAATCTGGGTATTATAGGTCACGCATGGTTAGTTGAATGTTTGGTTCATTTACAACGTTAGTAAAACTATTCAAGCCTATTTCTCTATGATGAATATTAAATCACAAAGATTAGAGAAGAAAAACGTACTTCTCAAAGGCTACAAAAAATTATTTAGGATGCTGCAGCTGATCAATTTGAAAACTTAATTCCACGACTGTAGAAGGCTGGCTGTAACAGTGTTGCATGTTATGCTAACAACAAGTTTCTATACAAATTATTTCAGTGAGAGAACAACAAAGTAGTATCTATAAGTATAACCCTTTCAATAAGTTTCCAGACAAATTATTTACGTGAGAGCACAACAAAGTAGTACGTATAAGTATAACCTTTACCTTGTATCCAACTTTAAAGAGAACTTAACATGCTTTTGGGCCAAAGCTGGTCTGTTCACCTGAGGGTTTTCCTTATCGTTTATATCAGCTTCACTATCCTTACTGTTCATGAATTATAAGCCACCATCCGCAATTGACATTGCTTTCTCAAAATGCTTATCAGGGAATTGCAATGCCTTATGCACTGAAGACACAATAACAAACTTAGCTCACATGGTAATACACTTGACATGATGTCTGCTCTACAGGAATTAAAATTCTACGGTACCTCTATTGTAATAGTTAGTACTCTATATTTAAATATAAGCATAATAAAGTTACATCTTGTTTCAAAATCCCTCAAAAATTCAACATTTATCAAGGGGTTGCTTACTTTTCTTCCACAAAGCGTCATATGGGTTAAGTGGTCTAGCTGAGGGACAAGAGACTGATGGGTTTGAGGGAGGCAAACAGAAAGAATTGGATTACTTCTGGGGCATTTATGGTATTACTTTGTCCAAGGAGACTTAATGGGGGACAAGTGATGGCCGATGGGTCCTGGCTTATTCCATATAGCCATTTAGGCTTAAAGGGTTAATGATTAAGTCGTAAAGAAATATATGGATGAGTGAATAAGTTGCTCAGACCATTAAGCTCATTAAGCTGTAAGTAACCGGCCATACAATTCCTATAAAACATAAGTGACACAATAAATGTTTTGATCTTCTTATATTAACCGATTTATGTATCTGATTGTTTTATATCATTATATCTCTAAAATTTCACGTTATGAATGCTCAAAAAGAGTAAAGTAGAGGTGTGGTTTGTTTATTTTCTCTACCATTAGATTATTATTTTTGTCAGATGGAAGCTAAAAGTATGCATTTGACACCAAATAATTGAATTCCTCAAAATATTTGCTTATTGACAGGGTGTAATCATATGTGAATTTAACTCTGTAATAATCAAATGTCTTTTAAACCTAGAAATCAGCATAAAGAAAAATTTGCACAAATTATAATTAAAAAAAAGATGAATTGTAATTAGAGCTTGAAAGTAAGCGAAAACTCTACCGTTGAATTCTTGTGCTGATGAATAGCTTCCAGGTCTTTGGATTCCGACGTGTTAGTGCACATAAAGTTGGATCCAAGATCATTGGAATTGAAAGTCAAAGCCTATCATTGCAAAGTCAAAGTCAATTCAATAAAGAGAAGTCAACAAAGTCAAGGGTGTTAGTTTAGCTTGTTGTTTTTGTCTTTGTAAAGCATGTAGGTATAAATAGGATTTGTTCTTTTGTTAACCGAGTAGCACTTTGATAGAGAGATTTATGCTTTAGAGAGAGAAATATTAAGAGAGAAGGTTTCTGTAATCAATTCATTTTGAGATCAATAATATGACATTTTGATTTGGAAATCTATTGTTTCATGGACAAATGTGATTGAGAACAAATTGACAAAGTTTCATGGACTGATTCTAAGTTTCGGATCGTTTTTGGGTTGAAATTAAAGTTTTTGGGCCAAGATCTAAGGAATTCGCATCAAGATCTGAAGAACTCGCATGATCTTGGAAAGAACTCGCATGGTTTGGATAGTTGAAAAAGCTAAGGAAGAAATTCATATAGCATTCGGTACGAAAAGGAAGGATTTCGTACAAGCCTTTATACGAAAGGAACGAATTTCACATCGTTCTATATACGAAAAGGAGGTTTTCGCACAGTGTAGCATACGAAAAGTGAAGTTTGAAAAATCTAAGGGAGGATTTCGCATAATACTAGATACGAAAAGTAGGAATCCGCATCCTCCTGTGTGCGAAATTAGAAGAATTTGCACAGTGAAAAGGAAAATTGTCTAAGTCCAGAACTCGCATCGATACGTGAATTTTAGAGTGGTAAATTTGGCTAAGTGTGGAATTCGCATAAGCTTAGTCTGCGAAAAGATAAAAGATGTAAAAAGGAACAAGTCAAGAATTCGCACCCCTCTTTGTGTGAAAAGTGGAAATTCACATACTTCAGCATGCGAAAAGGTAGAATTCGCATAGTTCGGCGTGCAAAAAGCAAGAATTCGCATTCAACAGCGTGTGAATTGTAACTTCCTGCATCCCTTTACGTGCGAAAAGTGAGAGTGTTTGTTCTTTGCTGTACAAATTTCTTCTTGTGTGTTAAAAGTTTTATTAGTTACGTGAGGATTCTATACTTAGTCATTTTTCTGACTGAGGTTTTCAGGAATTTTTCATATTTTCTGATTTTGTGTATAAAGATCTGTGCATTTGGTCAATATGACTTCTAGAGATGCTCTTGCTATCGGAACGATTGTCAACCAACCGGGGTTATTTAAAGGAGAGTATGAGCAATGGAAAGATCGGTTTCTGGATTTTATAGACAAACATGACCTTGGTGAATATATGAGATTATCTTTGAAAGAAGGTCTTATTAAACCTCCGACTAAAGTACATACTACTCAAGAAAATGGAGTAGAAGTTCATAGTCAAGCATATGAGATAGATCCAGATGAGTACTCAGATGAAGAGAAAAAGAGATACAAGGATGATAAATTAGCTAAATCTTTCTTACTTTAAGGGATACCTAATGAGATACATGTGAAGATAGACAACTACAAGGCAACAGGTAAACATATATGGGATCAATTGGAAAAGATGATGTTAGGTTCTAAGGGGGGTAATCAGTTGAAAGTTTCAAACTGCCTCAACAATTATGGAGAGTTTAAAGCTAAAGATGGTGAGAGTCTAGAGGCTACATATGACAGATTTGTCACTCTTCTGAATGAGTGAGAAAGAACAAAGGGAATAAATCTCAAATAGAGTTGAATGTAAAGTTTCTGAGCATTTTACAACCAGAGTGGAAAAGATTTACTCATCAAATGAAACAAATGAAAGGTCTTGTTGTTCCCAAATATGATGTTCTAAACTTGATAAACTTTTCACTACACACAAACTAACAAATAAGAGTGCGGAAGCGTTTTAATATGTAGAGAAAATAGAACATGCAAGGTAGTAAACACACTAGCAAATAACGAACAGTAACGTAAAATGTAACAAGATGATTACTGAAGAAACTGTTTCATTGATTTGCTCAAGAACACCAAAAACATGCACTACTGTTTGATAAAAAAGTTCTCAGGAATTACAGGTGCTCTCTGAATTGTTTGTCATTGCGTGATACTAACAAAGGTGGTGATCCTATAATATATAAGGAGGATGCACCCCGTAGTACAAGACAAAGGTTGACATTCCAAAAACGGAATGCCACCTGGAAAGGTAAACAATCGTGCGCCGCTTAAATTATCTGGAGAATCTTCGTACAACAGGCTTCACGTGTTCTGCACGTGATCTTGTCTTGAACTGTAGTCATGAAAACTTCCATCATTCATCTCCAGAGGTTAGCCATCATAGAGGCTCTGTGAGTGATCACAGAGGCTCTGTGATCTGAAAGTGATCTTCAGGTTAAGAATCCTCGGGTAGACATTTGACAGAGTCTTCTGAGCTTGTGACTTCTGTGGTAAGCTTGGTTGTTCTGAGCAGTCTTCAGCTATTCCTACACTTAGCCTATTACAAGAATGAAAAGTTATTCTATTACAAGGATTATTTAGGGAAATCATCTATCAGATTGGTGAAGCTATCAGCTAGGGTCTTCTTCATCGACAGAATGAGTTCCTGGTACTTGATCTGCTCATCTATATCTTTGATCATTCTCTCTGCAGGCCCCTCTTGCACAGTCTCTGGCCCTCTTTTCCTCAGAATCGGGTACTTGATCTTCAGCAGAGTGTTGTTCGAATACTTGTGACTTTGATTTGGCTTGAACATTTTCTTGAGCCCATCATCGTCTCTGTAAATAAACCTGAACTCAAGCTCTGTGATTAGAGAATTTGAAGGTACATCTTCGATTCCGGGGAATTGGTCATTTGGTATAGTGATCAATAGCTTTTCAACTCTGAGCTGTAAAGCCACCTCAAAGTCTATCTTGCTATGATACTTCACGTGTTCGCGCATGACCTCTTTGATCCTGCCATTTGCTATCATAAACTCCTTCCTCTTTTCAAGTCGTTGTTCTGTGAAAGCATGCAATTGAGGAAGATCATACGCGCAGAGGTTCTTTAGATCTGCATCTGAGAATGTGTATTGCTGCCCATCCTTTCTCTCAACTAGGTACTTGGGGTACATAATGGACTTGTTGGCGAAGGAGTGCAGAGAGATCCTCATCACAGTCTTTATGTCCACTGTTGAGAATATCTCATTCTTTTGGATAGTTTGCTTAAACCGTCTTCTGATGTCTTCTTTGAATAAAGGATGCAGATTTGGTGCCATGAAGACGGCCTCGGACGCTGCGCTGTAGAGGTAGGTGTAAATATTCTCGTGGAGTTTAAGTTCTTTTGGTGGAGGCCTTGGAATGGGAATTCTCATCACATCCATTGATTGAACAATTTGCTTCACCCTGTCCTCTGGTTCTTTATGCTCTGAGGGTTTCTTCTTCTTTGGTTCATAAGGCTTCTTCATCGAGCTCTGTGGATGGGTCTATGCTATCTCTGAGGCATTCACAAGATCGAGAGATTGATATTGAACTTTGGGGATCGGTGCAGTGGGTATCAACTCAGGACTGGAAGGTTCTACGAATTTTGCAAGTCCTTCTGCGATTTCTTCAGAGACAACACTCACCTTTCCCTTCTGAAGTTCTGCAGAGGTGGTGCCTTGAACAAATGTAGCTTCTTTGTGTATTTCCTTAGAGGCACATGAAATGAGACTCTGAGTGTTGTATGGCTCTAAGGTTTTCTGTTGAGGTAGGGCTTGGAGAGGAGTGGCAGCAATAGGAGTAGAGCCTACCATTGTCGATGATTTGGCCTTCTCCCCCTCATGATGGCCAGGGCCAGATGCATCTGGGTCCTGATCATCATGGCTAGCCCTCTTCTGCGCTGCCTTTGCCTGGCAAGACGCAGGTGCCTTCCTTTTGCTTCTTCAAAGGTGTGTGTCTGCATGCTTCGTGATTTTGGTCATCACATTCTCTGCAGCAAGGCTAAGTTTGTTCACTTCATAGTCAGACTTGAACTTAAGAGTCGCGACCACTTTCTTTAGTTCCTCTACCACGGTCTTCCCTTCTTTAGAGATATCTGATCCCATAAGGTTCAGGGTCCTCATAAGCATCCGACCCATGGCTTGTAATTTTTCTTTTGTGGCCAGGTCGGAGGTGTTTGTGGCAGAGGGGAGGGGGGCGGAGTTGCAGAGGTTGAGGCTTGTGGCTGAACAGGGACCATGACACTGCAAGTCATGTCCTTTATTTCCTCTTTCAATTTAGCCAAATCGTCCACCCCTGATGCAGTGACTGTGGCTGCAAACATGCCCATTTCTTCCATGCAGATATCCCCAAGAGTCTTTATGGCGTCTGTTTGGATATTGATGGATTGGGCACAGTTGTTGAAGTCGTTTTTGGTGGATTGTGAAGATGAAGCTTGCAACAACCTCTTTATGTCATTAGAGTTCTGTTTGGAGATTTGTTGGAGAGCCTTCAGAGCTTCTGTCTAAGCTTCGACGTCGTCGATCACTTTGCTGAAGTCATCCTTGGGACAGTGGATTCCTTGAACTTTGATAATTCCAGAGCATGCGCCAAGGAGACATTTTTGCAGGTTTGGCAATATTCTTCGATAGTATATAACGTTATGTAAGCTACGTCAGGGGTTTGATTTATCAGTGCTTCCAGTCTGTCAGACACTTGGTCAACAATGATTTGAAACTCCTTCTCTGTGACGTAGGTGCCCGGGGTAACCTCTGGATCAACACATGAACCAGATTTGGCCAAGGAGTCTTTGGCTCCTTTAGAGCCTGTAGGTATGTTAAGCTCTGGAGGATTTCCTTCTAATCCTCGATGTTCCATGAAGGAATCATTTATAGAAGTTCTGTCGACAGACTTCTTGGGAGAGGGTTCAGAGACTCTCTCAAGGGTTCTATCGATTGAAGTCTGTGGATGTTCTAGATCTACAAAAGTATCATGTTCTTTCACTGCCAACTCTGATGCAGTTTGGTGGTCACTTGTGTGTGTGACAGAGGCAACAAATGCCTCTGTGTGTGGTAGTGTGATGTCCTGGGGCAATAGGAAACTTATGTTTGCACCTTCATCCTTTTGAGAGGATGGGGTTGATTTGGGTTCCCCAGCTAACTGTGGTACAGAGGATGAAGGAATATCCTCTGTCCGGTTGGTAGGGGTAGGGTTTGGATCGTGCCGTACTGTTTCAATATCTTGCTGCATTACAATTGCAGAGGTAGAGATGTGGGTTGCACTTGGAGTTTGGTTTGGTTGTGTGCCTAAGGCATCTTTTTCTCCCTTCTCTTCCTTCGAATTTTTCTTTTCAACCCCCTCATCACTAGAGCTTGAGATCCCTGTTATGTCTTTTATTTCGACCTCCACTTTGTCCCCTAGGCCCTCAGAGTATAGCGATGCCACTTCTTTTTCTATATCTGTGGCCACTTGAAAAGGACTAGCGGGTTTCTCCTCAGATCTCTCTATGATTTGGGCTTTCCTCCTTCTCCTCTGCAGAGGTTCTTCTGTAACCTATGCATGTCCTTCCATTTCCTGATGCACTATTGGGTCAGAAGTTGTTGCCTTAGTTAGCCTTTTCTTTTTAGGCTTCTGAGGTACTTCTGTAGTTGTTGCCTCTGTGGCTTTAGCCATAATTCCCTCAGAGCCCGTTTTGGCCTTCTTCTTTTTGAGCTTGGTAGTCTCTGTGGGTGATTTTGAAGCCTCTTCCACTTCCACTTCGACTCTCTTTTTGGGTTTTCTTTTCTTTTTCTCCATTTTGGCTCTCTCACCCCCATCCCACTCTCGGCTTCTAATCTCTCTATTCTCTCTTGGGATTCTTCAGCCATCTCTACTTCTGTGCCCTCAGCTATCTCAGTTCTAAGGTAAATAGCGATCTCTCCCACTTGGAATCCTACACCGGGGGGGGGGGGGTTGCTGGCCTCGGTACAGGTGTCCTGTGCCCATGAATGTAAGTCCTAACACCTTCTTCACTACCTAAATATGCTAGGATACGGGCTGACAGAGGTCTTGCCGTAGGATAACCAATCTTCAGTACGGTGGGTTTGTGCGACTTCATGTCGTATATTTTGATCGTGTTGTCCTCTGCAGGTAGTTTTCCTTCCCCTAGCATAGCATCCCCTAGTAGAATAGCAAAGAATATGTTGAACAACAGATTCTTGGGCTCTGTGCCTCTGTCCTGATCTTCTTGCTTGGCGATAACATCATTTCGGATCTCCCTGAAGATTAGTCCAACATAGTCTAGAGGCAACTCATAGTACATACCATACATGATTGCGAGTATGGTGTGGCTAGATTGATCTGGTGTCCCAACTTTGCAGGTTAGACAGCGGTTAAGGATCAAAAAGAGAACATTCCACAGAGGTGGAAGGTTTTGGCGTCTGAATTCAGTTCTCTTGGTAATTGGTGTTGTATACCCAATGAATTTGAGAAATTCTACAACTTCATCATCTGTTGGTTCGTCGGAGAATTTGACCAGGTTGAGTTGGGTCTTATATGGGAGTCCAAAAGCCTCTGAGACTTTCCTTCTGTTTATGCCCAGGTCCAGTATTTTGGTGGTTGAAGGATGAGTGGCATAATTCATGACGCAGTACCCGTATTTGTCCAATTTTTCATGCCTAACACTCAACAAGAATTGTTGAATGTAGGTTTCAGGTATGTCAGTCCTTTTTAGGGTTAGGGTTTGGGTCAGAAAATGGTTTTTCAGGATCTGGATTAAAGGAGCAACTTCTTCTGGGTAACCTTTGGGGTCCAAGACTACGTAGTGATTGTTTGGTTTTAGGTTGAGTTGCTTAGAGTGGTATTCATGGTGAGTGAAGGAAAGCATCCTGCTAGTTAGAGGTTGTTCTTGTTCCACAGACATGGAATCATTCTTTTTAGCAGCAGAATGCATGGATTTGTTCGAAGAAGATGATCCCTTAGAGTTCTTGGAAGAAGCAGAGTGAGATGCCATTGAAATAGAAGGAAGAAGAAGAGCTAATTTCTGCTTGAGAGTTCTTCAAAGAAATATTGTGGGAAAAATGGGTAAAGGAGAGAAAGAGGTTTATATATACTGAGAAGGGGGGAAAAGTTTAGGCGGTAATAAATAAAAATTTGAAATCTGTAATCAGTACAAACGGATAAGGAGTCGTTTCTGAAAAAGAACGGTACAGATACGGACCAATGAAATTTTGCCACGTCAGTATGGGCGGTGCACGAGCGAGTACGTGCACCTCCTCTTATTCTCACGCGCGTGGCATTTGCTATACCTACGTGACAGTGACATTCATAAATAACCTGCATTGAATGAACATATGGTAAAAATTTTCATGAGATGAAAAGGGCAGAAGCTCTGTGGGTTTAGAGCTTCTGAGGTCATGAGCAAGGTTCTGAGGCACATAGGTGACCAAAACAATTTTGAAAGAAACAAAGAGATGATCAAGTGCAATTCAAATACTAGCTCAAAAGCCAAAAGATCCCCTTCATAAGGTGCAGAGGCTCTGTGATGGATCACAGAGGCTCTGTGGAGGACCTCAGAGGCTTTGAGACCTGAGATTTCTAAATAAGGGAAGATTTGAAAATATCGATCACTCAAAGTTTTGAAAGGATTTGAAGTGCAGAGAAAGACATGTTTGGAAAATAATGTCGACCTTCTTTTTGAATTGTCAAAGTCACTTATTTTAGCTCCCCCTTGATCTGTGCTTGGATCTTTGGAAATAAGCATTGGACAAGACACAGAGCAAGAGAGCTTTGAGAAAAAAAAAGCATTTGCAGGAGAGGAACTATACAAACTTAAGCAAAAGAAAACAAAAGAAAAGACAGAAAATATTTACAACAGAGGCTCTGAGCCAGGGTACAGAGGCTCTGTGGTTCAACTCATGTTAAGCATACCAATCTTGCCAACAAGAAAAGTGAATCTTTTCTCATCCAAAGCCTTCGTGAAAAGGTGAGCAAGCTGGTAATATGTGAGAACAAAGTACATCTCTATGGTCCCATGCTCCACATGATGTTTCAGAAAGTAGTACCTGATATCGATGTGTTCGGTTTTAGAGTGCTGAAGAGGGTTGGCAGAGATCGCAATGGCGCTTTTGGAATCATAGAGGATGGGGATTTTCTCAATGTCAAATCCATAATCTTGTGAGCAACAACTCCCAACTTTCAAGTATATGTTTTGATTTGAGCACATAGACTTTGTATGTCTTGGAGTTTCATGAATAGCCAACGAATTTGGCTTCATCAACTTTAGGGGTGAATTTCCCTATTTGCTCTCTGGCGTTCAACATGAAACAACTGCAGCCGAAGACGTGAAAGTACTTGATGTTTGGCTTCCTCTGGTTGAGCAAGTGGTAAGGGGTCTTTGCATGCCTCTTCACTATCAAAGATCGATTTTGAGTGAAACATGCATTTGTAATGGATTCTGCCCAAAAAAAAATCGGGAGTCCTGAGGCAGTGAGCATAGTTCTAGCGGCTTCCACTAGTGTTCTGTTCTAGCGTTCAACAACACCGTTTTGTTGTGGAGTCCTTGAAGCAGAGAAGTTCTATGAGATGCCCTCTATCGTAAGATAGGCTTCGATGGTTGAGTTCTTGAACTCAATGCCATTGTCACTTCGAACTCTCTGAACCCTGCAATCATGAAGAACTTGCATTCTCTTAAGGAGATTGATTAGTACCTCAGGAACATCTGATTTCTTTCGAACAAATTCCACCCAAGTGTATTTAGAAAATTCATCTATGAGTACAAGGATGTACTTCTTGCCACCTAGACTCTGCACAGATATAGGACCACAGAGGTCTACATGAAGCTTTTGCAGAGTTCTAGTGCAAGAAGTGTCTGATTTGGTCTTATGGGCAACCCTTTTAAGTTTGCCAATTTCACATGCAGAGCATAGTTGATCTCTATCAAACTTAATACTTGGTAACCCTCTTACCAGGTCCAATTTCACAAGTGTGTCTAGAGATTGAAAGTTTAAGTGACAGAACCTGTTATGCCATAGCCAAGATTCCTCATTCTTACTTGAGACTAGACAAAGCTTTTCATCTTTGATGATCGAATTGAAGTCCATGAGGTACAAATCACCTTGTCTTTTGGCTCGCAGAAGTTTTGTGGATGTATCTTCCTTCAACAGAGAGCAGTATTGCTTTTTAAACATCACATCTAGTCCATTATCACAGAGTTGGCTAACACTTAGTAGGTTGGGCTTAAGGCCATCCACATAAGCCACTCTGTTAACATCGATGTCTCCATTGGCAATGACTCCATAGCCTTTGATTTGACCCTTCTTGTTGTCTCCGAAGGTTACAAAACCATCTCCATGTTTTTCTTTATAAGAGAAGAGCAATCCACCATCGCCAGTCATGTGCCTTGAATACCCGGAGTCTAGGTACCAAATGGGCACATGTTGTTTCTTCTGCAGACAGATAGAGGATTTAGGTACCCATTTCCAAATGGGTCCAGGTTTCTTAGAAGTCTTTAAAGATGCCTTAGCACCTTTGGGGTTGGTCTTATCCTCTTTAACAGAGGTACCAGATTGTCCTTTCTCACCCTTGAATTTGGCATTCTTTGGCTTCGGGTGAGATATAGGACATGAAAGCCTTGGGAAATGTTGATTAAGAGCATGCATAAGATCAAAACATTTACAATGAGAGATTCCAGAAGCAAACTTCTTAAACATTTCATTAAATTTGTCAAATGAAGGTACAGAGCATTTTTTACAACAACCCATTTTAGATTTGGGTTTCTTTTCACAGAAAACTTTGTCTAATCTGGGTTGAGTTTTGTCAAAAACTCCTCTTAGATGGCTCTTTGATTGTACTCTCCCTTGATGACCTCCCTTTCTTGCTTTCACTGCCACAGAAGCATCAATTTTATCAAATTTGGGCCATTTTCTGTTGCCAAGTGAATTTTTCTTGAAATGGTTTTATGGGTTTTGGAGCTTTGGAAACTTGAGAGATCTTAATCTTTTCGCTGTTTAATTTTTCAAGCTCAAGAGGAGTCTTTGCTTGCAGACACATGTCCAAAAAGTTAGGGCAGATGGTTATGCCTGTGGTTCTCCTTTTGGGAGAGATTATTCTTTTAAGAATACTAGAGGGAAGCATATTTTCCTCTGGACCATAGGGGACTATCTCAAGTTCCTCAGAACTTATCTCAATATCGACCGAGGAGGACTCAGATTCTGACTCAGAATCTGAATCGAGAAAGTCTCTGTGAATGAGAGTGTGACCTTTTGGAAGTGCATTGCTTTGTCCATTGGTAGTGTCCTTGGGAATATTTAGATTTTTTTAAATGCAAGGGATCATCATAGGAATACTTAGACAATTGAGAAGATCTTGCTCAAAGATTTCTCCTACTTCAGAGGCTACATCAGGTTGACTAAGAAAGTGATTTTCATAGGTTTTTCTCAAGTCACTTTCCAAAAATCTTTTAAACAACTTTTATTCCACAGAGTCCGGAACAAACTTTGGTGCATCAGAGGACAGTTCCTTTTCAGGAATCATCATGCACACAAAAGCCATTTGAGTTTGCGTTTCTGGATGACAAAATCTGAAGACCCCTATCTGCTTTTGAGATAGATATTTCTTTGGAGTGGATTTTCTCATTGATGAGAGTGCATATGGTAAATCATTGTTTTCATACCAAACATTTACCATCTGCAGAGGTTTCCTTAGATGTGGTCCTTCAGAGGTTATACGCCTCTTAAATGTGGACAATAGGTTTGGAAGACTTGGTTTTAGAAATTGTCCAGGGTAGAAAATGTTTGCTAAAGATTTGTTTCTTTTATTCCGAGTATAGGGTTTGTGTCATTGAACCCTATACCTCTTCTGCCAATTTGGGTATTGACTTTCTCATGAACTTTCTGTGCATCCTGGTATCTCCTAATCAGAAGATCTCTGTCGAGCAGATCTTGATGAAGTACTTCTCTTTCTTTTTGGAATTTTTTTTCAAAGAAATAGCGTTTAGGCGATCACTCTCACTGTTCTTTAGCTCCTTAACCCTTTCTTTTAGAGCTTGATCAAGTTTCGAAACCTTCTCTTTTAGACCCTTCTTTTCAAAAATATGCTCAGAGACAAGTGATTTTCTTTCAAGATAAAGTTTGTCCTTCTCTTGAGTGAGAAGTTTTGTTTCTCTCTCAAAGAAGGCTAATTTCTTCTCTAGCTCTGAGCATGTGTTTTTGTAAGCAAGAAACCCATTCTGTAATTCAAGAAGTTTGTTTTCAGAGTCTATATTAGATGAATTAGAAGTAGATACCTCACTATCGCCGTCAGAGGTGTGGACTTCTGCCATTCCACATAAGAGTGCATTGTTGTCCCCTTCATCAGATGATTCATCTGTCACAAGATTTCTTTGTTCTGCGATTAAGGATCCTTGAGTGTAGTACTCTACTTTCCCTTTACAGAAAGCAACATCTCTGACAGGTTTCCCTTTGATGGCATTTGACCTGCACTCTGTTGCAAAGTGAACCAGCTTACCGCATTTGAAGCATCCTTCATTTTGTTGAGGGGCTTTGTCTGCACCTCTGTCGTCTATCTTCTGTCCATTTCTTCTCTCATCTTGCCTCTAGTCACCAAACTCTTCTCTCCCAAACTTTCTCATTTCTCCATACCCTATTCCTCTGTCGTCTCTTTCCTCTCTTCCTCTGTATTCTGGCTTTTTCTTAAGTCCCCTGTTGAATTTTCGGGTCATAAGAGCAAGCGTTTTGGCCAAGGCAGCCATATCGATCTCCTCCTCTGAGCTTTCTTCACTGTCACTCTCCGCCACCAATACCTTCTTCTTTATTTTCTTCTTCTGTGCATCCTTTGTCACCTTCTCCTTTCCTTTGTCTTGACCTTCTATGGCATTTCCCACCAACGCCAGAGGTCCACCGACAGGGGTCACCAACTTTGAAATTCGGTTCTCTTGGCTAATTAATGTCCCAAAAAGGTCAGAGATAGACCAGACATCAAGATCTAGGGTTGCTTGCATGGACATGGTCAGATGAAGCCATTCGTCATTGAGACTCTGAAGAAATCTGACATTGTTCTCCTCAGAAGTTCTGTGGATGCCATACCTCTTGCACTTGTTGATCAACGAGTTGTATATGTTGTAAGTGCTCTGAATGGATTCACCTGGCAGAGCCTTAAATGCAAAGTATTCGTTAATGCATAAAGCTCTGTTGTTCTTTAAGGTTTTAGCACCACCCTCGAGCTGTTTTTCAACCTCCAACCATAGATCTTTTGATGTTTCACAGGAGTCAAGGGACTAAAAGATGTCATTTGGAATGGCCATTATGAGTAGACTTCTGGATTTCTTTGCAAGTTTATGTAGGGCACTCTCTTGTTCAGTCCACTCGTTAATAGGTTTGGGATGCTGGTATTCAGGTATTTCTGGAGTGTTTGCAGTAGCAGGAACACGAGGAACAGTGGTCATTGGAATGTAAGGAGGATTATGAAGAAACTCTACCATTCCAGGATCTACACCTTCAAGAAAGTGTACCATCCTGATTTTCCACTGAGGATATTCATCCCTAAGTAGAGTAGGAGGTTTTGATTGAGATCCTGCACTGAAATAGTTGACTGTGTTCGTCATTTTCAGATGCAAAATATAGGATAGGAAAACAGAGTATGAGATGAATTGTAAAAAGGGATAAGAATGTGCTCAACGATGATGAATATTTGGTATGAGAGAATTAATAACCAACAAATAAGCTTTAAATCTGTCTTTAGTGGGTCAAGCACCCTTGCCTTTGGATCTATATCAAACTGGTTGAAATAGTTCCAGAAAACAGAGTGTGTTTATGAATGGAGTTCAAAGTAAAGAACAGACTCAAACTACTACCTAGAACACAGGAATCAAATATAGAACATGATCCTTTGATATTAAGAATCAAAGTTGGCTCTGATACCAATTGTTGTTCCCAAATATGATGTTCTAAACTTGATAAACTTTTCACTACACACAAACTATCAAATAAGAGTGCAGAAGCATTTTAATATGTAGAGAACATAGAACATGCAAGGTACTAAACAGACTAGCAAATAACGAACAATAACGTAAAATGTAATAAGATGATTACTGAAGAAACTGTTTCATTGATTTGCTCAAGAACACCAAAAACATGCACTACTGTGTGATAAAAAGCTCTCAGAAATTACAAGGTGCTCTCTGAATTGTGTGTGGTCGCGTGATACTAACAAAGGTGGTGCTCCTATAATATATAAAGAGGATTCACCCCGTAGTACAAGACAAAGGCTGACATTCCATAAACGGAATGCCACCTGGAAAGGTAAACAATCGTGCCGCGTAAATGATCTGGAGAATCTTCGTACAGTAGGCTTCACGTGTTATGCACGTGATCTTGTCTTGAATTGTAGTCATGAAAACTTCCATCTTTCATCTCCAGAGGTTACCCATCACAGAGGCTCTGTGAGTGATCACATAGGCTCTGTGATCTGAAAGTGATCTTCAGGTTAAGAATCCTCGGGTAGACATTTGACAGAGTCTTCTGAGCTTGTGACTTCTATGGTGAGCTTGGTTGTTCTGAGCATGCTTCAACAGTTCCTACACTTAGCCTATTTTTCAATACTTCTATACAAGTGAGTTGGAGCTAACAGGTCTCAATGAAATTCCTCTGCATGAAGTTTATGAGACTCAGCATCAGAATTAGGAAGATGTAGAGGTGATAAAAGATGAGAAGAAGAAAGCTGAGAAACCCATAGCAAATCCAGTTGCCTTGGTAGTCAAGAGAAAAGAGAATAGGTCAGTCAGTCTGAAGAAAATAAAGGTGATTATGTCTGAATCCGAGGAAGAGAATAGTGATGATTCTGATTCTGATGATGGTGGGAACTTGAAGCAAGCAATGCTTTTACTGACCAGGGCATTCCAAAAGAAGTTTTACAAGAAGCCAGGGTCAAACAGTCAACGGTATTTCTCAGGATCAAAGAATTATGAGCATAAGGAAAGAGTAGAGGGTAAAAGGTTTGAGGAAAAGAAACCAGAAACAAAGAAGTATGTGAATCAGTACGAGGAGAAGAAAGAGGTTGAACTAGTCAAGTGCTACAACTGTGGCAAGATCGACCACTTTGCCAAAGATTGTAGGAAGCCAAAGGTAAAGAATTCTGATTACTATAAGAACAAAATGCTCTTGGTAAAGCAAAAAGAGGCGGGCAAAAATCTTATGGCTGAAGACAATCATTGGTTGGATGTTACCTATTTCGAGAGCGAAAAAGAAGAGACTGCTTATATGTGCTTGATGGGACAGAAGGTTGCTGAGGATGATTTAGACAAGGAAAATTCTGATGAGGTAAATAATATGACTGAATCTGATTTTTTTTCACAAATGCAATCCATGATGGTTGAACTTCAGGATATGCAGTCTAAACTCAAACGTGAAAAAAGGGTTATTGAAAAGAAAAATCAATCAATATAGAAGCTCAACAAAGACATTGTTGAGAAAAATGTATTAATTGAAACTTTACATAACAACATTGATTCCTTTGGAAAAGAAAAGACTGCAACCTATGGTCAATTATCTGAAACAACATCCAAATTTAAAATGTGTGAACGTGAGTTAAAAGAGGTTGCAAAGAAATGTTTATTTTTGAAATCAAAAAATAAAACTATGGTTGAAAAAGTGAATGGTTTGGAACAAAAACTTTATACTCGAGGTCAGACTGACCAAACTATTTATCTTAATAAACTAAAAGAGTTCACATTTTTTAATGAGTATTGGGGTATTGGTTACAATAACCCACATTACTTAACAAAAGGGTATTTCTACAACGCCTGCTTTATATGATTTTCATTTTCTAAAACTGGCCAAGAAACACCCTGAACTCAGAGTCAAATGGACAAAGTCATCTAATGAGGTAGAGGCTAAGGAAGATAAAAACAGGAAAAATAAAGATAAAATGCAACTACCATTCCGTTATGAAAAATTGAATGCTAGTTACAATTCTAAACCATCAAAGTTTCTCTCAAATGATTATTTTCAAAGTTATTATACAGAGGAAATGGAGGCAAAACCTATTGAACGAAAAATTTGTGTTCCTCCACTCATCTTAGAAGTAAAATTTCTGAGCTTGAGAACATTCTTGTAGAAGAGAGAATTTTGATTGAGTTAGAACAAATGGTATTCTCTGCTGTTTTCATAAAAATTGATTTCTCAAATGTATCCAAAGCTTCTATATCTGTTGATGACGATGTTGATTTTCTATACTCTATTGGTTGTTTTGATAAATGCGTTGAACAGTTTGATTTTAATGCAAAACTTCCAGATCATTCTCAGTTTATTGTTAATTCTTAAGGTTTACCAAGTGTTTTTGAAAAGGGTGAATCATCAACTAAGGTTGATAGATCAGTTTCTGTGAGCACCCATCATGTCAAAGGTAAGAAGAGAAAGAATAGGCACTCACAGAAACAAATTAACACTGGTAAATCTAGGAAAAGACAATATTTTAAATCTCATTGTTCTAACATGCTTAATTCATATGTTTCAGATATAAGATAGAAAAAAGTCTGATGGACGACTAGCATGTAGACCAAAGAATAAGATTGACGAGTCTACAAAATCATGTTCTGTATCGACTAGTAGTAGGATTACTGTTAGTAATTGTGATAAAAATGATCAGTATGCTTCTCATAAACAAAAAGTTGTACATTCATACAAGTCTTATACAATTAAGCAATTGATCCAATTAAATCCGTCTACTACTCAGTCTTCTACATATCATAGATATGATTTTGTTACTTGACAATATTCTAATAATAGGTTTGTCCATATCATATATATCATTCTTATATGTCAAAAGTTTTTCAAAAGATAAGAGGACCCAAATTCAAATGGGTGCCAAAATCTTGTGCTAAAATGATAGGACCCATCAATAAATGGGTACCTAAACCTGTTGTTCCTTGATTTCTCCTGTACAGACCCGTCATATGTGGTACTCGGGTTCATGCTGTTCCAAGCATATGACAGGGCAGAAAGATATTTTATCTACTTATACAGAGAAATTTTATGGCATCGTCAGATTTGGTAATGACCAGTTTTCACCAATATTGGGATACATAGATTTCGTGCAAGAGAACATAACGATTAAGAAGGTGAGCTAGGTTGAAGGACTAGGACACAATCTATTCAACATTGGTCAGTTTTGCAATAAAGACTTAGAGGTAAATTTCAAGGCCAATAGGTGTTTTGTTAGAACTGAAGATGGCAAAGAACTCTTGGTCGGCAAACGAAAGTCAAACCTCTACAAAATTAATCTGTCCAATGTTAAACCAGATAATATTGTGTGTCTACTGTCGAAGGTCTCTATGCAACAAAGTTGGTTATGGCATAGACGACTATCTCACCTCAACTTTAGATACATTAACAAGTTGGTGACTAGGAATTTGGTATGTGATGCATGTGAGAAAGGCAAAATGAAGAGAGCTTCACATAAGCCAAAACCTGAACCGAGAACAAGTACTCCTTTAGAGTTGTTACATATGGATCTTTATGGTCCGATGAGAACTCAAACCATCAACGGCAAGAAGTACGTTCTCGTGATTGTGGATGATTATTCCAGATACACTTGGGTCAAGTTTCTGAGATCAAAAGACGAGACTCTTGAAATCATTTTCTCGTTTATAAAAAGTGTCCAAGTGAACTTGCAAAAGACAGTAAAGCTGATCAGAAGTGATAATGGCATGAAATTCAAGAACAAAATAGTTAACGATTATCTCGAATCGGTCGGGATAACTCATCAATTTTCTCCTGCCAGAAGAGAATGAGGTAGTTGAAAGAAAAAACTGAACGTTAGTCGAGGTTGCACGCACGATGCTCAGCCAGTCAGACTTACCCTTATTCTTGTGGGCTGAAGCTGTATCTACTGCTTGTAATGCATATAATAGGTCTATCATCCATCGTTGCTTCGGTAAAATGCCTTATGCTTTGATTAACAACAGAACACCAAGCATTAAACACTTTCATATTTTTGGATAAAGGTGTTGTGTGTTGAACGATAAGGAGAGCTTGAACAAGTTCAGTCCTAAAGCTGAAGAAGGGATCTTCATTGGCTATTCTCAGACATACGCGTCATATAGAGTATACTTGAAGAGCTCGAAGATTTTTATGGAGAGAGTTAATGTCAAATTTGATGAAGCGATGGAAATAGCTTCTGAGCACTTCAGTTCAAAACCCGTTATTACCAAAGTTTTAGCTTATGGACAAATCAATCTAGAACCTGTTTCTAGTGTTACTAATTCTATTAAAGCTTCTAATTCCAAATCACATTAACAGAATTAGATTTACTGTTTGAACATTTTTACGATGAGTTTCTTAGTTCTAAAGTGACTAAACCTGTTGTGATTGACAGATCTGAAGATTTGAGTAGTCATCAACCAATCACTTCAGATGTCTCAACTGAATCAAATTCCCCGATTCAAAATGAAACCCAAGTTCAAACACCTACTCAATCAGTTGAAGTTGCACATGATAC
The DNA here is from genome assembly GCA_023525745.1 of Arctium lappa. Lineage (NCBI taxonomy): Eukaryota > Viridiplantae > Streptophyta > Magnoliopsida > Asterales > Asteraceae > Arctium > Arctium lappa. The sequence continues at coordinate 58,448,720 of CM042059.1, read as the reverse complement.
TGAAGATCCATAGGTTGCACAATCAGCTAGCTACACTGTCATGCCTACTCAACATACATCAAATGTACAACCAACTGAGACTTTTGTACCAATTACATCAACTGAACCCCAATAAGAAGACGATACTGGATATTTAGATGATCAACATGATCAGTCTACATCTAATCCACTCCCTCATGTACATGAGTGGACCAAAGAGCACCCGGTTCATCAAATTATTGGAGATCCTTCAATGCCGGTGCAAGCTAGGTCTACAACAGTAAATGAGTGTGTTAGTGTATAAATTGTATCCAAGATTTAATGTGTAAAGTCAAAGTTTAAGTATGTAAAGTCAATAGAGTAAATCTTAGTTGTTTGAGAGTTTATTTATCTTGAGTGTTTAGTGTCTTGAGAGTTTTAGTTCATAGGTATAAATATTTTTGTTGCTTTGTAAGAGTTTGTAGTACTTCATATTGTAATATCAATACGACTTGACTTTCCCTCTCTACTCTTTCTAGAACCTTGATTGTTAAATCTTGATCTTGTTTGTGCTTGAATTGTTGGGAATTACATTTTCAATTGGTATCAGAGTGAGACCAAATCAATTCAGAAGGATTACAATTGATTGAATCGAATTATTGAAATTTGAAGAAATTCTCCATTTTTGAAGAACTTGAAGAAGACAAATGAGTTATGCAATTTTTATGTGTTTTTTGATTTGATTTTTATTGCAAAGTGTTTCTACATCATTTTAAAAAGATTTTGCATCATCAATTTTGCTAATCAATAAATCCCAATCAAATCAAGCAATTACTCAAAATATGATCAATTAAGAACAAGAACTAGAGAGAGAAACTAGAGAGAGAAAGTAGATCTCGTATTCATAAGTCTCTAAATCTTTACAATGTATGCGTTGTTCTCTAGTGTCGTTATTACAAGATTACAAAGCAAACCCTATTTATACTACACAACTAATCAAGACTTAATGACTAAGGAATGCTAAACAAGCTTTGACTTTCCTAAAACATAGACAATGTTGACTTTTACATCTTTGACTTTCCATATTAAATCTTGGATACAATATTTAGACTTAACAATCTCCCCTTTGTATTCAAGATTTAATAAAAATTTGATATTGAATTTCAGCTCTTGATTCTTCAGCTTTTGTCTCTTTAACTTTGAACATTGAAGCTTTCACAGTCTTTAGTCATTCAACTCTTGAAGAATCTTGGAAAGTCTTTTTCTCTTTGAAGCTTTGAAAGTCAACATGCCTTGAACGGGAAACATAATTTATGAAATTTCATTGAACTTCAAACTTCATCTTTGAAACATCTTTGAAACCTTCTTTGAAAAACTGTCTTCGAACAAAGAAACAACTTTGAGGAATCTCTGATATTGAATCTTCATCTCTTTGATCTCTTGACTATCTTTGGAAGAACAGACTTTCTTGAATCTTTGAATTTTCTTTTCAAAATCTTTACACTTTGAATCATCGGAAGCATTTTTAATTTCTGACTTGAACTTTGAACTTAAACTTTGAAATTGAATCTTGAACTTTTGACAATTCAGCATTGAAATTTATCTTTGTAGAATTCTCCCCCTTTTTGATGATTGAGAGCATCATGATCATCAAAACATCATCAATTTCAGCACAGTGTTTGATTTCCCCCTTTGAAAACAAATAACAATCTCCCCTTTGACAGTTGGCGCGCTTTGATCTGAGAGCCGTCAATTCATGAAAGATATATATCTGAATCTTTTCAAATTCAGACATAATGAACATGGTAACCCTGAATCAACAAACGAAACAGTTAGAAATGCCTGTCAGTAACACAAAGTTACTGTGTACAACAAATGTACAATTGAAGGATTTGGTTTGGTGTTGACTCCCCAGGACTTCCATTCAATCATTGAAAAACACAATGTTTATCTATGAATGTTCTGACAGAAAAAAAAATTCTGTGTGCTCGTGCTTGTGTTTGAAAGAATTAGCACAATGATTGTGTTTCATAAGGCTCGAAGTATGTAAATCACTGAGATAACAATGATTGTACATGGACTCAATGTGCATGAGAAAGGGTCGAAGGTGGGGCAACTTTCCTTCTTTTTCAATATCAGTATCTTCCAAGAGAAAACCAATAGATTATGTGCGGCTTCTCCAGAAAATGTGAAACATTCTCCTTTTAAGAAAAGAATGAGTAACTGGTGGGGTTATATGCAACAGATGGCATGGGCTATTTGCCTATTTCAATGATGGTCACCAAAGAAATGTGAACCAATCAGTAATGTGGCTGCCCGACTCAGAAAGATGTTTGGTGCAGAGTTCTGATATTCTTTTAACTCTGATCTCACACCCTCTTTCTTTTAAACATATAAGCTCACATCTAACCAATCTCTCATTTCCGTTTTACCTCAAATCACTCCAACACTCAATTCTTTTAGACCCATCTCCCTCAATCACTCAAAGGATTTCTTCCGGGGTAGGAAACATTGGTTATCGTGAATCCATGGAAGATCTATTAAGCACTCACACTGAATCTCATGTTCCTAAAAGTACATGCTGGTGAATGATTTTGTTGATATGAAAAGCACAAGAAATCATATGTCAGTTTATGTATGTGTGTGTCCCAATATGCAATCATTCAATCATGTAAACAAATAATCAACACAATAATGCAAACCTGATATTGATTAATCAAACGATTCAACGAGTTACAAGTTCTTGAAATCGATATATCTCTCTATGTTTCTCTCTTCACGGCGCACCACCACCAACACAGCCTCCTCTCAATAATATTAATTCTAATTAGCTCCAATAATAACTCTCTTAACCTAATTAACACTAAAATAAAATAATTTATACTAGGGCCATATTAACCAAATAGGCTTGGCAAGGCTTAGGCCCAACTACAAAACAAACTTATTTAACTAAATAAAACTAATAAATAAAATACGTAAACAGACTTTGACTATTTATTACAAAAGGACCCTAGACTATATATTGAGACGACTTTATCAGCTTTGACTTCAGATTTCTATCTTCAGATAATTATGATCTTGAATCCAATAAATATGTCCTTTAACAATCTCCCCCTTTGGATCAAGATCATTCTTTAAGCTCAGAAAATGTAATCTTCCTCTTTGTCTTCAGAATGTAGCAATCTCCCCAATCGATGAGAATATCTTTTGGAAAGAAATTATCTCCAGTTTCAGCTCGGAATGCTTCAGCAAATCATCTTCAAAGAAAATTTCTTCAAAATATCTTCCATTTCTTGATTGACTCTTCTCCCCCTTTTTGATGAAAAGAGCAAAACGTGTCTTCAAGAGTTCATCAAAACGTGTCTTCAAGAAATTTCTTCCACCATTGATCTTGCAAACATAACCATTGATTATCCGTCAATTCATAAAGATGCGTATCCAGATCTTTGCAAATCCAGACAAAATAGATAGATATGAAAGGTAACACCTGAATCAACAAATGAAACAGTTAAAAATGCCTGTCAGTAACACAAAGTCACTGTGTGTAACGAAAACACAATATAAAGGAGCTTTTGTGATGTTCACTCCCCCAGGGCGTCCATTCAACCATCGAAACACCACAAAGGCAATTTCTATGAACGTTATGACAAAGAAACAAATTCTCTATGTGTTCGTGCAAGTGATGGAATAAATTAAGCATATGATGATTGCTTATAAGGCTCAAAAAGTGTAAACCACTGAGACAAGTAGTTAAACACAGACTCAATGTGCATGAATGAAGTGTGAAGGTGGGGCAGACTTCCTTCTTTTCAATATCCAGTTTTTCCAAATGAAAATCAGATAGCATATGTGCTGCGTCCCCTTTTGAAAATGAAACATTTTCTTGTTGAGAAGAAAATGAGTAGCTGGTGGGGTAATGTCAAGAGTTGGCATGGGCTAGTTGCCTGTTTCAATAATCTTCACCAAGAATTGTGAAGCATTAGAAATGTGGCTGCCCGGCTCAGAAAGTAGTTGGTGCAGAGTTTAATATTCTTTTCTCTGATCTTTCACCCTCTTTCTTTTAATCTTTAAGCTCACAGCAAACCAAACTCTCTTTTACATTTTCTCTCATCACACATCCCATACTCATTTCTTTTTGACTCTTCACATTCAATCACTAAAGGATTAACTTCTTGGGTAGGAAACACTGGTTAACGTGAATCCATAGAAGTTTCTTTTAAGTCCTAGCACACTGATCCCATGTTTTCCTATGAAGCATATGATGCTTAGGTATTTTAACTTTATCAGTTACTCCTCAAAGATGAATCAGAAAACATTTAAAATCACACTTCCAATTCAAGAAATCTATTTGAGAATCGGGAAGTGGTTTGAACATTTAAGAACATGTTTTCTTATGATTGAAAGTTGTCCTTCTTTCAACCATGAATGAGATCAAGAAAAGAAATTATACCTTTCGAGTACAGTCTTACATCTCGCGAAGTCAAGCTTAAAGTCATAATGATATGAACTTGTAAGCATCTCTCAACCTACAAAAATCTAAAAGTCTAGCCAAAGTAACTTTATTCACTGAAATTGAAATAACATGAAGCAGTAAAACACTTAGTGTACGAGTTCTGATCAGAAGTAGTCAGAAGTCATCGCCATACTCTTTACTTGTACGCTCCCCTAAAATCATGCATCACTAATACATTATCAGTAAGTACAATGCATTCAGTTTGGCTCCCCCTCAAAATAACATTGACCATCTATAAGATACTTCTCACACTCCCCCTGAGATCATGAACAAACTATTAAAGAGCAGGTATCATGCGGAAATAATAATAAAGATATGATATAGAGACACAATAAGAAACTTTAATAGGTAACCAACGATTAGGTCTTAAGATTTAGCATACCAAGTCTTGAGACAAGAAAATTAAATCTCTTTTCGTCTAAAGGTTTGGTAAACAAATCTGCAAGCTGATAATCGATTTTTACAAAGTAAAGTTCAATTGTCCCCTTTTCTACATTATCTTTTATAAAATGATATCGGACATCTATATGTTTGGTCTTAGTATGCTGAACAGGGTTAGCGGTAATCGCAATAGCGCTCTTTGAATCACAATTGATCGGTATTCTATTGAAATGAAATCCATAGTCTAGCAGTTGTGTTCTCATCCACAAGACCTGAGAACAGCAGCTAGCAGCAGCTACATATTCCCCTTCGGCCGTTGATGTGGAGAGACATAATTGCTTCTTTGAAGCCCAACTAACGAGTTTATCTCCGATAAATTGGATATGACCCGAGGTGCTCTTCCTGTCTAACATGCAACCAGCATGATCTGCGTCTGAATAAGATGTTAGTTCAAAGCTTGTATCCTTAGGATACCACAAACCAAGATCTGCAGTCCCTTTCAGATACCTGAAAATCCGCTTTACAGCAGACAAATGGGATTCTTTAGGATTGGCCTGATATCTAGCACATAAGCATGTAGAAAACATTATATTCGGCCTACTAGAAGTAAGATACATTAAAGACCCTATCATCCCTCTATAAGTCCTAACATCAACTGCCTTTCCCGAAAGATCGGTGCCAATCTTAGTACCAAGTGCCATTGGGGTACCAATCGATTTACAATTTTCCATTTTGAACTTCCGAAGAATATCCAGAATGTATTTAGATTGATTGATAAAAATCCCCGTTGAAAATTGTTTGACTTGCAATCCGAGAAAGAAGTTCATCTCTCCCATCATGCTCATCTGAAAACGTGACACCATGAGGTTTGCAAAGTTCTTACAGTACTTAGGATTTGTAGAACCAAAAATAATATCATCCACATATATTTGAATAAGAATGATATCGCCTTTATTCTTTTAAATAAAAAGAGTGGTATCAACCGTACCTTTTGTAAAACCTGACTTGACCAAGAACTGAGATAGAATATCATACCAGGCGCGAGGAGTTTGTTTCAGTCCATAAAGAGCTTTATCCAAGATGTAAATGTGATTAGGCTTATCTGGATTCACAAACCCTTCTGGCTGTGAGACGTAGACTTCCTCCTTGGGTACTCCATTCAAGAAAGCGGTCTTCACGTCCATTTGATAGACGGTGAAGTTCTTGTGGGTTGCGTAGGCTAAGAACATCCGAATTCCCTCTATCCGCGCCACTGGAGCATAAGTCTCATCGTAGTCTATCCCTTCCTCTTGCCTATATCCCTTGGCAACAAGTCGTGCTTTATTTCGGATAACAGTGCCATCTTCATCTTTCTTGTTTTTGAATACCCATTTCGTACCAATGATGGTTTTACCTTGCGGTTTGGGTATGAGTCTCCAGACTTTCAGTGCTTCAAACTGATTCAGCTCATCTTGCATCGCAGTTACCCAATCTGAATCGGCAAGGGCCTCAGATACGCGAGTAGGCTCTATCTTGCTCAGAAAGGATTCATACATACATAGATTTGAAGTTGCAGACCTAGTTTGCACCGGTGCAGAAGGATCTCCAATAATTTGATGTACCGGGTGCTCTTTGGTCCACTTATGTTCATAAGGGAGGGATTAGATGCATATTGATCATTGTCAGCATCTAGGAATCCACTGTTATCTCCTTCAGATGGTTCAGAATTAACAGGGGTTGCAGTTGAAGTAGTTGTTGCAGAAGTTGCAGTACGTACAACTTGGTCAATCTGTTGATCAGTCCTTACAATACATCCTACTGAGTCAGCTACTTCTGTCTCGGCGTTGTTGGTCACAACTTTAGCAGTCGGAGTAGGCTTTTGAACTGGAACTTCTTGCCGAATCGGGGAATTTGATTCAGTAGAGATATCGGAAGTGGTCGGATGAGTAGTCATCGAGTCTTCTATCCTGTCAACCACAATAGAGTTAGGAAACTTAGATCCAAGAAATTCATCATAGAACAGTTCAAATAATAAATCCAAATCAGATAAATTAGAAGTAGACGACGAAGCGCCATCTGATTTGTTCTCTTGAGGTGCAGGTCCTGGACTAGTTGGTCCAGAAGCTACTACTCTGGTAATTACTAGTTCTGAACTTACGTGCTCAGAAGCCATCTCCTCATCAAATGTAACATTGATGCTCTCGATCACAGTCTTCGACTTCTTCAAGTAAACACGATACGCAGTAGATGTAGATGAATAACCAACGAAGATGCCTTCATCCGCCTTAGCACTGAACTTGTTCAGATTCTCTCGGTCGTTTAGAACATAACACGTACAACCAAAAACATGAAAATATTTAATGGTTGGTGTACGGTTGTTGATCAACGCATACGGAGTCTTTTGAAACCGGCGGTGTATCATGGAGCGATTCTGAGTGTGACATGCAGTCGATACAGCTTCAGCCCATAAAAATAAAGGTAATTCAGATTGGCTGAGCATTGTTCGAGCGGCCTCGACGAGTGTACGATTGCGTATTTTGACAACTCCGTTCTGTTGAGGCGTGCGAGCAACAGAGTATTGATGTAATATCCCGACCGATTCGAGGTATTTTTCAACTATCTTGTTCTTGAACTCTGTGCCGTTGTCAGTTTTGAGAATCTTGACTTGTTTTTGCAGATTGACTTGAGTCATCTTTAGAAACGTAATGAGAACATCGGGAGTCTCATCTTTAGACCGTAGAAACTTAACCCAAGTGTATCGCGTATAGTCGTCCACGATAACTAGCACATACTTCTTTCCTCCTAAGCTTTGCGTTCGCATAGGACTGCACAAGTCCATATGCAACAACTCCAAAGAAGAGCTGGTACTCGGTTCAGGCTTTGGTTTGTGTGGAGCTCTCTTCATCATTCCCTTTTCACACGCTGCATATAGATGTTCTCTTTCATACTTCAGTTCTGGAAGACCTTTCACTAGCTTGCCACTGACCAGCTTGTTGATGTACCGAAAGTTGAGGTGAGAAAGCCGTCGATGCCATAACCAGCTTTGTTGCATCGAGCCCTTTGATTATAGACAGACCTGATTGTCAGCCTGGACCTTTGAAAGTTGATGGTGTAGAGGTTTGACTTGCGAGTGCCGGCCAAGAGTTCTTTTCCTTCTTCAGTGCGTACTGAACATGTCTTGGCCTTGAAATTAACCTCTAAATCTTTGTCGCAGAACTGGCCAATGCTAAACAGGTTGTGCCCTAAGCCTTCAACGTAACTCACCTTCTTGATCGTAAGATTTTCATGTACAACATCACCATATCCCAGAATAGGTGAAAACTGATCATTCCCAAAATGAACTGTGCCGTAGTATTTGTCCGTAAAATTAGACAACATACTCTTCTGCCTGGTCAAATGCTTGGAACACCCGCTATCCAAGTACCACATATGACGGGTCTGCACAACACAAATCAAGAGAGAAGAGGTTTAGGAACCCATTCAAAAATGGGACCTCCACTGTTAGTACTTGATTTTGGCACCCATTTAAATTTGGGTCCGCTTTTTCTTTGAAAACCAAAAGCATGATAAGACGTATGATAATGATAAGATGAAACATTATATGAACCATACCAAACATCAGAATATCTACGAGAAGCATAATCACATTCACCATAATTTAAAAACTTTTTAGTACTAGATGGAGCTAACTGAAATAATTACTTTATAGAATATTTCTTGCGATAATCAACAAGATTATTTTTAAAAGTAGCAACATTCACACTCAAATCATCTTTACTAGAAGTCTTTTTATTCAAAATAAAACTAGAACTAGATTTAGCTTTCTCGTCTATCTTCTGTTTCGGTATCCATGCAGTCTTAACTCCAACCATTTGCTTTCTCAAATATGAAACATTTGAAACTTTAGAGTTAGAATGATGAGAATTAAGAGAGTACTTCTTCTTTGGCTTACCAGTGTGGATCGGTTTCTGTGAAAGTTGAGATTTTTGTTTCTTACCTTTTGATTTCTTTGATTTCACAGAAACTGATTTATCAACTTTCGTTGATGTTTCACCTTTATCAAACTCACTAGATAATCCAAAGTAATTAACAACACAAGATGAATGATCAGGAAGTTTAGAAGAAAAATCAAATTGAGCAACACTATCATTCAAAACAACTTCAGAGTTTAAGAAATAAGCACAGTCTCAAGTGAACCAGATCTGCCATCAGAATTTAAAACCTTGAAGAATTTAGGAAAATTAGTAGTTTTGAACACTGTCGAAAATACAGTTTGTTCTAAATCCATCAAAATTCTTTCTTCGGTAAGAGTATTTTCGAGTTCAGAAATTTTACTTTCCAAAACTAGAGGAGGTACGTAAAGCTTACCTTCGATGGGTTTAGCCTCCAACTCTTTTACAGAATAACTCTCAAAGTAATCATTTGAAAGAAATTTTGATTTATTAGAACTATAACTGTTATTCAACTTCTCATAGCGAAATGGAAGTTGAACTTTAGCTGTGTTCTTTCTTTTATTATACTCCTTGGCTTTATCTTTTTCAGACAGACTAGTCCAAAAGGGTTTGAGTTCCTGATATTGAGGAACCAACAACATAAACCCAAAGTCATAAAGTGCAGGCCCTTCAGATATTCCCTTTTTGAGATGATGTGGGTTCTTGTAACCAAGTCCCCAAGTATCAGGTTTCTCTTTAGGTTTGTTCAAATGAATAGTGTGTTCAGTTTGACCCAAAGAATGTAATTTTTCTTCCAAAGCATTCACCTTTTCTATTAAAGATTTATTCTCTTTTGAAGTAGAAAAATACCTTTTTGCAATCTCTCTAGATTTAAACTCACATTCTTTAAACTTTGAATCAGTTTCAGATAACTCTTTATGAATTATAGTCTTTTCTTTAGCGTTGTTGTCTATATTTTTGTGCAAAGTTTCAATTAATACATTTTTCTCAGCAATATCATTGCTAAGTTTATGTATAGATTGATTTTTTTCATTTATGACACCTTTCTCACGCTTCAGTTTAGACTCTAATTCTTGGAGTTTAGACATCATGGCATGCATTTGGTTCAGAAAATCAGATTCAGTTAAGTTACATACCTCATCATTGTCTCCATCATCAGAATCAACTTCAGCTTCTGACTGGTTCTTCCCCATCAAGCGCAGATGTGCTGTCTCATCCTTCTCTCCTTCTTCAGACTCTTGATCCGAATGGTCGAGCCAGTATTCATCCTCCGCCATTAATGCTTTTCCAGCCTCTTGTTGCTTGGATAGAAGCATCTTATTCTTGTAATATTCGGAGTTTCGAACTTTAGGTTTTCGGCAGTCCTTGGCAAAATGACCTAATCTGCCACAGTTGTAGCACTTTATTGGTTCTTCCTTCTTGAACTCATCAGCTCCATCCTTCTTCTTGTCTTCTGATCTCTTTTCTTCAACTTTCTCCTTATGCTTGTAGTTATTCGGACCAGACGAGTACCTCTGACTGTTGGAGTTTGGCTTTTTGTAGAACTTCTTTTGGAAAGCCTTGGTTAACATTAGCATGGCTTCCTTCAGTTGTTCACAATCGTCAGAGTCAGACTTTGCCTCACTATCCGCTTCTTCAGACTCAGATGCTATCACCTTTTTCTTCTTGGACTTTTTCTTGACAACAAGAGCAACTAGATCAACAGCTTCTTTGTCAGCCTTCTTCATCTTAGCCTTGATTTCATCCACCTCTTCCTCATTCTGTTTGAGGATTTCATAAACTTCATGAAGTGGATTGTCGTTTAGATCTTTCAACTGCCTCATCTGTCTTGTGAATCTTTTCCATTCTGGCTGAAGGTTGCTGAGAAATTTAACATTCAGCTCAACTTGAGATTTGTTGATCTTGTTCTTGTTGAGCTCATTCAGCAATGTGACAAATCTGTCATAAGTGGCTTCAAGTGATTCTCCAGCTTATGCTTTGAATTCTTCATAGTTATTCAAGAAGTTGGAAACTTTAAGCTGATTTCCGACTTTTGATCCAATGATCATCTTCTCCAATTGATCCCACATTTGCTTGCCGGTAGCATTGTAGCTATCAATTTTGACATATATTTCGTTCGGTATGCCTTGGAGAATAAATGATCTTGCCAGCTTGTCACCCTTATGTCTCTTCAGCTGATCTTCCGTATATTCACCAATCGATAAGCTATACTCAGTCTCTTCTTCTTCACCATTTTCTCCGGCTACAGTGAGAACCTTGGTCGGAGGTGTCATGATCCCTTCTTTCAGAGATTTTCTGATTTCATCTCCCAAATCATGTCCATCTACGAAATCCAAAAATCTATCCTTCCATTGCTCGTACTCCCCCTTGAAGAGTACTAGTGGCTTCACATCTGTTCCAATAGCAAGAGCTTCCCGAGACATCTTTACTTATACGATTAGTATCAAACTTATCTGATATTGAAACAATCAACTGGATGAGATTGTTATAAGTCAAGATAAAATCACACAATACTGAAAATCTTAGAATGAAATTCAGAAAAAATCTGATCACGAACAGACCTTTGTCCCCCTTCGCAGACTTAGCACGGCCGATATGCTGACTGGGGATGTGCTTCGACCGGGTAGATGTGAAGACCGGTAAGTGAAAGGACCGATATTATGTTCGACCGGGAACTTGTAAAGTCCGGTCGAGTGATTTGACCGATATAGAGTTCGACTGGGAACTTGTAAAGTCCGGTCGTGTGATTTGACCGATATAAACTCGACCGATATACTCTTAGACCGGTAGTGTGCTGTGTGAGTTCCGATCGAATGCTAAGGACCGATATAACTTTGACCGATAGAATGCAAGACCGGATGGATGTTAGACCGACACTAAACAAGACCGATATGTTCGACCGATATAATCTTCGACCGGGTGGACTGTGAGAGTACCGGTCGAATGCAATAGACCGATAAAAAAAGTGTTCGACCAGAAGTGCAAAGACCGATATGTTCTTGATACAGTATCGACCCAGAAACCAACATCAGTCCAGAAAACACTCGATACCACGAATTAAAGTACCAAACTTTGCCAATATGATCAATTTACCAACTAGAACAGATTACAATCAATTCATTTCAATAAAAACCACTTTAAGAACAAATTGATTGATGACACAGTGTCGACTTCGTGAACGAACCCAGAACAACAAATTCAACAAATTGATAATCAAAATCGATGCAATAATCAAATCAATCAATACCCAATCACTATAATAGGTAAAACAAACCCAATCCAACCAATAATAACTTGAAAGAACAATCACACAATAAAAATTATGAATCTTTTGACAGAAAAAAAACAGAACCGAAAACAAAAATTTTCAATTCAATCTGTCCTGCTTTGATACCAATTGTGTGTCCCAATATGTAATCATTCAATCATGTAAACAAATAATCAACCCAATAATGCAAACCTGATATTGATTAATCAAACGATTCAACGAGTTACAAGTTCTTGAAATCGATATCTCTCTCTTTGTTTTTCTCTTCACGGCGCACCACCACCAACACAGCCTCCTCTCAATAATATTAATTTTAATTAGCTCCAATAATAACCTCTCTTAACCTAATTAACACTAAAATAAAACTAATAAAATAAAATACGTAAACAGAATTTGACTATTTATTACAAAAGGACCCTAGACTATTTATTGAGACGACTTTATCAGCTTTGACTTCCGATTTCCATCTTCAGATTATTATGATCTTGAATCCAATAAATATGTGCTTTAACAGTATGCTCATCAAAAATCAGAAATGAAATTTGAGCATTTTTTAAACATTTAAGATTTCTCAAAACTAGAATATTGAATGAATGAAATGAAATCAAAAGAATTGTTTTGAGAATCTGACAATGATTAAAATCAGATCAAATGAAATAGCTAGGGTATCAAAGAATTGGATATTTTGTTTATATGAACAAATATAAACAATTTAGCAATAAAGGCACAAATTTGAAAAAGATGAATGATGCTCAACAACTTTGAAAGCAAACGGGGGGGTATTACCATCGAAAAATTGGTTCGTTTAGAGACATGGTAATAACAAATTCAAAATAAAATACTGAACCGATGTGTATGAATACTTGACAACATATGGACAAGATAATACACAAGTATTGATCTTTGGAAACACACGGTCAGTTAAACATTAGGTTCAAAAATGAAAAACATTTAAAAGTACACTTCTAAATTCATGAAATCTTTTAAGAATAAGAAGTGGTTTGAACATTTAAGAAATTGTTTTTCATGTTCGAAAGTTGTTCTTCTTTCAAACACTCAGAGATCTAGGATCAGAAAATACTTACTTTTAAGCTCCCCCTCAAATCATGATATAATGATTTATGTCTTTTGAGCTCCCCCTGTATATTAGCATAATATCCTTCTTTGATCATTGAAAAACGGGTCCTGGTCTGTCATGTGACCAGAAGCCACTTTATTCACATATTTATTGAAAAATAAAAGACAGAAAGCAGTAAAACAGTTTTGTACTATGAGTTCTGATCTGAAATAATCAGAAGTCATCACCTTTACTCCCCCTTAAATTATGCATCTGAAATATGTCAGTTAAAACACAAGATAGAGATCAACACAACTTCCGTTTGAAGTGTAGACCATCATATCGTAAGTATATTGCAATGAAAAAGTACAGGATAGAGATCAATACAACTCCCTTGTGAAATGTAGACCGTCATATCTTATCGGATGTAAAAACCGGAGTAAGGTCTTTTGATCGCTGAGGTCCGAGTCCTAAACTGTTATGTTTAAAAGTCAAACTCCTTTGAAGAACGGGTCCTAAGCTGATGTGCTTAGAAGCCATAATCTTTTAGGTTTGAAGTCCGGGTTTTGAACTGTTGTGTTCAAAAGCCATTATCTTTTAACTTTGAAGTCCGGGTCTTGAGCCGATTTACTCAAGAGCCATTATCTTCTTACTCCCCCTTAACGTGAGGTGCCTGCAACAAAGAATCAGTTTTCTTCTTTGGTACCCACTGGTATTTGTGTCCAGAAATGTTAGTTGCAGTTCGTGTGGGGGTAATGGAGTAAGAACCATACCAGAAATGATCACTGGTCTTGTGGATATGATCATGTGTACAACAGTAAGAACAATAATATTTAGTACCTAAAAACCTGAGTAATTGATCTCTTGAGTATATGAGGTCAAGTTTACCTTTATGCTCTTTGTTCTTCTTTGCTTTATTAGTATGTACACATGATGTCTTTCCATTCAACTCTTCTTTCTTGTCATCTTTGACAGATTTCTTCATCCAGACCAGTTTCTCTTTCTTGTAACTTCTTCTCCTTGGATATGTATCTGAACTATCTAAATATTCATCAAAGAAAATGTTAGATCGACGAATCTGATCAAAATATTTAACTGACCTTTGTGAAGAGACAGATTTCTGAATAGAACTTGAAACAGACTTTTCAAGCTCTTTAATCTTGGATGCAAAGATGTCTTTTTCTTTCACAAGTTGGTCATTCTTCTTCGAGAAATGAGACTTCGTCTTTTGCTCTTTCAGTGCATTAGCAGATAGTTCAGATAACTTTGAAGTTAGCTTTTTGATTTCAGACTCAAATATGCACCTTTCTTCTTCAAAACCTTTCTCTAAATCATTTCATTGTCCGGATAATTCTTCAAAGAATCCCACATTCTTCTGTTCTATGGCCTTCTGTTGGGTCATCTGAAGATTTGAAGATAACCTCCTGATCTTCCATCTTATATCATCCTACTTAGAATATGTTTGAGGTTCTTTTAGCAGCCTTGTTTCTATATAAATGTTCAGTGAAGTCGAAGATCAGCCGAAGAAGACACAGAAGAAGTACATCTCTCAAAGCGGATTGAAGATAGTCTCCTCAACCTAAAGCCAAGCATGCCCAAGTGATCAACACCATCGGCCAGGATGGTGTCAATCACATATCTTCAGGAGTATGAAGGTGTTCTCACATCTTCAGGAGCCTAAGATCTCTCAAGTCTTCGGCAGCCGATGATCTCTCCTTAGAAGCTGATGATGTGCCGATGATCTCTTCTTAGAAGCTGAAGATGTTCTCACATCTTCAGGAGCCGAAGATCTCTCAAGACTTTGGCATCCGATGCTTGAGGATTTCTTTCAAACACATTATACTTTTTTGACAAAGTATATTTGTGATATCTTTCATTGACGTGGACCTCATCCCAAGATCAGAAAAAGTAAGTTTGTCTCTTACACTCTTTTAAGGAAAGGTCCACACCATCCCTGCAGGTCAACACTTCTAGACAAAGTCACTCCATGACAAAAGGTACATCATGTACCATGCAGAATACATGTGTCCATCCCTTGCTCAACAGGTGTCTCATGCATTAAATGCATGAGGCACTATAAATATGATGGATGTTTCAACATGCAAGATCAACCAACTCTACTACCTTCAAGTTCTCTAAGTGCTGGCAACTTTATCTCTACGAAGATCTTATTGTTTTCTAATTGTTTTACAATTGTTCTTCATTCTCTATGTGTAAGATTGTTTGAACATATCTCATATGTTCTCTTCCGCAACAATCAAAGTTTCTATGTGTAATTCTTGATTTCAAATCAATAAGAATTAAATTAAGTGAAAAACTGTGTGTATTGTATTCAACCCCCCCTTCTACAATACTTTTCTTATTTACTTACTGCTATTTGGGACCAACAAGTGGTATCAGAGCGGTTTAGTTTAACTCAATAAACTAGATCCGCAATGGCAGCCTCTTTTTCTTCTTCTTTGAACAATGTTTCTTCTCAAAACACCACTGCTGTTTCATACGACAATGGCTCATTAGCCAAACCACCAAAGTTTAACCCCAATAACTTATTCTTGTGGAAAAGTCGTATGATACTCTTTTTAGAAGGAGTTAACAGTAGATATCCAACTATTTTACATGAAGGTCCTTTTATTCCTAGAGTTTGTGACCGTTACAATGCAGACAAGGCAAAAGCTGATGAGGACTCTTCTGAGGAAGAAAGAACTCCATCTACTGGGAGATATATTGTAAAGGACCCCAGTAAATACAATGATGAAGACAGACGTCTTATAGCTCTTGATACTAAAGTCAGAGCCATCATTGCCCTCTCTCTGCCTGATGAGGTCTACCATTCTCTTGTTAACCTTTCTACTGCAAAAGAAATGTGGTCCACTCTGTGTGTTCTTTATGAAGGTACGTCTGAGGTGAAAAAGAGCAAAAAAATTGCTCTTGTAAGAAAGTATGAACTCTTTTCTCATGAGAAGGGTGAGTCTCTCTCAGACTACTACAATCGCTTTAACAGTCTTCTCAATGATCTTAAACTTGTGGGTCGCATTTATGACAATGAGGAAGTCTTGTGCAAGTTCATGGATTGTCTTCCTGAGTTTTGAGAAAATATTTGTACTTGCATCA